>OU452287.1:13332000-14764000 GCA_911728535.1 Pammene fasciana
TTAATTTCTCGCTTTATTGTGTGTACTGGTGACATTTAAAAAAATATTTTCCTTGTTTCTTACAAATACAGACCACGGTCTACAACATAAGGATTCAGTTTCAACTACAATAATAGTGATATTGTTAAGAGCTATCTTAACAGGCGATAGGTTTACCTATCTAATACGTACCTTTGGGTACCTACTGTGATACTGTCATACCCCGCCATCTATGGCAGGTAAATGACACTACATTACTATGAAATGAGTGCCATCTACCGAATTTGCTGTGTATTAACATAAGGAACCAATAACTTGCTAGATAGTAGACATAAGTACCTAATAGTTCCAAATCCACCGCAGCGTGTCGCTGCACCTAGACTATATAAACGTAGGTTTAACGATGTATAAAACCACTTTTCTCAACCATCCTTCTGTTAAGCATTAAAATACCTAAGTCGATTTCCTTGCTTTTATTTGGCCGCCATTACCTCCATGCTGAACAGATATTGTAAACTTACAGGGTTTCTATGACTAGCGTGTCGTCTCTCACGCTGGACGTCCTGGGCTCGTTAGTGCGCGCCACGTAGTCCGTATTGACGATCTTCTTAGTAAACAGTGCCGGTGTGAAATCTTCTTTCTCGAGCGGTGATCTGGATCAATAAGTTCGCACTTTTAACCTTTTCGACGCCATGTCAAACGCAAAACCTACCACTCAGACGCCACGACATCTAAATG
This sequence comes from Pammene fasciana, assembly GCA_911728535.1. Taxonomy (NCBI): domain Eukaryota; kingdom Metazoa; phylum Arthropoda; class Insecta; order Lepidoptera; family Tortricidae; genus Pammene; species Pammene fasciana. The sequence goes on from OU452287.1 coordinate 13,332,718, forward strand.
TCAAAAACGAAGTTAAACTTTATGCGTGTGCATGTAGGTCTATTTTGCTCTGTGGTCGGTGACCGATATATCGGTCTTTGGCGTTGGACCTGTGGTGCCGATATATACGTCTTTGGCGTGGAAAAGGTTAATAAGGGAGTCAAATGATTGACCAGATTACACATAGGTTGTAGCTGTCACTAATATTATTCTATGGGATCTATCTATAACAAGGGTAGGCAACGCGCATGTGAATCCTCTGGGTAACTGCTTACCATCGGGCGGGCCGTATGCTTTACACGACTGCCCAAAAAAGGAGTGTATTGTTCTGTAGTATCAGAGACTATAGAGATATAGACGACCATAGCCTTAGAACTTTTTAGCAAATAGCGTACTAGTAGTAGACTAGTAGCTACTAGGTGGAGTAGCAGTGCAGGTGACATTTCTTCTTACAATTTCGGTATCTTTAGGCGGCTTTCGGACAGAGGGCACAATCGACTTGTGCTTCAAAAAGTTCTTAGGCTGTGGTCGTCTATATCTCTATAGTCTATGGTAGTATCTATAAGGATATATTGAGACTTACTTTAGTTTCTCACTGTCCTTGTCCATGTCTGTGTGTGTGTCGGCGTGCACTTGTATGACGATCTTCTGTGCGTCGACGCAGCGTCGCATCGGTTTCACGAGAGCTCGCTTCACTTTCGCTTGCTCCGTTTCTACTTTTGGTGGTATCTAGAATGAGGAAAAATAAGTTTTACTTCGTACTATAGATGTCATGAAATTGTTTCTGTCACATTGCGAAGGCAAATTCAAATGCGAATTTTACAGAGTGTCTTTTAGAATCTCAATCTATTGCAAAAAAACGATTAAAATCGGAGATCAAGGTGCGAAAAATGTGCGGATCGACTCCACACTTCGCGTTCGCAGTTTCACGGCAAGGCAGCCTTATAAGACAGAGGGAATGTATGTCCCACCATTATTTGAACTTTATTTCAAAATCATACAGTTCAATTTTGCATAACTTCTGTAGGAACCCTTTGACCACTAAGCATTCGACGGAAAAAGCGCGCCCTAAGGTATTTAAACCGGTAATCTTTTGGACTTTATATCATACGCTGGTACTGAGGGCATGACATTCCGTGCTCGTGATTTGACGTTTTTGGTGGTCAAAGGGTGTACCGTCTGGTTTGATTCGTGGAGTTGGAGGATCTTGGTCGTGTCACCGTCTATCGTAGACAGTCGGTTGTCCGGTCTATTGCTTCGTCGTGTCTAATTTTGAATTAAAAAGTCAGTCGTTCCAGAAGACTCCGTCGGTCGGCCAGTCGGTCAGTCAATGCCTCGTCGGCAAGGAGGTCGGAAGTCCTGACAAAGGGTTAATAATGAAGTACTGACATTGAGCAGGCTCTTGTGCGCGTCGGCCACGGCGCGCAGCAGCAGCGAGTTGCTGGGCGCCGCCACGCGCGGCCGCGGCCGCACGCGCACCACGCTCGCGCACACCCCGCGCACCCGCCCCGCCGTCGCACCCGCTCCCGCACCCGCACCCGCCAGCACCGACACCCTGCAACAGTTACATCACATTTGACGGCCTCCTAGCCTAGTTGGTAGCGACCCTGCCTATGAAGCAGGAGGTCCCGGGTTCGAATCCTGGTCAGGGCAGTTATTTGTGTATTTATCACAGATATTTGTTCCTGAGTTATGGATGTTTTCTATGTATTTAAGTATTTATCTATATATCTATATAAATAAAAATGAATCGCCGTTCGTTAGTCGCGCTAAAACTCGAGAACGGCTGAACCGATTTGGCTAATTATAGTCTTGAAATATTCGTGGAAGTCCAGGGAAGGTTTACCCGGTGAGAAAGTATGAAAAAAATTCGAGTAATATACTAAAAAACTAAGATATTGTTCTCCCATACAAACTTATCAACTCGAAAAAACAGTAAGCGCCGCAGGATTTCATACATTTTACGCGTTTTTCTAAGTGATCTCTGCTTTCGTTCGAGAAAGACGGAAGAGCCGCAGGATTGCATGCATCTTACGCTTTAATAGAATAATATGAAATAGGTGTTTGACGAATCACTACATCTACATAGTATAAAACAAAGTCGCTTCCCGCTGTCTGGCCGTCCCTATGTATTGCTTAGATCTTTAAAACTACGCAACGGATTTTGATGAGGTTTTTTTTAATAGATAGATTGATTCAAAAGGAAGGTTTATATGTATAGAATATGCATAATATAATAAAGAAACACTGATAATTTTAGAGGTTTCTAATGTGAAGTCGTAAATAAACACTTTTTTTTTCGCTTACATTGCAAACGCTGGCTGAACCCTACTAGATGGATCAAAATAATGTACTACAGTACTGTACACCTTAAAAAGGTCTATAAAAAAGTCCGCGATAGTATATGTCTATCTCTTAAGGATAACCCACAATAACCATTTTTAATCCTTTACATTTTAAGAGAAATAATGGCTTACTTACGAAGCGATTTTAAGCAATACAGTATTGATCCTTATCCAATTAAGTACATTAAGTACATTGTGCATTTAATATAGATCAATATTGCTCTGTACAGCATGTAATTTAAATGAATATTTGCGAAGATACAAGAGATTTAAAATGCGGTTGGGGGGCCGGCGGCGCGTGCCTATTAACTTTGTTTCATACTATGTAGCGATAGCATTATATTATGCGTGGGATAGATGAAAATTTTACAATTCATGTAAACACTGTTTCAAAACAATCATCAACCAGTAAAAAATGTGGGATTCAATTGAATTATTTTTAAACATCTAGCTGACCCGGCGCACTTCGTACCGCCAACTTCGACCGACTACATCGACATCAACTTAGAAAGTCGTGTCGGTTACGCCATTTATATAACTCGAGAACAGCTGTACCGAATAGCAGAATAACTATTAAAATACTATCCTTTACCCGCGACTTCGCCCGCGTGAAATTAGTAATCCACCTATCTTTTTTACGTTCCCTGACAGTACGTCGACAGGCGTACCCACTGTCACGTGACCAGACCTTTTTTAGGGTTCCGTAGCCAAAATGGCAAAAACGGAACCCTTATAGTTTCGCCATGTCCGTCCGTCCGTCCGTCCGTCCGTCCGTCCGTCCGCGGTCTAGCTCAGTGACCGTTAGCACTAGAAAGCTGAAATTTGGTTGGAATATGTGCATTAACCATGCCGACCAAACGGTAGAATAAAAACGAGAAAAATATATTTTGTTAGGGTACCTCCCGTACACGTGAAGTGGGGGGCGAAGTTTTTTTTCGTTCCAACCAAGTTGTGTGGGGTATCGTTGGATAGGTCTTTTAAAAAGAATTAGGGTCTTCTCAAACAGTTTTTGGATAAAAGTAATGCTTTCGGAAATAATAGCTCCGAAAGTTTAAAACAGGGCGTCCCCCCCATCTAACTTTTGAATCGTGGGTCCTAAAATTTTGAAAAAAATCATGAAACTGAGGCCTAATGAGTACCTTCAATGAAAACTATATTAAAATAAATCGGTTGAGCCGTTTTTGAGTTATCAATGTTATCATTCAAAAACCCATAGTGAAAGGACGTAAGTAAAAATGACGTAAGCGCCGCCAAATTTCCCGTAAGAAACGACCTTTTGGATTAATGGTCTCAGTTTACGGAACCCTACACTGAGCATGGCCCGACATGCTCTTGGCCGGTTTTTTTATATTATAGTGTCACGTGACAGTACGTCGACAGGCGTGCCTACTGTCAGCGAACGTGTTAAGGAATTACTTAGGGAAAAAAGTATACCATGTCCTTCCCCAGAACTAAAACCATCTTCATTCCTCATATAAATCAGTTCAGCGGTTATTGGTTCCCCATACAAACTTCCACCACCCTTTTCACTCCTTTAATAAAAAAGGGAAGATTTCTGGGATAAAAACTGTCCTATGAGGGGGCTTAAACTATCGTCATAACAAATTTCATTCTTATTGGTTAAACCGTTATTTGAGCGGGAAGAGGTAACAGACATACAGACAAACTTTCGCATTTATAATATTAGTAAAGTAGGTATAGATATAGATTGAAGAAATTAAAACAAAGTTTAAAATGCGGTCTATACAAGTGACGTCAATATCGTTGGGAGTCAATAGGAGTGAGTGAAGGCAATGGAAGGGGTGTGAAAGGGTGAAACTGGCGCAGGAGCCATTGGGAATGGAACTAAAGTCGATGGGATTGAAGCAGGAGCCGGTAGGAGAAGGGTGGAAGGGAATAGGAGAGGGTGGGAGAGTGGTACGAGTCAGTAGGAATGAGATAAGAGACTGTACGACTAGCGTAGGAGTGATGAGGTCGATGGGAGTCGGTGGAAGTAGCCGGTACGAAGTCAATATAAATGGGTGGAGACAATGGGAGTGGGTGGGAGATGGCAAAACTGGCGTAGAAGTCGGTGGTAATAAGGTTAGAGTCGATGGGAGTACCGTCGGTGGGAGAAGAGTGGAAGACAGGACGAGAGTGGGAGATGGGTAGATAATAGTAAAAGAGTGGTGGGAGATGGTAGGAATTGGGGTAACAGACTGTACTGACGTAGGAGTGAAGTTGATGTCGATGTAGTCGGTCGAAGTTGGCGGTACGAAGTGCGCCGGGTCAGCTAGTATATATATATATATCGTCGCCTAGTACCCACAACACAAGCCTTATTGAGCTTACTGTGGGACTAGGTTGATTTGTGTAAGATTGTCCTAATATTTATTTATTATTTATTTATTTATTTATTTCATTATCGCCCATGGTTGACAAACTTTCATCGAAGCAAGTGGGAATCAAGTCCCATAGACGCTTCGCGACGGATATTTTACGCGCATGAAACAATGAAAATTCCTGGTCTACTGTCGCACACGATGTACGCAACCGAAAATGTGAATTGTAAAATTCTGATCACGCCGCTCTGAACGGTGTGAGAAAGCAGCGGGTTCGGACAACTCGATCACATTGTATAGATTTTCAACCGACTTCAAGATTTCGAAGGAGGAGGTTCTAAATTCGTCGGGATCTTTGCTTTTGTTGCTTTTTTTTAAATGTATGTTCATCGATTATTCGAAAACGGTTGGACCAACTTGGAAAACTCTTTTTTGTTTGAAAGAGTATAATACTGCACAGTTGGTCCCATTGTCACCAGGTCTGTATCTGATGATGGGATCCTGAAGAAATCGAGGGAACTCTTCAACAGTGATTTCAATATTTTTAACAGAAACTCGGGCATTTCCTCTTAGAAAAGCGGATCCTAAGTGAAGTCGGTTCTTTTTTTTGTTTAAAATTATATTGAAGCAGTTTTGAATGCCAGCGGTCGCGTGCATTGCGTCTGCGGCGAAACGGTTATCTTCTGGCGTAAATAAAACGGGTTAGAATTTCAAAACTCATAACTCAAAGCATAACGCCGATCACTTATTGATCTTCTTCTTCGTCGTTCCCTCATGACTGAGGATCGTGACCAACTGTGAAGTTCCTCCATGTGACGCGGTCGAGATCCATACGGGCCGCGCTCTGCATGGAGCCACCCCATCCTGATGGTATTACACCATTTAGTGTCTATCGGCCGTCTGGGACGCTCGCCCTCCACTAGTCCCAGTATGATGCTTTTTTCGTGATAGTGCTGGTGAGAACGAAGTGTATCTAAAATTATTTACTTTTGAAGAATCAAGAATACGTACTTGGAAGAAACCCTCTTCCCGCCAGCATCAGGCTTATCATCGTCTTGCTTGCGCTTTTCTGGTTCCTCTAACCGGCCCCGAGCCTTCTTGGGCTCCGGCTCTCTTTCTGGCGTAAACCTGAAATTATTTGCACCGAAACAAGATTGTATTGCTGTCTTTATAGAAATATCAATATGGAAATGAATATACATATTAAGCGATTATCACACTGGCGACGGATCCGCAAGCGACGCCGGTGCGCGAGCGACATAGCGCTCTGCATGTGTATAGCGCTATCTCGCTCGCGCACCAACGTCGCATGCGGATCCGTCGCCAGTGAGATAATCGCCTGATACATAAAGAATAACAAATTGGAGTGACAAACTCCCTAAATCCTATACTAATTGAATACACCTAGTGGATTCGTGGCAACGAAAGAATATAGAGGCAATACCTAGAAGTTGGGTACAGTCAACGCCAAAAGTATGTATACACTTTTGCGCCTTAGGTACTCTAATTCAAAAGTGTATACATATTTTTGGAGTTGACTGTACATATTTGAAAGGAAAATCAGAAATTATTTGTTTATATCAATCATTGTCATATATTGTAAGTTGTACAGTCAACACCATAAATATGTATACACTTTTGAACTTTATTACAATGGAGTAAGGTGCAAAAGTGTATACATAATTTTGGCGTTGACTGTACTACAATATTAATAATAATAATGGGACTAAGCAGAGAAAAAGAATAACAAAGATAACTTTGACAGTTATTTAATTGTAAGTTAAACTTAATTTAACGAATGTAAATAATTAAATTTATGTAAACCTAAATATCTGTTTAAGACGCAGATTGTTTTCTTTATACCTATTGTATTCTTGTAATAGTTTCGATTAAAGAATTTAAGTTATGTTTCAAATATTATAAATCAAAAGTGTACCTTTACAACTTGACAATATTGTATCAGAATACGTTTCTATAGAATCTATTAAAATATGACTTACTTATAAGGAGCCCTATATGACAAAAAACCAAAATTAAAATTTTATGTAAGATAAAATTAGGGAATGCAACCCGGGTTTTTTTAGTATGAAAATCCGGGTAACCTGGGTTTTCGGGTATTAAAAAAAACCGGGTTGCATTCCCTAGACAAAATGCCCTATTTTCTAACATTCACACTAAATATGAGTAATAAATTAATAATGATAAAAATAAATAAGTACAATACCACTCTCCGTACTACCTTAAGCATGTGTAATTAACAACCTTTCTGGACTTTCTGCTTTCTCAACTCTCTCTTCCCTGGCTCCGAGCCTCTCTCTTACTGGTCTCTTTGGCAGCTTCAACTCTATTTGGGGGAGGGTTTCTACCTCTTTAGGTTTGGATTTTGGGGAGGGGGATTTACGGGTGATTGGAGGGGTTGAGGGGGCGCAGGGTGCGGCTTGGGATATTTCCTGGAACAAAGTTGAAGAAGGTTCAAGTCTCATATTTATATTTTTTAACTCTTTGATCGCCAAAGCCGTCATATCACGCGCACGGAAACTCTTGGCGTCAGCGCCAGGACGTGATGTCACGTCCAAAATATAACCGGTTTGTTATTTTAGAAAACTATGGTTGCCTTCGATTATGAGCGTTACGACACGCTCGTAACTTCAGGAAAATGATAAAAGTGTATGCGGTTAAGTCCCGTTTTTGTCAAAATAATGGCTAGTTCATATCAGGGTTCCCAACCAGTGGGGCACGCCCCACTTGGGGGGCGAAGAGTGATCTAAGAGGTAGGGGGGCGGAGCGAACGGCTCAGATTTAAACAAAATAAAAACATTTCAGCCCCTAGAGGCATAGTATATTAGCATAGCATTGGGTGAGGTGCATAGAGTGAAAGAGTAGCAATCCCTAGTTCAGAAAAAATGTCGTTCATACCTGATACACATCTTCAGCAAAGTCATTCATCAGCTCTTCAGCCTCAGTTCTGATTGTCAGGAAATCTTCATCATCTGACATTGAATCTAGTTGCTCGGCCAATTTCTGTTTCAACCCTTGAATTTTCGCTTCAATCTCATTCATTTCTTTAATTTGCTCATCTCTTGGACCTGCTACGTTAGGAGGGTTAGGTGGTACAGGTACCTCTTCAATATCTGGGTCACTGATTGTGGTAATACTCTCCATGCTAGATTGTGAGGGTTCCGGCTCAGTTGTTATGGTTGCAGGATCTATAATAGGTAGTATTGGCCGCTTTAGTTCTGGTATAGACGGCTTTTTATCTACTTTTGGGTCTGGCTTTAGAGTTTCTAAAGTTATGCCATGGTTCTTTAAGATCTGACCAGCAAATACATCAGTTATTGAGGGTTCTGACTCTTTTTCTATATTCATTAACAGTGGTGGTACATTTGGCCTGATCATTTCATGTTTTTTGCTCTTTTTCTTGCTTTTATGAACTTTCTTTGCTTCTTTTTCCTTTTTCTTGTGTAGTTTTTCTTTGTCTTTCTTTTTAGACTTTTTGGAACTCTCAGCTTTCTTAGACTTGTCCTTGTCTTTTTTCTCTTTAGATTTCTTTTCTTTTGATGATGAACTGTCTTTGATCTTCTCAGATTCTGCTATTTCTGAAAAATGCATAATATTTTTGTGACATGTTCATACCATATAAATGTATGTATATTGGAAATAACCTTACTTCCCATATTAGACAAATGAATAAAAAAAAAGTTATGCAGAAAGTATTTTCATTTCTTTTATTTCAAAAAATGAGTCACAATTAATAAGTTTCATGTATCAACCAAACTGTATAGCTATTTATTTAGCTGTAAGCAAATAGTTTATCCAATTGTAAAAAAATATTGAATATTTTTTTTGTTACTGCATACCACAATAACATGATTACATGACATTCTATAACATAATTGAGGGATAGCCCATAAAAAAATGATTAATTAAATCCCCAGTTATTTACCACGACCTTGACGCCTTCGATAGAAACTGGTGGGAGACGGCTCTAGACCGGGACACGTGGAAGGGAAGGAGGGAGGCCTTTGCCCAGCAGTGGGACACTCTTGGCTCGTATAAATATAAATAAATTTACCACAAATAACTGTAACAAGTTACTTACTTATTGGTGCTGTTACTGTAACCTCTTGCAATTTCTTCAGCACCTGATGGAGCCAGTTGACAAACAGTTCAGTGTTGTCACCGAGAAACAATTGCAGGTCGTCCTCCATCTGAGCGCGCGTGCGCTTGTTGGCAACCATGACCATGACGTAGTCTGGGAGCTCGTCATCTGAAATGCATGACATATTTGCATAGCTCGGATAAAGGGAATTTTCGTTACATTCAATAATATGTCATAAACAAAATTGTATATTGCGCTCAATATTAACTACACCAGTCTTAGTTCCTAGTGCCTTAAAATGTGTAGGTATTTTAAGATTTTCAAAAGAATGTTACGAAGAATGTAATGATCAGGAATTTGTAAATGTATATTATCTTCTATTACCATTACCTTCCACTGAATAAAGAATTAAACACCATTAAAATGGTTACATTTCTTAGAACAAATAGTGCTGTTGTTTGATCCAGTCCAGATTGACAGAGAGAGAGAATAGAGAAATGTAGGCATTCATAATATATACATAATAATATGCTTATGTGACAGAAGAGCTGTTCTATACTCACCTACATAACACCCCAATTCAGTGAGTTTGGCCTTGATGGCAGACTGAAAATAAACAAAATTTAAGTAAAAAATTCAAAAAATCAATAGTTGCTTTGCGAGGCGATGCACACTAATCAGTCCATATTAGAGGAGCTACGCATAAAACGTCGGTTGTCGACGACGTGCCAGGACCATATACTCAGATACTTCAGACACCTCTCAAGAGGCTCCGCAGATAGCTTGGAGAGAATTATAATGACGGGAAAAGTTGAAGGCACGAGACTTAGAGGCCCTCCCCCTGCAAGATGGTGTGCCCAAATTACTGCAGCCATGCAGTTAAAACTGCACAAAGCCATGTGCGTAGCAAGGGATAGAAGCCTGTGGAGGAACCTGATCTTCAACAGAAGGACATCATGTCACGATCCTCAGCTTTGAGGGAACGACTTATGATAATGATGATAGTTGCTTTTGTTTCTGTTTATAATGTATAAATAATATCTATATGATCAGCATATGATGTATCATATGATTAAATAAATAAATTTGAATGTAGGCAATGCCACACGAGAGGCCATTAACTTCTGCTTACAAATACAAATAGCCTTCATTCACTGACTGCTAGTTTCATTGGTTAATAAAATATTTAGTCTATTAATTAATTTAGGTTAGTCAGGTTGTCGGGATTTCTGACAAAGGCCTCCTCCAATATTTTCCACTCTTCTCTGTTGCAAGCTGCTCTAATCCACATGTCTGGAACTCATCTTGTATTGTATTTGTAATGCACAGGATGCTTATAGCTTATATGTGCATATCAATATCTACTTTTGTTTGGTTAATTGTGAAAATGTTTATCTAGTCTATTTTTAAAAGAGTTCACTGAGGTTGCACTTATCACCGATTTGGGCAAACTATTCCACACTTTAAAAACTATTGCTGTTGGACCTCGGCATCCTGAAGATCCAGCAGGCTCAAGTCTGGAATGCCTCAAAATATATATCCAGCTGCAAAATCGGCTGGACATTTATATCTATGAATTCATTCCTAATTCAGTATTCACTGGCTGAGCTGCTTCACACAGTAATTAGTCACAATGCGGCTTGTTCCGCCTAATGAATGTGGTCATGCAATTTTAAACCCAAATAATAAGAGGGGTGGGTTAAAATAATTTAAATGCAATTTTTTTTAAAGCTGGTTTTCTAGAAGCTACATAGTAATCTGTTACAGTATTTTCCTCGGTAACTGTAAATACCAAAGATCAAAAGTTGATCAAGCCTTTTTCGCAGATAAATACACAAACAAAAAGATCTGAAAAACTCTGTAAGTGGCAGTATGATAACAATACTTATAGCTTCATCATTGAAAGTTGCCAGATACATGGAAAATACAGAAAGTAAAGAACTGTTACAATATCTTGGGCTTTTCTATTTCTTTGCATTAATCCAATTACTCTATCCAAGTACACTATCGAACAATGCTATGCTGCCGCGTTACCTACTATTAGTAGTACCTAGTCGTATCGTATTTTTATGTTGAACGGTTATACATTGCGACCAGATGACAGCTAGATGCATAAAGGAAATTGTAACTTAGTATACAAAAATAGTGTGTTACAAGGGTTGATTTACATGAAAATGAAGATTTTTGTCTGAAAATGGCTTAATAAAGCAATCAAAATCAGTAATTAAGCTTATTTACCCGCATCTTCTGGCCAATCTCACTGCCGACGACATCCATTTTTAAGCAGAGTTTTTGCTGCCCTTTCACAACAGACTCTTCTGACACGAAGTAATTATTCTAAATAAAACTCAACTACATTAAATAGAACATTATGAATCATTCACTATAGCTATTTACAATACGGTCCGTAATTAAATTTTACGATATATTTCTACTTTTGTCAACTCAATTTTTGTCGTAGACTAAGTTTACGTTCCGATTTGCGTAAACACTGAATCACTGATTGTTATAAACTATGAAACTTTCCGCTGGAAAATTCAGCAGCATAAGTAAAAAGTAAAATCATATGAAAGTTTAAACAATAAGCATGAAAAAAAATAGTTACAAATTTGAGCAATCCCAACAGCAGCAATATTTTTTTTGTAAACCCTAAAATAAATACGTGCGTGGATCGGAGTAGAAAAGTGAACAAATACGTTTTCGTTTAGAAATTTCATAAATTGACAAATAATTATAAGGATGGTAACATTTTATTTGCACACGATACGTGTAGTTGGAGCATGTAAAGCGAGCTAACTGGTGCAAGAACTTTCAATATTGAGACACCACTCGTGACTGTTTGTATAGTCGTCTTGCAATTCGAGCAAGGAAAGGCACTGGCATCATACGCATTGTTCTAACCCACGGGACAGCGAACGACTCGTGTTGTTATAATTATAATATGTATGTACATAATGCTCTAGCGCTGGTCTTAGGCGGGCGGTCCTTAATTTCATTTCGTTACACGATAACATGACTACCTAACTGAAGCTACTTACTTAAGCCACATTGCATTTCGTAGTTCTAATACTACGATTCTAATATTATCTTGTATAGGTATATAATATGCGACTCCACTTTCACAGTTTGAAAGTTTGCACAAGACAGTTCATTTACAAAAAATATTACTCCCTCGAGAGTAAAATAAGATTTACTGAATGCGTGCCTTGTACCGCGCCAATATATACCTATATGTAAGTACCTACGTACTTCACAGTAAAATTGTAGTGAAATTGTGATGATACAGTACTCGGCCCCGTCGCGTATTATTTTGATTTTTGATTAATGCGTACTATTAGGTATCATTCAGATTTCAGGCTAGGAGAGTTGAAGTCACGCACACAATAACATGTCATGTAATGAGAGCGGGATTTTGAAATTAAAATTACATTCTTTCTCTTTTTACGTACCTACCGATAGCAATTTCAACAGTGACACAAAATTTACAATTAAGTTCCTTTTAGATACTACTTTAAGATTTTTTTTAGGGGAATATAGGTAGGTACATTTTTCATTTATAAAACACATCACTCGTATTATGTAATTTTATGTTCGTATATTCGCAACTTTTTCTGTTTCAATTAAGTAGTTGTATTTAAATGAAAAGTTGCGGAATTAGTTAGTAGGACTACAACCTAACATGAGGATATATATAGCATATCGTTTATTAGGAAATACAATCCCCCAATGGGGGCGCCACTGGACGGTCGACTGGCGAGACAGAAATATAGTGAGTGTATTTATTTCATAAAATAAACAATACCAAGTAATAATTTCAAGTTTAATTTATTTTATATCAAAATTTGTCCATGTTTCGAAACTTATTTAAGTAGTATCTTACTAAATATAAAATAATAAATAATGCAAATATTTGAGTATCTGCCTTCCTAGTCTTATTATGATTGTCAATTTTATTAATTTAATAATATAGCTTAATGCTAATATGGCAATAATTTCTAATTTATTATTTCAATTTCACAAGCTAGAAAGTATAAATTATTGTCACATTTCTATTTCCAAACATTATATAAAATTCATATTTTTAATAACATTATTTGCCTCAATAATAAAATCCCTATTTACAAAAAATCAATACTTATGGTTACAATTGACTTAAATACTTATTTGTATTTCAAAGTAAAGTTATAAAGCATTTATTTTAACTAAATTAAATATTCGGATTCAAAGCTTATTATGACTATCGTATTTAGTTCCAAAATCAATTTCATTTTGTACAGTCAGCAGCAGAAGTTGCTAAGAGAGTGATGTGATCGAAATGAGCTAGATACGACTTTATTGTTAAGAGAATAAGACCGTGTGAACGTCATTCTGAACACTTCGCTCGCTTAGCAATTTTCGCTGCTGACTGTATACCTACGGTGAATACATACACACCGGACACCAAATGACTTCACGTTCGTTAAAATAAATAAATATTAAAACAAACAAAGTCACTGTTAAAACGAAACAAGTTAATTTAGCTTGAGATAAATTAACTTTTTGAGGCTAAAATCTGAAGCGCCATCTGAACGAGAGCAACCCAAAGATACAAAAAATATGAAAAGTTAATGACATTGCGCTACAGCGCCATCTATCTAGTAACGAGTTACTATACGCCACTTGTTACTAGATGCAGAGACTATAAATAATATAGATAGCCACAGTCTAAGAACTCGCGTTACTATGGCACGCTATTTGTTATTAGATGTCTCTGCAAGGCAATAACATTTTTTCCTACTCATTTTATATTTTTAGGTTGCTCGCGTGTAGATGGCGCTTTAGACTATATTATACATATTATTTATAGTCTCTGCTAGTGATTTTACTGGTAGGTAATAAAATGCCGGTACACCGGGCACGTAATGTAGCGCAGCGCTTTCCAGGAAGTTCGAAGGAGCCTAGATAGAAATTAAGCTTTGAAGTTGCAGACAAACATGTTTATAGTTTCTGATCTAAATTCCATAGAGATTCTGGTATAAATAAGAGGACAATATAATTAAACCTGTAAATTCTGTTAGGTATCTTATATTATTTTTTCTTTTACACTAATTTCAGTAAGTAGGTATTGTTCATTGTTTTAAGCGTTAAAAACGTGATCAATTTGCAAATAAGTTAAATACCTGTGCCTATTATCTGCGACGCGATTGTCAGTGTGTTTTTTTAATAAATATACTTAGTTATGTAAAAACTCTTAAAACGGTGGGTGCCTACTTGAACCGGACAAAATTGTACCTGATCTTAGTTTCTTTCAATTTTTATTTAAAGTATTTTTATGTAATATCCAGTGCTATGTACGATAAATAATGTAAAAATTCAGCATGTAGGTATTTTTTCATATCCAATATAAAAAACATTAGCTAGGTATATTTGGAATGTTTCTATACTTAAAATAAATAGAAAACAGATCTAACACTTCAAAAGGAATGTATAACAAAACATGAACACTATTTTTAAAACAGTGCGAACATGTTAATTTCATTGGAAAATTACACTTGTATTTAAATTACATAAATATCACTTTACAAGTGTAATACAAATATTTACAAATAATTAAAACTATGTTACCTTTAGGTATACCAACCCACTCATCGCTCGCTAGCAGGACGGACTTTATTTAAGATTTGTATGTAGCCATTAAACTAACCCCCCTTTTTACAAGCCTAATTTATAAAAAAAATAGGGTTCGTTGTTTGTTTTTAACAAACACAACTGTCAAAGTGACAGACAAGGACAGACAATTAATTAAATGAGGCTTGTAAGAAGTTTATGAATAACGGGGTTAAAAAATAAATTTAATCGTGATAAAATCGTGTACTTGGTATTACCTTAAAACTATGAATACTTATTTCTGGTGGAATCTCAGTGCGTCTTAGTCTAGTTCCGTTTGTCATTATTGTCAAATCTTAAAATAATATAGTTTGGCAAAATATTTGGCGTAAAGCAGTGCATAAAAACGTGCTTAAAATACTCTTTGGAATTGTCTTTGGTCGGTTCTTATAGCGAGCGACGAGCTACAAATTGGTCGTCCTATCAGCACCCTGTCCGTAGCTGCCAATCTGAAATCGGGTGATCTTCGGTCCGACAGGGCTCACACGCGCGGGCCCGACTTTTAGAGAGCTTGATTTCGGTGTGCTCGAGATTTTCAAGCTTGATTTCGGTGTGCAGACTTTTAAGCTTGATTTCGGTGTGCTGATTTTCGTGGTCGAGCCGGACGGCGTGTCCGAGCCGTTTGGCGCCGGCCTGGGGTCTACCGGCCCGCGGGGGTCGCGGAGGCCCGGGGGTCCGCTCTGGACTCCCCCAGTGAGACTTGGCTGAGCGCCGTTCGTGTGTTGCTGTAGCTGTATCCGTGACGCTCGTTCCATTTCTCTAAAAAGAATGTGGGACTAATTACTTGTCTTAAAATTTATGTTATTAATTCGAAAATAAAAAGAAATGGGAACTAGATTTTATTGACAGAATAAAATTCGTTATTTTTGTCTTTTGTGCTCTTCTTACTACAGCATGCTTTCAAAACAAATGCATTTAAAAACGAAAAGAAAATTGTAATACTAATTCTAATGAGCAAAGAAATGCTGTTATAATTTAAAGGGTTTACAATAAGTTTAAAAATATCCAAGATGCATTTTTGACAAAGAACAAGAAACAGTGGCAGTGGTGTGAGTTTAAATCAGTACAGTGGCATATAAGTAAATAATCAACTTCAACTCTGCCGCGCATAGTTTACTGCTAGAAAACAGTGATTAAAATGCCATTATGTGCAGTTATAACTGCCATGCCAGTGATTCCACGGGTAAAAAATATGATTGCGATTACTCCTTCATTTTACTAGGATTTTATTATTTTTTCTTTTGTCAATCAAGCTAATAACATAAATAATAAGCCGCAGCTGTCACGCCCTGCTAAAAAGTGTGCTTGACGATAAGTATATGGAAATTTAACGAGCTAACTCTCTCCATAATGTTTTTATTTAATATTCTTTAAATACGTCCGGTTTTTTAAATTCCTAACGGTCTTATTATTTGGACAACATGCCTTCTATCATACCACATATGGCATTCGAATGAACTGACAGTGAAATGAAATCATTCAATGGTATAGTGCTTATTAAAATAATGTGTAATGAAAATGAAATATGATGCAAACGCTTTTAGATCATCGATACTTAATCCGCCATCGTCCCAATGAGAAATTTGCATCAATGTCATAGCATTGCAGAAGCAAACCGAATACTATTGAGATGGTTCCATGCTAACGTGTGGTACTTACAGTATATCTATGTACCTAAATTGCCCACTATTGGTCATTGTGATTCTAATGAGAGTGTGCAATCCAATGATGCTGCAGATCCGTAAATATATCCTCCCGCAAAAAGCTTTTTTCTGACGAGAGGTTTAGGTTGATCACGATATAGGCACATCTTGACTTTTGGTAGAACTAATGGGGTAGGTAGTTTCCCAAAATCATGGCCACACAAGTGGCCTATTTAATAAAGCTACAATTGGCGATTTACTCTCTCTCTGAGGAAGTCTCTTTCTAACTCCAAGAGACAGTCAATTATCAATTGTATCTTTATTAAACAGGTCACTGCTATGACGTACGAGTACCTAGTCTGCGGTTGACGACGAAACGAAAGTAGCGCAAAAGGTATTGTATAGGAATATTTTTATAGAACATAACGCTCTTCCGGCATCAACTGCAGACAGCTGTCTTATGGTTGCTCTTCATGACGGGCCATCATAGGGACGCAGACTATGCGTTAGAGGGAGCTAACGATATTGCGATCTCGTTCCATCGTATAGCTCCGTCCCTATGGTGGCCCATCATGTAGAGCAGTCGTTACTGAACCACTCAATAGTCTCCAGCTTGTCAGTCATGTGATACCTTCAAGTTCTAATATACGAGGCCAATGCAGACGTGCGCTCCGTTTTCCTCGTGTTGGGGCATGCGGGCGACGAGGGATACGCACCGCTGGTGAGCCCCGTCAGCCTCGATAGAGGGCAGCACAGTGCCGCTGCGTACGCGGCGCGGTATTGCGCGTTCATAATGACGTAGATGATCGGGTTCACGCATGCGCTTGCGTACAGGAGGAGGTAGCCGGCGATGTGGAATACTGGAAATTGAAGAAAATACCTTGATTCACAAAGTCGTGTCCATATTATATTATAATGTCAGATATAATGTCAGATATGGATAAACGATTAGATAACATTTTTAAACCGAATAAAAAAGGAGATTATAAGTAACTATGTTTGAAAATCGTTTGTATAAATATGTAACAACTTCTGGCATTGACAAGTTATAAAGATGGATAAAAAAGTTAATATAATTTATATAGATCTACGATAAATATTATTTCAAAAGGCTAACCTAACCTTTACTTAAATATAGGCACTTAACTTATGTGTAATGATTTATTCACGTATATTGTTTACTCGGAATTTACTAAACCATACACGTGCCTATTCCCTGAAGCGTTAAGGAAAATATTTGATAACACACATCTAAATATGTATTAAATAGGAGTACTATTAATAAATAAATAAGCACATTTTACGATTTGTCATGAAATATGCTTATTTATGTTGGTTCGGGAAGATTGGGTGGAATATTGACCCAAGCCAATACATTATTAATATTATATACCTAGTTTAAAGAACGCTTCTAGCTGTATTACTTACTAAAACATT
The DNA here is from genome assembly GCA_911728535.1 of Pammene fasciana. NCBI lineage: Eukaryota > Metazoa > Arthropoda > Insecta > Lepidoptera > Tortricidae > Pammene > Pammene fasciana. The sequence goes on from OU452287.1 coordinate 13,350,188, forward strand.
AAAGAGTAGGTAGTTAAGTATAAGTTTTTAGAAAAGAATATGTATTTCTAACCGTGATTTCGTTGGCTCAACCGGGATATTGCACATGGTTGTCATTGTCAGCTATAGTGATAGGCAATATAACAGACCGCGGAACGACAGGAACATAGCTATAACATGCGCGCCACTCATTTCTGCAAGATTTAGTTTCGGCTGCACTACTAAAATCCTATCGTTTCCCAAAGACACTAACATATTTATCCAGAATTTCGGTGGCGGTAACTTACTGGGGTATTGCACATGGTTGTCAGCGACCTTTGCGATAGTGATGGGCAGATAACAGACCAGGAACGACAGGAAGATGGCGAGTACCATCTTGGTGATGCGCCACTCATTTCTACGAGCCTTGGTTTCTCTGTTGTCTTTGATGGTGGATCGTTTGTCTGTGTTGAGTGATCCTGGGCTGGTGTGTTGAGAGCGCTGGTGTTCACGCATACGTTGTTCTGAGCTGAAACAATATGCGACTTAATATTAGTTCATTGGTACAGTCAAAATATGTGTACACTTTTGCACCTAACTCATTTGTAATAAGGTTCAAAAATGTATATTTGGCATTAACTGCTGTAAGTAGTGACTAAAATGGGACAGCTGAACTGGACATGTCTGATGGATATACGATAACAGATAGACCAAAATATGAGCTGGCATCTTCATAATGTCATCATAGCAGACCAACAGATGGTAAGCTAGGTATTGATTGTATGCTTTCAACTCCCGAGGTGTCAAAAGCACGTTGGTGACCCTTAAAAACCCTATAAGTAAAATCCTTTGTTGAAGAACTTCATTCAACTTGAGTTTATCTTACTTGAGTTATAAGTGTAGGATTCGTAGGAGGGAATATTGGTATTACCTGTGCACAACCCAAAAGATCCTCGCGTAGCAAATAAAAATCAGGAGAGCCGGAACCAAGAAAGCGATGACGAAGAGAGCGGTCTTCGATGATCGGCCGTTGTCGTCAGGTACTATAGAACACGTGCCCAATTCCTTGTCGTAGTCAAATTTACCTGCAAAATGGATATTATTGAGTAAATAAAGTGTCGGAAAAAATTTGGAGGGACCTTTCCGTATGGGGGTCAGGCCGTAGTTTTTGCCGAAAAAAGTTCAGATTTCGGTCCGCTACTTATTTTTTTTACTGTAATCATTTTATATAGTAATTAACCATAGCATTGTATTTCTGAAGACCTGTTTACCCACGGCCACTGGAGATATTTAAATAAATTGATATATTTGTAAAGTTATACGACTTTAAAAAATAAAAACAACGAAATTTTCATAAAAAATGCAAATCCGCTTCAGTCGGGTGCACTTTGCGCATCCATTAAAATTAAAAAAAAGACAACATTTTCATGATCTGTTTGATTTGACGTTATCAAATAATAGTTACCTAGCCCCCTTTTGAATATCGTTTCGTGTTTCCTAAGAAAGTACATTAATTTTCGTACATTAAATAAAAAAAACGAAAACAGCCATTTCTCTGCGCTATTTTTTGCGCAACCAATATGCCCGTTTTGTGGCCTTTAAGCTTTGGTAGTATTTGTATTCTGAATAGTGGCAACACCAAAGCAGCTTTGTGTATGGTCAATAAGGCGGCAGCGGCTATATTTTTGTCAGACCGATGTAAACTTTGTTCGGAGTGAAAAGTGTCACATTTTTCGCGGCGTGCATTTTTTGAGATTTCAAGATAAGTTTTAAATTAATGTCTGTCATTGTTATTGTGCTCTATTAAGTAAGGCGTGTGTAATCTTCCTAGGTTATTTTAACTAAAAAAAAGAGCTTATTCATAGAGTTATTATAGATTTTCTTTGCGCCACGGTCGCCATTATGCCACTTTGCGATACCAGTGATATTGCGCTACCGAATAAAGGTTCATGCACACATAGGTTTGCGGTTTCCGGGTGTAAGTTTGCTATATATAATCAACCAAATGGAACCGTGGATCACCATGGAACTATTTGAAAGTGACGTTTTCAGTCAAATCCTATGGAATCTCTTAGTATTTGGCAATTTGACATGATTCTATAGTTCCATTTGGTGGACCGTTCAGCCTTTTGTCTGCAGTGATTAAAAATGTAACCTTACCATACCAAATCGTGTTTTTTTTTACCTAACTATGAGCGCCAAAATATCTCGGCTGTGGTGGGTTCTTTCCATCCCTCGGTTAACAATCGAATGTTCATTTAAAATATATTACGTAAAAATCATACAATGTATGCGCAAACCTTAACTATTTTGCGTCACTCTGCGCGACCGAATCAACTATTTTGCGTCACTCTGCGCAACCGAATCGTAGAATATTTTACGTCACCTTTGCGCTATTTGTGGCAAAAACTACGGCCTGACCCATGGCTTAAAAATCTAGTGAAATTAAAAATGAGCCAAAATCAGTCTAATTGGATATTAGTCTGTAAATTCTGTAATTTAAAATTCCTCGTGTAGATAACTTGAAGGCTCTACCAAGACTTAGTCATTTGTAGCACATATTTTCCATTTATTGTTTATTGATTGCCTAAAGGTCATAGGTGTGCCTTGGGAGTCTTGAGTAATAAAGAATTCTTACCCCATATCCCGATCAGCGTCGGGATCTGCATGCCGTACGAGAACATCCACGAGAACACGATCATGAGCGCGATGTTGTATTTGCGGTACACGCGCCCGTAGCAGCTGTGGTGAGCGATCATTATGAACCTGAAAATAAAAGTTATAATTTATAGTATTGTTTTTTTTTATTATTATTAATTATACCATATACCTATATTAGATAGATGAAAATGTTTAATTGGTACAAAATAGGTACATGAAAAAAACTTAAATAAACTATGTAAATACTAGCTAAAAAAAATTATCTGAGCGCTATAACTCGACGTTCCTGGCGCCCATACATTGATCAAAAGAAATATGTGGCGGTCGGCGCGAGCCTCAAGGCAAGTGTTTATCTTTTTACCTTTACCTAATACTTGTAGGTACTGAATGTGGTATGTGTTCACCTGTCCGCACATTGTACAGTCGACGTCAAAGATATGTTTACACTTTTGCACCTTATTACAAAGGCGTAAGGTGAAAAAGTGTAAACATATCTTTGACGTCGACTGTACTACTAACGATTCGCACCAAAAGTTTAATGTAGTAAATAATGTTCTTTTTAAACAGGTGACTCGGTCAAACGTAATATAGAATATCCTAACTAGGAAGCCTTAAGGTAAAAACCACATTAAAAAAAATACACAGGCTACCTTAAATATAAAGCAGTTATATTTTTCCGTGCTAAACTATGATAAAGTCTACAAAAATAGCTTAAAAACTTATATAAGTGATGAAAATAATTTGTTTCAGGCAGCTGTGTTTGACGAAAAAATTGGTTCTTCGAAATCCTATTCTCGAAACTGAGTGTTGATTTGAGTTGGTGAAAAATTATGATGAAATTCAAACAAAGAAATTGGAAATGGTTTTGACATAAATCTTATTACGTGGGTCATAAATAGCGACGGTTCAACGCCTTTTAAGAACATGACTTGTCACGCACACGATATGTCACATCATATCCCGTAAGTTCTGCTGTGATAAATTCACGTAGGCATAGTAAGATTTTTTTAAGATGTCCGAATTGTAGGAAGAAATCTCTAGTAAGATTCGGACATTTTAAAAAATTCCTTGTAAATAACATTTATAATGTTTAGAATACTTCACGACGTTCCCGTGCCTTAGATAGGGTACCAAATGGCAGAGAATATTGCAATCGGTGTATCGGATATCGTAGCTAAAATTGTGTTCTTACCAATTTAGTGTGATCAAAGCAATACTAGTGTAATTAGCAGTGAACCCCAACGTTCACATATCTCAGGAAGGGTACCAACTGTCAAATCACGTCGCCGTGGGGACCACTGCTGCATCCGGAAGTCTGTCGGGTATCGTAGCCAAAATTGAGTTTTTACCGATTAAGTGTGATCAGAGCAATGCTTATATTAGCAGCGATACCCCAACGTTCACATATCTCAGGAAGGGTAATACCAACTGTCAAAATACACGCCAGGAGACCAGTAATGCATCCAGAAGTCTATCGGTTATCGTAGCCAAAATTGTATTCTTACCGATTAAGTGTGATCAGAGCAATGCTCAGCAGAGATACCCCAATGTTCCCGTATCTCAGGAAGGGTACCAGCTGACAGAGTACGTCGCCATGGGACCACTAATTAGGGAATGCAATCTCGCGAGATTGGAGTTCAGGCGAGATCTCGCGAGTTTGTGAATATCAATACCGCGAGATCTCGCCAATTTCGAGATCTCGCGAGATTGGCGATTTTGTATGTTTGTAATCACATAATGCAAATAATCACAATATTTGAATACGTTATAGGAGAAAAAAAAAGAGTTAGAGGTGTTATAACATCAACATTAATTTTAGAGTCTTATTTTTATAAACTTTTACGTAATGACGCATAGGGAATGCAATCTCGCGAGATTGGAGTTCAGGCGAGATCTCGCGAGTTTGTGAATATCAATACCGCGAGATCTCGCCAATTTCGAGATCTCGCGAGATTGGCGATTTTGTATGTTTGTTCTTGCAAATAATCACAATATTTGAATACGTTATAGGAGAAAAAAAAAGAGTTAGAGGTGTTATAACATCAACATTAATTTTAGAGTCTTATTTTTATAAACTTTTACGTAATGACGCAATTGACGCATATAAAGCTCATAATGTCATTATTACTGACAGTGTCTGGACTGCTTAAATGATCCTGCCTGTAAAACAGGAGGTCCCGGGTTCGAATTTTAGTTAAGAACTTGAGTTCAGGGCATTTAAGTTTTTAATTAATTTAAGTCGTGAATTGAAACATATTTTTCTAACTCTATAAACAACGAACAATTTAATGCCCCGACTCTCACTAAAATCAAACTAGATTTTTTATTGTTTTAAATAATGTTTTTGTCATTTATTTTTCTTTTAAAGGTGATATTGTAACATTAAAACGGCTGTTTAACATTTTTTAGATGTAAAATTAAGTAAATCTAATTTTTTGCTAGGATAAATTACTAAATTTATGCTAATGATAGTTCCAAATCAAAGAGTCAATTCAATTCACTAATTTAAATATCTTCATAAGTCGGTGTAATAGCATGAAACTGCCATTAAAAGAAAAATAACTGACAAAACATTATTAAAAAAATAAAAAATCTAGCTTGATTTTAGTGAGAGTCGGGGCATTAAATGGTTGATTGTTTATATAGTTAGAAAAACATATTTCGATTCACGACTTAAAATTCACCCTGTACCTATAGTTGCGCGTCGCCTAGTACCCACAAAAAAGCACACAGTAAGCTATAGAGGTTACATTTAGGTAGATTTCAATTAAATTTCAATTTCTTTTATTCAGAGACCAACTTGAATCATTATTGTTAGTACAAATACTTAAAATAAATTGTTGATGATTTTTGTACGATAATTTATAATATTTATTGCGAACTTAGCACGGTCCATTTGACGTTTTTATGTGTGGCAGTGGCGGCGCGTCAATAGAACACGGTTTCCGTTGGCTTGCTTAGTTTTCAGGCACCTGAGCAGGATTCTTCGCTTCAAACAAGACGTTTTTTATGCTCGAGCGCAATCTCGTTAAACTCGCGAGATCTCGCCCATTTTTCGACCGAGATCAGTCTCGCTAAAAAAGGCCGAGATCTCGCAAAAACGAGATCTCGCGAGAACGAGATTGCATTCCCTACCACTAATGCATCCAGAAGTCTATCGGTTATCGTAGCCAAAATTGTGTTCTTACCGATTAAGTGTGATCAGAGCAATGCTCAGCAGTGATACCCCAATGTTCCCGTATCTCAGGAAGGGTACCAGCTGGCAGAGTACGTCGCCATGGGACCACTTCTGCTGCCAGAAGCCGGAGATTGCGAATGGTAGCACCATTGCGCAGAAGAGGAAGTCAGCGCAGCAGAGACTGGAAAAAATATATCAAAAATGCAATTTATAGTTTAGAAATACACAATTTATAGTTTGGGATTAAGTATCTGTTATTAGAGCATTGCAATTATTTTTAAACAAATAAAAAAAGAAAAATAGGAGTCATAGCATAACGGAAGTTTTTATTAATTTATTTTGAAAGTACCTGCTTACTCTACAATTATAATTAAATATTACCTAGGTAGAGTCTCTACCTAGGTAATAATTGTAAAATAAAGCTACTGGGTAGGTACTAGTAACTAGTTACTAAACATTTTGAAACATTCTATTAGTTTCGGGGGCGCTTTGACAAGTTTGACATTATATAACAACAATATTAACTTTTTATTATACCTTGATATCGCTTTGAATGGAGGCTTAAAATAAGTAATTGCACGTATGCCTTTGTCAGGTTATCGGTATTTGAAAAGGAGTTCAATACATCATTTCCATTGAAAAAATACTTAGGTACCTACCTAAAGGAAAACCTCACAAGTGTGTCATACCACAAAATAACACCATTAGCTAGGGATACACGCACAGATGTGTCCACCGGATATGTCCGACGGTTATGCCCGGGACACATCTGTGCGTGTATGGCGCGAATTTGACACGGATTTATCTGCGGATACATCTATAAATAGCGCCATATGGACGGATCTGTCCACCGGGTATATCCGTCGGACAAATCCGGCGGACACATCTGTGCGTGTGCTAGCTAATGTGGTTATTTGATTCATAGTAACGTGATTTTAACAATAGAGCGAGGATTAACCTGATGATAAACGCGGCGGCTACGTTGCGGACCTTAGGGCACTTGAGCAGAGCCACTACTGTGAGGAGGTTTCCGAAGAGCCCAACTAGCATGATGAGTCCGGTCACGATAGCCGCGAACGTCAGCAGGCCGGGTGAGAACCTTGAAAAAAAGAACATACATTAAAACTTACATACATCAATCCCATACGTAAAGGTCCACCAGTGGCAGTGGGTCAAAAATTTTCCAAGGCAAGCCGGAGCTTAAAATTATTTCATAACTTTCATAAGAAAATTAGACAAGCCGACGGGGCTCGTATTCTATGGACGCGCTGCCACTGAGGTCCACTCGAAAATTGTATTTAAGTTTTCAGTCCTTGGACTTTTCTTTGATTTTTTGGAGATTATTGTTGGAGAAAATTACATGTAAGATACTTTAGGCAGGAATCTTTGAAAGTCTACAAAAGAAGTCGATATAATTATAGAATTACTATTTTCCGCACTCTTCCGTTGGAAAGACAATGACGTGTACGATTTCAGCCTGAGACGTCCTTGAGAATATTTATTTCAGTGATCTCTTTGAAAACGTTTTGTTTAAAATATTGTCGACGAATAATTACAATTTGCCCCGTCTTAAGCCTTTTCATCGTTAGACTTTAGTAGTACTAATTTCTAACAATTCAGAAAATATGCTAAGTTATTTAGATTTCAATGAATAAACAAACAGGTTTGGTATTAAATTCAAGACAAGATTGTCGCCAGCAGGGAGAAGTGGCATGAAAGGCACAGGATGTCTTTTGTGGGCTTTGAGAACAAGGAGTGAGGTATCTGCTTCTCAAAGTTTTGAAGTTGCGACGTACTTGAATTATTACGCGTCTAATTTATTGTCATATTTACTTATAAATAAAATACACAGTAATAATTTGTTCGACTGGTAAGGCAGCTTTCTTTATTATAGACGGAGAGCTAGCCACTTCAGATATGACACAATAATGAGAGCAACGTAGGAAATGGGGCACCTATCTCAGTGGCGCACCTATACTGGCTTTACCCTTGTAGTTGCATCGGAATAATTTTCAATCGAATGCTGACATTTCTGATTCGGACGTTTAGGCGCTAGCTGTATTGTGTAGTTAATGCAATGGAGTTGTATTGAAGTTGGATCGTGTCTAAAAGTGTCTAAAATTTAGTACCTATACAGCCCCAGGTTAGGGTTGCCTTACAATGGTTTCTCCGCGTCCTGTTTTTTGTTTATATTTATTTTTATAAATCTTAAATGAATTTATTAGCCCTGACTCTCAACCAAAGCTTTTTATTCCATGGTAGCGACAAAGGCGAGGAATAAAACAAAGATACGGAAAAGCTTTGCGCTGAGAAGTTTCCTGTTGATTCCGCAGGAAACTCATTCACCAGCTTTTGAATGAAATCCAGATTGTATGAACAAAATAGCGCCAACCATTTATGTGTTTTTGTTCGATTTTGATGTTGTAGAAACTTAGCGTTGCTTTTGTTTCGTTGAACGTAGGGAATGCAAACCGGTTATTTTTTGTATGAAAATAACCGGTTAACCGGTTAATAACCGGTTATTTTCATACAAAAAATAACCGGTTTGCATTCCCTAGTTGAACGTGAGAATTTTTATACAGAGTGTTTCCTGTAACATGAGCAATAAATTAAAACGTAGATTCTACTCCTCAAACAATAAAACTTTTGTTCAACAACTTTAAAAAAATATGTATTTTTACATTGTCTGTTTTTCAAACAAACTAAATACACGACCTAATATTTTCAATGTACGTTAAAATCCGTTCAATTGACATTGCTTGTCAGCCTTGTCACCCTACAGACATAATCAATTTCGGAATACATTGCGTGTTCGAATAATCTTTAAAGTGAAATAAAAATCAAACCATAAGTTATTTTTAAAAGTTGCTGAACAAACGTTGTCTGGTTTGAGGAGTAGAATCTACGTTTTAATTTATTGCTCCACGGAAAAAATTCAGTGTTAGCAAAGTACCAATTTGGCTCCGTTAAGATATTTTTGGTTGCATACAACCAAAACATATTTAAAACACGGAATAAAGCTTTGTTAATGACAAACAAGCAATTATTGCTAAATATTCTTGGTTATTTTTACCAATCACTCATTTGAATCCAAATAAGTGTCCTAGTAAATACTAAATATAACCCTTACCTGATTCTCTTATTTATTTTTAACTAATTTAATGGTATAGTTTCACATACGTACGTTAGCCAAGTTGACTTCTTTGATATTAGCAACGAACTTTGCAGGCTCCGTGCGAAGCGAGTCACTCGGTTGTAAATAGCAAAAACTTATTTACATATTTCTAGCTGTTTCATTTTCTCAGTGTCGTATTACAGGAAACACCCGGTATTACTAAACTAATTAAGTATTCATATATTATTCATTTTATATAACTCCATGTTACGTGTTACTTTTTAATATAAATGTAGGTAATTATTTAGTTATATTTTCTCACTATCATGAAATCGGAATAGCAGCAATATTAGTAAGTAAGCAGGTACTTGTTTAGTACCTTTTGTTTCTTTTCAAAGATGATGGCTATGATTTAATTGAAAGAGGCAGGTATTTAATTAATTATTGGGTAACCTTTTTAAGTGATAACTTGTATAGTCGCCATCAGATAAATCGGAGCGGCCAAGGTGGTCACAAATATCTTGTTTTTCGAGCGTTAGAAAAAACACTAACGTAAACATCACGTGACGTGAAACGAAATAAATCGTGATAGATAAGGAAAAATCAAATAAATCTGTTTATACAAGCAGGAAATAATTTAGACGAATACAGCCATATTTCAATCCTTCAGTACAAGGCTTTCACATGGAAGATTTATCGGACGGATTCACATAGATGACTCTATTTGTATTGAGGTTGTTATTTACAAAGTTTGGTACGGTTGATATGAGAATATGGGTACGGATTCCTTGTTGGTAAATACCTATCTATTATTTAATAATTTTAATCAAAAAAAGTACCGACTTCACTTAGGATCCGCTATTCCAAGAGGAAGTGGCCGAGTTACTGTAAAAAATTGTGAAATCACTATAAGTGTGCCTATAATAGTTGAAGAGTTCCCTCGATTTCTCCAGGATCCCATCATCAGATCCCGACTTGGTGACAATGGACCATCTAGGGGATATACCCGTTCGATAAAAAAAAATTGAAAATCGGTTCACGATTCACGGAGATATCGAGTAATATACATACAAAAAAATTGATAAAAAAAATTCAGTCGAATTGAGAACCTCCTCCTTTTTTGAAGTCGGTTAAAAAGGATGTATGATTTTATTCATGTGGTTTTCTTTAATAGTATTGACAAACACAACGGGGTATGGATGTTTACGCATTCTAAACGAAATTCTTGTGAAATGTGAGTACTCATTAGCTAGGGATACACGCACAGATGCGCCCGCCGGATTTGTCCGACGGATGTGCCCGGCGGACAAATCCGTGCGTGTATGGCGCGAATTCGACACGGATTTGTCTGCGGACACATCTAGATAGCGCCATACACCAACGGATGTGTCCGCCGGGCATATCCGTCGGGCACATCTGTGCGTGTAATATAGTTATATAGCTAGGCTAGAATACAATACATACATGCATTTGAAGCTGACCAGACATATTACATGAGATAAATTTAGTTCTTAATACTTTTCGCACAATTTGTGGTACGTATTTTGTATATTAAAACATGAATTACCTATTTTTGAAATTACTACTAAGTGTTTAAGTCTAATAAAGTCACTCACTTTGATAGTTCACTTTGGCTGCCGGGTAAAGTCTCGTTCATGATATTCTGGTCCATTTTAAAATCTGAAACAAATAAAAACATTTTATGTTACAGCCTTAATATATAAGTAAATTTATAAAAGTAGAATAAAAAAACCCGGCCTAGTGCGAGTTGGACTCGCGCACGAAGGGTTCTGTATTCCGTACCATTAACCATTATCTATAAAAACGGCAAAAAAATGCGGCATGTCTATTGTATTTGATGTTGTTATAGCGGCAATTAGCCGTGAAAATTTCAACTGCCTAACTATCGCGGTTCATGAGATACAGCCTGGTGACAGACAGACAGGCAGAGACAGACGGACGGACGGACGGACAGCGGAGTGTTAGTAAATAAGGTCCCGTGTTACCCATTGGGTATGGAACCTTAAAAATGGACTCGCGTGAGCGGAAAATGTTCTCTGTAAATTGAGTTCATAATCTATACAGGGTGTTTCCTGTATTACGAGCAATAAATTAAAACGTAGATTCTACTTACTCCTCAAACAACAAAACTTTTGTTTAACAACTTTTTAAAAATATGTATTTTGTAGTTTGTTTCTTTTTCATACAAACTAAATAGTATTTTCAATGTACGTTAAAATTCGTCTATTTGACATTGCTTGTCACCCTACAGACATAATCAATTTCGGAATACATCGCGTGTCCGCAAACATTTTAAAGTGTCCTAAAAAACAAACCAAAAGTTATTTTCAAAAGTCGCTGACCAAACGTTGTCTGGTTTGAAGAGTACAATCTACGTTTTAATTTATTGCTTCTATTACAGGAAACACCCGGTATATTAAAAATATTTATAGCTGTTTACTCACGTAAATAATTAGGTAAATTGTCACTTAACATATTTCGACGAAATGTTAACCTCAGTTTCTCAAAATTAAAACACACATACAAATTATAGTCACAACACACAAATTATTTTCCTAATTCACATTTTACCCATGATCTAAATAGTTGTACCGACAGCTATTGACTTGACTGTGATATGATATGATAGCACTAAATTATCAGAGAGTTTAGGAGATAATTGCACTCATAGTGGTGTATGGGAATGACATGCGCACAGTATGGAACCTAGTGAAGGAGTGTAATGAATATAATTAGTCGTTATTTCTTCAATAATATTATAGTTACGTCAATTGGTCTTGCAAGTGGTAAGGAAATTCCCAACCATGTTCCCATTATCAAATGAGGTGCTTAATGACGCCGGTAAAATAATTAATGACATCATTACCCGTTACTATAATTTTATACCTACTACACTACATATGTATAGTTGGGTGGCAACCAAAACTCATTAACTACTACCACAAATTCGTAGCCATAATGACCCGTATTAGTAACAAAACAAAGTTGATTTTTGTTTAATTTGTTTTGCAATTAGTTAGTTTTGGTTGTCACTTGATGATGTATTATTTGATTTTTTTGCTATCAGAGATTATACTAGATAGTAATAACTAGTAAGTAGTTAAAAAACGAGAGAAATAGGTCCTTAGGGTACCGCATACGAAAGCATATACTTTTTTATAGCAGTTATAATTTTACAAGTAGATTTGAGAGCCCCATCAGGGCTAGGGCGTCAAATCTATAAGAACCTAGCCCATGAGTCGTAGTCATTCTACTCTACTTAGCTTGAGTTCCTACGTTCGAATCCCGATAGGGGCATTGAAATTGTCAACTGTACCACAAGGCTTAGGGTGGGTTGCACCATGCACAATTAACGGACTTATCAACGTTAAATATGGCGACGGAGCTGTTATCCCATAGAAAGCAGTCAAACTTTTCATACAATTTTTTTAACGATGACGTTGACGTTAACAGACGGTTTGGTGCAACCCTTATTGAGCTTACAATGTGGGTGGTGGGTCAATTTGTGTAAAATGTACCATAGTAATCATTACTATAAAAACACATCACAAATAGCTGTTACGTTTTTACCTACAGATGATGTCACAGTTACATCAAGGAGTTATTTCAGACATGTTTTTTGAATGAGTTGCTTTAAGTGCAAGATTGGGGGCAATTTATGACGACCTAACAATTAAGGCCCGTCAGTCTTCACGTTGCATTTGATCCGGTTACTTTAAAAACTTTACGTGGATTTTAGTTTATATGGATCGCAATAAGATAAATCATATCAGTATGGAATTTGCGTGGACACGTGTATCGACTATCGACGTAGCCATGCGTTAGCTGCCGTTGGCCGACAAGAAATTTCCCCCCATTCATGATCAATGATTGGACAAGTTTGATTTCTTAATTTTATATTTTTTACGCCGGTTTTGCCATTGCCCTCCTAGATTGTCACTGTTTTCAGTGTGATTGTGGCAGTTTCCTTGAATAATAGCAGAGACTATACAGTGTGTAAATCTAATACGGGCGAACCTTTTAACGGTGGTTTACATAGGTCATACTGAACAAGTTTTACTATGGAAGTAAACCCAAAAACTCAAAAAAATATTTGGCTTCCTCATACAAAATGTCGCCACCCATGCGACAAAATGTATGAGTGTGCCAAAAAAACCGCGATTTCGGGGTAGGCTCCATAGTGAAAGTTGTTCAGTATGACCAAAGGTTCGCCCGTATTCGATTTACACATTGTAGAATCATTCAAAAAGTGTTGAATATTAAATAAGAAATCACAAGAAATGCCTAAAACTATTCGTAGTCAAGTGCAAAACATTGTGAATAATGTATGTAATAAACTGCATGAAATAAAACGCTGGGGAAATGAAACTTTTTCGCTACGACACAATTACAAATTAACATCAGAGCCGAGAGGTAAACAAATCAGATGACATTATACTATAGAGATTAGTATGCTTTTTGACTATACTGAACTGTTGCCATATAAATGAGAATAATAGCGCCCTCTTGACAATGGTAACATATTCCTGGTCAAGGCTTTAAGTATTCTTACTTTTTCGTCGTTCTGTACAGTACCTATGCTATTTACTCTGTGGTATAGATATCACTTTATGCACAACTTCAATCTATCTACGGTGTTAAGCGCAACCAAAGAGAATTAAGTACCTAGAGTGTTCTCTCCATACATGGCTAAATGCGTATATATAATAAGTTTTAAGCAAGCTTTGCTAAAAGTTATTATTCAAAAGATTACAGCTTAATACGTATTACGATTTAAGTGTGCTTAAAACTTAGTGAAAATGAGTTTAACCATACCTCCCATACGACTTATTATTTAATTAGTAGTTTTGCTATGTACGGAGTTAGCAATCTATCTACTCATTTATCTATGGCGCAACGTTAAATTAGTCAATACAGCCTTACCCAAGTTTGAGGGCGTCCCCTTTAGATCGATGATTGAACCATTTAATTGACGATGCGCATTGATCCGAATAACTAGGAATCGAACGAGTGTATCGGGGTCATTTGCATTGTAAGGGTCCGTTTAGAGCGTTCAATGAATGACCAAAGTAATTCAACATGATACACCATATAACTCGCATAGTAGGTAGAAGAAGTTTTTTTTTAAGATTGCGAGATTTTAGAAAGATCTCTCGAGAAACAAAACGCGTGTTGTACTGAATTAAAAATGTCTTAGAACTTAGACTTTTTCTCAGAAATTTTTAAATCAAATTACGTTCCTGATAAAAACCAAAATTCTTGTACAGTCGATTACAAAGACATGTATCCACTTTTTCACTTTATTGCATTGTAATAAGGTCGAAAAGTGAATACATCTCTTTGTAGTTGACTGTACGTGCCAATAAAATTCTGCACATCAAAAAAAACTAGCTCTAATTATAAAGCGAAAATTAAAACAATTGAAGACTATTCTATTGTTAAACGGCCTGCAGATTAAACTTCGTTGTGACAAACAAAACCACAAAATACGTAATAAAATTACATAGGTAATTACGAGTATTTGTACTGTGTAAGTATGTACCACGTTTTACCTATATACTCTTTTACAAGACAAAACTCTATGAAGCGTACTACTTCAAACAAACCATTGTTGAAAACGAAACCAGTTTCGTTGAAATTGGTAACAAAAACGAATAAAGGGTGTTGTCGCGCCTCATGAACCGTGATAGAATTTTAACCAGAAAAAACGTCAAAGACTTATTGATTTTAAATATTCGCCACTGGTATAGTTTCTTAGCCCAGCTGTAAGGTGTGTGACTTTCAATCCGAAAATCGCAGGTTTGTAATGCCAGTCACTTTTGTGAAAAAAAAACCGGTGGCGACGTCAATTCACAGATTCGGTTGCCGGGCAGACTGAGGTCTGCATCTAATTAGGATCAGTTTGATCCGTGTCGAAAAAGCACAGACAAACAAAACGGTTGATGAAATGTGCAAATTCGTCAAGTTCTGGAGTTGGCAGTCAAGCTATTTTGTCCGCATAGACGGACGAAATTGCGGGCTAAGGTAATAATTAAGTGACGAACTCGTAATTTGACAAATCCTCACACAGATCAGATGGCACACATTTGACAATCGCTTTGAATGCCAGGAGCTGTCAAAATACTCTACTGAATTATGAATTCTACCTTAGTGTATTATAATTTATTTCGCCTGTGCGTTGGCGATGGATTCACAGTGTTAAGTTGGCCGGGGGCGCGGACGCACTAAGTGGTCTAAATTGGAGTTTAAACAATTGCTCTGCAACTGCCCGGCGCTAATTATCGGGCTTTAGCTTCTTTCTTGCTGCGTAACAGTGTTTTTATCAACGGGAATAGTCGGTATAAAAGTCGAGAATACTTATTTCTTCTTTGTCGTCACACTGAGCCAGAGTGATTGTGGCGTGGTCATCTTGACCGGTGGTAAACTTTACCAATGTGTCGCCATTCGCCTCGTAGGTACGCATATTTTTTTAAATAAAAAGGGAAATACGATTTACCTATTTGAACAATAAAGAATGGTAGTGCTAATCTGCCTAAAGGCCTGGTTACACCTAACGAGTACAGTGGCGAGACAGCAAAATGCCACTCGGCCGAGAGAGTAAAATGGTCTGGCCCAGTCCTCGGCGATGTGTTTAGACCTTGCGAGTACTCGGTGGAGAGTACTGACTCGCCACTGTACTCGGTAGGTGTAACCAGGGCAATAGGCATCAGAAGATTATGTCTTTGTTGTTTATACAAATTAGATATTAAAGCTATAAGGGCAACGCCCTTTAAGAGTGATGTACGGAGAAGCTGACTCAAGGGACACAAGCAGACGTATGTAACAACTTGATTTATTTGATTGGCTTTTGTCGAACGTCTTTTGTTCTCGTTAGAATCTTCGTAATTGCAAAAGTCCAGTCTGCAATCAACATTTCGCTCATTTAAATACAACTAAAATAAAACTTAATGCGACTGAGATAAGGCTTAAAATATCTTAGATTAGAAAATAGGGGATACCGAGCTTAATTTTATACTTCAAGGTTCAAGAGCGAAAACAAATAGCTACCTAAACTAAATTTAGCAAGTAAAGAGCAATTTGGTACCTTCAACACCCTTGAGGGCTATCAGGGGTCGAGACAAATTTGGCAAATGCGCCCCTAATGGATTAGAGTAAATTTTCAGTCTGAAAATTTGTAACTTGATTTTTTAGGTAAAAGGTGAGGTGGAAAAATGAACACGATTTGGTTTTATATTTTGAATAGACATTTTGCAAGCTGTATTTCGCATATTGTTATGTATACAGTGTGTAAATCTAATACTAACGTGCACATTGCTGCTGATGAAATTTTCAAAAAATAATTATTTGGTCACAGTGAAGTGTAACTTAAAAAAACATCTTAATTAGACTGCAGTAATGAGTTCTATGTCCGTATTAGATTTACACACTGTATCATGAATTGCAACAGATTGTACAAACTCTCTAATTCTCAAGTGCAAATGTTCATCAGTTCGAGTACTTCTGGTAGATGATAGAAAATATATGTCGTTATCATACATATACCAGCATTTTTACATTGAACAATTTTATTATTGTTGTTTAAGTAACTTCGGTTACTACTTGGATTAAATAAGATTGATGCTGCAGAGATGTAAGTGAAACTATAGATTGAGCTGTACCTATACTCTGTACTTTTAGATATTTAAAAAAACGTAAACAAACAGCAGCTGTCAAAAATGACAGATTCAGGGGTTTAGAACCTTTTTCGAGTAACATAATTATTACCTATGTTAATAACCTTAAATATTATAATTACGTATATTATTTAAAGTAATTAATGTACTATTGAAAGACATCTTACCCATAAGCACTGGTAGCCTGGTGGTAACTGTAGTAAGATGTCTTTCAATCCGGAAGATTCGAACCCCGACCGTACCACTGAGTTTATCAGTCGGTCTTTGACTTTGATGAAAGAAAACACCGTGAAGAAACCTGCATACATTTACAAAAAAAAAGATAAACCGACTTCAAAAAGGATAAAATGAATCATGTGTTAACAAACAAACATAGGACGCATGATTATACTTTCTGTACCTACTTGCCTTACAGTTAACGCATGGTCGAAAGGAATGTATATCTACGTGCGATTCATACCGTATTAGATTAGTTATGTAGTAAAAATAACAATTCACTGAACACATCGCCTCGTTCGTATTAACTCTTCCAAATTTGGCTTGGCACCGACTTCAAACATATCAGTTGGTAACGCATATAAATAATTATAATGATTCATTTTATCCTTTTTGAAGTCGGTTTATCTTTTTTTTTGTAAAAAGTTTTTATTTTTCCATTTTTATGGTTATATATTTATCAAAATTGGACAAAAAGTCTCGGAACAATCGGTAAAGATATATAAAAAACTTCATAATACACCCATTCTATCTAAGGAAGGGTCCACGTATCATATGTGGACTTCATCATTAGGTCCTCTCTATCAAATTGGTGGTTTTCAAGAGGAAATGCTCGAGTTGCTTAAGAAAGCACCCAAATCAACATACATGTGCCTTTAAAAATTGAGGAGTTCTCTCAATTCTTCACGGATCCCATCATCAGAACAGCACCAGGTTAATGTGGGACCATCTTCGAAGTAGTTCCTATCAAACAAAAAAAAGGAATTGTCCAAATCGGACCACGGGTCTCGGAGTAATCGCTGAACATCCTACATAAAACAATCTTCATCATTATCACGAAAACAATCATCTTCATCAGGACCACTCCATCATATTGGCGGTTTTCGTGAGAAAATGCTTGAGTAGCTTAAGAAAACACTCAAATCACCATACACGTGCCTTTAAAAATTGAGGAGTTCCCTCAATTGCTCATGGATCCATCATCAGAACAGCACCAGGTAAATGTGGGACCATTTTCGAGGTAGTTCCTTTCAAACAAAAGAAGAATTATTCAAATTGGATCACGGGTCTCGGAGTAATCGCTGAACATCCTGCATAAAAAAATCTTCATCATTATCATCAAAACAATCATCATCATCAGGTCCACTGCATCGAAATGGTGGTTTTCTTGAGAAAATGCTTGAGTTGCTTAAGAAAACACCCAAATCACCATACATGTGCCTTTAAAAATTGAGGAGTTCCCTCAATTCCTCATGGATCCCATCATCAGAACAGCACCATATTAATATGGGACCACTTTGGATGTAGATCCTTTCAAACAAAAAAAAAAATACTCAAATCGGACCACGGGTCTCGGAGTAATCGGTGAACATACATAAAAAAAAACACCAAACCGAATGCAGAACCTCCTTCCTCAATGGAATTGAAGTCGGTTAAAAAGTGACACAAGGTACGTGTTGCTACACTAAAAACGGTATTCTGTAATCTAGTCGTATTTTATCCTCATAACTATAACCTTGCGTTTTGCACATCTGCAAAATTGGGTGTTTTTTATGAGGCAATTTACTATAAAAAATTATTAATCATTTAATGTGATATAAATAATTGGGTAAATTTATATATGTGTATATATATCATAAAATCCAGCGTAACTACAGGTTGCTGAAATAGGATGGAACGAATCTGTAACCTGTTATTTTTTAAAATTGAAAATTTAACAGGAACCAAAACCTGCCCAATAAATTACCCTTTTAATGGTTTGTTTACGTTTTTTTAAATACCTAAAAGTACAGAGTATAAGTATAATTATAATGATTTGGTTATTTAATTTTTCTTTCAGCTACTCACCGTGATACGGCTCACCTTAACATGCGGCACACTTGCCACATATTTTATATCATGAGTATCATGAGTATCATGACCTTCATGTGCAGTCATTCAAATGACAATTTAGATTCTTAGAAAATAATGTGTCATTGCGACAATGAATACGTCCGTTCGAACTTTGACTTCACCTTTACCGATCGATGAACTGTGACATTTCGACAAGAATGTATGGAAGGGTGTGAAAAGAATGACACCCTTAAATAACAAAGACAGCGGAGCACCAAGTAGCCCAGAAGACCATCCATGGTTGTAATTTTATCGCCTATCGCGTCATGCGTCACTTTCGCACTTACATACTTGTTAGAACGTGACAGCTATGGAGACAGGCGATAAAAACCCGACCATATTAGACTGACGGGATAATGTTGTCTTGTCACAGCAGCCAAAAACAAAAAAATGAAAGAACTCATCGACCAGTGTTGAAAGATTGGGGGCGGTCGTGCTCTTAATAACATTCCTATAGTCTGGCTAAACAAAAGTTGCAGTCACAGTAGCAGTAATAAGCTATACTCATGCCTTTTTACACAGATAGAAATAATATCTTAATTCAAAACGCAAAACTCTCTTGCACGCGGTTTCTTAAAGAGAGTAATAAATACCTTAGACCAATAAACATGACTTGAGTTAAAAATATCATGATTTTTAAAAGAAGATTTAAAATTATTTAACTTTACCTATTTTTAAAGCGAATAGTAATGATTTGAGTTAAGATAATAATTATTTACGGCAAAAAAGCACCAACATTTTCCTTTAAGAGTTTTATGTGTTTACGTAAGATCGATTAGTTCTTGGTTTGATGCTTTCAATCTACAGCTAAGAGCCAAAGCTAATTCAAAGAAGTAGCACCAAAAGTTAGATTTGAGATTTTTAAGTTTTTAGGCAAGAGAGATTAATTTTTGCTTTGATGTTTTCAACTTACAATCAAGAGCCACAGCTATTCCAAAGAAGAAGCACATAATTTTTGCTTTGAAACATTTAAATCTTGGACGTTAGTTACCCTGCGCATCAATAGATGTCTCTGCGTGTAGGTTAGAACACGCGAACGTTTGTTCAACGTAACTTCATGACCCTCGCCGCTTTACCCGGGCTTATTTGAGATTCACAATAGCAATCTCAGCTCTAGTTAATACGATTATAAATTGTGAGTATATAAATAATCATAATTTATATTTGTATTATCTACTTTTAGTTAAACTTCCTTTCTTGGGATTAGTCCCGAGACACACAGTTTCTGCTACTAGCTTTTTAAGTAGTGCACTGAGACACTAAGGCGATTATCACACTGACGACGGATCCGCATGCGGCGCCGGTGTGCGAGCGAGATAGCGCTATACACATGCAGAGCGCTATCTCGCTCGCGCACCGGTGCCGCATGCGGATCCGCGCCAGTGTGATAACCGCCTTAGAAAATGTTATTGTTTGTTTCAAGTAATCGATTTCATACGCCAAGAAATTTTAGATCTTGGTGTGAAAATATCAAATTTTACATCAAGTAACACATGCTCTTGAACTAATGCAATTTCTTGTTTCCGTGGAGAAATTCAATTCTCAATTTAAACTATGAGTCTTCATCCAAGAAACAAAGTTTCTTGGCTTAATTTCTTTATGTATTGCACTAAGACACATAAAGTTCAATTAAAAAAAATACAATACAAAAACAAAATTCAAACGATCTTCGTGAGAATATTGAGCTATTTTAAAAAAATGATTTTTATATCTTGGATAAAGTATTTAATTTATTAGGTTAAGTAATAAACTTTGAAACATTTTATATCTTAAAATAAAGAAGTTTATTTTTTCCTTATATGGGAAACTGGATATCTCTTGATTCAAATAGGTTTCTTTGGTTGAAGAGATTTTTTCTATCTGTGTAGTGGTGAGTAGTAACGTAAAAAAAGACAGTATAATTCTCTCTGTATGTACGGTATTGCATGAAGTGGGACAGACCCTCGCCAAACTATATCTTTTGTATTTATTTATGAAATTATTTACTGAACACCCGAATCACCGGCTTACTACGTTTAAAAAATGCACGTTAGAAATGTTATACCCGACGATCTGGGTGACGCACGAGGTGAGAAGTTTATAAGGATAATGAGCGTAGGCGACGGCAATTGTCCGAATCAAAAGCGAGTGGATTAATATCCTACAAGTTTAACTGGTGCATCCGTGGGTTTTGTTCATTTTTAGGAGTTATCGTTTGAAATAGTTTAACCAAGAATGTAAGTGTAACAGTGAGGTACTTTGAAAATGATGGCTTGATATCGACTTGTATCGGAACGACTGGGCTAATAATCGTATAGTTATAAAATATAGATACAGTCGCATGGAGTTAAGAAGTGTTTCCTCAGGTTTATAAAAATGCGTGTTTAAATCTTCTCCGCTTCGATTTCCATGTATACCAATCCTGATATCATTGAGGAATATCTACGCTAAGCACGTCAAGATCAAATTTATTGACGTTTGTGGTTTGCCGAATTCCGTAGAATGTAGAATGGTTTTAGTTTACTTCCTACGTGGTCAACCATTCTACGAAATTCTTTATTATTTAGACGACTTCTTGGTGTGATCTTTAAAAAAAATGTAGTACCTAAGTAATAAAGTACGGCCTCAGTAAGTTACTTTACGAATAAATATTCTGCGAATTTAATTATATAAACTACGAAAGGTAAGGCAGCTTCTAATTGTAAATATGAATTTCTATGCGCGGGCGGGTTACGAGTATTTCCGTATTGCTCCCTAGTCGCCTGTCAAAATCCCTCTCTAATAAAAAGATCGTCACCCAGACTATTAAAACTAAAAGTTGGATTGCTCCCACCGGACCCTCAGAGACAGTCACGTCGAGTACAACGGACGGACAATTAACTAATTTAACAAGACAAATGTTAAACAAAGCCCATCGTCTAATGGACGCCTACAAGCTGATATATTACTTGTATCCTGGCTTTGTTTATATTGAGTGCGAGCGAGTCGAGCGGCTAGAAACAGAAACTAGTGTTATCCCTGATGGGTGATGGCACGCAGACATATACAGTGTGGAAAGTTAACTCGGGCCCTTTAGGGAAACTATCTTAAAACGTTGAGATAGCTCAATTCATTGAAAGGAAACATTCTTTTATTTTTCCTAAAAAGTAAAACTACATTCACAGTTTTTTTTCTAATTTTTCCATTTTTCCATACTAAAATTGTATTAAGTATGATTCTTTTTTATTATTTATTGCTTCTCTTGTTGCGTAAATTTGGTTGGTATTAAGAAGTTTGTATTCTTATTGGAAATAGGATCGATTGTCATCAATTTTCATAAAAATTGTTTTTGACAAAAATTACGAAATGAGTTGTTTTTTTTTGTGAACTGTATATTTTCTCGAAAATTTGTAAATGCAGATATTATGTATCTTTTTAAAAATAAAATAATGTTTCCTTTCTGTTAATTGAGCTATCTCGACGTTTTACGGTAGTTTCCCTCCAGGGCCCGACTTAACTTTCCACCCTGTATAGGTACTATCCGCAAAACTAACTGGCCATTGAGGTCATAAAACTTCTCTTTCACTTCACATATACATGGCCGCAGCAAAAGTGAAGGAGTTTTGCGGCTAGTAGGTATAGTAGTATTGGTACAGTCGAAGTCAAAAATATGTTTAGACTTTGGCACGTTATTACAATGGTGTAAGTTGCAAAAGTGTAAACATATCTTTGACGTCGACTGTATAGGTCCTATGCATTTGGGTAAAAGCCGTTTTGTTAGTCTATGATCTCAGCGGAGATCGGTTAGGAGGCGACCACCGTTACGTCCAGCATTCAAGTAGCGTCCACTGTGGTCACTTCCATACGATTCCATATGTTTGCCAAAGACTAATCGCCGGTGCCGCGAATCCGCTCCGGTAGGCGCTGGTAGAGCGGCCACTTAGTTTTCAGCCTGTCAGTGTGTCATGTCAGCCATATATATATACCGTGTCTAAAGATTTAAAAACTTGAGATTGTAATAGTATATTTTTCAAATGTCATGGTCTCATGGAGACATATAAAAAGGGATTTTCGGAAATATTGCTAATGAAAAAGGTTTAACGTTTTTATGACTACAACATATATGAAGTCGAGGACTAAGGCTAGTTAAATTAGAGAGCGCACCTATATTCGTTAGATTGAGCCTTCGACTCGTCTATGCTTTGCCTATTAAAATAGGCGATTGGAATAATTCTTGCTGTAGATTCGATTAAACTTACTTGCCCTACAGCTGTTACAATTGTGGTTATACTTATTGAAATTTATTAACCGACTTACGGAGAAGAGGGTAATAGTTTTCGTGCTTATGTGCGAAGAAATAATGTTCGTGCTACTTTCAAAACAAAATAACGGAAAGGTCAGATATATTTGTTACTCGTAAAACTAATTTGATTAAAAAAAAATATACACTGGGTAAAATTTACACAGGCAAAATTTTACTAACTTAACAATTTAATAAATCACTATTAAATATTTTCGTTTATTTCAATTATACTGTCGATTTTTTTGCCCTATTCGTCTATGCTTCCTATTTGTGTATTAAATCATACTAAGTTAAATCCATAAAACCGGGTAAATAATTACCATGAAATTACAAGAATTAAGTTAAGTAATTCTTTATCTTACTTCCCCAACAGGCACACTGAGACTATAATCGTAAAACTTCGTATTTAATTCGTCCCATAAATTTTAAATCATTTTCCCTTAAATTTGGACTTCATCAACTTATTAACATTATAATGGTGAATCGTTTCGGACTCAATTTAAATGACAGGTAATAAAATGATTCCGAGTAATGTTAGAAAATTGTTTTCATTAAAGTCGTTGTATTTGAGCCAATTGGCAGTTCGTTGGCCTGGAGTCGTTATCATTACTGCTGACATAGAGCAACGATAACGGAAATAAGTAGCGCTTTTTGTTATCATTGCGGTCATTAAAAATAATATAGGCACCTGGATTAGGTACATTTCTCTGGCGGGGTGAGTGACGTGAGGCTTAGTCTATAGTATGCGAGTGGCCTCACGGGCTCAGTTAACGCTGTTCAATTCCTTTAAGTTTGACGTAGCGATTCGCGCGTCGTCGTCAAACTTTCCTCTGGATTCTAACCACTGGTACGAGTAATGGCACATCTGCATGATGCGCCATCATAGGGACGCAGCTATGCGTTAGAGGGAGCTAACGATATTGCGATCTCGTTCCATCGTATAGCTGCGTCCTTATGATGGCCCATCATGTAGAGGAGCCATAAGACCGATGCACGCGACCATCTGAACGAACTGCGACGCGCCGAGCGGCGAGACGAGAGTAGGTACCTACTAGGTACGCGCTGTCATCCAAAACAGGTCCTTACAATTCTATACATTTGGTGGGATAGATGGTCGTGCCGATCGGAACAGTAGACGCGAGCAGCGGGTTCGCTCGACTTGATCAAAATAGGTACATAGATTTGAATGGACGTGTTTTGGATGACCGCGGCGGCCGCTCGTCTCACCACTCGCCGCGTCGGATGCATCAAAATCGCGGCTTAAATAAGCATCAAATCTCCTAACAATAACACGACTACCTAGATACTACGAAGTTTTTCATTACACTTAAGCATCTGTGTAGGCAGATTTTCAATAAGATTTAACGATCAGATCAGCGCCATTATACGAAATCCTCGGCCGTAAGCACAATAAACTTCTAATGCGTAGGTATAATGACTGGGTTCAACGACCTTTCAGCTATAAAATGAAACAGCTACAGGTGAAAATTTCCGGCGGTGATGGGAGTTTTATCGCCATATCATAAGGGGATTGTTTTGTAAATAGGCCTTATCATTTCTAAATGAATTAACAGCAATCGCAAAAGTCACAAGGGAGTCCCTAAAATTACAATAATACATCATTTAAATTACGTATAAAGTTTGACCAGAGGCTAACGACACGTTTCAGTATACACAGATAGAAAAAAATCTCTTCAACCAAAGAAACCTATTTGAATCAAGAGATATCCAGTTTCCCATATAAGGAAAAAATAAAATTCTTTATTTTAAGATATAAAATGTTTCAAAGTTTATTACTTAACCTAATAAATTCAATACTTTATCCGAGATATAAAAATCTTCTTTTTAAAATAGCTTAATATTCTCACGAAGGGCGTTTGAATTTTGTTTTTGTATTGTATTTTTTTTAAATTGAACTTTATGTGTCTTAGTGCAATACGTAAAGAACTTAAGCCAAGAAACTTTGTTTCTTGGATGAAGACTCATAGTTTAAATTGAGAATTGAATTTCTCCACGGAAACAAGAAAACGCATTAGTTCAAGAGCATGTGTTACTTGATGTAAAATTTGATATTTTCACACCAAGATCTAAAATTTCTTGGCGTATGAAATCGATTACTTGAAACAAACAATAACATTTTCTAAGGCGGTTATCACACTGGCGCGGATCCGCATGCGGCACCGGTGCGCGAGCGAGATAGCGCTCTGCATGTGTATAGCGCTATCTCGCTCGCACACCTGCGCCGCATGCGGATCCGTCGTCAGTGTGATAATCGCCTTAGTGTCTCAGTGCACTACTTAAAAAGCTAGTAGCAGAAACTGTGTTTCTCGGGACTAATCCCAAGAAAGGAAGTTTAACTAAAAGTAGATAATACAAATATAAATTATGATTATTTATATACTCACAATTTATAATCGTATTAACTAGAGCTGAGATTGCTATTGTGAATCTCAAATAAGCCCGGGTAAAGCGCCGAGGGTCATGAAGTTACGTTGAACAAACGTTCGCGTGTTCTAACCTACACGCAGAGACATCTATTGATGCGCAGGGTAACTAACGTCCAAGATTTAAATGTTTCAAAGCAAAAATTATGTGCTTCTTCTTTGGAATAGCTGTGGCTCTTGATTGTAAGTTGAAAACATCAAAGCAAAAATTAATCTCTCTTGCCTAAAAACTTAAAAATCTCAAATCTAACTTTTGGTGCTACTTCTTTGAATTAGCTTTGGCTCTTAGCTGTAGATTGAAAACATCAAACCAAGAACTAATCGATCTTACGTAAACACATAAAACTCTTAAAGGAAAATGTTGGTGCTTTTTTGCCGTAAATAATTATTATCTTAACTCAAATCATTACTATTCGCTTTAAAAATAGGTAAAGTTAAAGCTAAATAATTTTAAATCTTCTTTTAAAAATCATGATATTTTTAACTCAAGTCATGTTTATTGGTCTAAGGTATTTATTACTCTCTTTAAGAAACCGCGTGCAAGAGAGTTTTGCGTTTTGAATTAAGATATTATTTCTATCTGTGTATGTATAAATATATAAAGTGTCGAGGGGTTGACTGGTCGATATAATGACCATAATGGCTGCTCTACATGATGGGCCATCATAGGGACGCAGCTATACAACGGAACGAGATCGCAATAGCGTTAGCTCCCTCTAACGCAGAACTGCGTCCCTATGATGGCCCATCATGTAGAGGAGCCATAACATTTACGTTTAACGTTTGTCAAGCGACTATGAACTCTATGAACTATTGTAATATTATACAAAGTGTATCCGCGTATTCCGCGTAGCTAAGTACCAAAGTACCAATGCGATCGACTGGTTGATATAATGGACACTTGTTTAGTTGTCACACGTGTCATACACTAATGCAATTCGGATGACTGTTCCTTTGATATTGAGTAACAATATTCATGAATCGGGTAGGTAATACTTCGGATTTCAGACGTGCCCGGCGGTCATATTTTTCTCTTCTTAGCATTTTTTGTATAGTCAGACCACTAAACACTGCACCGACTTTGTAAGCATAAGTACTTAATCATTTTTTAAAGAAATGACGTTTATGGTGGCAGTTCACAGATTGCCGCTTCAAAGTTCACGTGGAGTTAGCCTGGTCGCAATATAATACTTTAATTGTGTAAAAATAAAAAAACCTATACATAGGTTTTCTATTTTTAAAGCTTCAAATTTAAAGCGGTAAAAACATTCTCTTCCAATCCAATTGCACTTGACTAATAATATGTAGTAGCATGTCTGTGTAGTAATTTGCTTAAATGAAACCTACAGTTTTCTAATTAAAAAATAACATAAATACATATAACATAACTGCTCCTGTTGAATCTTGTTTTTTTTCCCCGACTGCGCGACGCAAAAGAGGGGATAGTGTTTAACAGTCTATATATGTATGTTTGTTCCTTTGTGGCACTCTAGAAGCAAAACGAGTGGGCCGATTTAGATGATTCGTACGTCAATCGATTCGTCTTGATTACGGGAGTGCCACTAAAGACAAAATAGCAATCCAAATTCAATATGACGGCAGTCAGACGTCATATTGTAAAAAATTCAAAAATGAAAATTGATGTACTATGCCGAGTAGGGTATCATTGTTTAGAACTTTGAAAAGTATTATGAGGTCTCATTCATTATTTTTGATTTTGAATGACCGTTTAGGAATTATTATAATTTTAAATTGTTTAGCAACCATCTTACTTACATTTCCATTTTATTAGGTATTTAGTTATAACAAAAATACGACGAACATATTATAAAGGTTGTTATTATTAACGTGAACATAATAATATGTGAATTTCAAGTAAAAGGTACGGTCGACATCAAAAATATGTTTACACTTTTGCACCTTACTCCTTTCTAATAAGGTCCAAAAGTATAAACATTTTATGTGAATTTCAAGTAATAGGTACGGTCGACGTCAAAAATATGTTTACAATTTTGCATTTTACTCCTTTCTAATAAGGTCCAAAAGTGTAAACATTTTTTTGATGTCGACTGTACATCAAGTTAATATTTTGTTCAACTAAGAGTGAAGGAGCTGGTATGTATCCTCTGATATGGAGACTATGACTTGTCGATGATTAATCATAATCAATGACGTGCGTCAGAAAATTGTCATATCTATACATATAATAAAGGTGAAGAGGGTCAAAAATCTGTACATTGGAGATATTAGTAAAATAAAGAGTTAGTAGCTCTTAGAATCGATAACAGAACACGTTTCGACGATTTTTAGAATTTTTGTCTGTTTGTCTGTTTGGATGGGGAGAGTTGGCGTCAAAACGCCTGAACCGATTTCGATAAAAACTTCACTAGCCGGTTCAACAGACCTCTGGTCAGGACATAGGCTATAAAAATTACGAACTTTTTGGATTTAAGGGGGTTTAAGGGGGGTTTAAACTTTGTATGGGAAATAAATACTTATGCCTTTGTATTTCCACTATATAATTTTATACCACGGCGGTGGCAAACATTCATACAACGCGCCTGATGGTAAGCAGTTAGGGTTAGCCAATGGACGCCTGTAATTCCAGAGGTTTCACATGCGCGTTGCCTCCCTATAAGAATCTTTTTTTTTTATTTCAACTATAGTGCACGAAATACAAAACTGTGAGACCTAATGGTGGACATCATACCAAATGGTATTTTCTATCAGTCAACCATGGGGCCTATACAACAAACATGTACAAAAGCAAAAGGTGCAAAAATAAAACACACCGTACTATTGCTAATTATACCAAAAACTGTTACGTTGAAAGGGGGGCTCGGGGGGCGGAGCCCCACGCAATAAGAAATAACACACCGTACTATTGCTTATTATACCAAAAAATTTTAGGTTGGACATTTAAGATGGGACAAAAAGATGGGGTAATGGACGGTAAAAAGGGGGGCTCGGGGGGCGGAGCCCCCCGCATAAAGAAAAAACACACCGCACTATTGCTAATTATACCAAAAATTGTGAAGTGGAACATTCAAGATGGGAGAAAAAGAGTTTTGATAGAGTTTACCAAATGACGGACGGGAAAAAAAGGGGGGCTCGGGGGGCGGAGCCCCCCGCAAAAAGAAAAAACACTCCGTACTATTGCTAATTATACCAAAAATTGTTACGTGGAATAACAAAAATTTTTAGGTGGGACATTTAAGATGGGAGAAAAAGAGGTTTGATAGAGTCTAGCACGTAATGGATGGTAAAAAAGGGAGGCTCGGGGGGCGGAGCCCCCCGCATAAAGAAATAACACACCGTACTATTGCTAATTATACCAAAAATTGTTAGGTGGAATACCAAAAATTTTTAGGTTGGACATTTAAAATGGGAGAAAAAGAGGTTTGATAGAGTTTAACACGTGATGGACAGCGAATTAAGGGCGGCTCGGGGGGCGGAGCCCCCCGCATAAAGAAGAGACATACCGTACTTTTGCTTATTATACCAAACATTGTTACTTTGAACATTTACGATGGGAGAAAAAGAGTTTTGATAGAGCTTACCACGTGAAGGGCGGCAGAGAAAGGGGGCTAGGGGGGCGGAGCTCCCCGCAAAAAGAATTACATGTAGGTACTTTTCATGATATTATACCAAAAAATTTTAGGTTGGACATTTAAGATGGGACAAAAAAATGGGGTAATGGACGGTAACAAGGGGGGCATACAGAAAAAACACACCGTACTATTGCTAATTATACCAAAAACTGTGAAGTGGAACATTCAAGATGGGAGTAAAAGAGTTTTGATAGAGTTTACCAAATGACGGACGGGAAATAAAGGGGGGCTTGGGGGGCGGAGCCCCCCGCAAAAAGAAAAAACACTCCGTACTATTGCTAATTATACCAAAAATTGTTACGTTGAATACCAAAAATTTTTAGGTGGGACATTTAAGATGGGAGAAAAAGAGGTTTGATAGAGTCTAGCACGTAATGGATGGTAAAAAAGGGGGGCTCGGGGGGCGGTGCCCCCCGCATAAAGAAATAACACACCGTACTATTGCTAATTATACCAAAAATTGTTACGTGGAATACCAAAAATTTTTAGGTTGGACATTTAAAATGGGAGAAAAAGAGGTTTGATAGAGTTTAACACGTGATGGACGGCGAAATAAGGGGGGCTCGGGGGGCGGAGCCCCCCGCATAAAGAAGAGACATACCGTACTTTTGCTAATTATACCAAACATTGTTACGTTGAACATTTACGATGGGAGAAAAAGAGTTTTGATACTTAGAGCTTACCACGTGAAGGGCGGCAGAGAAAGGGGGCTCGGGGGGCGGAGCTCCCCGCAAAAAGAATTACATGTAGGTACTTTTCATGATACTAAAAAGTAGGAAATAAAAAATAAATTATAAAATTAAAAAAACCCGCCTGCGTAAAATACTAAAAGGCCGTAAACAAGGCCAATATACGTTACGAATTTGTTATGTAGTATTGAAAAGCATAAGATACATATTAAATTCTAATGTGGAACATAGCGGCATTAAACAGTCGGGACCCATTTTAGGGATGGTTTGCGCCAACTAGATTTCAAATGGGTCCCGACTGTTTAATGTCGCTATGTTCCACATTAGAATTTAATATGTATCTTATGCTTTTCAATACTACATAACAAATTCGTAACGTATATTGGCCTTGTTTACGGCCTTTTAGTATTTTACGCAGGCGGGTTTTTTTAATTTTATAATTTATTTTTTATTAAGTGTTAGTATTTGCCCAATCATTCGCGATGCATTGCATCTCTTTCCTTAATGCCTAAAAGCTAGGTATGGAAAATGAAAGTAATCCAAGCACGCAAACCAAATACACGAAGTATCCTCATTAATACATACGCCAAGCAATGAAAATGGCACTGCCAAAGTAAAGAAGTATCTTGTTTGATACTAACTAATTACAAAAAAATTATTAAAAGAAAATCAACCATGTTATGTCGTTAGTATGGTTCATTATGGCATTTATGGCAGTAAACCTGTAGAACTTAGTGAGTTTTGCTTGTCACCTGACGACCATATCCGCAATACAGACAAAAACAGAAGACGGTTTGGACCATTCACTATAACCACTAATATATCTGTCGATATATCCGTAACTTAGTGAGTTTTGCTTGACTCCTGAGTCTCCTGACGATATATCCGTAACACAGACAGAAACAAAAGACGGTTTGGACCATTCACTATAACCACTAATATATCTGTCGATATATCCGTAACTTAGTGAGTTTTGCTTGACTCCTGAGTCTCCTGACGATATATCCGTAACACAGACAGAAACAAAAGACGGTTTGGACCATTCACTATAACCACTAATATATCTGTCGATATATCCGTAACTTAGTGAGTTTTGCTTGACTCCTGAGTCTCCTGACGATATATCCGTAACACAGAGAGAAACAAAAGACGGTTTGGACCATTCACTATAACCACTAATATATCTGTCGATATATCCGTAACTGTGAGTTTTGCTTGACTCCTGAGTCTCCTGACGATATATCCGTAACACAGACAGAAACAAAAGACGGTTTGAACCATTCACTATAACCACTAATATATCTGTCGATATATCCGTAACTGTGAGTTTTGCTTGACTCCTGAGTCTCCTGACGATATATCCGTAACACAGACAGAAACAAAAGACGGTTTGAACCATTCACTATAACCACTAATATATCTGTCGATATATCCGTAACTGTGAGTTTTGCTTGACTCCTGAGTCTCCTGACGATATATCCGTAACACAGACAGAAACAAAAGACGGTTTGAACCATTCACTATAACCACTAATATATCTGTCGATATATCCGTAACTGTGAGTTTTGCTTGACTCCTGAGTCTCCTGACGATATATCCGTAACACAGACAGAAACAAAAGACGGTTTGAACCATTCACTATAACCACTAATATATCTGTCGATATATCCGTAACTTAGTGAGTTTTGCTTGACTCCTGAGTCTCCTGACGATATATCCGTAACACAGACAGAAACAAAAGACGGTTTGGACCATTCACTATAACCACTAATATATCTGTCGATATATCCGTAACTTAGTGAGTTTTGCTTGACTCCTGAGTCTCCTGACGATATATCCGTAACACAGACAGAAACAAAAGACGGTTTGGACCATTCACTATAACCACTAATATATCTGTCGATATAAATATCCTCATTGAAGCCATGTTTGGTACATTACTGGAAGGTGATACACTCTGTCAGAACCTTGGTGATTCACGGTAGAATTTGAAAGGCAAATGTTTTTTGCATAAAGAAAAAACCGCACGTCTTAGTCACGTTTTAGAAAATGACAGTGTCACCTCGTTTGCTAACCACTAAGTATTGTGATTTTTTTGTTTAGAATTCGGATGGAGTTATAAGCCTTGTGGCAATGATATTAAGACTCGGATAGTTACAAGCTTTTTTATTCTCAGTGTTGTAGGGAACTTCGACTCGTCATCACATCACTCATCAGTCGTCAACAGTGATCGTACATTTTACAGCAAAACCGGTGCAATGAGGTTTTTTTTGTGAAATTGTTATTTAATAATCGACTATCTCTTCATTACTACTTAGTTCTAAAGGGCTTTGATTTTATTTGATACTTGGTTTAAAAATTTAATAACCTTAAAATAATAACGATCCTAGTACTGCACCAAAAACTGGAAAATCTACGATCGCTGCTCATCAAAAATGGACTGTTTAAGCTACGAGTAGACGTCATTTCGATGGTCCGACTTCGGTCCGACCGTAGAATATTAAATTTATTAATGTAGTCATATCTTAATTTCCAGTGTAGGTAGTTTTTTAATCACAAGTCTTAGAAGCTTTGCAGAAACAAAGTGTGAGAGTGAGATGAACGCCCAATTTATACGAGAGAATGACGTTTATTGTGACATTTGTGACTGTCATTTATCCCCTGCAATGTCGATGCAAAGTAAGTTTGGTTGGACTTTAGAATCATGTAATACTTTACTTTCTTGCACTTTAATTTTTCTGGGAAATGTTTCAGAAAAGCACATTACGCTACTAGTTTATGAGGTAAATGACAACTTTCACCGTTTATGTTAAGAACTTGATTATATCTGTTTGATTGGCTATAAAAACTATGTAAATCTTATATTATTTAAATTAGTTAAGTGATTACATTTAAATAACTCCCGCTCCATAGCCTACTTATAATAAGTTTGAAGAATATTTTGCATGGCTTTAACATTAATTAAGTATATAGCTGCCTCTACCTATGTATGTTTGAAATGAATAAATAGCAAAGGTTTACAAATTACTCTCACCAAAAGAAAAGAGACAGAGAGAGAAAGTAGGCCAGCAAATGTATTTTAGGAGTAAGGATGTTGCTCTTACAATTAGCATTGAATTGTATTGTACGTAGTCAGCAGTAGAATTGTCCAAGTGGCTAAGTTTTCAAAATAATCTTGACATGCTCATTTTGTCTTTGCAATAAAATCTAGTCAAGTTCATTCCGACCACCTCAGAAAAAGTTGATCTACTTCTGCCGCTGACTGTACAGTCGCCATCAAATATATCGGAGCGGCCAGAGTACCTACTCAAAAATATCTAAACAAGCACTTTATCGCCTTGACAATAGAGGCGTTGTTCTTGGCCGCTCCGACATATTTGATGGCGACATTCTACTTATATATTTTTTTGTTTGAACATATTAGTTGCAGACAAGTAGACACCTACGCCGCTCCGGTGTGCGACAGGGACATCGTAAAATACTTGCATAGCACTATCTTGCTCACAGACCCGAGCCGAGCGGGATGCGAATCCGTATCATAGCGTGACATCCAATTATCCACGTTAGGGCGGCGACTATCAGTCCGCCTGCAGTCCGCCTGACGATATCGGCTATCAGTTGTTCGGAGCCGGCAAATTTTTGTTCTAACTGACAGGCCGAGATTGTCAGGCAGACTGCAGGCGGGCTGATAGTCGGTGGCCGCCTTTAGACCCAGAAGCAATAGAATTGCGACTAGTATTTGATGGCTCCTCTACATGATGGGCCATCATAGGGACGCAGCTATGCGTTAGAGGGAGCTAACGATATTGCGATCTCGTTCCGTCGTATAGCTGTGTCCCTATCATGTAGAGCCAGCCTGACACAGGCTGACCAGCTTACGACATAGCTGACCGCACACATAATGTTTACTAAGTCAATGAATCAACTGACACCTTCCAACTTCGAAATGCTTAATTGGAATTCGCCATGCAAATTTGAATCTTCATTCAAGATGAAAAGGTGCAATGTTGACCGAACAGGCGAGAAGGCTTTGTTTCGTGAATACGAGAATATTGACTAACGTAACTATGTGAGTCAGCAGATGACCATTTACTGTGAGAGAATGTGACTGAGTCAGCATTAAAGAATTGTCGAGATAAAGCGATTCTGATAGAAACGGGTATTAAAGACATTAAAGTCATACTTACTCGATACGCACACCTAGAAAATCACAAAAAAAAACTAATTTTTATGTTGCTACGGGGAAATGCTATTAAGTACTTATAGTTATTATTTCAAGGCTTTTTTTAAAGTCTTTATATAAATTATATATTTTTTTTACTTTTTATTCTCATTAAAAATCATTGAAAGTTGTTGTTTATTCCACATTATAATCTCATTCCGATAAGTGTATTAGATACTTCGGAATAAGCGCTTATGTAATACCCGATAAATATAACAGATAACTTCAGATAAGTTATCTGCTTCGAGTGGATACCTCGAAAAGTACTCAACTGACGATGACTCTAGCTTTAAATAGATCATTAGTTCATTACTTAATCATAAGTAGCTGTTTTGATATGTCTTCTTGAAGAACTATGCATTATTGTACATATACTATCTTTAAGATTAAATGTATTACTGTTTTGAAAAAATAAGTCCTCGCCGAGTTTCTTGCCGGTAATAAGTAATACCAGAGACTAGGGATATAGACGACCACAGCCTAAGAACTTTTAGAAGCTCATGTGGATTGCGCCATCTATGTCAAAGCCACCTAAAGATACCGAAAATCTAAGAGAAATGTCACCTGCACTGCTACTCCACCTAGTAGCTACTAGTGTACTACTAGTACGCTATTTGTTACTAGGTGGAGTCGGGTCAAAGGTGTAGAGTTAGAACCGGTGGTAGTTTATTTTTTTCTATAAGTGCATTGTAATGTCTCTAAATTGAAGAATACATATATTTTATCGTTTTTTTTAATAATTAAACATTCAGGTATTTTTGGTACGATTAGTTAATAAACAAGATAATGGATTACCGATTAATTAATTAATCCATTAGTCCAACAGGTCTCCATCGCGATACAACGTGGCAACGCCACGAGCGTGATGGGGACTTTTGGACAGGGCATGGCACGGAACGGCTATTAGGTTAATTAGTTAACAAGTAAGTAGGCTAATAATTTTTTGATAAATGCATTGTTTTTTTTAATTACAAACAGAACCTTGTTAATTAGGACACTGGTGTTTTTGAAATAAATTATTTACAGTGGAAGTATAATAAAAAAAAATTATATTTTATATTTCAAAAAAAAAAAAAAATCCATTAAAGGCGTTCCCAATATAAGTAAGCAATGGTATTTTTTATTTAGTTTCAAGCTAAGTTTAAAGTTAAGTTTTTGCTAAGTTAGTTTGCGTGTAGGTACTTAAATACTTTAAGGTGAAAATTCTGTAGGTACATTTAACACATGTAGGTAAGTATAGCATGTTTTATAAATAAACGCGTGTGTACTTTTACACAATCTCTGACAACACAAACTATGAAATTATGAATTCGATTATGTACAGTCAGTAGCAGAAGTAGCTTAGCGGAAGAGGTATTCAAAATAACGCACTCTCATTCCCTTAGGCCTTGGGTTTTCTGACCACCCGTCGCCGGCGGCCGGCGACCGACGCCATACAAAACATCGGATTCGATCGGATGTTTGTATGGCGTCGGTCGCCGGCCGCCGGCGACGGGTGGTCAGAAAACCCAGGGCCTTAACTATTAAGTCGTGTCGATACATTTTAAGAGTCGCCAGGACGCTCGCGTTCCCATACAAAGGCTCAGCTCTCATTTTAAAACGACATGCTTTTGAACCACGAAATTTAACATGGGCATTCTAGTAGTACAGATCTATGTCGGTAATTCGTTTTCGTTGCTAAAAACTGTAATACAAAGAAAATACAGCCAGATACAGATTTACATACAAAACTTATTTTTGCTATATTTTCTTTGTAAAAATGAGAGCTGAACTACGTTTGTATGGGAACGCCAGTTCACGCGAGCGTCCTGGCGACTCTTAAATGCCTTCGCTTAGCTACTTGTGTTGCTGACTGTACTTGTTGGGTCGCTAATAGTGTAGATATTAAATAACTTTATATCATTGTTTTTAGAGTGTAACATTAGCGTATAATGGTCATTTAAGTGCAAGATATCTTGAAATGGCCATTAAGATGATTCCGGCGGTAGAAGCTGAGGTAAAGGCGCGTTAGAAGAGAAAGTATTAAAAACGGTTTGACATTTCGAATTTCAACTCTACTGCGTTTTACTATCTTTGGTGTTAAATAAACATAACGGTAGTAAAAAGTACCTAAAAGGTACTAAAAAATGCTGGTCGTCCTTTTAATAGATATCGTATTCTGATTAACCCCCCCTTTAAAAGGGGAGGCCTATGTTCAGCAGTGGACGTCTTATGGCTGAGATAATGATGATGATGTATTCTGATTATGAAAATCTAAGAAATAAAAATTCTCGGGAAAAGAAATGGTTTTGTATGAGGGTTGGCCAGCTGAAACCTGAAACGAAGTGTCCCATGTCCCATACAAACAGAATTTTTTTTCGCGTCCAAAAGTTTTTTCTCCAACTTTTTCTTACTCGCAATGCGATACCAATTATGCCCTTAAACGGATCACCAGTATTTTTGTAACAGTATTGGCGGTCCGTCCCTATATGAAAGAAACCCTTTCTTATACGTATAATACGTGAACACTAAAGTCAACATATTTACATGTAATCTATGATCAAGTCCATGCCCATTACGGATACGGAACATTAACAAGTCATTATGCAAATACGTAGCGTGTACCTTTCAATAGGAAAAAACATGTAATTGATATAAACGCTTCATTATGATATGAATAGCTTTTACCGCGACTTCGTCTGTGTGGTATTAGTAATCCGCTACTTTTTGCCCCCTTAAGAGTCGCCAGGACGCTCGCGTTCCCATACAAACGCAGTTTAGCTCTCATTTTAAAACGACATGCTTTAGAACCACGAAATTTGGCATGGGCATTCTAGTAGTACAGATCTATGTCGGTAATTCGTTTTCGTTGCTAAAAATTGTTATACAAAGAAAATACAGCCAGATACAGATTTACATACAAAACTTATTTTTGCTATATTTTCTTTATATTACAATTTTTAGCAACAAAAACGAATTACCGACATAGATCTGTACCTACTGCTAGAATGCCCATGCCAAATTTCGTGGTTCTAAAGCATGTCGTTTTAAAATGAGAGCTGAACTACGTTTGTATGGGGACGCGAGTTCACGCGAGCGTCCTGGCGACTCTTAAGGGATGATTTCTGGGATAAAAACTATTCTATATTCTTTTCCAGAACTCAAACTATCTCTATACGATATTTCATTTCATTCGGTTCAGCGGTTAGATATAAGTACAACAGATAGACAAACAGACAGAAATGTAATCAGGTAATCACATTACATTAATTTACATAAAATAAAAACTAATATTAAACCTAAAAATAAATTACAACTAACAAATCTTAAAAATAAACTAATACTAAACTAAACTAAAACCTACAAAATAAAAGTTACAAATAAAAAATGGGCTCCAAATCAGTGCCAGACAGAAATACTTTCGTATTTATAATATTAGTTTGGATATGGAAGGATGAGTCGATAACTACGCGTTATAGTTAGTATAAAAAGAAAGTGACATGATTAATATAGTAATAAAATTAACTACAAGGTGTAACAAAAATACACCAGTATTTCCTTTTAAGTAGGAGCATATTTAATTGGTATCGTATTCAAATTAGGAAAAAGTAAGAAAAAAAAAATTACGCGCGGAAAATAAATTTAGTTTTGTATAACGGGTTGGCCGGCTGAGACTTAACTACGTATGCCATTAATTTTTTTTTTCGCGTTTACACTTGTTTTACATGAACTATTTGACTATTTGTTAAACCCCATAACAGCAAAAATTCCAAGGACATAATATACAAGATTCGCTTGATTTTTGTTATGGTTAAACTGGGAATACCTACACCCGACCTTTTCAATAGAGCGTTAACGAGGCTAAATGTTCGTGACCCCTGAACCTTATACAGGATGGTATTTACTCGCAGATACGAATGCGGAGATGTTTTCTTAGATTTGGGGAATGCTTTGTAAACGATTTGTGATAATGCGTAGCGATTAACCCACACTTGTGATGTAGGTTACATCCTTAGAGTGTTTTTATCTGTATACAAGGTGTACCAAAAATGCTGGTGATCCTTTTAATGGCATAACTGGTGCCGTATTCTACTTTTAAAATGTAAAAACAATACATTAACAACACAATCTGTCTTAAACATAACTCCAACACTCAACCAATAATCAACCAACATTGAAGTCGTATTGTAGTTGCATCGCAGTAATTTTCAAGCAAATTCTGTCATTTTTGATTCAGACGGGTAGGCGTTAGCTGTATTGTGTTGTTATTGCATTGGATTTGCATTGAAGTTGGATCGTGTCTGTGCGTGTTTTAAAGTTAGAATACGGCCCCTGGTATCGTATACTAACCTACCCGGGTCCTTCCAGATGTCAAATGTCTATTATGCTCGTAGCGTTGCCAACTTGAACCACGGTGGACAAGATTTTCATTAGGAACGACCCTGAAGGTTCATGACCACTCACCCGCAACGCCTCAAGTAATATTGAAAGTGCCAAGTAATGCTGGAGTCGAGCACTGGCAAAACCGCACATTACATTTAGCATATTTTCCATCTTACACAGCACATAACCGCTATTTGATAAGCGCTCTCAATGCTCTCATTTCCTAAATGACCGTCCTTATTTGCTGCCAACGGCGCTCGCACGCTTTTTAAGACTCCATCAATCTTCTGCCAAACCATTATCCTAACGTAACGTCACCGGAACGAGGCATTACAAACAAACCCACGTAATCGATAAGACAATAGCCTTTATACTAACGTATTAAAGATCTAAATCGCATGTATTTTCACTCAGGTGACTCGCAACAAACTTAAATTTGCTGTCTTAAAACTCGCGCAGAAGCGTTTAACTTCGGAAAAATGAATGAGTATGTTGGGGTAGTATATCAGATTACGGTAAATGTAAGTTGGTGTTGGAGCGCGAGAAATGCTTCTCAAATGAGGGGATTAGCCATGTGGAAACAGATTAATAGAGCACTACCGGATCTGTGGAATTGATTAACATTGAAACATGAGTGACGTCGACGTTAAAAGTCGGTCATTGCTAAACGCTGGTAAACTGGTAGTGGGACTGGACTAGTGGACACATAACAAAAGCGGCATGAAGTAGACTTATCTATAAGACCAATATAAGATTATTATGAGTAGATTTATTAGGTAGTCACAGGCATTTGAGATCTAATAAATCTAACACCTAACTAGTTTTTTAACTTAGCGTTTCTTTTCTTCTAAAATAAATACAAATAGTACCTATTTGGGCAAATATGGAAGTTTCTGTGCTAAGCATGTACACTGATACAAATGTGAGAACGAGAACAGAGAGAAAGAGATGTACGTATATATCATAAAATGAAATTATCTTTACTATGCCTATTTCATTTCATCCAGAACATTCGAAAACTATGTAGTGACAGTCAGCATCAATAATATATTTCTACACGAATGCTGCAAAAATATGTGACACGCTCCTAATGGCTCTACAAATAAGAGCGTGTCATATATTTTTGCGGCCTTAGTGTAGGAAGATACTATTGATGCTGACTGTACCTATCTACCAGTATTACGTGGGAGTATTATTACGGCTTTATATAATATACCTAGGAACTGACTCATAGCTGTTTACATTAAACCGATGACACAAGTCGTTTCGTCACTGTCGAAACTTACAAGAAATCCATTTGGCTCTTGGAAAATCGATTGGTACAACTATGTACTTAATAGAATGTGTTATCAATCATTGGTGATACGGGCGTGAAACTTCGTGCCTGAGAATACCTAATAGCCACTTACTTTTAGTTAGTAAATTAGATTGGAATTTTTTGAAAATAACTTCTAATGGACATATTAGGTACCTATCTATTTTAAAGAGGTACATATTCCTCGCATATGTAGGTACTTGGTGAATTATATAATAACTAAGTACTTTATTTTGTAGTTTTACATAACAAATACATATTTTTATTTATTCTCAAAGCGTTACAGAAAGACTTCTTTGAGGAAAATATAAGCAAAATATTGAGTTAATTACAATAACCTATATCGGGTAAACCACCCTAAATCCAGCCCCCTCCTAATACCGGCCGTGTCTCACAAATCGTGGCATAAATTATAAAAGGTCCAATAATGTTAGGCTATTAATGTACCAAAATAGACCTTATTTCATACGCGATA
The DNA here is from genome assembly GCA_911728535.1 of Pammene fasciana. NCBI lineage: Eukaryota > Metazoa > Arthropoda > Insecta > Lepidoptera > Tortricidae > Pammene > Pammene fasciana. Next base: position 13,390,282 of record OU452287.1, read on the forward strand.
GACAATACCGGCACGGCGGCCGATCGGTGCACTTACGACACTTCAGTCGGCCGTTGAACGTGGACCGGTGCGTACATGTCATAATTCGCCAAAATTTTACCTCTATCCCGACTGCGCAAGACATTCTTGGGTAAGCGATTTGGCTGTATTATATTCTTTTGACGTGGTGTTTATTGGTTGTTTTCGATAGATATTGAAACAAAGAATCATTTGACATACTAAATTCATTAAAATGTTCATGCTAAATGGTGATTTTTAAGGGGCCGGGTTTAGGCCTCGGTTTTTGGTACTAAATCTAATTATCGGCCGCCCCGGCCGGTATTAGAAATTCATATTTTTCCCACGATTCCTAAAACCGGCAGGGGCGGCTTCCTTTGATATTTGACAGCAATAATAATCAGCTGTGATGCACAGTGGGTCAAAGTGAATACTTGAGGACAAAATCATATTTTTCTTCTTTCGTTGCTGTTTTTTGGGTTACAATACAATATGTAATGAATTTGATTTAGATACATTATATAGATTTGTATGCTTTAGCTGTAAAATAAAATAATAAAAACAAGATCTTTGTTTAATAGTAATACTATTCGGTAACGTTAAAAAACAATATTAAAAATAGATAATTGTGGTCAATATAAGTTTTCAACTTTTTTTTTGTTTTCACTTAACGTAACGCTGCGCTTGCCGATCCGTCCCTTACCTTGAATTAGGTACCTACTAAGAACAAACAATTGTATATTTATTAAAGACAAGATGCCGCTCGCGGCTGCGCCCGCGTTGTATCCTGTTTCAATCCATATCATTGTCTATCTGTATGCCAAGTTTCATCGACATCCGTTCAGCCATTATCGCGTGATTGAGGATCAAACATCCAAACATTGCTTCTAAATTTCGATAGATGGCGCTGCCTATCAATTACATTACATCACGCTATCAAGATTTTTCTTGTAATCATGACCCCGCCCCCATACATTGTTAGGTTATGTTCTGAAATTTTACGATTTATAATATTAGTTAGATTTGAAAATGGCTCAATAAAATTCAAAAGTCAAATCTGTGTGATTTTTAAAAGGTCTACTGTAAACAACTGTCATCATGGCGGGTGAATTTTTCAAGACTGATTTATATAAAGCGTAAAAATAAACAAGTGTATTTACAGCGCACATTTTTTAATTTGAATCTCCAATTTTGTCCACTGATTGGAACCAGTGTGTCACCATCCTGTTTGCATATGCCGATATAAGGCAAAAATCTGGCCGGATTTAGGCACACGTGGGCCGATGTTAGGGAAAAGCGGTGTGGCTTGATAAAATAAATATAATAATTATGTGACGAAGTTATTTTTTAATATTATGTAACAAAAAGAAAGCCAATTAAATATCACACTTGGAAAAAAAATTACATGACACGAAATTTAACTGGTTTACATATTATGTGTAGTTGAAGTCAGAAAAACGTTGACGGGGCCGATATTAGGGTGGTTTACCCTCTATTCTAAACGTGAAGAAATCCACATAACAATGTACGTTGAAATTTTGTAAATAAATAAATAAATATAATGGGACAATCTTACACAAATCAACCTATTCCCACAGTAAGCTCAATAAGGGTTGTGTTGTGGGTACTAGGCGACGATATATATAATACACGGTGTAACATGAGGAAACAGAAAGATTTGAACCACGCATTTCTGAGGTCAATAGAAGAAAAAAACATTATATGACTTTATGTCAAAAACGCCAAAAAAATTTTTTTTGTTTTTATTTTTCGTTTTTTTAATGCTTTTGTACATAATAAGTATAGGAAATAATACGTCCATATACCAAACCAACTATAATATTGGAAAATAGGAATCACATTAGGTAAGACCGAAGGGGAAACACAACAACAACACACAAACATATGACAAAGAATAACTATTTGACACATATATATATAAGTCACTTCAGCCGGCCAGCTTTACAGCAAGGAGTATGTTTAAACACTTCCAACAATAAGTAAGTCTCATAATATGAATTTGTTTGTTTACCTCTTGTAGCACCCTCAATATCGTCACTTGATATAAAAGAAAGGCTAACCATAAAAACAGTATCAAAATAAAATTACTGATGATCCTTTTAACGGCGTAATTGATACTATGAAAAAGTCAGAAAAAAAAATCTCGCGAAAAAAACTTTTGGTTTTATATGGAGGGTAAGCCAGCTCTGTGAAGAAGTATCCCATACAATTCTTTTTTCGCGTTTAAAAAAAATCTCCTACTTTTTCTACTTGAAATACGATACCAATTAAGCCCTTAAACGGATCATCCGTATTTTGGTTACATTCTGTATAAATCTAATACTCGACACATAAATTTCACTATGGTTTAAAAATTACTATTGTCATTTATACTGAGCTACGTATCTTGATATTCTTGCTAAGTCATTATTACGCATCAATTGAAGACCCTCCGACCTTGCAATCCGCTATATCACCGAGGTAATAGCAGAGACTATAGAGATATAGACGCCCACAACCTAAGAACTTTTTGAAGCTGAAGTCAATTGCGCCCTCTGTCCGAAAGCCGCCTAAAGATACCGAAAATGTAAGGCCTTGGGTTTTCTGACCACCCGTCGCCGGCGGCCGGTGACCGACGCCATACAAAACATCGGATTCGATCGGATGTTTGTATGGCGTCGGTCGCCGGCCGCCGGCGACGGGTGGTCAGAAAACCCAAGGCCTAAGAGGACATGTCACCTGCACCGCTACTCCATCTAGTAGGTACTAGTTTACTACTAGTACGCTATTTGTTACTAGGTGGAGTAGCAGTGCAGGTGACATTTCCTCTTACATTTTCGGTATCTTTAGGCGGTTTTCGGACAGAGGGCGCAAAAGTGTTGTTAAAGCAGTTGTTTGTTCAATGCTAGTAAAACGTAAACATTTTATTTTATTTTTTATTTTATTTTTATTTAAAATGTTTCCTGTACATACCTACTCAGGTTTATTAGGATAGTTTAAAAGACACATAAAGTAAATTAAGCTACACTCGTACATTATGTTGGTAAACATAGTTTTAATATTGTCTACGGTTGCCGCGATAGTTATTCATGAAATAAAACAACTTTGAACGGATTATATCGCGTATACTGATTTTAAATTACATCCCCATCATCTTCTGGATGTAATTTAAATTCAGTATACGCGATATAATCCGTTCAAAATTGTTTTATTTCATAGTTTTAAGTTAGGTCGCCATCAGATATATCGGAGCGGCCAAGGTGGTCACAAATATCTGAAAAACGCCTCTATTCTCAAGACTATTGCCCGCTCCGATATATTTGATGGCGACTGTACACAAACAAATAAATAAAAATTAAATTAAATAAAAACAATTTGGTTAGTTATTTACTCTCTATTAGTCGTATAGGTACCTACGTCAAATTAACTTCGAATTATATAAAGCATTATGTACAATACAAAAAATAGCCTAAATACGAAAAAAAAAGTTATTGTAGCTAATCGCACCAGAGTAATGGGCAGATATAAGCATAATTATCTAATTATTTTTCTTATGTGAGGTTTTTCACCCCAAAAGGGAAAGCTAATTTTAGTTATTGGCAGATTTGGCCATTCAAAACCTACTTATAAAGAGTAAATTTAATTAACATAAAGATAAAATGGCCCCAAGAGGTAAAATAATCCACAAAATCCTTGTCACACGTCTCAAACTAACAGCAACAATTTTATCCGTAAACGTTATAAACGCGATCAAGATAAGGTACCTGCACCGAAGATGGCCCTGCTCCTAAGATGGCCCACTTTAAAAAAAATGTACTTATAAACGTCCGAATGAATTTAAACTTCGCACCCAAGTTCGTTTAGTGCCATAGACGTAACTTCAAGGTCAAATCAAATGGTAGAATCCACCATCTTTGTATCGGTGGACAGTTTGTCAGTTGCATCTCAAACGGCGTCCGATTTATAACCTCGCCGTAACAGACTATTTTGTGTTTCTTTAAAAAAACGAACTGTTTAGGTTTTCCTATTATATACGGAGTTTCTTGCATTCAAGGGCATCCCTATGAAGGTAAGTTTTGTTCTTATCTTTTGTTTATTTTCGTGTTATCGAAATAATCCCCGCTGCCTAAAAAGTGCCTATATAGGCCCACCATACGAGCTCCCAAGATGGCCCGATTAATCGAGTCGCAGATATGAGACAATGCGTCGGTTGGTTTTGTGGTACCATGAAGAATGTGTTGGATTTACTAAAAGTGATTTAGAAGAATTCTCATGTCCAGAATGTAGGTAGCTAAGACTCTAAAAAACGTTAAAGTTTGATTCCATGTTCATTAACTTTTTTCTATACTCCTAATATGGCCCACTGAAAATAGTAACAATATTTTCTTTATAATTTGAATGGTATTAGTAGTTTAAGTTAAAGCCAATAAGTAAAGAGAAAATGTTATTTTTATGTTTTATAAAGATTTTTCTTGTTTTTTTGTTGCCTTAAATTTTGCTAAGCTTAAGATGGCCCACCGTCCAATTGTGACCAAAAAGTATATAATACGAGACTGATTATCTAAGAACCTTATATTATACGTTAAGTTAATTGTATAGATATATTTTTTCTATCGATAGCGTATATAATTTACATGTTTAAAATTGGGCCATGATAAGTACATATGTTCCTAAAAAAGCCCACTTTCGAGGTTTTTAAAAATGATTATTTACTTTAGGAAATTAGATTTTTTCTGTTGATTTTTATGTTGCTTTTATTCACAAAGAAATGAGGAATGCTTCAATAAAGTTTGATTTCAGAAATACGTTTTTATTTTCAATTTATTTAAATATTGCAAAAAATGGGCCTTACAAGGCGCAGGTACCTTATTAAATCCCACATAGACACGTGAAACTATTAAAAAACAAGCGGCCTATTTAAAACCTACGCCAACTTCATTTGAATATCCGTTTATAGCATTCCCGCTACTCAAACACTAGGGAAAAGCTTGCATTAAAAGGTCAACTCATATGGAATGCATCCTTCTAAGGCCTATCACAATCGTACAAGAATTGCTAATTGATTTTCATTCATTTCAAATACGAACGAAACAAAGAAATGCAACTCTGTTCCAATTGAAAGAGGTCTTCATTTGATTGCAGATTTATTAGTACTAGGTATAGGTATCTATGTAAGTATGGTATGGTCCATATAGTATACCTTGGGCCTTAGGAGGATATATGTATACTTATGAGGTTCTAGTCTGTCATGTATACTAAGTCAGTATGGAAAGCGCGCGATGACGATGACATTGCCCCCTTTTGATTGAATGTTAATTATCTACTGCTATTTGTAATCCAATGGGACCTTAGTACTGCCACCTCCAACATAGTTAGTCTCTCTATAGTCAGTTAAATGATATTTGTAATAGGCGTGTATTATGTATTATCCAAACATTCGTTACCAAAAATGCAATAGATTCAGAATCAGATGCTTTGATTCTCGCTTGCATTACTATAATATTTCGTTTCCAGTATAATATAAGTGACCCTTTTTCAATGTTCTTGAGTAGGTATAGCCTAGTTTGTTGGTAGGTAAGGTTTTTAGTAACATCTTACCGATTCTCAACAAATAATTTAACTACCGTCAGGTGCTTTCCGTGCGGGTAGTTGAAAAAACTCGCGCGGCTAGAAAATGTTGACGTCAACTGGAGCCAGTCTTTCTTCGGGACCACGGGGGCAATGTCGTCCTCGAAACGTCGAAGGTAATATACGTGGTTGAGTTCCATTTCTACAAAATATATTATGAGTAAAGTCAGATAAGTTAAAAACGGTACATTTAATTATTTGTTTAAATAGCGCTCGGTCAAATCTCTTACCTAGAGGGGTATTTAAAGCTGCGGGTTTAATCCGGACCCAAAGGGCTATAACGTGGTAATGACAATAAAACCTAATTGGGGTATTACCGACAATGCGGGTGGGCACTTATTATGTGACCATTCCACAGATCATACACGGGGAATTGTTTTACTAGAAACAAGTAAAAAATTGTAATTCCCAGGACAAGTAAACGTTTACTAAAAACAAGTAAAAGTTTACTAAAAACAAGTAAACTTTACTAAAAACAATGAAAGAGTTTACTTGTTTCTAGTAAACGTTTATTTGTCATGGGAATTACTATTTTTTACTTGTTTCTAGTAAAAAACATCTCCGTAAACTAGACGTAGCAAATGTATGTAATCGCGTAAAATATGTGACATTTTCAACGCAATGGTGCTGGCCGGATGAAGATATTTACAGATAGTGCCAGCATAGGTTGTACCTGTCAATCCACCCAAAAGTGTGTCAAATATTTTTTTATATATTTTCTATTAATTAATTAAAACTTAATACACAGTGGTTCCCTGTTCCAAATTTCGCAAAGTAATATTAGGAGTGTAAAATCGACAGCCTTTTTTGTCATAATCATTCTTGCGGCATCTAGTTCTAATATTGGTCTGTGGGTCACGCGTTACCTTGCGCGGTAAGTGTCCTCCAGAGATTAGGAGAGTTTGTATCACTGCCGAGGTCCATTTCTACGGTTGGTTAAAAAGTCTAAAAAATAGTTCAATGAAAGCCAAAAAATACCAACTAGCCAGGAAGTTGGAAAGAGCATGGATTTTTATTTAACAAGGTACTTATAATAATCCTGCAATAAAATTTACAACCGTTTTAGCTTTCTGATGAACCTAGCACAGTTCAGATTAAGTCACATAAAATTTCTATAAATATAGAAGATTATTACTTTTACGTGTTTTTAAAGTGGTGCATTCCACTCAAACAATAGTATTGTGTTGTTTTGTATTTGATTTAATAACAAACTAATATAGAAGATTTTTAATCTCGGTACAAAACCATAGAAAAGTTATAAAACTATAATAAGCTAAGCTCTTTGAGTACATATAGACTGCTTAATTAGGATTCTAGTCGGTAAATGATATTCATCATAGTGGTATTCAGCATAGTGGTAGATTTTAACATACTGATAAATAATATAGCGGGTTCGTATTCCAAAATCTATTTACAATTTGAGGAAAAACTTTCTTCAAACCAATGTTTAGCGTAACTACTGTTGAATAAAATAATCAGAATTTGGCAATGCTATTCAAAGAAATGTCAACCCGCACGTAAATTCACTCAATCCTTTCATCGGAGACATCACAATAATTTAGTTTGAATTGAAATAACTTCACGTTTGAATTTCGGATTTACTGCTTGTGGATACGGTTAACAATTGATTGTGTTTTTCAATGGTTGTTATGGCCACTTTTTTATAAAGCAGTAATAAAAACTAATTTACTTTATTTAATACGGCCTCTTTAGATAACTTGAGGCATAGTATGAGATATGCTAATCGCCACGAATAAGACGATGTTTGTATAAAAATATAAAATATGGTCAGAGATCAAGAACGCAGACATTATATGTAACACTTAAAACGTTATCGCTTCCGCTAGGAAATAAATCATAGGATAAAATAGGTATTGTAATGTTTAAAAGAAATTTTTAATGTGTAGAAGAGCCCTACTTGACTTTAGAAAACAATTGAATACAAGGTGAATTGACTAGTGAAATTTTTTTTAAGACAGACACTATCATAAAAAATATAATAATACATTTTATAGCATAGGTACCTATATTGCGGAGAATAATAAATACAGTTTATTCGTGACATCGCCACTTATCACAACGGCTCCTACTCGTAGCTATGTAGTAAAGATGTTCTCTCACATTATCAAGTCAAACTGTCCCAACAAAAATCCGGAAGAAATTGTTAATTGTTCGTCATGTATTTTATACTGTAGCCATGTTTAGAAAGGCGGATTTCCAGCGCCAAATAACGCTAATGCAATTTACGTATTAGTTCCTATTATTACTTAAAATAACCTACAATCATTCTAAAATTCAACGAACTAACAGACTTTACGGAATTTCGCTCAGAGAGCAGCGGAATTCAGCCAACCATAGACAATTCATAATATTCTGCCTGGCCTATAACCGCGAAGCACTTCGTTCATCGAATCGTCTATTTGCATCACTCTCTTTCGTATATGCAAGAGCGATAGAGACGGGACCATCGTTTCGTCGATTTTCGAACTCCGCGGTAGGCCCTCTGTTCGGAAAATTGTCTGAGCTTCATTAAAACAACCAGAACCTATTAAGTACCAGATTGTTGTCTATGGTTGTCTGAATTTGGCTGCGATCAGAAGGAAAACATCCAAAATCAAAATTTCATTATCTCCGTCTCTATCGCTCTTGTATACCTATTCTAAAGATTGTGATGCAAATAGACGATGGAATTCATGGAATAAACGAAATGGTTTGCGATTATAGGCCTGAAATTGGTCCTGATGTGTGTGAGGCCCCTAACGGACCTCCGTCCGCTGCACTGGTACCGAGTCATGCGAAAAATTGCTCATCAATGTTAGGAGCAATTAATATACAGTCAACGCTAAAATATGTATACAGTTTTGAACCTTATTACAATGGAGTAAAGTGCAAAAGTGTATACATGTTTTTGGCGTTGATTGTACAAGTTGACCGTTTGTTCTGGTTAGTACGCTGCCGTTGACTCATTTAATTGGTCCTCCTAACCAATCCTAACTTAAGATTCATTGTTAATTAGTCATATTGATAGTAAGAAATTACAAACAAAATGTTCAAGTTCATTATATCAAGTTGAATTATGCGTGAATATCAAGAGATTGAAATTAATGTAACTAAACTAAACGTAAACGAAGAAAACAAGGAAATGCGATTTAGTGTTGATATTGATAGACCTCTTAAGTCTTAAGTTATCAGTATAAGGCTCAAAACACACCTAGCGGAAATTTGGCAGTAATGTATGGAGCTTTGTCGATGGTAGCTTAAATTTGTCTATGGCCTCCATACATTACTGCCTCCATTCCGCTAGATGTGGTTTGAGCCTAATAAAACTCTCCTATGAAGTCAAATCAGCTACACTTTACGACGTCAAAACGATTTGTTATTTATTATTGGCTGTGTGCATGAGTGTGGCGCCATCTCTTGAGCAGGAGGTGAAAGGGTTTTTTTCTTTTTTATTACTGGCATATACTCCTTGCTTATATGAAATGTCACTGGCTGATTCACTATTTTGACAGTTGGCCCTACGGGTGATGTCAAATATTTTGAAATGTGATATTGACAAGAGCCCAATTTCTTGTTACATTGTGCGCTGCGATCGTTCACGTTACCCCCACCATGCACTTCGCACATAGCCAATACGGGACACTAATATTGTAACGTCACAATACTATGTATATGATGAATACATCTCCTTTATAAAACTTTTAACCAGTATAAAATCATTTAAAGCGCAGATACATGTTACACCTGGATCTTCCCGTGTAGTTTAGAAACTTTGATTTTATGAATGCAACGAAACAATTAAGTTTATCTACTGGAAAATATTAGACGAAATTTTACCATGGAGTTAAGTGGGCCACCTAACTGACGATAATTACTTAACATCACACTTACTCAGAGTCTTGTAATGATTTTAGAAGAAATTCAATTTCCCCGGTCGACCTAATAATTTCATTTTAGAGTACACCTCATAATAATACCTATACCTTGTGCAACCTAAGAAGCAAGGTATACTAATCACCCACCAATGTGTAATGTTAATAATTAAGTTGCATCTTTTGTCGTAATTAACAATTGTAATAAATGGTAATTTGCCTTGAAACACACGAGGCAAATGAGCGTGTATTAATCATGTTAAGGAATTTTGACTAAGAAGACTGAAGCTACTTAATTGTTGAAAATTACCTGTCCCAGAGTACTTTGAATAGCTTAATTAATACTTACGCAGTAATTAATTCGTCTTTCCTAAACAGAGACGGTCTGATCCACGGACCCTTCGCATGTTTTATACTATTTTCCTACACCGACATTTTTGAATAAATATTGATTGTATGGGAGACGTGGCCGGCCAACCATATCCATACAAAACCAATTTTCACTTTCGAGGGATTTGTCTTGGCAATTACTACGGATGGTCACCGAGGGGGGGAGGGGGGTCAAAACTTGAAAAAAATGGGTCACGTAGTTTGGGTACGTTCCCTAACATATGTTGTCCACGCTTAGATAAGTGACTGATATAATAAAATAAGTACTAATATTTGGCCAGAAATGACTTACCCAATATGCAAATATTGTAACAGATATAACAGTAGCAAAGTGCCATTAATTAATAATACGGAAGATAAGAACTGTAAGTCAAGTTAACACTATCTCGAACCATAAATAACGAGTCATTTGTCGTAATTAGTCATCGGTATCTCAGTTCGTGGCCTCTGGGACTGTCTGTTCAATATTTACTATTTATATCTCGAAAGACATTTTAACTTTTATCCGTGGGAGGAAGGGGATGTCGTTATTCTCCCCTACCAATGATCTAAGAAAAATCTAAAATTAAATCGGAGATAACATAGAAACGATCTTTTAAGTTTATCCATGCTACCGATGGGAATTAAATGAAAATTTTCAACATATTTACTCATATAGTGGGGTAGGAACTTCTTAAATATTGTAAAAAAAAAATCAGCTCCCATCGTCAACGTAGCCTAGTGATCATCCATTAATTACGTCACACCAATTTCATGATTTTTTGACCCCTCCCTCCCCCCTTGTCACATTTCGTCACAATTAACTGCACCGTCCCCCCTTAGTGTGACGTCACATTTAGATTTTTAGTTTAAGAAGGTAAAAATTACAACATCACTTTGAAACTAACTTTTTATTAGGATTGCCAGAAAAATAGTAACAAATATATAGAGGAACTGTTACTAAAACACTGCTAATTAGAAAGTGTTTTGATACCTACTTTTGATAATTAGAAATTTCAAAATTGCGTCAACACTCAGTAACTTACATAATTTAATTTAATCGTCTAACCACTACTTTTGAAGGCTGTCGGATTATTGCTACTAAAACTATCGTAATAGATTGTAATAATAAAATGGGAGCTCCAATTATAGTTTACCCTGGGACTACTTGTTGCCCAACACGTAGTCCCAGGGCGATCCCACATTAGCTCAGATCCTGGTAAACACAGATCACTTACCCCCATATTCATAAGATTTCTATGTATGACAATTTTATTATAACTTTAGTCTATAGGAAAGCCTCTGTTTAACTTTGTATCTTTCTACCAAACCAAATACTAATGTCACATTAACGGAGAGACAAACGAAAATCAACGGTATTTAAGATTTGATAGGCATTTAGGAATAACGCTATTAGTCTATGATAAGTTGGCTATGTCATGAGAGTGTCATGTTTAACTTAGCACTTGGTGTGATAACTTGGCGTGTTTGGATTCTACCCACATGTATTTGAATGAACATATAAGGCGCGGTGCCTCACTCATGTTATAGGTCTCTATACCATCCACGCTACTTTGAGTACCTAACGTAAATTAAGTACCAATTAAAATGTAATTTGTGCTGTCTAATTATTTGTTTGTCTCCCTTGCTGTTGAGACTTCGGGGTGCTGGTGCGCGGAGGCGAAGGTCTTTCTTGGGGTATTTGGGGCGCCGCCTGCAGGAGAGAGGCTTGGACCCCCGCTCCGGGTCATTCCTGGCGCAGAGGCTGTCCATCGCGATTCAACGCAGTAGTGAGGCAAGCGTGATGGGCACCTTTGCGCCGGGAATGATGCGGGGTACAAGGCGAGTGGGACAAGTGAGAACGCTGTCTTCGTGACTTATACGAAGTCGCGGGTTGAAGCTAGTTACTTTTACTTGATAATGCGGAGTCTGAATTCTAGGGGTCTAGAGGTGTAAAGGACCGGTATATGTGGCTCGTGTAGGTTCAGCGTGCAACACGTGGCTTCACTTCAAGGGAGAGTTAAGTGATTGGCTGTAATTAAGACTATTGATGAGAAGACTCACTCTTATGTAACATTTACTACAGTTAAAACTACGGTAAGTTTTACATTGGTCAATGTTTTACCTACTTTATAATTATCATGTTTTACCGCCAAGAGAAGACGGGGCAATGTATGAGATTGTACGCAATCATACGGTCACGGGCCTATTTCTGTAAATATATTTTAGATCAATATTTTTAGTCAACGAAATGTACTTCTTCTTCATCTCAGCCATAAGACGTCCACTGCTGAACATATGCCTCCCCTTTGGACCTCCATAAGTATCGGTCGGAAGCGATGTGAACTTACAGTGTGCCATAAAAAACAACACACTTAATAATACATTATTTGTCTTATATCGAGAAATGGGCCCGAGCCTTCCAGATGCCAGGTCATATTGGGGACTTTCCGACACTGAATTGTCTTTTGTGAAGCCAGGTAGGGAGTCAGGCAACGGTTAACAATGACCGAAAGATTAGTCAGATGTTGAAACAATATCGTCAATTGAGAACCGATGGCTGTATTTTTTGTGTTATAACTTATAATTTTATAATTCACTATGTAGTCAAAGTAAGTACGTTGTTCGGATTCTAAGTAATTTTAGGACATCCCTACTAACAGTCGCAAGCAGAATTTACTGTACTAACTCATAGTCTCATTACAGAGTGTCCCAAGTAGGTACCTACTTACCATTTAGACTTTCCATTGCACTACAGTGACGGCACCTACCATAGTGCAGAAGATTCTTAGTATAATAAGTATTTAAAAATTTCTCGAAGTCCGAAACAACCACCAAGTTTATAAATAATGGCGATCTTCTGTTTGGCCTACTTTCCAGACCTTTCTATTGTATTGTCCACTATAATGTTAACTGCATATGTAATGTACCTATTAGTACTAGAGTTTAGTTTAAAAACATTGGGGCTATTCATAAATTACGTCATTTCAAAATAGGGGGGGAGGTCTGGACATCGGATGATGGTAGCATAACGTAGGAGGAATCGGGGCCATTCGAAGCATAATCTTTGGATGATTTTAGGGGAGGGGGGTCAAAAATCGATGACGTAATTTATGGACAGCCCCATCATAGTCAACTAGTCATGGTAGGACGTAGGTATTAATCACACGAAGAAAAGTGATCTAGGAATGTAGGTTACCTAAATAGGTATATTGCCTTGCAGCTGAGCAAATATAATAATGTCTACAAGGTACTAGAAATGATATTTCTACGTGATTCTGTATATCTTAAAGTTGTTTCCGTGTGTCTGTGTTGTTTAAATGTAGGGCATATGACATTAAATAAAAATTCAACGTTATGGAATCGAAAACACCTAGAAAGTAAATTCAAAGTAGAAAATGTATTATGCTCCATTATATATGTATAATCCCTTAGAGCGGTAAAAAGGCGGGTGGATTATTCATTCCACGCAGACGAAGTCGCGGGCGAAGGGCAAAAGCTAGACAAAAATATTTTGTAAAGTAGTATTTTTTATTCAAGATCTGACAGAATCTCCCATACATTGTAAACCACTTTGTAGCGCAAGAGCCTTAAATTACGAGTAAAATTATCTAATAGTATATAGGTACTTGTAAAGTATTACTTATCGACACCTTGTGACTAACTTACAAATGTATCAATCATAATAAAATTAATAAAACTTTCTTGGGATTCCCAATCTGAATAAAACTTAGAAACTAAAAAAATACTACAAACAGCGCAATTAAAATTTATTTCCTTTTTTACGACATCAGCTTTGATATCACGGCCACCGTGAGTTAAAAGTATCTGGTTCAAAACATTCATGTTTTTCACCGGGATGACATTTACGAGCTTCAAAAGGGATACACTACAGACTGATCCGGTGTCTAAAAGTAGAATGCGTCGTCACAACTTTAGGACTAAAGTAAGTTGATATGTGTGTAGGAAAGGCATTCATACCTTATATCATAATGTTGACATGTTCCTGTTCAACACGTGATTTAAAGATACCGTTTGTCGCAATTTTACTTGTATCGTGATGTGATTGATTGCGGAGTATCGTTTCATGAATGTACCTGAAGAGGATGCAACAGCTAAATTCCATCTCTATCTTTTTCAGAGCGAGTGAAAGAAAAACACTGCGTTACGATTAGCTATGGGACCTCATTGCATATTTTGCAAATTATAAATAAATAAAGAACTACGCATTAATTGAGAAAAATAAGACAATGAAGTTTTTAGTGATATGATGATTGATTGTGATTGATGATTTGATGATGATTGATGATGATTGATGATGATTGATGATGATTGTTGATGATTTGATTGATGATTTTCTCGTTTCAATCCAGGCTTGGCGTTTTAGCCCTCTAACGTTTCATGACTAATAAATTAATACCTAAGTAGGCTGGTGCTGGTACCTACCTATTTGTACATTTGTAATGCAAAACACATTCCTCAATAACTCAGTGAATACAAACCAGATCGGGTTAAACTCAGACAAATGGCCAGAAAAGTGGGCTTTGCCTGCGACCGTCATAAATCCTTTGTGGTAAATGACGTGTATGAATAATAGGAACTACGGGTTCTAAGGTAGGTAATTTGCAATGAACAAGTCACGGTTGAGTAATGTCGTTATTGTGAACATGGTAGCTAACGTAGTTTCCTTGTTTGGTTGTCAACATTGCTATGCTATATGTATGTTACTTAATTAGGTAGCTAATATAATGGCTATATATTCCTGTTTTCCTACCTACCTATCGGTACGTATTCGGAAATTTCCCATTTCAATCGCAAATTGGGTCAATTACCTATTAACAAGCAAAGGAGACCGGTCATTCATGGGTATTGGTACCCTAATTTTAAATACGATTTTTTTGAATAGGTACGAGTACCTATGTAAATATTAAATAGAATTTGTAAGTAATAAGTACCAGCAGTACCTATAATATAAGCATAATAATATTAAATTGAATAGTAAATATTATTTTTTTCTTAGGGGAGGGCGATCGCCACACTGGTGGACAAATATGGAGAGAGGCCTCAAGAAAGCCCAGGTACCAGTGGCGGCGCGTCCATAGAACACGATTCTCGTCGGCTTGCCTAAGTTTCAGGCGCCGGAGCAGTTTTCCTACAGCTCATGAAGAAGTTTTAAGCCAAATTCAGCACCGGCTTGCCTGAGAAAAAAATCGACCCATCGCCACTGCCAGGTACCCTAAGTTGAGGCCCCCAACAAACAACCCAAAACCGCAGGACTTTGCGCAGGACAATGAGGAGACCCGACCCCAAATAATGAGAACAGGAGAATAAGAACATTTTTATTTCTTATTTTTCTTTTCTTTCAATGTTGAATAATTTTTGTACCCAAACTCAAATTCTGTGTGTCTGTGTAGTTTAGTAATTTAGCGTTGTTGATTAATACCGACTAGTAGTTTTTGAAAATATTAATTTTCGTTTGGAATGGATACTTTAAGGCTACCTGAGGTAGATGAGGGAAGTTAAAAGTCGATTCTTTATCACGATTTTCGGACATTTTCATATACTCAAAAGTAGCTCAATTTAACGATTCGAAATAATATTTTGTTTAAAACTGTTGTGTGTGTGTGTGACTTATAATGTTTTGTGAAAAATAAAACACTACAATTAAAAGTAAGGTAGTTGCAAAACAGTTATAGTTTTGAATAACTTACCGTTTTGTTTTCAAAACTGCAATCCAATCAGTGCGATTGTTCCAAGTATCCAAGCACACTCAAATATCTTTTAATTTCTTTATAAACACTTATCACTGCATAATAAAGAATCGTTAAAATCACAATTCTAGTGATGTACCGTATGGTCTCTGTCATCACAGAATATATTTTTAGGGAACTTTGGTTTTTTTACGATTTAATAATATTCGCGCCAAAGTGGTAGCCGGCCGCACAAACGTTTCGTCCGACGGCGTGTGTCATACTGACATAACGAGTAGAGTAGGAACGATAGCGCACAATGCGTATGCGCAGGCCACAGAGCTAAAAGATACAAAGAGCTCACTTCAAATAATTTTGTTGTAAGCAGAAGTTTAGAAATAAAGGAATTGTAGTTAGTAGTGGTACTTTTTCATCACACCTGCTCGTTAATGATGTTATTTCCTGCCTGTATACAGAAGGACAATGACCTAAATTGTTCCCGCGGGAGTAATGGCGAGATATTACCCCACGGGAGTAATGACTCTCGTTTTAAAATTTGCAACTGATTTCGTACATCATTTCAGAACTAAGGAGGTATGATGTTCAGCCAAAAAGTCAA
Source organism: Pammene fasciana (assembly GCA_911728535.1). Lineage (NCBI taxonomy): Eukaryota > Metazoa > Arthropoda > Insecta > Lepidoptera > Tortricidae > Pammene > Pammene fasciana. The sequence continues at coordinate 13,406,457 of OU452287.1, forward strand.
AAAGTTTAATTTCATCTTTAAAATTTAGCTACATTCTAAAATTACATCACACGCAATCTATACGTTTCAATTTCTTCATTATTTTTAATATTTAAAGTATTGATCTTTAATTTTGGCAAATATTGTTATAATAATTTTGCAAAATCTGGTTGTTTAGCCATTCTAGTTCGAAAAATATGTCGTAATAACAAAACGCACGGAATGTTTGTACCGCGTTGCTAAGCAACGGCGCATGCGCGGGGCTGAGCGCTGTCATGTACATTCTCAACTTTTGCTGCCTAATTAACTTTTTTGAAGTTATCTTTGCTGTTTTTCCTCGCAAGTGTAATGAAAACCATTGTGTGTAAAGAGAGAAATTAACTTATATTATAAACTAAGCTGAAAATAAAACTAAATATAAAAAGACCTCGCCTAACTCACCCTTCTTCTCTTCTCTCTTCCTCCGGTAGGCTCCCCAGGAGCTCCTGGCCAGACTTAGGGTGGGTTGCATTGCACCATGCACAATTAACGGATTCAACTACGTTAAATATGGCGACGGAGCTGTCATCCCATAGAAAACTGTCAAACTTTCATACAAGAAAATTGTAACGATTACGATGACGTTAACAGACGGTTAGGTGCAACCGACTCTTAGGGCCGGTTGCACCAAACTGTCTGTGAACGTAACCGTAATCGTAAAAAAAACATGTATGAAAAGTTTGACAGTTTTCTATAGGATGACAGCTCCGTCGCCATATTTAACGTTGATGAGTCTGTTAATTGTGCGTGGTGCAACCCACCCTTAGTATTTCCTCTGAGATGCCAATACGCCGAGATGACACTTTCCTTTAAAAAACTTATCCTTTATTTTAATACATTGAGAGTTCAATTTACTCTCGATTCAGTCGACAGCGATGATGTGTACTTAAGTTTTTTTTAAGGCGCCGTTTATTTATTACCTAAGTACGTCTTTTGGTACGTTTTGTCTTCGCACTTTTCATTATAAGAAAAGACTTGTCTTGGTCGGTTATTATTATTAAGTCGGATTACCTGATATATCCATGAATAAAAATGCGTGTTCATTGAATTTTCGTCCCATAAAACGTGACTTTTATCAATCACAATATTAAGTTAGTTGTTTTTTTTACAAGCAAGCAGCCTTGTCGATACAAATAAGCTTGAAAAGTAGGTAATTTGTAAAATTATTAAATAACCTACTTAAAAAAAGTAAATTAGAAAGTTAAGAGTGAACGTTCTACAATTTTTTATCTACGTCACCATTGTCAATACGGAGCGGAGGGACACCGGCGAAGTGACTCACGCGCCGCTCCTGCCGGCTGCGTCATTCATGGCGTCCGCAAAACCTGATTTAGCCTCTATGACGTCACGTTAAAGACCGTAATTGATTGAACTATTATGTTATGTTATGTTTCACTCTTGTTAAAGGTAGTCTTTATGTTGTTTGCTATTAAGTTCAATTTGTTTGTGAATTTGTACGGATGATGTTCTTGTAAACTGGAAATAACAAGTGACATATATGTTTAATTGTATGCGCAACTGGAAAATATAGTGTTTACCTATCCTAGGTAGGTACCTTATTATTTTCTGGGGCCTAGAATCGAGTAATAATAAAAAAACGAGTTATTAAATAAAATTCTGATATAAAAATATATAAATAAATATAATACTATCTTAAATAAAATCACAATAATTTAAACGAGGCAGTTTATAAAATTCTATTATCTAACCCTAAGTTTGCATAACTCATAGACTTATGTTATGTTATATATATTGGTACAAAATAGGTACATGAAAAAAAAACTTAAACTATGTACCTACAGCCTTGGCCAGAAGTGTTGAGCACCAATGCGATTTTCATACAAAACTGGAAAGTTTAGTCCATCATTTCCATCTTTGTTTAAGTTATTTTGTCAATTAATTTAAACTAATAGGTATGTTTTGTTGAAGTTAGTAGTAACTGCATAGAATAAATATTTGCAATATGTCGCACCGACTTAAATTTACATTTTTGGTACCCTCTGTTTTCATATGTTTTAAGTACCTTGAAAGTGTTATTAAGTGAAGTTTTCTATGTTAATAAATAAAATATAACATTTATCGTTACCGTACATTGTTAGGATAGGGAAATAATGCTTAATATCAAAATTGTAAACAAAAAACACCTATGCTCAACACTTCTGGCCAAGGCTGTAAATAGGTACTACCCAAAATCATCTTACTTAAAAATACTAGAAACTAAAAATCTATCTCTAAAATGGGCCCCTGCCTGTGGCATCGTGCCGAGGACGCTGGCAGCATTTCCTCGCTGAACTGCAATACTTATACGTTGAGCGAGGAAGCTGTTCATTATTCAACAAATTGGTCATTTGTTTTTGAAACAATGTCCGTATAATTTTAATTTCAAAAACCGCGCGAGCGAGGAGGGAGGTGACTGGAAGCACGTATTATTAAATAACATCAAACTGAGATTAAATCGTTATCAACTTGTAAGGTTACTTAAAATACCAGTCGAAGTTATACCTACGTATTTTTAAGAACTATTTGGTGTATATTACTGAATTTTATTGCAGAGCAAAAGGTTAAATGAACCAAGCTAATTTATGCGTTTTAATAAGCATAACCTGGTAAAATCAAATACTTAAATTGTTTCGCTCCTATATCAAACAAAAACATAGTTATCGGTTTTAATTTTAACTCAGTAAACCTAGTGAGTTTCGTACTATGCGTGTCCTCTAAACTTTTTAAGGATTTGGATATGTGCTTGTACCTATATCGCTGATTTAACAATTAATCATTAACAAATACTATTAATGCGTTAGTTATGTTCCTTTCCTTATCGCGTCGAGAGATTAGTCTGTCATGACGTCAAATTAGAACTACACTCGAGAGCAAAAATTGTGGTCAGTAACATAAACGTTAATATCTTTTTATAAAATGAATATCTTTAAAATTTATATCTTTTGAGATATTCAAGAAAATGCTAGTGACCCGAAACTTTTGCTCTCGAGTGTAGCCTGTGTTGGCAGAGCCACCCGAGTAGATTACCGTCAGTTTTACTATATTACAAGTATTGTTTTAGCAATTAATTGGACTAAGGGGTCAAAGAATTTTATTTTCCCCAATCGAACTCAATCTAGGGCGCGATTATTTCGGGGTGATTATTTATTTTCTCAAAATATCCACTTAATCAAAAGATGTTCAAAGAAACCTCAATGTTATATTTGAAAACCCATCGATCGATGTGCATCATGTTGATATTTGGCATCATGTTGCATCATGATGTCAAATATCAACACACACACATGTATGGATTACAATTTTTTTAGCAATTTCACCACAAAACTAAGTAGCGGCGCACAAAATAGGTAAGTTTTAAAATATCATAAAGATACGTCTTATGGCTGTGACATACATACGGACGGACGGACGGACGGACAGACGGACATGACGAAACTATAAGGGTTTCGTTTTTGCCATTTTGGCTACGGAGCCCTGAAAAGGTGTAAGGTACAAAAGTGTAAACACATCTTTACCTCGACTGATCCCTGTACGAAACAGAATCGATTGGCATAAACTTACTTAGGTACTCTTTAACCTTTTGACCGCCGTACGTCAAAAATTGAACTTTCAATTTTGAACTCTGTCAATCTATGATATGAAGGTGTCATTTACGTTGTCACTTTGTCTCCTATATCAGACGACGGCGGTCAAAAGGTTAAATAGACTGAAATTCTTAAACATCTTTTGTCTTTAAAAAACTCTTTGTATTTCAATAGATTTACAACGTAAGTAGTAGATAACAGATAACCCTAAAATAGCGTCAACAAAGCAGTGACCCCTCCTTGACCCAGTGCCGGCCGACATTTGTCAATGCCCATGCCCATTGGTCACATAATAAATGCTTCGAATAAGTAATTAGTTTTACTGATAAAGATAATCAGCGTCTGCCATCTACAGATTACGCATTATAAATAAATGAATAATAAAAAAAACAATCCTTCATTACACAAAATCGACACAGTGAGGGGTAAATAGATTTTTACCAATACCAGTTTGCTTCAAACTAGTCTAAATTTAGTCTTATTTAAAAACTGCGTTATGGTGATTATGTTAATAAAGGGCTCCCATACAACAGACATGATTTTTTTGCCGTTTTTTTAGATAATGGTACAGAACCCTGATAACGGCCTCCTAGCCTAGTGGGTAGTGACCCTGCCTATGAAGCAGGAGGTCCCGGGTTCGAATCCTGGTCAGGGCATTTATTTGTGTACTAATCACAGATATTTGTTCCTGAGTTATGGATGTTTTCTATGTATTTAAGTATTTATCTATATCTATCTATTATATATATTGTCGCCTAGTACCCACAACACAAGCCTTATTGAGCTTACCGTGGGACTAGGTTGATTTGTGTAAGATTGTCCCATAATATTTATTTATTTATAACCCTACGTGCGCGAGTCCGCCTCGCACTTTGCCGGTTTTTCAATTACAATAATTAGAAATGTCGTTAGCAAACTTATGCAGGATTTGGCACATTAGATAAAATGTTGGTTGTACGTGGGTTACACGAGGGCTATCATTATCATTATGTTAATATTAGGCCTGTAAATTCGTACTTATAATTTACATGATAAATACTCTGTTTCTGTTCTGATGTCATCCGTTATGATCCATCGATATGGTATGGCTGATAACATCTTATATCAAATCGGGTATGGCTGATTTTTTATACAGTGTGTAAATCTAATACGGGTGTTAAATTAAACAAGACATAGAACTCATAAGTGTTATCATTAATTAAGACGTTTTTTTTTAAGTTACACTCTGACTGTGACCCAATAATTATTTTTAAAAAAATTTATCAGCAGAAATGTATTGTAAACATGGTATTGAAAGTAACTGTCAACGCGCGTTTAACGTGAGTGTGTCTTCATTACATTACGGGCCGAATTATTTTGTATGGATAAAATTTTAATTGCAATTCTAAGTAAAAGTTATCTGTTAGACCAGAGTTTTCGCCCTCAGAATCATACCGTGCACCGGGACAATGTGAAATTTAAAAAAAGCACATTTTTTTTAAAATTTTATAGCGTGACGCGTATGGCAAACCCCCCCTTAAAGGGGAGACCGATGTTCAGCAGTGGACGTCTTATGGCTGATATGATGATGATGATGATGACTATAATTTTCGAGTTAAGTATAAAAAGGTTAAGGATAAAAATATATTTTCTAACAAAGAACGGATTTATGTTACGGCAAATTTAACATGATTATTAAAAAATACGTGCTATTTTGAAGAGTTAATTCTCGAGAACTATGAGGTGTTAGTATAGGACTAGGAATAGATGGTGGATGGTGTCTTAGGAAACTTTTGCCGAAACATACGTTCTTTGTTAGAAAAAATGTTAGAAACTAAAAATAACACGTACATTTTTGTGTTTTTTTATTTGACATTGACCCAGTGTTATTCTGAGATCGGAAATTCTTGCCTAATAGAAGTGTTAAATCACTATTAACATAAAAAAATCAGCCATGTCTGATTTGATGTAAAGGTACCCTTAACAACTACCATATCCATGAAGAATCAGTAATATTTAACAAGTTGTTAACCAGCGACTTCAGAATCTTTGAACCGAACTAGACAAAAAATATAGGTCACTTTTAAGCTTTTTTTCTATACTAATAATATTAAAAATGCGAAGGTGTGTCTGTCTGTCTGTTTGTCTGTTCTTCACGCTTAGACAGCTGAACCGATTTAGATGAAATTTATGGTTTGAGTACCGGGGAAGAACATAGGATACTTTTCATCCCAGAAATAATCCCTTAAGGGGGTAAGTGGGAGGAGGAAAAAGCTAGGAATTTAATATTTATAAGGCTATCAAATACCTGACTGGAGCGCCAACTTAAGTACTTCCAGACCAGCTTGTTTCCAAAGCGCCGGTAACCTAGGTTATAAATAATGCATTATTGCCCTATCGCACATAAGAACCAAAACAGCCATTTGCAAGCTCATTCAATTATTAGCCTTATGGTAGCGCAAGAAGTTCCAAAATCAAACTAATTTTAGGAGGGGTGTTACATCTGTTTAGCGTGGTGGGGCAGAATACTACGCCCCGAACGGAAACTCCTTCATCGTTCACTTTACATATTATTTATACCTAGGAACTCGTAATTTTGCTATTTCATCAATACATTACAATAATTATTTTAAGTCTATGTCATGACCGAGTAACAAATTAAAGTGCGAATTAGTAAAGTAACTCGGGTCATTCTGAACCTCTTACGTACCATTTCTGTCACCTACTGCGGGTCTTGTGGTAACCCTTACTAAATATAAACAACTCTTTTATATTATAAGATATCGACAATTCAACCTCGTAATTATGAACCCGTTAGTTCTAGATCTAGTAGGTTGAAATATAAAGATATATTTATTAATTATATTGCGATAGAGTGAGACAGCCACGTCTAGGCACGTTTTACTACTCAGTTACCTTTCTGTACGTAGCACTATTATGTATTCTGCCTTAAACCTTGTCCTACAGGGACGAATGGAAGCGTCGAATTCGCGCGAAAATATCAAACCAACCGATCGCGTTCGCTTCGTTTCGCGCCGCCGTGCCGCTTCTCGTTCGCGTGTTGTTTTGGTTAGCTACGTAGGACACTTAAGGCTAACCCAACACTATTAGCGTCTTTCGAGCGTCGACGTCGCGTTGACGCGGCGTCGTCGCGACGTCAACCCCCCGCCCCCCTCACCCCCTCTCTGCGGTAGCCTAAATTGGTGTCGACTATTAGTTCTTTTAGCGCTGCACCGTGCCGCTTCGTGTTGGCGTTGATTCACTCATGTAAGACAGACACAGCGTTAGTTTTCAAAGCGAGATTTCAATTTACCGCAAACGCTTGGATGAATACTCAGGAAACAATGCAAACAACTCTAATACTCCAACTTTCAAAGTTACTCGAAGTTTTATTAATTGGCTTCTTCGTTCTCCTGGGTAACAGAAGTTCATAAGACTTCCCTCGGACCTAGGCATGTTTAAACGAGACAATGTAAATCAGAAACGTGTACCGTCAACTTACTTGAAGACGTGTTGAAAGGATCTGAATAAGTCCTTATTTTCTTGGCTAGAAAGACGAGATTCCTTCGCGTATTCACTTTAGACACTTACTGTAAAAAGATCTCATCACTTCTTCTTTCTTTCTGCCTTGGAAGAACTTATGGTACGAAATAAAAAGGAGCGAACTTCCGTCAAACCAAGGAAGTTTGAGGACGTCTGGAAACGTCACCGATTGCAAAACTCTGATAATTAATTCTCGTACGGTCGCATTAAGAAGAAACTAAGTAGAACTTAAATAATAACGTTAAGAAGTTCCATCTATCCGTTAGTTGCTGACTCTGAAAATTTTCTCTTTACACTTCGGAAAATCTCAACTGGAAACATTATTTTCGTAAAGGCATTTGGCGGCCAATTTCCTTATATTAAATTTTTTTATTGTCAATTTTTGTTCAAATATTTGTCTTCAACAATACCTATTCAATTCTATGAACGTTCATTAAGTCCCGAGAAAAACAACTGAGATTTAAACATTAAATCTCCAGAAAATCTAGGTATTCTGCCAGTGCCCCTCGTAAGTCTAATAAAGGTCATTTACTTCTGAAGGAAATGAGTGTAATAATTTTCTCGCGTCCCCTTTAATCACGGTCTACGGATAAACAAAGCATGCTCAAACTCAACAACTCTAAAAGAGCGTAACTGCATACAATATGCAACAACTGAACGTCCTTTTGCTACAAGGATGTTATGGAGATTTGGGATTCAAAAAAGTATAACGGATAAAAGCGGCGTGTCCCCTAAACACCCGGAAAGGACATGATTACGGGCTAGATATGTAAATTTTATCACGAATTACATTAAACAACACATAAACACATGTTTTGCATACGATATGCGTTTGCAGGTAATTTCAGGCAAGTTGTAGTCCATGCGTTTAAGTACCTACATATAGTCATGGACTTAACATTTTGGGCCATTTTTTTGTACCCTCAACTTTTTTTATTTGGAAAGTTTTAGATGATTTCGGCTAAGAATCACGAGCTTTTCGATCTGAGTAAGACTCAAAATGTGTCCCAAAATGTTTATACATTTTTGTTCCTTCCATTCCGTTACCGCCATGAAGTCTATGGAAAAATAGGTAACGGAATGGAAAAAAATGGGTCATTTTTTGTCCTAATAAAATCGGAAGAGCTCGTGATTATGAGTCGAAATCACCTAAAAATTTCCAAATTGAAAAATAAGGTGAATGTCGTCACTACTTTGAAAAAAACTCGTATCAGTCGTATCTAAAAACAAATAACTAAATAAATAACTACTTCTTCCCTAAGTTGAAACACAGTAACTCTATATGCATCGCATTCACAGTTGCCACATTTGTCTTTTGTTTTGAGTGAAAGAACCACATACAAGTTTTTTTTCAAAGTACCAGTGAGGATATACAACTTTTAATAAAATCTGTTTTCTTTTGTTTAGTACTTATTTTACTATCTGCCGTCTGGCACATACTTTATTCTTACATTCAGGTCAAAATGATATTAATAATAATTCGATAACGAAATCGGTTACGATTGAAATATTACTTAAACAGGGGCTGAACCTTCTATAACCTGTTATTTATTCTGTGCATGTATATAAACTGATTCAGATGAAGAAATGTATTTACCTTGACCATACTTGGGACTTGTTTTATTACTTTTATTATAGCAATATAAATACTATAAATATTTGGATGCTCAGTAAAATCTTTACTTAAAACAATATTCAAGCTGCGTAGGGCATAAAAATCCATCTTTGTTTTATTTTCATTTGTTTGTGTAAAAATTGTACGTGCCGGGTATTCGATTTTGTCTGCCAATGAGATTTATTTGAGACTGACAACTCTTTGTCACGATAATATATTTTGTATTTTTAATTGTAATCTGTGTCCACTGGACATCTATTCAAATTTTCAGATATTGTGTATTTGTCGATCATAGGTATATACCTACATAACATGATATTGCATGATTTGCATCACGGTAAAAATTGGCGTAACCCATTCAGCGCTAATCACTACACGTCGTCACGCCTCTACGAAGCATTTTCGCTATATAGCTGGAAACCCATATTATCAGCTACAGAGTAGCGCTACGCGCGTAGCATGGTTGTGAATATGTTAGAAAAACGACTGTTATTATACCACGAAAGTGAAAACCAGCATAAGCCCAACTGATGGTAACCAGTCACAGTGACCTTTGGATGCCTGCAACTCCAGGGGTCACTCCGTTCTGATGAGTTCTCATAAAAAACCTCTGTAGGGAGAGGGAGCTCATTCTACAGCTGCAGCGTTTGCACAAGGAAATTCCTATGAAACCGCACAGTATCTGACCATAGGTCTGTACTTGTAATTACAATTTTCGTAAATGTTTTCATTGTAATTTGTAAGCCGTGCATATTTTAATGATAAAATGTATGACTTGTTTTACAATTTGTGGAAACCGCGGGCTACTGGGTGGATGACGCAACGCGTTTCATTCACGACTTGGACCGTCGATTTCGGCAAAAGGCCGAAGACCCGCGCTCCGAGTAGTTCCTGGTACAAATGATGTCCATAATAATCCTGGGTGGTAACTTGCGGTTAGGGATTGCATGTATGGGAAGATCCGTGGATCCGGATAATTTCATACATTTTGGATCCGGATTGCAAACCCTATGCGGTTTATGAGCACCTTCGCGCTGCCGCTGGAAGCGTCAGGGAGCGAGCTGTTCATGTATTTTTGTGAAGTGTGAATTTTGTAAATAAATTAAATAACAATTCGTTATTTTTTTATCCTTCCCGTAAATAAATTATCATTTGTTAATAGTATTTATTTTGATTTATTTTACTTTGATGTGTGCAATATTTACTTATATTATGCAACTCGCCCAATCAAATGTGGTTTTTATTAGCTTTTGGACGCGTATAACTACATTTAGTATACTGCTGGCACCACACTTCAGGTTATTCGGCCGAATATTCGTGTTATATCTCTCTCTATACGATAAAAAAAGAAAGAGACGCAACAAGAATATTTGGCCGAATACCCGAAGTGTGGTTCCAGCATAAGAGGCCATGACACTGAATCTAGTTCGATCAGTCCCCCAGATGATATAAATATAATTTGTCACGTCTTTAATAGGGGAACGTCAGACATGGACTCCCAGACAGCAGTAAAACTCCTAAATTATGCTCTTATCGAACTTAAAAATATTATTACCACTTATCTATGCTTTCCGTTGCACAAAAGTGGCATAAAATTGCACTTCGGGGCCGCACATAAAATTTTATTTCAGTTGCCTATAAAATGCAGCGCACCAGCGCAATACTAAATGGCTAATTATTTTGTACGGTTCAACACTTTGGTAATAGTTCTTAAGAATATCTATATATCACATTCCACTTGTTTGGAAAGGTTTATTGCAACGATTTAGTCGAAATTTGGCACACATGTACACACACGCTTGTTCGTTTGTCTGTTGAAATTAACCTCAAATATGTACCTCGGCTTGACTATAAAAAAAATTAACGTTAAAGTCATCGTTAAAAAATGTTATTGACGTATAAAAAATCTTGTATGAAATGTTTGACAGTTTTCTATGGGATGACAGCTCCGTCGCCATATTTAACATTGATGAGTCCGCTAATTTTGCGTGGTGCAACCCCTGCAACCCACCCTGTGTCGACATAATCCGAAGATATGGTCATTTGAACCTTCTTTTCGAGACGGCAGCACTCGTCCCTGAATATAAAAGCCACCCTGGTACTAGTATTATACACAAAATCTTTTTATTCTACAAAATTTGTTAACGTAATTTTCCTGATACACATATAAGGCCAGTGAGTAATGCCTCCCATTTGTCTTTGTGCATGTCTCATCATCATTTATATCACAAAGGCTGCGGGAAACGTGGAAAACGAACATTTGTAAGGCTTTCTTTGTTCCCCGATTAATGTTTATTTAAATTTTAATGTAGCTACATTCATAGTGTACTTTATATGGTACAGTCGACGTCAAACAAAGAAAGAAAATACATTTATTTAACGTCACAAATACACATTAAACAAAGCAAGAAATCAAAGACTCAGAGACGTTAAATAGGATCCCCACTCAGCATGATTGAACGTCAAAAATATGTTTAGGTACACTTTTGCACCTTACTCCTTTATAATAAGGTGCAAAAGTGTATATCTTTAACGTCGACTATACACGATGGCTACGCCATTGTACAGTCAGCAGCAGAAGTAGAGAGTGAGGTGTTCAAAATGGTCTTGGCACTACTTTATTGGTTAGAGTATAATAGCATGAGAATTATGAGAAGGCAATGTACACTGCATGGAGTACACTGTTCATAATAATTTGTCTTGCTTCTGTTAAAGCTGATCAGGAAAAGATCGCTTTTCTCACTCCAGTATCCATAAAATGGTTTTTTTTATCTGTTTCTTTTATTGAGATGTGCATTCAAATTGTGTCTTGTATATTAGTCGGCATCTTTTACTACTTACTTACCTACCTTAGCCTATGGACGCCCGCAACCCTAGACATGTCCCATGCACGTTGCCGACCTAGACATCTCCAACTTCTGTCTCAGAAATCTCTTTAGAAGTTGCCCTTACAGTGGCACTTGCTCCATCTGATAATTAAGTACCTTTTTAAGTAAATAATATGCTTATGCTTATTTACAGTGAATCATTTATAAATTGGACTGTCAGTATAAAATGTCAACAGAAACATGCGCACGCACACAAATCTATATCAGATGCGGATATTAGCAATGGGCCTAAACAGAGTTGTGACGAGCTGTCAGTTAGCGACCACAGTTGACTAGGTACCTACAGTAGGAGCTGTTTAAATAAGTTTCTATCAAGTTTTCTGTTTTAATACAAGCTACTACCTGCGATTTGAGTCGTAAAATTGCTAAAAAAATATTTGGTAAAAATAATTTAATTTGTTCTTCAGTTTTACTCACTCATGTTGCAGATTGGAACCAAAATATCGGCATTTTGGGAACTTTTCCCTCGGCACAGTTATCACGTCTGCTGCGACTAAATCGGCAGTCGCCTGGGGTGGGGGCTCGTTGCTATTGTTATCGCTACCGCTGCCTACTAAACCTTTGCTTGCCCTTTATTGTATAGGGAGTCAAATCGAGAAAAGTGCAAGTTGCGGATACTTTCCACATAAGCACCTATTTCCAAACCTCGGAAATTTCCACAAAAACATAGGAAATCGTAAAAAAAATTGAAGTCTATGTATGAAAAATTGTTTTTTCATATATGAAAAATTGTGCAATCGTGAATACTTTTTGTCGGCAGTCATAAAAGCTCTCGGCAGTGCTCACTTTCAGTTGCAGTGTTGTTCCGACTTGGCACAGTCTCGTCTGCTGGCGGTTATAGCTAGATCCTCTGCGGCCTGGGGCTCCCTGCCGAGGGACCGACATCCTCATTAACCCAGAGGGGACACGATAAACTAATGGCGTGTAACACTTCGCTCCAAGGTGATTTTGTGTCACCGCTCACCGGAGGCCGCACCAAATGTCAAAATAATATGCTTGCCCTGATTATACAGGGTAGAGTTTATAGGATGTTATACAAAAATAGTGAGGGAAATCGGGCTAACAATTTTCATCACATGTTTTCTGTCTAGGCGATAGTGATCCATGGTCGCTATGAAAGCTGCAGTCCTTGGGTTTGAATTTTATTAGTATTCATTTTTGTTTTCATAGATACGTAATAATGACATAATAAAAATAAAAATAAATACATACATACATACAGTCACGCCTATATCCAAAAAGGGGTAGGCAGAGATCACGGATTTCCATTTGCTACGTTCAATGTAGCAAAACGGCTCTCCGTGAGCCACTTCTCGCCCCCGTGAAAAATAAATAAATAATGAAACAAAATTCCAAATGGTTGTCCATTATTGGAAATTACTATTGTAAGGTCTTTTTTTATTTTAAATTTTCTAATTAATAAATTAGATAGAATTCCTGAGAAGTAATCCGGGACTATGGGTTTTGTCCAGATGCCAAGCTCCTGAAGTATATATTCAGATTTTCTGCTGAAAGCTCTCTTGGCTATAAACATTTCCCTTTTCCCACGAACAACATAATATAATATGTATATTTCGATAACTCCCCTCTCGGTTAGTACTTACGCCTTATGTAACCTACATTATTCCCCCATATTTACCTATTGACATTTAAGGTGACGGGATCTGGGCCTACCTACAGGGAACATTGCAATATAACAGCTTAAGGATTTGCTTGGCTTTGGCGTGGAGAGGGTTTACAATGTGGGAGTCGCACGTGCCTGGGCATTATGCGACATTGTGACGAAGCCAAGACGAAGATCTTGTAAGACCTCTTTTAAATGTACCTATGTTTTACAAATAAATTATTTGAGTTTGAGTTTGAGCCATCAAATTATTAAAAAAAAAAACTATTACTGGTATGTACATTATTCTTATGTTTCTAATTTCTTTTGTGAAACTCGTGTTGTTGGCGTATGTGTCGCCACTGTTTACCTACTAGTTTTAAGTTAGGTTAAGTAGTTTAAGTAGGTTCCCACTGAAAATCAGCGCCATGGCTTGCCGCGGCAACATGCTGAGTGGGTACCTATCCTTTTTTAACGTCTCAATATGTAACTTGTATTTTTGCTACTTATATATTTTTGTAATGTATGATGTTGTGGCGTTAAATAAATGTATTTTCTTTCTTTCTTTCTCTTTCTTTCATCAAATGACTGACTGGTCTTAGTGTTAACATTTAATTATTTCTTTCTGACGTTCATAAGTGCATTGTAACGTGTCTAAATCGAAGAATAAATATCTCGTATCTTTTTTTTCAGATTTACGGGTATAACGTATGACTTTGAGATTAAGATACGACATGATAAAGGTATAAAATTACATTTTCTTTTTGTTTTTAGTGTACTTTGGCTTAGGTAACTTTCTCGCAACGCATCCTTGCTAATCTCTGGCCGAAATGCAACCGCACACCATAATAGGGATTTTTAATGTAAAAAAAAAACACAATTTGAAACCAAATTTTAAAACTAGACATAGGTAATTAATGATTATCTTGAATTAAGTATAACACTTACTAATAACGTATTGATTTCGATATGACTTTGTTTTTCGATGTTTCAAATTACGAGTATATTATGGTTTAAAGCACGATTATATAAAATCGCTATTTGAAACTGTCAGGCGCTAAAATGTAGGAATATGTGCAGTTTTTAACGAAAAGGTACCTACATCATTATCATCACACTTATACGTAAAAGTGTTCGGTATTTACTTAAGTAGGTACCTATTTCGTTATTTTTCTAAGTTGTCAAGATTTAATAGTGAGAACTACTTACCGAGAAGATCGATTGAGCTGAATTAATGGGATTGTTCGGAATTTTTTCGATATGTAATGTAGTGATCATTTGAAAGTACAGTCACTCTAAGGCGGCTTTAACACTGTTGCGGTTTCCGCATGCGGCGCCGGTGCGCGTGCGAGATAGCGCTCTGCATATGTATAGCGCTGTCACGCTTGCACACCGTCGCTGCATGCGGTTGCGGCGCCAGAATGATATTCTGCTAAAGGCAAGTAGGTAGCTATATGAAAAAACTTCTGCCAGTGTCATAATTCGACTCATAAGCTAGTTAAAAATGTAATAATTACATCCAGCAGTGACATTGTAACATACCTAAATTATGAATTTGGCATTTTTTGTTTAAGTATTTGGATAAACAAAGTTTTTGATTCCTTTTGGTTTTGTAAATCCAATTTTGAGCAATTATCGGCATTAGGTATCACATGGTTATTTGTTATTTGCAAATAACATAAACATGTACGAGCTTTCCGTAGATTCAGGGTATTATGTAAGATATGCTTCAAAAATTAAAGCAACAATATCAAAGAACATTTTTAATAAGCCCAATGTTACAAAGAGCCGATATTTATAAAACGTACAGTACGTACGTACAGTACTGAATACCTAATTTGTATTAATCAAATGGTTAACACGAAATTAAGAGGGTACCATAAATTAGTAGTAGTAACAATAGTAGGGGGGGGAGCCCAAATGCTAAATTTAGAGTCACTCGAGCACACTCATTAAATACGCGTATTAATAATATAGATACACACACACACACACACACACATAGAAAGCAACCATAACTCAGGAACTAATCACACAAATAAATTCTCTCCTTACCTGGATTTGAATTCAGGACCTCCAGTTTTAAAGGCAGGGTTTCTACCAACTAGAGAACGGACGCCATTAAATTAAGATTTATGAAGATATATTTTCTTTATTATCATCCCCAGAACCAAATCCGCTGGGATATTAAAGATATTATAGACTCACATATTGGATTTCCTCAAAAACGATAAGCATTTCAGTTTCACATAAATATCAATCTTGTTTGATTCGAATGACCCTTGTAGCGTACTCAGATTAAAAAATACAATATTGATTTCGTGGCAACTGTTTGCGTCTCTTCCACCAATGGAACCAGAAATGGGATAGACTATGATTAATATCATATCAAAATCGCGTTATTGAAATACGAATCTGCTTCCTTTACATGAATGTGGAGCTGTAAACAGCCTCAAGATTGGATCCGCGCCTCTTTATTGCGTCTGTGATTGAACATGGCGGCGGATGTACCAGCAAGTTAAAATATACTGTTTTTATTATTACATTTTACACAGAGGATAACCCTCTTCAGTGCGTTAGCCGCTCTTAGATAGAGGCGGGGTCTATGGTTTCTATAGGAATCGAACGTGTCAGTGTATTTGACAACTACTTAATTGTCTTAGCTACTACTTAATTTGACAACTACTTTTATAGATATTTTGATGAGATAATCTGAAATATCCGAATAATCATTATAACCGATCAGCAGTAAGATTATGCAGAAACTAACTGTAACAAATGTTTGTATAATAATGAGTATTTATGGAACTTTTGTCATGACATACCTACTACAGCCGTTGACATAAAATCGATCGAGTTTTTTCACTAGATGGCAGCACGCGGCGAGATATTTTTTTGACAGCAACTGTCAAAATACATCAATGATAATACAAACATGATAAATGACTTCTGGGCCCTATTTAATAAACATTACAACCCGACAAATATGTCAAAAAACGACAAATTTGTCACATTGTACCCATATTGCGTTTAGTAAATTTGACTTATTTGTCACAGGGTGACAGGTCAATGTAGCTGCTGAATTTTGTTTAATAAAATGTGACAGTTACAAAATTGTCATTGTCAACTACAATTCCAAAATTGTCATGAATTTCTATAGAAAATAGATAATTTATAATTACATATAACAATTACAACGCTTTATAAAACACGATTTTGTCCATTTGTAGTTACAATTAAACAAATTTGTCGAGTTTGACAATGACATATTTGTGGGTAGATTGTAATTTTTAATAAACAGATTTTTGAATTGTATTTGTTATTTGTAATTGTGGATTGTAATGTTTATTAATTAGGGCCCTGTTCGTAACGCAGGGTAGTTTGGACGTCTTGAGAAACATTTTTTATTTTTTGCTCATTTAAGTAGTAGAAAGTAGTTCAGTGTGTAATATTGATAGCTTATTGTGCGGTGATCTAATAAAAGTGTGCAGCTAATGAAGAATTAGTCTCAAAACGCGTGTAAACTCTCTGTAGTTTAATGGACAGTTGTCCTGGCATGGCCACCACGTGTTGTTTGTAAGGAGCAGCTATCACCTTTACAAAGAGCAAGGCTAAAACCGAACAACATTGCCTATATTTATTTAACAAATAAAATGTGATTAACGTCGTCAACTTGTCATTGGCAGAATTCCCATTGCTCATGTGTAAAGGGAGAAAGCCATTTATAAAAAAAAACATGATAAAACATAATTAGTGGGTTATGACAGCTAGACCTCTCCGCTGTGCTGCCGTCTAGTGAAAATCTCGGTCGCGGAAACCCTCCTTGCAAGTACTAGCCGTCGTAGTACGGTACAGGAACAGTTTTGAACTTTTATAATTCACAAGTGCGATTTTCATTTTTAGTTATGATATGGTTAGTAGGTATGATAGTAAAAAATATTTTCTAACATATATTGACGATGTGCTAGGTATTATATAGATATTTGTTAATAACAGAAAGAAAAGATTATCCAAATTACATTTATCTGTACCACACTATTGCATTCAACTGTTTCAGTATCATCTGTCATTTTATAACAGTTTGGTCAATAGATTATGTGAGCATATTCGTAAACAATTTGTAAAAATATGCGTGACCTTGAATTACAAATGGCTAAGACGACGAATGCTATTGACAAAACCGTTATTATAAAATGTGAAGTTATGTAGCAATAATAAAAAGCGATAGTCTGGTAGAGAAAAATAAAACTTGCATAATCTTTTCTTTATGTAGCAAACAAATACGTGTATTATACCTAGCGCAATGCTCACAATTGTTAGAAAATATTTGTCATTATTAGTACTTAACGTATTCTAACGGGGCACAATATGAAATCGGACTTGTGAGTTTTGTCATTTTTATAGGTTAAAAAGGCGTTGTTGTACTCCACTATCGTTTATCTTGTCGTCAAACCGTTAATAACCGTTAGACCCCGTTCCCATTTGTCGGATGTCGGGTCCGATTTTCAATCGGGTGTCGGCGCTTCGTACACAATCGTGTCGGACAAGTGTGGATAGCTTCATATAAAATGTTCTGCCACTGGAACGACCGATTAAAATCCGGATTCTACATCCGACAAGTGGGAACCAGGCCTTATACGAATAAGATAATCAATTGCCTAAATCTTCTTCTATTCCTAATGTTTGTCCCGTCTTGGGGTCCACTTGACAACGTAATCCCATGAATTGGTGTAGACACTAGTTTTACGAAAGCGACTGCCATGCCATCTGACCTTCCAACCCAGGGGGGAAACTAGGCCTTTTTGGGATTAGGTCCGGTTTACTTAAGATGATTTCCTTCGTCAAATGATATTCAGTACATAAGTTGGTTCCGAAAAACTCAGCAGTATCGAGCTGGGGTTTGAACCCGAGACCTCCGGATTGAAAGTCGGACTCAATTGCCTAAAATATTATACAAAAAACTTAAGCCGGGAACTACTAAGAAAAAATATCGGCAAGGGTACTAAAAAGGAAGGAATCTTTCTTGTCATTCCTTTTTTACAAAATACGAGTTTTATTATTGAAGACGGTAAATTATGTCACTTGCGAAAAGAAAAAGTCAAGTTTGATGCGTGTTCACGCTACAAAATTATATCGCGTAACTCTACCTGTGACGGCGTTTCAGGAACTGTGTACTTTATTTTGTGAAATTATGGGAGAGAAGTGGCAGTGGAAGATGCCCCATGAGACATTTTGACACGTCGTCTATTTGTTTTATACTCGTCGACAGTAATGCTTGAATTGAGATTGTGTAGACGTAACTACTAGCGCATACTTTTCTATAGAGCTTTTATGGTCGCATATTGTAGCATCGCCAACGATGGCACAAAGGATTTTCATACAATATTGTAATACTGTTGCCGCTGCCCGCCCTGCGCCGCCGCCATCGCCGGGGGAGACCGGTACAAGCTGCCGGGAGATTGATATTACTCAATTGAATAGAGGGAGCAGGTCTTTCGTCGAACTCAATTCTTACAGGCTTGCCTATATTGAGCACTCCTAAAAAAACTATTTTTTTTTAATGCAGGAAAGGCAGGCTTTTCACCACGCAAGCTTCGTGGCCTAAACACGGTACTCGACTGAAAAGCTCTTGCGACTCCACTCTAGCCGGCCAGTTAAGGCAAGCACAGAGACGAGAGCCAGATGGAGAGGTCTCTCTGGAATAGGGGTCCGCGGTGTCGCCACTCACTGTCAGCTCGCCACTAGCTGCCCCCGCGGGGTTGTTATTATTATTATTATATGGAGCCTATCTACTCTTGTACATATTATAAATTTGGTAAATTCAGCATCAAATTTCTCAGAAAAGACCAACACCGTCAAGTGGATTGTTTTATTTGTATTCCCTAATTGAATTCAATTTGATTTTCTATTTACCTTACATAAGTTTAAATTAATTTTAACGATCAAACAAAATTCTCGATTAATGAAGGATATTTACTTTGACTCCAGGAAACAAATTAATTGAAAATGCCAACGATTACAAATTGAATTTAAGCCTTATTTTCAGTCACAAATTGTAACCAGGATCGAAAGTAAAAAAAAAATAGGCATTCGTAGGCGCAAGTGTGATTAAAAAGTATTTTTTAATCTATGTTATTAAGCTAAATATAATTTACCTATACGAGTATTTACATACAAATTGAACATTATTATACAAGCTGTAACAAAAATACTGGTGATGAATTCGTTACCTAGCCGGTAGTAACCCTGCCTATGAAGCAGGAGGTCCCGGGTTCGAATCCTGATCAGGGCATTTATTTGTGCCTATCAGTCCTATCACGGATATTTGTTCCTGAGTTATGGATGTTGTCTATGTATTTAAGTATTTACAAGTCAAGCCTTACTTAGCTTACTGTGGGACTAGGTTGATTTGTGTAAGATTGTTCCATAATATTTACTGATTATTTATTTAAATATTTATGTATCTAGTAACTTTCGTTGCTGATTATACCTGTGTATTTGGTCCAGACATCGCACCAAGTTGTTTGTTTCTGCAAGCCGGTTTGTATTGATTCCGTCACTAGCAAACACCGAAGAACAAAACACGTTTCCAATTCAGTTTCCTCAAAAGAAATTGTTTTCCAACAAAGGGAGGTTAAAAGGCGATTGAACTCGAAAAGAAATGGTTTCCTATTTATAATATTCGATTTACGCACAGGGTGTTTTTCCAACCCTGAGCCACAACTAATCCGAAATCGTAATCAAAAAATTGATTGTCGTCAAAACATCGTCATCTGATCGTTGTCGATAATATACCCAGGGCATTTAATTAAGTATTTTCTGGGCTTTTCAATATTGTATTAAGTTATTGTCGTGGTGTTATTATATTACTTTGTTAAATATGAAATATGAACTAAAAGAACGAAATGAGAACGGAGAAAAACGATATCTTAGTATGGAGCCACAGATAACCTCAACCACTACATAGATCATAAGTACAACTCGAGGGCACCACACTTATGTGCTCCCGTACTAATTTTGTATGAGAGCGCGACCGCTTTTGATTATTACTCATGTCCATTAATAATATCCACAAAAATCAAGTTACAGGGGTGAACCTGGATTATTATGCTACAAATTGGTGTAGAATACTATAGAGATGTGCTGTTCAAATCGTAGAAATTTACGAATAAAATTGCCCATATATGTGTGGTGACCTCGTGCTCCTTGTAAAAGCTTAATGATGAAGTGTCTGTATAGTCTGTGTATGGAGCAAAGAACGGACTAACTACATAAAAAAATATTGTGAATGCTAAGTTACCACGCTTTGTAATACATATG
This sequence comes from Pammene fasciana, assembly GCA_911728535.1. Lineage (NCBI taxonomy): Eukaryota > Metazoa > Arthropoda > Insecta > Lepidoptera > Tortricidae > Pammene > Pammene fasciana. The sequence continues at coordinate 13,427,007 of OU452287.1, forward strand.
TGAAGTCAGTACAGAGTGAACGTGGTTTGACTAAAATAGCCTTAATTCTAAGCTAACGAGTTATTAAAGTGCACAAAGGAGCTATTTCCTCCGCAATTAAAACCATACTTGTATTCTAATTGCAATCAACCTGCAATTCATTGGTTTCTTTAATTATTGAATATTAGTAACGGTGAATTGAGCAAATTGCAGGGGAATCGAGAAAATGCTGCAAAATCACGTATAGAGTTAGACTATGGCTTAATAAAACTATGCTTAGAATAGAACAGTGTGTTGGTCAGTGGGTTGCCCCAAAGATAATAAAATAAACCGACTAACTAAAAAACCTGTGACACGTTGTCGAACAAAACAAAATCAAGATTATACTTAGAAAAAAATCTCAAACAAGACCATGTCGGGTCATGCTCAGAGTAGGGTTTCGTTATTATTGGCCTGTCATAAGTCATAACCCACTCAAAAATATTAAAAAAATTAAGGATATTTTTGCGACACTTACGTCCTTATGACTCAGAGCTTGTCTGTGTTAACTATTAAGATAGACAGCCTCTATTGATTCTACGGCATAGATAAATATTCAGAGAAGAGTATAGATTGGTAGAGAATTGGTATAGACAGTAGAGTAAATATGTCATTGAAATTCTATATGTCAAAACATGTCAACATTTACACATTTTAGACAACCTGATTTTATATCCGTATTTATACTGAACACGTTGTTATTTTTAGTAATAACAATACTAAGACAACTATTAAAAATATGCGGCTTGGTTGTAAATATGTGTGTAATAGTATATAGCGTCCGAATGAAAATTAGCGAAATAATTTGCGTAACTAAATGTAAACAAGTTTAACCAATAATATAATTATTATTTGATGGATTATTTGAAAAAAGTTCATACGCTGCTTTATGCTATAATCGAAGCTGTAATAAGGGCGCTTATAGAAGCGATTTTTGATTATGTTGTATTTCCATTTGAAATACTTTGTGCCGCTGCTATCTTCGGAACACTGTTCATATCAAGGTATGTTGTGTTATATCATAGACTTAAATATATAGTAGACGGCCATAGTCTTAGAATTTTTTGAGGCTCCAAATATTTAGCGCCATCTAGTTCAGACCCACCTAAACAGAGCCAATATGCATGAGATAAAATCAGCGCCACCTAGTAACGAATAACGTACCAGTAGTACACTAGTCGTTACTAAGTGGCGCTGGTTTTATCTCATGCATATTGGCTCTGTTTACGTGGCTCTGAACTAGATCATTTACTTATCCTCGCACAGCGTAGTTCTAGGACTGTTTCTTAACAAACACATCCCTCGCAACGCATCCTCGGTCATCTCTGGTGGAAACACAACCTTATGGAGGATTGCGAAGCGCACGAAAACAGCGCGTACCCAGGTACCATAGAGTAACTTATATAGTAGAGCAACACAGCCTACCAACTTTTAGAAGCACAAGTGAATCGCGCCATCTGCCCGAAAGCGACCGAAAGGTCTGAAAGATACCCAAAATGTAAGTAGCGAATAGCGTACTACTAGTACTAGTAGTAGCTACTGGATGGAGTACCAGTGCAGGTGACATTTCCTCTTATATTTTGGGTATCTTTAGGTCGCTTTCGGGCAGAACCACAGTGTGTAATTTTGGCCTGGCTGCGGCCACGTGTAGTTTATTTGTTTATTCGAAAGAGATTGATATGGCAAACAATTGATAAAAATTCCTATAGTAAATTTCTGTATACTTTTGGAGAAATGAATTGTTTTGTGAAAGGTCAATGACCGTGAGAAAAAATTCAATATTTTTTTTCTCCAAAAATTTAATTGTTTTTTTATTTGTTAGTATCTTATGTAACATAACATTGCATTATCTATTCGTATAAAAAAAATAGGAAATGTAACTGTAGTATTATAAGAATTATTTAAGATTTTCTGATTTTCACTTTTTATTGATTTTTAATTTAATCTTGTTGAGGTCGCATTTTATTCTTCATTATAAATATCAACAATATTCTTGTTTATTATGTCCTAAAAATTACACACGACAATAGAAGGGGTAGCGAGATATAGCGTTTCTAATTATTTTAGAAATTTCTATGGAAATAGGGTTGTCCAAGACTAACTACAAAATTAAATCCCATTAAGATTGTAAATGTGGAAGCTTGTGTGTTTGGATGTTTGTTGCTCGATCACACAAGAACGGCTGAACCGATTTAGATGAAGTTTAGCTTAATGGTCAAAGGTGACCTATTAATTCTCCGAAATATTATTAGTCGATTATTGATTCCCAGACAACCACTCGCAGATGGGTTCTTCGGTAGAAACACGGTTGGCAGAATCTCATTAGGCAGAGTAATCTTTTCACAGATTATTGATTCGCAGATATGATCATTTTGTAAGTGACACGATAAGCCGACCAACCATTAGCCGAAAAACGGTTCGAATAATGATCATTTGGTATTAATATTGTTTCCGGTGCATATAATTAAATGCCGCCATTTTTAAAATATACCTAGCTAACATTCGTCATATCGTTCAAGGTCATCCATTGACGGCATTAGCATAAGTAGGGTAGGGTAGTTTTTGGGCTTTCTGACTTCAAGTAGGTTTGAAGTAGGTTGTAACTTTTTATGAATAAGGCCGTTTATATCCAACCCTAGAACTCAAACTATATCTCCATAACCAAAATTTATCTAAATCGACGCAGGGTCTCGCGTAAAATTCAAAACATTACTATGAGTGATTTAATGATACAAGTAGTATAATAAACCAAAATTAATGATGTTATTTTTGAGCAGAATCAATGAATATGACTGAATATGATAATTAAATTTCCATAGAAGTATCAGTGACAACCCTAAACAAAAGTTTTAAAAATTCATATCTCGCCACCCCTTTATTTTTATGAGCTGGCATTTAATATACAACTATGTTATTATGTGTAGATTCAGTCCATTCATAAATAAAATAATTAAAAATTAAAAAAACACGACTGCGTTTGTTTTAAATGAACTGAAAAGTTAAAAATAAGCTCTAAACATGATTGAGAATGTCTTTGAAACCTTATGGTTGAGACTGTGCCTACCTACACCCTGACGTACGCTGGATCTTTTAAAATACATATTTTGCTTCGATCGCAGTCGGGGGACCTTTTAAACTGTATAACACAATACCCATAAATAGGTCCCCCGACTGCAATCGAAGCAAAATATGTATTTTAAAAGATCCAGCGTACGTCAGGGTGTAGGAAGGCACAGTCTCAACCATAAGGTTTCAAAGACATTCTCAATCATGTTTAGAGCTTATTTTTAACTTTTCAGTTCATTTAAAACAAACGCAGTCGTGTTTTTTTAATTTTTAATTATTTTATTTATTTAAAACCTTTTCGTGACATAGAATACTTAAGCGAACTTTGGATTAGTAATCGAAAGTATAAAGACGATTTTTTTTTTACACTTTTTCACTTAAAAAGCGCTGGTAGCCTGGCTGGCAGTAAGACGTCCGGAGGTCTCGTATTCAACCCTCCTGCGCAACTTCTTGCCAGTTGTTGACGCGAAGCTGCAGCAGATCCGCTGCCACACTGTCCCACAGCGATATCTGGGCCGACCCACCGGACGGCGACCAGTCGGTCGTCCCAAGAACGTTCTCTTGACAGCCCAATCCTCACCCATTCTCTGTAGGTGACCGAACCAGTGAAGTCTGTGGGCTTTTGTTTCGCCGATGATACCAATATTCGGACCCAAGTCTGGCCACCAACTCTTCGATCTCGACATTCCTTCGTGAGTCGCTTTTCGGTGAAGGAAAATATCGTGAGAAAACCGAACCTAATCCCAAGAAGGCCCAGTTTTCTCCTCTGTGTTGAAAGGAAAGATGGCAGTCGCTTTCGTAAAAAACTAGTGCATAAGCCAATTCATGGAATTAGGTTGCCAAGCGGACCTCAGGCTTAAATAAGCCGTGGCAAAAAGCCAGGATAAACACAAGGAGGATGATGACTTTTTATCATGTACAGTCAGCATCAATAGTATCTTCCTACACGAAGGCCTCAAAAATATGTGACACGCTCCTATGGCTCTACAAATAAGAGCAGGTCACATATTTTTGCGGCCTTCGTGTAGGAAGATACTATTGATGCTGACTGTACATACGTACTTACTTGTTTTTTAGGATCCAAGACGCTAATTGCATGACCTTATACGTGACTTAGCGCGACGTGAGTTGGCATATATCTATGGCAATAAACCTCTTGGTGCCAAGATCGAAACCAATTTTGTTCAGCGTACCTAGTTTATTTTAGCTTGTGGTCTGTGTCTTCAATAGACAATAACACACAGTGTGTAACAGAGGACACGCCAGTCTACTTAACCTCTCTACGCATAAAACCATACTGTCCTAGCCTCCAATTTTTCTCCCAGAACTACACCATGGCTTCGCTACAGTATTGTTGAATATAGGTAATTTTATCATCAAACTCCACAAGAACTAGCTTCTTTGGCTCAAAGCGGCGTAGTGTAGCACATTTTTTTACGATACTGGACGTGATGTTGTAAAGAAGTATCTTAATACCGCGAAGTAGAACATTTCATTACATTCAGAGCAAGGACGCGTCATAGTACACGTAGTTGAATTGCATTGTCCGCGAGGCAACCGGATGGCTCGCGGTATTAAAGGTCACAGCTCATTAGAGCGCCTCGGCAGCCGACCCACACTGCCTCGTCGCTCAGCGTCCACTCGTTGTCGAGTTGATGTAGTGAGTGCATGGCCATACAAATTCATATAAAGAATAACTAACCGCTCGAGGTGATGCTGTGAGGGGCGGGTGCCGAGGCGCTCTAATGAGCTGTGATCTTTAAGCTCCCTACGTGCTCTGGAACCACCCTATGCAACCCGAAATGACCCACGTTGGACCTTGGCTTTCATCCTCCTCCCCTCAATTTCCAGTACTTTATGTGATCCAGAACTTGCATGCAAATGGCCATGTGCACCGGCTGGTCGGTAATCGTTTCGTCAGCTGTAAGAAAAATGATGAAAAACTAAGTACAACGTGGGTCAATTTGGGTTGCATAAGTTGGTTACACAACACGTAGGGAGCTTATATACCGCGAGCCATCCGGTTGCCTCTTGGACACTATAACTACGCGCCATTGCTTTAACTAATATTATTCCTCCCAAGTCTCTAATACCTACTTATTACAATTAAACATGTAAGTTTTATATATCTTTCGACTCAATTTCCAACCTATTGTTTTAATTTAATTTCTAAAATGTTCGTATTAACGAAAGAATATTTTTATATATGTATCATATACATTTTTGTAATCAGCGTGAAAAGCTCTTCATTTTGATACCCCACTCGATAGGTTTGCAAGTTTTTTTTTCTTAGGTTTGCGCAATCTGGAATATTTTGTCCGCCATATTGTTTTTACGGTGACGTCACATAGCCTATGTTTCTTGGGATAACGTAACGATTCTAATGATACCCCATATATCTAAATCGGTTCAGCCGTTCAGTTGTTCTAGTGGAACAAAGAATTTTATTTTAGCCACATACATACATGAACCCTGAAAACAATACACTCCTTTTTTGGGCAGTCGTGTAAAAAATAAAATGCGACCTTAAGGCACTGTTCCACAAAAAAATTGTTTTCATTTTTGGTAAAAATTTGAATTGTGTCTTAATTCACCGTGTTTTTTATGCAGTTTCTTCTCAGAGTTATGGCTACAAACTTATTTCATGACAACATATTTTATTCATAGTATCTTTAATGTATTTGTAGTACTGTTTTGAAAAAATAAGTCCCGCCGAGTTTCTTGCCGGTAATAAGTAATACGTTCTCGGGTCAGAGGTGTAGGGTTAGAACCGGTGGTAGTTTCTTTTCTCTCTGACGTTCATAAGTGCATTGTAATGTGCCTAAATTGAAGAATAAATATCTTTTATCTTTTATCTTTTATCTTTATTAGCATATAATGCACCTGAAACAAGATATTGCATTTTTATGGTTTCTATGGGTTTTTCTCGCAAATCACAATAACTCCGAAAATAATTATGAAAAAACCTTCGGTGTCTTTGTCAAACCTCTAAAATAGTAACAGCTATCAATTAAACACATAAACCACACATGACCGCAACTAAGCCAAAATTACACACTGTGAGAACTCAGAAGGCGTGATTAACTTGAGCTTCAAAAAGTTCTTAGGCTGTGTTGCTCTACTTACTCTATGTAGGTACGTTTGTCATGAGTTTTTTTTTGTTTTTATATTTTCGTTTTTGAGAGCAACTGGTTTTAATTTCAGAGACATCTGGTGTGATATTAGGAGCTGTTGGAGCATCGACTCTTTAGGTAATTTGGTTCTTGCTATTGGATGTTCGTTTACTGTGGTATGTTTTTGGATAGCTTTAATGAGATTCTTTTAATATATGTGCTATATAAATCAGCTTTTTATTTTATATTTAACTTGTTAGTTGTTGCTGTGTCAGTAAAACAATTGTCGAAAAACACACAGAAACAATTGTCGGAAAAGCTTTGTAATGCACGGAAGTACAACTAGCCAAGCTATATGGAGGGTCTAAGTTGAATGTTAAACTTGCAATAAGGAAGATGCAGCTATAATACGAGTATTTACCATTATTTTGTGATCAAAATGTGGAAAAAACATAGAATAGTAGGTATTAAAACGTTTTTACTTTAGTTTATACTAATTTCACACAATAATTACGATTTGTAGTAATGGGAAACGGAACGTATTTTAATCCACCAATCAGCGTCTGTTGACGTCACTCCTGTTATGAGTATGACAACTATGGATGGTATAATAAAGGATGACAATCTCATATAGTGGAATTAAACGTCTTTTTACGGACACTTTATTGCAACATAGATTAATTGTCATCCTTACCTTCTACCATCCATAGCACCAAGGATGAACAAATATGGCGACTATTGCGAGTGACATTGACACACATGAGTGATGTCAAAGGAACTATAGATCCGTTTAGGCGCGAAATTTTAAATTGTCAGTTTGTAACAGTAATTTCTGACTATAAATTATAGTATTTTCATTTTTTATACACTCGTGGTCTCTACGTGCCATTCTTTCAAATTAAAGCAATATGAAATTATTGCATCTTGCCTATTCATATCCTGATTTTCTTTACTCATAATTTTATTTACTACTTTAAAACTAAATCCATGTTCTAATTATTACTTTACAATGTCACAAAATTCTAAACCTAAAACAATTACATAAAGCAATTAGTCAAACCTGCTCCCTGAAGCTTCCGGTGCAAAAGTGCCCATAATGCTCGCGGCATTACCACGCTGGATGGCTATGGACAGCCTTTGCACCAGAAACGCTTCGGAGCGGGGGTCCTCTCCCTTTTGTCTCAGTCGACAGCCTATGTCGCGCACAAGCTGTTTCGTGTTTCTACTTTAATTTTTTTTTCTAAAACCTCGATAGTTTTAATTAAATAATATTTTACTGTTGAAAAGTTGATAACTACCTAATTTACAAAGTGTCGTAAATTTAATATGCGTTGAATAAGCAGAGGGTAAACTGGAACCAATAATATCCTCGTTTAAGGGAATCTTCGATAAATCGGGCTATTTATCATGGCAGGAGAATTTATTTAGGGCCTGGCAATTACAGGCCACCCGTGGAATAATAATGCAGGCAATTCTACGGCGATAGGGAAATATGATAAATGGAAATACAATTATTCGTACAAGACAACCATTCAATCTGCATAAAGGCACGTATAAAATAAAATGGTTACACTCACGGCACTTTAGTCACTTCGCTCGACATGTTTCGGAGAGCCTAGGTCTCCATCTTCAAGCATTAGCGACGTGCAGCAGTGCGCTACGGGTCGGTTCAAGTAGCACTTCTAGTACTTGAAGATGGAGACCTAGGCTCTCCGAAATATGTCGCGCGAAGTGACCAAAGTGCCGTGAGTGTAACCGTTTTATTTTATAGTGTTAGTGTGTCTCACGAAAGTTTTTTTTTAAATTAAAGCTCGTATTAAATAATAGTAGTGTACTCCGGGAATCTTACGCAAATCGACCTAGCCCCACACTCCACAGTAATCACAATAAGGCTTGCGTTATGGATATTATATTAGATGATCGTATAAACATATCATAAAAAACAAACATAACACGGGTACAAATATCTGTGATCAACATAAAAATAAAAATGCCCTTACCAGGATTCGAACGTAGGACGTCCAGCTTCATAGTAAGGGTCACTACCGACTAAAATTCCGTGGAACCAGCAGCTGAATTGATAAAAAAAAATCGCCGGTGTCTATTCTATAAACAGATGGCCAGATCAGAAACAGATTCAAAATAATTCTGTATATTTATAAATTCTCACACGAATCAATCAAGATAATGAAAAATGCAAACGACGTGCCAATATGGCTAAAAGATTGAAAACAATCACCCAATAAATTAATGAAGCGATTTAATTCATCGCTCGATGGGTCGGATTACCCGATACGCTTCGGGTAACTAATAGGCGAACTTTAGGGTTTACGCTCCATTTCATTAAATTATTGCTTAACTGAAATCTTCCAATAAGGTGTAACTTCGCCTACTAAATTAATCGGAATCATTTCATTGAAATAAGTTGATAATTCGTTTAATAATCAGTTAATAACGTAATAGAGAAAGATTGAGCGCATTTCAAATGTAGATTTGAAGGATAGCAGGTTTAAACTGGGGGAGAGAAGACCAAAATAGCACATTACACAACTAGGGTGGTAAAACAAAGAAAGGCCGAGATCGCAGAAGTTTGGGGCCCGAGCTGCAAGCGAGGGACGTAAATATGAGATCGAGGGCTTTCTTTATTACCTCCCGTGTTGTGTACATCGTTTTATGTCTACACTTGGCCAGAAAGCGTCTTTTGCCGTACGCGCAACGTGCGGAAAAAGACGCTTTATGGCCAGGTGTGGCATAAACAACATTTTTATACTCTGCGACTGTAATACTCGAATTGAGATTGTGGTGGCGGAACTACTAGCGCATACTTTTTGATAGAGCTTCTATGGTCGCATATTGTAGCATCCATAACAATCACAGAAAGGATTTCCATACAATATTGTGAAACTGTTGTCGGGCCCCGCATTGCGTGTCGCCGCCGGCACAATCCACCGGGAGATCGAACGTTACGAGATTACATAGAAGCAGTAGGTTGTGCACGGCTTTCGTCGAACTCAATTCTTACCGGCTTGCTTAAGCTCTCGTATAAAAACTATTGTGTGCAACGGTACATAATAAGGGTTCTTAAAATTCTCGGGTCTGTTTTTACAAAATTCGGCTTCGCCTCATTTTGTAACTTCGACCCTCGAATCTTAAGAACCCTCATTATGTAACTGTTGCACAAAATACTATTGCAGAAAACAATTGAAAACTAAAGCATAGGATACCTACGTTTATTCCGACCAATAAGTGTAGAAATTAAAAAGTGGCAACATCGTATAGTCGTCCCTTTCAAATCAATCTAAGAAAACGGGACGACACTACGATGTTGCCGTTTTTAATTTCTACACTTTTTGGTCGAAATATAATAAAGATAAATAAACTATAACTGAATAGAGAGTAGAAAAAGACGAGGCCAAGAAAGGCGTGCGATTCTAGAATCTAGATAGATTGATCAAAGGGAAAGCCCGATAATGATATATTAGTAGCTTAAAACGTTAGCGGAGTAGTAGCGATTACGTCAGCGACAAGAGTTATTAGATTTTTAGATAAGAGTCGCCAGGACGCTCGTGTTCCGATACAAACGTAGTTCAGCTCTCATTTTAAAACGACATGCTTTAGAACCATGAAATTTGGCATGGGCGTTCTAGTAATACAGATCTAGGTCGGACATTCGTTATCGTCGTAAAAAATTGTAATACAAAGAAAATACAGCCAGTTACAGATTTACATACAAAACTTATTTTTACTTTAGTTTCTTTGTATTACAATTTTTAGCAACGAAAACGAATTTCCGTCCTAGATCTGTACTACTAGAATCCCCATGCCAAATTTCATGGTCTTATCTTATTGTATTCGGGGGCCCGTAGGGATACACAAATTTCATGGTTCTTTAGCATGTCGTTTTAAAATGAGAGCTAAAGTACGTTTGTATGGGAACGCAAGTTCACGCGAGCGTCCTGGCCCTGGCGACTCTTATGTAATTCTGATTATAAGAGAAATTCAGATCCAAACGAGTTTTTCCCATATATTAACAGGTTAATTGTTAGTAATAAATTGATTGCAAATCTGCTCTGAAACACCAATCACTTTAAATCACTATATTTATTTTCTTATCTACTTATTTGCAAATTAATCTGCACATAATACCACAAATCTCTAACGCTCTTACTCTCCAGAAACTATTTCCAAGTGTTGAGTTCGGTAAATACCAAGTTGCAGAATTCCCTACGAGAGATTTGTTGGTAATAAATCACTCCAGCAAATCAAAGTTTGGATCGGTATCGTCCTAATACTCTGTACTAACGCCAACATATTTGATGGATTATTGGTAGACGTTATGGCCTTGTAATACGGCTTACGTATGGTTAGTTAAGTTTGTTGGTGATGGTAGGCTGGCTTTCACGGAGATTGAACTTTGCGGATAAGTTTTGAAGGAAAGAAATCTATTTTAATTTAAAGGATATAATTTGGGACATGTTCGTTTTGGTACTGTTTATTATTTATCATTATTTTTTATGCATGAACATTTTATTTTAGTAGCTAGCCATATTTTAGTGTTGTTACTTAAAACATAAAAAGAAAACCTACAAAAAAATATTTGTAAAAATTTGAAATCACCCGAAATATGAACAAAACTAATTGTTACCAAAGGATTGCACAAGAATTCCTTCCTGTTTTTTTGGGTTAAGTAACCCATTTTTCTTCTCAAGTATCGACTCCAAATTGGGAAAATAGTAGTAGTAATACGTCATTCAGTATGGACTACACCTTCGTTCAACTCGTTCAATGCGTCAGCATTATCACCCCACCATTAGGTACAGTCAGCTGCAAATGTAGCTAAGCGAGTAGAGTGTTCAAAATGAGCTGGATACGACTTTGTTGATTGTTAGGAAAATATGAGCATGTGTAGGTCATTTTGGTACCCGCTTAGCTACTTCTGCTGCTGACTGAACTGTTATAATTTATAATTTACAATAAAATTATGAAAGTGTAACAATGATGCCGATATCATGACATCATAGCGGCATCCTTCTTGTTACACTATATGTTATAATTATAACATCAGTGTACCATCAGCATAAGCTTCGCGCAGAAGGTGGATTTGAAAAGGTACCGGATTTTTTATTATCATATCCGTCACGTTTCCTTCTCCCACGTTTTTCATACTCAGTGTTTCCCACACATTTACATCAAGATAATTTTATCACACCAGCAGCGACCAAATGTAATTAAACTTTCTAGAATCAATCACTAGAGTTGAGTGAAATCGAGGCACTATTCACAACCAGAAAACTTTTAATCGAATTGGACGAAAATATGTTTTTCTGCGAAATTGAACATACAAACATGAAATTTCTAATTAAACTTTGATCGGGTGTTCATGTTTTTATCCGATTGACGTAGATGTTTTTCAAGCACGTCGATGTAATTTACCTTTTTTTATATTTAATGGCTTTCTCAATACACCATGGCTTGCACAATAGGCAGGTAGGTACATGTGTGTCTTTCAAGCTGTTTTGATATGCCTTTTTGAAGAACTACGCATTATTGTATATAGTATCTTTAATGTATTTGTATTACTGTTTTGAAAAAATAAGTCCCGCCGAGTTTCTTGCCGGTAATACTTCTCGGGTCAGAGGTGTAGGGTTAGAACCGGTGGTAGTTTCTTTTTCTCTCTGACGTTCATAAGTGCATTGTAATGTGCCTAAATTGAAGAATAAATATCTTTTATGTTTTTATCTTTTATCTCCCTTTGTCATAGCAATGGGAATTCTGCCAATGACTACGTTTCACACTTTTTTTTATTAGATACAATAAAATATAGGCAACGTTGTTCGGTAGAGGCCTTGCTGATTGTAAGGTGATAGCCTCCCTACAAACACGTGGGCGGCCGAGACCCCGGATAATCGTTCGTTTGACGAATGAATTGACGCAGGCACTTGTTTTTATTAATAGTATAGTTTACACTCGGTACGAAAGTGGTAAAAATTTGGTCCAAAAATTTTACGGACCTAAACTAAAAAAATATTCATCGTGGAGCACTCTATCCATGGTCAAAAATCACAACTTTTTCTCGTTGCGAACAATTTTTTTAATTTCAACTTCTGCTATAAAGTGGCTGCTGTACTGTCCTTCCAACCCAGAGGGGAAACTATAGCCCTTATTGGGATTAGGTCCGATTTCTTCGCGAGGGTTATCATCATTCGCTTGCCCTTGTCCCAGTTACTTGGGGTCGGCGCAGCATGTCTTTTTCTTCCAAACTTCTCTGTCGCCATCATCACATCATCCGTATCTCTTATTTTCATACTGTCAAAATACAGAAGTGTTTATTAAGTTACCTACGTAAATACACTTTTCCCGTCACTTACCTACGCGTAGTTTTTTTCTAAAACTTTCAATATGTCTCAATTTACATTCAACAAAAAAGCTATTCCTAGAAAATATAAAAGCAAGTATAACTATTACATGAATTATGTATTGATATAGCACGATTGGGATCCAGTATCTTTTCCAAGAAAATAATTACAAAGTTCTTAATTGGATAGAATGAGAAATACTTTACTAACAGATTGCTTGCCTTAGATTTGATATTTTCTGTTCATTAATAATTACCTTGTCTCTGTTTCATTAGAGCTTTAGAATTAGCGAAATTAATTTATTATAATTTAATTTGATACTTTATAAAAGTGACAAAGGCATTTTTGATACCCGATTTCATCGTAGTCCGTTATTGGGCTATTTTATTTATTTTGTCTACACTACTAAATTATCCGTTACACATCTTCGTACCGCTCAGCAAACCTCGTAACGCATTTTCGCACCGCTCGGCTACCTCGCACATCTCTGGTGGAAACACTCACAACGTTCCACATCCTCACTACACATCCTCGCACCACTCAGCTACCTAGCACATCTCTGGTGGAAATGCCTTATATTTACCTACATTAATGCCTCTTTTCGTTGAAGGAACACATCCCAACATTAATAAAATTTTGGGAACTCCAGTTGTGGGCAGAAATGATGCAACATATTACCCTTATTAAATGCCCCACTTGCCCCAGTGGGAATATTTATCAAAAATCTGTTGCCTGAATAAGCTATCCCTCAGGATTGGCTATTGAAATCAAGTCTAAAGCCAGCCACAAACTTAATAAAACCAATACGTCTCTATATACAATAAATAAGGTACAGGGACAGTTCGACGTATTCATACGAAGTTATTTGGAGCGTAACGATAAAGGCCCTGAAATTTTCGAACCATAAGTAAAATGTTGGGTCGCAATAATTCAGACCCAGGAAACATTTATTGGCAAAAAATAGGGTATAAATAAAGAATAGATACTGAATTAATATAACAACAAAAAAGGAAAGCAATGCATTGAAAACGTGTAGGTACAGTCGCCATCATATATCGCAGCGCCTAAGCTGGTCACAAATATCTGAACAACGCCTCTATTGTCTCGTTCTTGTTCCCATGCATATTCTGGGAATTGAAGGTCAGTTCGGTTTTCACAGGGTGGTTCTACAGCACGTATGGAGCTTAAATACTGCGAGTCTTCCGGTTGCCTCGCGGACACTGAAACTACGCGTCATTGCTCTGAATATCACCATCAACACACATTTAGCGTGGACTAAAACACGCAGAGACTACAGAGTCATGTCATACCTTCCGAAATGCCGGGACGTAATTACGTTCATATTTGATTCGTATCGTGTAGACGGGCACTTTGACCTGCCATGCATAGTTAGTTAGTTAGTTAATTTTGCGGGATTTCCGCAAGTCGACACCCAATTTCGCAACACACCCGCCGTGATAGGCATTTGAAAATAGTTTGAATTTGGATCATGTTGTGCGAGAATATGATTTAAGTCAAAGATACCTTAAGCTCTTTTACTGATCAAGTTGTGCCACGATTTTGTACACTTCAGCTGCTTAGCTACTTCTGCTGATTATCATCGTCTTAGCCTTCGTCCCGGCATTTGCCTTGGCTCGATTGAGTTCGAAATCTGGTTGGAAATCTACTCCATAAATTGGCGTAGGTACTTTTTACGAAAGCGACTGCCATCTGATCTGATATTCCCAGAGGGGAAACTAGGCCTTATTAGGATTATGACTGGTTTCCTTGCGGTGTTTTCCTTTACCGAAAAAATCTAATTACATTTCGTAAATAGGTTCCGAAATTTTCAGTGGTAAAAGTCAGGGTTTGAACCCGAGACCTCGGGATTGAAAGTCGGATGTCGTATAGCGGAAAAATAGTAAAATACTCGTACATAAACAATACATTGAACACACAATCTATCTCAAACATAACTCCAACACACAACAAATAATCAACCAATATTGAGTTGCGTCGGAGTAGCTTTCAAGCAAATTCTGATATTTTTGATTCAGACGTTTAGGCGCTACCTATATTGCGTAGTTAATGCATTGGAAGTGTATTGAAGTTGAATCGTGTCTAAGGCGGTTCTCACACTGCTGCGGATCCGCATGCGGCGCCGGTGTGCGAACGAGATAGCGCTATACACATGCAGAGCGCTATCTCGCTCGCGCACCGGCGCCGCATGCGGATCCGTCGCCAGTGTGATAATCGCCTAAACTTGTTTTAAAGTTAGAATACGACCCTCGAACGTTGGCCCCACTACGAATCTAGAAGTTCTACGACGTATCAATAGGTTACTTTCCTATGAAGTCAAATCAACTAATCTTTAGGAAACGTCAAAACGTTTTGTTATATGAAGTTTATACGGGAGACTAATATTGTGACGTCACAATACTATATGATGAATACATCTTATTTAGGTATAAAAGTTTTAACTTTTAACCATTATAAAATGATTTGAACGGCAAACACACGTTAGACCTGGATTTTCCCGTGAATTTTTGAAATTATGATTTTATGAATGCAACGAAACAATTAAGTTTATTTACTGGAAAGTAATACCCTATTATAGCATGCCTACTACGCCTATTGATTATAGCTACGCAGTGAGAGAGTTCCGTTTCATCTAACATTACTTATTTCGGGTGCCATGCATGCCTTCGAAGTACTTTAATAAACTAGACTTTTACCACTTTTGTTACCGTTAAGTGCTACAACATTGCCTACGATGCACCACTTTGACTGAAAAACATGGTTTTCTTCACCGAATAGGCATTTATATGTTATTCTTGGGATGTCCGCCTTTATCCCATCTCAAAAATAAGATATAAATAGCTGTTTGAAGAAAACCATGTTTTTCAAGCAAGCCAAAGTTGTGCATCGTAGACAAAGTTGTAGCACTTGACGGTATGTTACTTTTAGAATGACCCTTTCATTCAATAAGATCAGTCATCGGACGGATTTATTTAAATAGGTAACAATATTTGAAACAATGCAGAGATCTATGGCTGTGTTTCGAATAGAGATGAGGGAGGATACGTTGCGAAGAATCTGTTTATTAAGCACCAATATAATCAATTCATTTGTTTATCCTCGCACAACGCAGCTCTAGGATTGGTTGGAAACGCTGATTAAATGAAGCTTTTCAATTTAATTAAATCAGGATTAATACTAAAACTTTCCAGTGCTTGATAGGCGCGAATCAAAATGTATATTTTAGAATAAATTAGTTAGCATAATATGGTAATTAACTAACTTTTAGTCACGATGAAGTGTTCAATTATAACTAGTTCAAATAAATTTTACTTAGTTGCATTGTTATTGGGTCGCTTTTAAATTTATATATTTTTTTAATCCAAAAAATCCCTAATGTGGAGATATTTAGTATCGTTATTGTTAATTTTTTTTAAAGTACCTTTCATTAAATAATTGTCAATTTATTCATTAAATAGAAATTAATAACATACTTTTATTATTAGGTATATAAACAAACTTATTATTATTATTCAGGTTTAAAATAAAATATTTTAAACCTGAATAATTCTAAAATTAAGTATGGACCAATAAAATGAAGGTATAAAAACTATAAAACTAGATTCATATAAACAAAAGCAATGCAGTGATGAATATTCTGTTAGGTCGCAGATTCCAACGCGAATGGCCCTCGCTGTTTTCCAAAAGTTCATACGCGTCTAAAGTCAGTACTTATCAAGAAAAGTAAAATAAGGTAAGTAAACAAATATAATATGACTGAATTTCTAGGCAATTAAAGCATTTGACACATCAAAATGTTATAAAAGAAATCCGTTAGTACTGAAATATAAGTAATTAATGGATTTGTTTTTAATATTTGTAATAATTGATAATGAAACTATGGTTGTTTTCCAAAAGTGACTCCGAATTTATACATTTTGATCATTATTTATTTATAAATTATTTCTTTAAGGACCAGCGGTTCCAGCTGATTCGATAAAAGTCGGCCTTAAACTTTCAACATTCAACCAACCGGAGCAGCCATTGGTAGCAGTACCCCTCTGCCGAAATCATATGACCAGTGGTAATATTTATTGTATGGACTAACGTTTATCTGACGTGGCTTTTTTTGCGGCGGGGCAGGAAAATGTCAAATGTATGGCGATGCGTACGTAACGTACAATACAAATAACTATTAGACGTTCCTCTCCCCCGCAAAAAAACGGCAGAAAATGACAGACATGGCTGCTTCGGATGGTTAAATTCTCTAAGGTCTTAAAGGAGTTAACCCTTCCATTAAAAGAGAAGATGCAAATAGCAAAGTTAATTAAGTAAATTCTTAATTTACTTTATGAAAATTCTCTCCCAATTTTAGTCAAATAAAGAAATCGTCAGCATTTTTTCTTTGTAAATGTGCGAGTAAATGCCAATGGTGTAATGAATTGAAGTAAATAGGAATAAGTAGATATGGAAATACACTTAATAAAGGTATTTTTCGGGTTATTACCATTAATTTACATAGTATAATGTAAAACATGTATCGACATTTTATCCACCCAATGATTTTTTTTACATTTTCCTCGAATTTCATTCTAAATTTGTGGATTATCTCCTTTTCGTATTTTGAATCTCAACAACGTATCCCAAATGAACCATTCAATAGACATTCCTTTAAATGAGTTTTTTTTTTCATGAAAATACTGCGTTGGCTTGAAAAACAAGGTGCAAAAGTGTAAAAATATCTTTAAAGTCGACTGTACCTATAGCCTGCTGGTTTCTAATGTACGCTTAAAGTTGACATCTTATTGCAAAACAAATATGGGTTGACACATTTTTGCTAAACAGCATTCAGTTATTGTGGACGGAAATTTAAAGTCGGACCAAGCTATCTTTGCGGGGCCTTTGCAAAGAAAAAATGTGAAAGTTCTGTAATCAACGACATTGAGACACTTTTTTTAAGGTACCATTTGTCGGAAACGTTATACCTTTTAATGTAGAGTCTAGAATATGGCATATTTTTTATACTAAGTGGCGTTAATATGGGTTAAACAAACAATCCGCTTGCAAAGTCAAAGCTCAATTGTAATATTCGGACTTTAACAAGGTTTATTGAACCTAGTTAAAAACCCCGTTTATAAATAAAAGTTACAAAATGATAACCGTCGACAATTGCCTAGAAAATATTAACAGTACAGGCACGAAAATGCTTAAATTTTATACGAGATAATATCTAAAAATGCAAGTTTCATCAAATTTGCATAATAACAGTAAGCATTGTTTTTTACAACATTGGCACTTTTCCAGAGGCTAAGTGGATGGGAATACTGGGCCGTTGGAACTTTCTCCAAGCGTATTGAAGTTGATTTTCTTGTTAACGGGATGCTTTTGGTACCTAAATCATACTTATTTCGTTTGGATGACCTATATTTTGAGATAAAGCGTTCGGATTTGCGTAAAACAAGGCAGAAAGAGCCGTTTGCTTGTATATTTTTATGATGTGCGGTGTTTTATTGATATTGGAAGGGATATTGACCAGAAAATCCCAATATTTAGGGTAGTATAGCTGGACTTTGAAATGAAGCCTTCTTTTGCCTTAGGATAAAGTGGAAAGTGTCCATTATATTAACATGTATATTGCTTTCAATACTTTTAGATATTATAGCAAAGATAAACAAACTAAATAAATAAAACTAGCAGGTACGAGTAAGTTATAATTTTTGGACTATTTGTAGAATATTTGATACAAATCTTGTTCTTCTTTAGAAAAATCGGTAATTTACAAAAGACTCGTGCCTCAAGCATTCCGTAAGTATGTGTAGATCACAATCTTTTCCTAAGAATGTTTTATTTTCTAACTGTAATGATAACAATTTTAACTGAATTACCGGTATTGTACTTAGACTATTCAACCAACCGGACCGACCATGTCTGTACATTTTCTATACAAAAAAAGTTTGCCGATTTTTCGGGAAAGGGGAACGTGAAATGTATGTGTAACGTTAAAATAGCCACATCAGACAAACGTCAGTCCTCACAATGAGTATGACCACTGGTCATATATTTTCGGCAGAGGGGAACACCTATTAATGGCCGCTTGATGACTTTCTATATATTACTTGCCTTAAAAACATTTCATTTTTAAAAGCAATAAAAATAAAAATCAAATAAAGAAACAATAGCACTAAGAGAACCTAAAACCATAAAAGTATTCTATGAGGCGGAAGGAAACCCATTAAAACCCCAAAGTTCTTGCTAGCTCCATGAATTCCCCCTCACTCGGGCTTTAGGTTTTTAAAATAATTTATTTCGAGTTTATGTTCATCTACAAAGTGTTAAGCAGCTACAACTAAGTTACGTGCCAAAGTGAGCATCTTATTTATTTAATCGTGAAATTTAATCGATTAACTTGACGAGTAATTTAACCCTTAATCAAATAATCGGACGATTAATTTAATCGCGATTAATATTGGAAGAATCGATTGATGCCCATCGCTGACCCCAGGTTTCATTGAAACCTGCAATAATGATATTTGGTCATCGCAGCTTAATTTTAATTCCTTGATAATCAACTATTTACGTAAGCACAATATTTTACGTAAAGAATGCTAGAGCTTCCTATCTATAGGGTAAACTAGGTTTTCATTGGACGATGTCCGGTTTCCGCACGACGTTTTCCTTCATCGAATATAGGTTTTGAAAAACTCAGTGGTACGAGCCGGGGTTCAAGCTCGTATCCTCTACATTGAAAGTCGAACGAGGTAACGTTATCAGGCTATCAACGTTTTAACAACGTCTTCATTTTGCAAAAAGACCTGCGAGCCAATTTTTGACTTTCGAGCTCCCGAATTCAAAAAATTTAAGCTTGAAAATAATCGCACACAAAAGCTTACCGCCAATTTTTTCGCATGAAATTAATAGTTTAAATACTCATGATTTCAAATTCCTATCGCTGTTATTTTTAAAACATAATTTCATCGTTTTATTCTAAGTTGTAAATGTCACTTTCGAGTACTCGAATCTCAAAAATCAACCCCTCATCCATACACTCGTAAATATAGAAATTCCTGCTAGTTGTAAACCACACTTCATAGAACACAATATCCTAACCGTAACGTTCCTTGTCTATACATTTTAGAAATATGTAAGTTTGTCCGCAAATACTCGGAACTATATACAAAACGAGAAGAAGTACAGGTAACTTATGCACTCAGAAATAAATCAAACTTAAATCCACTATCCTCGCGTTTAGAAATCCATTCATCGGGCCCTTTATCAATGTCAGTAAGAATATATAATAAGCTACCAGATCAAATAAAGAAAGAAAACAAAGAAAACCAATTTATAAGTAGACTGAAACAAATGCTGATAAGTAAATGTTATTATTCAGTTGATGAATATTTAGAGGACAAATTTTAAATAGTGTTAGTAGGCACTTATAGACAAAGAGGTATCTAATATATATTAATGTTGTTAAAGTTACAGTGTAATTTTCTTAGGTTTAAGTTAGATATAATAATTTAGTTTATAAGTAATTGCCATGCCCTTGCAGCCCTGCAATTTCATGTTTGATACAGTAATATGTCAACGTTTGTATGAGAAATAAAATAAACTTGTATTCAATATGTGATGTAAAATTCCGGGTGAAGCGCAGAATTCAATATGATACGGCTGAAACTTAGCAGTCCCGATTTGTTTATATACGGTTAACTAACTAAAGCCATATATTAATTAATTTATATGAGACGTACCTACGTCTTACATTGTATTAACATGCACGGCCGGCGGTCGAGGAGGCACAGAATTCGGGTACAACAGAAGCCTGTGATTAAAATGAGGGGGTAATACATCGGCAAAGTTATCTGACTTCATCGGCCGAGCAATCTTCAATCTTAATCGTTTAGATGTAAGAGCGCTTATTAATCTCAATTAGCGATTTGAGTGCAAATGCTAATTTTGTCGAAGATCAATCAATAATTCATGAAAGGACAAAGGATCGTGTTATTAATTGCTTTATTATTCGAGGGTTGTCCGCGTCTGTTCGCTGGTTGTTGAGATGTTGAGACCCATCCGAAAACAACAGGCTGATTGTGTAGTCAGATTATATTACCTACTGTTATTTGAATTTGATTGCTCTTAGATTTTGCCTACCACTACCTGTAGGCCCTTACCACGGCGCGGACACGCCATACTACAAAACTCGTTGGAGCGCTTATGTGGGCATGGCACGTCTGTACAGTAAAGACTTCAATGTGTGCGTGACTTTACGTTCAACCAGACTGATAAGATAACCTAGTAGTTTCCTACCGATTGTAAGCATTATTATTTTATAAATACTTTATGTTTTAAGGATGACTACTTTGTATTTAGCATCATGTCAAAAGAGAGTCAATTGACTATTCCTTCTTGTTCGTTCCCGCCATTTTGGTAATATTATAAATAGCGGGTATACAGCTGCGGCCGCCATTCCGTTCTTGACCAGGTTGTTGTAAAGACGTCTTGAAAGTATTATTGTCTTATAATGTGATTTGTTCATGTTCAAACCTTGTAGCAAACGAATATAAATGTAACTACTGGTAAAGTATTCGTTTATTTTCATCATCCTAGTGATATCCCCAACATTTCAGTCAGTGGGATCCAACAAAAATCGATAGGATTTTTGCCACGCCGCACAAAAACGTAAGGTTTTCTTTTTTTTTATATAATAGATTAGTTTGATAGATGAAACTATATTTTCCGTAACGGAGTACTTCCGGAGGTTAATATGGTTAGCCTTACATGGACATTTTGCCAAAGGTTGCTCTTTTGGATATGCACATGTTAGGTGGAGATGGTTGGTATGTTGTTACATAATCAATATAACTATTATCAGACAGATTAGTAAGTCAGATATTTTTGTCATGATTCCTAATAAAGACTACTTCATAATCTATATATATATTTTTCTGTGCTTTGAAATCAACTTTTATGACCTACCTTCACTTTCTATTCAATATTACTCGATTAAATCTTTAATAACATAACGTTGGTATTATTGTATTTATTTGACCAATAAATTCGCCTATAGTATGTCTCGATGGTCAATATATGTTACGTATATTTTGCAGTAGTCAAATTAATCGTTTAAAGAAACACTACCAGGTCAGTTATGTTCAAAGATTTGCTGGCAATTAATTTAAATTCAATGGTTTAATTATTTTATATAAATGTCTTACGATATGATTTAGTTATGCAATTATGAAACCCTTTTGAATAAAGAGCATATTATTGTAGTTGTAGAACTTAAACTCAGTACAATTTTGCGTAAATTACGAATATCACGCCATTAGCGGGCTGCATTAAAATACTTTATTATGTTCTTTTATAATAACTAAATATAGAAACAAGTTGAAATAATAATAATCTAACGAAAAGTTAATATACATTCCTTTTTCATCATTACCATTAACAATTCGACAACGGAATATTCAGTAATGAAATTAATGAGCTTTATGAATGTGATTAAAATAAAACAATAATTTATTAGAAACCCCTTAATAAACTGCTTAATGCCTGTAGTGTGAACAATGTCTCTAAGTGGTTCACGCTTTTGTATCACCACACCATATTATTAAAATGTTTATAATTACTATTGCTTGTCGTTAAACATTATTGTTGATAAAAATAGTTATGGTTAAATGATAATACCAAGTACGTATGGATATAATGTAAAATTTTCATGTTAACGTGATCGTTCTCGCCACAGCTTAAGACTGGGTACTAAGTTGGAGTTAGTTTATGAATCAATTTCAGACTGATGACATAATGTGATTAAACTAAGTGTGTAAAGAAAAGAAAGTGTCATTTACAATACTTAACTAATAAATGGTCTGCATATCTTTGTCTAAGTAAAAATTATATATCCCATATTTACTTCATCTTAATAAGCGGTACTATTAAGTTTATCTATGACGTAGTACGTAGTATTTACTTTTTTTTAATACATTTATAAGTCTCGTCGGCATCGCAACCGACCGAAGTATTTGTGACTTGTTTACTTCCTTATTGTATTCGACTCAATCAATAAAGTTATATTTACATAGTTACATGTTTATATACAAAATAAAGTGACAAAATTAAGAACTCAGAGCCTTAATTCAATTGAATTCAATTTAATAGTCGAGATTTGTCAATCTCGTGTATATATATCATCGGCATAGAATTTCATGTGTGTATTCTGTATATATATATATATAATCAACCCATCACGGTAAAAGTTGATCCAGTACTGTTTTAGAACAAATGTTGATCCACCTGTTTTGTGCGTACATTCCGCTCCGGATAGAGATACGGTTGTACAGCTCGAATATATGAAATCAGCGTGTGACGTCAGTGGATGTGCATTTATCCATTTTCGAAAAACTTGTCATAAAATTTTAAGGTTTTCGTTGATCCATTAACGGTCAAAAAAATTATACGTAAGCGCATAATGTGGCTCCGATTTATGTCCGACTTAGTGGTAAATGTGGCTCCGGAGCTGAATGTGAAGGGTAAGTACGGCAACGTCGCGCTATTGTGCGAATGAAACAAACATACGTCCCAACTTCAAGTTAAAGTGAGACAACACCATCGTGTATACTGTCGACTATAAGGTACTTGGGCAGTCCTTGACAGTCGCTGGACGTTTCGTGAGCATTTTAAATGCCATGGCGCCTACATTGATCAGGGCAGCGTCGGCTCTTAGCCGTCTTCTCCCAAGTGACACTGGGCCGAACACCGGAAGTCGGAGACTGTACGCAGGAGTGGTATGGTCGATGGCCCTGTACGGGGCACCCATATGGGCTGGGTCCCTGTCTGCCCAAAACCAGGCCCAATTACGCAGGCCGCAACGGGTCATCGCGGTCAGGATGGCGAGGGCATACTGAACCGTCTCCTACGAGGCAGTGTGCGTTATGGCGGGAACCCCGCCCTGGGACCTGGACGCCGCGGTTCTGGCCGATATTTATTGGCGTGTCACCGAGGCGCGGACGGGAGGAAATTTCCCCCGTCTAGAAGAGGTCAGACGGTGGAGGCTATACTCTCGTCGAGTGCTCCTAGAAAAATGAAACAGGAGGTTGAGGAGCCCAGTGCTGGCCATCAGAGCAATTCTTCTGGAGAAATGGTTCGAAAGACGTGATAAGTTTCTCGCCTTCCACCTCACACAGATCCTTTCTGGGCATGGCTGCTTCGGCAAATACCTGTGTAGGGTGGCGGGATGAGAACTAACGGCGGAATGCCACGGGTGCGGCGACGCCGAAGACACGGTACTACATACCGACGTGGGTGGAGCAGCGGGCCGCACTCGTGGTGGTTGTAGGACGTTACCTTTCCCTGCCTGCCATGATGCAAGCCTTGGTCGATAGCGACAAAGCCTGGAAAGCGGTGGTCTCCTTCTGCGAGAATGTGATGGCTCAGAAGGAGACAGCGGAGTGTGTAAGGGAGGAAGATCCGGCCTCCCACCCAATGCTTCGCAAGCATATGGGGCGGCAACGGCTGGCGCATGACCGCCGACTGCCACCCTAACGGCGTCTGTGGGCGACAGACTCGGGGACGTATGCTGCCTATACATGGGCCCCTGAGTTGGAAAGCGCACGATTATGTCTCTCAGTTCGCATCTTAGAGAGGAAATAGGGAGAAAACGCTCGCAGAGAAGAGTCCGCTGTGGGGACAATTGGTGACGGAGTTACGGTAGTGTGCCTTATCGTTGTCGCGACCCCGCCCATTAGTACCGACAGGGCCGGTCCTAGGGTAGAGCGAGTGGAGCGGGCGCTCTAGGCGCCGGATGGTAGGGGGGCGCCAAAATGGCAAAAGAAAAAAAAAGTTTTAAAGCGAGTGTGGCGCGGGCGCAAAATATGTACGTTTGGAGTGGAGTGGTGCGACGGCGCGGCGGGTGGTACCTTTACCTTTTGGCATATAATTTTTGGTATTTTTATTATTTCAACTTGTTTCCAATCTTGAAGGGCGCGAAATAAAGGCGCCAAAAAGAGACGTTCTTTATATTTTTCTAAGCGATTTGGTTTATCAGGATTGCATTCTATTATTTATTTTTTAAATCGTTGCTTTTGATCTTGAAAGGCGCGAAATTAAACCTGATAAAGGCGCCGAAAAACGGGTTAAATTTATTATCTATTTATTTTAATCGCTGGTTTTGATCTTAAAGGCGGAAAATTACGGCTTATAAAGGCGCCGAAAACGTAAAGAAGGCAA
The DNA here is from genome assembly GCA_911728535.1 of Pammene fasciana. NCBI lineage: Eukaryota > Metazoa > Arthropoda > Insecta > Lepidoptera > Tortricidae > Pammene > Pammene fasciana. The sequence continues at coordinate 13,451,779 of OU452287.1, forward strand.
AACAAATATAAAGCTTAACGACCCCTAGGAGATGAACATTCGGCCTTAATATTGTATTTTTTTTATTTTATTAAAGCTGCATTACTTTCCCGGTAAATTAAACTTCTAAAATTATAAATCCAAGTATGAGGTCGTGAGAGCTCGCCAAATCTATACCTCTCGCCAAAATCGCCCTTTGTATGGAAATCTTATTAAGAATGGTTCAACATTTAAAGATATAATTGCGTATATATTTATAAACTTTAATGAAGAAACTTACATGACTTTGAATAGCATATATTATTTTAACTTATGTTATGAAATATTCAATGTTCAAGTCATGGTTCTAATATTTTGTGATTCTTGCAATGGATTAATCGTTCAACTTTTGGGCCTGGGATAGTTTTTTCAAATTCTTACTCTCATAAAAAACATACACCATTTATGTTTTAAATTGCTTTTTTCTACTCGTCGACTTTAATCGGTGTATTAGGACTTTATAGACCAGACTTAAACCTTACACATTTAAATGTTGGATAGTCTATGGCATTTCCGGGATCATTAAATAGATTTATTAAACAACCCGCCACTTAACTAAAATAATTTTGAAAAGAGAATGTCATTCACATCTCGGTAAAATGTGTAGAGTTTGTCCGGAAAGAAAAGTGTCATGGTTTATATTGGAGTTCATACACTTTTCTTTTCGGACAGACTCAACTCTATAATATCCGAACGTACTTAATCTGTCAAATTTTCTTCTACTTAAACTTGCTTCTACGTTGTGATTGGATTATAAAAAGACCAATCACAACTACAACGATATCTTGGAAGTAAGTTTAGACACAGTTTATTCCATCCATCTCTTTCTACTACGCACACAATCATATATATATATCTCTTTTCGGTGGTGTCTGTGCCACCGAATAGGCCCAGATACAATTACTTCCGGTTTGAAAATAGTGTTTGACGTTTGATTGGGAAAAAATTAGAAAGAATTAAAGGAAATCAATTCTTACTTAATACTCGTAGAAAAAGTATTGTATACAATAGTGTCAATAGTGACATAATTAAGCTTTTCAATCTCGTACCCCGTAACGGCCCCGTGGCCTAAACGCGGTACTCGACTGAAAAGCTCTTGATTATGTCACTATTGTATAAAATACTATTTGTTACTTGATTTTATGACTAAAACATGAACAAAACTTTTTTTTTGTGACACTCTATTATCACTCTATTATGGGGATTACTTTAATATGGAAACGGGACTGTTCACCTAACAGAACTATAACTATACCTAAATCTTGAACTACGAGAATTTACTAGTTTATCTTTTAGGCTGCATTCCAAAACATGCAGTTTGCATCAATTTTATTACTTCATTTCATGAATATCATGCTTAAAACCTGAACTAACCAAATTTATCCGTTCATGTTTTAGGTAGCAAATTCAAAACTAAACATTTTTAGAGAAATCTTCTACCTATCAGTGGCGGCGCGTCCATAGAACATGATTCCCGGTTGCTTGCCTTATTTTCATGCACCTGACCAGTTTTCCTACAGCTCATGAAAAATTTTTAAACCAAATTTAGCTCTGGCTGCCTAAGAAAAATTTTGACCCACCGCCACTGCTTTGAAGGCCCATGATCCTAATTGTAGTGTTTATTAAATTTGAAGAAGATGAAACCATTTTAAATTGAAACAGTTGATTTACCTTTGTTTACTTCAATTGGTGCTCTGCATTTTTGACGCAAATAGTATTGCCGAATTTCACTTGCCAAGCACCTTTGCGGAGAAGTTTCATTTCCCAACTTTACATAATCCAACCTAACCTAACCCAACCTAGTAAGTAATTTCCATTTCCCAACTATGGGGTTGGGAAATGAAATGGTTGCGAGATAATTTTTTGGTAAAAGTTATTCGGCCAAATGAAACATCTGCGAAAAGTTGGTTGACAAGTGAAATTCGGAAATACAATTTTCGGCAGCAAGGCAGGATACCACTTCAATAGGCTAGATGAATGTTTTTCATGCATGGTATCAATCGATTCGTTTTGTTGCGAGGATCAAATGTCTATAATATGGGGCCAATTGCCTTAAATCAACATAAAAGACAGAAAAGATACTTAAAGTCTGAGGTTTGCATTTGTTTCTCAAAACGCTCCTAACAAAATGATATAAAGCCATGACGTCACGGCTTCATATTTGGCCTGTTTAAAGTATGGAAAAATTATGAAATTGCTATTTTTACAGTGAAATGTTGCGTTTATGTATATGGTTGCCATACAATTTATTTCACAATAAAATGTTAGAAATCGAATGGTATCATGGAATGGTTTTTTCAAAAATCGAAAAAATTTGAAACTTTGAAGCCCGATATCTTTGAACCATTTCAATAGATTTTTTTAATGTTTACTTTATTCGGATATTTTGAATATTTTGCATCCTATCAACTAAATTTCATTGCATAATTCAACATGTGTCATCATCCCTATTGTTGCACAAAGCTAAATCAATCAAATTTCCTAATTTGCTTGTATAGGCCTTAGGAAGCCATTGTTCATTTATTGGCGTCAAATCATTACTTTTTGGGTACTTTATTTTGCTTTTGTACTGGTTCATCTTTTGAATCAAACCGTTTATAATCAGGGCACTTTGTTCATCTTCTGGGCGAATTGGCATATTTTGGCACAAACATTCTAATAAAAAATGCTGTACGGTTCTAAGAGGGTTTGGAATAGCTTATTCTAAACATACATCAAAAAATACTTAAGTTGGGGTAGTCCCTTAATCGTTCATTTATGACCTAACCCTATTTCTCTAACGCTTTTGGGTAAAAAGTTTCGACGAGGGGCGCCAAAACCCGATTTCGCTCTACCCTGATCGAGGGCTCGGACCGGCGCTGAGTACCGAGGCGGCAAACAGAGGGGTTTTTAGTGGGTAAATTAAATATCCGCCTGACAAATCCTGCTCTTAGTTATATCAGTTATATTAGAAACTTAAACTGTAAAAATAGAATGAAAATAAATGATAAAAAGGCGAATCTTATTTATTTGAACCTAACTGAACTGAATCTGCCAGAAGGGACAGCAATTGTTGATCCGATCGGAGCTGTATGCAAAGTTATGACTTTGCAAAGTAACGCACGTTACTCATACAAAAGATTCTAAAAATCCTTCCTATTTCCTTGCCTACGCCGCGAGTTTTTGTGGATCTAATATTAGATCCACAAAACTCGCGGATCAACAATAGTTGGCAAATAGCGAACGGATCAACAATTGACTCATGCCACAACCCATCTGATCAACATTTGTTGAGTTGAGTGAAATTATATTTCACCGATCATCTATCTATACAGGTTTTATTTATTTATTATAAAAACAAAAGTATAACTACAGACAAAATAAAGATACCTTAAACTAAAAACTATATCAATACACATAAAAGGAAAGGTCCTGTCCTGACTGACTGACTGGCTGACTGAAACATAGCAGACCGCAAACGCAGACCCGAAACTACTTAACCTTTAAGTCTCTAGACTTGAAATTTTCACAGTCGTAGGCAAGGAAATAGGAAGGAATTTTAGAATCCTTTGTATGAATAACGTGCGTTACTTTGAGCAAGCGATGTGATATTTTGAGTGTAGCCTTTGAGGTCATTAAACCTTTGAGGTCATTGAACCTGTACAGGTTCGAAAAAAATATAATTATATATATATAGATGAGAGAAATATAATTTGACTCAACAAATGTTGATCAGATGGGTTGTGGCGTGAGTTAATTGTTGATCCGTTCGCTATTTGCCAACTATTGTTGATCCACGAGTTTTTGTGGATCTAATCTATGACTTTGCATACAGCTCCGATCGGATCAATAATTGCTGTCCCTTACAGTTTAAGATTCTAATATATTAAAGATCATTTATTATATCAGAGCAGGATTTGTGATATTTAATGAAATGCGGTCAGTTAATTGATGGGTGGGATTTTGCGAAATGAGTTATTGGATGGGTGGTTGTTTGGTAAGGGTGTATGGTTGGTTGGGATAGATTACCACATCCTTGCAGAGAGCGTCAGAATCAGAACCGTTAACTGATTTGATAATGAAAGATGCAAAGTTTATATTTGGCTCTGAAGATGGCCCTTTGGGGCCGGCGGATAGGCGGCATTTTGCCTCCTATGGAGAAAGTCCGCACAGATTGGGACTCTGTAGAGGGTCATGCTCCCCAAATTCGGCAGGAGTCACCAGACACCGGCCGCGGCCTTCAGCAGGCGCGCCGACAGCCCGCAAAAATGCGGGCCGAAGTGCCACCTGCTGTCTAGTATGAAACCCAGATACTATACTAATAATCCGCCTCGAACTAAGAACTTGCTCGTTGACGTTTGGGATATTTTGGCTTCACAACCCCTTGATTGATCTTGCTCACATTTTAATGATGAAATTTTGTGCGCCACAGCTGTAACTCTACCAAATTTTGTAAAGATTGGAAAAATGATACTCTAGTTATCGTCTAACATATAGTCTGGCAAACCAAAAGCGCAGTAACAGTCAGAGTAACATGCTATACCCATCCCTTTTTTAGTAGTGTGAGTACTAGCATTAGAAAAAGACAGTATGATTCTCTCTGTCTATGCTTGAAGTGGAACAAACTCTGGCCAAACTATACTATCGAAATGAAAAAGCTGATAAAATGCACGGCCGTCCCACTGGCTCGCTAAAAATTGAATTAAAGAACTTCGTTTACTACCGCGCACTCGTCCAATGATTTTCAATTGATTTTTTGTCAAACTATTAAAATATAATTTTAAATAAATGATAAAAAAGCGAATCTTACTTATTTAGACCTAATTTAACCTACAAGAAGGGCCAGCAATTGTTGATCCGATCCGAGCAACATCTGTTTGTAGGCAGAGTTATACATTAGATCAAATAAAACTGTTCGGATCAACAATAGTTGGCAATAGCTAACGGATCAACAATTAACGCATACCAAAACCCATCGGATTAACATTTGTCGGTTAAATTATATTTCTCGGTGAGGCCATTGAACTTGTACAGGTTCAATGAATTCAAAAGTTCAATGTCCTCAAAGCCTACAGTCAAAGTATCACATCCCTTGCTCAAAGTAACGCACGTTACTCAATTGATCGGGGCAGCGTTGGCTCTTAGCAGTCTTTTGCCAAATGTCACTGGGCCGAACCTTTATTTTTCTATTTATTTGTCAAAAACAATATATTGCCTTGGCATTACAGTGTGCACCAATGCGCCGCGTAACTAAATATATTATAAGTGTAATAATAACAACATTACATAATAAGACTAACGTCATTCCACTGATTCAAATATGAACATCGTATGTCGGAGACTGTACGCAGGAGTGGCACGGTCGATGGCCTTGTACGCCGCCCATATGGGCCGGGTCCCTGACCGCCCTAAACCAGGCCCAATTACGGAGGCCGCAACGGGTCATCACGGTCAGGATGGCGAGGGCATACCGAACCGTCTCCTACGAGGCAGCGTGCGTACTGGCGGGAACCCCGCCCTGGGACCTGGACGCCGCGATTCTGTCGATATTTATTGGCGTGTCACCGAGGCGCGGGCGGTAGGAAATTTCCCCCTTCTAAAAGAGGTCAGAGGTCAGACGGTGGAGGCTAGACTCTCGTCGAGTGTTCCTAGAAAAATGGAAGAGGAGGTTGAAGGAGGCCAGTGCTGGCCATTGGACCATCGGAGCAATTCTTCTGGAGAAATGGGTTGAAAGACGTGATTAGTTTCTCTCCTTCCACCTCACACAGATTTTTTCGGGGCATGGCTGCTTCGGCAACTACTTGTGTAGGGTGGCGGGATGGCAAAAAACGGCGGAATGCCACGGGTGCGGCGATGCCAAAGACACGGCACTGTCGGCACTACATACGCTGGCTGTATGCCCGACGTGGGCGGAGCAGCAGGGCAGGTCGCACTCGTGGTGGTTGTGGGACGTTGCCTCTCCCTGCCTGCCGTGGTGCAAGCCATGGTCAACAGCGACAGGGCCTGGAAAGCGGTGGTCTCCTTCTGCGAGGATGTGATGGCTCAGAAGGAGACAGCAGAGCGTGTAAGGAAGGGAGGCAGATACGGCCTCCCACCCAATGCGCCGCAAGCATGTGGGGCGGCGACGACTGGCGTACGACCGCTGACTGCCACCCTAACGGTGTCTGTAGACGGCAGACTCGGGGACGTTTGCTGCCTACACATGGGCCCCTGTGCTGGAAGGCGAACGATTAAGTCTCTCGGTTCGTATCTTAGAGCGGAAATAGGGAGAAAATGCTCGCACAGAAGAGTCCGCTGTAGAGACAACCGCTGACGGAATTGCAGTAGTGTGCCAGGCTTATAACCGCGAAACACTTCGAACTTCGCGGTAGCCCACCTGATCGCTCTCGCAACCCCGCCCATTAGCACCGAGTCGGCAAACAAAAGGGTTTTTAGTAATAATAATAATTTCACTTAACTACTATTGATCAGATGGGTTGTGGCGTGAGTTAATTGTTGATCCGTTCGCTATTTGCAAACTATTGTTGATCCGCAAGGTTTTGTGGATCTAGTGTATGACTTTGCATACAGTTTCGATCGGATCAACAATTGCTGTCCCTTACAGTTAAGATTCTAATATATTAAAGATCATTTATTTAACTAAGAGCAGGATTTGTCAGGCGGATATTTAATGAAATGCGGTCAGTTATTGGATGGGTGTTGTATGGTATGGGTGTATGGTTGGTTGGGATAAATTTCCACATCTTTGCGGAGAGCGGCAAGATAAGAACCGTATACTGATTTAATGAAGAAAGATGCAAAGTTTATATTTGGCGGCTCTGAAGATGGCCCTATGGGGCCGGCGGATGGCAGCGGCATTTTGCCTCCTATGGAGGGAGTCCGCCCACATTGGGACCCCGTAAAGGGCCATGCTCACCAGATTCTGGAGGAGCCAGGAGACACAGCCGCAGCCTTCAGCAGGCGCGCCGATAGCCCGCTAAAATGCAGGCCAAAACGCCACCTGCTGTCTAGTATGAAGCCCAGATACTATACTAATAATCCGCCTAGAACTGAGAAGTTGCTCATTGACGTTTGGGGTCTTTTGGCTTCACAACCCCTTGATTGATCTTGCTCACATTTTAATGATGAAATTTTGTGCGCCTCAGCTGTAATCCTACCAAGTTTTGTAAAGATTGGAAAAATGATACTCAAGTTATCGTCTAACAAACTATCTAAATGGAAGTGCCATCAAAATGCACGGCCGTTCCACTGATACGCTAAAAGTTGCATTAAAGAACTTCGTTTGCTACCGCGCACTCGTCCAATGATCTTTAATTTATTTTAATGTCAAACTATAAAAATACCATTTTAAATAAATGATAAGAAGGCGAATCTTATTTATTTGGACCTAATTTAATCTAGCAGAAGAGACAGCAATTGTTGATCCGAGCGTTGGCAATAGCTCACGGAACAAAAATTAACGCATACCACAACCCATCGGATCAACATTTGTTAAGTGAAATTATATTTCTCTGTGAGGGTGAACCTCAAAGGTTCAATGGTCATTGACTTGCCATTGCCGCTTGCTCAAAGTAACGAACGTTACTCATACAAAAGATTCTAAAAATCGTTCTTTTTTCCTTGCCTACGTTATAAATAATGTCTACTGTAAAAAATGTCAAGTATCTAGGTTAAGTAGTTTCGGGTCTGCGTTGAAGTTTCAGTCAGTCAGTCAAGACAGGACCTTTCCTTTTATATGTATAGATAGATGATCGATGAAATATAATTTCACTCAACAAATGTTGATCAGATGGGTTGTGGCTTGAGTTGATTGTTGATCCGTTCGCTATTTGCCAACTATTGTTGATCCGTGAGTTTTTGTGGATCTAAGTAATGTATGACTTTAATAAATATAATAAATAAATAGGATTCGCCTTTTTAGCATTTATTTTAAATAGTATTTATGCAGATTAACATTTAAATAAATTTATGATCATTAAACGAGTGTGAGGTAGTGAAAGTTCTTTAATTCAACTTTTAGCGAGCCAGTGGGACGGCCGAACATATCGATGACATTTCAATTTTGATAGTTTGTAAGACGATAACTTGAGTATCGTTTTATCAATCTTTACAAAATGTGGTAGGGTTACAGCTTAGGCGCACAAAATTTCATCATTATATTAAAATCAGAGCAGGAGCAATCAAGGGGTTGTGGAGCCAGAAGACCCTAAATGTCAACAAACAAGTTCTTAGTTTGAGGCGGACTACTAGTATAGTATCTGGGCCTCATACCGGACAGTAGGTGGCGCTTCGGCCTGCATTTAGCGGGCTGTCGGCGCGCCTACTTGAGGCCGCAGACGCTCTCTTCTGGCTCCTCTCGAATCTGGCGAGCATGTTCCTTTACGGGGTCCCAATCTGGGCGGACTCCCTCCATAGGAGGCAGAATGCCGTCGTCATCCACCGGACCCAAAGGGCCATTGGACAGCGGATGGCTAGGGCTTAACGTTTGGTAGGCTTCACGGTCGCGTGCGCTCTGACCGGCACCCTGCCTTGGTAACTCGAGGCCTAAGTCAATCATTCGGGACTTACCCTTTTATCTATATAGATAGATAATCACTCTTTCAACCTGTACAAGTGCAATGGCCTCACCAAGAAATATAATTTCACTCAACAAATGTTGATCCGATGGGTTGTGGAATGAGTTAATTGTTGATCCGTTGGCTATTGCCAACTATTGTTGATCCGAACAGTTTTTGTTGATATAATGTATCAATTTGCATACAACTTCGATCGGATCAACACTTGCTGTCCTTTCTGGCAGGTTCAATTAGGTCCAAATAAATAAGATTCGCCTTTTTATCATTTATTTTAAATCTATTTTTATAGTTTAAGCTTCTAATATATTAGAGATCATTTAATTAACTAGGAGCAGGATTTGTCAGGCGGATATTTAATGAAATGCTTTCAGTTATTAGATGGGTGGGATTTTGAGAAACGTGTTATTGGATGGGTGGTTGTTCGGTATGGGTGTATGGTTGGTTGGGATAGATTTCCACATCTTTGGGGAGAGCGTCAGGACCAGAACCGTAAACTGATTTTATGAAGAAAGATGCAAAGTTTTTATTTGGTTCTGAATGGAGTTGCCCCTGAATGGGACCCCGTAAAGGGCCATGCTCTCCTGATTCGGGAGGAGCCAGGAGACACCGGCCGCAGCCTTCAGCAGGCGCGCCGACAGCTCGCTACAATGCGGGCCGAAGCGCCACCTGCTGTCTAGTATAAAATATCACATCGTTTGCTCAAAGAAACTCACGTTCCCTATACAAAAGATCACAAAAATCCTTCCGTCTCTTTGCTTACGTTAGTTATAAATAATGTCTACTGTGAAAATTCGAGTCTGTAGGTTTAGAAGTTTCGGGTCTGCATTGATGTATCAGTCAGTCAGTCAGGGTTTTTCCTTTTATATGTATGAATTATAGATGATCACTCATCCAACCTGTACAAAATCAATGGTCTCACCGAGAAATATAATTTCACTCGACAAATGTTGATCCGATGGGTTGTGGTATGCGTTTAGTTGTTGATCCGTTGGCTATTGCCGACTATTGTTCGGCCTCACACCCAATGCGTCGCAAGCATATAGGGCGGCGGCGACGGCTGGCGTACGAACGCTGACTACCACTGTGGGCGGCAGAATCGGGGACGTTTGCTGCCTACACATGGGCCCTTGAGCTGAAAGGCGAACGATTAAGTCTATCGGTTCGTATCTTAGAGAGGAAATAGGGAGAAAACGCTCGCAGAGAAGCGTCCGCTGTGGGGACAACCGCTGACGGAGTTGCGGTAGTGTGCCTGATCGCTCTCTCAACCCCGCCCATTAGCACCGAGGCGGCAAACAAAAGGGTTTTTTAAGTAACAATAATAATTTCACTCAACATGGTATATGACGTGAGGTAATTGTTGATCCTTTCGCTATTTGCAAACTATTGTTGATCCGAGTTTTTGTGGATCTAATGTATAACTTTGCATACAGTTCCGATCGGATCAACAATTGCTGTCCTTTACAGTTTGAGATTCAAATATATTAAAGATCATTTACTTAACTAAGAGAAGGATTTGTCAGGCGGATATTTAATGAAATTCGGTCAGTTATTGGATGGGTGGTTGTTTGGTATGGGTGTATGGTTGGTTGGAATAGATTTCAACATCTTTGCGGAGAGCGTCAGGATCAGAACCGTATACTGATTTGATGAAGATAAATGCAAAGTTTATATTTGGCGGCTCTGAAGATGGCTTTATGGGGCCGGCGGATGGCGGCGGCATTTTGCCTCCTATGGAGGGAGTCCGCCCACATTGGGACCCTGTAAAGGGCCATGCTCTCCAGATTCGGGAGGAGCCAGGAGACACGGGCCGCGGCCTTCAGCAGGCGCGCCGATAGCCCGCTAAAATGCGGGCCGAAGCGCCACCTGCTGTCTAGTATGACGCCCAGATACTATACTAATAACCCGCCACGAACTAAGAACTTGCTCGTTGACGTTTGGGGTATTCTGGCTTCACAACCCCTTAATTGATCTTGCTGACATTTTAATGATAAAATTTTGTGCGCCTCATCTTTAACCCTACCAAATTTTGTAAAGATTGGAAAAATGATACTAATCGTCTATCAAATCTAAATGGAAATGCCATCAAAATGCACGGCCGTCCCACTGGCACGCTAAAACTCGAATTAAAGAACTTCGTCCGCTACCGCGCACTCGTCCAATGATCTTTAAAATATTTTAATGTCAAACTGTAAAAATACCATTTTAAATAAATGATAAAATGGCGAATCTCATTTATTTGGACCTAATTTAACGTAGCATAAGAGACGGCAATTGTTGATCCGATAGTTGGCAATAGCTAACGGATCAACAATTAACGCATACCACAACCCATCGGATCAACATTTGTTAAGTGAAATTATATTTCTCGGTGAGGTGAACCTCAAAGGTTCAATGACCTTAAAGCTTACAAAATCATCGCTTGCTCAAAGTAACGCACGTACCTCATAAAAAAATCCTTCCTTTTTCCTTGCCGGGACCGGAACCGGTTACCAATGAAAGGGTATTAGATAGATATTATACATATAAACCTTCCTCTTGAATTACTCCTATTAAAAAAAACGCACCAAAATCCGTTGTTTAGTTTTAAAGATAAAAGCACACATACAGGCAGACAGCGGAAGCGACTTTGTTTTTAAACTTAGTAGTGATGGTATTTTTACAGTTTGACATTAAAAAAAATTTAAGATCATTGGACGAGTGCGCGCCGCGCGGTAGCGAACGAAGTTCTTTAATTTTACTTTTAGCGAGCCAGTGGGACAGCCGTGCATTTCGTTTCGATGGCATTTCCATTTCGATTGTTTGTTAGACGATAACGTGAGTATCATTTTTCCAATCTTTACAAAATTTAGTGGGGTTATAGCTGAGGTGCACAAAATTTCTTCATTAAAATCTGAGCGGGATCAATCAAGGGGTTGTGAAGTCAGAAGACCCCAAACGTCAACGAGCAACTTCTTAGTTCGAGGCGGATTATTAGTATAGTATCTGGGCCTCATACTAGACGGCAGGTGGCGCTTCGGCCTGCATTTTAGCGGGCTGTCGGCGCGCATGATGATGGCTGCGGCCGGTGTCTCCTGGCTCCTCCCAATCTGGGCAGCATGGCCCTTTACGGGATCCCAATCTGGGCGGACTCCCTCCATAGGAGGCAAAATGCCGCCAACATCCGCCGGCCCCAAAGGGCCATCTTCAGAGCCAAATAAAAACTTTGCATCTTGCTTCATCACATCAGTTTACAGTTCTGATCCTGACGCTCTCCGCAAAGATGTGAAAATCTATCCCAACCAACCATACACCCACACCAAACAACCAGCCATCCAATAACTCGTCTCGCAAAATCCCACGCATCCAATAACTGACCGCATTTCTTTAAATATCCGCCTGACAGATCCTGCTCTTATTTAAAAAAAAGAAAAGATAAAAGATATTTATTCTCTAATTTAGGCACATTACAATGCACTTATGAACGTCAGAGAGAAAAATAAACTACTACCGGTTCTAACCCTACACCTCTGACCGGCGACTATTACCGGTAAGAAACTCGGCGGGACTTATTTTTTCAAAACAGTAATACTAATACATTAAAGATAGTATATACAATAGTGTAATTAAAATGAAAAATAAAAATAAAATCCAAATCTGGCTGCTTCGCAAAACGTTTGATATGCTTTCTTACCTGAACTGTGTCCTCTAAATAAATAAGAGAGTTAAATAAATGATCTTTTATCTATTAGAATCTTAAACTGTAAGGGACTGCAATTGTTGACCCGATCGGAGCTGTATGCAAAGTCATACATTAGATCCACAAAAACTCGCGGATCAACAATAGTTGCCAAATAGCGAACGGATCAACAATTAACTCACGCCACAACCCATATGAACAATATATACAATATATAGCCTACCAGAAGGGACATCAATTGTTGATCCGATCGGAGCAACATCTGTCTGTATGCAGACTCATACATTAGATCAACAAAAACTGTTCGGATCAACAATAGCTGGCAAATAGCGAACGAATCAACAATTAACTCACGCCACAACCCATATGATCAATATATATAGCCTACCAGAAGGGACATCAATTGTTGATCCGATCGGAGCAACATCTGTCTGTATGCAGACTCATACATTAGATCAACAAAAACTGTTTGGACCAACAATAGTTGGCAAATAGCGAACGGATCAACAATTAACTCACGCCACAACCCATATGTACAATATTTGTTGAGTGAAATTATATTTCTCGGTGAGGTGAACCTCAAAGGTTTAATGACCTCAAAACCTACACTCAAAATATCACATCGCTTGCTTAAAGTAACGCACGTTACTCATACAAAAGATTCTAAAAAGCCTTCCTTTTTCCTTGTCTACATTATACTTTATGTCTACTGTGAAAATTTCAAGTCTCTAGGTTAGGTTAAGTAGTTTCGGTTCTGCGTTGATGTTTCAGTTAGTCAGTCAATCCGCACAGGGCCTTTTCTTTTATTTGTATAGATAGATGATCGGGGAAATATAATTTCACTCAACAAATATTGATCAAATGGTGGCGTGAGTTAATTGCTGATCCGTTCGCTATTTGCCAACTATTGTTGATCCGCGAGTTTTTGTGGATCTAATGTATGAGTTTGCATACAGCTCCGATGGGATCAACAATTGCTGTCCCTTCTGGCAGGTTCAGTTAGGTCCAAATAAATGAGATTCACCTTTTTATCATTTATTTTAAATCTATTTTTACGGTTTAATATTCTAATATATTAAAGATCATTTATTTACGTAAGAGCAGGATTTGTCAGGCAGATATTTAATTTACACTAAAACCCCTTTGCCGCCTCGGTGCTAATGGTCGGGGTCGCGAGAACGATAAGGCACACTGCCGTAACCCCGTCAGCGATTGCCCGCACAGCAGACTCTTCTCTGCGAGCATTTTTTCCCTATTTTTTCTCTAATTTGCGCACCGAGAGACTTAATCGTTCGCCTTCCAGCTAAGGGGCCCATGTGTAGGCAGAAAACGTCCCCGAGTCTTCCACCCACAGATGCCGTTAGGGTGGCAGTCGGAGGTCATACGCCAGCAGTCGTCGCCCCACACAACAATTGATGTCCCTTCTCGTAGGCTATATATATTGATCATATGGGTTGTGGCGTGAGTTAATTGTTGATCCGTTCGCTATTTGCCAACTATTGTTGATCCAAACAGTTTTTGTAGATTTAATGTCTGAGTCTGCATACAGGCAGATGTTGCTCCGATCGGATCAACAATTGATGTCCCTTCTGGTAGGCTATATATTGTATATATTGATCATATGGGTTGTGGCGTGAGTTAATTGTTGATCCGTTCGCTATTTGCCAACTATTGTTGATCCGCGGGTTTTTGTGGATCTAATGTATGACTTTGCATACAGCTCCGATGAGATCAACAATTGCTGTCCCTTCTGGCAGGTTCAGTTAGGTCCAAATAAATGAGATTCCTCTTTTTATCATTTATTTTAAATCTATTTTTAGGGTTTAATTATCTAATATATTAAAGATCATTTATTTACCTACGAGAAGGATTTGTTAGGCGGATATTTAATTTACACTAAAAACCCCTTTGCCGCCTCGGTGCTAATGGTCGGGGTCACGAGAACGATAAGGCACACTACCGTAACCCCGTCAGCGATTGCCCACGCAGCAGACTCTTCTCTGCGAGCATTTTTTCCCTATTTTTTCTGGGCGGACTCCCTCCATAGGAGGAAAAATGCCGCCGACATCCGCCGGCCCCAAAGGGCCATCTTCAGAGCCAAATAAAAACTTGGCATCTTACTTCATCAGATCAGTTTACAGTTCTGATCCTGACGCTCTCCGCAAAGATGTGGAAATCTATCCCAACCAACCATACACCCACACCAAACAACCAGCCATCCAATAACTCGTCTCGCAAAATCCCACGCATCCAATAACTGACCGCATTACTTTAAATATCCGCCTGACAAATCCTGCTCTTATTAAAAAAAAAGAAAAGATAAAAGATATTTATTCTCTAATTTAGGCACATTACAATGCACTTATAAACGTCAGAGAGAAAAATAAACTACTACCGGTTCTAACCCTACACCTCTGACCGGCGACTATTACCGGTAAGAAACTCGGCGGGACTTATTTTTTCAAAACAGTAATACTAATACATTAAAGATAGTATATACAATAGTGTAATTAAAATGAAAAATAAAAATAAAATCCAAATCTGGCTGCTTCGCAAAACGTTTGATATGCTTTCTTACCTGAACTGTGTCCTCTAAATAAATAAGAGAGTTAAATAAATGATCTTTAATCTATTAGAATCTTAAACTGTAAGGGACTGCAATTGTTGACCCGATCGGAGCTGTATGCAAAGTCATACATTAGATCCACAAAAACTCGCGGATCAACAATAGTTGCCAAATAGCGAACGGATCAACAATTAACTCACGCCACAACCCATATGAACAATATATACAATATAAAGCCTACCAGAAGGGACATCAATTGTTGATCCGATCGGAGCAACATCTGTCTGTATGCAGACTCATACATTAGATCAACAAAAACTGTTCGGATCAACAATAGCTGGCAAATAGCGAACGAATCAACAATTAACTCACGCCACAACCCATATGATCAATATATATAGCCTACCAGAAGGGACATCAATTGTTGATCCGATCGGAGCAACATCTGTCTGTATGCAGACTCATACATTAGATCAACAAAAACTGTTCGGACCAACAATAGTTGGCAAATAGCGAACGGATCAACAATTAACTCACGCCACAACCCATATGTACAATATTTGTTGAGTGAAATTATATTTCTCGGTGAGGTGAACCTCAAAGGTTTAATGACCTCAAAACCTACAGTCAAAATATCACATCGCTTGCTCAAAGTAACGCACGTCACTCATACAAAAGATTCTAAAAAGCCTTCCTTTTTCCTTGTCTACATTATAATTTATGTCTACTGTGAAAAATTCAAGTCTCTAGGTTAGGTTAAGTAGTTTCGGTTCTGCGTTGATGTTTCAGTTAGTCAGTCAATCCGCACAGGGCCTTTTCTTTTATTTGTATAGATAGATGATCGGGGAAATATAATTTCACTCAACAAATATTGATCAAATGGTGGCGTGAGTTAATTGCTGATCCGTTCGCTATTTGCCAACTATTGTTGATCCGCGAGTTTTTGTGGATCTAATGTATGAGTTTGCATACAGCTCCGATGGGATCAACAATTGCTGTCCCTTCTGGCAGGTTCAGTTAGGTCCAAATAAATGAGATTCGCCTTTTTATCATTTATTTTAAATCTATTTTTACGGTTTAATATTCTAATATATTAAAGATCATTTATTTACCTAAGAGCAGGATTTGTCAGGCGGATATTTAATTTACACTAAAAACCCCTTTGCCGCCTCGGTGCTAATGGTCGGGGTCGCGAGAACGATAAGGCACACTACCGTAACCCCGTCAGCGATTGCCCGCACAGCAGACTCTTCTCTGCGAGCATTTTTTCCCTATTTTTTCTCTAATTTGCGCACCGAGAGACTTAATCGTTCGCCTAAGGGGCCCATGTGTAGGCAGAAAACGTCCCCGAGTCTTCCACCCACAGATGCCGTTAGGGTGGCAGTCGGAGGTCATACGCCAGCAGTCGTCGCCCCACACAACAATTGATGTCCCTTCTGGTTGTCTATATATATTGATAATATGGGTTGTGGCGTGAGTTAATTGTTGATCCGTTCGCTATTTGCCAACTATTGTTGATCCAAACAGTTTTTGTAGATTTATTGTCTGAGTCTGCATACAGGCAGATGTTGCTCCAATCGGATCAACAATTGATGTCCCTTCTGGTAGGCTATATATTGTATATATTGATCATATGGGTTGTGGCGTGAGTTAATTGTTGATCCGTTCGCTATTTGCCAACTATTGTTGATCCGCGGGTTTTTGTGGATCTAATGTATGACTTTGCATACAGCTCCGATGAGATCAACAATTGCTGTCCCTTCTGGCAGGTTCAGTTAGGTCCAAATAAATGAGATTCCTCTTTTTATCATTTATTTTAAATCTATTTTTAGGGTTTAATTATCTAATATATTAAAGATCATTTATTTACCTACGAGCAGGATTTGTCAGGCGGATATTTAATTTACACTAAAAACCTTTTTGCCGCCTCGGTGCTAATGGTCGGGGTCACGAGAACGATAAGGCACACTACCGAAACCCCGTCAGCGATTGCCCACGCAGCAGACTCTTCTCTGCGAGCATTTTTTCCCTATTTTTTCCGGGCGGACTCCCTCCATAGGAGGAAAAATGCCGCCGACATCCGCCGGCCCCAAAGGGCCATCTTCAGAGCCAAATAAAAACTTGGCATCTTACTTCATCAGATCAGTTTACAGTTCTGATCCTGACGCTCTCCGCAAAGATGTGGAAATCTATCCCAACCAACCATACACCCACACCAAACAACCAGCCATCCAATAACTCGTCTCGCAAAATCCCACGCATCCAATAACTGACCGCATTTCTTTAAATATCCGCCTGACAAATCCTGCTCTTATTTAAAAAAAATCAAAAAGGTAAAAGATATTTATTCTCTAATTTAGGCACATTACAATGCACTTATGAACGTCAGAGAGAAAAATAAACTACTACCGGTTCTAACCCTACACCTCTGACCGGCGACTATTACCGGTAAGAAACTCGGCGGGACTTATTTTTTCAAAACAGTAATACTAATACATTAAAGATAGTATATACAATAGTGAATTAAAATGAAAAATAAAAATAAAATCCAAATCTGGCTGCTTCGCAAAACGTTTGATATGCTTTCTTACCTGAACTGTGTCCTCTAAATAAATAAGAGAGTTAAATAAATGATCTTTAATCTATTAGAATTTTAAACTGTAAGGGACTGCAATTGTTGATCCGATCGGAGCTGTATGCAAAGTCATACATTAGATCCACAAAAACTCACGGATCAACAATAGTTGCCAAATAGCGAACGGATCAACAATTAACTCACGCCACAACCCATATGATCAATATATACAATATATTGCCTACCAGAAGGGACATCAATTGTTGATCCGCTCGGAGCAACATCTGTCTGTATGCAGACTCATACATTAGATCAACAAAAACTGTTCGGATCAACAATAGCTGGCAAATAGCGAACGGATCAACAATTAACTCACGCCCACAACCCATATGATCAATATATATAGCCTACCAGAAGGGACATCAATTGTTGATCCGATCGGAGCAACATCTGTCTGTATGCAGACTCATACATTAGATCAACAAAAACTGTTCGGACCAACAATAGTTGGCAAATAGCGAACGGATCAACAATTAACTCACGCCACAACCCATATGTTCAATATTTGTTGAGTGAAATTATATTTCTCGGCTATATATATTGATCACATTGGTTGTGGCGTGAGTTATTTGTTGATCCGTTCGCTATTTGCCAACTATTGTTGATCCAAACAGTTTTTTTTAGATTTAATGTCTGAGTCTGCATACAGGCAGATGTTGCTCCGATCGGATCAACAATTGATGTCCCTTCTGGTAGGCTATATATTGTATATATTGATGATATGGGTTGTCGCGTGAGTTAATTGTTGATCCGTTCGCTATTTGCCAACTATTGTTGATCCGCGAGTTTTTGTGGATCTAATGTATGACTTTGCATACAGCTCCGATGAGATCAACAATTGCTGTCCCTTCTGGCAGGTTCAGTTAGGTCCAAATAAATGAGATTCCTCTTTTTATCATTTATTTTAAATCTATTTTTAGGGTTTAATTATCTAATATATTAAAAATCATTTATTTACCTACGAGAAGGATTTGTCAGGCGGATATTTAATTTACACTAAAAACCCCTTTGCCGCCTCGGTGCTAATGGTCGGGGTCGCGAGAACGATAGGGCACACTACCGTAACCCCGTCAGCGATTGCCCGCGCAGCAGACTCTTCTCTGCGAGCATTTTTTACCTACTTTTTCTCTAATATGCGCACCGAGAGACTTAATCGTTCGCCTTCCAGCTAAGGGGCCCATGTGTAGGCAGCAAACGTCCCCGAGTTTTCCACCCACAGACGCCGTTAGGGTGGCAGTCGCCGCCCCACACGCTTGCGACGAATTGGGTGGAAGGCCGGATCTGCCTCCCTTACACGCTCCGCTGTCTCCTGCGGAGCCATCACGTCCTCGCAGTAGGAGGAGACCATTGCTTTCCAGGCCCTGTCGCTGTCGACCATGGCTTGCACCGGTAACGTCCTACAACCACCATGAGTGCGGCCCGCTGCTCTGCCTACGACGGGCACACAGCCAGCGTATGTAGTGCCGTGTCTTCGGCGTCGCCGCACCCGTGGCATTTTGCCGTTGGTACCCAACCCGCCACCCTACACAGGTATTTGCCGAAGCAGCGATGCTCCGAAAGGATCTGTGTGAGGTGGAAGGAGAGAAACTTATCACGCCTTTCGACCTATTTCTCCAGAAGAATTGCTCCGATGGTCCAGTGGCCAGCACTGGGCTCCTCCAACCTTCTCTTCCATTTTCCTAGGAGCACTTGACGAGAGTCTAGCCTCCACCGTCTGACCTCTTCTAGAAGGGGGAAATTTCCTCCCGCCCGCGCCTCGGTGACACGCCAATAAATATCGGCCAGAACCGCGGCGTCCAGGTCCCAGGGCGGGGTTCCCGCCAGTACGCACGGTGCCTTGTAGGAGAGGGTTCGGTATGCCCTCGCCATCCTGACCGCCATGACCCGTTGCGGCCTCCGTAATTGGACCTGGTTTTGGGAGGACAGGGACCCAGCCCATATGGGTGCCCCGTGCAGAGCCATCGACCATACCACTCCTGCGTACAGTATCCGACATCCGATGTTCGGCCTAGCGATTTGGCAGAAGACGGCTAAGAGCCGACGCTGCCCCGATTAATTTGGCGCCAGGCATTTAAAATGCTCCCAAAACGTCCAGCGACTGTCAAGGATAATGCCCAGGTACCTTATGGTGGATTTGACTTCGATAGCCGTTCCTCCTATTTATTTGGACTTAACTTAGCCTACCAGAAGGGACATCAATTGTTGATCCGATCGGAGCAACATCTGTCTGTATGCAGACTCATACATTAGATGAACAAAAACTGTTCGGATCAACAATAGCTGGCAAATAGCGAACTGATCAACAATTAACTCACGCCCACAACCCATCGGATCAACATTTGTTGAGTAAAATAATATTTCTCGGTGAGATCATTGAACCTGTACAGGTTGGATGAGTAATCATCTATCTATACATATAAAAGGAAAAGTCCTGACTGACTGACATATCAATGCAGACCCGAACCTACTAAATCTAGACACTTGAAATTTTCACAGTAGACCTTATTTGTAGCAAGGAATAAGGAAGGATGTTTGTTATCATTTGTATGGGAACCATTCGTTTGTTTTAGCATGGGATGTGAATGATGTGATATTTTGTGTTTAGACTCTTAATTAAAAACTAAGAAACAAATTTTCACTGTTTTGGAAAATTCATCCCGTGACCCGAAACTACTAAACTAAGAGATTTGATATTTTCACAGTAGACATAATTTTAATTTATAACGTAAGCAAGGAATAAGAAAGGATTTTTGTGATATTTCGTATGGGGAACGTACGTTTCTTTGATTACCGCTCGTGTGACCACTCGAGCCAACCTTGTAGGACTGATCCCAGCGCGTCCAGTGTCCGGCGGCCGAAAGTAGCGGAAGTGAGGTCATCCACCCAGTGTAGGATGAGTGCGTTCCCAGCCTCCTGCCGTATGGCCTCCCGCTCTTCCAGGGCCGGGCGCTCCCCAAGCGCTCTCCGTGCCACCGTTTACTCGTACACTCTGGCGAGCACCCACGCCTCAAGCTACCAAGGCGGGGTGCCGACCAGAGCGCACGCGGCCGTGAAACTTACCGAACGGTAAGCCCTCGCCACCCGCTGTGCCATGGCCCTTTGGGGACGGCTGATGGCGGCGGCATTTTCCCTCCTATAGAAAGAGTCCGCCCAGATTGGGACCCCGGAAAGGGCCATGCTCCCCAGATTCGGGAGGAGCCAAGAAAAAGCGTCCGCGGCCTTCAGCAGGCGCGCCGACATTCCGCTTAAATGCGGGCCGAAGCACCACCTGCTGTCTAGCATGAGAAAAGCAGATGAAATATCTGGGCCTTTACTTCGATCCTGATGCCCTCCACAAACACGTGAAAATCTATCCCAACCAACCATACAACCCATACCAAACAACTAACCATCCAATCACTCGTTCCGCCGAATCCCCCCCATCCAATAACTGACCGCATTTTATTAAAATCAATTCAAACGAATGCATATTCTTATATTAATATAAAAACTTTGATTTTCGATTCTCAACGGATCAACAAATCTAGTAAGCAGAACGGCAACGTTGCATTGACTTCCATCGGCCAATCACAGAAGAAGTCATAAAGTGCTTCATCGTGATTGGTCCGTTTGAATCGGATCAACATTTATCGGAGCGGATTTGTATATTGGAGCCACATTTGACAAGCGTTATTTTCAGCCATGTCATGTGACTAAAATGGCAAATGTTGATCCGATCGGAGCCACACCAGTATTAGAAAAAGCGTAATAGATCAACATAAGGCCTCCGGATCAACATTTGTTTTTGGATCAACAATTAACTGATCATACGTCTCGAAAGATCAACATTTACCGTGTTGGTATCTCTATATATATATATATATGTTCATAAATAATGTAATCACTTATAATTTGAATCTAGTCTCTATTTTTGCCTGATAAAGGTTTTGATGGTAATTGACATATTAAAATATATTACCGAATTTACTTACAGTGGACGTTGATGGAAAATCGACGTGATATTATGATTTAACGATCTATCATAATTGACAAAATAGTGTTATGTTCACTAATGAGCAAAGTATTGCTTAGAGATTTACGAACTGAATTACTCCCTTTTCACGTGACTGTCGAAACGAAGGAGGTTATTTTAATCATACAGTGAACACATTACGCCAATTATAGTCAAAACGCGAATAAATAAAACTAAAGTTTCCTAATACTAGTATGTCAAGTATAATCGCCATTTAAATACATTTATTTTTGATAAAACTTATTAATTCAAGCTATCCCTGTATTTAATAGGTGGATACAACGCGTCCTTGTATTCAAAATACTTCATGATTGACTATGTATCGTAATAGTCGCAATGTAGAGTCACAATGTAGAGTCACAATGTAGAGTCACAATGTAGAGTCACCATGTAGAGTCACAATGTAGAGTCACAATGTAGAGTCACAATGTAGAGTCACCATGTAGAGTCACCATGTAGAGTCTCCATGTAGGGTCTCAATGTAGAGTCTCAATGTAGAGTCTCAATGTAGTCTCAATGTAGAGTCTCAATGTAGAGTCTCAATGTAGAGTCTCAATGTAGAGTCTCAATGTAGAGTCTCAATGTAGAGTCTCAATGTAGAGTCTCAATGTAGAGTCTCAATGTAGAGTCTCAATGTAGAGTCTCAATGTAGAGTCGCGTATAGAGTCATGTATAGAGTCGCGTATAGAGTCGCGTATAGATTCGCGTATAGAGTCGCGTATAGAGTCGCGTATAGAGTCGCGTATAGAGTCGCGTATAGAGTCGCGTATAGAGTCGCGTATAGAGTCGCGTATAGAGTCGCGTATAGAGTCGCGTATAGAGTCGCGTATAGAGTCGCGTATAGAGTCGCGTATAGAGTCGCGTATAGAATCGCGTATAGAGTCGCGTATAGAGACGAAATGAAGTCTCATTTGGGGGTCGATGTAGACTCAACGTGTAGAGACGAATATGTAAAATGAAATGACATGTATAAAATGTCATGTGAAGTCAGATGCAGAATGTATGTATGATTCTTAAGTAAAACCAAATGTTGAGGCGACACGTATGATGTCGTGGACCACGCATATGGTTGGGTTTGCAACCATTGGACGTCAGACCTTTATTCAGTCCTACTTAAATAGATCTATTTACCTCAGTAACCTATTTGTGTTAAGCACGTGGATGAACGTGCAGGACCTACCTTAATAATCTAGTACCTATGAAACACACGTGGATGAACGTGTGCTACTTTGATACAAGACCTACTTCGATATATCGAGTATCTGCGCAACGCACGTGAATAAACTTACGAAACTCTCATTCAGTTGTTAACTTAATATACCTAGTAATATTTTTATCACTTTTTAACGTAAACAAGAACAGGAAAGTAATCAATAAACTTTGAATAACATGCTCCTAATCGAAATGCACGATTTACATCATCGTCATATATTTAAGAGCTTAGCTCTTGTCGGTATACGCAAAACACCAATACATATATTATTTGCAGAAAATTATGATACAAATCACATATAATCAAATTAAATAAGACTTCAAAGAAAAAAAATGGTCTAATCACATTTACTGATTTATTATTTATAGTTATCAATTACTTTATTTTATATTATGTATGCGTAACAAATATCAGACGTTATTTTAATAATTTATGCAGTATTGAGAATTTTAATTTTATGAAGTGCTATATCTATATATATGAATTGTCTACATATATTCAACCTACTAGTAATGGTCTTACTAAGAGATTCTATCTATAATTTGGACATCTTCAAAAATCTTACTATGCCTGACAAGCCCCTTCAACTGAATATATATAAAAAAAAGTGTGAAATACATTATATGAATACTTTTTGAATCTAGTATACTGAATTAAACTGTACAAGTTTAAAGAACATAATAATAATTTTAAAGAATATAACAACAATAAATATCATTTAGTACTATTCGTTATTATATTATGACCACCTGAAGTCAGTGACAAAAGGCAAAACCGATTAGATGCATCTGGTTTGTACGTATTTATATTAAAATGGTAAAAACTTTTTAGAAAAATACTTGGTTTGTTTAATTCATGTAGTGTTAACTTTCTGCGACTGCAGAGTCCAGGTTGAGGTTCGTGAGGAACTTGCATAATAAAAACTTTACAAAACCACATATCTAGTCCTAATTATTTTCATATTACTTAAATATTGTTAAAACTGATTCAGTAATTAATTTATTATAGATTATTTGGCTCAGGCCCTGACATTTCTAGAACGAAATAGGATGATGATGGCTAATGTTTAATCTTGCTTTTATCGCTGCTGGGTAAAATTATTTATTAATATAACATGAGTAGGTATTAAACATAAGTTCATAGTGCATTTATTTTCACATTGGATAATGTCACGAATCCTACAATATCATTTCAATGAATTAATTGGAATTTCAATCAATTAATTGGAACACCTATACAAATATTATAATTAAATTTAAACTTGTATGACAATGTAAAACTAATGCTTTATAAATACCCTTTATGGTTTAGGAATAAAAAAAAAATTAATAACATAATTACAAATTTATACGTATGTGTTAAATTAGTTTTATTATAACCAATCACTTTTAGACAAAGTTGAAAATACTTCGCGTGTTGTATTTATTGCGAAACCTTAATTGCAGTTTTCAAAATAACAGGCGTTATTTTAAATTCAAATCATGTTAACGTCGTAAGCTACTTGATTCATTGTCGGTATGTTATCATTAATACGTATTACTTTACTACTTAAACAATTGGGATACTTCGGAGTTCAACTTAAACTAAAAATAAAATTAAACCCAAATAAAACTAAATTCGTGCCTAGTAAATATATTTTAATCCACGATGTTACTCCTTTCTTAAGCTTGTACTTCGAAAATGTAAATAAACAATTACATGATTGCCATTAAAATATTTAGATAATCACACATATTAAAATGATTTACGCTAACTCAATTGTGATAATAAGAAAAGAAAAAAAAAATACATTCAACAGTAAATCCTGTTATAATAACCTAAAAACCAAACTAATATTATTCAGAAACTAACACGTCTAAATTATTCACATTTCTAAAGAAAGTGTTACAAGTTTCAGACTGATGATCCAGGAGCCTCCAGGTGAAAGGGCCAGGGTTTGGTATTTGTTTACCACCCAGGAGTGCCCAGGTGAGAGGGTCGGGGTGTAGAACACTTGCGACCCAGGAGTGCCAAGGTGAGATGGCCAGGGAGGGCTATGCTATTCTTCTTCCTCTAAAAAGGCATCACTACATCTTCTCTGACGCTACACACTCGAGAGAAGTGATTCGACGGTCATGGTCGTCACGTCATGTATAGTGGTCTTCGGAAGGCGACGCAACTCTGCACGACTTCCCGTCATCGTTATGCATTCAACTACGTCTCGAGTGTTAATTAAAATCGTCTTAATCAATCGTGTTGTTATAAATATGGTGATGTGCGATATTCATGTGAAAGTGATTAAGTGTATTTTATGTTATAAAGTTTTCGTCTAATTATGAATTTCCAAATTCATTAAATCAAGTCAGATCATATTTTATTCCATAACGAAAACAATAATTACGCTTAATATTGGTTTGATGTTTGCTGCTGCTTAGATATGTATCAAACTCAATCACTATGATATTGTTTTAGCGACTACGATAAATCCAATTGTTATTATTCAAACTTGATGATAAAGTTATCTCAATTAATTGATGATGAAGTCATCTTAATGAAACATTAAAAACTGTCGGGTTGATCTGTGCTGTAATTGATATATCGATCATAATACACATTATTTTTATTATTGAACCTTGATGATAAAGTCATCATAATTAAATATTATGTTAACTATTGGATTGATCTTTGCTGTATCGACATATCAAATTATCATTATTCAATCATTTTAACGACTATGATACACCTTATTGGTATTACTCTAACTTGGAAATAAAGTCATGTTAATTAAATATTAAGAGGAAGAACTATTAGTTTGACCTCTGCTGTATTGAGATATCAAACTAACATTATTCAAGAATTTAATGACTATGATAAACCTTATTAGTATTATTTAAACTTAGTAATAAAGTCGTTTTAATTAAATGTTATGAAGAAGAAGTATTACTTTGATCTTTGCTTTATTGATTTGTCAAACTCTATCACTATTCAATCATTTTAACGATTATGATAATATATACCTTGAAGTGGTTAACGCGTCTGCCGCGAATGCAGAAGACGCTGGTTCGATCCCAGCCTTGGGCACCGGAGGCCTTGGTCATTTTTTTTCTTTGTATATGACATCTATTTAAATTTATAATATATACCTTATTCGTATTACTCAAATTGGATAATTTCTGATAACTAATATTACGAAGTCAATAACTAATAATATTACGAAATTAAGTAGTTGGGTTTGTTCAAAGTTTAATAATTTGTTTTGATTGTTGTTTACTCTGAATAAAATAAACTTGTGCTTCTTTTACACATAAGCACTTATGTACAAAGGCTAACTTAATCATAAAGAGAGGAGGTGGGTAATCATCTCTTTGTGAACACTAGTTCTATACTCTACTACTCGATGATAGTTCATTTTACGGTGTGTAATCATTTATTATTTCATTAACTTGTAACTAGAGAAAAAAAATGTATAAAATCCGATGTCTTAAGATTGATAACTATTTTATATTTATGTTATTCGGGCAGTTTGTATACATTACTTTTCATTGTCAGAATTGATCTGTAAATTGTTTTGTTTGAACTATTATTTCATTAAGTTTTGGCGAAGGGTCTCGCCTCGAACAGGATGGCCGAGCTGTAAGCATTATTATTTTATAAATACTTTATGTTTTAAGGATGACTACTTTGTATTTAGCATCATGTCAAAAGAGAGTCAATTGACTATTCCTTCTTGTTCGTTCCCGCCATTTTGGTAATATTATAAATAGCGGGTATACAGCTGCGGCCGCCGTTCCGTTCTTGACCAGGTTGTTGTAAAGACGTCTTGAAAGTATTATTGTCTTATAATGTAATTTGTTCATGTTCAAACCTTGTAGCAAACGAATATAAATGTAACTACTGGTAAAGTATTCGTTTATTTTCATCATCCTAGTGATATCCCCAACACGATAGGCCGCCGCTGGATGAGGTAATTCCAATATGAAATAGGTACAATTATTTATTCTGTGCCCTTACATTACCTTACCTTATTACCTTAGACTTGTTACTTGGTTGGACCCACAGTTCACTTTCTGAGTCGCGTGTCGGTGGTTGGACCCACAGTTCGCTTTCTGAGTCTCGTGTGGGTAAGCGATTGTTATACAAGTAGTTTAGAAATAGGATGCGAGAATTAGATACGAAGGGTGTCTATTTAATTAATTTATTACTTCGTACGTAATTACACTGGAAATGAGGACATTGTTTTAGAAAGATATATTAGGCACTGGGTTTAGTTAGTTTATTTTGGACTATACACATATCTATGGCTTATTACTAGTGTTAGTATAGCTACAGTTTATTTTACGATAAAGAAACAAAAAAAATCATTGCTATGTAATTAATTTCTAAATTTTTAAAGAATAAAAAACACTACCTACAGTCAAAACCTTTTATAGCGACATTGAAGTCGTTGTAAAAGGTTTCAAGTGTATAGTTATTTTTATTTTTATTGCTATTGAAGGTAGCGAGAGATTCTTATCAATGGATGATGATTATTACTGCTTTTGCTTATAAATTATTTACATTGACTAATTTTAAAATAAAAAGGGTATTTTATAAAATTAACCTATCACTGCCACACACATTAATTTATTTTAAATGTCCTTAATTTACGCTCCACAAAAGTACCACACATATAAAGGAAAAAGTTCCCGTATTAGTTAAAACACTCATTTTAATCACATTCAAATTACAAAAATCTGTTTGTGATTTTACTCACAAAAAACCGCAAATGTACGAAATACGAGTAATTTCATTTCATTTTTAATCCAGGGCCCTTCATTCGCCGGTGCCGGGTGATATTTAATACTAAGGAAAAATCAGGCAAGTCATTCTAAAAACTCTACAATCTCTCGCGTGTATTAAATACAAGCTTTAAAATTTGACTGCTTTGAAAAAAGCTTGTTCTGGCACTCAAAATAAAAATGTGGTAAGTACGTATGAGATGTATATACATCAGAGTTACTGCGTTTTGAGTTAGAGTATCAGTGTGAGATATGAGATTTTTCAAAGTAGTGACGAAATGCTGTGATCGAAGCTTTATGTCAATTAAATTATGCCAATGATTAATAGGTAATTATGACAGTTATTTTATCATTATGTTTGGGCAATTTCGGTCACAGAAACCTTCTCGGCGGTCTTTGGTATTGTAGACCAAGATCTACTTTGGGTCGTTGCGTCACAGCGGTTTTATTTATTTATTTACAGCGGTAAGCAAAAGCCCCTCTCATTTACGTGTCTATGCCAGCAAACCGCATTTCATTTAACTTATTATTTGATTCGGGGATCAATGTTACTCTGCGTCCGTAGGAATCATATGAGACAACCCTCGTGATCCCTAGGCTAACAGTAACAAACTTGGCAGCTCTGCTGCACTGCCCCATCTGGACCTCGCAGCACTCACTGGATTTTCACATTCAGCATTCCCACTAATAACCACATGAGAGAAGAAATGCCTATCTACCTAGATATTTACCCAGTGACGTGTGCCATACGATAAATAAATAGTTATTTGAGTTACTACACTTACCTAGTAGTTACTATCGTCGTGGCCACAATAGCTTATAGCGAAAATGATGTACAGTGCTAAATATGTTAACAAATTCAACTAAAACAAGTCTATTTCCTAAAATAGCTATAGAGAAAGTTATGCCTCAAAATAGAGCCAATGGAAATCAAGTTGTCCTGTAAGTCTATATATGTCTGGCCATTGTTACGTACCAAGAATAAAATCTGCCTTACATAATTCAATTTCCTTGGTCAATTGACTTAGAAACTATCCACCACGGTTACCTATTAGTCCTATTACTCGTAGAAGGATGGATAT
Organism: Pammene fasciana; assembly: GCA_911728535.1. Lineage (NCBI taxonomy): Eukaryota > Metazoa > Arthropoda > Insecta > Lepidoptera > Tortricidae > Pammene > Pammene fasciana. Next base: position 13,480,293 of record OU452287.1, read on the forward strand.
ATTCTGGCATGCAATAGACAACAGTACTACCCTAGCTGCGGAACAACCGACATACATTGGAAATTCAATTTGAATAGTGTACTTGACATGGCACATGTTGAATTTTAAAACTTTGTTATATGGATAAAAAATGAGCAATCTATCAAAAAAATTTGGAAATTTAATAAACATATAAATTTAATAAACATATAAGGCGTTTTTAAAGTTTCAAAATGTTTTATTTTCTTCTGTTCTTTTGTTTTTAATTTCGAAAGCGAAAAAATGGTACTTACTACTTGATTCGTTACATTTTATTTAAAAAAAAACTTGTAAAACTTTATTCATAAACTTGACATTAGTAATTTTATTGAATTTCAATGCAATTAGTAAGTGTGTTAAGGTGTTACGTATTAAAGACGTCATAAGTTTTATGGTACCAATTATTTTGAGTCATTTCGATCGTCGAGCACGAACGTCATACTTTGACTCTTATTTCCGACCTTTTGTATTACTTTTATGTAGTTGGTCCCATACAAACATTTGATTTTACAAAAAACAGGATCAATACTATGAGTTACAAATAATTGTCAAGTAGCCAGTTCGGAATTTTTTGTAACAAACTAAATTAATAATAGCGATCGTTGCCGGTATTACTAAAAATCAAAATAGCGCCCGACTATCGCAATATTAACAAAATATTCTTAAATGTAATTTAGGTAAGGAAAATAAATTATCCGATTATCTGAAAAATATTTTAAAATATTCATTAACAACCGAGATACCGAAATTGAATACCAGTTAATTCGTATGAAAATAATACCGGTATTCGATCCGTAGATCAGTTGGAATCCTGGTTACTCATACATTTTCTAGGAATAACCAAGTTTTGTGACGCGTCGAGACAGCCACTGCTAATTAGTTTTACGTAAGCTTGGCTTTCGTCGAAACTATAGGCAAAGTACTTGAATAGAGTTAATTAAATAAGTTAAACTAACAACTCGTTAAAACGGCAAAGGAGCAAAGTTTTCATTTAATGGAAATTGCAAGATATATTACTTATATATTTACCCGAATATGTACTCATTAAACTTAACAGACTGTAAGGTTTTATATCCAATATGAGCGAATCTTTAAACATAGTGGTTAGCATAGGTATATGGTAACACAGATAAATGCTATGTCTGGTTTACTGTATTGCTCGTATTGGATTTACTCACTGCATATATTCGTCTAATAGACCGTAAGCCAGGAACTTTCGTTGGTCGCGTCCAAGGCGATAACTTGTGTCCTCGCTTCGTTTGTCATCGTAACTATCTTGACCCCTAGACATTTATTCTTTATCTATAAAAACTAAAATCTATTTTCTACATTCCCAACGTCACATAAATTGAAACAAGTCCTATTATAATACAGTTCCTATTGCTCTCCTTTGTTCGCGCACTAAATGTTAATGAATTTCTGCCATATCGCAATCTACTCGTATTAACGGAACTGCAGTATGGAATGGAGGGAAGCGAACCAGAGCCAGTTAGGAGCTAACAAATGGCACTTACTGCTACAGAGAAGCCATTTAACGTACAATTTCTTAGAATTGGTATGTTATATAACATCGCAGGCGAGACATTTTGCCTCTTTATTACAATCACTAAAAAGTATTTAAATTATAATGTTTCCTACAAATTAGTTTTGTCAAAAAAAATAATTTGGTTATTTATAAACACTTGTTATATCCATAATGCCGTTAATAATCGTTTGTCCCTGATTTTATTATTGTATTTACTCTTAAGAAAGGCAGGTCTAGAAATTTTGCTTAATTTTCTCCTTTGCGAGGTAGGTAGAAAAACTTGTCTTCAAAGATGGTACTGAAATATGTAAACGTTGCTTCCTTGTTATACCTATACTTGTTCTAATACGAAAAACATGTTCCTACTTGTAAATAACGGTCGCAAGCTCCTAGTTTACTTTATCGCGTGCTTTAAAAACCGACCTAGTTTCTTGCAGCTCAAAGTTCAAGATTGGACAAGAAAATGATGAACCAAAAGTTCACAGGAATCAAAGGAAGAAGTCAAATCTTGCAAGGGAAAGCAATATTGCTTTTCGCTTAGCAAAATGGATGTAATAAAAGTGTGAAGTGCGACAAACGATATTTGATATTTGCTGTAGAGAGCTGTTATTGCTAAATTTCGACTGCTGTAGGTACATATACCTACTTTAATTTTGTTTCTTTATTGTGTTTTTAGAAATAACGGGGGAATTTAACTTAAGCAAATGTAAAAGTAGAAGGTGTAACAAAAATGCGGGTGATACTTTTTAGGGCGTAATCTTCAGTATCTTATTCTAATTATAAAAAAAAAACTAAAAGAAAATATTTCTCACAAAAAAAATGGTTTTGTATGGAGCGTTGGCCGACTGGGGCGACGTGTCCTATACAATTTTTTTTCGCAGGCCACATTTTAAGCTTTCAGTATGTACTGAATAAGACGCACAAGATTTTCACTCATTATTTTGCCCAAAACGGAACTTAAGTCGTTGCAGGCAGCCACGCCCTGCCCCCTGGCTGCCTCAAAATAATGGTCCTTTGCTACTACGTAAATACACACTTCACAGAGCATAGCAGTACTTTGATAGATTTGGTATGTACCGACGCACCGGTATGTCATGTCAGCGTTAATTACATTCCGGATCTTAGTGCTCATGCCTTTATTACTTGCAAGTTTAATATAGATAAAGATAATTTTGATAAAATACTACGCGAAATTCAGTGGGAAAACATTCTTACCCTCTCGGATCCGAGCAAAATGGTCGAAATTTTTAACGAGAGTATTATTCATTTATTCGACTTGTTTGCTCCAGTTAAGACTTCATTTATTAAGTCCTACAACTACCCTTGGATTACCTATACCATCAAAGAAATGATGGCACTGCGCAACGAGGCTCATGCCCGATACAGAGCCAGTAAATTGGAGTCACATAAGGAGTATTACACAGACCTCAAGCGTGTTGTCTCACAGGCCTTATTCAATGAAAAGCGAGGCTATTTTAATCATAAAATTAAGGTGATACAAAACTAAAGTTGTGTTCAGCAGATGTAAATTATCTCGAAGCATATTTGATTTACGAGTTTGATACTTTCAAGAATGATTTACGACTATATGGCCGAGGGATTTGTAGAAGGACAACACGATTGGTTACAATTTCCTCGATAGTTTTATTTTTCAAAGTCAGGTCTTCTTTTACCCTAAAACTGATGTTGTTGCTCAATTATAAAGAATATAAGGATATAATTGGAGTATGATAAAGCCATTAACTAGTTTTAGGGAATTGTAGATTGAAAATTTAATTCGTTGCTTACTTTTACCTCGAGATGGCATAATGTGAAATGACGCTTACGACATTTCATAAACGCGCTTCCAGACTAGCTCGCGCTCCTTCCCGGCGACACGAATTAGCTTAGCGCTATCCTTTACTACATTTGATCAGTCTGTCAGCGGCCACTGCCAACGACGGGTTCTTGTTTGTCGGCGTCAGCGCTTATTTTTACGAAAATAAGGTGCCTTTAATTATTTTTTAGTTTTATTACACTCTATTTGTAGATCTGGTTACAAAAATGTTTTTTGCGTTCATCGAGCTTGTACCTCCATACAAAAATACTCGTGTAATATTTATTTTAGTTATAGACTAGTCGTTTCAACAACAGAGTAAACATCAGTAAGTTCACTTCCACTGTACTTGCGCACACGGCGAGACACGCCAGTTTTGTAGGTACTAATCAAATAGGTACCATTTGGCGGTCAGTGCTTACGTCGTATATCTTGTACCGATTTAATATTGTAGGTATTCAAGCAATAATGCAATGAATGCGTAATAAGCGCCGACCGCCTAATGGTACAGTCGACGTTAAAAATATGTTTACACTTTTGAACTTTATTACAAAGGAGTAAGGTGCAAAAGTGTAAACATATTTTTGACGTCGACTGTACCTTTGCCAAAATAATGTCAGAAATAGTATTAATTACAAGATGATTATTTGCGTAATGGACAACTTTTTTTGACGCGAATTAAGTTTCTATTGGTAAGTAGGTACAATTATACCTAACAAGCTGTCACGCTTGCACGCCGTAGCCGCAGGTGGTTCTCTTCCTATATCTACCCACTAGTTACTCAGAGCAAGTAGGTAGGTATAATTGAAACTCGTATTTGCCCAGACACAGACAACACGCAACGCGACTAATTTTAAAATACGTTCCAGTCAGTGATCGGAATAGGTAGCGTATATTATTTACCTAAACTTTGGGGTCGTCCAGAAATCATGTGATCGTATTTGGCCTATTTTTGGCCACCATCTAGAATTGAAACCCGATACTTGAGGATATTTAGGGCCTCTTATTACGAATCTGAAGTAAAAAAATTAAGAATCGGGCGCGATCTTGAGTTTGTTCATTTTTGATACGATCATGTTGAAAATCGATATCTAAGGATCCGCCAGGCCCCTTAATATGAATCTGAAGTCAAAATTCTAAAAAAAGGGCGCCATCTAGACTTTCTTCACTTTTTATCCGATCGGTTTGAAACCCGATACTTGAGGACATTTAGGGCCTCTTATTAAGAATCTGAAATAGTTTTTTTAAAAATTGGGCGCCATCTTGAGTTTATTCATTTTTGATCCGATCATGTTGAAAATCGATATCTAAGGATATGCCAGGCCCCTTAATATGAATCTGAAGACAAAATTTAAAAAAATTGGCGCCATCTTGATTTTCTTCATTTTTTATCCGATCGGTTTGAAACTCGGTATCAGAGGATCCTTAAGGCCCCTTAATACGAATCTGAAGTCAATATTGCAAAAACGAACCGTCATCTTGAATTTCGTTATTTTCGATACGTTCGTGATGAAAATCGATATCTGATGACCTTAAAGGCCTCTCAATACAAAACTGAAGTCAAAATTGCTCGATTTGAAACTCGATGTCTGAGGATCTATAATAGGCCTCTTAATACGAAGTTTCGTATTAAAGGGCCTGGCGGATCCTCAGATATCGATTTATAACTTGATCTGATCAAAAATAAAGAAATTCAAGATGGCAACCGTTTTTTCATATTTTGACCTCAGTTTATATTAAGGGGCCTTAAAGATTCTCAAATATCGAGTTTGAAACCGATCAGGCAAAATATCAATAAAATGAAGAAAAGGGGCCCTAAAGATCCTCAGATATCAAGTTCCAACAAAAACGGATCGAAAAGAAATAAATTCAAGATGGCTGCCAGTTTTTTCAGATTCGTATTACGGGGCCTGGCGAATCCTCAGATATTGGATTCAAGCTTGATCGCATCAAGAATAAATAAATTTAAAATGGCGCCTATTTTCATATTTTGACTTCTGTTTCGTGTCAAGGGGCCTTATAGATCCTCATATATCGAGTTTTAAACCGATCGGATAAAAATAATAATATTTAATAGCCTCCTAGCCCAGTTGGTAGTGACCCTGCCTACGAAGCAGGAGATCCCGGGTTCGAATCCTGGTAAGGGCATTTATTTGTGTGTTTTTATCACGAATATTTGTTCCTGAGTTATGGGTGTTTTCTTTGTATCTAAGTATACAGGGTGCTCGCGAGGAAACCGCATAATTTTGCCAGCGTATTCCTAAGGTCATAAGAAGTAATAAATTGTATATGAACTTATGTCGAATTCGTAAAAAAAATTTTTTTTTGTGCTTTTATTTAGATTTTTTGAATGCTTTTGAACATAAAAAAAAAAAGTTATTGGTAAAACTATTGACTAAAATAAATTGGTGCATTTTTATCCGTAAAAAATGGTTTACGCAAACTATTCTTTGGCATTTTGATATCTGACAATATGAATGTTAGACTAGACCCCATAAAGAGAGAAATCACCATCAAAAAAACTTTTTGCACTGAGTTACAATAAAAAATGGTTTTTTTATTTAGTTGGTAATAACTCTGAAACTATATTCCAGAAAAGTTTGTACGACATTTTAGTCTCCAATTACGATCAAGAATACACTGTTAAAATCTCTCGCAATCCTCACGAGCACCGTGTATATTTATCTATATAAGTAGGTATATCGTCGCCTAGTACCTATAGTACAAGCTTAGCTTAGTATAAGTTGATTTGTGTAAGATTGTCCCCAAATATTTTATTTATTTAAATGAAAAAAAAGCAAGATGGCCATTTTTGCAATTTTGACTTCAGTCTTATATTGAAAGTCCTTTAAGATCCTCAGATATCGATTTTCATCACGAACAGATCGAAAATAATGAAACTTAATATGGCGGCTAGTTTTTGCAATTTTGACTTCAGATTCGTAAGGGGCTTTAAAGAAAGATCCTCTGCTATCGAGTTTCAAAGTGATCGGATAAAAAATGAAGAAAATCAAGATGGCGCCCATTTTTTGAAATTTTGACTTCAGATTCATATTAAGGGGCCTGGCGGATCCTTAGATATCGATTTTCAACATGATCGGATAAAAATAAACAAATTCAAGATGGCGCCCAATTTCTGGATTTTTTACTTCAGATTCGTAATAAAGGTCCCTAAATATCCTTAGATGTCGAATTTCAAACCGATCGGATAAAAAATGAAGAAATTCAAGATGGCGTCCATTGTTTTCAATTCTAACTTCAGTTTTGTATTGAGAGGCCTTTAAGATTCTCGGATATCGATTTTCAACACGAACGGATGAAAAACAAAGAAATTATAGATGGTGGTCAATAATAGGCTAAATACGATCACATGATTTCTGGACGGCCCCAAAATGTATGAATAGGTAAATAATATACGCTACCTATTTCGATCACTGGCTGTCTAGTGCCTACCATTTTAGAACATAATTATTTTAAAATTATTCGCGTTGCGTGTTGTCTGTCTCTGGGCAAAGGCGAGTTTTAGCTAGAGATACCTACTTGCTTTTGAGTAATTAGTGGGTAGATATAGATAGATAAAGGGAGAGAACCGCATGCGGCGACGGTGTGCAACTCTCAAATTATGTGTATCTCTGCTACAACCCCATCAAATTTCATGAAGATCAGAAAAATGGTACTAGTCATCGTCGAACAAACTCTCGAAATCAAATAGCCATCAAAATGCCGAGACGTCTCAGTATAAGTAGCTAGAAGTTGTTTGTAAGAACTCGCTTCGCTTGCGCTCCGCTCGTTCGATTAGTACTATATTTCTGACATTATTTTGGCAAAGGTACCATTTGGCGGTCGGCGCTTATGCATTCATTGCATATTACTTGAATAGTACAGTCGCCATCAAATATATGAAATCGGCCAAGGTAGTCACTAATATCTAAACAAGACCTCAAAATTAAAGGCGATAAAGTACATGTTCGGATATAAAGTATAGTTATATTGCATAAAATCGGTTAAGCCGTTTTTGAATTCTAGCTCAAAAACTCATGTTAAAAGGACTTAAGTGCCGCAAAATATCATATATAAAACGACCTTTTGATTGGGTGTTTTGTGAGTTTTGTGACGGACCGGTTATTATGGAACATTTATTTAGATTAAGCATGGCTCGACATGTTATGATTATAAAATTTGCTCATTTGTACCTTTCACTTAGGAGGTACAGTCGCCATCAAATGTATAGAAGCGGCCAGTGTACTCAAAAATATTTGTACATGCACTTTATCGCCTTGACAATACAGGCGTTGTACATATATTTCTGACCACCTTGGCCGCTCCCATATAATATATCTGATGTCGACTGTACGTAATTTACAATAAAAAGTAACATCGTTCACAAAAACTAAATCAAATTCAGTTTAAAAATTACCGTCTCGCAAAGCAGATTCTCCTACTGCAAAAAATATCGAGATGTAATTTGTTCCAAGTGAACTTTCTGCGAACCTCTATCTGAGCGAAGTGCGTAGTGACCGAGTTCGCAAGGAGGTGGGGCTACGCGATGATTGCTCCGCCCAAATCGAGGTACATGTTCTTTTGAGTCCTCGTCTTAACTCCAATATAGGTAACTCTAGGGCGCTGTGGAAAAATCTAAAAAAAGATGTGCTCACGGATAAGCGGGCAGATAAGGAGCTACCAAGCCATTTCAATGACCCTGACCTTCTTAACAAACACTTTTTGGACCTGCCTGGTAACACTAACACATCTCTTAGTGCGTTAACTTTTTATGAATTTAATCGTTTTTGCCAGTCTACTTTTAGTCTAAAAAGAGTTACTGAAAATCAAGTTTTTAAAGTTATTAAGGGTTTAAAATCAAACGCACAGGGAATCGATGGCGTCACGCTCGATATGTTTTTGCTTACGTTGCCGCATACTTTAGGTGTTATAACTGCCATAATTAACAGGTCGATCACCACACACACGTTTCCGGACGCCTGGAAAACTGCCCTTGTTCGACCACTACCTAAAGTAACTAATCCAGTAACTATGAAAGACCTGCGCCCAATTAGTATTTTGCCATGTCTTTCTAAAATAGTGGAAAGGCTGGTTTATGAACAGTTGTCAGAATACCTAGAGGTAAACAACATCTTACCAGATGTGCAATCTGGATTTCCTAAATACCGTAGTACCACAACTGCCTTGCTGGATGTGACAGATAATATTTTAACGTCTCAGGACAAGGGTCATGGCACAGCTCTTGCGCTCCTAGACTTTTCGAGGGCTTTTGAAACAATTAATATTTCGCTATTGCTTTCCAAGTTGACTTATTACGGGTTTGAAAATAATACTGTTAAATGGTTCGCGAGTTATCTCACGGACAGGAAACAGTTAGTGGAAATCCTTGGAACCAACGGAAAGAAAAAACTGTCTGAAATTTGCACGGTCTCGAGAGGCGTACCCCAGGGGTCAATTCTGGGGCCCTTATTGTATATCCTGTATTGCAGCGATCTACCTAATGTCATTATGCACTGTAAATTTCATACATATGCGGCTGATATACAAATTTATATCTCGTGTAGTGGTAAAAGTGCTATTGCTCAAACTAACAAGCTCAATGGTGATTTGCAACGTATAGCTGACTGGTCACACTCAAACTCACTTCTGTTAAATCCTTCAAAATCAAAATATTTAATACTGGGCTCTAAGATTCAAAGAGAAAACATTTACAATTCAAACATCTGTGTACAAATAAACAATGAACCGCTGGAACGTGTACATGAATGTCGTAACTTGGGAATTGTAATGGATGGAGAACTGCGTTACGAAACTCACATCCAGAATACGGTGCGTAACTGTTTCTACCGGCTGAAAGTTTTGTACAAGATACGCGAATTCCTACACGTCGCGCTTAGAGTTAAACTTTGTGACACGCTGGTACTCTCAACACTAAACTATGGTGACGTAGTGTACGGTCCGCGCTTGTTGGCACGCACGCAGCGCTTAATTCAACGCGTACAAAACGCCTGCGCACGCTTTTGTTTTAACATCCCACCGCGCTCGTACGTGACACCATACTTAAATACAAATCGTATTTTGAAAATGTCCACTCGTCAAAAACTTCATCTGGCCAATTTGGTGTTCGGTGTTGTGAGCAGAAAGTTGCCTTCCTACCTCTACAGCAAGCTTATATGGTCGCGTAATGCCAGGTCCACCGAAGTTAGGCCTTCAAGGTTTCTTCAACTTGTATGTCCTTCACATCAAACAGCAGCCTTTCGTGGCAGTTTTAGGTTTGCTGCCACGAAATGCTGGAACTTAATTCCGCCGCCGATCCGTGCACTGAAATCGGTTTACACCTTTAAAAATAAATGTCGGGCTTACTTGCTCGAGGATCAGATAGGTTGAAGCTTACCTCAATTAATTCCTGTCTGTACATGTCGTAATTAAATGGAATCTTCTCTGTCGTTGATACTAACTGCTTATTACAACTGTATGTGTCAGTTACTTAAAAAGTTTGTTTGTCGACTACCGCCATCTTTCATTATCGCAATTTGTTATTAGAAACTATAATTATCTTCACGCTAATTCATTCAGGAGTACATAACACAAGTCTTTTTATTTATTATTTTTTTTTGTAACATTTTAATATTTCCACGTAATTTATAAAATTTTAAAACCGGTCAAGTGGAGTTGCCAGTAGTGACATGAATGTCACCTGGAAATATTGTTGTCACTAATTAGGTTAAGAATAGCTAAGAATAGTTAAGTATAGTTTTAAGTTTTGGTTGCCCTGAAAATCAGCGTTGTGGCTATTCTGTCATGACACATGCTGAGTGGCAACCATTTTGGTGTAAACTTTTTAATTGTATGTCCTTGCCTTCGTTCTATTGTGTTACACCGAATAAACATTTTTCATTTCATTTCATTTCATTCATAAATAAATAGTAAATAATGTAAAAAAAACCTTTTTTCAGCATAAAATTGTAACATCGTTATGGCACGGAAGGCTTCACTCTCGATTCGATATACCTTACGTTGCTTGCCATCTTTTTTAGCAGAGCTTTTTGTATTGTTAACGGGAAAAAGCGCTGTTATTTTTTCCCATTCTGGGCTACGTTAACTCGCATAATCCGTAGTTCCGTCAGGAACGAGTCACAATATTTCAAAAGCGCGCATATTTTTGTTTTCTTTTTTAACACTTATACCGGGTATTTAAAAAAATATATTAGAACGTAGATTCTACTCTGCTAACTGATAAATTTTAAGCGACTCATGATTGAAATAATTACTTATGTAATAAGTTTACCACGTTAGTTGTAAGACGTATGTTTTGAAAAATAAGTCCCGTCGTGCTTCATGACGATAAGAATACTTCTCAGGTCAAAGGTGTAGGGTTAAAACTGGAAGTAGTTATTTTTGGATTTTAATAATGCATTGTAAAGTGCCTAAATTAAAGCATAATTCTCATTTTCATTTTCATCAATTTTGTCACGGTGGCTTTTCTTTAAATTAGGAGTAAGTATATATCGCTGTAAGTTTTTTGACCGAGTAAGGGACGGAAGCGAAGTATATACGTTTCAGCTAAGCTTAATAAAACAACAAATAAAATATATTTGTGTTTTTAAATCTTTCAATACAAAACGAGTGTGTCAAGTTGAACAATGTATAAAGGTCTTTATATTCGGCGCAATTTTGACGCAAAAACCGCCGGCGATTTCGATACGTTGCTGTCTAGGTAGGTGCAACGAAATCAATCGATGGATCAAATACCGCAATGTATTAAAAATCGCAGGTGATTAGTTGCGAGGTCAGTAGAGTTCCTACTTGACACTTGACACTTGTCATCGTAAAAATATGCTAACTAATCACTTTCTCACCTGCACTTGCTACTTCGCAAAGTGTAAACAACCCTTGAGGGAAGTTTGATGTCTACAGTCTAACTAAATTTAATATCATCATCATCTCAGCTATAAGACGTCCACTGCTGAAGATAGGCCTCCCCTTTGGACCTCCATAAGTATCGGTCGGAAGCGACTTGCATCCAACGTCTTCCGGCGACAGCTCAAAGTCACTCAACGAGCTATGGAGAGGGCTATGCTCGGAGTTTCTCTACGTGATCGAATCAGAAATGAGGAGATCCGTAGACGAACTACACTTACCGACATAGCCCACAGGATTAGCAAGCTGAAGTGGCAATGGGCAGGCCACATTGCACGCAGAGCAGATGGCCGATGGGGTCGAAAAGTGTTCGAGTGGAGACCACGGACTAGCAAGCGCAGCGTAGGACGTCCACTCACAAGATGGACAGACGACATTTAAGGCATTGTCCTAATGAAACGCGCCACGAACGCGCGATCATCGCCAGTTCGCGCGAACGCACGATCAAACATATTGAACTCGAATAGGTGTCCTAACTACCAATCGCGCGAATCGCTGGCGATGATCGCGCATTCGCGTTTCATTAGGACAATGCCTAATACAGATACATTTAATGTGATAAAAACCTGTATCCAAGACTTTACGCATTGGTAATAGAGTCGTAGCTACATATTTAAGCCTTTATAAGGCAGAGGGTTTATATTTCCCACCATTATTTGAACTTTATTTCAAAGTGATAGGGTTCAATTTCACGTAATTTCTGATACTCTTATGCCCGTTAAAGGGTTAAGTCACACTAAACGTAGCAATATTTTTAGACGTGACTGTACTAGTCGCCATCAAATATATCGGAGCGGCCAGGGTACTCAAAAATATCTGAACATAAAGTGCATGTTATCGCCTTGACAATAAAGGCGTTGTTCAGATATTTGTGACCACTTTGGCCGCTCCGATATATCTGATGGCGACTGTACAAATTGAAGGGTCTATATTAAGTAGTCCTCAATTTATTCGCCGTCCAAGATGTCCGAGTACATTTAATTTTAGCTTATAGTCTAAGCGTTAGCGTCAGCATTAGCAATGTACAAATTGCAGAAATGTTTTTGGAAATTTCCGACAAATTACATGAAAGAAACTTAGCAAGTTCTCTGCGAGAATGTTCCCATGAGAATTTTAAAATTTTGTGTAATATATAATATTACACGCCACACATTAGTAAATCAGGCAGGCATAATATTTAAAATGGCGTGTGTCTACGCCGGTCCCGAAACGATAAGATTGTTTATTAAATTTAAGTTCCAGAGAATATTCTCCATAGAAGTTTCGCAACTTATGAAACTTCTCCTCGGTCCATTGCTAGTCAGCATTATGGTCATATTTTTCAGAACTCTCATATCTCAAAATTAAGACACGTGGAATATTATTTGAATCAAAATATACCTTTTTGATGTATCAAACTAAATACAAGAAGTAATCAGAAGTTTTAATGAGTCTCCTACACGCATTGAAGTGAAAGTAAAAGTTAAATAATTCCTACAGGACGTTCCTTTTTGTCGTATTGAACTGAGCCATGCATCGCACGAGCTTCAGAATTATGTTTGTAATTAATTCGAGTCGAAATTGCAAGTAATTTTAAGGCACTTCGAGTTGGCAACTTAACTTTTCTATTTGAATTTCAAGTTGATTTGAGGGGACTTCAAAGTCTCGGTAAATAAAAGGCTTACGCATTACCAGGCTTATTTAAATAAGTATATACTTAAAGAAGTGGAATTTATCATTTGAGTTTTTATCTCAAAATTAATCAATTACATATCAGCCTACTAGGTGTCAAGTGTTCACTTCAAGCTCATTATAAATACAAAATCCACCTAATAACATAGAACCTACTCATAGTGTTGTGTTCCTGCTGGTGAGTAAGGTTGCCAAAGAGCTCAAAGAGGACCGAGTATGCTGACGACGAGGGGTGCGGTTCACTTTTCATACAAACAAAATTCATATTTTCAGTTAGCATACGCTTGAAAAGCATAATAAACGATTTTCATAACAACAAAATTCATAATTTTATATGTCATAACGATTAATTAGCATAATACTCATTTGTCATACCAACATTTGATATAATGTTTATGTTAACTAATATCATTTAGTATAACTTCATATATCATAATGTTTAATTAGTATACTACTCATTAATTATAATAACATTAATTATAACGTTTATTTTGACTGTCCTTAGCAATCCGTATGGAAACTAACTTATGACAGTAAAATAGGCTAGGTTAGAGTTAGATCGCAGTTCAAACTTTTGAACTGAGACTCCCTCGGAAACGAAATTCTGCCCAAAAAAGGTTAGGTTAGGTTAGAACTGCGACCCCTACGGAAACGAACTTATGCCGAAAAGTAGGTTAGGTTAGGTTAGAATTGTGACCTCTACCGAAACGACCTTATGCCGAAAAGTAGGTTAGGTTAGGTTAGAACTGCGACCCCCACGGAAACGAACTTCTGTCAAAAAATTGGTTGGGTTAGAACTGCGACCCCCATGGAAACGAACTTCTGACGAAGAGTAGGTTAGGTTAGATTTTTATGCACATTGTTTTTATACAACTTAATTATTATATAATTTAAAATTATGCAGTTCGTGTTTATGCAATTTGAACTATTATATCGTTGGTTTATTATGAAATTTAAAATTATGCAAAATGAGTATTATAAGTAATGAAAATATGGAAAAAGTTGTTATGCATTTTGTTTTTTTGCAATGTAATCCATTATACAAATTGAAATTATGCAATTCGTCGTTATGAAAAATGAAATTATGCTATTTGTTTGTATACAAAACATTACACACCCGACGACGAGAGACCCTCTTGTTCCTTTAGCCGTCAACCCAGTGAATCCTCCTTTTTGTAAAAGGTCGGCGACGCGAATGTGATACCATCTCTGGAGTTGCAAGCGTCCATAGGCTACGGTAGCTGCTTACCATCAGGTGGGCCGTATGCGTGTTTGCCACCGTCGTGGTATAAAAAAATACTACGGCGTAGCGATTACCCTAGCCAGGGTCCGCTTACCTGCTAAGCTTTCTCCACTTTTCCCGGTCTTCGGCATCCTCAGGTCAGGTGATTGTCAATCTGACGGCTCAGATTGTCCTCTCACAATGTCCAGCCAGAGCTTCTTAGACCGCGTGATCCAAAGCCTTGGACAGTGAGTTCTGCATCTGTTTCTTAGTCCGGTGGTCTACGTTTTTATGGTAATTTGGAACGCGAATTTCATAGAAATAATACAGTCATTTTATTTTCACTTGTATGGGAAAAATGTCAAATTTGGAAATAATTCATAATAGCAGAAGTATTTAGTTGTATGGCTTAAAAGTGATGTTAATCATTGCGTAGAAAATCCTACAAAAATTTGACCTTGAAAAAATCCTCATTTAATTAATTTCTAAAAAATCGCCTAAATAAGTATAAAAATATTTTATTATTTATTATGGTTCCTTAAAACACGTTATTTATGGATGACGGAAAATCAGACAAAAAAAAATAAACCCTTCATATATATTTTCATGAATATACTTCCCGATGGAAAGTTTGTAGGATTTTTCATTCAGTTATCTTAGAATGACATTTTAAAACTATATAAACAAAAAAATCGCTATTATAAATTAATGTTTGAAAAAAACGTATCTTTACTGGAGTAAAAATCTGGCATATCGTAGTCGTTATAAACCTAACACTCTTCCTCGATTTTCTCTTAAAACTAAAGTATAATTGCATTCGTAGCATTTATTTTGTATGGAACAAATGGAAATGGAAAAGTTACTTTGTGAATACTTAAGTGACAAATGGGAATAACTTCTGCCTCTCATATATTTTCTTCAAGTTGGAAAGGACAATCATCTTGGTCGTTGTAAATATAATGTACAGGAGAGAAATTTATCATTCATAAACAAAGCTTTTGACGGATACTAACCGGGTATATGTATATTATTTGATATAAACAATAGATCTTGGATGAAAGCGAATATCGTGAGCAATGTGTATTTACAATTATGCTTCGTTCCCGAAAGGTAATCGCTTCGGTCCAATGCGGTCTGGGACACCTCCCATCCCATTGCCAATACACCATTACACCCTGCTCCACGGTACGGCGCCAAGTAAATTTAAGAAAGTAAATTATAATAGCCTAATAAATTAATAGAACATCGATGTACTTAAGGCCTTAACTCGATTCGGACAAGCCACGTCCATCCGTTAGAGACACGATTATGGCTCCCGTGCACGAAAGAGAGAGATGCAGCGATCTTAAGGATCAGACTTTTTGACTAAAATAAGCAAATCTATAAAGTTTTATCTAATTTTGTTTCTGTGACTTTTTAGATAAACCAGAATACCATATTTTTTACTTAGCTATATTGCTTAATCTCTTATAGTTTACGTAAGCTAAAAGAAATAAGGGGAAAAAGGACCCAACTCCGGTTTTATTTCTGTCGAGGCAACTTTCAGTAATCGTGTTTCGGCTTGTGCCATAAACATGAGTATATAGTCTAGTAATATATATTCGAAAATAAATTCAACCCCTTTTCCCGTTTAGTCAATAGAGCGTTTGATTTTACAACCTATAATTTTTCAAAATAGCCCCGAACATTTTATTTTCTTTTATGGTATGTATTTAGTGTGCCTCTTTATTTGTATTACAGTCTTAAACTTACCTTACCTAGACCTTAGTCTATAAGAGATAATGCGTACTTGTCCTATTTTGTTTCCAGTAAATTACTTGACAAAGAACAGGCTTATCGATACTTAATGAATTAGAATGCCCCATTTAACGGATCGGAGCCCGTTTTCTCTCACAATTACTTAAGCCAAGACAAATACTGACCATCCGTATCGAGCAGCGAAGGGGCTCGAAACTGAGCTTAATATTCAAGTAAAGCTTTGAACTTGTTGAGATAACCGATTAGAGAAGTTGAGGTTCGAACTGATTGAGCTAGAAGAAAACCTTGTAGATGTCAATTCCATCTACGAAGAAAAATGTTGAACTAGAAATAAATCCGCCGTGGGGTGCCCGGCCTTAGAATTGTCCCCCCCATATCGTGCCGTGGTTGCAGTAGGAGTCTGCTAAGGGAATATACCGAGAGATAAGCAGCAGCATCTTCCGAAAGCCTAAACAACAATAAACAAAAAAAAACTGCGCGCGCCAACCCGCCTGCCAAGCGTGGCGCGTATGGCGCGGTGTAATCTTTTAACGGTGATTAGTATAGGACGTAATAAATGTAATTAGATAACTTTGACTTAGAATTGCAATTAAAATTTTATCCATACAAAATAATTCGGCCCGCAATGTAATGCAAACACACTCGCGTTAAACGCTCGTTGACAGTTACTTTCAGTGCCGATGATAAAATTTTCAACAAATAATTATTGGGTCACAGTTAAGTGTAACTTAAATAATCATCTTAATTAATGATTGCACTAATGAGTTCTATGTCTGATTTAATTTATCGCCTGTATTATATTTACACACTGTATAAATTTAGGGAAACCGTTCACATTGAATTCAAAATAAAACCACAAACCTTGTAATGTTTTTTTTATTTTAGCATAATAAACGCCACTCTCCAAACGTCTGAAATTGAACTGTCGTGAGTAATTTAAATATTGTGATTACGGCTTAACATATTTTTTTGTCACAACTTTAGCTTCGCTAAGGCCTCCATTTTCAAGCACCGAGTGTGCCATGACTGGTTTGCGTTAGCGTCTCTAACCTTATATGCAATTACTAAAAATACAGGAGCTTGACCGTAAAATGACTATCGATTAGTTTTATGATACAGACAGTAAAACATTACGTTAATATAGATATAAAGCCTGTACCGAAAAGTTTTTTTACAAGAACACATTAAGATAAAAAACTTTATAAAGTACCAAATAATTTAATCTGTAACTATGTTACTTATACAACTCTTGCCTAATGATTAATATCAAAATAATATTTTTTATACGTACATATTACACAACACATACCCTAATGTAAAAAGGAAGAAAATATTTTTTGCGCAACTCGCAGTCGATTTGCGGCTGGTATTTTGTATTTGCATAAAAATTTGTCAAATCAAATTACAAAGCAATAACAAGGTTCCAGAATCGAAAGAAGAGGACCAAATCATTGCTAAGCTAAGACCTAAAATTGGTGACGGAAAATTATTTTAATATTACTTAACCATAGTGATAAATAGGCCTCAGTTTTCATACAAAACGAGAACGCGTGATTGAAAAATATTCAATCCCTTATAATTTTGTTAAACTTTCACCAAATGCTTTATATTTAGCATCATTAATAGCGGAATTATTCACATTTTTAATTTTATGGCATACAAACGACCAGTGAAATAAAAACATTGGCAAGTCGTGCAAATATATCTAAACATAGGCTCGCAAAATTTAACTTGGAATTTTAAGGGAAAATGTCGCTCTTGCTTAGATAACAAAATAAATAAATTGAAAAATGTTGTTAAAAAAGCCTTAAGGGTATACTTTATGATGTATTAAAACATGAAAATAAATAATCCGGAAATACCTACAAAAAACAGCAATAAATTATGTAAAAAGACTTTTCGGAACAGGCCTTACTATTCAATATACATGCCTTACGCGTTACGGGGTTTTGACACAGCCCAGCCGCAGTAACAGATTCTGAACCTTTTCACCCCTTACAGTCATCTCCCTTTTATTTAACTTAGGCGGTGGCTAAATTAAGTCAACCTTGTACTTAACGCTTCGTTAGACAACGGGATTATTTAATTAGCAGCTGTAAAGTTTAATCTTCGTTAAACGTTCGTATACAGAGTGTAACAAAAATGCTGGTGATCCGTTTAAGGGCATTATTGGTATCGTATTGCAAGTAATAAAAAGCAGGAGAAAAATTTTTTGGACGCGAAATTTTTTTTTTGTATGAGACACGTCGTCCCAGCTGGCCAACCCTCCATACAAAACAAACAATTTTACGCGAAACAATTTTTTTTCTTACGTTTTCATAATTGGAATACGATACCAGTTATGCCCTTAAAAGGATCACCAGTATTTTTGTTACACCTTGTATAGTCTACTAGCGTCTGCCCGCAACTCCGTCTGCGTAAAATTCGCAAAATATTTATTTTTGTTGAATTTAAACTTTCGTGATGGCCACCCACTATTAGTCGGCCTGACGATATTGACCTGTCTGTTGTTCGGAGCTGTAATTTTTTTGTTCTGACTGACAAGCCGTAATCGTCAGGCGGACTGATAGTCGGTGGGCCCCTGAGACATATTAACCTATTTAAAAGTTTCAGTTTAACAAAAATTTCTCAATATGATGAAATAAATTTTTTAAATGAGCAAATATACTGTTTTACACCAAGAGTGTAAAATATCTTTACTTGATAGAAACACTTCGACTTAAAATAAGAGTAGATTGTTCTTCAAAGAAACAAGTATTATCTTAGTTAAAAGAACACTAAAAAATCTGTATTTAAGAATCTTATTCGCTTCGTTATATTTAAAACTTTATTGCTTTGCATGGAAGAAATTTGCTTTATATTAAGAAGTCTTTTTTTTCCGTGTAGGTACAGCCGCGTGTAGTGATAATAAATATTTATTTTCTTACAGAATACATTTTCAGATGAAAATCATTGTACAAAACAAAATGTATCTTAAAGACTTTAGAATTTATGATAGTACTCATAGTACTTAGTACTAATTATGTAGAATTGGCCTAAATTGGTGTCCTATATCTTCGCGTCAGTCGTCAAAAAAATAAACTTTTCTTAAGCAATTTACCTACCTAACTCAAGTTGTGAACGTAAATGGGCTCATACAATAAATATAAATATTCTTAACGAGGCATAAGACAATGCTAACAAGGGCAGAAATTTTAAATTGCAACAGTATATCGTGACGTTTTCTTTACATCAAAGGTATACCTTTTCCAAGAGTTGTTACTGGGTGGGTGTTGTTCTATTGTTTTTCTTTCAATCATCCGCCTGTAGTCTGAAAACATTTAGGGTAGTTCTCCAAACAAGTACGCGTATCGAAATTTACCTAAATGTGGACGATTTCAGTGAATTGCCTACCTTTGTCGGTACACATAGACTTCATTATTTCACTAATAGGTAGTTATAGGTAGTATAGTTAGGACTAGTTTTAGGAAGTACTAATATAAGTCCCATATAGAAAATATGGGAACGTTTTTCCCTGAACTGACACATATAAAACAGAGTTACTTAGAAACTCAAGACAGCGCACAGCCTAGTTTAGAAACCATTGAAATGTGGAAAGATAAAGAGCACTGATGGTGACAAAATTTGGCAAACAAGTTTTAAATATTTTTTTACGAATGTAAGACAATAGTGTTCTGGAAGAGAATAGTCTGTCGATTATGGTTTATTTTCATAAGTATGATGAATTAATCACTTCATAACGCACAAATGGTATATTTGAGGCTTGAGTAGTCAGTCAGTCAGCGTCAGTCCCGCGTAGCCGCGGAAAGCGGTCGCGTCCTGTTTTGTATCAGTGCTTACCAAAAATGTATTAGTGATGAATAAAATCGCCTAGTTCCATAATCCTACCAGGACTCCGCCGCGAATCGGACCCTCCTTGTCTCACCTACAGGAAAGGACCGCATGGTGCCCCCCTAGCGGGAATCTAGAGCGGGACAGTACTAATATCCTACTACGCGTGCTACGCGCTTACGAACGGCTACGAAACGCGTAGCGCATACTAAAACACCGTCGTCCTAGCAACCAAAATAAACACACGATGGCTAATAAATGCGCGAAGTGCCCGAAAAACATTACAAAGAAAGCGCCCGGCGCGCAATGCAGTAAATGTAGTAAATGGCTCCATGGTTCGTGTGCCTCACTAACAGCGGAACAACTTAAATTACTGCAGTCGACCGAATCAATAAAGTGGATTTGCGAAACCTGCTTGAGCTCACCGAAGGCTAAGCGTAGCTCATTTTTATTGCCACAGTCGGAGGACGAAGATACAGATACCGAGACTATGAACCAAGATAGCGTCCTCTTATACGAAATAAGGAACGAAGTCCGCGAAATGAGACGAACGGTACGCGATATTATAAGAGAAGAACTTCAGAGTACCCTTAAGTTTTACTCCGATAAAATAGATGATTACGAAAAAAAATTACAGGACTATGAAAATAGAATGAAATTGATGGAAAACCAACTGAAAAACGTTAACAACACTTACAAAAACTTAGAGCTCAAAAACGAAGTACTTGAGCAAAAAGTAAACAAAATAGAGCAGGCACATATACACAATGAAATTGAAATATGTGGGATCGCCGAAGAAAAGGATGAAGACTTAAAAGTAATCACGACCAAAATTGGACAGATACTGCATCAAAAGTCAGAGGACATTATAAAAGCCTATAGAAAAAAGAAACCAGCCCGCCCCGGCGTGGCGCAGGCGGCGCGCAATACCAAGGACGCGCCAATAAAAGTTGTTCTTAGAGAGGGTTGCCGTAGCTCATGGATTGAGGCCTCAAAAACCGCCAACTTAACGGCAAGTGACATAAACGTGCGAGGTACGAGCGGAGCAGGCTCAAAAATACATCTGCGTGAAGCGCTGACTCCTGCAACTGCATACTTACTTTGGAAAGCGAAGACAGAATTAAGAGACAAATCTATTTTCAAATTTGTATGGAGCCGAGATGGCGTGGTTATGGCGCGAGCCGATGAAGGCAACAAGAAAATTTTCTATATCCGTACAGAGAGTGACATCGAAGCATTGAAAACTAAGCAACATACTAATTAATTACCGTATCTAATAACTTTTAAAAATAAACTCAAATATGGAATATACAAATAACGGAATAACAGAAAGCAGACATAATACGTGGAACGAATTCGTAAATGGACTAACACAGCTGCCTAACAAATTGTTGTTACTTCATACTAATATCAGATCACTAATAAAAAACTATGTTCAACTGGAAAAAATTATTATTACGTGCCCTGCAACCATCCATCTTATCGTAGTCACTGAAGTTAACGTCAACGATCGAACTATAAATTTATTTAATCTAGAAAACTACACAATAAATTCAGAACTAAGAGAAAATAGAAGAGGAGGCGGAATCATTATCTACTGTCATAAAAGTGTTACTTTGTTGCGTGACATAACTAAAGTGAAAAGTTTTGAATGTCTTCTTGGTGAAGTGCTAACGCCTGATGGTTATAAGACACACGTATGTGCAATATACCGTCCACCCAATCTAAATATAAGTGATTTTGTCAACGAACTAAAACAAGTGGTGTCAAATCATCCGTTTCAAAGTAACTTTATTATTTGTGGCGACATGAACTTAGATATAAAAATTTCTAACCCTGTATCAAGCTCATATCTTAATATGTTGGCGGCGCTGGGTTTCACTTGCTGTATATCACAATATACTAGAATAGAAACTACAAATAGAGGCACGTCTAAATCATGTATTGACCATATATTTATTCGAGACTCTGCACGCAGTTTACAACACAACCAAGTGCATTCTATAGACACTGCAGTAGTAGAAGATCCTCTGGCTGATCATTTTATCACAGGCATAGCCATCTCTGGTACGAGAGCGAGTCAAACCCACGCCTACGACCAAATAGATAACCGTTTAATGAGACAGGAACTTGTCAAAATTGACTGGACTCCTGTGTTCGAGATACAAAACCCAAATGATGTTTATGATTTCATAGCTACAAAATTTAATACTATTTATAAATCATGTACAATACCGAGACCAATTGTTAACAACACAACAAATAATCATACTTGGTTAACAAATAGATTGATTGAAATGTCTCATACCAAAAACAAGTTACTACAAATACACCTTAAGGACACAAATAATAAACAAAACGAACTAGTATATAAGAAATACAGAAATAAAACTAATAGACTTATGAATAAAGCTAAAAATAATTCAACTAAAAAAGAAATTTGTGATAATTATAAAAACCCGAAAAAAATGTGGCAAATAATTAACAAACTAACGGGTAGATTAGTCAAGGCTGTTGACGATATGTTAATAAAGTCCTTTAAACTAAAAGCTAAAGATCTATCTAACAAATTCGCTCGTGACTTTGAAAGCAATGTAACAAAGGTACTGCAGTCATGCGGCGTGTTGTTACTTGATGAGAGTACATACACTAATGTCCCTAACGTAACTTTAAAAATTAATAAAATTAAAGATAATTCAATGGAGGGCATTATAAAGAACATAAATGAAAACAAAAGTGCTGGGTTCGACAAAATAAGAGCCAAAGATATCAAATTCATTACCAAAGAGATAACACCGGTACTTTCTCACCTAACAAATCAATGTATATCCTACTCATCATATCCAAATAAACTAAAAATCGGTTTAATTCGTCCCATACACAAAAAAGGAAACTACACTGACACTAACAACTATAGACCGATCACTTTATTACCCATTATAGATAAAATAATAGAAAAATACATAGGCAAAAAAATTAATGACTTCTTATCAAGTAACAACATAATTCATCACAGACAATTTGGTTTTCAAAAAGGAAAAAACACAACTCAACTTTTAGCCCAATTCACTGATGAGGTAAACGGACATCTTAATGATAGGAAACACGTAATAGTAGTATTAATAGACTTCAGCAAAGCATTTGATACCCTGAACCATGAAACTCTGTACAAAAAGCTTCAGCAAAATGGTATACAGGGGCCAACATTAAACTGGTTTAAAAACTATCACCTAGAACGATATAACACTGTCAGCATTGCAGGAGAGCGAAGCGAACTACTGCAATCATTCCAAGGTACAGCACAAGGATCAATTTTAGGCCCAACCGAATATCTAATATATGTTAATGATATGTGTAATTTATTTCAAACAGCCTCTGTATACCAATTTGCTGATGACACTTGCCTTATCACATCACACACGGATATAGTGATCGCAGAAAGTCAAATGCAGAGTGAATTTGATAAATTATGTAAATGGGCTCACGACGTAGGACTATCACTTAATTATAAAAAAACTAAGATTATGCACATTCATTCACCTCATATCAAAATTAATACATCTCCTAGAATAATAGCCCATGAACATTCATGTATGCACTCCCATCCAACATACTGTAATTGTGAATCGCTAGAAATTGTTCAAAATCACACTTATCTTGGTCTAAAAATTGACAGCAAATTCAACTGGGGGCCTCATATCGACCATGTGTGCAATAGATTAAGGGCAATCCTTAGCAACTTAAGTATACTTAAACACAAAATGCCATACAACACTCTTCGCTTGCTGTATCTCGCCCTGGCAGATTCCGTAATCAATTACGGGATATCTAGCTATGGGCGAACATACCACACATACTTAAAAAGAATCTACAATATACAAATAAGAATACTAAAGACCATAGTTCCATTAAAGATAAAACATAAATATAGGCATAACTATGAACACCTTTTTCAATATTGCAGAGTACTCAACGTATTTAATAAAGTAAAACTGGCTGTGATCCTAGAATATAAGCACCTAATAGGAAAGCTGGCTAGACACAATAGGCCGTCCAACCTCCGGCGCCTGCCAAACGAGCCTCACTTTAAAATCCCAATAAATAACAACGAATATGGAAACAGGAGATGGAGTTCATACTTACCTAGTAGTCTAAACAGCTTTCCTAAAGAAATATTACAAAACATAGAAAGTAAGCCTAATAAAATAAAATATATAATAAGGAAGGAAAGCAAAATGTAATAATATTAAAATGCCAAGCATCAGAATATAACATATAAATATATAATTATATGCATAGATACATAAACATACTATAATTATTGTATAAGCTAACACTGATCTCAATATCAACTTAGTAATAATAATCTTAAATGTTAAAGATTTTAACTAAGTTTCAATTAATTGTAAGTTACATAAGGTACTGAAATAAACAGATTTTTAATTTAATTAATTAATTAATTTAAAAATTTTAAATAATTTATTTAGTATTTACTTAATATATTGATGTTCCTCTTAAAATACAAAATATAACAATTACATTAAAAAATGTATTACCTATTCACACACTACACTACACAATACTCACTACACAGTTGTTAACATTTTAGAACTCATGAGCAAATATCGAAGGCTCGTGGCATCTCAGGTAGCATTTGACGTTTATCACAGACTAGTGATGTAGCCAAGTCGATAAAGGACCCAAATTAAAAAAAAAAATTGTTTTCAATTCAACCATTTAATATGTGACATTCGTGATATACAATTAATATTTGTTCTAAATTGTAAGAAGTTATTCTACGTCTTCTACATATCTGTAAAAATCCACTTGGTGTACGAAAATGATCTCTCAACTTCGACTGACGTAATGGGTAAGAAAAACATTCTTCTGTAATGTTGCAGTGTATTTTTGTTAATGTTTTCCTTGATTTCAACTTCTTTGTTTTGTAACAAGTTATTGATATGTTTTATTGTTCGATATCCTGGATTTTTTGATAACACTATTTTTAGTTTTTGGTAAACCAGTTTAACTTTTGGGTGCAGTCTAAGTAACGAAAATAATTTTTCAATTTTAAAAACGATTTCCAAAGACTCGTTTAGCTTACTCATTGGTTATTTTATCGTATCGAAAATACCGCATGAAAAACGTTGTGTCGCATCACTATGCTACCTGAGATGCCACGAGCCTTCGATGTTTACTCATGAGTTAAGATTATCTTGTTGTAAAAATGCTTTATTATTAAACACGTAACAAAACTTAAATTAAAATAACTAAACTAAAATAATATTAAAATAAACTAAATACAACTATAAATATATAAAACTCACTAAAAGCTTACCTAAAATCCCAGTTACAAAAAGAATACCCCCTCCAAGATTCCCTGCGGCAGGGAACCCATAACGCTGGCAAATCTTTAGTTAATAATCTTTAGTTTGTAGAAATTCCCGTAACGTAATACATAAGTATAAGTATGTACTTTCCTACTTATGTTATGAGTGATTGGTACAAAGTTGTTTGGCCTTGTTTCGTGTTTTTGAGTTATTTAAGTATTTTCTTTACTCTTTTTGAACAGCTTAGTGATGGAAACAATGTTCATTAAACTTTATACCTACCTGTATAATACATATAAGTATGTTATGTAAATGTAAATTATATATGTAAATTAAAAATAAAATTTACATTGCAAATAAAACGTATTAAGAATAAAACTAAAATGTGTAAAAAATGGGCTTCATCGCAAGTTTCAGCGTTCACAAATAGCGCTAGTAGCCTTGCGGTAAAACGTCCGACTTTTAATCCGGAGGTCTCGGGTTCAAACCCCGGCTCGTACAGTCGACCAAGAAAGTGGTCTACCAGTTTTGACAAAAGTTTCTGCGAGATCTAACGATCGCTAAGGTCGACATTTCTAACGGAGTTTATGATAAAACATGCATGACCTTGTTATCTCATGACGTTCAAACAAACCTCAACCGTAGGGTGGTAAACCACATTTTTGGTCGACTGTACCACCATGTTTTTCGGAACTTATGTGAAACATCGTAGAATCCCAATTGGCCTAGTTTCCCCTCTGGGTTGGAAGTTAAGATGGCAATCGCTTTAGTAAAAACTAGTGTCTGCGCCAATTCATGGGATTAGGTTGTCAAGCGGACCCCAAGACCGGGATAAACGCTAGGAGGAAGAAGAAGAGAGGTTTCAGCGTTTACAAAGATAACACAGCATCATTGAATGTCATGCGGGTTAAAATATCCAAAATAATATTTACTCAATTTCTCTTGAAAAACTATATATATTTTCTACTTAGCAAACAATAAAATAATTAAATTAGGCGTGATTCATTATTACGAGACTACCAGTTTTAATTAGGGCTGTCCCTAACAGTAATTAATTTGGAAGACTAAGAGCCACAAAGATGAGGTTTATTTATATACGACAATTTATGTTAGTCAAGTTTTTTATTTGTCATCGTTCGTCTAACTTGAGAGAAGAGAAAAAAACTAGAGAAAGAAAACGAGCAATAAATAAATGAAGTAAACAAGAAAAGTAAGTATACTGTAGATCAGTGGCGGCGCGTCCATAGAACACAATTCTCGTCGGCTTGCCTAATTTCCGGGCAAGCGAAGCAGTTTACCTACAGTTCGTGAAGAAATTTTAAGTCAATTAAATTAAGCTCCGGCTTGCCTGAGATTTTTTCAACCTACCGCCACTGCGGTGTAGATTTAAACTTTCGTGAGACATTCTATTTAACGCTATAAAATATAACAGTTGCACTCACGTCTCTTTAGGCACTTCGTGCGACTTGTTTCGGAGAGTCTAGGTCTCCATTATCAAGCACGAAGAGCCTAACAGCCCGACGCGCTGTACGCAGGCCGGCAGTAGACAACGCGCCTTGAAGTAAATAGTGCACCACGGACCGGGTCGAATAGCACTCAGGCTTCGTTCACACGGCATGGTCCTGCACGTTTTTTGCAGTAAATAGTGGCACATACTTTGTTCATAGAACCACACGGCATTTGTACTGCAAAAAAACGTACATTCTTTATACGTTTAAACGGATACTCACCGGACTTGTCAAGCAAATCGAATACACGAATGTGCTCATGCTTGCTCGGAACGCATGAAAATCTACCGTGTGAACACCCGACTGGTTGTACGTTTAAAATCGAATACGTGGAAAAACGTGCAGGACGTTGCCGTGTGAACCTAGCCTTAGTGCTTGACGATGGAGACCTAGGTTCTCCGAACATGTCGCGCTAAGTGACTAAAGAGACGTGAGTGTAACTGCTATATTTTATAGTAACTATTAGTATGTGTAATGTAGTTTAGTGGAATCAAACTTCCTCTCAGTGTCTCGTACGCCACATAGAAAATTTCCCTTCCCTTTCCAAATTATCCCTTTTTAAGGGATTTCCGTCCGAGACGTAGGGTAGTGCGGACGTCTTGAGAACAGTTTTTTTGTATTTTGCTCATTTTAGTAGTTCAGTGTGTAATATTGATAGCTATATTGTGCGGTGATCTATAAACAAATCTGCAGCTTATGAAGAATTAGTCTCATAACGCGTGTAGCCACTCTTTAGTTAGACGGACGGTTATCCTGGCTGGCCGCCACGTGTTTGTAAAGAATAGCTATCACTTTACAAATAACAAGGCCTATACCGAACAACTTTGCCTATATTTTATTAAAAGTAATAAAAGTGAGATTAACGTATATACTCGACATTGGCAAAATTCCCATTGCTTTAGACAAAGGGAGAAAGCCATTATATATATATAAAAAAAAAACCCTTTTTAAATTATAATATTTTGGCATTGGGTGTATAGTTTATATGACAGTTAAATTGATCAACTTACACGGGCGCCTAACTTATCCCGTCTTACCCTACACTAAGGGTGCAGGGTTGCACCACGCACAATTAATAGACTCATCAACGTTAAATATGGCGACGGAGCTGTCATCCCATAGAAAACTGTCAAACTTTCCATACAAGAATTATTTTACGATTACGTTTACGTTCACAGACAGTTTGGTGCAACCGGCCCTAAGTAACAGGTACTTACGTGTAAAAATGTATTCTTAGCGATTAAAAAAACACATGCAAGCAAACTGCCTTAAAAATAGGTCGTTTTGCAACATCATTATAGATAATAAGCCTATTTGTGTTCGGTCAGCCTACAACCCAGGGTAATAACTCACCCAGGGTTTATTAACTGCCACGATTATGACGTTACATGAGTGGCTCGTTACGTGTGGCCACAAGATCAGCCGCGAGCGGAGCGGCAAGCGGAGTGAGGGCAAGAGAAATGCGGCACGGTGGAGTTAAGAAGAAAGGAACATTGAGTTAATTAAAATGGCCGTTCAATGCCTAGAAAGTGGAATATGGTATAATATGTTCTAAATAACTAAAGACACAAACCGAATAAAGATCAAAATAAATGTTTTATTGACACACTCAACTCCTGTAACATTGCCTGGGATACGATGCTTAACTTTGCCTTCTTTAATGTTGCAAGAGTTGACATATTTTAAGAAAGAGTGCAATAACAACCTTTTCACCTATTCGTTTCCGCCATATTAACACTTTCGCAACCGCGTAGCGCTACGCCCTACGCTCGTAGCACGTAGCTATCCAGATCCAGAGGAATTCAAAGCACTGCCCTTGAGCTCCATCATCCAACACATGGAGATGGTTAAGAAAGCTCTCGAGTAGGTGTACTAGGGGGCAACTACACAAAATATCCCTTTGGGTCGAAGTGTATCCTTACGGGCCCCCGAATACAATAAGAATAAGATAAGCACGTAGCCAGGTATTCCTCGTATGTAGCGCGTAGTCGCTACGAACAGAGAACCCGACTGTCGGGTCATCGGTGCTGAATGTGTTAAAAACGCACGGTCAACCTCTAACGTAAGGCGGCGGCAGCACCATCAATTGGTCTAATGGCAAGCGTGCACGCTCGGACAATTCGTCTCGTGGCCAAACCATTAGGGTCGTTAACGGTCGAAAATTAGTTCCTAAAGGAGCCCCAACAAATGGTGCTACAGGCTCCGTAAATTGTATTCAACTATTTCAACTCCAACAAATTGTTGTCATCGCTACCACGTTCGCGAGTCTTGATGAATAAGCCTATGTAAGCTACGAACACATTAGCTCGGTTAAAGTCAAATACCTTATAAGAGTTATAAGCCTAGACTGACAATATATATATATTGTGCGAGATAATTAGGAAGGCCATACTGAACAACTACTTTGGCACCAACATCGAAATCACGAAACAATTTTTTGGCTCTTTTATACATTTCAGCCGATTAGATGTCGAAGATCAAATGTTTTACGCCAATTTTTTTGGGGAATTTTGCTTTGGTCTCATAGATAAAATTTAAAAACAGTCTGTATAGAAAATCGCATTCTTGTAATTCATATACATAAATGCACTAGCGTCATCATCTATTGCGTTGCGTCCTGCCTCATAGACGCAGTAAGTCTAAGTTCTGTTCTAGGCCGGTACTGGAACGTTAAATTTGGCCTTAAAAAATTATAACTCACAAGTCCGATTTTATTTTATTATCAGTAAGAGTACAATGAGCACTAACGGCGAAAATTTTTTTCTAACTGTTTTCGAGGATGCTGTAGGTATAATATAGGTATTTGTTTGCGACACTCGTAAATTCAAGATAAGATAATTCGAGTGGTATTTCTTTTCATTCGACTATCGGATTTAACTATATGAATGTACCCTGACATTTGCTAACAGATTTACCAATATTATTTAAATTTATTTAAATTTAAAACAAATAAAAAAAATATACTTCCTCCAAAAGATAATTTAAGTGGTATATGTTAACTGAAATATATTAAAAACTATCGAAGGCGAGTAATAGATTTGATTTATAACACATTATTCAATAGATTATTTTTTAATGAACAATTGAATTTTTAAAGCGTTCTAATAGCTATATAAGAAATCTCCGAAATTTTCAAGTGGGCGCATTCTGTTCATTATCTTTATACTAAAACTTGCATCAAAATTCTAACGATTTTATCAATCGCTCGAAGTTTTCTGAACTTATCAGTTCTAAACATAATCCAAACGCGCGGAGATTAAAGCGGGAGTCTATCGCGTCATGGCATGGCGCTAGCGGCGGGGCCAATCACGACGCGCCGCGCGCTGTTGCCTGACCGCTGCGCGCCGTTGCCTGTCTGCTGTTTCCATGGTAACCCAGTAGGCACGCGAATATTGTATCTTTACGTTTGGTCCACAGAGTGAATATTATGACTGCCTAATGCGAAGCTTGGTTTGATAATGATTACTATAAAGTGCGATGTTTTTTTTGTTGAGAGCATGCCCCTCTATGGTGCGAATGAATGAAAAAGCGGACATTCCTACTTTTTCACTTCTCATGCTCTAAAAGTCTGTCGTACATTTAAGCTCTAGTGCTAATATGTATACATAATTTCACTTCTCATAGTTCTTATTGTTATGTCCTTTAAGTCTAATTTCGTAAAGTCTGTATAGTATGTATAACTATGGTCTAAAACCCATATTACCACAAGAACAATTTTTCCTCACTTGGTTCGGGAAAATAACCACCTAGTGGTAATATGGCTTACTTTAAACCCTTGTCAAACAATCTACTATTTTCCGAAAAATGTATTTTTTTAATGAAATGAAATGTTTATTTGTATAACACAGGTGGTACAAATAGGGTCTTAAATTTACAAAGGTGCTCTGTGTTTTGCCTATTGGCATACAAAATTATTGTTGTATTGTTCCATATTCGGTAGGAAATAGTATACCCTGGAGGCAATCGGCCTGTTTGGAGAAAAGTCGTCGACATCTCTTCTAAATACCTAAAACTGGTATACATGTGTTCCCCGTGGTCTTCAGAATACGAATTGACTGGTTTTAGTTTATGGAGGGGGGGGGGGGGGGGGATACGAAAAAAGTGAGGGAAAGATGGCGGACGACCATCATCAAAATTTGTTCACAACTCGAATCATATCGGACCGATCGATTTGTGTGAGATGTCATCTGAAAGACCATTAAAGTACTATAGTTGTTTCTAAATAGAGGCAGTCATCACATTAGTCGTTTACGAAATATTTGAAAAAATATGATTTTTTTACCGTGCCTGTTTAGATAAAGTAGTGATAAAACATGCTTATAACTCAATAAATAAAGTATGTATTATTATAAAGTAGACGGCAAAATGTATGAGCTTTCAAAAAACTAGCGTGTGGCGGTCGATCGACGTCGTATTTTCATTATTGCTCGGAATTTATTTTATGGATCAAATCCTGATGAGTATCATTTGAATGCATTTTAAATTTACTATAATAGGTTAATTGAGGTCTGAGATGTAAAATTAACAATTTTTAGATTTTTTTTGAAAACGTAACATTTTTACCTAATAGACTGGTGGAAACAGGCTTGTTTGCAGAAAAGTCGTCGATATCTCTTCCAAATACCTAAAACGGGTACAGGATATGAATTGATCAATTTTATTTTAAAAGGAGGGGACGAGTCGAAAAAAGGAGGGGGAAAGATGGTGGCCGACCGTCATCAAAATTTATTTACATCTCGAGTCCTATGGAACCGAAAGATTCGTGTGTAAATATTATTTAATGTACTATAATTGATTATAAATAACCGTAGTCATCAATGTAGTCGTTTACAAAACAAAACATTTGAAAATAACATTAATTGCGGTAAAGTTACAATTTATTGAGCTATAAGCATGTATTATCAGTACTTACGCCAACATGCACGGTAAAAAATCATACTTTTTCAAATATTTTGTATAGGGCTAAAGTGATGACTACAATTATTCAAAAACAATTATAGTACGTTTAATGATCTTTAAAATTGCATCTCAAACGAATATATCGGTCACATAGACCGAAATGTGAACATATTTCAATGACGATCGGACACCATCTTTACCGCGTCCGGTTATTGACTCCCCCCCCCCCCCCTCTATAAAATAAAACTGGTCAATTCATGTACATCCATCACAATGAGGAATATATCCATACCAGTTTTAGGTATTTGGAAGAAATGTCGATGATGACTTTTCTTCAACTATGCCCGTTTCTTTCAGTCTATTAGAGTAAATATGTGACAATCCTAAAAAAAATGGTTAATTTTGCAAATTAGACTTCAAAGAACTGATTATTTCAGTAAATTTAAAATAATTTCAAATGACACAAATCACGAATTGATCCGTTAAATAGATTCTGAGAAATAATGAAAATACGACGACGGTCGGCTGCCATTGTAAGACGAAACGTAGTGACCCATTCTGAACAAAATTCATCAATACTCGGTTATATAGTATTACATAGGGTAGCCAATTATTTGGCAAACAACATTTCATAAAATATTCATTTCACAAACAAAATAAAATATTCATTTCACAATGTTTCCCATAAATAATTGTATATATTATTGTTTCACAAATAGTTCAAAAGACAAATTATTTGCTTGCAAAAACACTATATTACAAAACATTATTTGGCAAATTATTCATTTGCTATTCAGGGCAATTAACAAAATAACGCATGGTAAAACGTTAGTAAAATGCATTATTTGGTACCTAAATTCTTCGTTTAATAATCTCATGGTGTGTATGCCAATTATACGTGTATTATCTACGAGTACTAGTACATTTTAAAAATATATTTTGTACTTTAAAAGTTAAGTTTGTTTTTGTTGAATATTATCACGGACAACTATGATTTGAGAGAGCCCAGATAGATGCGACGACGAGCAAAGCGAGGAGGAGTGTGGTATATTAACTGCGACCTTACAGTTCTAGTAACTTATGTCGGGGTTAATAGAAACGTAAAATACCCGTAATGTCAACATACCCATTTATCTTAATTGCTTCGCAATCACTTATTTTTAAAAAACAGCCACGGCTTTATTGTCAATTTATACACATAAAATTACCATTTTCATTTAGTTTTAGTAAAAATATCCATGAATTACATATATTTCAGTGAAAACGAAATTCTTTTATAATATTTTGTCTTGTGTCAAATGCTATTTTTGCTTAGAAATACAGTTGTCAGTCAGCCATTCTTGTTTATCTTATTTTACTATTGTCCCTTAATTTATCCGGAACCGACTTATTAACCGACTTAAATTAAGGGAGGGAGTTCTCAATTAGTTTGCATTTATTTATTGTACTTATTATATTCAGTAAAAAACAATAATTTATCTATTGACATTTTGCAAAATAACGGATTTTCTCCAATGTGCTCGGAAATTTTCAGCTTACTGTAGCAAAATGAGTACGTGAAGTTCTTCATTTTTTACCAAAACGAATTAAAAAAAATAAAAACCATTATTTACCTGTTTTAGCGGCCGTGAAGTAATTTGTCAACGCCATAAATATGTATACACTTTTGCACCTTACTCCATTGTAATAAGGTTGAACTTCAAAGTGTATACATATTTTAGGCGTTGACTAGTAAAATCCATTACTGTATTGTTTTTTACCTTTTAAACTTTTCATCCGACTAAGAAATATCATTTCAAACAGCCAATACTTAAGCGACGACTATACACCGTCTGAACGGCAATCCCTTCAAACTGTAGGATAGAGCGAGATAGTTAGATCAAAAACCTTGGTTGTCTCGTTCTTTGTCATAGCACCGCGTCTGATCGTGCGAATGAGGCTTAATACAATCATAGACAAAACAACTATTTTTAAGGTTTAATCTTGTATCTGTTGCATAAAAGGAGCATATTTAATACTGTCTGAAATAGCTTTTGACGAAAATTTCTTTTTAAATATTATTTGAATGAAAATTGGCAGTATACATAGTTCTTAATACTTTAAAAAAAAATTATAGAGGGAAGCTAATTCATGACTTTGAACGCTAATAACGTAACCAAAATCTGTAATTTATTTCATTTACTTTACTTTATTTCCTCGCACATTTATGCCTCACTATATATGCCTATATGCCTCGGCGGGAATAGAAATTCGTGGACTCGTCTTATTTTTTCGGACTCAGCTGCACTTCGTCCGAAAAAATCGCTCATCCACAAATTTCCCTTTCCCGTCCTCTGCAATAATGTACTATTAAAAACGATTTATTCACGAAATGAACGTTGGTTAAATAATAATTTGTCTTACAATATGTTTATAAAGCGTCCAAGTTACTAAATGTATATTTGTCTAATAATGATTTATAAAAATGAACATATTTAGCAATGACTTGTTGAAACGAATTGTTGTTTGTTCAGTGATTATTTGCGAAATGTTATTTATCAAATGAATCATTATTAAAACGAAAGCTCATAAAATTTCCCGTATATTTTGTCATAACATTAATTGTGGTAAAGTTATAATTTATTGAGTTATAAGCATGTTTTGTCAGTATTTACGCAAACATGCACGATAAAAAAAAACATATTTTTGTTAAATAAGTATTTTGTAAAAGACTAAAGTGATGATTGACTCCAGATGTAAAAATAATCGATGACGTTCGGCCGCCATCTGGCCTCCCCCCCCCCCCCCTTTTTACCGACTTGCTCCCCCCCCTCCATAAACTAAAACCCGTCAATTCGTACTATTCGTAGTCAGGAGACTACGAGGAACACATCCATACCAGTTTTAGGCATTCAGAAGAGATGTCTACGAAAATCGTGAAGGAGACGACTTTTGTTTAATTTGCCTCTAGACTATTATGGCAGGCTTATGAAACTCTCCCGCGCGGCCTCGGTTAAATACCTATGCGCCGGAGCCTGCCACGACCCGCCGGCGGGACGGTTAGTCAGTGAACCGAAAAGTCTATGCCAATAAGCCCACTCATGCTTTAAAAGAGGAAATTCGACGCTGCATTGGAGAAATTCAGACGCATCTATGCAAAATGGTCATAGACAATTTTGACAAAAGGGTGCGTATGTGCCAGCAAAGCCTAGGAGGACATTTGCCTGACGTATTATTCCACAAATAACTCTATTTTATGTATTTCAAGATTTTGTATACAAATATATTATAACGATAATGAAAAAAAATGTGTTTTTCATCAATTTCAAATCTTGCGTCCTTTTTGGGACACTCTTTATAACCTTGTTTCATTCGATCAAACCTAACTTTAAATAAAGTATTTCCAGATTTCCCCACATTGACCTTTGATTATTACTATGAATAGTATGAATAAACTGTTGTAGTACAATAAATACTAAAATTAAATAAAGATTTTAATATACATTTGGTTATGAATGAAACTTTAATTCAACGGTTAAGTTCACGAGCCACAGCCATAAATAGCTCTGTACTTACTTTTACAGTAGTTTAAGTATTTCAATGATTGCACAATGAAAATAAAAGTAAACCAAGAAAAAATACTTTTATTTCAATACTGTAGGCTACCGCAATTCGTATTCAAAAGTAAAAACATTGCCTGGCCCGGTTAAGGGTTAATCATAATGTTGTATGAAAGGTGAATGACAAGCTACGGCGCGTCGTGATTGGTGGAACCGCTCCTGCTGACCGCGCCTTAGACTGCCGCGCAAATCTCCTTGCGTTCAAATGACGAATTGAACTGACAAGCTCGTGCACTGTTCAGCTATTGATGAATTCGTTAGTTTTTGTGTATATACATTACTATAACGATAATAAACTAAACACGCTGACTTGGAAATTTTCTAAATTTCTTTTATGGTCAAGACAACGCTTTTTAAAATTCAAATGCTTAAATAAAATCGATCTATTAATGAATCTATTATAAATTAAACTGATAGTTATCTTTGATAGCTTTCAATACATTTCAGTAATCATAAAGCACTTTAGTAATCTTTTTGTGAAAAAAAATTTTTTTCAGCATTTTATATTATTCTAAAACAAACTCTTGACAAATGCGTTAGTAAATGACAGTTGATGTTCAAACAGTTAAATAGGATTATATCATGAAGAAACTTACCGCTTGTATAATCTTACCTTGAATTAATAAGGCCTGCTAACAAATACCTACTTTATACCTAAATCTACGTCAAGATCCGATATATTTTTTTATAAGGAGTAGTTCTCAGAGTATTCTAACAGACTACAAAAAATAGCGCACTTGTGAGTTATAAAAGTTAATTCTGTATTTGTACGCCACTATTCATTCTCAAAATAAATCAACCTACTTTCAACAGATGTCGCTACTGCGCCTCATACCGAAAACTTGAGGAACCCGATTGTGTATAGACATTTCAGTCCAGGCTTATATGGTCCCTAGTTGAAGCTTAGGGCTTTTGAAGGGCACAATAAATCACTAGCTCATCTCAAAATCACCTTAAAGTTAGAAACACTAAGTATACCAACGTAATCGCCGTGTCATCTGATTTATCCAGAGTGATTAGGCGAGTTTCTCGGGCGGCTGAATTTATAGAAGCAATTAATCTTCACGTA
Organism: Pammene fasciana; assembly: GCA_911728535.1. Lineage (NCBI taxonomy): Eukaryota > Metazoa > Arthropoda > Insecta > Lepidoptera > Tortricidae > Pammene > Pammene fasciana. The sequence goes on from OU452287.1 coordinate 13,516,459, forward strand.
TTTTGGGTCTATTTTGATTCATTCTCACCATAATACGTAGTTATTTGCGTTTGTTCACAAAGTTTTTGATTTGTGATATCAAGGATTTGTAAGGCATGAAAAATGCAGCGAGAAAAACCCCCCAAAGTTCTCGCAGATCTTCGCAAGAAATCATGAAATGAGAGCCGAACTTGAAGGCCCAAGATGAAGAGAGACTTTTGTCTAACCAGGATTATGACAATACTGAACCACAGGTCACCTCAACTACAAGATTGGTTTGAGAAAACTCGTGATTACCACACAGCAATCCTTCTAATTTAGTAGTTTAAAAGCTCAATCGCTTGTTTCAGTTGCATCTCTATTTCGTCCAGTTCCTATGTATGTCACTTTCAGGACCAGGATCCCGCTATGCGGGCTCTTGGTTTGGAAAAGCTTTATGTTATATCTACGGGCGTAGCGCGTAGCGAAATGTGCTACGGAAAGTGTTAAAACACCTATAAAAGTTATAGGTGGTGAACAAAGTATATTAGTTCAGTATAGTATAGTATAGTATAGTATAGTACAGTACAGTACAGTACAGTATAGTACAGTATAGTATAGTATAGTAATAGTCTAATGTAGTGTGGTATAGTGTAGTATAGTACAGTATAGTATAGTAAAAAGTAGTGAAGACTACTATTCAGTCTGATGCGCAAAGTGTAGTATGGCGATGACGGGGACAAATTAATGGGAATAATTTACAACGTCGGGCATAGAAGGGAATACACTAAACTTGTGCTCTTTGTAAAAGCTTCATACTAATGAAAGCTGACTTTGAATCTCGCCGGCTAGCGCAACTTGATGTTCGATGAGATGAGCTGAAAGTCCGACCACCTGCGGATTTCAAATAAAACTACCAAAATGGTGTGCCCATTATACCTTTGTAAGATTAGCTACGTGAGTTACACAAAGGCGCACGAGCGCACCAATCCCAGAGTTGAAGCAGTCGTTGTGGCCGAAACCGGAGTATATATCACCGTAAAATTGTCAAAACCGTTAGTTTATAATCTAACTAGAGAGATCATAAACTATCGAAAGATTGTGAACCGTAACGTACTGCTTACAATTTAACGGATTATTTTTCGTTAGATTATAAACTATCGACGAGGAACCGTCATAATGTCAAACGTAAAGCTTCTTGCGCTAATTGGCCGGTCTTAAGTACTACTAGGTCGTTAAGTGTTCATAAACTTAGCAATCAAATACAGGTGCCAATGCGAAACTAAAGTGCCATTAAAAAGTCGGTTCTGACGGGCGCGTTGTTTGGTCGCAGTTAACCTAACACACTCCTCCTCGCCTCGCTCGTCGTCGCACCTATCTAGACTCTGGAAACCGACCAATAATCAGCGTGCGAGGGGCTTAACGTTTGACAATATTACGAATATAATTTATACTAACAGTCTATTATTATTATGAGCCTATTGTGTCCCACTGCTGGGCAAAGGCCTCCCCTCTTTTTTCCCATTCGTCGCGGTCTAGTGCTACCAGAGCCAGAGCCAGTCTCGCAAAAAGGAGTCCAAGTTATCCCGCCATCGCCGTCGAGGCCTGCCGCATCCTCGGTTTGACTCGTGAGGCACCCACTCAGTGGTTATCTTAGCCCACAAGTCCAAGCCCAGTCCCTGCACTTCAACTTGGCTGCTTTCCGAGCTACATCTGTTATTTGAGTTTTAGAGCGCAGCGTGGTGTTCCGGATACGATCCCTTAATTTCATACCTAATATGCTGCGCTCCATAGCTCGCTGGCAAACCCCGAGTTTGGACTTCTGAGCTTCCATCAAAGACCAAGTTTGAGCACCGTAAGTGAGGATTGGAAGTATGCACATGTCCATGAGCCTACGTTTAAGCGATAGAGGTAGGTCTCCCTTCATAAGGTGTTTCATGGCCCAATAGCTCTTTCAGGTATTTTCGGTTCGCCTTTCAACCTCTTTTTGCTGTCGTGCCTGGAAAGAGACTATTTGACCCAAATAAAGGTACTCATGGACGTATGCAATGTGTTCTCCGTTTACCTCAATCCTACGTCTGGTGCCATTAGTCATGACTTTGGTCTTAGACATATTCATCTTCAGCCCAACCTCGAGGCTTGCGTTGCTAAGATCTTCTAGCATACGATGTAGCTCGGATGTTAATAGTCTAAGTGTTGCATAACATTGTCAATTAAAACATCGCCGCTTATGTATGCACGGTTTTAAAATCATTAAAAGGAGATTACAAAGAATGAAGTTTGTAAAGCCATTTGTGAAACCATAACAGCTGTTAAATAGAGTTGAAACCCGTTCTGATGAAAGTTTGATGGCACAACTTAGTTAAACACGAGATTTAGGTCACTGAACGATTAAGAGGCGTTTCAGTCGTGATTAATACGATAGCAGCTTTATTTGCCCGAGTTTAGTCTAATGAAGGTTGTTATGCTCCTTATTTAATGAGGCTTTCACGTTGAATGAAGGCGATTAGAGTTTTAAGTGAATAGGCTGTTGATGAATATCTATGACCTACTTTCAAATGAAGTCTCAAGTTTTGGAAATGATTTTAATTAGGAATGATACGAAGCTTCGTCTTCGGTTCTGAAGTATCGAAACTACCGATTTGTTTTACACAGCCGAATCCGCTTTCGGTTCCGATTGTTTAAGAACGAATGTCATAGGTACCGAAAGTCGAAATGCATAGTTCACCTCTAAATCAGATCACAGTTATGTCTCAATTATGTACTTTAGAATTAGATTATCTGTCAAAAGAGTCAAGCAAAAGTGACTTTAAAGCACGGGTAATTACAGCTAAAAGCTAAATGTTAACTTTGCCGAAACTTATCAGTCAATCACTATTCAATACGGATAATTTATATCTTCGGTTCTGGATCCGACTTTGGTTTCGGTTCTGTGAAAAATGATTATAAACCTTCGGTTCCGACTCCGGTTCCATTAAACCACCTCCGTCACATCCTTACTTTTTTAACGACTTCAAAAAAGGAGGAGGTTCTCAATTCGACTGATTTTTAGTATTCTTTATTTGTCTTTTCTCTTAAGTCAGGTTTTTTTACAATATTTTTATAAAAGTAAAATACAAAATACATCTAAAACATACAAAAACAATAAAAACATTATAAAAAACCTAACCTAGGGTGCCGCCGGCAACGGGGCAAGGCCCAGGCTGCCGGTGGTTAGGGCCGCAGAGAGAGGAACCTTCGGACTATACGCGCCGTGTCCAGAATTACCGCCTTCTGTATCTGACCCTTGATCCAACCACAACCCCGTAGCGAAAGTCTCTCAAGATGTTGGTCGAGACTCTTCGCTATGAGACCGTTCGCAGAAACAACTATCGGCACAATGATCGCCAAATCGACCTCCCACATGGCGGTTACCTCGTGAGCCAAGTCTAGGTACTTGCTGGACTTGTCCTTCTCGGCTTTCACGAGGTTCACGTCACATGGGACGGTGATGTCAACGAGCATGGCCCGGCGTTGCGGTCGATCTATTACCACGATATCAGGTTTATTGGCTACAATAGTCCTGTCCGTGATAATAGATCGATCCCAATAGAGCGTGGCACGACCATTTTCGAGAACTGGCGCAGGTGTGTACTTGTAGTACGGCACTTCGTGGTCCACAAGACTGTATAGGAGAGCAAGCTGCTGGTGTATGATCCTGGCTACGAGGTTATGTCTGTGCAAGTACTCGCCGTTATTCTCTTTATTTTTCTTTCGTCTTAGGCTAGGTAATTTATAACATTTTTATAAAAGTAAAATACAAAATACATCTAAAACATACAAAAACAATAAAAACATTATAAAAAACCTAACCTAGGGTGCCGCCAGCAACAGGGCAGGGTCCAGGCTGCCGGTGGTTAGGGCCGCAGAGAGAGGAACCTTCGGACTATACGCGCCGTGTCCAGAATTACCGCCTTCTGTATCTGACCCTTGATCCAACCACAACCCCGTAGCGAAAGTCTCTCAAGATGTTGGTCGAGACTCTTCGCTATGAGACCGTTCGCAGAAACAACTATCGGCACAATGATCGCCAAATCGACCTCCCACATGGCGGTTACCTCGTGAGCCAAGTCTAGGTACTTGCTGGACTTGTCCTTCTCGGCTTTCACGAGGTTCACGTCACATGGGACGGTGATGTCAACGAGCATGGCCCGGCGTTGCGGTCGATCTATTACCACGATATCAGGTTTATTGGCTACAATAGTCCTGTCCGTGATAATAGATCGATCCCAATAGAGCGTGGCACGACCATTTTCGAGAACTGGCGCAGGTGTGTACTTGTAGTACGGCACTTCGTGGTCCACAAGACTGTATAGGAGAGCAAGCTGCTGGTGTATGATCCTGGCTACGAGGTTATGTCTGTGCAAGTACTCGCCGTTGTTCTCTTTATTTTTCTTTCGTCTTAGGCTAGGTAATTTATAACATTTTTATAAAAGTAAAATACAAAATACATCTAAAACATACAAAAACAATAAAAACATTATAAAAAACCTAACCTAGGGTGCCGCCAGCAACAGGGCAGGGCCCAGGCTGCCGGTGGTTAGGGCCGCAGAGAGAGGAACCTTCGGACTATGCGCGCCGTGTCCAAGATTACCGCCTTCTGAATCTGACCCTTGATCCAACCACAACCCCGTAGCGAAAGTCTCTCGAGATGTTGGTCGAGACTCTTCGCTATGAGACCGTTCGCAGAAACAACTATCGGCACAATGATCGCCGAATCAACCTCCCACATGGCGGTTACCTCGTGAGCTAAGTCTAAAATATAAATCTTCTTTATTTCTATTTTTTCTCTTAGGCTAGGTTTTTTACAATATTTTTACAAAAGTAAAATATAAAAATACATCTAAAATATACAAAAACAATAAAAACATTATAAAAAACCTATTATTATTATTTTTTTTATTATTTTTTGTATGTATATTACTCTATATCTCCGTGAATCGTGAACCGATTTTCAATTTTTTTTTATCGAACTGGTATAACCCCTAGATGATCCCATTGTCACCAAGTCGGGGTCTGATGATGGGATCCTGGAGAAATCGAGGGAACTCTTCAACTATTATAGGCACACCTATAGTGATTTCACTATTTTTTACAGCAACTTGGCCACTTCCTCTTGAAATAGCGGATCCTACGAGTAAGTGAAGTCGGTTCTTTTTTGTTTAAAATTATAATCCTATTCATAGTAAAATCACGGCTTCCGTAGCTAGCCTACTTGGTAGTTACCCTGCCTATGAAGCTGGAGGTCTCGGGTTCGAATCCTGATAGCTACCGTAATATGGGCTCTTTTATAAAAACGCCTTTTAATATAAATCAATCTGACGAGTACTATCTGTGTTGCCTACCTAATACTATGAATCGGACCATATTTCACAAAGAAACGTCGCACAAAGAAAACGTATGCAATAATTTATACGCAATAGTGAGATACGATGTTGGAATACAGAAATGCTCAGAAAAAACCTTATCAAGATAGAGTAATTTTAATATAAAAATGGTTCCGTACGTTGACGAAGGGATTACTAAATTTTACAATTTACATACCTGGAAAAATGAAGGCTACAAGAAGTCAGTGCAAGACTGCAAGCATAGATATTATGGTTCAAGATAAACATGTTAAATTTTAAGTGCCGTTTTATTTTCAAGCTCATAGATCGAGGAATTCAGCAATGTAAAAACTGTTTTGATGTATTCAAAGGGATACTTAGATATAAAATACAGTACATAGCGGCCTCTTTTCAACCGACTTCAAGATTTCGAAGGAGGAGGTTCTCAATTCGTCGGGATCTTTGTATTTTATTTGCTATTTTTGTTTGTATGTTCACCAATTATTCGAAAACGTCTGGACCAATTTGGAAAATTCTTTTTTGTTTGAAAGAGTATTCACAGTAGTTTCTTCACAGTTGGTCTCATTGTCATCAGGTCCGAATCTGATGAAATCGAGTCTCTTCAACTATTATAGGCACACCTATAGGTAGTGATTTCAGGCATTGGCTACAGGCATTTCCTCTTGGAATAGCGGAGCCTAAATGAAGTCGGTTCTTTTTATGTTTGAAATTATTTTAAATATATATTTTCTTAATTTAAAGAATCACAATGAATTACCAGTGGCGCTAGTGGTCACGTTAAAGGGCTCTTAATATTTAGATTAAACATTTGTTTAACGCTATTTATATGAGGATTTAAACGGCTCAGGGGCTCCTATTGTGTTTTATTTTGTGATATTGTGTTATGATGTATTGTGTCCTTTTCTATGCTAAAGCGATTTATCATGTCGCTCCAAATCGGTCTATTTATAAACGCGCTTCGGGACTCGCGGCGAAATAAGCATTACAGGCAAAAACGGAAACAAAGTCTCTATACATATAATTTGTAAATATATTCCGGTTTTCGGAGATGTAGGTCTCATGTGAATAAAAGCATTTTACCGTGGATATCAGAACCAAAATTCAGATGTACTTAGTACGCTATATACCTAACAAAAAATCTGAAAGTATCTATTAAATCAAGAACTTCTTCATCGTGAATCTAATGCTTTTTTCTTGTGTTACTAATACATAATATTTATAAAAAAATAAAATAAAAAAATAATGTTTTTTAAAGTTTGTCAGGATAGAAAAAATACCTAATCTTAAAAACGTATTTTTTATAAGTATTAGTGATGATGTAACCATAGTATAAATGATTTTAAAAAAGTTGTCTGAAAATAGGTAGTTGGTAGTAAAACAAAACACAAAAAGAGCTGTTAAGCTGTGACATAGGAAGCATATACGAAAAATATATTAATTACATTATGTAGCCACGTCACGTTATTGAATCAAATCTGACTGTAAAGTCTGTTTTCCACCACTTAACTTGATTAGTTTCGAGATGCCTTTAGTAAACTGTAAACTCCAGCACTAACTGTTTGCTTTGTTGTCTATTTGTCTCACTGTTATCTATACAATGTTATGGGCAACTACTCGCCAGAACACCGCCGGGCACGATAAACTACTTAGTCGGAGAGCTAGCTCCGCGAAATCGTGTACTATCTTGAATTATGAAACTTCGCGCTTAGATTACTAGGTTGGAAAATGCAAGGATGCGAGTTCATACAAGTATCTATATAAGAATTTAGAAATTAATTTGAAAATAGTTAATTACTAGGCATTTCTTTTCGAGGACGGGAAATAGTGATAGAATTAGATAATAACGTTATTCATACGGAACAACATCGCTATAATTAAGCATGGTAGATTGTTAAAATATAGAACATTGGCATTCCATTTTCCCGATCGTTTACTGGCCTAACGTCCATCGATGAGCAAACTCTTAGGTTACATCAGCGAGTTTTTGTTGCTCTCGAAGTGATGTACTATTTTATGGGACTAGTTCTTAGTATAGCTGGATTTCTGTGTCCTAGCGCAAAGTACTTAGATAATAGAACAAGTAACTAGTGTCAGTTCCGATTATGCTGAAATACGAGAATCTAGAGTTAATAGAGCACAGGTCTGTTTTGTTCTAAACAAAGCGACGAACGTGCTTTAAAACAATTGTCATTTTAGCGGTTAGTGCATCATTGCAGATAGGTTTTTAGTTTAATATTGTTTTAATTTATTTCTTAACTGATCATGATCAAGCACTTTTATAGGTAATTAATTTGTGTAAAATAAAATGGAATTCAAATTACAAATCTTCCAAACATCCAACTTTGCCTAGTTTGAATACAATATCCATCAATAGCAAAATGCAGATCAAGATATAACAAAAATCAGTTTTTTACATATCCTTCTAAGAGACGACATAACAAATACATGTTATGTTTAAAAGCTCCATCCAAAAACAATAATCGATAATATGTATAAATATTATAATATGGAAATTATTTCGTGACCTTTCGTTCGCATTTGTCATTTAAGTCGGTTACATACACTTTAACTTGTTATACTTGACTAAAGCACTTGCTACTTCGCAAAGTGTAAACAAGCCTTAACGCAAGAAATACTGACTTCAAAGCCTATCTTTAACAATTTCATATAGGAGTAAGATGTGACTTCGATCACAGCAAGAATTTCCTTATTGACTTCCTTGAGTTCCTTGATAACAAAACTAGGTTGTTATTTGGATCCAACCAGAGGCCCAATTGCATAACTTTTGGGTAAGAAAGATACTATGAATAATATATTAGCAAAATAAGTTAGAAGCATCATGGATACAACGAGATATATTGTTTGTCTCAGTTTATCAAATATTTATTCAAATTATGATAAAGTCAACACAGGACGGCCAAGATCACCATCTTATATAAACAATGTGAATTGAAAAGTAAAAAAATATATCGGAATAGTGGTGTTCAAACATGACGCGATTTTGATGTAAAGATCGCAAGCGACTTCGATAGGTAGCTACCATATTGCTGACATTAAAAATCGTAAAAATTACGTTTTGTTTTCCAGAACTGATAGGTATAAGGTAGTATCGATTGACGATAACGATAACGATCTTATCACTTGGCTAGACTTCATAATGGTCCACGTAAGAATTTCTATAGTCATCTGTTCCTTGAATTCAACATTTTAAAATCGATAGGTATTTAACGTAACTTCATTTTACGTTAAATAAATGAATTGTACTTAATAGGTAAATATTACATATATTTACATACTCCATTCTGCATCATCGTGTTAGTATGCATTTGCGTGCATTGTTACTAAATAATGCTTGTAAATTCATACTGAAATTGATTAACTCAGTCCACATCACGTAACACACCGTGCACGTTCTGTAATAGCACCGGCATAAATCCAGGAAACTTAAATTAGGTCAGAACATTAGCTGTATCCCTTACAAATATCATTTACATATACATACTTACCTAAATTGACATATAATACCGGCAAAGTAACAAAGGAATTTGCGAGTGAAATGTTCTAAGTGTGACGAGAAAGGACACAAAGAGAGCCTGTTTCTGAGGTTCGTAGGATATTTCACGTTCAGTTCAGTGTACGATACCTACTTGAGGAACATTATATTTCAAAGGCTCAAGTAATTATTTTGACCTACATAGATTGTTTATTATTTATTTATATTATTGTTTATTTTAAGTTTACACAGCATTACAGTCTTATCAGTATCACTAATACACTGCGAAACTACATAGGTAGGTACTTACTATAAATATAAATCAAAAATTATCATGCGAACACACTTGACTGCCTATTATCCATCCGCTCGCAAAATATCAAGCACTCATGACACACATTCGCCCATCGCCACGCCAACAGGTCACACTCTGGTGCAGATGTCAGAAGCGCATTCAGTAGGTCCAGGGCACGAACCTACGATACGATAGATACTACGAAAGGATACAAAATATTGTCATTCTTTTTGTGTCAGTACCTACGTACGTTTAAATTTATTTATACGAGTAACTACAAGGCTGGTTGATATCAAAACAATAGGCAATGAAAGTTGTTCACGGTTCTCGGTTACTATAAAATTTAGATTGTATTTTATTCTATTAAAAATAAAGTTCAAATGATGCACAAGAATTATGTAGTAAATGACAGTATAGAAGGGGGTTCAGTGCGTATTCAGTATCTAATAAGTTTCATGGAATTTATGAACGATTTAATATTTAGCAGTACCTAACGTCTTCGGGCTCAGATGGAAGTCGCATTGATAAAAAATGCTTGCGTCCGTTTCCGAGATCAAATTCCCAAATGAATCTACGGTTCTTTTAAATGTAAACGCCCAGATCAAGGAAGTATGTAACTATCTGTTTAATGTGTATCATGTAAGTATATGTATGGAATAATTGCAATATTTTTATCCTATTTTAATAATAAATGTGGAAGTTTGTATGCCTATTTAGATCTTTGCTTCTCACACAAAAACGGCTGAATGAATTTGGCGAACAGGCAGATTAAAATTAAAACATAAAAGGGACAAAGGACCTTTTTATCCAGGAACTTATTCTCTTAATAAATCGAGCGTTCAAAATACAGAAACACTTAAACTTAAATCAACAATACATTAATAACATAATCTAAAGTAAGTAAAATAGAATCCTTAATTGAGTGGAGTAATTAGACAGCACCTTATGTATGTACTCAATACATTTGCAAACAGCATTATATGTATATGGGAGCTGTCAGATTACTGCACTCAATCAAAAATTAGGATTTATCTCCAACACACAACAAATAATCAACCAATATTGCAGTAGGATTGACGGTACATCGAAATAATTGCTTGAGATCAAAACCAACTTATTATTTCATGTTTGATTTATATTTCTAACTTCCTACAATAAATTCTGGAAGATTATGAAGACGCCCCACAAAATCCACTTTGATATCTGTTTTCCAATACATCCAATATTTATTACGATTCCGTATAAACAAATGAAGGATATGAGATTTCTCTCCCAATATTATTATTTATTTCTCTTCAGTTGGCCAGCATGTGAAATTGACATTGAGTTATAATATATATAAAATCATTGGAAATTGATCAATAAAGTTATATTTCGTTCAGTTGTAGAGTTTCTGCTGCATTTTTGAGATATATGTATTATAAAAATATTTATAACGGGTTACTCACGTAATTTTTGTCGATTTTTAATAAATTTTCTTTAATTTTTTTTTAATATGTTAGAGTCTCACGAAAGTTTTAAAGTTAAAATATATGTATTTATAGGTAGATTTTCAGAATAAATGCAATAAACAAAACAAGTAGGTAGGTACTTACCTAAAAACTAATCTTATCATCATTTTTCTAGCGATGTCCCGCGGTTTTCATGGTCCGTGAAGGATTTGGGGTAAACTCGTAACCTAAGCCTGAAATTGGCTCAGACAAAAGAGACTTACAGTTAACGTCCCAACAGTCCCAGCTCATAATTAGGCATTATTAGGATGAAGTGCAGTTTCCTCACAATGTTTTTTCTACTCAGCGTCACGTAGTGTGTCCTAGGACTCACTGCGGGACATCAAGCTGAGTGAAGACCTTTTAGCACAATTCTGTTAATCGAAATGAATTTATGTTTGATGTATTAGTTTAGTTTTTGTGCTAATAAATATTTCTTATTCTTATTCTTATTCTTACTCAGATATTTCATATATGTACAGTCAGCAGCAAAAGTAGCTGAGCAAAGGTGCTTATAATAGTCTGGACACACTCATGATATTAATAATAAAGTCGTGTCAAGATGCCTATGTGGCGAGTCGCAATAGTAGTGAAGCACCCGTAGCAATGTCGTAAGCGTCATCCACAAAGGTCCCTTTTTATAGATAATGTCACATTCACTGGTAGTTTACGGCCCGTTAATCGAAACTAGCTATGCGATCGAGCCTAGTATCCTGAAGCTCGACCATAAAGCACATTCCACATCCCATTTAACCTCGCTCCGGCAGTGATATGAAGTCACAGTCCCCCTTTATTGCCCCTAGCTCTCAGAGGCAATTTTATTACGTTGACACGCGAAAATGGCTAAATTATTCGGTTTCACACTCGCCGCAAATGCTCAGATAGGTAATTTCTACGAATGAGGCTAATGTAAGCAGCTGTAATGGAGATTTTGATAGCAGACGGGTTTTTGTGACTCATTTGTACGTCTAATTGAAGTGACAAAGAAATGTAACCTACTAACCACGCATAAAACGTGATTAATTAAGTGAAATTCAATATATAATTTTCTCACGTTTCGTCCACGTGTATTCAGTATTAACTATACACGGTGCCCGTGAGGATTGCGAGAGATATTAAGTATTCTAACAGCGTATTCCTGTGATAATTGGAGATTAATATGTCGTATCTTTTCTGGAATTCAAAGTTATTACCAATTAAATAAAAAACAGTGATTATCTACTGTAACTCAGTGCATAACGCTTTTTTGATAGAGGTTTTACTCTTTATGGGGTCTAGTCTAGACGTCAAATGTCAAGGAATACTTTTCGTGAACTATTTTTTACCAATAAAAATGTAGCAATTTATTTTAATCGATAGTTTTACCAATAACATTAATTTTCTTATATTCGAAAGCATTCTTAAATCGAAAAAAGAAGTTAAAAAAAAATACTGTTTTGGCGAAATTGACCTAAATCCTTATAACATTTATCACTCCTTATGACCTCAGTAATTCGTGGTTAAAATCTCTCGCAATGCTCACGGGCACCGTGTATGTAGGTACTATACGCAGGGCATGGGAGAGCGTATTTATTCAACTTCAAGCACTGCGAGTGCTAGGAAAGGTTAATAAAACAGAGTCAAGACACCATACCATTCAAAAAGAGCTACTGGCGGCAGTATGGAGTGTTAAATATATTGCCATATGGCAAGAAATGTCGAATTTAAACAGATCATTGTCTCTTACAGTATCCGTCACCATACACTAGGTTATTAAAGGATAAGGTTTAATTAAGAATATAATTAGCTACCGCGTAACGGTGCCTCGTGTATTGGCCTTATTGCGTCGTGTGTTCTCTAAATAAAGTAACATGTAACCGAACATTAGCAATTTTCGGTTAGATGTATCAATGATTGAGTTGCTATATAGCTAATTACTAATTAGTAGTACAGTAACTAATCAAACGCCGAATATAATACAAGCACAAGTTATTACGAATATTTAACTTAATTATAACTGTTTGCAATGAAACCTTGTTATGTTCGGCTTGGATGTACAAAACATACGACACGTTCGTGTTTCATCATTATAATGCACGGCCTATGCGTGGCCTATATGCTAATTAATGTTATTTGACGGAACTGAAATCTGTAAATTCGACAGGGAAAGCTTTGAAACTTACCTCAGTAGGTGTTTTATACCCTAGTACCAGATTTATCTGGTACTAGGGCAAAATAACAGCGGGAGTAGTAATGGAAAAAAGATACAATTTAATTGCGTAGCAAAATTATACATAGTTCCAAAAAGCAGACTTAATGCCCCTAAAGTAATCTGTAATTGCCACTACAATTGTAAAACTTTAAATCTTCAGCTTGTGTTATTACTTTGCATTGCCATTTCTACTGGCACTTGTACCACTCTATGTAATAACCCCTACGTGGTTTTTACTAATTAGAAAATTATGGCAACGCAGGTGTGACTAAGTAACACAGTTAAATATGAAACTCGCGTGCAAATTACTTGGATACAACACCTGAAATGGTATGGTTGCGTGTCTTGCCTCTGTCAGGCAAAGATGTTTTTTGTCAGTTCTTTTTTCTTATTTCTTTAACAAAGGGCAAATACTAATGCCACGTTAGTACCTAATTTATAAAAGAGCTGGCACACGCTTATGTTTTTCAAGGAGGTTTGAGCTTTTGGTTCAAGGAAATCTTTAGACCTATACATACTTACACAAAAAAGTTGTATTTAAGTAGATAACAAATCAAATACTTAGTTTATTTTCGTAAATGACATCATTTTTTTTTCTTGGGATGTATTTCAGTTTAAATAGGTATTTCTTTGAAAACACGTTCAAAGGTACATTTAATGTTAAACACAATGGTATAGAAAGATCAAATCAGAATATCGAGTGCCGAATGAGATCCAATAAGCATTAAAGCTAGAAGCTCGCGGCAATATTGCATGATTGCCTCTTAAATTCTACACTTATGGGTAATGGGAGTACGCAAATGTTAAATTAGGCTATAATACTTACCCTTTGAGTCAAATTTATATGATTATGAGGCCCGGAGAAGTAAATAGAGTAAGGCCAACCACAATTGACAGACAAGTCAACGTAACTCAACGTAACTCAACACATAAGAAACTTTCCATACAATAACATTATTAGCTAACGTTTTAACGGTGACAGACTGCAGTTTGGTGCAGCTGACCCTAAGAAAATATGGTATCTGTCAACTTTAAAGCCGTGTCCTACGAACAGTCAGCAGCAGAAGTAACTAAACGGGTAGGGTCTTCAAAATGACCTACACACGCCCTTATTTTCTTGACATTAAAGTCGTGTCAAGTTTTCAATGCAATGTTAATAACTTTATAAGTGTTAAAACTGCTTAGAATAAATGAATTTACTAGGTTCACTGACTACCTTGCAAATTTGGAAGCTAAAACATGGCCGTTAACGTTAAATGGATTCGTGCGTAAAAAGAATGTAAATCGTTTTATAAACATTTGCATATAGAAAAGGTGGGTCCGCCAATGCATATGTAATTTTACGACTTAATCTCCAAAAAATAAAAATACAGAGAAATACCTACGTATTCCCATTCCGTTCAATCTTATCTAGGCCTTTTTGTATTCTACTTTTTTACATGTATCAAGTTGTTCTTTAAATAAATACCTAATAATTAAGAATTATTATACAAATTATTATATTTTCAATGAATGCTGATGTGGGCACATGGGACAAATATTGTACCGTACTATTTACTGTATTTTTTTAAATAGTCCTAATAATATAAGGATATCAGATAACTATTAGGTATCTTTCTAAAAACAAAAGGACACACTCAGACTACATTACCATCAAATGAATTAATGTATAAGTATTAAGAGAAAACCTTATTCTTAGGAAGTTCTGGAAAATAAAAAGTAAACCGAATCGTGTGCTATGTATTGTATTGTACTACCCACTCCTATTTGGCTTCTTCGTTATATTCCTTAACTAGCTTCCTATTAATATTACACACTGCGAAAATAATCTGGCAAATAGTCCCAAAAATAGCTCAATAAGGTTGTGGGAACTACAGTCCCTCACTACAACACTAGGAGACCGTTGATTTCAAGGCTAACGTAGGTACATACATGTTTGTTTCAAGGCTTACTTGCAGCAGTTTTCCGTTACAAACCAACTCAATAAAATATAGCCAATAAGCTTCTTAAGTCCTAAACTCAATTCTAAATTCGTTTCAAATGGTATCATTCAAAAAGTTCCCTACTTTCTATTTTATTTTCTAGGTCATTAATCTACCCGATAGCGACGGTCATTGAAAAAATTCCTAGGCCCTCCACTTTACTAACGGGACTGAATACAAATGACTTTTGCCATAATCTCGCTGGAATAGGCGTCGGCGTAACAGATTTTTCATTTTATATTACTTAAATATCTTGAGACACTTAGACAAATAAATGTCAAGTAATTATTCTTTTTAAGTTTGTAAGTACGAAAAATATGGTTTAAGAAGAAAAACTGGAGCTTGTTTTTGCTGTCATCCAACCGCATATTATTTTTCAGTTAAAATATAAGTACTTAAATGAATAGTTTGTGAATTTAATGCCTTCTAACGTCGCCATTACTACAATATAATAGTTTCCCTTAGTTGTATGTACACATACAATTCAACATAAAAACAGCATGACTAAATTGAAACTAAAAAACAGTAGACAACAAGTGGTCTTACCGCTAAGCGATCTTTTCAAGACAACCTTTGGGTGGATTGGATGATGGAAGACAACTACTCGTAATGGTATGGGTATCAAGTAAATATCTTTATCAAATTAAAATCAAGATTAAATGTGAAAATCCGGATATTTGTATATTCATCAACCGCTTCTTGTAGGCCAAATTGAATAGGTTACGGGAATAATTCATTTAATATCTGCGAATGCCTGTTGATTACACAAGCAGATAATTAACACAGTAGGTACCTACTTGTAAATAAACTTCTTAAATGAATTGAGTTAATATTAGATTTACAATGTAGTTCCTGAATTAAAAATAAATCCTGATGTTATTTTTTTGTGTCCCAGGGGGGGGGGGGGTCCAAGCTAAATAATGTTAAGATATAGTCCCTACTCGTACAACTTCGTCAGTTTTTACCTATTTTGGCATTTATGTTTAACAATTCAAACGTTTTTCTAGTCTGTCACCCATTAAAAGCTGCCAGATGCCCAGATCTAGCAATAAGAACAGTACAGCAATATAACTAGACGGGTTTTGTTGCTCTCACTATTGCGTCATAGCAGATGTGGCCAGCTCTTAGTCTTATAATATTTACCAATCTAGCCTATATTAGACGAAAACCATAAAACCAGGGCGTGACTACATTTTCGTGTGCCGACGAAAATTTGATCATTTTTAATACAGTCCTAAAAACAAGAAAAAACTGCGGGCGCCAACCCGCCTGCCAAGCGTGGCGCGTATGGCAAACCCCCCCTTAAAGGGGAGCCCTATTTATGTTCAGCAGTGGACGTCTTATGATGATGATGAATACAGTCCTTGAGCTGGTCTTGCCACATCAGCTACCAAGATACTCTCAACATGGTTGTAAATTAGATGGTCCGTTCCTACTTTCTCATCTGCAGATTTCATACCTACGAGGCTAAGATGCCTTAGGGTGCCTACTATTCCGACTGACCGCCGAATTGTTATTACTATTACCTATTTTTAAAGAACTACTTGTGTGATTTGTTTTTTAAATCACATTTTAACTATCATACTGTTACTACTTAGTAGTCTCCTCGCCTCGCCACGAACTAAGAACTCACGATTCTTGCAAACGAGATGACCAGCTTGACATGACCTGTAAGCAAACCTCTTTTAGGCCTTTCTGATTCCAGAATCCCCTGGTCAATCCAAAAAGATCAGAAAAACGCAAGTAAAGTTATCGCGGAACAAACATTCAAATTTAAAAGCCAACTGAATGCTGGGACCCTAGTTGACAGTAGTTATGTTGTGTCAGAAGTTGTCTGTATAACTTCGCTTCGCTGGGCTCGCTCGGTAGATTATTTTAGCGGCAACAAAGGTAGTAAATTGGTTTCTCCTTAAGGAATGATCGGACCACATCATTCCTTGAGATCAAATACGCAGAGCTCTTTTGGGGAATTTTGCTAAATACCTACCTACCTGTTATAACGTAAATAATATAAAAAAAACGATTTTATTCCATTATTTAACATGTGATGATCCCATCATAAATAAATGGTAAAAGTTTTCGGATTATCGCGCCCACACTGTATGAATACCTACAAAACACTATGTAATTTTACATATACTTAATTGAGTTCGTTGTTCATGACATTCTAATATGTGAAAGGGATGACACATGTCTAATAACAGCATTTATGAAGGTCAGGACCGCCATAATCGATGTTATATAAAAAAGTTCAAAGCTTGTCAGGAGTTATGATCTGACACAAATCAATATTGAGCTCTGGGCGATTCTATATAATATAGGATTCTGGATACACATGTTTACTTTGATGTGCCTTTGATTCTTTGCTTTGCATCTTTGAGCAAGGTCAACCGTGGAATTGCGTCTGTTGTGATAAATGCATTTTTTTCTAGAATTACGAGAAAGTACTAGTAAGTTAGGTATGGCTTGTGACGGTGTC
Organism: Pammene fasciana; assembly: GCA_911728535.1. Classification (NCBI taxonomy): domain Eukaryota; kingdom Metazoa; phylum Arthropoda; class Insecta; order Lepidoptera; family Tortricidae; genus Pammene; species Pammene fasciana. Next base: position 13,533,734 of record OU452287.1, read on the forward strand.
GGTGACGCGAATCCATAAGATTTTCCCGTACTAAAAATGCCCAACGCGGCTAAAGAAGTTTTCACTTCAAAAAATGGCAGTTATAGGAACTACCAAGAAAAGTGAAAACTTAGAACTTTTTATTTTTTTTTTCAACTTTTAACTTTTGACTTTGGGCTTTGAACTTCATTTTATTTTACATTCCCACTTTACATTTCATTTTACATGTTTCTCAATCGTATGGGTTGTGACGGTGTCGGTAACGCGAACCCATAAGGCTGGCTCTACATGATGGGCCATCATAGGGTCGCAGCTATTCGACGGAACGGGTTGGCAATATCGTTAGCTCTCTCTCTAACGCATAGCTGCGTCCCTATGATGGCCCATCATGTAGAGGCGCCTTAAGATTTTCCCCTACCAAAAAGTGCCCAACGCGGATAAAAAGTTTTCACTTCAAACACCTACACAATTAGATTAGATGCAAGGACATTTATTATTTACTAACCGAAATGAATAGACTTATTGTATTATTTTCCTGAGATGACTTACATAAATAAGGAAATGTGACGTGAATGAACGTGTCCGTTATTTCCAAATCCTTCAAAAACTACCTACCTACGTTAAATTACTTCAATTTCACGCCGTGTCCATGTAGGCTGAGAGCCATTATTCATGTTAGTAGTTTGTTGCTTTATCTATTACATTATTAGCTAACGGCCTGTATATTTCCTTGTACCCCCCGAGGAAATGAAACAATTAAATCCGCGGGACGGTACTATTAACACGCATAAGAGTCGTAACGGTCATTAGAAAAGCTGCTCAAATTTGGACCCTATTGCAGTAATATACGGTAAAAATTGAATTAATTTTCCATTGGTTTATACGTGGGGTACGTACAGGTATACCGCTGGGACTAAGTCGCTAGTTTCCGTTACTACTATGTTATTACGTGTGGAATAATATTGGGTAAGTTGCCTTTTCCGGTCGGTGTTTCAAATGAATATTTATTAATGTTGATAAACTGGGATTGGGTGAGCATGTACCGTCATTTTGTGAATTTCGAGGGAAAGCGCACAGATTTGAAAAGGAAGTTAAAAAAGGGGTGTTCCTATAATTAAAGTATAAAGTATTGCCACATGTAGTAGGTATAAAGTATAAAGTATTCAGCTATTGTCAAAATAAATACACTATCCCGGTTTTAGCCCAGCAAAACATAAGTAGATAAGTACCTACTTAATATTTATTTTTGTTAAAAATTCGAATAAATATTTTTAAACTTAAAGTGGGTTACCCTATTTAAATAAGGAAGTAAATATTAATAATATAAAGTGTATAGTTAAAATTGCATGTGAGCATGTAATCCCCCATGAAAGAGGTCTATCAAGCGATTTAATAAAGTCTTTTTTTTTAAGTACCTGTACTAGAAAAACCTTAATGGAGTATATTTAATACTACATAATTAAGTACTTACATAAAGTTATAATATGTGAGTTTAGTATTAATTAGCTCAAATCGATGTTACATTTAATTTACACGGTAAAAAAGGTACTAGTGTGCTCAAATCATTTTAAACCATATAAAGTACCTAAGTTATTATCGAAACTGCGAACAACAACATGCTGAAGTGCCATCTTGTTTTCGTTAGGAGTGTAGAATGTTTGGACAGCTCTCGATAACCTACACTCCACTCCATCCTTTACAACTTGTCAGATCAAAGACTTTGCCCGAAGTAGGACTTAACATTTTGATGAAGAAATTAAACAAAATTAATTTATTAAATTTATTTTTATTTTATTATCTAATTTGTATTTTTTTTTTACCTGTATTTTTATAACATTATTAAATCATTTAATTTAGATTTTTTTAACGTATTGACAACGTTTCATTTTATTCTGTAATGCTAAATGACAAGGGTGTGATAAGTTCGTTGTTGCTAAATAAAAATAAATAAATAAATAAAATGTCAGATTGCTGTAAGATTTCGTAGAGAAGTTTTATAAAATATTAAACCAGCAATATATTTATAGGGGTGATGACACATGTTGAATTATGCAATGAAATTTAGTTGATAGGATAGGATGCAAAATGATAAAAATATCCAAATAAAGTAAACATTTAAAAAATCGAATGAAATGGTTCAAAGATATCGGGCTTCAAAGTTTCAAATTTTTTCAATTTTTGAAAGTGCTAAGTTTAAAAAACCAATGATACCATTCGATTTCTAACATTTTATTTTTAAATAAATTGTATGGCAACATTATACATAAACGCAACATTTCACTGTAAAAATAGCAAATACATAATTTTTCCATACTTTAAACAGGGCAAATATAAAGCCGTTACGTCACGGCTTTATATCATTTTGTTAGGAGCGTTTTGAGAAACAAATGCAAATCTTAGACTTTAAGTCTCTTTCCTGTCTTATATGTTGATTTAAGGCAATTGGCCCCATATAGACATTTGATCACAACAGAACGAATCGATTGATACCATGCATGAAAAACATTCATCTAGCCTAATCCATTATTTGTGATGCCATGGGTGCTTACGCTATTAATGCTCGTATACGATATTGAATCTGCACAATGCACCAACGGAGCAGAACTTTAGTGAATATTTTCAGCACTACTTTTTTGTGTACATATGTGTGGGTACATATTATTTATACCCCTTGTAGTGCATAAGTGTTTCCATTGCGCTTTGACATGGGGTTCTTCAAGAAGCGGGCGTACAGGGCTCTCAAAGGTCGGCAACGCATAAGCGGCTCCCGTGATGTTGCTTATGTCCATGGGCGGCGTTGACCGCTTCCCATCAGGCGGCTCGTCTCTGCTCATTTGCTAATAGTTTCATAAAAAAAGTAGCCACGAAAGGGACATGGGAGACTTTTTATACGAGTTCATTTGAAAAAGGAAATAAAGGTGTTTTTTTTTATTGGTGTCTCTTAAACGGGGATAGCCTGAGAGAGAAAAAGGTGGATGTTCCTTAACTACTTCCGTACTTGATGAAATGCCTTTTTGCATATGGTGGAAAGAAGGCTTTTCTTAAGCAATAACAACATAAGGTTAATCTACCGCAATTTATTTTTAGGTTAATCCGGCATTTCGTATCAATTCGAGACAGAACGCCGAGTCATTTTCGCGAACATAAATGAAACCTTCTTACCGCTATATTTTTTTTTACAACGAATTGTAAATACTTGTTGACAATTGCCTTCTCTATTGTGACGTTGTGACAGACTGCCTGAATTTCGAATTTGCTTAGAATAGGGAACCGATTGCAACACAATTTTTTTTTATTAATGGCTTTCTCCCTTTGCACAGAGCAGTGGGAATTCTGCCAATGTCGAGTTTAACTAACGTAAATCACAATTTTATTTATACATAAATAGAGGCAACGTTGTTCGGACAAGGCCTTGGTGATTGTAAAGTGATAGCCTCCTTACAAACACGTGGGCGGCCGAGACCCCGGATAACCGTTCGTTTGACTAAAGGGTGGTTACGCGCGTTTTGAGACTAATTCTTCATTAGCTGCCACTTGTTCGTTAGATCATAAGCTATCAATATTACACACTGAACTACGTAAATGAGCAAAAAACAAAGAACTACCTACTCTAAAGGCGTCATCGCCATCTTGAGCTCAGACGATTATCCGCAACACTCCTTACTGCGACAGTTATACCTCTGGCCAAACAACACAGCGACATAAACAACATATTGACGGTGTTATTTTTCTTTTACGACCCTAAGGATTCGTATATACGTCGCGGTTGTGGTCAAACGGGGAATAAAGTATGTACAAATAGGTATTGCGAAGGTAAATGTGGATTTACCACATATTAAGTTTGCCTTAGTACGGTATTAGGAAGTTTACGGGTAGATAAAACAGCGTATAGACAGGAACAGTTTCTGAAGCTAGATCAAATAAGCGAGATAGTGAATCCTTTATATTTATGGTCGGCACCGCGTATGTGACCTCTACTTCCATAGCTGCTTACCATAAGGCCGTATGTTTTTTTGCCAACGTAGTGGGCACCGTCAACTTCACAACTTTGCCTACGATGCACAACTTTGCTTGGCTTGAAATCATGGCTTTCTTCACCAAACAGCTATTAAATTTATATCTTATTCCTGAGTCGGCCGCCTTTCTCCCATCTCAGAAATAAGATATAAATAGCTGTTTGGGTAAAAAAAACATATTTTTCAAGCCAGGCAAAGTTGTGCATGGTAGGCAAAGTTGATGAAAGTTGTAGCAGTTAACGGTAATTTAAAAGAAAACTTAAATGTACTTACAGTTTTTACTGCACGTTATCCTAATATGCATTAATTTTTAATCGTATTGAACCTTAAACCATATAAAAGATATATTTTTAATTAACCTTCAATATAAATAATGCGACAACACAACCTATTATAAATTGCTTAGTTTACTTTTGATATAGGTCGCTTCTCCTGAAATACCGATTAGTTTCAACCTTCGAAAAATTGGTGTCAACACAGGTTTTCCCGGTATCTATAATCCAATCCTGAAATATTGTTCAAACATAAAGCTTGTATACTTGCGATATTGCTTTATTGGATTTATGTAGGTACCTGCGTGTCCAGGAGCTTATCGTATGTACAGAAATCTACGGAATATTATTCCTTTAATTTTGTATAAGCAGAACGTCTGCTAAAGATTTAGAAATAAAGGAAACATGCCCATCGCTCTGACCAACTGAGCTACTGAGACTTACCTGATGCCTGCGAATTTCTTTACCATAGGGCGACGCCTAGCGACATCTGCCGAAGAAGTACCAGTAGCTCAGTTGGTCAGAGCGATGGGCATGTTTCCTAGAGTCGCAAGGTCGAGCCTGAGGCAGTGAAGTTTTCTACTTTTCCTTTATTTCTAAATATTATTTGTTTTTTACTAGTGACAGAAAAAGATGGCGGGACGACATTTTGTAGTGACAGACGGGAACATGCATCCAGCCGTGTCGAGCGGCTGAAGAAAGGGGAGGACAGGCCCAGCAGTAGGACAGAGAAGAGGATATTATTAAAAAAAATGCTGTTATAGGGACTGCCGATAGTGAAAGCTTAGAACTTTTAGTATTAAAAATTGAAATTTCATAATGTTAAATTACCAATTTTTGGACCTCGAGACTTTGGACTTGGGACTTGGGACTTTGGACTTTACACCTCACCTCACCTCACTTCACCTCAACTCACCTCACCTCACCTCAACTCACCTCAACTCACCTCACCTCACCGTACTCGCATAGTGATTTCCACATGATTTCAGTTTCTTTACAGCAACTCAGGCACTTCCTTTTGGAAAAGCGGAGCCTAAGTGAAGTCGGTTCTTTTTTTGGTTAAATTTATTTTAATTACATACTATATTATAGAAATTTAATTATAGAAACGGCTGGGCCTTGGTGCGCGGAGGCTAAGACACTGGTCAGAGCTTTGGGGCGGCGTCTGAGAGATAGGGGCTGCGACCCACGCTCCGGTTCCTACCTGGTCCAACAAATTTCACTCGCTGTGCAACGCGGCAATGCTGCCAGCATTTTTGGCACTTTCGGACCAGGTGGGAGCCGAAACTAGACACCATTATGTTATAGAAATAAGTCTGACATGTAATTGAATATTACCCATAATATGTTAATAAATGTACATACATTACATACTTTTATTTAGCTTGATCCTGTATATTTATGTGCTCCAAATCTTGTCAGTAAAATTACAACCAATTCCTGGTGTCTAATTGATCTGAAAGGTTGACGTCCGTAATAAATATAGATGACAGAATATCTACTAAGTTCAGTCAGCAATTTAAGTATGTATCAAAAAATATATATTTGGGTGTTACTTGTACATATTATACTTATAAAAAATACGCGAAAATACACAGGAAACTTATTTTATAGTCTTTAATAAGATACAAGTAAATATTTAAAGACAGATCTTTGGTATTCTCTATAGAATCATGTTACCAATGCCCATATAAAATGAAGATGCCTAACATGTCGTAACTCAACGCAAATAGTAACGTAAATCACCAAAATCGCTGCGATAACAGAACAAGAGTGTTTTTCTACGGGTAGTAATGGATATTTGTAAGACTTCTTCGTGCTAAATAACAATTATCACAGAATAAGTTATAGTATCTACTGCGTATACATAAGATTCACTTTGTTATAAAAAAACATGTTTAAGCATGCCAAACGTATTCAAACGTGGCCATCTCTCTATATTTCAGTCGCGCCCGTAATTACAGTATCAACAGTCGCCATCAGATATATTGGAGCGGGCAAGGTGGTTACAAATATCTGAACAACGCCTCTATTCCCAAGGCGGTAAAGTGAATGTTCAGATAGTTTTGAGTACCTTGGCCGCTCCGATATATTTTGATGTCAACTGTACTTGTAGCACCGTGGAGAAATCACACAGGTGCAGTAACGGTGGGTCAAAAATGTTCTTAGGCAAGCCGGTGCTGAATTTGTCTTACAGTTTCTTCATGAGCTGTAGGAAAACAGCGCAGGCGCCTGAAACTTAGGTATACCGACGGGAATCGTGTTCTATGGACGTGCCGCCACTGCGCAGGTGCCAGCTGCTGATTGGTAGGAAAAGCACTGTAAATGCTTAATTGCAATGCTTGATCAGCCGTATTATTCATATAGTAATGATGAAAACATGACAAACAAACTGTATACGGCTGCGAAACGTGGAAGGTTACGACGGCAATTTCCAACTAGCTCCAAGTTTTTGTTAACCGATGTCTTCGCCGGATTCTCGGTATTTACTGGCCCGAGTCTATCTCGAATAGAAACCTCCTAATACGATGTCGCGAAACCCCGATCGACCAACAGATCAAGCGTCGCAAGTGGAACTGGATTGGCCACACGCTCTGGAGGGGTTCCGACCACATACCCAAACACGCATTGGACTGAAATCCTCAAGGAAAGCGAAAACGAGGTCGTCCCAAACAATCCTGGCGGCGCACAGTTGTTGACGAAGCGAGGAGCATTGGAAAGACTTGGACCGAAGTCAAGCGAGAAGTGCAAGACCGTTCAGCTTGGAAAGTTACTGTGGACGCCCTCTGCCCCATCTAGGGGACATAGGATCTTAAGTCAAGTAAGTCAATGATGAAAATATGCCAAGATGTTGATGGAAAAGAAATGGTATGGGGATATTTTTTATCATAAAACAGGACTACTCCTACTTTTCAATTCCAGGACTTTCTATTTCCGTTTTTGAAATTAAATTGAAGGATCAATATTTGTCCCTTAGTCTCCTGCTAGTTATTTTATTTTTTGTATATACGATCATATCTGGTAAGTAATTATAACTTGTCGTTGTACTGACAGCACACAAAGGTTGTCTAGAAGAGATCGCTTCTTAGCAAAAAGACCGCCTTATGTGTCACTCTTATTATAATAAAGTTTTTATCTTGTTATTTGTATTTTCTGCTTTTGATGAACAATAATAGTACATTGTTGTAGAGGCTGGAAAGTAAGCTATAGGTGGATCGAGTTAGTTCGAGGGCCGACCCGCTAGGGGAGGCCCTCGAAGATACGAGTCCACCTATAGCGCTTTCGGCCGAGACATTACATAGTGTTTTTCACGACTACTGTGAGGAAATAAAATAAAAAATTAATTAGCATAAACAAACACTTTAATAGGTATATTGACGGTTCATATGCTTTTCACAAGCACGATAAAGTAAACGAGCATGTAACATTCTGCAAATAAATGCTTCTTTTCGCCATCCTTCCATAATATGAATTGTTCGTCGGATATTATATTGTATACAAAATATCACTGCTCATGGGCCTTCTTATTTAGGACGCGATTTCACTGGTAACAAATTTCTACACCTGTGCAGTTTCTTGAATTTCGGTGGGCGCCAGCGTATTAATAACATTTTCTACACTTATTGAACTCATTTTTACTGCATAAATACAACTTTCTTGTTTTTCAGTCAAACATTATCCAATTCAATATGTATTTTTCTCGCTCCACCTTTATTACTTTTTTTTTCACTTTTAAGAAGCGTTTTACGATGTTTGCTTCAATCCGACTCAAACGGCTATTAGACATTGCAACCTGCAGGGCCCAATCTGTCAGATTGGTAGGTATAATTAAAGGTAGGGCCCGTAGGGAGCTGAAGGAGGGAGAGGGAGAGGCAGGGTACACAACAGATTGGGCCCTGCAAATTGCCATGTCTAATAGCCGGTTCACTCCTTACCCACTTTTTGATAGAAAACCACAAACGGTTAAAAAGGTAAAAACGCCTTAAGGGTGATCTGAATGATTTTGACGTTTCTTTTTTTTAAACAAGTAAATTGGTTCGATAAACAACCTTATTTTATTTTAGAATGAAAAAGTGGTGCCAAAAAAAGACCTTTTTAATGTTTTTAATGATTCTCATTGGCGGGTCCAATGCAATGACATCTGGATTTTACTTTTCTACTATGACATTTCATTGCTGCAAAATAGCAATTTTTGTAGTGGTTGTTCAGATGCTACAGCAATTGCTTACTTTCCAGCTTGGATTTTGATCTTCTTTTGCCACATTTCCGAGCAGGTGGCGTGAAAAGAAAATTGTATTGTATTCGTGTTTGTACCTTTCTAGATGTACTTATACATACACGTGCGTGTAATATCTAGTTTCTCGATACAATATTATGTAAGAATCTCATGCATAATTCACTCCTCACGAATGGATTTCAGAAATCAGACAAGACGTCTTACTTTCTTGTTTCATATTTTCTATCAAATATTTACGTTCATGTCAGTTATTCCACTACCAGGCTCCTGTTCCACGAAGGTGAAGTACTCCATTTATCAGATTTACGTATAGACCGAGAGCTAGCCACGTCAGATATGACACAATAATGAGAGCAACGAAAACCCTCTAGTTTTTCTATATTATGCTTATTTCTAGATCTGGACATAAAAACTCTGGACTGATAACAAATCTTAGAGTTCTGGGTTTGGTGCAATATTATGGGAAATTATGTAATTAATTCGATTACATCATAGCCAAAAGTTTCTGTTGGGAGAATGTAGTGCCAAATGATGAAGGTATAATGCAATGTATACTGTCACCTACTGTTTTTGTGTCCGCAATAATACACAATGTTTTTATTACTATGTTAAAATATAGTCCCTGTCCACTATACATGACAACATGACACAACTTCGGTTTTTACCTATTCTGGTATTACTTTGTTCCAACTGAAAAACTTAGTTGTTCTGTTACTCTGACCTCCACCCATTAAACGCTCGTGGATGCCCTGATTCCTAGATAGCAATCTGACGTATCCAGCTCTTTGTCTAGTATCAACTATTTATAGTAGGTACAACCATTACAAGCTTATCATCAGTTTTGGTTACGCCCGATAGATTTATGGAATAACAATAGGCAAGGCTGATTCAGTACACACGGAATAATGAAAACGTAAATCTACCGTGTCTTGTTGTATCATGCCATTTCGTAAAAAAAAGTTATGCAGAATTTGCTGTAATTGCTTGCTATCCAATCTCCGCCGCCCGACGATCTTCGCTGAGTTGACCTACATATAGGTACCTACTTTTCCAAGTTTTCTACTTGAGTTCCCATGCTATTACTAAATTGTAAACTGGATGTCATAGAATTTTCGCGAATAATTACACTCGCATATGAACACATTTACGTGAATTATACATTAAACTGTTAAGTTTCGGAAACGCCCCTGTTTATTTAAATTAGGTGGTTGATATGCTTAAAGTTAAGCAATAAATTTTAGATATTTAGGAACCCATTTAGAAACGCTTGTTCAACACAGTTAAACTGACCCCAGAGTCAGAGGCATTCGACATTAGTAATGTATCACTAATGTATATATACAGTGTGTGGCCTGTAACACGAGCAAAAAATTAAACACCGTTTGTTCAGCAACTTTAAACATTTTTGATTCTTAGTACATTTTAAAGTTTACCTGGAGTTCGATTTTTGAATCTCACCGGTGCCTTTTTTTGTATGCAGCCGATGACTATTTAGTACGAAATAAGTCACCCGGTGAGATTCAAAAATCGAACTCCTGAACACGCAATGTATTGCGAAATTGATTATGTCTGTAGGGTGACAAGACTGACAAGCAATGTCAATTAGACGGATTTTAAGGAACAATGAAAATAATATTTAGTTTGATTGAAAAAGAAACAATCTTAAGACTACATATTTTGTAAAAGTTGTAGAACTTTTTGAAGCTCAAATGCGTACTAGTAGACGCTATTTGTTACTAGGTGGAGTAGCAGCGCAGGTGACATTTCCTTTTACATTTTCGCTATCTTTAGGGGGGTTTCGGACAGAGGGCGCAATTGACTTGAGCTTCAAAAAGTTCTTAGGCTGTGGCCGTCTATATCTCTATAGTCTCTGATTTTATTGTTTAAGGAGTACAATAAACGTTTAAATTTTTTGCTATTACAGGCTACATCCTGTATATCGATGTTTCAACCTACTTTCACATAAATTACGAGTAAAATTTGGTTGTTTATTCAATTGCGCGACCCATTAGCCTTTTTATTAAAAAACTTTTCGTATTTGTATTTGAGGGAACGATTTGTGGTAATTTGTAGCAATTTGTTTACTGGGCCTTCATTTCACATTTCCAATAGTTATTGTCTCAACCTCTTATCTGACTGAATCTGTTTGATGTAAAATGAACCTTGATGTATACGAAATAAGGTTGTAACTATGGCTTAATGAAAATGTTTTTTATCTTTTTGTTGTAAGTATACAGCGGGTTTAGCATAAATAAATAAAACGGATCAGAAACGAGAGCAGGAAAAGTTTTTCGAATTTGTTATTAGCTACCCACGGACGATTATGCGAATGATTAAAAAACCGGCCAAGAGCATGTCGGGCCATGCTCAGTGTAGGGTTCCGTAAACTGAGACCATTCATTCAAAAGGTCGTTTCTTACGGGAAATTTGGCGGCGCTTACGTCATTTTTACTTACGTCCTTTCACTATGGGTTTTTGAATGATAACTCAAAAACGGCTCAACCGATTTATTTCAATATAGTTTTCATTGAAGGTACTCATTAGGCCTCAGTTTCATGATTTTTTTCAAAATTTTAGGACCCACGATTCAAAAGTTAGATGGGGGGGGGGGGGACGCCCTGTTTTAAACTTTCGGAGCTATTATTTCCGAATGTATTAGTTTTATCCAAAAACTGTTTTAGAAGACCCTAATTTTTTTTAAAAGACCTATCCAACGATACCCCACACAACTTGGTTGGAAGGAAAAAAATTTTGCCCCCCACTTCACGTGTACGGGAGGTACCCTAACAAAATATATTTTTCGCGTTTTTGTTCTACCGTTTTGTCGGCTTGGTTAATGCACATATTCAAACCAAATTTCAGCTTTCTAGTGCTAACGGTCACTGAGCTAGACCGCGGACGGACGGACGGAAGGACGGACGGACGGACGGACATGGCGAAACTATAAGGGTTCCGTTTTTGCCATTTTGGCTACGGAACCCTAAAAAAGATGATCCAAAAGTTTCAAATGTAGCATAATCTTTTATCTTAGGTATTCGAACTTTTAACAAATTAAAATTATTTAAACCTTAACCGGTCATTATTTTCTTAACAAAACTTCGTGCTAAGATCGTTTATAACTTACCCGCTTAGCAACCTCTGCTGTTAACTGTACAGCTCTAGATGCAGCCAAGCCAGGAACATTTTGATATACATTTTCTTTCCTTTTTTTTAGAAAAGGCTGCGATTGTTCGTCATATTTCCGTGAACATTATTCCATTTTACTTTTCAGCCAGAAAAGAACTGAAGAGAACAGAAAAATAATCGTCCAAAACGTTACCCCGGAGAGTCCAAAGACATCCATCATTCTCTTTGTTACGTTGCGCTGACGTACAGGATTTCCTCGCAAGCGTGTGTGCACAGAAAGGAACGGAAAAATCAAAATACCACTGTACGCATGGCTACTTTAAAGTACCTACGTATTGCTTAAATACAGTCGCCTTCAAATATATCGGAGCGGCCAAGGTGGTCACAAATATCTGAACAACGCCTCTAAATATTGTCAAGGCGATAAAGTGCTTGTTCAGATATTTTGAGTACCCCGGTTTGCTAATAAAACAGTAGCGAAGATATATCTGTTTCTACTTTGAATAGAATTCCCGTGTGAGGCGATTATGTAATTAAGTATGTTATTTGTTTTGTAATAGGTTACTCAATCTACATTTGTATTAAATCACATTTCTTATATAGTGTCTGTGGAACTATTTGCGTAAGTCCACTTCACACAAGGACCTAAATAACGAAGTTATTGCCTTAAGTCACCTTTACAAACACCAAGTTGGTGGAAAAGAAGCATACAACCCACCTGATGGTAAGAAGTCCCCGTAGCCTATGGACGCTGGAAAGTTTCACTCCTATTTTGAAGGTCTCCTTAGGAATACCTGTTACTCTCCGAGAAACCCCTATTTATTCTGATTGTATGTCTTACACAAATATAGTTTTTGGCACATTTTTGTCGTGAAATTTAGACACAGTTACTCGTACCTACTTGACCTGTGACTTAATATGTTGTTAAAAGGAAAATTAATAAGATTAAATAATCCGACTGCGGCATCCTTCGTAAGCGCTTTAATTTTTGATTCCATTTTGTTTTAATTTTATTTTAATGTGTATACCTAGAAAAAAAAACTGCGCGCGCCAACCCGCCTGCCAAGCGTGGCGCGTATGGCAAACCCCCCTTAAAGGGGAGGCCTATGTTCAGTAGTGGACGTCTTATGGCTGAGATGATGATGATGATGATGATGTATACCTACCCTATGTCAACCGCACAATTGAGATGAATCCAATGACAACTCACACGTCGTAAATAATCGCCAAAAGTTGTAGGCTGTAGGGCGTGCCAAAAAATATATAGTTAGGGAGGCGAATAGGGGAATTTTCGGCAATACTCGAGCGTGGCAGTTTAAGATATGAGAGATACCTTAGACCTAATAGAACAACCTTGTAAAGTATTTAGCTCTATATGTAGTGACGCGCGCCTAGGATAGACGATCAGATTAGTAAAAAAAAATGGATAGTCTGAAATACTCGAGCGCATCAGATTAAGATATTGGGGGTTGATTTTAGTGTTTAAAGACTAAATTTAACTAATTTGACGATAAGTCCTTGACGCCGCCGAGTTATAGGGTCGCAAACTTGTAAAAAAAAACGTTAATCCGGCATTCTCGAGCGCGATATTTTATTTTTTTATTTTGAAGAATTTATTATAATCTAAAACTTACTAAAAATACAAAATCTGCCGGTTTCCGCATGACCGGAAGTGTGGAGGAGCCATTTCGTCTTCCTAAGAACGCGTTACGGCATATAAGTCGCGAACGATACATTTTACAAAAAAAAAGTTTAAATAAACAAAAAAGGTTATTTTATTTTACACAAAAGAGGTCTCTTTACATTTTTGTCCAAAGTTAAAACTTTTTGACTTGAAGCATCATAAAAACTCAAACTCCCGGTCAGATTAAGAGAACCCACCAACATTTTTGTCAGATTTAAAAAAATATGCTTTCAGGATACCTAGATAAACCTCCCCTATGAAAATCTGACGCGCTCGAGTATTTCAAAAAAATTTTTTTTTTTGCATTTTCAAAAATTCATCGTAACTTATCGTCACGCCGAAATCGTCAGGTTTTTAAAGGGAGCTTCCTTGGGGCCTACTTAACACCCCTTCCGAAAATCTGACGCGCTCGAGTAATTTTTTTTTTTGCATTTTTGACTACTTTATATGCCTAACCCCACCACGCAAACCGGCAGATTAGTATACCGTTGTTATCAGAGGCACTCGGGGCATACGTAGTATGAATATCTGACGCCCAAGTAACTGTTTTTTTTAACATTTTTGAAAAACCGTACACGCCAAACCCACCGCTAAAATGGTTTTTGCCATACGAGCTTTTCTTTTCGAAATTATTTTATCTTTCGATTTTGATAGGTCTCGACGGCGCCGTTGAATTACGCCATTTAGCTACCTCGCCTCCCTAACTAATACATTTACAATCGCCCAAACTGTTAACTGCCCATCGGTGAACCTTATGCCTTTGGAATAAGGTCCACCGATGTACAGTTAAGAGTGTTGCTGTTTGTCCAATACAAACTCTCCTAATTTCTAAAAACGATCCTAATTTCGGCAAACGGATCAGAATATTACAAGCCTATTTATTTCCTCAAGCAACTTTGTTTTTAAGCGGATGCTTCGTAAGCTGCTAACACATGAATTGGAATAGTATCCATCAATATAGTATGTATTAATATATATTAGTATATTTATCTATATATATTCTTAGTTTTTTTTTGTTATTATGTATATTTATTACCTCCTTGTTTTTGTTTACAATGTATTTAATTGATTATTCTCTTACTTTTCTCTGCACCTTTTTGTCATGTCTCTGTTTAGCCCAATGGTTGACTGGTAGAGAATGCCTTTAGGCATTAAGTCCGCCATGTGTACATTTTTTTGTAGTGTGCAATAAAGTTTTAATAAATAAATATTACCAAACATTTAATTTGTAATTGTAAAGCATTTCTCAACTCCATATACTTAGATATTCAGTCCCCAATTTAGCGGACTCAACCGGTTTAGTGGTGATCCATTAATCCCTGAGCACCCAGTTGGTGTAACCTCCTTGATCGGTTTATCCCCGTGGGTACCGCTAAGTCAACCGTACCTACCTAACCTAACATTTTGAAATAGAATAAACTAGTGGTTCTGTTAACCGTAGACTTCGGAGAACATAAATATCGCAACAGCAAACTTCCCCCTTTTTCCCCCTCATTTTCCCCCTAATCAAAAAAATGCCTCGACAATTTTTGGCAAATAAATCAAGGAACGTACATGCCAAGTTTCATCGAAATCGGATGAAAAATGTGATCTCTAGACCGACACTGACCAACCAACCAACCAACCAACCAATACACACACATCCATCTGCCAAATCGTCGTACCAGTGAAAACGGAGACGTTCGTCGCCTCGCTACGCTCGGCTCCTCAGTCAATAATAATGTCCTGTAAAATTGTAATTAAATTAAACACTAAGAAAATATAATCCATATTGTCCATATAATACAAGGGTATTATTCTAATTTCTAAACATATGTGACGTTTTCAAGTTGATAAAAAAAAAGATAAAAAATATAAAGCCCTGGTAAATATGGTTGTAAATAGAGTTTATCTTTGAATGATTTTTTTAGGGCAGTAACACCTTATTGACAACCGACAATGATGTAGGTACCTTCTAGTTGAAAATGTGACATATAACTATATGTCGCATTTTCAACTACATTCACTTTCAGACTAAATACATTCACTTTCAACTGAAAGTGAATGTATTTAGTCTTCAAAATGATATTGAAATCGGTTTTTTGCATGCTTTGTTTTAGAGGCTACTAAGGGATAAGGGAACCTCTGATCCCTACGCTGTGGTGATTTATTTAATTAATAGTCATCCGCATGGCCGCGATGCGGTTCGCCATCACGTCTCGTTCTTCACGGGGGCGAGAAGTGGCTCACGGAGAGCCGTTTTGCTGCGTTGATCGTAGCAAATGGAATTGGGATCTCTGCCTATATACCCCTTTTGGGATATAGCCGTGATTGTATGTATGTATGTATGTGTTGTTTTAGAGCACTCTCACATAGTTATATTTATATAGATACGAGTACAACATATTTACTTACAGTGTCTGAAATAGATACAGGGATTGCATAGTTTTGGGATGTACATATATTTTTGTTAGATTTTATAAGCTCCCTAATTCCTATACAAAATGAACACACCTATCGTGTCCCTGGCAGCGAAAGTATAGGATATATAATAACATATATATTATACTATGCTTCCTTTACCTGTATTTTCTTCTGAATTTAGCGCTATGAATATGTTACAAGAAGTTACATATAGTAAAAAGAACAGACATTCGCGCGAACTTAACTAAGCGAACGTGAGCAAACAACGTTTGATCCGACTTGACTAAAGGAATCTTAGAGGATTAAACCAACCAGAGCGGCCATTGACAGCCATTCCCCTCATCCGAAAATATATGACCAGTCATACTTATTGTATGGACTGACGTTTATCTGACTTGACTATTTTGACGTTACGTATACATTTTGATGTTCCCCTCTCCCGCAAAAATAGACAAACTTTTTGTGTATAGAAAATGACAGACGTGGCCACTCCGGTTGGTTTAATCCTCTAAGAAAGGATTCAACGTGTGAATATTCTATTTACAAAGGTCTGAAATGGTTACTGAAAATAATATTTACATGAAACGTGTTTATTTATTTGCAGATCGCGTTTTTGTTCGCGTCTAGATAACGTTTTCTTTTGTAAACGCTATTTTTATGTATTATTATTGAATAAGAAGATGGCAAAGAGAAACGTGTTTATGAGGGCTGAAAATCGGTTAAACTAGTAGTTCTGTGAACCGTAGACTTCGGAGCATTTCCCCCCTTTTCTCCCCTCTCCCCCTCCCTCGAAACTTTTTTTACAACAACCTCTAAGGAAGTGTGGGCTTGACCTTTTACCCGAAAATGATTGAAATCCGTCCATAAATAACGCGACAGCAAACTTCCCCCTCATTTTCCCCCCATTCAAAAAAATAGCTCGACAATTTTTGGCAAATAAATCAAGGAACCTACATGCCAAGTTTCATCGAAATCGGATGAAAAATGCGATCTCTAGACCGACACTGACCTACCAACCAACACACATCAATCTGCCAAATCGTCGTACAGTCAGCATCAAAAATATGTATACATGTGTGTCTGTGGGATAAGACTCAAATTCGTATACATATTATTGACGCTGACTGTACCAGTGAGAGACCCCAGACCCAACACGCACCCGCGCGCCCGTGGGGCCTCTCCTTGAGAGTTAAAACGGAAACGTTCGTCGCCTCGCTACGCTCGGCTCCTCAGTCAATAAATTGAATGAATTAGTAGTTTTTGTAACTGATGCGTAATAACCGCGTACCGCGTATGCGTAGGTGGGCCGTATGTTTGTTTGCCACCGTCGTTGTATAAAAAAAATAAGGGTCCTCACTTGTATTTTAGCGCCTAATAACGTACAGTACATATAGTACATTACCGAATGCGTCATTTAGGGTTTATTATATCTTCTTCTTCTTCTTCCTCCTAGCGTTTATCCCAGCTTGGGGTCCGCTTGATAAGGGTTTATAATATGTGTGTAGATAAAGCAGTGTATGCAACTGTACGTAATTAGGCCTTAAAAAAATTCGTGTGATCTTATTTAATTTTTACTAACTGTAATAAAACCACACTCGTATTTTAAGGACCTCTATTATATAACAGTTACATAAACTACTAATCTACACACGTTTTTATTAACCCTATAAAATGGACATAAAACCTTTATTCTGCGTTCGGAAACCGTATGTAATTATTGCAACCACGGTAAAATAAAGAACGCCTCAGATCGCGGACATTTGTGGCCCGAACCAAAGGTAAGGGCCATAAACAAGCGATCTGAGGCCTTCTTTATTACCGTCCGTGGTGCATACACAATTTTACATCTTCTCCTGGGTGTGAAGTGAGATTTGCTGCTGCGTCCGTGGGAGGCAAATCTCAATTACCGCCCAGAGTGACGTAAAAATATTATTCAATTTAGTTAAATCCAGTGATACAAGTCAATTAGATTTGAGTCAAGCGCTCGTGATACCACTGGACCCGTAACGTGCAGGGTTGTCAAAAGACCTCTTAATTACTAATATTGTACTTTTTACCACCATCATTAACAAAGTGTTAAAACATTAGTTCAGTCGCCATCAAATATATTGGAGCGGCCATGGCTCTCCAAAATATCCGAGCATGCACTTTATCGCCTTGACAATAGAAGCGTGTTCAGATATTTGTGACCACCTTGGCCGCTCCGATATATCTGATGGCGACTGTACCACTTACGCTCCTGTTAGTCTGTGAAACTGCCATAAATTACTAGCTTTGCACTACACTTAGAAATGTGTGAAAAAATTACAGTTATTTATGAATTGCATAAAAGTAAAGTTTCTCCAATTTTGTGCACATTGCACGTTTCACGGCAAATATCTCTATATTAACATATATAGGTATTAAAATTTACATCAAACAAACACGTGAAACATGAGTATATGCATACTCATATTACTCACAACAATTTTCAAACTTAATCACACAGGTAAAGGCAATCCCAGTACCGCAAAGTTAAAAAATATTGTATTGTACGGTTGCCGCGATAGTTATTCATGAAATAAAACAACTTTGAATGGATTATATCGCGAATACTGAATTTAAATTACATCATTCAAAGTTGTTTTATTTAACTAGTGGTTCTGTGAACCGTAAACTTCGGAGCATTTCCCCCTTTTTACCCCCTTTCCCCCTCCCTCGAAACTTTTTTTTTACAACAACCTCTAAGGAAGTGTGGGCTTGACCTTTTACCCGAAAATGATTGAAATCCATCCATAAATAACGCGACAGCAAAATTTCCCCCCTTTTCCCCCTCATTTTCCCCCCAATCAAAAAAAAATGGCTCGACAATTTTTGGCAAATAAATCAAGGAACGTACATGCCAAGTTTCATCGAAATCGGATGAAAAATGCGACCTCTAGACCGACACTGACCAACCAACCAACCAACCAATACACACACATCCATCTGCCAAATCGTCGTACCAGTGAAAACGGAGTAATATTAGTAACAAATAGTAATATTGGTCACACGTGGTCAAAAATCATGTTGAGTTTCCTCTCTATATAACAACGGAGAGCTTTTTTTTATACAACGACGGTGGCAAACCAGCATACGGCCAACCAGATGGTAAGCAGCTATCGTAGCCTATGGACGCCTGCAACTCCAGAGGTGTCACATGCGCGTTGCCGACCCTTTAAAAACAGGAGGACTCACTGTGTTGACGGCTAAAGGAACAAGAGAGGTCCCTCGTCGTCAACACACTGGGTCCTCTTTGAGCTCTTTGGCAACCTTACTCACCAGCAGGAACACAACACTACTATGAGTGGGGTCTAGTGCTATTTGGCTGTGGTTTTCTATAAGGTGGAGGTACTTCCCCAGTCGGGCTCTGCTCCAGATTTGAGCGAGATGACATTCGCTGTGCTGTGCCCTACCACACATAGCGAGATGACATTCGCAGTACCCATACCTCTCTTTTGGATGTAGTACATAGTTTAAGGACATACCCCGGGTCCAGGTAGAGCTAGCCACGTCAGATTATGACATAATAAGGAGAGCGACGAAGCCCGAAGCGACGAAGTTTCTGATGGAGGAAAGTAGTCTCAAACGACATGTCATTCATAGTTTATTATCACCTACCGTTTCGGTTTCCAAAATAATACGCAACGTTTTTTTATTTTAATGGTAAAATAGGGGCTCCTTTATAAATAAGACAATTTTGGCAGTTTTTACTTATTTTAGTATTACTTTTTTTAAACTGAAAAACTTTGCTAGTCTGTCACTCTCTCTCTCTACCCAGTAGAAGCTGCCAGATGCCCGGATCTAGTAATTAGGATAGTATTTCAATCTTACTGGACGGGTTTTGTTGCTCTCATCATTGTGTCACATCTGACGTGGCCAGCTCTTAGTCCATTGTACGTGTGACATTTTCTTCTTATTTATTCAATTTCATAGCTCTGCAGGTATGTCAACAACCGACTAAGGGTTTTGCTGGTAGCTACCCAATTTACCTAAGTTTCAAACAAGAGGCTAATATGAACATTGAAAGTTTTACCTTAATAAAAACTGTGAAGCGTAGTTTTCTGGAAATTTCAGTTATATTGAAAATCGCGCTTGTGAATCCTCCGAAGTTACAGGCGTCCATAGGCTGCGATAACTGCTTACTATCACCACCAGGCGGGCCGTATGCTTGTTTAAGCAATGTGATGGTAAGCTGATGGTTGGCAAACGCCAACGTCGTGGTATTTAAAAAAATGCGTGACCCAACAGTCTCTCATTTTTACTTGTTGAAAGCCCTGAAATAACGAAAGCAATTAAGAAAATTAAACCTTGATTTAATCAACTTTTGGCATCGGTTGATAAATATTCATATAAGAGCCGAAGTTATTAAACACTGCCGGGTCGCATGGCAAAGCCGACGCAATTTCATAACGAAAATTATATCCCCGGAGTGTAGGCACGTTTTATATATCATCCCACTTGCTCGTGTCGTTTGAGATTTAATATTAATGGATCATAGACATTTTATTGTATTGAAATTGCGTTTGCGTCTTTTCTGAAACATCGCAAAATGTGTTTTTGTTTACGACCAAATTGGACCAATTTGTTAATAACATTTGTGATCTTAAAGCAAATAATTAGTTAGTTTTAATTTAAAACTATTATGTTCTCAAGAATAAAATTTTTACTTAAAAAATAAATGTTTAAACAAGTTTAAGATAGCAATTTTATTTTCAATTCGCTTAGTTTAAACAGAGACTATAGAGATATAGACGACCACAGCCTAAGAATTTTTTGAAGCTCATGTCGATTGCGCCATCTATGTCAAAGCCACCTAAAGAATACCGAATAATCCGAATATGTAAGAGAAATGTCAGCTGCACTGCTACTCCACCTAGTAGCTACTAGTGTACTACTAGTTCGCTATTTGTTACTAGGTGGAGTAGCTGCAGGTGACATTTCTCTTGCATATTCTGTATCTTTAGGTAGCTTTGACATAGATGACGCAATCGACATGAGCTTCAAAAAGTTCTTAGGATGTGGTCGTCTATATCTCTATAGTCTCTGGTTTTAATTTAATATTTATTGAATAGGACTGGACTTGTCAGAAGTTATCGAAATATTACATAGTAATAGTATGATACTGGTAGAAAACAAGTACTGTCTGTAGATGGAACTAAAACCTTGTCTTTATATTTGCGTGGAAACGGTTCGACGATTTATTTGTTTACTTTTATGTAAGTCAGTCGATCAATGTCTGTTCACATGTAAACTTGAATAAATTCCTTGTGTGCCTAATTCTTGTGTATCTGTTCCGTAGAAACCACGAGAGACCACACTAGAACAGTCATATTTTATCAATCGGTCATCAAGTTCATGTCAATAGGGAATATTACGCAAAACTCGGCGTAGGGGGCGGCACTACCACAAACAGAGGGTCTACCGCGAAACGCGAAAATAAAAATTTCGTTACCTGTCACTCATACATCATTCGAGCGATACCGAGGCAGATGTCGAAATTTCGATTCTCTCGCTTCACGATAGGCCCTCTGTAAACAAACCACCTATGAAAACTTGTAAAAACTATTTAAGGCCTAGTATGTATTAAGAATTTTATGGTTTACCACTGTACTAGTGCTACACTCTAGCGGCAGAACATAGAAGTAATCACCTATTGATATCAAAATGAGATTTGCCTAATGTCGAAGTTGAACGTGAAGTAACATTAATTGTCAGAATCACAACGTGTTTATTGATTTTGATGATGAATGAATACTATTTTGATAATAAAACCATAATAAATCAGATTGTAAAGTTAGAATACACTGTAAAGTTATCGAGTAGAAACATTACGGTTAATGGAAGCAAAAACGACGAGTTTCAATCCATTACTCCCGGTCCCGTCCCATAAGTCCCATAACGGAAAGATAATTCGGTTAACCATAATGTAATAATAATCTTCAAGGACATTATTCAACTGGCTTGTTTTTGATCTATTTGCCACGAAATTACGTAAGAGTCGTGATTTCCCTACATCTTAATTCTTACCTTACAAACATAAGACCTTCATGTTTGTCAATAAATCATGATTTGATTACGCTCCAGTTACCTACACAATTTCGTATTCGTAACTTATTAAAAGGCTTAAAGTTATTTGCAATTTGTTTTACAATGTACCTAAATACATTATAAAACTAATACCAAGTCCATTTTGATTACATTTTCCTTAAAAGTGGCGACTAATTATGTTCATTGCATCTTTAAATAGAGAGATTGAAAACTGCAAAGACTATTGTTCATCATTAAACACTATGTACCTACATATGGTCTAAGAGCTGGCCACGTCAGATGTGACACAATAATGAGAGGTTTGTAATCAGTCCAGTTAGATTGCATAACCATCCTTATTGCTAGATCCGGGCATCTGGCAGCTTTTAATGGGTGGAGATCAGAATGACAGACCAACAAAGTTTTTAAGTTGAAAAAAAGTAATACCGAAATAGGTAAAAACTGCTGAAGTTGTGTCATTTATAGAGAACAGGGCCTATATTTTAACATTAGAACAAAAAACATTGTGTAGGTATTATTGCGCAAACAAAAACAGTAGGCAAGTAACCAAAAATTACATTATACATCATTTGGCACTACTTCCCCCAACCGAAACTTTTGGATATTATATAATCTAATTAATTACATAATTTTTCATAATATTGGATCAAAACCAGAACTCTAGAATTTATTTTATTCAAGTTATTTGCTTTCTTTTACCTCCACCACTTTACAGCTGCCAGATGTCCGGATCTAGAAATAAGCATAGTATATTTGCTAAAACTAACTAGAGGGGTTTCGTTGCTCTCATTATTGTGTCATATCTGACGTGGCTAGCTCTCCGTCTAATAATTGTAATATGGTAGGTACGTTTAGGTTAAAGCCTGTTTTTATTTCAACTCTACCTCTAAATCGTTTCTTATCTTCCGGTAGATATATAGATGGTCAGACACCGGCTGAAATACAGTTCCACTGCCTTGACGGGTTAATCTCATTGTATTTGTTCCTAAATTTTTCATCACACTTATTCTTAAAGTGTGTGGGAGTTATGAAGTTTTGATTACCTAAGTACCTACTTTATTATTATTTATTCTTGTTGATGTTATTTTCTTGCGTACCTATTTGGGTTGAAAAACATTGTGTGTAAATTTGGAGGTGAATAAGAATATGACGCTTTCGAGTCATAAATCCTGGTACTTATCAGATCTGGGTTCTAGTCGATGCCCTTATTGGGTAGGGAACTCAAAAAAGTGATTCAGGTGAACCTTTACGGACCATTAAGCAAACTCGAAACAAGAAGCAGTAATTTCCTGTTGGTCTGCAGAACTCGAATTGCCTAAATGGGCACAGGAGACAGTGCCATTTGTTAAATGATAAATTAGCAATTTCCGGGCGTAGGCGTTATAGAAATATAATTTTTCTTTATTTCTATTCTTTATTCTGAGGTTATTGGTCTTCGCAATAAAAATATGTAGGTACAGTCAACGCCTCACTAGGTATACACTTTTGAACCTTATTCCGCTTTAATAAGGTTCAAAAGTGTATACCTAGTGAGGCGTTGTGTGTATTTACTTTGGTACAAACGGTGAGACGTTCATAAATGTCTACCGATTTACTGGTGTTATCTCATCTAAAGAAATAAACTCATGTGACTCATGTGTGTGTGATGTGTGTGTGTGTGTGTGTGTGTGTGTGTGTGTGTGTGTGTGTGTGTGTGTGTGTGTGTGTGTGTGTGTGTGTGTCGAGTCTTGCTCGACGCGGTGAATTTTTCCATTTTTCCTTTCGGTTATAAAATTGAAATTTAAACTCATGTGATTGGCTGTAGTTAAAACCCCGGTTCGTACCACTGAATTTTTCTGAGCTGATTTATGGTCACGTCTGAAAATATGGATGCACTTAATGAGACAAAAACATGTATCCAAGACTTTACCCCTTGGGAATAGAGTCGTGGCTACATATTTTTGACACTGTAAATGTATCTATATTCTCAGACGTGACTGTACCTACAAAATATCATTTCTTATTTAGCAGTCCCTTTTCGTTAAAAGAAAACATCGTTTAAAGGAACCGGGCCTAATCCCAATAAGGCCTAGTTTCAACTCTGGGTTGGAAGGTCAGGTGACAGTCTGAAAACTTGTGCCAGCGCTAATTCATGGGATTAGATTGCCAAAGCGTTGCTCAATTTTATTGAGCCGTAGCAAAAGTTGGAACACACGCTAGGAAGATGATGATTGATGATGTTCATAAATCATGATGTACGCCTTAGGTATAGTATAACATAACGAAATCTATATGCGAACAAGAATGGACACGACTAAGTTTATGGATACATACTACCCAACAATAATAGCACAAATTGGCAAACTGGGACCAACTTCGGAGATTTACTTCCGCTATCTAAGTTTCTGTTGGTAATAAAGTAGTAATAATTAACTTAGCAGGTCAGATACGATAGTAAGAAAATAGGAAGAATGATACTACTTAAATATTTAACTCTGTAGTGAATAAGTTCAAAAACATTTCTACCTTCGTAGATAAGATGAGATAGATCCGAATATTGCCTGTTGACTGCCTCTACTTTTTATTTATCTGTATTTTATTGAGGTGTGCAATAAAGAATATTTGTATTGTATTGTATATTGATTAAAATTTTACCTGTTCGCCTAAGTTTAGTAACATTTTTCGCATTATCTGTTATACATATACAACACATGCCTTGAGCTCGGTTTTTCATATAGTTCTGACAATATCACTGCCTGTCTGTTACGAGTACATTTTCACGCTTAAACCGTAGACCAATTCAAATGAAATAAGGTTTGAAGATAGAGTCCCGGAAGGACAAAGGAGAGTTTTTAGCAGGAAAAAGTTTAGAATAATCAGCATAATTATATTAATTATACAATTGCTCGTAAAATTTTAGAACCTGTTAAGAGTCCGGTAGTGTTTTTTTTCGATTTCGCTCAACTTTTTGATGCGATTTTGCAGTAACTAACATAACTTCTATAATTTTGTATACATATTATGAAAGATCGTTTCTTTTTGGATGGAATAAATACAACGATTTTTTAATTTTATGCTTTATTTATAAATAATTCACCCTAATCTAACACCTGTTTCGCGATTTTTGCTTGGAGAGGTGAAAAGAGTAAGGTTTTTATTGATTTAAATTAAGTTATATAAGTACGTAAAATATATAAATACATTGGAAAATGAGTCGCCTGAGGAATAAGTGTAACAGTTTTTTTCATTTTCATATATATTTTTTGAGAGAGAGTGTGTTTTGCTAGAGCAATTTTGCTAAAAATTGCCGAATTTTAGGTGATATTTTTGGAAAGATACTAAAGTATTTTACAAACATAAAAATACAAAAATAAACTTCATTTCATGCTTTATTCAGATAATATAAAACATATTAGGATCCATAACAAATAATAATTAAAAATCTTACGACAAAATTACACGAATCAACGTCCTCACTAAACATGCTCTGTAAGAATCGAGTTTTAAGGTATTAAATATTAATATATATAGACCTAAAGTACTTTTTTGCAATAACAAGACTTCAAGCTATCGTACCAAATGCAATTCATGTGCATAATGTCATTATTAGCGATTTTCGTTTTCAAATCGTTACCGGACTCTTAAGAAAAGCGATCAGCAGAGGAAAACAGTCGGACATCTAAACAAACGAAAGCACTTTTTACCCAAGCTGAAACGAAGATACTTCGCTCACTCGCTCGATAATAAAATGGACTGTAAGCCAGGCACAAATTTCATGACCAACTGCGTCCAAGGCGATAACTTGTGAAGTGGTTAAGGGGGATGTACAGTCAGCATCAAAAATATGTAAACATTTCGGCACTTATCTGTGGGATAAGACTCAAATTCGTATTCATATTATTGATGCTGACTGTACCAGTATACTATCAGCGGGCGCTCCGTTGGTGGATCGAGGAATGGCAGTTGTCGCCTATATAATTAGTTACTGGATTACTGTCTAAAACAGGGAGATTTACTTTTCCCAGAGACTCATCGCATTGAAACATGCACTGCCTGTACAAACATCCGTTAAAAATATAATATTCAAACAAAGCTGGTAATTAGGCTCCTTTATTGCAAACCAGGTCAAATATATTTGATAGCAATGAATGCCCACATTCATACCAGAGAAATTCGATTTTAGGCTTCGAACGTGAGCCGAAAGCGAAAAGGTCTGGAATGTGATGAATGGTTATATTATATCCTAGGTCATAATCATTTGCGGGTAAAGCCTTTATTAGACGTTATCAATAGAAAAGAGTATTGGTACTAAGAACTAATATTTATTTTAACTCTTGGATTGTCATTAGAAATATGAAAATAAAATAAAAATGAGTACAGTCACCGGCAATAGTATCTTCTTACACGAAGGACGCAAAAATATGTGGCACGCTCTTATGGCCCTACAAATAGGAGCGTGTCACATATTTTTGCGGCCATCGTGTACTATTGGCGGTGACTGTTCGAAAACGATACAAAAATAAATACATTATCTTCAAAAAATACTGGCAATCAGTTTAAAGCATTGATTTATTTAAAGGTGGTTTAAATTCATAATTGGTTTCGTATTTTGACTAGGAATAGTAGGCAAAAATGTTTAGATCTGAAATTTATTGTACAGTACCCGTCGTCCCAGCACTCCAACCCTCCATACATAATACATAGGCAGCTTAACCTGGAACAAATAATACTTAGGTACTAATTAAGTAGTTACGGGTTCTCTCTGTATATTTTTTTTTATAAGTGGTAGGTATACATCATTTTTCGCCAAACTGAGGACCGCTTGTTGGCGAATAATGCGCTCTAAAATAAAAATAACATTTTTGTGTTATACCTACTCATACAGTATATAAACTTATTTAATTAGGTAAGTACTAAAAGTTAACCTATGTATTTACAATGCTTACTTTTACGTATCAAAACTTATTTACGAAACTAAGTGCAAGCAAAGCAATCTATTTAGGTATTAGTCCCGCGGCGCTGGCAATATTTTGAGGTATAAGTTTCAACAATTCTAAAGACACTTATTATTGAAGTTGGAAATAGAGTGTGTACATGAGAATGTTTCGGTACGTTTTGTGCCATACTCAACTGTTGCATTTTTTGTAATTCAATAATTTGAGGTTAACTTTTTTAACTTGCCATAACTTGAGTAATAGAATATTAAAGTTAAAAAATATATCTGTTTTGTATTTAAAACAGTTTTATTGTTGTACAAAACCAGTTTGTGTCATTGACGGTCGAGTGCGATTTGATATAGTATGATAACGCTAAAAAACAACGTATAAATAATTAGAGTCCATAAAATTAAGATTAACTATATCATTACCTTAAAATATGTCAATAAAATTAATTTGTGTCAAATTAACCAATGAAAATTTAAATTTCTTGATAATTTCGTGTTTTTTGGCTGTTAGCGTTTTAATAAATTATTAAAGTCATCAGAGTTCACATTCTGATAATCGAAAAGGAATTTCAAACTAGGTATTTCAATTTGTGTCACTGTCATCAATGATATTTCGTCAAAAATTAAAGAGAGTCAATATTCGCCTTCAAAGGTAATAATGGCTGACATCGTCGGTGCGGTGCGTAGAGATAAGCACCTATCTATAGTAGGTATCAATACTTTCAGCTTTAAGTAATGCTTGCTATATATCGACGCCGCCGCGAGATTTAAAGGTCAAGTCGCATTAACTTGTCGATTTATATCACACGCGTTTTCGACTGACAACATGCACTTTATTGAGTCGTTAATTAATAATATATTTATTTATATTCTAACGTAATGTCATTTAAAACGAAATTTTCAAATAAACATTTTTATTTTATTTTCTTTACTAAAGTGGGTAACCTTGAATGCACGCATGTTTGACGTACTTCCATAATGACCACTAAAGGTAGACCCCCGGCTCACTTCATAACAAGCTAATCCATGGATCAACCAGGCGCTGGCGCGTGCAGCCATCTTGTATTACTGTATCAATCGTATGTGATGTGCCAGTGCCACGGCACGGCGTCAGTAAGCATCCAGCCGCCGCCATGTAAGGCTGTGTTTCCACCAGAGACGAGAGATGATGTGTTGCGAGTAATGGTTTTTTTTTGAAAATTAATGGAATCACTTCATTTGTTTATCCTCGTAAAACGCAGACCTAGGATTGGTTCTGAACAAATAAAACACATTATCAACGCATTCTCGCTCATCTCTGGTGGAAACGCAGCCCAAATATTAACTTATCTTTCTTTTTTGCGACAGTTTTCAAAATTTTAGGCTCTGTCCGGAAAAAAGAAGCTCCCCGATACTAATTTGAGGATTTTGTTAGCCTGACAACACAATATAGTTTGACAGTAGAGATCTTGATACTTGAATATGAAAAAGATAATGTAACAACTCGAAAACTGAATTTATCCTTAAATACCTAATATTCTTAAATACGAGTAATGTAGGTGCGAGTCTGTCAGGAAAGAAAAGTGTCGTGGTTTATATGAAAGCTCATATACACTATACAGGATGGATTTTCTTTTTGGGTCAGTGAGGGCAGCTACCAGATCCCGTGCTGCTACATGAAAATGGTCTTAGAAGACCTTCCCTCTTTTTCAAATTAATGAAGGATCGCACGCATTTACAGATTTTGGAAAAAACATACAGGATGCGAGGAAAAGGTAATTTTTGGCGAACTTTTTTTATGATGCCATTTGATCCCATTCCTATCCAGGATCAAAAGCTTGTATGGGACCAAAAAAAATTCCGGCTATTTTCCACAAATCGAAGTAACACTTTTCCCGTACATTTTGTACGAAAATTAAAACTTTTATTTTTTACATATTTTTTTTTTATGCCAATCGATTCCATTCCTGTTCAGTATCAATAGTTTGCATGGGGTCAACTTACGATAATGTACCAAACAGCCACAAATTGAAGAAACTTTTTCCATACATTTACTATGGAGAAAATGTGAAATTTTATTGACATTTTTTAACATGCTAATCAGTCCTTTTAAGGACAATAATTCGGTATCAGAACATCACAGTCAAAGCATTCAAAATAACAAAAAACGGGGATTTTAAATGGAGCGAACATAAATCAAGACGATTATATACTGCGCCGCTTACCCAAAGTTTTATGGTGCTTAGTCGTGAAAGCCTAAGCAAAGGGGGGCATGTACAGCACCGCAGTATCTACGAGAACAAGGTCGGTCAAGGATAGTTTAAGGCACTGAAACTGTAAGCATATTGATATTTTATCTAAGGACTGTAAACCTTAATTTATAGCGTGTGACCATTAAATCATTTAACATTGTTGTTTAATTATTACCTAGGAAACCTAGACACATAGGTAGGGTACCTTTCTATTGTCGAATGTGCGACAATAACGCCGGCTGAGACTCACTAGTGAGAAAGAGACGACGCCATCACTCTGTTCTCATGTGTAAAAGAGACAGGTGATAACCCGTAGTTGAAATGTCCTACAAATTAAAAACCCCATAATACCTATGTACCACCAAGTATAAATGCCTAGTAAATAAGTAATAGACAACATAGTAATAATCAATGATCGGCCGGCGGTAGCATTTTATGTCATTTTGACTTCCAACGTAATAACTAATATGGATAAGCCTATGTTGTTCAAAATAAAATCTCATGTTTTTATGGATTCACTGAATTTAATTTGTTATAGTAAATTATCAATCTCATCTCTTTTCAGCCGATCCCACGGAATATTACAACATAGAATCAAAAAATGTTATATATCAAAATTAAATTGTTCTTGGTCTATTTTTCTACGTTTTTCACCCAGATAGTGTTTTTGAGTATTTGTTTTGCGTTTAGCAAACAAATTTTTTTCACATTTTGTACAACATCTTAAACCTTTCGTTTTGTCGTATTTAAGATCCGGTTGATCTTGTAACCATTTACGAATGGTAAATTCGTTAGGCATATTTTACGTTACACCAAACATTATACCGATATATACTTAATGAAATAAACAATTCAGTTATTCCGTTTTACGTGTTCAATTGATGGATAAAATAATGATGGGACCGTCAATGAGACAAGTGCAAGACAAGAGTTGACGCAGACACATTTGTTCGATAGATAATTTGTAAGTGGCCTATACTTTATTCATAACAATAATAGAAATGTTAAAACCTCGATAATAAAACTGGATAAAACAATTAATAGGGATATAAATTCAGTACAAAATTAAATAAAATCATATCCATGTAATACTTTCGTCGGAAAAATGCTACCGGTGTCCGATCATTGGTAATAATATTAGCAGTAGAGAAATGCTTGTAATTCTGTTTATTCTGTGTTAATATCAATAAAGGACGTTCACTGATTGGCTCACACGCGATCATCCCCTCCCGGAATGTTTTAGTCACTAGTTGACAGCCCAAAAGTTGGCATATAAGAGAGGCCATTGCGGCCCGAAATTGGTTCCGTCAAGTGAGTTCCAGTGGAG
The DNA here is from genome assembly GCA_911728535.1 of Pammene fasciana. Classification (NCBI taxonomy): domain Eukaryota; kingdom Metazoa; phylum Arthropoda; class Insecta; order Lepidoptera; family Tortricidae; genus Pammene; species Pammene fasciana. The sequence continues at coordinate 13,564,002 of OU452287.1, forward strand.
GTGCCTTAACCTGAAGAAGTACGAAGGAAGTTTTAATCCAGTAACCTTGCCTCCCTACAAGTCCACTAGTCTCTACAACGGCGCTGAGCTGTCGCGCCGCTGCGGGCGTCGCCTAACCTTGGCCACCTTCCCGTAACAACTTCCTACGACAGTTTCCCTGTATCTCCTATACTTTAGGATTTCCCCATGCAGGCCCACTTAAAAAAAACAAACTGTATTCTAGGACACTTTTTTTTGCCGGAGGGACTCAATGTATACGGCATCGTGTTTCAAATTAAATAAAGTGGCATTTATTTGATGATAGATACAATCCAGTAAGCGCAACTTTTTGACGTGATAAAGTTTTATAATTTGAAGAACACCGGTAGCATGCACGAAAAAGTGTCACATTCTGTTCCGGTCACGTGGGCGGATCTCCATGGTAATATTACGGCCACAAACCATACGATTGAAATCGTGCAAAATGACCATAAATGTCTGAACAACGCCTCTATTGTCAGGGCGATAAAGTACATATTCAGATATTTTTGAGTACGATATATTTGATGGTGACGGTGCTGCATTTTATTTGATTATTTTCCTGAATAAATTCATTGATAATAATTCAATTCAATTCTTAAATAAAAGTATGCAATTTTTCATCAATGTTTCCTTATGACGTTATCACGCAAAATTATCGTCCGTAAACTGACTTTACAGGCATCCATTTTTTTCACAACAAATTGTCAGAACCAGATAGACATGCAAGTGATCCTAAAATGTTCAGAGCAATGACACGTTGTCAGGCTCGCGGTATTTAAGCTCTGAAGTGATGAGAAACCGCCCTGTGAAAAGTGTGAAAACCGAACTGACCCAAACTAGCATTTGTACATATCGTATTTACAAAACTCGAAAAACAAATGCTATCCGATTAAATTCCAATGATTCCAATGATTGTAATTGCATTTTTCCTAAGTTGTCGTCTACCGATCGATAAATTCGATATTTGACAGTGGAAACGGCCGGAAAATTCGATGGCTCGATAACTGTCACTGTGTAACTGTGTCTGTAACTGTGTGGGATAAGTTCGCCTTTGTACCTATATCTCTTAAAATTGTTTTGTATTTTTCTTTGTGTACAATAAAGTGCTACTACTACTACTACTACTGTCCGGCCTGAGCGGATGGCAATTTTTATCTATACGTGATTTATTTATATCTATACGTGATGAAGAACAAGCATGCTAATTTTCAGGACTGACAACTTAAGAAAAAAAATCTTTGCTCTCGTACAGGACGCCAGATGCACGATGCACCTGAAGGGATGGTTTTAAATTGTATTATATATAAGCAGCGTACATACTTTCCGGCAACCGCAGTTTCAATCGGTTGCTTTGCGATAATATTTTTATACCCCCCCTCTATTTCCGCTCCATCTCCAGTCCAAGTTGGGTCAGTACGGTTTGCACAGGGCGGTTTCACAACACTTCAGGAGCTTAAATACCGCGAGCCATCCGGTTACCTGTCGGTCGCCTGACTACACGTCTTTGCTTTAACTACAAGAGTTCCGTTTTATTCTAGTACGGAACCCTAAAATAAAAATAAAAATTGTTTGACAAAAAAATATGTATCGTTATCAAAGTCTGAATATTTGATACCACCTATCTCAATGCTTCAAAACTAGCTGAGAGTTTTTCTCCAAGTGTGCACGACGAACTGTTATTTGAACAACCTTCTTTCTTTATATTTTTAAACCCCTTGTTCCACTTGACTCAAAAAATGGTACGAGGAAGTACAACTACACACACACAAATATAAGACTAAGGTGACCACTTTCTATCAAGCTGGCCTTATGTTTGACAATATAAATAAAAACTTTTTTCAAAAAAAAAGATAACTGACTTCAAAATAGATAAAATGAATCAATATATTATTTATATGCGTCACCAACTGATATGTTTGATGTCGGTGCAAAGCCAAATTTAGAAGATTTAATACGAATTACGAACGAGGCGATTTGTGTTTACTATATTTTTAATATAATACGGTATGGATTGCACGTTTCGTCTCGACCGTATAGGTACAGAAAGTATAATCTAATATTCGACTTAAAAGACGTAAGTAACCCGTGTTTATTTATTTAATATAAAGTTTCGCTAACGACATTGTGTGTATAATCAAATAAATGCCACTTTATTTCATTTGACACACGATGCTGTATACGTACTTAAATTAGTCGTTTATAGATATATTATTTTTATTTAAGTATAAAATATTATAGGTCTCGAGTTGTTCCATTATTTTTTTCATATTCAAGTATCAATACCTTTATTTCTTTAGTGTCGAACTATACATATAATGTTGTAAACTTAACAAAATCCTCAAATTAGCACCGCGTCGCCCTCAAATCGCACGACACGTCTAAACGTGTTTTAAAGTTAGAAATGTTAGAATACGGCCCCGGCAAGTCACAGTCACGTCACAGTAGATAATAATCTACAGTAGGTAGTTACTCAAATTACACTATGATTTTAGAGTAAGTACTTCAGAGTCTTCAGATGATAAACTTGCTGTCCACAATTTCGTGACATAATTTTATAAAATTAATACCTATATTACAAATTACAAAGCAATATGGTGAAAAAGTGGATACATCTGTTTGTAGTCGACTGTACAAACATATGTATACCAAAACCTATTTAAAACGGGATATTTACCATGTGAGTTTAAATAGTTTTTGTAATGTTAATGACCATGTTAGCTTAAAATCATATATGTATACCAATATAATATGAGTAATGATAATGATGAAATTTACAACACAACCATTTTTGAGTATCTATTTTAAAAATGTATTCGATACCTATCTACATCTAAAAGTTTTACCACTTAATAATCGTACCATTGGAAGTGTTCTTATTATATATTTTTGATGCATTATGGTTTTCAATGAGCATAATTTAATAAGAAAAAGTAAAACAGCACATTAGATTAGTCATTAGTAAATGGTCTAATAAAACCCATCCGTAGGTAGATAAACCTACGTTGGAGACTATACAACTATACTACCTACTATATTATTTATACCTACTGTGGGCGACATGACACCGACGCTCAAGTCTCGACGCGTTGCATGGCAACCAAGGTCAAATCCGTTCTGGACGAACATTTTCGATTCGAAAAATATAACAACTAATCTTATATTAATGTAATATTTAATGAGCGGAAAATTTATTTTTATATTATATTCTGACCTATTGATAAATTATTTATGTTTTCAAATCAACATTTGTTAATTTCTTGTGCGGCGCCATCTATCACGCGCTTTTGTAGATATAAAACCTAAGTTGTTTTATTTGCTGTGGCGTTTTGAGCATGACTGTATGTTTTTTCTACGAAACATTGCATGGAATAACTATAGAGATTCAGATATATTTATTTGTATGTCGTCAAGAAAACGGTGACCGTTTTAACGTTAGAAATCTAGTATAAATTATCGCCACTAAACCGCATTTTTTCGCAGTATATGTAACACAATTTTACCTGAGATTTATAACGCTAGTTATTTCCTAAGAAAGCCAAATACTCGTACATGAACGACTGAAAAGATCGCAGTTTGTCACACCGTCGTTTATTCAGAGTGATACTGACAAGTCGCTAGGTGGCTTGGCCGGACAAGCGCCCCGCCCGCGCCTTACCCTTCCCCGCGCTAGCCCTTTAAGAGCAACAAGTTTTTATTATACAAAATATAATAATTCATTGATTATAACGACACAAATTTTAAACAGGGTTTTGATACGCTTTAATAAAAATATTGATGTAAACTTTAACAACTGTAATATTCTATTGTGCCGCTAACGGGGTCATAATAGAAAAATAATTGAAAATAAATAAATATCATACATGAATATGACACAAATTTATTCGAATAATAGACACCATTTTTTCAGAAATCGCAGTGCCTACTTGGTCAACTTTAATTTTATATAGGCTTACAATAGCTTACATATTACGTGCCGATTGAACGACAGTATTCCCGTTGACTAAAGATACACAAAACGCGTGGTTACGTCAGTAACACATTTGCTGTTACAGTGAAAAAAGAATTTTCATCTCTAATTTTCTATTTACTGAATAATGTTTAATGATAGAAATGTCTAAGTTTCTACCTACGCAACAACCTAGGATGACACAAATTATTATTATTAGCTTAGATAGCTGGCCTGAACTCAGTATGTCAATAAAAGCATCTTTACTATTGTCGAAGCTTCATAATCTATCGCTACGGGTCTATATATCTATTATGCGAGTACATAAAAGTGTGCATATCTACAGCTACCTGCTCCTTCTCACGAGAGCCTTGACCCTTGTCACAAGTACGACTATAAACGCATTATGTAATTTCGTGTGGCTAGTTAGGTATTAGTTGCTTTCTTGAGATGGAGCCGGCATCAACATATACCATATGTCCCTAGTTTAGATATGTCATACGTGTCTAAACGTAGCCGTCTCTCTATTGCATTGTAACTATAGCTATGGTTCGACCTGGATCTATAACTCTAACCTATAGCAGGTCAGTAAATACGATTACGAGCCACCGCAGCGGTATCATAAAATCACACACGTGTGTAGATAATTAATACAAAATGTATAATAAAATTAAACAAAGTTTTATTTATGCAGATGTGACGTCATAAAACTCGCCAGAATTTACAAAACAGTTGACGGCTCTACTGCTTAACTTTCTCCTAATTTACTCAACTTTTAATTAATTTAGATTCTGACACAGGGCAGGGTTATGTCCGCACTCCGAACTGTCACTACCATTCGAAATAATGGGTAACAGGGTAAAACCACATAATTACTTTGTAACATTATTAGGCTTCACATTTACTTCATGTGTAACGGAGTGTGCAAACTTATACACTTTTATTATATTAACTTTCTTTTCTGAGTACTTTTCCTTTGAAAGAATACTTTTTATTTACTTACTAAAGTTAGGGTCCAGTTTTTCCAAAGCTTCAAAGACTTGGAAACCCGAGGGCAATTTTATTGGTTCAGGTATCGGGAAGGGATGCTTTTATATTTATTGAATTACATGGATTTGATTATTTAAAGCTTTTAAGACTTTGGTAAAATTAAATACATTGGGTAAGTCAAATGGAGTTTTAAGTACAGTAGCTGGATCAAAGCATTATAATATATATAAGTATATATTTATTTAATTTACTCTGGCTATAGAGTCTAAAGCTTGGGATACACTACAGATCTGTCTGCCAGAACTGTCAAGCAAACGCCTCTTGACAGATGTCTCTGGCGTATAAATTCGTCCACGTGTGGTAAATTTGACATATTTGATATATTATGTATGTCTGCTGGAGATCTGTCCACAGAAAAATTCGTGCCTAATTGCCAGATATGTCTGCCGAATATATCTATACTATAATTATAAAGATTTTGTGTATTTAAACTCAATACAATTTCAGTATGACATTATAGTGAAATACACAGGATTAAATCTAGAAATATACTAAACTTAGGCACCAGTAAAAATTGTCCGACTCTTTTAGCAAGGCAAAATAAAAACACGAGCCAATTTCGGCCTGGCATTTTATAAATAAGAATGATTAATCATCTCACTCTTAATTAACGCACAGATTACGAATAAATTAATCACTCAGCTGTTATAAATCATAAAAGCGTAATTTCACGCAAATTTCCAAAAAATATTGTAAGACAGCAAACAAAAAACTAAGTTATATCATAACTTCATAAGTTTTAGTCATAAATTTGGTCCGGAAAAGATTATCTCGTCTGGCCGTGACTTAAGTTTTTACACGGAGAAAAGTGGCCGGTACTCAGCTTGGAGTCTGTCATCTGTTGAGAAAAATTGCTCTTGTGATCTTGACAAATGTGAGTCGGGCCTTTAGGAGGGAGGGGGCGACTTAACGGCGGCTACCCGCGATTACTGATGTTACGACGTCAATATTTTGACCTAAATATGAATAGGTACAATGTGGTTACCACAACCATGCGTAGGCAATTGTAGTACCTAGTACACACAATATGTGTATCCTATCCTAATAAATTACAGAATGGCCTGGATCCATGCATAGGCGTTTCCACATATATACCTACAAAGTTATCTCATTAATATAATATTAACATGCATATTGATGAATGTTGTATTTACACCAAGAAGAGCGTACGCCTCCATCATTGCCAAATCTGGTTGTTTTTAGACTTGTTTGTATAACGTCCAGTTTTATAACGTTATAAAAAACACTTTCCGGTATTTGCATTACTGAGTACGTAACAAATACTTAATGATTTTTATACATAATACAATCATCTTCTCTGCTAAAATACGTCCTATACTGAACATTAAGATCCCACGAGGATATCTGTTCTGTATTAAGAACAATCCATTATTTTTTACCGGTGCCTTTTTTTAACAAGCATTTTTAAATCGCGTACCTATTCTGACAGATGGTCCTCTTGGTTCCGTTATAATTGCCCGTCGCAATATTATACATGCTACCTATACGATTGTCATATTATTCAGCCTGGCCCATGCAAAGTGCCCTACTAAGGTCCCCTCAAATTCAAATAGTTCTGCAATTTCGAACTTCCAAAACAAATATTCAAAACTCTTGCTTGAAAGTATTGTTTCACAAGCCACTGTCATATTGTATACCCGGAGGCTTCAATAGCTGTTTTATTTGTGTGTTCGGGTTCTGCAAACTGTGACTGGCATGCAATCACTCCGGGAGTTTACTGAATTGAATTTTTTTTAAGCTTTGAGTTGTAGGGGAACAAATTGTGTTTATTTACTCTGCTAATATCTGCTATATGGTCGAAAGGGATCAATTTTGTATATTGAATTTCATCCAAGCTCAAGTGGGATTGGGCTGGACATGTCTGCCGCATGCACCCGGAACGATGGGCTAAATTAACAACTGAGTAGACCGAACAAATCGGCCGGGGCAGAGGCAAACCAAAAAGGAGATGGCGGGACGATCTGGACGCATTTTGTAGCGTGTGGCGAGAGCATGCACTAGGCCGTGACGAGTGGCGGAAGCGAGGGGAGGCCTTTGCCCAGCAGTGGGACACAGTATAGGCTACGGAAATAAAAAAATATCTGACTTTATGTAGTTGAGTGTTAGATTAGAATTTTTTGTACTGCTTCCATAATTCTTGACCCAAAATATTTATTTATTTAGTTATGAGTACTGCCAACTTTGGGGTTAGAATTTGGAAATAATATTAGGTATTTCAACTCACAATCACGAGCCCATGCGATCCAGATACGAGCAAAAAGTCTCCCTTCATGTTTTGTTATCCAATTTTCGAAAAAATATGAAGTAATACTTACCCATAAACTTGGCGACTATTTTTATTCTAGGATCAAAAGAGCTCGAGATTGTTAGTAGAAATATAAAAATTTCATTTTTTTTGCGGCGAACACTTTAAACAGAAATGTCCCAAATTAAAGAAAAAGCAGATTCTCTAAACCAAATAAATCTTCTGGTTATTTATTTATCATATGGCTACATGTCACTGGATATAGATAGGCATTTCTTCTCTGGGGTAGTAGTAATGAGAAAACAGATGATTAAGAAAATCCAGTGAGTGCTGCGAGGTCCAGATGGGACAGTGCAGCTGCCAAGTTTGTTACTCTTTTACCACCACCCAGGGATCCCGTGTAGGGTTATCGAAGGTGTTTCCTACGGACGCAGAGTAACATTGATCCCTAATCCTTCTGGTTCCAACTTAATACGGGCTGAAACGGGACATTTTCGTTTCTTTCATCCAGAACCAGAACTGTGCCCTACTCTCAACATCGTTAACATGGAGAATAACTCACTAACATTTCCTCGCAGTTTTCATCTGACTACGTTAATGTGCCCTCCAAGGTCGCATTACAAGCATTTAAGTTGACTCAAGTTAAATACTTTGACCTACATTCGAGTTGTTTAGTGGACCTTGAAGGTTGTGTATTTATTTGTTGGGTCGTTCTTCTTTTTCAGCGACAGCTTGATGATATTTTAGGTTTTTTCAAGCATCACTAAAATCTGGTCTGAAATAAACGATTTTGATTCTTTATTTTTGAAAATGATTAGTGGCAATAAATTTTAATAAACACTGTAATTATTTTTAAAGGACTATATTTCATTTCACATCAGTAACGAGATTATCCGTGCAGTGGTATTTGAGAAAACATTGTGACAGAGTGGTCCGTTTTTAGCGCGGACAACTTTCAGTTTTACCACTCTGTCACGGTGTTTTGAAAAACGAATGTATACGTTTATCTATTTTAAATATATACTAGCAAAAGGAATTGACAGATAGTTTTGTATTAGTTAGATGAAATAGATTTAGGACACTTGTTTCCTAAAAAAAAAAAAACTCCGAACCGGTCCCATATCGAATGGAGGGAAAAGTCGCTAAAAAAAGACCGACCCACCCTGATTACCATGGTGACCCCGATACATAGATGCTGTAAGTTCTGATCGGCGGAAATCAATATCTATGATTTATATATCTTTTCCGTTCAGGCAATCCGCCAGACAGGAGTGCGCCTTGTTTGTTCCGCGTTCAAACAAAATATGTTTTGTTTTTGTATAACTTTTGTTTTGGAATTATCTACATATGTTAGGGAGAACAAAATGTATCATAGCTCAATTTGTTTTATAGAAAGATGTTTGCAATATTAGCTAATAGCATTCGGCATCACGATAAACTTTGATTGGGGTGGAAGTTGCATATGCATACCTACTGATTTGAAATTCAAAGTCCCACCGAATACTCGCCAGTAAAAATCTTCCCGGAGCTATGGCGTTAGATTAGAACTGGGGCTTGCAATTCGCATATTTTGAAACGTAATTCATATGGATATCTACTATTCGAAATATCCGTATTATCCGGATATTTTCCAGATAATTGTCTTCATTAGAACCAGTGGTTTAACGAACCGTTTGGCACCCATAAGATAATTATATTATTATAGGTAAGGTGCGTTAATTGATTTATAGTCACGTATATCATATTAAATTCATGGCACTTGCAACTTTTCGTCTTATGTAGCTACATAATATATTATATTGACTCAATATTCAATGTAGGGAACGTTTAGAGAGCTTGGAAAGCATTTGTCGCCACTTTGTGATATCATATGTATTATAGACTATTATTAAGCACATGAATTACACCATACTTCAACATAATCTTAGTCTTTTCATTTATACGCGACAAGAGAATAAGTGACTTACTTTGAGAGGTTCAAAGCTTCCTTGAGCTTACTACAAACAATCGATAAGAGCCGTAGATGGCACCATGCGTCTGATCGAGAGCCACTTACTGTGGTGGGATTCTCTCTATAGTGATCAGACACATTGCCACCACGATTTCTCCACTCTTACCATAATCTGTGGGACCCGCAGGTCCCTGGAGGTCCTACCACCATCCCCAATAGACCTTCCCATTCCACCTTAACTCTTACTTAACCTCTCAACGTATTTCTCTCATTATAATTATATATCAGCACTCACCAGGGGGATCTTCTGGTTACAACCTCACACTCTTCATCTCAGCCATAACAGCGACCTCATCCTTCATATTGAAGAGTGTTTAACTATTAAAGTTTCTTTGTACACGTTCCTGACCAACTGTAAAATTAGAATCTCAAGTCTATCTCTCTCCCGCCATTTTGCTATACAATGTTGCTAACACAAAAATATCGTATTGAAGGGATCTACACACTCACCTTTCATTAGGAATCGCGTGGATTCGCGACACTCCCAACAGCAAGGCTTGTTTATAAAATGGCAAAGAGCTGACGAGTCCACTCTGCGATCTTCTTTCTTGCTCGAATCGCAGCAGCTCGTTTCACCACGTCCTCTCGTGGTTGACTCTCATCTCGCATGACGATATCGGTTTCATTGTTAGGAATAGAAACCTCCACCGGTTGAGAATCCTCACTATTCTCATCTTCTAGAGGCGGTGGTGATATTGTGGAAACTATCCTCTCAGGAGACTCCTCGTTAATCTCTCTATCTTCCTCTGCACATTGAATCGGAAATATTTCAGAACTTCCTTGTCTCTCAGGCATAATCTCAGATTGGTCATTTTCTACAGGAATTTCCTGTATTTGAGGGTTTTCAGCCTCCTTTTGTATAGAGTCTAGAACTCTTACTTGGGGTTCTTCAGTTTCGGTGGTCTTGTTTTCTGTTGAAGGTGAATCGTCTAGTTCTAGAGGGTACAGGTGTCCGATTGACCGCTTGAAAATACTATCACCAACTTTAACATGAGCTACTCTACAGTGTCCATCAGAGCCTTCAATCAAGTGGATGATTTTGCCTACCTTCCAGTTTATTCTGTTCTTAGATTCACCCTTGATTTGAACTAGATCACCAACACTTGGTTCTTTGTGTGACTTCACCCTTGGTTGCCTATGACTGTGTTGGTACCTTTCTCTTAGGCTCGTCAAATATTGGTTTATAAACATGTTCTTGAAGTGGTTTAACATGTTTTGACCTCTTTTCCAACCGTCTAATAAACTCTGTTTAACCAGGGTGTCTGCTTGCTCAGGTCTATAATTCTCAGATATCTCCAAGCTTAAGCAGTTTCCTAGAGATAAGAAGTCACACGGTCTAAGAACTATATCCATATCTGGCCCTATTCGTGTCAACGGTCGACTGTTTACCACACTCTGGATTTCCTTAATGACAGTGAGGATTTGTGTGTCATTTAACAGAAGTTTTTCCAAAGTCCTTTTCAAACAATGCTTCACTAATCCCACTAGTCTTTCGTAGAATGCACCGTGCCACGGTGCCAGTTGGGGAATAAACTTCCATCGGATATTATTCTTAATGCAGTGTTCACTATTCAAGATCTCAGAACTCAATTTAAAGTACAGTGCATTATCTGAAACTATAGCTACTGGTACACCTCTTGCTGAAATAAACCTTCTCAGTGCCATAATGCATTCATCTGCAGTCAAGTTCTTAACGACTTCCATATGTATTGCTCTCACAGCTAGACACGTAAATAGACACACCCATCTTTTTTGCTGTCCATTCTCAGTACTCACATACATGGGTCCAAAATAATCAATACCAGTATAGGTGAATGGTGTGCTATAATTAGCACGCTCTGCTGGTAGGGCTGGTGTTGGAGGTAGTGTATAAGGGCCTCCTCCATGCTTCACACATTGAGGGCATTTTCTTAATATTCGCTCTACTACGGGTCTCCCTCTTGGAATCCAGAACTGTTGGCGGACTAGGTTAAGTGTATGAGACGCTCCCACATGGTAGTTCTTCTCATGTATTTCTTTTACTACATTTTTAGTAAAATCACATTCTCTAGGCAAAAGAATTGGGTATCTCATGTCATATGACCAGTTTGCATGCATCATCCTTCCTCTGCATCTCAATATTCCGTCAACATCTGTAAATAGCCCAAGATTTCTAGTAAGGTCTGTCTGTATACCTTTTACTTCCTGAGGGTAAAATCTTTGTTGCAGGTTTTTTATCTCCTTAACTTGAGATCTTACTTCATTACTATCAGGCTTCATTTCATCGTCATTAACAGGTTCCCGAGACATGATGCCATCTGAAGATTGTTCCTTTGACCTTAGTTCATCATGACTAACAGATTCTACTGGTGTTTGTAGATTTTTATCTGGAGGCTGTTCCTTCAGACCCTCCACTACTGCAGGAAGTGATGTCAGATCTCGATGGCTGGCGAGGTGGATATTTTTTGGCCATTCACTCTTATTTTTGGACAGAAATCTTGGTCCTTCTAGCCACACACTTCTCTTCTGCGTCCAAAGCTCAGGCCGGGTTGCAATATCCGCCGGATTGTCTTTCGTATTTACATAGCACGTTTCTAACCCAACGTTTTTCTTTATTTCCTCTACTCTGTTGGTTATAAACGGTGGTAGAAGCTTATTAGAGTTAACCCAGTTCAGGACAACCAAACTATCGGTCCACAGGTATTGTCTACTAATGGGTAACTCAATAGTGTTTTTTAGATATGTTAGTAAACGATTTCCCATAACACATCCAAGAAGTTCTAATTGTGGAATGGTCAGCTTCTTCTTATCTTTCTTTCCCTCTTTTGGCTTCTTTTCTAATGGCGCAATTCTACCTTTTGATAGTAAAAAGGATGTCTTGACTTCAGAATCATGACTTGTACGAAGATATACTACTGCTGCATATGAATCTTTGGCAGCATCTGCAAAGCAATGTAGTTCATTTTCGGATCCTTCACTGATATTCGCTTGAACATACCGTGGTAGTTTAACCTCTTTTATCTCGCCAAGGTTGCCTTCAATCTTCCTCCACTTGGATAATAACTCTTGTGATAGTGGCGAGTCCCATTTGTAGTCCTTTCTCCATAACTCCTGAAGAAACAATTTGATGGGCATGAGCAGTGGAGAAACTATGCCACATGGATCAAATATTGATGCTAATACTCTTAGGACTTCTCTTTTGGTAACTTTCTTGGTAGATTCATCAGCGAGCACTTCCTTTGGTATGTTCACGGTAAGTATGTCGTGTTTTTTGTTCCACCGAAGGCCTAAAACTTTCATTTCATTTGATTCCTTTGCTCTATGTGGTTCTGGTATCTTCTGAATAAAAGATTCGTCATTTGATGTCCAGTCTCTTAAATTCATTGAAAGCTCTTCAAATGTATTTCTAGTTTCATCATATAGCTGGACTGCTTCTTCTGATGTGTTGGTTCCAGTCACTAAATTATCAACGTAGCACTTATTTGCCACCCCTTTTAATAAATCACTGTTCTTTTTAGATATGTGGTAACGTATGGTAGCCGTCAGAAGAAAAGGGCTGGAAATAATTCCGAAAGGCATTCTACAGAATCTTAGATGTAATATATTATCATCAGACAGAGGTTTGTTAATGTCTTTCAGCCATAAGAACCTTGTTACCTCTCGGTCCTCTTCCTGTAAGCCTATTTGCAGAAATGCTTTTTCAACATCTGCAATAATAGCTACTTTATATATCCTGAAATTCAAGAGTAGAGCAGTCAGGTCTTGTAGCATACATGGTCCTCTATACAAACACTCGTTAAGGCTTTGCTGGTCTCTTAATCTTGCTGATCCATCATAGACTATACGTCCAGGCTTGGAACTCTGCTTGACAATGTGATGCGGAAGATAGTGGATTGGAGGCACCGACTGACATCGGACATCCGAATCCACTTCAACAACTTCTATTATTTCAGCCCGAAGTTGTCCCATCAATATATCCTGGTATTCTTGCAACGTTGGCCTATCCAGTCGTTGTAATAATCCTTTGAGTCTGCCGTATGCAAGACCATAGTTGGTAGGGACTTCTGGTGGGTATGTCGTCCATGGCCACTTAATATAGTAACGACCTTCTCGATACAAGACAGTATCATTAAAATGTTGAACTGCCGTTTCCTCCCTTGTAGCCTTTACCGAGTCAGTTATCCCTATGCTCTCTAGGCTCCATAAAAATTTTAGGTCAGACTGTCTTAAAGGCAAATCAGGTTCTGTGTAACATTTACAGCCTCTATTATCTTGGTGGTATGTTACAACTGTTAAGACATCCTCTTCCCTTTGATTTTCCTCATCAAGGCGACCTGATATTATCCAACCGAAATCTGTATCTACTAGATATAGATCACTGTTAATCTGTATAATATTATTTCTGATAAAGGAGAAGTAGTAATCATTACCAATGAGCATAGTTATTGGTTGACTTGTTTCTGAGTTGCTGTCTGCGATTATATCAACTAAGTCTGTCTTAGGAAAGTCTTGTATGGGTATCCGATCAGTGATGCGAGGTACTACATTGACATGGATAGTTCGCTCTATTCCTCTCTTGGTGTTGATAACTATATCTGTGCAAGGACTCAAGGTCTCAGTGGGTTTCTCGGCTCCAAAGGTAAAGATTATTAATGAATCCATGCCGTCAGTTGTCACATCCAGGTTTTTTGCCAATCCGGTTGTTATGTAACTTCTTTGACTTCCGCAGTCAAGAAGTATTCTACATGTCTGTCTTTTGTTTTTCTGAACCACCTGCGCTACTGCAGTCTGTAAGAAAGATTTTGTTTTATGACAAGGACTTGACAGATTCCATGTTGAATTAATTTGTGGTTCTCTATCCTTACCTGGTCGAATTCTCTTTGGGCATAATGCACGGTTGTGGTTGCCTTTACAATGGTAACATTTCTTGCGTCTCTTACAATTAATAGCTTGATGCCCCTCCTTCAGACAAATGAAACAACGATTGGTCAGCCTTTTCTTTCGCTCTTCTATGTTATTCACTTTTGTGCATTCATCATTGTAGTGTTGTTCCGAGCAAAATATACAATTTATTCTCGGTTTTTTGCTTCCTGTATTATTGTGAGTATTAGCCTCAGCCTTCCGTTTCCTTGGACCAGGAGCAGTGAACGATGGCTTGAATCCAGCTATCTTCTTTCCCCTGCGATAGATTGGCTTATTTGTCTTGTTACTACTCGCAAAGGATATAAACGCTTCTGTTGTTGCTGAAGATTCAGTAGGGGAAGGTGTATTATTAGGTTCATTTGTTTTTGATTTTTCCAAAGCCACCACGATGATATCCAAAGTTTTCCTAATACTATTCACTGTCTGATCATTGGCTGACAAAATATTAAGCTCATATATAATTTTCTCTGGAAATTTGTCTAATATGAGGCTCCTCAGAAAATTTGCCTCTGTATTCTCACCCAGTGATGAGAGGACTCTTAAATTTGTCTCAATTGCATTTAGATTCCTTCTGCAATCTACCGATGTATACTCACAACATTTAATTTTATTGAGCGCCTCATAGTGTGAGTCTATGACCTTTTGAACGTTTCCATATCGTGCCTTTAAGGTTTCAACGGCCACCTTATAGTTTTCGTTGCTCAAGGTAATTCCTTGTATCGCTTCTTTAGCTTCCTTATCTAAGAGACTTATTAGATAAGCAAGCTTTTCAGAATCCTTTAGGTTTTGTGAGTCAACATTTGCACAAAACCTATCCCAAAATTGAGTCCATTTCAGGATATTTCCGTCAAACCTCTCCAATTCTAATTTAGGTAACTTGACTGAAGTCGTCTTACTGGGCGAAGTGTTCTTAGAGTGAACATTCATTATTAAGTCTAGCTCTATTAGCACTTCTTCGGCCTTGACCTGTTTTTCAAGTACCGTTTTTAATATTTCAGTATTCTGTGTGTTTGTCTGAATATATTTGTCCACCTCCACCTGGATTATCTCAAGAGACTGTTTTAATTTCAAACGTGTCCTAACTACATCCTTTAACATAACCTCCTGGTCATTGTTGCACTGTAGCAATAACTGCTCTGCTACCGTAACATCTTCGTCAAGCTTAGTATAGCGTAGCTGTAAGCGATCCTGCAGGAATTGCTCCATGTTTCCCTTTAAAGTACGCCCCTTTCATAACAATTCTACGCACGCTTGATTAATCGTAATGCTATCGTGATATTCAGATGTAACGCATATGAATTTTTGTATTACTTTTCATTATAATTTGCAACCTGTAAATAAAGCAAAACAATATGGCGGTATTAATTTACGGTCCCGTATGCTCATAAGCCTACTGTAACTGGTACTTCGTTTGCATACAATATTTACTAATAATATTAAATTAATTGATTTAAATGCCGAATGAGCGTTTGAATGATTTATTTTCATATTTAAGTTACGGCTATAACGGCTATTGCTACAAAACTATCGTTAACTTGACTGAACATACCTAGATAGGAATCCCAAAATGAAGACGTAATAAATTTGGCCAATACACCGGCCGCCTGCCACTGCATCCAACCCTTCTGGCAGTCATTCACCTCTTTAACTTGTATTTCCTTGCCAAGATATATCGAAACACTACTATTTATTTACTTTACAATCCACTTCGTTCAAAACACAACAAGTAAAAACGCCGGTAAGCGCGGTTGAAACTTATTTGTAGTATCAAGAAAAATAAACACATAAAACTTTAGTTTCATGAGTTAGTTCGCAATTACACAACTCGCAAACCAACCATATTATCTCATAGCTAAGGATATCTTCCTATCAAAACGAAGCATTAATATTTATCCAATGAGAACCCGGAATACTTTCGATATGTCATTAATTTTATTAACACAGAAAACAAACCACACAATGTTGCCACTGCAAAGGCAATAATCGATTGGTGTTCCGTTTGAATCGATTATTTGTTTTGCGTTACTTACAGGTGCTTTGCTTATATGATTAATCGATTATCAACTAGATCATATCAAATCGATAATTACATGAAAAATCATACGACTTAATACGAAATAAGACACACATATTCGTTAATTCTTATTAAATAAGTACTGTAAAACCAGTAAAAAATAATGATTGTAATTCTTCCGGCGTGAGCGTGTGCTAGAGAGAGACAGAGAAAGAGAGAGAGAGAGAGAGAATCTCAGCGTCCTTTTTACCTTTGACTCGATGTTGGGTCAGGAGCACTTGAGATTTTAATTTTATTTTGGTTGCATATTTTTAACCAGCTTTGGAACTTATGCAATGTTTCCTACTGAATGAAAACAAATCATTAATACTAATGCTTTAATGGTACCTAATACAAGGTTCTTATTTCCTTTTACTCAATAAAGACTTATAGATGCTGATACTTTAGTGATACCTAATAAAAGGTTCTTGAACAATGTCTTTTACTCAGTAAAGACTCATGAATGCTGATTCTTTAGCAATACCTAATGCAAGGTTCTTAAACATTGTCTTTTACTTAATAAAGACTCATTAAATGCTGATACTTTAGCAGTGCCTAATAAAGGTTCTTAAATATTATGTCTTCTATTTAACGAAGACTCATGAATGCTAATTCTTCAGCGCTACCTAGTACAAGGTTCTTATTTATTGTCTTCTACTCAATGAAGACTCATATATGCTAATACTTCAGCGGTACCTAGTACAAGGTTCTTGTTTATTGTCTTCTACTCAATCAAATCAAATCAAAATACATTTATTTCAAAACACTAAGGCTTCATAGAACAATACAATACAATTGACATAAGTAAAATAAAAATACATTAAAATAAAATTATACGTTAACATTTACACATATCATGGTTAGTAATTGACTATTAATCCTAGGTGTTAGTATACTTATTATTATATGTCTATTCATTATTAATATCTATTCAAAACAGTCAAATGAAGCCCACTACAGTGGTTCAAATAGGCCCCATCGAACCTGCCCGCAAACATGGCTAGGATGCTGTTGGTGCTGTTCCTCACCCTGCAGAGCAGCGAAGCTGCTTTTTTGCGGATGATGGCGGCGAAGCTATCCACGCGCGCCTCCGCGAACATAGTTGACGCACTGCAGTAGCGAGGCAGCCCCATCAGCACCCTAAACGCATTATTATATTGTACACGCAGAGCACTGTACTGTCTTTGCGTGTAATTCACCCACAGGCTGCTCGTATAAAAGGATGTACAATAAGCTTTAAACAATGTCACTTTTACCGCCCGTGAGCTACGAGCAAACCTGCGGGCAATCATGTTCGCTCTGACAGCCAGGGCCCTGCGCTCCCTTTCGACGTCGGCACCGTCCTTGAGGTCAGAGGTGATCACATGTCCCAGGTATTTTAATGTACGTACCACTTGCAGAGGACATTTATTTAGGAAAAATGCTGGAATTGATGATGGACACTTCCCTCTGACCTCAAACACCATTACTTCACTCTTAGCAGAGTTGTATTTTAACCCATGCGCACTAGCGTACCGCTCACATATCGCTATTAGTTTGGCGAGACCACAGGGTGACGCGCTCAGCAGCACCATGTCGTCGGCATAGCTAATATTGTTGACACAGACCCCTTCTACGTGACAACCGACATGTGTGCTGCTGAGCTCGGCAATCAGTGCATTAACATATAGGTTGAAGAGCTTCGGAGAGGTTAACCCCCCCTGCCTCACCCCGCACTCCAACCTATATGGCTCCGACAATGCCCCCGACCACCGAACGCTATTGACCTGTCCTGTATACCAGAATTTGAAAATAGATATTAGTTCCGGAGGTACCTCCATATCGATTAACTTTTTCCATAGTATATCATAACAGACCAGGTCAAAAGCTTTCGATAGGTCGAGAAAGCACGCATACACTGGAGTGTCTCTGTCCGTGTAGTACTTTACAGTCTGCTTTAAACACAGTATCGCACTCTCAGTCGAGAGTCCAGGTCTAAACCCGAACTGATTATCATGCGGCTGTATATACTTATCTAACTGTGTATTTAGCAGACTGTCAAGCACTTTGGCTATAATAGTGGCAAGCGAAATTGGTCTGTAGTTGGCCTTATCCGATGTATCTCCAGTTTTGTTTTTTACAATCGGCACAACAATGGTTTTCATAAGGTCAGCCGGTAAATATGAGTGCCCCAAACATAGAGTATAAAACATACCTAGTACTCGCGGTAAGTGTGGGCCTGCATGCTGAAGGTGTTCGATGCTGAGACCATCGTGACCTGGGGATTTTCCTTTAGACATGTTTTTAATTGCCGTGGCTACGTCTTTAGCTGTAATTTTAGTCCCGACTTTGATGCTAGAATTTATGGTCTCAGCCTCGAAACTCCCACGCGATGGTCCCAATAGCGATTGCACCAAAAACTGTTTTTTAAAAATTTCAGAAATTTGCTGGGGGTCACTTATACCCTCAACACTCGCGGGAAGCCCAGGTTTAGTGTTCATTTTGTTTGTACATTTCCAAAACTGCTTAAAGTCTTTTCTAGCGTGTGATGATGCCATTTTATCGAGTTTAATTTGCTGTTCATTATTCTGGCACCACTTTAAGCGGGATTTAAACAATTTTCTACTCTCATTCATGGCATCATACACTGGACCCGATTTAGGCCGATTGTACCATACCCAGGTCTGAAACTTTCGCCTGGCCTCCCCGTGAGCCTCACTGACGTGTCTGTTCCAACCTATAACAGTTTTATTTCTTTTATACCTAATATAGTAACTACTATTTGTTGCCGAACGTCTCAGGGCTTCTATTATATTCGTATATAAAATATCAATCGCAACTTTATGCTCGTACATAGTACATACATTATTAGATAAACAGCATTCGCGAAAACAAACAGGAAAATCGACACGACTTAACCGCTCATGACATTCCATTGTGTACTTATTTATTTGTTCCGCGTTTCTAATACCCCAAATCGCCTTATCAATAACATTTTTAGAATACGACTTAATATTTAACACACTAAAATCGCATTCAACAATAAGAGGGTAGTGGTCCGACCATAACACATCATGCTTAACAGCTACATTCGTAATAGTACTTAATGCGGCCTTAGACACCACGCAATGGTCAAGCCAACGCCGCGAACCATGAGCCTCACTGACGAACGTATATGACCCTGATTGTTGGCCTAACTTTATCACATCCGCGCACTGCCAGTCGACATCACTACAAAACTTAACCAGTTCGGAGTACAAGGGTTCTCCCGGATGTGCGTTGAAGTCGCCGAGTATGTACGCAGATTCAATGTCCTCACTACTAATTATAGCACTTACCGCACCGAGGCAATCCGTAAATTCTGGCAAGTTTTCGGGTTTATCCGTGGGCATGTATACGCTTACCACTACAAACGACCTGCCATTCGTAGACACTTTAATAGCACAAATTCTAGAATTATCACATTTTATCACCGAGACTTGTTGAAAAGCACCCTTCCTCCATATCAGTGCGACTCCTCCATACGGCCTGCCTCGCAACATTCCCGACGTAGCGTCAACAGCCGAGGTTCCCGTACAGTTAAACTCTGTATCTATACCATCCAAAAAAGAAATCTCATTTGGTAAAAGCCAAGTTTCCTGTAAGGCAATTATGTGATAAGAACGACATAATTCCCGTATACTGTCAACGGACCTCTTAACGCTTTTGCAGTTGAAGCTAACTAGCTTACATATGTCGTTGTTAGCCATTATTTATTTATCACACTTCCTTTATTGCCGTTAACAACGCTATCTCTATTTGAGACACGCTGTTTAAAGTGAGCAAAACGCTTGAAGATAATGCCCTTTGGCCAAATTGCCGCATCCAAAAATAACGGCAACTTTTGCTTATTTACAAAGAACTTGTATGCGCTGTGGTCATCCTTTCTCTTTATGTCTAATTTTTCTAAAACCACGTTCTCATTCGTTTTTAAAAAAATAAAAAAATATATGCGCGTATGTCCGACTCCAGCGTGTCTTTATGAATCTTTGTAATAAACATTGGAACTTTAGTTTCCGCTGCTCTGAACTTATAGTCAAAGTCGCTCGCAGATCCTATTTTTATTCAATTCAATTCCCTTTTCTCAATGAAGACTCATATATGCTAATACTTCAGCGGTACCTAGTACAAGGTTCTTGTTTATTGTCTTCTACTCAATGAAGACTCATATATGCTAATACTTCAGCGGTACCTAGTACAAGGTTCTTGTTTATTATTGCATAAATTTTAGTATACATATTCTCAACCATTTTGGTTGTTACTGAAAACTGAGCTCTTAATGGGGTAAGTCAGATTATAATTGTATATACCTGACTACAACTCTAAACACAGTATCCCAGCATTCTACACCATTTTGTCGCCACTTTGTGATATCATATGTATTATAGACTATTATTAAGCACATGAATTACACCATACTTCAACATAATCTTAGTCTTTTCATTTATACGCGACAAGAGAATAAGTGACTTACTTTGAGAGGTTCAAAGCTTCCTTGAGCTTACTACAAACAATCGATAAGAGCCGTAGATGGCACCATGCGTCTGATCGAGAGCCACTTACTGTGGTGGGATTCTCTCTATAGTGATCAGACACATTGCCACCACGATTTCTCCACTCTTACCATAATCTGTGGGACCCGCAGGTCCCTGGAGGTCCTACCACCATCCCCAATAGACCTTCCCATTCCACCTTAACTCTTACTTAACCTCTCAACGTATTTCTCTCATTATAATTATATATCAGCACTCACCAGGGGGATCTTCTGGTTACAACCTCACACTCTTCATCTCAGCCATAACAGCGACCTCATCCTTCATATTGAAGAGTGTTTAACTATTAAAGTTTCTTTGTACACGTTCCTGACCAACTGTAAAATTAGAATCTCAAGTCTATCTCTCTCCCGCCATTTTGCTATACAATGTTGCTAACACAAAAATATCGTATTGAAGGGATCTACACACTCACCTTTCATTAGGAATCGCGTGGATTCGCGACAGCATTACTAGAAAAAATATATTTTTCCGATAATTTACTCATTTCCATATTTCCGGATAAAAAATGTTTTATCTGCCCAACATTAATTCAAATTCGACTACCAATTAGAGGTACTTGTTTTTCCGTTTAAATTTCCTTAAAAGGTTATCCCTAGAATGGAATTTGCGGAAGCAAATATTTAATAAAATATTTTATTCATGTTCTCTCGACCGTTTCATTGAAATTAAAATGAATGAATGGAGGAAGAACCGATGAGGTGACGAAAATAAAGTTAGTGAGGCTTGTGGCGAAGAACTCTGTATAATTTTTCGATAAATTACGGTGTTTGGAGCGATCCTATTTGAACGTGACAAAGGTTTGAGGAAAACTATTCTACGTGCGAGAAGGTATAAGTACAAGTATAGTACCTATATTGATTTTATAAGTATGTATAGGTATAGTCTAGTAGTCCTAAATTGATGTTATTATCATGCATGTTATTTAATTACTGTAAAACCCGACGAGTTGAGGATGATTCACGGTGTCCATTCCCGGGTCCGCCACGTCGACGGGCCGATACCGGGCGTTCCGGGCACTACACGATCAGTGACCGGGCGGTTCCGGGCCCGAGCCTTCCAATACCGCCCTGTCATATATCAGAGCTTCCGTTGAGCTTACATATTTTGGCAAATATATTCCGACACATCGTTGCAAAGGTGTTGTCGTATAGTCTCCGGGTCACCTCCGGGTGGTCGACGGACCGTGCACGGGGCGAGCCAGTTTCGAGCGTTGCTTGTACCTAGTAACGGCCGTCAAACAACAAAACATGACCGTGCCGTCGACGTTCCGGGTACGGAACGAGTCTATTACGATACTCGGAGGTCACGTGATGTTTTCTATACAAAATTAAGTATCGGAAGTGTCGGATCGGACCCGGGAATGGACACCGTGAATCATCCTTTACTGTAAAAATACTCAAATAATTATTATACTTATGTCTATAATATTTGAAAAGTTTCCTCGATTTGTCCAGGAGCCCAAAATGAGAACAACCGGTAATGTCTCTTTCAACAAAAAAAGTTCAAATCGTTCCAGCTATTTCCTAGTAATCGGCCAACATACATAAAAATAGCAGAAAGACTAATATCCTCACGAATTGAGAATATCCTCCTTCGAAATGTTGAAGTGAGTTGATAAAATTGCGGGTTCTAACCTGAACCAAAGGATCAATATAAAGGCAATTTCTGACTCAGTTATACTTCGACGATACACGTGTGATAGCTATCCACGTATCCTATCGCATCACGTGACATACGTAGTCATCCGTGGATTTATCTCATTACTCTAATTTAAATGGAAACATCCTCACAGAGATAGCGCTATACATACTTATATACCTTTACCAGTATGTCGTATGAAATACAATGTAATCTTCCTAACTTGCAGCTATTTTGTACGATATTAATTTGTTACTCAAGCAACAAATCAGAGCGTTTATTTCATTCAATAATAATTACTTAGTCCACAAGTTTTCAAATCCGCATCGCAGGCTTCGTCAGGAGGATACTAAAACAGGTCAACCACATATTTACAAGAAGAAATCCGCCATAGGCTTTGTCAATAATAGCGACACACTAAACCTTAGTTACACAGACCACCCCGGACCGAAGCTGGCTCAAACGGCCCCATGACACTGGCCGCGTTGCCACGCTGAACCGCTAAGGAGATCTGTTGAACCAGAAACGACCCGAAGCGGGGATCGCAACCCCTATCTCTAAGTCGACGACCCAATTCCCAAACAAACTCCTTACAGCAACAAATTAATATCGTATGTTGTCTTTGGTGGCTTTTATACTTTGTCATTGACAGCAAATTGCCATCGCGATATTCTGGTTTCATTTTATCAGATAAATGCGTCCAGCCCATTGATTTATTATTATGTAGGTAGAACCTACTAGATGTGACATCTAGAACAAATTTTGTGCGGCATGTTTGGCGGTTGACAGCTATTTATGACTATATCTATTACTCAATGGTCCAGCCCACCGAACGAGACCATACATACAATGTATGTATGGTCTCGTTCGGTGGGCTGGACATGACTGGCATGTCATGTGAACACACCATTTAGTTTCTAAACTACTATTTATTAGACAACTAGAAAATTTAATTTTAGAACTGGTTAAAGAGTGTCAGGATTTCTAAAAGCATGGCCATGTCGTCTTTCTTTGAAAATAAACGAGCAATGCGCAAGAAGGTACTTAAAGTTAGGGTTATTGTTGCCGATTTATTAATGTGCGCAGCTACTGAGCTTACTTTGTTCTTTACAATCATCCTCCTAGCGTTTGTCCCGGCTTTTTGGCATGGCCTGGGGTCCGCTGCGCACCTTAATCCTGCGAAAATGCGTAGACACACCCAAACCTTCACACCCAAAGGGGAATTAGGCTTTGACGGGATTAGGTTCGGTTACCTCACGATGTTTTCCTTCAACGAAAAGCGACTGGTACACACGTGTCACATGAAATTTAGACATAAGTTCCGGAAAACTCACCTGTACGTACCGGGGCTTGAAGTGCTTGAACCCCAGACCTCCAGATTGAAAGCCACACGTCTTACAGACAGGCTGCCTTGTCTTCAGATTCACTTTAAAATTGCCGAGAGCTACGACTATGTTTCATTCTATTTATTGAATAAACATTGGACGCAGAAGTTTTCCCTTATAAAATCTAAAGAAAATAAAGCTAAGTAAACGAAGAAATACGTATAAAAGACTCTTACTGGGTTGATTATTTTTTGAATGTTTTCAAAGTTTGTATTTGATTTAATAACAAACTACGTATAACCTCTAAAAATATTAACCAAAGGGTTTAAGTAAAGGTGAAAGTAAAAACTTTCCCTTACACTCCAAAGTTTATATTTTTTGCAATGGCCATAGATCACCGACATCTTCCGTAATATCGCATTAAGGGGAGCCCAGATGTACAAACGATACTAAGAAGCTAATGATAAGCGGCTACTTTCGAAACTTTTTTACCAGGAATAAATTTGGGAGTTCAATTAACTTCCCTCCCTAAGAGAACAAAGGCTGACCAAGTTAAATGACTTACAACGGTTTTATTTTAACTTCTAAATTAGCAATTCAAATGGAAAGTAAATTGCAGTTGTTCTTCCATATAAATCAACAAACTACTTTGTTACACTAAAGGAGCTTTAATGGATTTTATACATTATTTTATTTAACACTTGACAGAAAACATTCAACAGTTTTGGTAGGTAAACAATTCTTCTGGCTTCGCAAATTTTCATTGAAACTACTTATACTAGGAATGCATACAGTTTCCAGTACGAATATTAGCACTTTTGCTCTGATTTTGCAATAGCGCCCTTAAGGAGTCCGCTGGGTATGATACGAACTGATGTGCTTCTTACAATGGCAATGATCTCCAGCATTGTTAAGTTTTTGTTGTTTTTTATCTACTTATAAAGACGAAGAAAATTTAAATACCTCAAAATACAATTTTTGTTACCGCAGATTTCATATTTTTTATCATTTTTTTTTCTAAAAGATTTTTGGTCATAGTCATAAGTGTCATAACTTCTGATTGACTTTCATTCACATCTAGTCCTAATAAAAATATATTCTCGAGGAATTCCTACAGGCACGCATACAGCGACTGAAGTCCGCAAAAATCAAAAAAATTGAGACTGAGAGACTGTTTTGCTAAACATTATTTTTAGTAAAATTTGCCCGAAAACTTTTCACAGTTGATATTAATGTTGTCTTTTTTTTATCCACAAATATGCCTTAGGTTTGAAATATCCACAAACATAGAAATAAACGAGTCGTCGTTAACAAAAGAAAAATGTCCGTCCTTGCAATAGGCAGCAGAATTTCCGTAAAATGTGGCTTCAGCAAATATTTCATACTGATACTGTCCCAGAATTAATAGAGCAATTCACAAATCGTTGGATCGCCGCCGGCGCCTTATCTGCGATCTAGAGACGAGCTTGACAAAATGCGCACTGTCAACTTTATAGATAGCCCTTGGATCACCACCTAAAGCCCAAAATTGTATACTTTCTTTTGTCAAGAAAAATAACTGTGCAACCGAGGTGGCATATTAAATTAAACACAAGTGGAGCTTCTATAGAACCAAATAATTCCCACTGGTTTGCATTTTTTTTGCCAGAATATGTATTCCACGAATTTTGAAGAAAAGGCAAGCTCAATCTAGCTTCAGCTGTTGTATGTATTATCTACAGTCAGCAGCAGAAGTAGCTAAGCTGGTAGGGTATTCAAATTGACCTACACACGCTCTTATTATTTTGACAATAAAGTTGTATCCAGCTCCTTTTGAACACCCTACCCGCTTAGCTACTTTTGCTGTTGACTGTACGTACGAATCAATATTGCATTGCATATGATATGACATTAAGATTTTTTCTTGCGTTCGACTCAATGAAAATTTTCTTTATAATTTCCCCGACTTTTATGTTTGCAATATATTAACAACACGGGTAGTACGGTTCCTAAATAAATAAAAAATTATATGGATGGATGAAATCGCATAAAAACCGTGTTTTTTTTCTATTAATTTGCTTTAATTGCAAGGGTACATTCCTGAGCTTAAATTAAGTATATTTCACAAAGACACCAGTATTCTAATTAGCTATAGTTGTGAGATAATCGATAGTTAATTTTATTTTTATGATTCAGTAAACCTCCATTAAATTCTATTTGTTCTCTGAAACACCGTAATAAATGATGCACCACACACATGCTCCTTTGTATCACGGAGTATTAAGGGGCTACTTTGAAAAATTATAGGTTTTTTCAAACGCTCTAGTGACTAAACGGGAAAAGGAACTGAATTGATTTTCGAATATACGAGTATATTATTAGACTATAATATATACTCTTGTTTTTGGCACAAGCCGAAACACGATTGCTGAAAGTTGCCTCGATAGAAAAAAAATCCGAAGTTGGGTCCTTTTTCCCCTTATTTTTCTTAGCTTACGTAAACTATAAGAGATTAAGCAATATAACTAAGTAAAACATATGGTATTCTGGTTTATCTAAAAAGTCACAGAAACAAAATCAGACAAAACTTTATAGATTCGCTTATTTATCGTAGTTTGGTCAAAAAGTCTGATCCTTAAGAGCGCTGCATCTCTTTCTTTCGTGAACGGGAGCCATAAACGTGTCTCTATTGGATGGGCGTGGCTTGTCCGAATCGAAGAACGGCCTTAATGTTCCAAATTACATTGACATGTCATAATTTTTAGTTGTTTAGTTGAGTCAATTATAAGAACCTAATACCCTAGGTTATATCAGTGACCGGTATAACAATTATATCATGAATAAAAAAATAAAAATATTTTCCCTAATTTTGCCATTTAATTTCCCTAATCGTACCTAACCATATGCTGAAATTAAAGCAAATAAAAAAATACATAGTACATTCAGTTTACTATACCTGTGGATTTTCTTTTTGGGTCAGTGAGGATAGCTACCAGATCCCGTGCTACGCGAAAATCGTCTTAGAAGACCTTCCGCGTTGATGCTTTTCAAGTAGAAGACTTGTATAATCTAAATGTCCCGTTAAAAAGCCGTCCGCCTAAGGGTCACGTGCAGCAAAGTATGCTACGAGCTACACCTTAGACGACTCGTAGCGGTACAGTCAGCAGCAAGTAGCTAAGCTGGTAGGGTATTCAAAACCTGCGCACGCTCTTATTCTCTTAACAATAAAATCGTGTCCGGCTTATTTTGAACACCCTACCCGCGTAGCTACTTTTGCTGCTGACTGTACATGCTTTAGCTACAGCAGAATTTAAAGGCTGTATTAACTTTCATAGGATTTCATCGAGTTCAATTAATCTTAGAGTCGCGTTAATACTGTATAACATTTTAACTCTGTCAAGATATTACTTAATTATAACATTGAGTGCCTGCTTGGAAAAAGGACCCCCCTCCCCTGCGGGCCTTTTTCGTTGCAGCTGACCGTACCAATAAAGAAGAAGAAGACGTCGGTTGTACCTCTTATCTCATTTGGAGTGGAAAACCCGAAAGATTTTAACAGTGTATTACTGATCATATTTAGAGACTAAAATGTCCTATAAACTTTTCTGGAATACGTCTAGTTTCAGAGTTGATACGAATATTTTTTTTTTTTTATTATAACTCAGCACAAAACGCCTTTTTGATGGAGTTGTTGCCACTATTAGGCATACCTATTTTACACATCCTTATTGATAGATATCAAAGTGACGAAGAACAATTTGCGCAAATCAATTTAAAAAAAATGTACCAATTCGTTTGAGGCGAACATTCTATTAATAAAATTTACTTTTCATGTGCACAAGACATTTACAAAAATTAAAAAAAATATATTGGCGAAATTGACCTAAAGTCATATACATACATATATACCTTACGTTTTTTCCTCTTATGGTCTCAGAAATGCGTGGTTAAGATCTGTCTGGTTTAACGGCCCACTGTGTATATTAATTTTATTTTTATTGTATCTGACATTAAAAAATTTAATCAACATAAAAAAGTAAGTAAAATTTTACAAACAGGCAATACGAAGCATATCACTGTTACAAATAGACATCATTTGAGCAACAACATGCCCAATGATTTCCCCAGGCGCACGCATTTCTGGATTTATGTCTCACGTTGTCAAATTACAACCATTGATAAAATTATCCTCTGATTGTCTATTGTATTTAAATCTTTTCGTCTTTTCCTCGGTGAAATATTAAATCTGAAAGATTGTGTGGAAAGCTATTCAGAAATGAAAATATTACTGCGATCGTTATGTAAACTATGTACCTTCGTGCTGTTAAACATTTTTGGAGAACAAGTTAAGCTCGTTAGCGCAATAATATCATACAAAAGTAAAAAAATTTTTCATCATCATCATCATCATCTCAGCCATAAGACGTCCACTGCTGAACATAGGCCTCCCCTTTAGGGGGGGTTTGCCATACGCGCCACGCTTTGCAGGCTGGTTGGCGCGCGTAGTTTTTTATTTATTTATTGTTGTTTAGGCTTTCGGAAGATGCTGCTGCTCATCTCCCGGTATATTCCCTTAGCAGACACCTACTGCAACCACGGGACGATATGGTGGGGGACAATTCTAAGGCCGGCCACCTCACGGCTAAATAAATGTTTAGATATTCTTAATTAAACAAAAATATTCGGTAAAAACGAGAACACATGAATACTATTACTAACCTCACAATGTTAGTTAGCAAGATACATATGCTTTTAGTGACTGCACTCTACCTCTAGTGGAAACATCAAAGGCAAAATAATCAAAGGCACACTGAGGTTTTACTAAGATATTTATTTAACCACGTTATATACCGTGTGTGGCCTGTAACACGAGCAAAAAATTAAAACGTAGTCTACTCCTCAAACTAAGCAACGTTTGTTCAGCGACCTTTAAAAAATAACTTGGGGTTTTATTATTAGTAGGTACACATTAAAGTTTTATTGGAACACGTAATGTATTGCAAAATTGATTACGTGTGTAGGGTGACAAAACTGACAAGCAATGTCAATTAGATGGATTTTATCGTATATTGAAAATACTATTTAGTTTGTATGGGAAAAAGAGATAATCTGAAGACTATATAATGTTTAAAAATGTTGTTGAACAATAGTTTTATTGCTTAAGGAGTACAAACTACGTACTATCAGTCCGCCTAACGATATCGGCCTGTCAGTTAAAACAAAAATTTTACAGCGCCGAACAACTGACAGGCCAATATCGTCAGGCCGACTGGTGGGCCCCATAAGTAAATAATGCAATGTAGCGAAAAACAGACATATCCTGTTCAATTCTATGTTTTTTTGTATAAATTACCTACTCATAGGAAAAACCGTTGCTATCGGCTACAGCGTAGCATAGCAGTGTAGGTATGTGTTAATATACTTATTTATATCGGTTAGTTTAGGTTAGTAATCGGTTATTTCTATGAACTCAAAATACTTACCCGTCCCAACATACAAATAGCTATGATACCGCTACAGTTCTCACCTCCTTTAACTCTAAAAGCCGTGTAATTTTCCCTTTACGCTCCTGTCACAGGTGTCGACCCGATTGTCCCTTACCGGCCGCGTAAGGCCGTGACAAAACTAGACGTGACGTTATGGGGCCACGTGACCTTTCCTGTACAAATTGGGACGTTTGTTTCCTGACGAGGGCCTTGGTGATCACCGATAAGAAGTTGTGGTTTTATCGAAAGAAACATTGAGGTAAAGTTGGGGTAGTGTGATATTATCCGTTTTTAAAATTCTGTTCTCGAAAATATGGCGAAAATTGAGAAGATACAAAATTTTTGTATTTATGATTAATTGACTTTTGAAATGTACGTATACTTTTGTGGTTGTTAAAAACTTTTTCTTAATTTATCTTATTCTAAGATTATTAGAAAAATAAGCAATACTGTTTATTTCTTGGCTTACCAATTATTCACATAAGCTTGTAATTGTTTTAGTTTGTTTCTGAAATATCACGCGTGTTTCTTGACTTAGTCACACTATGCCACTTTATGCAATAAAATAAGTCCCTTGTTCAATAATATGAAGATACTCAATTTTGAAAAAACATATTCCATTGTCTTATTATACTTTTATCAATATGATGGCTCTCTCAGTCGATCAGGTGATAAATCTTGGTACGTATAAATAAATCACCAGGAATTCTGTATCGCGTCTAATTGTTTCCTAATATCTTCAGCCCCCAACTGCGCAGGCCGCACCATTGATCAACGTCAAATAGCTGACGTTGGCCAAAAGCGATCGCGCTTTCAGTTTGCAGACAAATACGGCTAGATTTTAGATTGTGAAAATAAATCATTGCGAGTGCCGGGCAAACATGTCTTGGAATGAAAATGGCAAAGCCAGATTGTGGCGGAAGATTTAGTGCGGAATGTGTTGCTGAAGTTTGAAGCGGGACGCGTGCGTGTGATAATCTTGTACAATTGAACGTACTTGGCATTTGCGCAAAATGGAACCCTCTTTAAGCTGAAAAATTATCGGGGCTTTTTATAACATATTTCACAGAACTGTCAAAAACATGTATTTTTTATTACAAAAATATGTACTTTTGGTATTTAGGTAAAGATAGGTTACATCATCGTGTTTTCCAAATTTGAATACACGTCAATAATCTCTCATAATTTTTATATTTATGGGTAGAACCAGAGACTATAATAGAGCACATAACTCATATTAATATCTTTTGTATAAAATATTTCACTTAAGAGAGCCCATTTAATAATAATCTGGTCTCTAATTGATGTGGTTAAAGCGCGCAGAGTTCATATTACAAGTACGAATACAAATTACTGTAACAGTATGCTTTAGTTTGCGGTTCCATTAAATTAATTTGCGTTAAAATCTGTTCCTATCCTACACTCTCACACCAAATGCGACATCGCGATGAACACGAATCAACTACAGAGGCATTTTATGTTTTCTGATAAAATTAGTTGCCGAAAAAGTAATATTCGTACGATAATGGCCTCACCGTATCTCCAATTTCAATTTGGAGTTAAAATTGTATACGTATGTGGATAATGGCTAAAGGCTTTAATGATTATAGTATAATACTAACCTATTCATGTACGAATAGTGCTACCACATTATTTCTACATGTATTATTCGTCCAAAAATATTTATGAACGTTATTGACATAATTATCAGTTTAAATTGAAGTAATAAAAAAAGATTATTAATAAATAAAATTGAATATTTTTGCCATATAATATGAACTTTAGCTCAGTTTTAATTAACATTTTAATGCAGGTTTTTAATTAGTATAAGTGTCTACGTAGTTCTTACCTTTTACTTACCTTACTCTATTGCTATTTAGTTAAAACCTAGCATTTGCTAGTGTCAGTTCACACGCAATTGAGCTTTATGGATACTTAAAGACTGTATCGTCTGTTATAAATACAACTTACCACTGGCACCAATAGCATAACTGATGTTGAAAAAATATTTTAATACGTGAAAATTACTTGACGTTTCTCACAGAACCGATAACAGTAATTTTTCCTTGCCCATATTGTTACAATAAAAAAATGCGAGGTCTTACGCCACAAAAGTGAAAATCTATTGTGGACAAATGGTGTTCGGTTAAAGGTATTACTTACAGAAAGCTTGCTCAAATGGAAGGTGTTAGTGTAGGAGCCGTCCAAACTGCAATCCGTAAGTACGGTAACGAATATACCTTTAATGACCGACAACGACCAGGTCAAAAACCAGGTCCTTCTAACCCAAAATTGGACCAAAAGATCGTAAAGCAGCATTTATCTCTAACAAAGAGTTGTCTGTGGGAGATATTGCGAAAAAATGGGTACGAGTATGGGGATGGTGCAACGTGCAAAGAAAAGAAACAATTTGAAGGCATTTAAAAAACAGAAACAGCCAAAACGAAGTGAAAAACAAATAGGATCTGTTAAGAAACGAGTCCAAAAGTTGTCCGACTTGGTTTTGTCTAAAAAAGGCACCTGTGTAATAATAGCCGACGAAACCTATGTGAAACTGGACTACAAGTCTTTACCAGGTCCCCAGTATTATACGGTGCGTGATGGAACAGAGGTTATACAACGTGAAAAATCTATTTGCTTTGAGAAATTCGGCAAGAAAGTTATGGTGTGGCAGGCAATTTGCGAGTGTGGAATGAAGTCGACTGCATTTTTCACTACCTCATCAATGAAAGCCGATATTTACATGAAAGAGTGCTTTCAGAAACGAGTATTGCCAATGATCAAAAAGCATAAGTCTGAAACTATATTTTGGCCCGACTTAGCGTCTTGCTATTACTCAGCTAAGGTGGTAAAATGGTGTAATGACAAAAATGTAATTTTTTTGACCAAAGAATTAAATCCGCCAAATTGTCCAGAACTTCGCCCGATTTAACACTTTTGAGCTATAATGAAGGCTAGATTACGGAAAACAGGCCGTACCTACTGCCGACACAGACCAATAGCTTCGTTTGGATTGGAACAAGGTGGCTCGTACTTTTGACAAAGCTGTTGTCCGATCATTAATGGGCACTATAAGACAAAGAGTCAGGAAACTAGCCAGAAATGAATAATTTGGGGTTTTCTGGCCATGTTTAGGTTTTCTGTATTATTTTGTTTTTAGTTTAGTATGATTTGTATGTTTAAATATAAATCATTTAAAAAGATATAGAACATTTTTCTTGTATTTATAACAAACGATACAGTCTTTAAAATACTGGGAATCCGTTAAAGGGCATAATTGGTATCATATTGCGACTAAGAAAAAGTAGACAAAAAAAAATTGGACGCAGTTTTTTTTTAATGAGAGCTGTCATCTCAGCCGGCCATACAAAACCATTTTTTTTCATGAAAACTTTTTTGTCTTAGTTTTTTATATTTAGAATTCGATGCCAATACCCTTAAACGGATCGCCACCATTTTTTTCACCTTGTATTATTCAAGCTTTGGAGGCTTGTTAAATTAAAGGGGTGAAACTAAGAAAATCAAACCAAATTGAACATTATAATTTATTTTAATTACATCTTTGGTAAGTACAATGGCTTAGGGTTGGATGGACCCAAGAAATTGGTTCTTTGGTACCTACATTTTTTGGTGTTTGGCTTACACATTTTATCATAATCATATATTTCTAAAATTGAGTATTTCCGTAAAAATTGCAGGCAATGATTTCAAAACACATTTACAAGACTTTGTTATTTAAATACTTATTGGGTCAGATTAGGTTTGTACTTCAAATATTTGTCACTGATTAATGCAGCACGATTACATGTTCACTTAAAGACAATAAGAGAAAAAATGGGTCGTCTTGTAAAGAAAGTTCTATACGAAGTGACCTGTTGTCATTGTAGTAAGCTGTAAGCTTAAATCGAGACGAAATGGCGTCAACAAATGTGGTAACTCACTTAGAATATTAGTTGTGTAGGAATAAAACATTGACATAAACCAAATTGAAGTTGAACTATAGGTACCGCCATTAATTATTATTTTCCACAGCCAACTTAACAAAATACAAAACTGTAGAATGCAACTAAATACTTTCATATCTACTGCGAATTTGTTTGTTTGGTCTTTGGTATTAAGGCGACTAGTAACCTCAACAACCCTGACAGCCAAGAAAGTTTAAATTATCGGAATAACAAATAAAAGCATAGATTTTATTTTTATTTTTGCAAAGGCAGATTCATTATTACTTAAGAACGTAGTTTATATGATTTAATGGACTTTTTTGATGTAGTGTTCTTAATTTTGTTAAGTTCGTATCATCAATATTAAATTAAGTAAGTGAGAGATTACTATATAACGATTGAATAAACCATCCATGTGCTGTGTTGTCGTAAATTTCTAGCGTAAACTGTCAACGCCAACTTTTGTGAATCCATCTGTAGGTATAGGATTCACCTTTTCGACGCCAAGACATCATTGCTCTCATTCATACGTCACACAAATAATGAGACGTATAGTATTTTATGAAGGATAAATTCGTCATTTGCGTTGTACTTGCGGTGCGGATATATTTGTCGTTGCGTCAGAACACTAGTCGCCTTAAATACTTGTTTAATTTGTGGTAAGCCCTACGGCTCACGGATGTCAAAACACTTCATGATAATGTTTACGTAAATTAGGTCCACATGAAGTTACACAAATGGCCTTCAGAGATATGGTTGTATTTACGCTTCAAATATGCGCCTCTATATTTTTGAGTGGCAGTGGCTTGTTTGCAAAAAAATAGTAATATTATGAAAATAACTATTATTTTGGTCGGGTGAGTTTTTGAATTATATTAAGAAACACTATTATAGATAAATCATCTAAACTTTTAGTACTGCCTGCCTAATCATACATTTATTCGATCATGTAAATGAATATTTTTTTAAATTTAACAGGTATCTTTGTCTATGATTTTTAAACCCTTAATTAAGAATATTTATAAGGGGTTACTTACGTGGGTAATTTACGGTGATTTAAATGTCGATTTTTATTCAACATGTTTCGGTCAAATTACGATGAACATTTTCACGAACGGCATTCCGCACTTTCCCGTTATAAATAATTTTAATATGTGAAAATCTCACGAGTGTTTTTTTTTTGTCATTCTGTCTCAGTTAACAAAATATTTCAAAATATTACCAAATAAAATATTTCAAACTGACAAACTAAGCTAAACTATATCATAAGTAAATATGGTCTTTGGAAAACGTCTTAGTATATAAATACAGGTTTACAACGTTATAAGTATCGTGTAAATGACACCTTAAACCTTAACACTTTTATATAATAACATGCTCACTTCAAAATTTATTT
Source organism: Pammene fasciana (assembly GCA_911728535.1). NCBI lineage: Eukaryota > Metazoa > Arthropoda > Insecta > Lepidoptera > Tortricidae > Pammene > Pammene fasciana. The sequence continues at coordinate 13,598,593 of OU452287.1, forward strand.
TCAATCTTACTTGAGGAAGTTGCCTAGTCATATTTTAATTTATAAGTTAAACCTACTATTTGGAATGGTTGGAGTTCTTGTTGGTTTATAATATAAATGCAAAATATCAGAATTTCAATTTAACTTCCGCTATTCTCACTCAATTTATAATACAGTAAAAAGGGCTAAACTAAACTTTTTCTTGCCTTTGATAAAATTCGCCTAACGTTTTACCTAGCATCTGGCCGCAGTGTAGGTATTTTAATGAAACCTGGATTTACAATATTCATACATTTGCTTTTTATCCCTTTAACCGCTATTGTATAGTCGCCATCAAATATATCGGAGCGGCCAGGGTACTCAAAAATATCTGAACATGCACTTTATCGCCTTGACATTAGAGGCGTTGTTCAGATTTTTTTGAACACCTCGGCCGCTCCGGTATATCTGATGTCGATTGTACCTATATGATGTTAATACGAGAACAATTACTTAGGTACACTACGAGTAGGTATCTCCATTTGATCAACTTAAATATATTTTTCACACCACCTATTTACAAGGTTTTTCTTCCCTGCAACGAGGAAACAAATTCTAACTTTTCTGTTCTAGGATATTAGTTTCTTTTTCAGCCAGTTCGTTTTTAGAAACAAATTTCTTATTATATTAATCAATTTATCATAATCAGGAACACACACTAAGAACATAAAATGGAAATGAATACGGGTCATCAATTACATTTTATATTTTCCTCTAAGGTGGTGTGAAAAGCAGTATGCATCACATAGGAGCCTTGGGCGTTAACACTTGAACCCCTCACTAAATTCAGAAGTCTGCATTAGAATACCTACGCTCGAGATTCTATTATAGACTCCATCGCTTCGGTTGGGGTTCGATACACGCCCTCGCCGTAAATATTTCATTTTTCTCCCTTGTTACACTATCTATCTACTATTTACAAATTCTTCGCCGCCCGACATCCCGGTTCGATTATTTTTTTGAACTGATAGTAGATTTTTAAAATAATTTTAAAACATGGATTAGATTCACAACTTAGGTAGCGAATGGTTTCAAAAAGGTCTAGCGATCAAAAGAATAAAAACCTTAACCAACAAATTTAGGCCAATGAACTCTACAAAAACCTACTTTTATTTCATTAAACAGCACCGTCTTCGATTCAATCATCGATTCGAATTGCAATGTCTTTGACATCCCCTTACATACAATAATATCACACATTGATATTGTACACTTCGTACGTAACTATTATCATTAGTGCTACAATAATTGTTATGTTTTATTTAAACAATTATATCAATACTACAACAATTCCAACATTTACCATACAATCTTTAGTTAAAATCGGGAAAATGAAATGAATCAAAAGCATTCTTCTTTTCAGCATTGACTTATGGTTAGTATTGATGAAAACTTGTTCGTTAGTTTAAAAACAAACTTCAGGAGTCTTTTTAGGGTTCCGTACCCAAAGGGAAAAACGGGACCCTATTACTATGACTTCGCTGTCCGTCTGTCTGTCTACCTGTCTGTCTGTCCGTATGTCACCAAGCTGTATTCTCATGAACCATAACAGTTAGACAGTTTGCCATATGATGTATTTCTTTTGCCGCTATAATAACAAACATTAAAAATCTGAATAGAATAAATATTTAAGGGGGCTCCCATACAACAGACATGATTTTTGGCCGTTTTTATAGATAATGGTACGAAACCCTTCGTGCGCGAGTCCGGCTCGCACTTGGCTGGTTTTTTAATATATTTTGCCTGTGGTCTGGACCCCAGTCAGTGCAGCGGCAAGACGAGATAACAGGTTTTTCCTCAAACGAAGTTTAACCAAAATTTACAAGTCTGAATTTACAAGACCAAAATTACATATACATGAGTGTTAAAGTAAATATAATGTACTACAAGATACTGTTATTAAAGATGACGCCGTTGAGTGTTTTATTTACTTTAAGTCCCTGCTTAAACAAAGAAGAATTTTGTTATGATTATAAACAAATAATGTTTTCATTTGAAATACTTCACTCCCCCTTTTTGAAGAACCCAAAGTCATAACATTACCAATACTAACTTGTGACGTTGTGGACACAAAGGAAAACTTTGCTTTTAATAAGTATCGCTAATTGGATTCCGAGAACTAGCTGTCACCGTCAGGGATCCAAAACTAATTTTCAATTCAACCAATCTCTAAACGGAAGTTTCACAATAAGTTCCCGAAATTGAAATACAATAATTGTTTTAGTATACATGGCGTACTTTACGTGCATCGTGATCTGACTTTATGAATATAGACAGCTTAGCCTTCCAAGACATTTTCAATTTTACAATATTTTATTGCTTTTTAACATTATTGTATCCTTGCCCCATTATTGCTAAGCGTCTATATATACGATGAATACTTAAAAACTAACTTTAAACACAAACAAATTCCGTTCAAGTCAATAACGAAACAATTGCGAATATTCGCAGAATGCCTCATTCTTATAATGTCATGTAATAAATTAAACGTTACAAATAAATTGCACATCGACTTTAACATTATTTTACACTTAAGTATAATTTGAATATCATCATGTCATCAATATCTTACACACAAAACTTTAATTTCTACGTGTCAACATCATTCCATCTCCACTAGCACAATCACGGACGGCTCGCGATTAAAACGATTTTCGTACAAAAATCCACTTCACACTCGTATAGCTTAGTGTCACTAAGTCACTAGAGTAGGTATTTACTTAGAGCGAAGTCCTTTGCGAAAAACTATTGTTCAAAGGTTTGAGGGAAATGCAGTGACTTCCCCCATCGACGACTAGTCACGGCGGCTGCTTCTCAGCAACGCCATCTCCTGGTGACCGTCACGCCTTCCGGCGACACATGAGTAGGTTCTTGTAGGCTTGCCGGTACTCGCTGGACATCACCACATAAATAATAGGATTGATGCACGTCGTCAAATAGATAAGGATATACCCAGCGATGTTCGCCAGCGGATATGAAGTGAACTCGCGAAATATCTTTGTCAGCGTTATCGGAAGATAGCAGACCCAGAACGAGAGCATTATTGCCATGATCATTTTTAATAGTTTTCTGTCTTTTGGTGTGAGACGCGGCGCACGGACCGGTCCGGGAGTTCGCTTCAAAGCTGCAGCCGCCTGGCGCAGTCTTTTAGTCGTCTCGCTACCGCTTGGTGTTCGCTTACCATCTAGTGCACATTCTTCGTCATGCCCGTCTAAGGTATCTACGCCTGAGGATGAAGATCGCTCAGGGCCTGGAGTCGGTGGACAGTGTAAGACAGGTGGAGCGAGAAGAGTTCTTCGCGGAGGCGCCGCGTGGTTTGTTCCATTTTCTGGGCCCGGCGACCTTTCTACAGCAGTGGAAGCCGAGCCCATAGCCGAGTCTTCCCGTCCCGGTCGAGTCCGACTCCGCGCCGGTGCCCTCGATTTCCTAGCCGCTTCCCGAACTATACAGAATATCCTCGCATAACAGATAACTATAGCGAGACAGGGAAGCATGAAAGCTCCCACAAAGAGGAACTCTTTTGGAGATCGTTTGTTGTCATCGGGGAGTATGGAACAGGAGCCGATGCTGAGATCCAGGCCGAAGCGTCCCCATTTCTCGAACCACGTTGCGATAAGCGCTCCAAATGCGAACGCCCAGGTACTAGCCACCATTACTGCCAAATACTGTCTTCTGTATAGCCTGGGAACAAATCAAATTGTTGTATTAAATTTTTTCTTTAAGTATTACCTACGCCATAAATAAATATAATGCCAGTTTTAATTTGATACAATGATTTTCATTTTCAAATATCCGTCCTCCACTTTATACAGTAAAATGCCAACAGCTTGCATTGAAGCAACATTGAAGTTTCATATCCGGGAAGTGCAACATTGCCTTTTATTTGCCTTTTCCGTAAATATTTTCCTATTTGTATAAGCATTCGAATACTATTGACGATAGAGCTTTACGCATTTATTTGTATTATTATTAAAAAAGACGAACCAAAGTTTTTTCAGTATAATGACAGCACATCAGGAGAAAAATAAACTTACTTAGGATACAGCCGTGGATGAGATATCATGACATATCTGTTGATGGTGATTGCCAGCACGGTGAACAGCGACACCGCGACTAGCGCGTATCGGGCTAGCGGGAACATTCGGCAGAGGGTCCTGCCGTGCGCCCACGAGCGTCGCCAAAACGTCGAGGCTGCCAGCGGCAGGTTGAAGCAGCAGAAGAGGAGGTCGGAGCAGGAGAGGTTCATTATGAAGACTGCAGTTGCGTTTCGGACCTGGAACGAGTAAGACAGGTAAATGGGTGTTGTATCAGTTTTTATGTAAATAAATATTTATTCTACTTGAACATGAATGCCTGTTTCCTTAAAAAATCATATAACATGAGTCCATCTGGTAATAATCGAGGAAATTTGAAGCTTCTATATAGCAGTTAAGAGTCCAAATTTAAATGACAGTCATGCCCTGCCTGGGAATCAGACTGGAGCTGACCGGATGTGGAACTTTTGTTAATTATTCATACCCACTGTATGTATATAACGTATGCATTTACTTGAAAACTGAGTTTTCCTGCAACCTAGAACCTAACGTCACGTTCAAAACGTCAGGTTAAATAAACAAAAAAAATTGTTGTCTGTAAGGTTGGGTTACGGACGATAATTTTGCGTGATAACGTTATAAGAAAACATTGATGAAAAATTACATACTTTTATTTATGAATTGAATTGAATTATTATCACTGATTTCATTTAGGAAAATAATCAAATAAAATGCAGTACCGTCGCCATCAAATATATCAGAGCGGCCAAGGTACTCAAAAATATCTGAACATGCACTTTTTCGCCTTGACAATAGAGGCGTTGTTCAGATATTTATGACCAGGTGGTAATTTTACATTTTCATTCGTTTCTCAATCGTATGGCTTTTGGCCATACGATTGAGAAACGAATGAATTTGATGGCGACGGTACTGCATTTTATTTGATTATTTTCCTAAATGAAATCAGTGATAATAATTCGATTCAATTCATAAATAAAAGTATGTAATTTTTCATTAAACGTCAAAAAATTTAAGCTTTGGTTCGTGGGAAACATACAACGGACGTTTTGGCCAAAAACTTATTACAACTGTACATACCGTATACCTATTCTATACAATTCATCATCATATAAATGGCTACAATTTATAAGGTAAAGTAAACTACGCTTAATAAGGAAGGAAAACAATACAATGAACTATCTATTGTACTTCTGTTTTTTATACAATTCAAGGAAACGTCACTCGGTCCAACCAAAATGAGAACACATTAAATATTTAATCACTGCAGATAACATCAGTCTGTGTCATAGACTCATAGAGTAATAAATAATATTGTAAATGAAAGCGTCACTTCTGTGAATACTCTAACAAATATTATATTTCCTAATTAATTCTATATTATTGTCGATGGAAAATAAAGGTTTGGCCCCGATTAGGTAGGGTTACTAGTGTATTATAAATATTTATAAAGCGTGACCCATCTCACGAGACTGCATGTTATAGTTAAATGTTATATTAAATCAAGCCTGTTTTTTTTATAGGTATGTATTTTTAAATTAACTGACATAGTATATTGGTGTGACTTAGTAGGTAATTTAACTGACATTGGATTGTACATTTGTGATTAAATAAAAATATATTTATATTAGCTATTAAATAATATGTTTACTAAGTTTTATTATTTATTTAAACTTTATTGCACAATACAAGAAGGCACAAATGGCGGACTTAACGCCTTAAAGCATTCTCTACCAGTCAACCAATAGGCTAAACAGAAAGGTCAAGTAGGTGCAGGGTCTATAAAAGGTGACAGAGAAAAAACAAACAAACTGTAGATAGTCTAGATACATATTAAACTATGTTCATAAACTTACACATATAAATATAACAATAAACATACATATGGTTTTCCCTTATGTTTTTGGTTATTTCGTTAAGTTGTTCCACGAAATAATATTGGGGAACCAGAGTGACTCACTTCCCTCACGCTATGTTATACTACCGTGTTAAATGGTAGCCACTGCACTTCCGTTAAAATAATTATGAAGTTATATGGCTTTGTTATAGTTACTCATACACACCTACTCATGGTTAGATGACAGCTGTACCTATCTTAATCGACTCTGATGTTTGCCAATCTTTTATTAAATGTGACGTTTTCAAACAAAAGGTACACCATGTCAGTTGTTAATAGAATTTATTTCAAAATGAATTATTATGGCAGTAATGCCTTATTGACAACCGATAGTGATGTACCTTTTGTACCTGAAAACGGCACAAATAAGCATTTAGCCGCTTTTACGTATGTTAATACCTAAGAAACATAGCAAGTTGTAATGAGTAGGATTCAACGTTTCTTATGGCTACTATTTAAAGGCACAACCAAAATAATAACATAACCTATAACCAGTATACCGACTTGCACAGCTGCACAGGAAAAATATCCAAATTGATCACCTTGCATGGTGTGCATTGATTGTGCAATTGTGGAATATTGAATAGTATTTCCGGTTTGTTATATCTTAAATAATAATAATATATTAGTCTATTCATAGAGTAACTTAAATATATAGTAGAGCAGCACAGCTTAAGAACTTTTTGAAGCTCAAGTCAATTGCGCCCTGTGTTCGAAAGCCCCCTAAAGATACCGAAAATTTAAGAAGAAATTTCACCTGTACTGCTACTCCACCTAATAGCTACTAGTGTACTACTAGTACATACGCTATTTGTTACTAGGTGGAGTAGCAGTGCAGGTGTCATTTACTCTTAAAATTTGGATATCTTTAGGGGGCTTTCGGACAGAGAGCGCAATTGACTTGAGCTTCAAAAAGTTCTTAGACTACGGCCGTCTATTATCTTTAATTATCTTTAAGTCTATGCCTATAGGTATACGCCTATAGGTACTCTTCTCTCATGTACGAGTGGGATCAGGCTATAGTCCCCACGCTGGCCCAATGCGGGTTGGGAACTTCACATACATCTTTGAATTTGATTTTTTTGTTATGTCTTACGTTACCTAATAAATATTCCTATTATAATGAGAATGAGAATGAGTAAGATGAATAAAATTGGCCTTGTTTCAAGATAAAATCACGTCGTTTTTGTTATTCTTGCTGCCGCCAGCTTCAATGCCACGAAGAACAATGACCACGTATTATCTACGATGTGATAAATAGACACTAAATTATGTATTTCATTCGTTGTTTTTATCTGAACCGCGTCGAGGTGATGACCTAATCTATAAGTAGTTGATTTATTTAACTGAATAGCAAAGATTAAGTTATTATGTTTCTGTATTAATTTTAGTAGTCGGTAGAAGTGTAATAAAATAATTTATGGATTATGATGAAATTGATAAATTAAATCAATTGGTAATATAATAATGTTGTTTTTTTTGCAATAAAAATAATTGTTTACTAAATAAATATTAGAACTAAGTAGATATTATCATGATAGGTTTTTAATAAAAAACCTGATTTTGAAAATATTATATTAATTACAATGCATGACCCAAATGAAGCAAAAAAAATTATAACTGTTAAATGTCAACTGGATTCGAAAAATTTTGCAGGTTAAAGGTTTAATTTAAAAAAATTGGCAAACTCGTCGTAACAAATCGCTGTCTGCTATCAATTGTTTTTTCCTGTTGTGTTTTATAGCGCCACGCCATGTATTCCTTGTTGTAAATGTAAATGTTGCTGTAATTGTCTACCATATTTCATTTTCACTCTCATTCACTCAAAGATTAACTGGAAGAGGATAAGTTCACCTTTGTACTTTACATCTTTTTTTACTGTAGGTATATAGGTAAATTAGTGGTTGAATGGGCCCGCGGGCTCAGTTAACACATTAGGTCGAGGTCAGCCGTAGAAAAAAAATTGGTCAACTCAACCCGCGGGCTGAGTGCCCTGTGGGCTCACTTGACCACCAAATCATATCAACTGTGTTGAGTAGAATAAATTGACTGAAATGAAAATGGTATTCATTTGAAAGTACTGCCGTTATCATAAAAGTAGGTATGTACTTATTAAAAAATCTAATTAATTACCCATGACGACGTTTTTGATAATATAATATCTTAATAATAACTAAATTCAATTTCATCTTCAGAATTGTATTTTCTGGTTAACGTGCATGTCCAAATGTATTGAAGACTGTTTTAATGCATTCGAACTTTGTATACTTACTAAATATAATCATAATTGTCAATGATGAATCGATAACCTTTAATTTAACTAATGTCACTTCCGCTCGTCTTGTGGCATCGTGTTCATATGACAACATCTAAGAATATTTATAGAAATATGTATAAATCAATATTATTTCCGCCCTTCCCCTTAAGGGATAAGTCCGCTTTTATACAAATATTGTGTTTCCTTCCTATTGTATTTTTTTTTGTTGTCAAAATGTAAATGTCTAAATTTCATTTACTTAATTTACTTTTAACGAAGTATACTTTATGCAACCGTAATAATTACAATACTTATGGCTCTGAAAATTAAAAAGTAAACAATTTAAGTTATCCCAGTTCTAGAGACGCTATTGCCCAATAGTTGACACCTTTATCTCTAATTACTTAAGTTTGACACAGTGGTGAGCACTCAGAAGTCTTACATTTAAAAGTTTCTACTCACCTTTTTACACCGCGCCAACGCGATGATAGTGATGAGGTTCCCCGGGATCCCGACCAGCATGAACAGCACGCAGCACACAGACGCGAACCTCAACAACGGCTCCGGGTAATCCTTGAACAGTTCCATCTTCGCCAGCGCCTCGTCCGTGTAGTCATCTAATTTGAACTGAGTCAAATTCTCGTCCTTATTCTCGTACGGACTCGGTGACAAATCACCCATTTTAACTTCCAATAAGCACACATCAATCACATGTCATTTCCACACCGTGTTGATGCCACAAATGTGAACCCATTTCTGTGATTTCCTCACAATTAATGAGCTAGCTTAGGTGGCGCGGGGATCGCCCGCGGGCGATATCTGCTGAACTGAGGCCGTGCAGTGTACTCTGATAACGCATTTTGTCGGCGATCCGGGTTACAGCTGGTCAGGAAGTCGTATCAGTGCGCTCGCATTGTTCTCCCTCTCTGTATGGACAATTAAAACACAATCAGTTTCAACTATTACTAAATCAATATCGCAGGTCAAAATAGCTCAACGTAAACAATCTTATTGGCCTTTATTTGTAAACAATGCATTACCTAAATACGCTAGTGACGTGTTTGTCTCGCTTAATGAGCTTAGTTGATATAATGGGGGCCTACAAAAGTTTTCTAAACGAAAGCCTGCAAAAATAAACAAATTACCAAGATTATTTTATATTAAAGCTCTGCCGTATTCTTAATAAGGTAATTAAAGCGATTTTAGTCTCGTTTTTATTAACAGTTTAATGAATACTAGGTCGTTAATGAAGATGGCATGTCACGTAGACCCCGGACTAGTAAATGTTAGATTGAAAGGAAAAGATTTAGTAGATCTGTCGCCGATAATCGGCAGGGCGGCATTTCTGACTGCCCGGTCATTTCACACTTGTCTGATCAGACGGTTCTCATTTGCGGTTCACCAAATCGGGTAACCCTTTTATTTGCTGTTCCATCAATTACTCAATGTCGTCTTTGAATGGGAGCTTAATGGTTCGAACTATTCTTTTTTTACAAGAAATTCTAATAGTATTATACTTTATGTCAACGTACCTTAATGTAGTTGGCTACTAACTAGTATGGAATAAAAATATACCCACTACTTATTCCCGTCCTTTTTCCCCAAAACCATAAGCAACCAAAATGGAATCATACCAAAGTAATTTTCCTCCGCTAAAAGCCACGACAGAAAGGTAATTAAATTAAAGGAAACTATTTAATTACGACAACCGAAGTGTTAACTTCCAATTACTGACACTATGTGACGATAATTAAGACACCTGTTAACTACTGACATTCTTCCTTCCAAATTGTGGCTGTTCTAAAAATACTTTGACTACTTATTAGGCGACTATTACATCAAACCATGGAACAGTCCATTCGAAACAATTAATGCCATTCGGCGCATATTTTAGCGAAGCTCAAAATTTAAAGCATTTTTGTATTTTATGTTCGTTATTTTAAAATGATTATTCCAGTGCTACACAAAAATATTTTCCCAAAAAATTGCCGAAACATTTCTCGCATATATTTTTATTTCATTACGTGCAAGAAAATCTCGTTTGATAAAAAACTATATGGATAATATACCTATGTTATGTATATATCGAAGGGAAGGAATGAATTAAAATTATTATTTATAGCGGTCAAACCCGATAAGTCTATAAAGTTGGTTTACGAAATTCGAACGATACGTGATTTACGTTGAGTTCGTATTACAATTAAACATTTTCTCAACTTATCGGGTTTTACCTCTAAACCCTCTTTGTATTCAAAATAAAACAGTTACTATTTACCTCACATTTAAGGATCTAATATGATCCGATTTGTGCTATATTTTGGGTACATAACTTACAGCAGGTAAGGTGCGTTGGGGTAAGATAGAAAGGATTTTTTTAGGGGTAAGATAAAAAGTAGTCTGTAATACTCCGGAATATGGACGATTTTTTTTCTTACCCCTAAAAAAATACCTTTCTATCTTATCCCAACGCACCTTATTACCACAATAATAATGGATGCGAAGTGAGATTTCCTGAGAAATACGGGCTGGTCACGAGGTACGGTCAACTCTCATAATTTTGATAACCCGAGATTTACCTCTAAATCCCTACGGCTACCTACGTATTGTGTAACTATTTCGCGTTAAAGTTACTTACCATAAAGTCAAACATGGTTTGACGTAGTTAGGAAAATGTCTTAGAAAATGTTGGTATGGTCCGGAAAGAGAATTAAGTGTCGTGGTTTATATGTAGAAACTCAGCTCATATATTCTATGACACTTCACTTTCCGGACAGGCTAGTAAGTATCTATAATATCTAAGTATAAGATATATAATCGTTTGAGCTCAAGATGGCGGCGGCGTCTTTAGAGTAGTTCTTTGTTTTTTGCTCATTTACGTAGTTCAGTGTGTAATATTGATATATTATTGTGCGGTGATCTAACGAACAAGTGGCAGCTAATGAAGAATTAGTCTCAAAACGCGCGTAACCACGCTTTAGTCGAACGAACGGTTATCCGGGGTCTCGGCCGCCCACGTGGTTGTAGGGAGGCTATCACCTTACAATCAGCAAGGCCTTTACCGAACAGCGTTGCCTATATTTTATTATATAAAAATAAAAAAGTTTGAAACGTCGTCATTGGCAGAATTCCCATTGCTATGACAAAGGGAGAAAGCCATTAAATATAAAATAAAATAAAAAAAAGTATAAGATATGATTTTATTGGTGTACCCTTGTTTCGTCGACAAACGTTTCATCGAATATTATTTCATCGACAACGATTCATCGAAACTTTAGTACAAGTAATATTGTTTGGCGTAATTTTATTTCAACTTCTATTTATTTAAATTTATCTTACTACGTAGAAATACTATTCAACGAATATTACTTAATCGCTGATTTGTTTCAAATTATCTTAATTGGCACAACTACAAAACGGTGTACCCTTGTTTCGTCGACAAACTTTTCATCGAATATTATTTCATCGACAACGATTAAATATATATAAACTAAAAATCATTGAGGTAACTCGTTTATTGCATAAAAAAAACATAAGTGTGTAGAGACATAACTACATAAGACTTAAACTTTTAAATTTTTTGCAATGCATTTTAGCAACTTCACCTCTGAATACTCTTTTCTTCGACCCTAAAAACATAACTGCTCCCAGAGATAGGTAGGTTAGGGTTATTTTTTTTTGATGACCCTAAAAACATAACTGCTCCCAGAGATAGGTAGGTTAGGGTTATTTTTTTTTGATGACCCTAAAAACATAACTGCTCCCAGAGATAGGTAGGTTAGGGTTATTTTTTTTTGATGACCCTAAAAACATAACTGCTCCCAGAGATAGGTAGGTTAGGGTTATTTTTTTTGATGACCCTAAAAACAAAACTGACATGTGACAATGTGACGTAATAAATTTAGAAGAACTATTTATTTATAAAAAGGCCGAATGGGTCGTGGGTGGTTTAATGACTTGTCGATGAAATGAAAATACTTGAAACGTTGTCTTTGAAATAATATTCGATTAAATGTCTGTCGGCGATTCAATGGTAAATCGGAATAAATATGATTACATGTAAAAAAAATTGAATTAAAAAAACCCGAAATGAAAAGCCATGACATGAATTTTATTGAAATAAGTCAACTACCAATTAAAAGACCTCGGTTTAAAATACCTAGTAACGAGTCATCGACGGAATGACTTGTCGATGAAATGAAAATACTTGAAACGTTGTCTTTGAAATAATATTCGATGAAATGTCTGTCGGCGATTCAATGGTAAACCGATTTTATTTAATGGATCTAATATTAGTATTACGTATTTCGTCAATGTCAAAGATAGTGATTTCAATTTTGTACCTTGTATTTTTGTAATAAGGCACAAAAGTGAAAATGTAAGTTTGTCGGCAAATTACTAGCAGAACTAGTAATTTTGCCGTGCCGTCAAAACACTTGAATATCGCAAGGTATGCGGCATCGTGTCAACATTATACCGTCCATACAGTTATTATGATAAGATCTACATCCGTTATTATTATTTTTCAATACGACTGTCGTGATATTAACATGAATCATGCATGTTTTGCTTGTGCAATGTGTTTGCTTTGACAATCCGCCGCTATGTACAGTCAGCAGAGGAAGTGGGTAAGCGGGTGGGGTGTTCAATACCCGCTCTTATTCTCTTAACAATAAAGTCGTGTCCAGCTCATTTTGAACATCTCACCCGCTTACCTATTTCTGCTGCTGACTACCTACGTAGCCTATGTACATTATGCAATTAGGCTGATTATGATATGTAGCGGTGAAGTTTAGTTTAGAGGGTGTTTAAAAATGATTGGTATTTAGCTTACTGAAACCATTTCAGTGACGCTTAACAATAATAATATATCTATGTTTTTTCTTAAAATAATAATATGGTTAAAACTATGTTTAAATAGTGGTTAAGTGTTTCTGAATAAAGTTTCTTATATTCAGTTTCTTCTATTCTTCCTGAAGATCAGGTTTATGTAAATTGGTGTCAGCATGTCACATGTGTTATTTAATAGTCATCCGCATGGCGGCGATGCGGTTCGCCACCCATCACGTCTCGTTCTTCACGGGGGCGAGAAGTGGCTCACGGAGAGCCGTTTTGCTGCATTGATCGTAGCAAATGGAAATCCGTGATCTCTGCCTACCCCTTTTGGGATATAGGCGTGATTGTATGTTGTTGTATGTATGTAGCATGTCACCTCTATAGTTCGGGGGTACTTCTTATGCGGTTATCCTACTGCTACCTAATTTTGAATGCGTCTACGGTAGAAGTGTGATATTGCCACATACAAAGTAGTGAGTAGGTACCTAGGTAAGTATAAGCTACATATGAGGTAATTTACCATATATGTAATTCATTGGCAGCTTTATAAGTTTAAACGTTCTTATGAATTTTAGATAAATTAGATACTTTTGAGCTGCTTCATAGGTAGTAGAATATACACGTATTATATGTTAATTTGGATTTGAAAAATCAATTATAATAAAGCACAATATTATAGTTAAACCATCCTGTATATTTAGATGGCATGTTTTGTAATAGATATAATAACGAATGAGTTGGCGTAATTTTATCCTACACAACCGAGTAAATCGATGAAAAAAAAACAATATAATTGTAATTATGATTATCATACTGATTTTTAGAATAAACATACAGTTTTAGACAAGTAATATATTGATATAGATAATATTTGTAGTATGCAAATCTGAGGCTATGTAGCAATATTAATGTATTTGCATACAAATGTACTACCTAGTATAGGTATGCAATTTTGGTATCTCGCGGTTGTTAATGTTTTTTTTATCTGAATAATCTGATAATGTATTGTCCATGCCCAAATTACATTTGAGAATATCGGGTAAGTACCTACATATATTGCAAAGGGTGATATTTCGATTTTTAGTTATACCAGTATCAGTCACTGGTGTAAATGAATACATGCGTAATGAAACCTTTTATGAAACAACGTTCCGCGTAGGTAATAAGGGTAAACCGTACTTTCCACAATAGGTACCATAAAACCCAGCCTACAAGGTGTTTTTCATACAACTAGAGCGCACCCATTCTGACGTCAGAATTTGGCCTTCGTTAAATCCAGACCTACCCCTTTCTTATCGCGGTCATGAACGTCATTCTGATACTACTTTTGTGTAAAACTTCTGTCTACAACTCTACATTATAAATTCGATTTGTATACATTTTTTGTACGTCGCGACCGCGACGCGCGACGATTTTGTTACATAAAATATAATGTTAGTCACACCATAATATTAGTTCTAACTGCCTTTTTAAGGTAACTGCAAACAGGAAGCGATCTTTATTAACAGTTTCGATTTATATTTATATGACAACATATTCCAATGTATACGTGGCAGAGCATGTGATACCGTATAACATTCCTACCATAATGTGTAGGCTTGTTATGACAAATTATTTTTGTTAAAATGGAAAGGATCGAAAGAAACCTTTAATGTTCGTTTTAGAAGATGTTCAAAATAACATCGGTAGGTCTTTCGTTTTAAATACGAGTACAGTCTCTATAGTGACGGATAGACGTCCAAGCGAACTCATAAATATTCCAATATTGGCACGGATCTACGGAAATGAAAAAGGATTTATATTCAATTTTATGTGACACGGTGTAACCCTTAGAACCGAGTCCTCCCCGCAAGGTCAGCGACATTGATCGATGCGGTGACCGGACCCACTCATCTCATCCAAATCATCGCCTACGCAACCTTTTAGCCCGAATTCGACGGCAATCTTTGGCCCAGGTAAAGTAAAATGTCTTTGTAACGATTCCTGGGTGCGGTTCAAATACTGAGGTTACCAATATGTACCGTTAACGTCGAATGCTTTAGGAATAGTATGTTCGTGCTTTGACTGTGTCAACCGTCGAGTGGCACCTTCATTGGGCGAATTGTATTTCCTAATAAACGAATCAATTTCTGTATAATCCCGCATGTTAAGTTGTAGTCCTACTAATTCCGCAACTTTTGGTCTTTGTCACATAGTTTCATTTTGCGTATTTTTTTAAATTAAATTAAATATACGTTTATTTCAGGCCCAGGAGCCCATAAAATTGTTAGTTTGCTTCAAGAAAGACAGTAAAAACAATATTGTTTATGGCTGTAAAGCTTAGAGCAACAATGTAAAGGAGGTGGCTCTAACTAGATGTACTGAAAATATGTCTCGTGAAAATTTGTGACTGGCGAGTCTAATACCGTCATAAGACTATCAGAGAAATTACCGCACGAGTCATTCAGGCGTTACTATTGTGGGGCCATTTTTTGGGCTGATTGTGTATCCCCAAAGTTATTACTTGATCGGTGTTGCAAAGCGATAAACTCTATCGTCGTCTTTAACTGCTAACCATATCAGTTATCTTGTAGATCATAACCTATAGATAGATCACTATCAAAACAATTATTACGAGTAGTTGAAATATAGTAAGTAAAGCTATATTTTTCTTGTAAACAATGCTTACGTAAACTTTACTTAACTAGGGCAAGAAAGTAAAAGAATGTAACAATAATTATATTTATCCGCCCCTCCTAATTAAGAACGGAAAGGATCGCAAGGGTGTGAATTGGAGCCTGAATGCGATCGTTTTGTTTCTCCGCGTATTACGAATGTCCAGCGACCCAAATTCTGGTTTTTGGGTCGAGACTCGAGAGTGTTAATTGTCAAAGAGCTGGCCACGTCAGATATGAAACAATAATGAGAGCAATTAAACCTATTTAGTTAGATTGCTTTACCATCCTTATTGCTATATCCGGGCATCTGGCAGCTTTTAATAGGTGGAGGTCTATGTGACAGACCAACCAAGTTTTTTAATTGGAGAAAAGTAATACCAAAATAGGTGGAGACACTGGAGACTGCCGAAGTTGTGTCATTTATATACAACAGGGCCTATATTTTAACATTAGACCAAAAAATATGATGTATTATTGCGGAAACAAAAACAGCAGGCAATTAACTAAATAAATTTACATTTTACATTATTTTCTTTCCCTAACAGAAACTTCGGGCTTTGATATAATCTAATTAATTACATAATTTCCCATAATATTGCACCACACCCATAACTCTACGGTTTTTTTTTTCAGGTTATTTCCATTCTTTGACCTCCACCACTTTACAGCTGCCTAACATGTTCGGATCTATAAATAAGCAAAGTATAGCATACTAACGATAGGGGTTTCGTCACTCTCATTATTGTGTCATATCTGACGTGGCTAGCTCTCCGTCTATAATGAAATATCGCTTGCCATTCGGCTGCTTGCTTTATAGGCTCTAAAAGATGAGATCGCTTGTTGACGTCACGAGTGTTATACCGATTATGGAAGCATTAGAGCAATTTACGCAATGGGTATAAGTAGAACGATGTTCAGACATTGTTTTTGACGTGATAACGTCTTAGGCTGGCTCTACATGATGGGCCATCATAGGGACGCAGCTATACAACAGAACGAGATCGCAATATCGTTAGCTCCCTCTAACGCATAGCTGCGTCTCTATAATGGCCCATCATGTCGAGGAGCCATTATAAATCGATGAACATCGGTAGCATGCACGAAAAAGTGTCACGTTCACAAATGATTCCGGTCACGTGGACAGATCTCCATGGTAACGTTACGTTACGGTCACAAGTCATACGATTGAGAAACGTGTAAAATGACCACCTGGTCATAAATATCTGAACAACGCCCCTATTTACAAGGCGATAATGTGTATGTTCAGATACGTTTGAGTACCTTGGCCGCTCCGATATATTTGATGGCGACGGTACTGCATTTTATATGATTCTTTTCCTAAATAAATTCAGTGATAATAATTCAATTCAATTCATAAATGTACCTATTCAATTTTTCATCAATGTTTTCTTATGACGTTATCACGCAAAATTATTGTCCGTAAACCGACTTTACAAACAACCATTTTTTTGACATGTAAAGTTTGATCTTGATCCTTCTTAGACGGCGATTGCTAAAGTGATGACACTGATGACATACTACTGCTTTGATAATTTTAATTCTTAAGAAAGCATGCACTGTAAACCTACTGTTTGCATTTCGTTTTTAAAATAAATAAAAAAACAAAATTCTTAAGCATTACCGCTTTTAACCCGTATTGCTTGTACTAATTTTCGTATATATATCTACTTATTAATAAACGTCAATTACGTAGGTAAGTACAAGATTTATTAACTAATTTTTATTATGAGAACATCAAATATCTTTCCAATTCTTTTAATTAAAAGTTTCTACGTATATTTTCGCAGATATAGCAGAAATTTCACTATCTGGAGTTCCAATATTTTTATTCTCGTTTACAACTTTTTTCGATCGCGTTTTTTTTCCCCACTAGCTGCGTGGGTTGCCTTTGATAGTACCTACGTACAAATATTACTGAAGTTACTTTCTTTCACATTACATATTTTATACCAAGTGACCTTATTATTCTTATTAAAGTGCAGTTATCCCCACAGCAAATAGTAAAATGACGTAATGTATGCTAATAGATACGTTCTCATTCTTAACTGAAATATTCAACAAGTATTACCATAAGCAGCAATATGGTAATGCGTGAGTAAAGCCATTGTTTCTAAATGGCAAGGAAACATGATATCTACGTGTGGCGAACATTCGCATTCAGTTTTATTGTAACACACAAGATACCTAGAAATACCTGAACAAGTACTTTATTGTTGAGTGTATTATCTAATTATTATTTAAATACCATGGAAGGCAGAAATATTTTACAGTGATACAATAGTACATTACACAAATAGGGTGTTAAAACAAAGAAAGGCCGAGATCGCAGAAGTTTACGGCCCGAGCTGCAAGCGAGGGACGTAAATATGCGATCGAGAGCTTTCTTTATTACCTCCCGTGTTGTGTACATCGTTTTATGTCTACACTGATAGAATTAAAAAAATGTTCCAACTGTCCCAAAATTTACATACAAAAAATTCGTTACGTTCATAAAAAAATGTAACGAAACTGATAATTTCTCAGTTTCGTTACACTTTTTTTATGAACGTAACGAAATTTTTTGTATGTAAATTTTGGGACAGTTGGGACTAAGTAAAGGTACATTTTTTCTGCAAATTACCCTTAGCCGTCACGCAGTGAATCCGCCTTGCAGTGGTTTAAAATAAACCACCGTACATTTTATATGTTTGCCACACCTGGCCAGAAAACGTCTTTTTCCGTACGCGCAGCGTACAAATACAAATTTAGGAAAAATGCAATGTCTTGGGGACAGGACTCGTATCCCTTTGAAACATTGCATTTTTCCTACATTTGTGTTAATTTCTCCAAAACCTATCAATATCATTAATATTTTAATACCCCTACACATTTACAATTACATTTATAAACTTATTCCAATCGTATTGCCGTACTTATCGATATTTTATAGTATTATTTAGGGGCAATTTTACCTTAACAACCTACACAATTGCTGAGTAGCCTAAGTGAGGTACTAGATCGAAAAGCTTGATTATGTCACTATTGTATTCAATAGTTTTTCTACGAGTGCTCAATATAGGCAAACCGGTAAGAATTGAGTTCGACAAAAGCCCTGCTGCCTCTATACAATTGAGTAACTTTAATCTCCCGGCAGGGGGGTGACTTTGAGATTCGAGCACTCGAAAGTGACATTTAAAACTCTGAATATAACTATGAAGTTATGTTTTAATAATAACAGCAATGGAAATTTAAAATCATTATTATTTTAACTATTAATTCCATGCAAAGAAATTGGCGACAAACTTTTGTGTGCGATTATTTTCAAGCAAATTTTTTTGGAATTCGAGCGTTACGCTGCCTAAAATTGCCCCCCAGATTGTAGGTACTTCAATGAATTTTGCTCGCAGTTTACGATGTATGATGACAATCCTTCGTGCCATCGTTGTCGATGCTAGAATATGCGAGCATAAAAGCTCTATCGAAAAGTATGCGCTAGTAGTTCCTTCTACACAATCTCAATTCAAGCATTACAGTCCACGAGTAGAAAAATTAGATATAAATCACCGCAACGGTTTTAGAAAGTTAAATAAACAGAGAGGACCAACTCGATTCTGTCTTCCTCAACCGGATATTGGTTTACGTATCAAATTTCCTCGTAATTTTTCTCGCGTCGATAACATGTTTTGAACAAGTTTAACATCGAATTGAGTTTTTGATTACAATTTGTAAAAATAGACTTAGTAAGTATTTTCCGTAGCTACATACATACATATTAGTAAGTGTAGATAACATTTATCATATTACCTACACTTAAAGACAATTTAAACTCGTTACCTTGTTGTATATTGCATGGAGTTTTCTATGCGAAATCGCTAGTTTTAATTATCCTTGAGTGCAGATCTGCAGATACTCAAAGTTTATAATTATCGATTTCGTTCAACTTTTTGATGCTAACTAACTAACATAACTTCTATTAGTTTGTGACGGCCCGACCCCGACCACGTCACAGCGCTGCGACAACCGGAGCGGCGGGGTGCGACGCGCGGCGTGCGGAGAGCAGCGACCGCATCCCCTCCACGCGCCCGGCCGCCACCATCGCGCCGCGCCTATTTAACGCAGCCCGGAGCGTGCCGCATTGGCAGTCGATGTTCGGAGCCCGAGCACGAACAACGGCTGCTAGTCCTAGAGGGCCGCGCGAAATCACGCGTCGTTAGCCGGAGGACTTTCCCCTTCCCTTCTCCCAGTAGGCTAGTCCTAGGAGGCCGCGCGAAACCCCGCGTTGTTAGCCGGAGGACTCTTCCCTTTCCCCTGTAGTATAGCCTCAGAGGGCCGCGCGAAATCTCGCGTCGACAGCCGGGAGGTTTCCCCAGCTTATCCCGATACCTAGATATAGACCCAGAAGGCCGCGCGAAATCTCGCGTCGTTAGCCGGGGGTCCATTCCTGATCCCGCCTGTTCCACGGGGAACACCCTGTCCCAGCCGGGGACACCGTACCGCGTAACCACGTTTCCCGGATAAATACCGGGATTATATTAGCATAGCATCTAGCTCCCTTCCGGAGACCCGAGTAGCTATTAGCCTTAGGTTTACTTTAAATAAAGGGCATACAAGACCCAGTTATATTTATATACCGCTGTGTTTCTCTTTAACCCTATCCTCCAAACCCTGAGTTAGCCTGGAAACCTTCACAAAGCCCCTCATAGACTAAGATTAGATGGTAGTGCACCCTACCTAATCGGGTAGCAAGATTCGGCATATATAGGGGGTAGCGTCTTAAAAAGTTATGACTTTTAGTATGGGACACTATGAGCTAAACCTGGAGCGTTCGGAATGCAGCCAACTTTTCGGGTACCAAAAAAAGTCAGAAAATACCTCATCGGGTAGCAAGATTCGACATATACAGGGGGTAGCACCTTAAAAAGTTATGACTTTTTGTATGGAACACTATGAGCCAAACCTGGAGCATTCGGAATGCAGCCTGATTTTAGGGTGCCAGAAAATATCGAAAAATACCTCATCGGGTAGCAAGATGAAACTAATGCCAAATGAAAGTACTAATCATCCTGTTAATAAAAAAAATTGGTAGTCGGTCCTAAACCTGGAGCATTTCAAATGCAGCCAACTTTTGTGATCGAACAAAAAACTCATCTGATACCATTACAACGTAGAAATGGCCCCAGAAGATGGCTCTAAAGACATAAACACGCTTAATTTGTCAGAATTTATCAAAAATTGCCAAAATATTTCAGGTTTACTCACCCAAACTTATCACTTTCGTGATTTGGCTTAATTTTAGGGTACCTGAAGATTTAAAAAAATACCTAATTGAGTAGCACGATAATATGTATGCCAAATGAAAGGACTTA
Source organism: Pammene fasciana (assembly GCA_911728535.1). Classification (NCBI taxonomy): domain Eukaryota; kingdom Metazoa; phylum Arthropoda; class Insecta; order Lepidoptera; family Tortricidae; genus Pammene; species Pammene fasciana. The sequence goes on from OU452287.1 coordinate 13,619,673, forward strand.
TCATCCTGTTTATTAAAAAAAATAGCAGCGGGTCCTAAACCTGGAACATTCCAAATGCAGCCAACTTTTGTGATCGAACAAAAAACTCATCTGATACCATTACAACGTAGAAATGGCCCCAGAAGATGGGTCAAAAGACATAAACAAGCTTAATTTGATAGAATTTATCAAAAAGTGCCAAATTTATTAGGTTTACTCACCCAAACTTATCACTTTCGTGATTTGGCTTAATTTTAGGGTACCTAAGGATTTAAAAAAATACCTTATTGAGCAGCACGATAAGATGTATGCCAAAAGAAAGGACTTATCATCCTGTAAATAAAAAAAAATTGCAGCGGGTCCTAAACCTGGAACATTCCAAATGCAGCCAACTTTTGTGATCGAACAAAAAACTCATCTGATACCATTACAACGTAGAAATGGCCCCAGAAGATGGTTCAAAAGACATAAACAAGCTTAATTTGATTAAATTTATCAAAAAGTGCCAAAATATATTAGGTTTACTCACCCAAACTTATGACTTTCGTGATTTGGCTTAATTTTAGGGTACCTGAAGATTTAAAAAAATACCTTATTGAGTAGCACGATAATATGTATGCCAAATGAAAGGACTTATCATCCTGTTAATAAAAAAAAATAGCAGCGGGTCCTAAACCTGGAACATTCCAAATGCAGCCAACTTTTGTGATCGAACAAAAAACTCATCTGATACCATTACAACGTAGAAATGGCCTCAGAAGATGGTTCAAAAGACATAAACAAGCTTAATTTGATGGAATTTATCAAAAAGTGCCAAAATATATTAGGTTTACTCACCCAAACTTATCACTTTCGTGATTTGGCTTAATTTTAGGGTACCTAAGGATTTAAAAAAATACCTTATTGAGCAGCACGATAAGATGTATGCCAAATGAAAGGACTTATCATCCTGTTAATAAAAAAAAATTGCAGCGGGTCCTAAAACTGGAACATTCCAAATGCAGTCAACTTTTGTGATCGAACAAAAAACTCATCTGATAACCCAAATCACGAAAGTGATAAGTTTGGGTGAGTAACCTAATATATTTGGCACTTTTTGATAAATTCTTTCAAATTAAGCTTGTTTATAAATTTTGAACCATCTACTGGGGCCATTTCTACGTTGTAATGGTATCAGATGAGTTTTTTGTTCGATCATAAAAGTTGGCTGCATTTGGAATGTTCCAGGTTTAGGACCCGCTGCTATTTTTTTCTATTACCAGGATGATAAATCCTTTCATTTGGCTTACATCTTATCGTGCCACTCAATAAGGTATTTTTTTAAATCTTCATGTACCCTAAAATTAAGCCAAATCACGAAAGTGATAAGTTTGGGTGAGTAAACCTAATAAATTTGGCACTCTTTGATAAATTCTATCAAATTAAGCTTATTTATGTCTTTTGAACCATCTTCTGGGGCCATTTCTACGTTGTAATGGTATCAGATGAGTTTTTTGTTCGATCACAAAAGTTGGCTGCATTTGGAATGCTCCAGGTTTAGGACCCGTTGCTATATTTTTTTATTAACAAGATGATAAGTCCTTTCATTTGGCATACATTTTATCGTGCTACTCCATAAAGTATTTTTTTTAATCTTCAGGTACCCTAAAATTAAGCCAAATCACGAAAGTCATAAGTTTGGGTGAGTAAACCTAATATATTTTGGCACTTTTTGATAAATTCCATCAAATTAAGCTTGTTTATGTCTTTTGAACCATCTTCTGGGGCCATTTCTACGTTGTAATGGTATCAGATGAGTTTTTTATTCGATCACAAAAGTTGGCTGCATTTGGAATGTTCCAGGTTTAGGACCCGCTGCTATTTTTTTTATTAACAGGATGATAAGTCCTTTCATTTGGCTTACATCTAATCGTGCCACTCAATAAGGTATTTTTTTAAATCTTCATGTACCCTAAAATTAAGCCAAATCACGAAAGTGATAAGTTTGGGTGAGTAAACCTAATAAATTTGGCACTCTTTGATAAATTCTATCAAATTAAGCTTATTTATGTCTTTTGAACCATCTTCTGGGGCCATTTCTACGTTGTAATGGTATCAGATGAGTTTTTTGTTCGATCACAAAAGTTGGCTGCATTTGGAATGCTCCAGGTTTAGGACCCGTTGCTATATTTTTTTATTAACAGGATGATAAGTCCTTTCATTTGGCATACATTTTATCGTGCTACTCCATAAAGTATTTTTTTAAATCTTCAGGTACCCTAAAATTAAGCCAAATCACGAAAGTCATAAGTTTGGGTGAGTAAACCTAATATATTTTGGCACTTTTTGATAAATTCCATCAAATTAAGCTTGTTTATGTCTTTTGAACCATCTTCTGGGGCCATTTCTACGTTGTAATGGTATCAGATGAGTTTTTTATTCGATCACAAAAGTTGGCTGCATTTGGAATGTTCCAGGTTTAGGACCCGCTGCTATTTTTTTATTAACAGGATGATAAGTCCTTTCATTTGGCTTACATCTAATCGTGCCACTCAATAAGGTATTTTTTTTAATCTTCAGGTACCCTAAAATTAAGCCAAATCACGAAAGTCATAAGTTTGGGTGAGTAAACCTAATATATTTTGGCACTTTTTGATAAATTTAATCAAATTAAGCTTGTTTATGTCTTTTGAACCATCTTCTGGGGCCATTTCTACGTTGTAATGATATCAGATGAGTTTTTTTTTCGATCACAAAAGTTGGCTGCATTTGGAATGTTCCAGGTTTAGGACCCGCTGCTATTTTTTTTTATTAACAGGATGATAAGTCCTTTCATTTGGCATACATATTATCGTGCTACTCAATTAGGTATTTTTTTAAATCTTCAGGTACCCTAAAATTAAGCCAAATTACGAAAGTGATAAGTTTGGGTGAGTAAACCTAATAAATTTGGCACTTTTTGATAAATTCTATCAAATTAAGCTTGTTTATGTCTTTTGAACCATCTTCTGGGGCCATTTTTACGTTGTTATGGTATCAGATGAGTTTTTTGTTCGATCACAAAAGTTGGCTGCATTTGGAATGTTCCAGGTTTAGGACCCGCTGCTATTTTTTTTAACTAACAGGATGATAAGTCCTTTCATTTGGCATACATATTATCGTGCTACTCAATTAGGTATTTTTTTAAATCTTCAGGTACCCTAAAATTAAGCCAAATCACGAAAGTGATAAGTTTGGGTGAGTAAACCTGAAATATTTTGGCACTTTTTGATAAATTCTGTCAAATTAAGCGTGTTTATGTCTTTTGAGCCATCTTCTGGGGCCATTTCTACTTTGTAATGGTATCAGATGAGTTTTTTGTTCGATCACAAAAGTTGGCTGCATTTGAAATGCTCCAGGTTTAGGACCGACTACCAATTTTTTTTATTAACAGGATGATTAGTACTTTCATTTGGCATTAGTTTCATCTTGCTACCCGATGAGGTATTTTTCGATATTTTCTGGCACCCTAAAATCAGGCTGCATTCCGAATGCTCCAGGTTTGGCTCATAGTGTTCCATACAAAAAGTCATAACTTTTTAAGGTGCTACCCCCTGTATATGTCGAATCTTGCTACCCGATGAGGTATTTTCTGACTTTTTTTGGTACCCGAAAAGTTGGCTGCATTCCGAACGCTCCAGGTTTAGCTCATAGTGTCCCATACTAAAAGTCATAACTTTTTAAGACGCTACCCCCTATATATGCCGAATCTTGCTACCCGATTAGGTAGGGTGCACTACCATCTAATCTTAGTCTATCAGGCTGAAGGATATGTGTGGTTGCCCTCACGTCAACCATTACATTTGGCGCCCAACGAAAAAACTCACACACAGGAGTTTTGGTTAGCTCAGGAGGAAAAGGGTTTATTATAGAGACTTTTATTCGACGCGTCCCACCCACCCGAGAATCGGGAGAGACGCAAGCGTAATTATATTCCACAGAGTAGCCCCGTTACCTGTCGCCGTCCCCCAGCTGTGTGACGGCAACTAAGGAAGGTAATACCGGCCGTGTCCAGCACTTAGGTGAGTCGTAGCCGCTATCTCGAATCACCAGCCGTCTATAGCGCCGGTAAGTTACACAAAAAGAGCCCGAACGCGTCGATCCACTAGAACGTTACAACGTGTCACCGATGTCGACATCCTGGATATACCACCTGAGGAAGGAAGAGTTAATCCAGGCAGCTGAGGAAAGGGACATACAGACTGAGGGTCTAACGGTGGAGCAGATACGAAAAATGATGGTAGAGACCGTGAAAGGCGAAGCCAACGAAGGTGAGCCCGACAACTTTGGAACACCAGACAGGAAACCAACTACGAAGATGGAGCTGCCTGACAAAGATTTGAGGAAAATAATCAAGGACTGGAACCTCACCTTTAAACCAACGGATGACGCAGTCGAGTTTATAGAAAGACTGGAGGAATTAATAGCGGCAAGTAGTATAACAAAAGAGGACGTGTTGCCTATCCTGCCCCGGATACTACGGGAGAAAGCCTTACTATGGTACAGAAATAACGCTGAGTCATGGGAGACATGGGAGGAGTTCATCACGCTGTTTAAACTCTACTATTTTCCGGCAAATTATGAAGAAACCCTGGTCACAAGGATCGTAGCCAGGAAACAAAGGTACAGGGAAAGTTTTACAGACTACCTGACTGACCTCCAGACATTGATGCGAAGGTATGGGAAACTATCAGATAAAGAAAAGATAAACCGCATCCACGAGAACATGCAGAGTAACTACAAACTGTATATCAAAAAACAGGACTTCAAGGATCTGCCCGGATTACTGCAGCTCGCTTCCGAGTACGAAAATATAAAGATTGCATCATCTAGTGACAGGTTCAGTACGAATAGGAGATCGTACGACGTCGACCAAGACACAACCTCACAGGGAGGAACAGGGAGAATATTTTGCAGTGGGTGCGGTAAACAAGGAGTTCTGAGCAGAAACTGTTGTAAAAGGAAACAATGGGGGAAAAATGAAGCTGTAGGAGCTGCAGGAGATGAAAACCGAGAGGACAACCGGATATACGCGCATATCCAAATAATGGGGAAAGAATATCGCTGTCTTGTAGATACAGGCTCGACAAATACTTACGTCGATCAACAGACATACAAGGAATGCATTGAAAATGGTGCAGAAGAAAAAATAGTACAAAGGGAGGTAATACTCGCTAACGGGGAGAAAACGCGAGTGACGAAAAATATATTAGTGAACATTCACATGAAAAATGCCCGATTTAAGCATTGGATCCGCGTGCTACCCTCCGCCACATGCACTATCGTAGGCATGGATATATTGAAACGAGTCGGAATATCGATGACATGGGCAACGGACAAACCCGCTAAAAACAAAGATGCCAACGACACATGTGGAAGTGGTCGACCAGAACAGAATGAGAACGACAGCTCAGAACCACAACGCAGCGGAACTGAGGAGCAAGTTAGCCAAATCAGACCGAGCCCAGATAAGACTGACGTCGGAGACAAGAAACACGAACGCACCGGGTCACAACGGCAAGAATTACAGACACAACTACAGCAAGAATGCACAAAATGCGAGAAAGCCCCAAAAATAAAACTGAAACACACAGAACCCGTAAAACAGAAGTATTACCCGAGGAACCCGAAGCAGCAGCAAGTTATAGAAACACATGTAAAGGAAGTCCTGGAACAAGGCATAATCGAGAAGTTGGACAGCCCGTACAGCTCACCGGTCAAGAAAGAAAACGAACTTTTCAGGAACCCCATCTGCATGTCAGAGGAGAAGAATTGGTACGAGGAGAAATTAGCACAAGTGGAAGAGAGCATAGAACAGTCTAAAAAATATTGCGTGAAAGAAGGCAAGTTGTATAGAAAGATACACAGTCAAAAACACAAACAAACAGACCCCAGTACCGAATGGAAAATATGTGTACCACAACCAAGAGCCGACAGTCAGGTCCAGGACACCGGCCTACCGGAGCTCAGCACACCCCCACAAGCGGACTTCGTCCAACCGGAGACAGTCAGAACGGACGACGTGAAACTGGACAGGGCGGTGAAGTCTTTCACAAGGTGGGACGAGCATGAGGCAGAATACTCCGCAGTTTTATCCGAAAGGCTCGGAGACGGCCAACCGGACAGCTGGACACAACCAAGGGCGATCGAAGCGAGAACCGAACCAGACCCGCGAGGACGGAGAAGAAGGAAATATAGAAGGGGGCGGCGCAGGAACGGTGGCTCGAAACGAAGGGTGGTATTACCTACATAACAACGACCGAAGGGTATATTTGTTATATTCTTACTTTTCTTTTCTTTTATTTCGTTTTGTTATAGTACTTAAGTTTGTTTCATTTGTTTAAAGTTTGAATTTGTGCTTTAATTCACATCCCGTTGAATGGAGAACCTACCATAAAAGAGGCATAGTAGAAAGTATAAATAACATAGAAAGATAATATAATAAATAAGGATTGAAGGGAACAAAAAAAATAAATAAAATAATAATTACAACAAGATACAAGTTGTAGAGGCGGGGCAAATAGGACCCCATATACCCAGAATATTATTTATAACACGGTGATTTTTACCATAGGAAAAAATCTCCTCGACGGGGGAGGCAGTGTGACGGCCCGACCCCGACCACGTCACAGCGCTGCGACAACCGGAGCGGCGGGGTGCGACGCGCGGCGTGCGGAGAGCAGCGACCGCATCCCCTCCACGCGCCCGGCCGCCACCATCGCGCCGCGCCTATTTAACGCAGCCCGGAGCGTGCCGCATTGGCAGTCGATGTTCGGAGCCCGAGCACGAACAACGGCTGCTAGTCCTAGAGGGCCGCGCGAAATCACGCGTCGTTAGCCGGAGGACTTTCCCCTTCCCTTCTCCCAGTAGGCTAGTCCTAGGAGGCCGCGCGAAACCCCGCGTTGTTAGCCGGAGGACTCTTCCCTTTCCCCTGTAGTATAGCCTCAGAGGGCCGCGCGAAATCTCGCGTCGACAGCCGGGAGGTTTCCCCAGCTTATCCCGATACCTAGATATAGACCCAGAAGGCCGCGCGAAATCTCGCGTCGTTAGCCGGGGGTCCATTCCTGATCCCGCCTGTTCCACGGGGAACACCCTGTCCCAGCCGGGGACACCGTACCGCGTAACCACGTTTCCCGGATAAATACCGGGATTATATTAGCATAGCATCTAGCTCCCTTCCGGAGACCCGAGTAGCTATTAGCCTTAGGTTTACTTTAAATAAAGGGCATACAAGACCCAGTTATATTTATATACCGCTGTGTTTCTCTTTAACCCTATCCTCCAAACCCTGAGTTAGCCTGGAAACCTTCACAAAGCCCCTCAGGCTGAAGGATATGTGTGGTTGCCCTCACGTCAACCATTACAAGTTTGTACACTTTGTACACATATTATGAAAGACAGTTTCTTTGTGAATGGATTTTTAATAGAGTCTTGGCTGATACGTATTTTTATCTCATTAAATGAATCTCTATTTTCAGATATAGACGTGACTGTACCTACCTGCCTAGATAATATAATTTTGCCAAGCATGTACAGTCAGCATCAATAGTATCTTCCTACACAAAGGCCGCAAAAATATGTGACACGCTCTTATTTGTAGAGCCATAGGAGCGTGTCACATATTTTGTGTTTGTGTACATAATAATATTTATCATCTTTATTAACCTTAGGTTAACAACCTATTTCAGAAGCGAAGAAAAGTGCTTTACAACGCAAAAAGTTATAAAACTCTTGATTATATAGGTATGATATCAAAGTGTTCCTTAATAATATTTTTATGTCGATATTAAAAATAATGACAATCTGACTGGCACTTGGTACTTGAGTATATAATTTAAGCCATAATATGGGTACGGCCGTGGACTTTAATTGTTGTGCCTAAAGGTTTCAGTTTACATTTGACATTTAATTGAGTAATATTAAACAAAAGAAAATAGTTTGAATAAGTAATTAAAGTCCGTGACTACCTGTCTAGTTACGGAACGAAAAAGCAATTTTACAAAAAGTATTTTCATGACGATAAAACAGCGCTTATTAGGTCACGTTACGTCACAGTTACGTTTTGAAATTAATAAGAAAATACTATGATTTAATAATTACGTTTAAATAAAATAGCAATTTTAACAACCACAAACAAATGTTTTCTGTCTGTCGATGTATTGTAATATCTTCAATGTCGATTTGTTAAACCAACACATGGATAAAAATTGGAACCGAACGGAAATATTGAATGGCACATTCATTGATACGAAACGAATACAAAACAGGCTTATTTTGGTTCAATAGATACAAGAATAGGTATGCATAAAAATGTAGCGAGAGTCTAATACAAACGGAAAAGATATTACAGAGGTTTTATTTTCGACACGTTCACAAAAGTGTATGTAATTGTACATAGCAATATCAAACGCCTTCATCGTATAAGGCACACCACACACGGTACATGAGCTGAATTAAGAAAATTCATAGACAAAATGCTTGAATTTGTCCATGGTTGTGTTAGAGTAAAAACACCAAACACCGTTTATAAATTATAGTACATGATTTAATTATGTGAACCAGTGGAAAACACAATATTTGATAATAGAATCTGCGGGCGCGGAGAGCGCGCCATGTCGAATTCGGAAGTAACGCCGCGTAGTGCTGGGAAAAACCCGGTATGGAGCTGTCGTAGGGCTACGTCTGGTGTGTTGCCTTTTATTTGCTTAATTTTGTCTATGAATATGCTGAATTCAGCTCAGATGTGTTTTGTCCCTAAAGACATTGTAAATGTACAACTTTCTCCTCATATTATTTTGTTATCAAATTTGTTTGTAACATACAAAATTTTGTTATACATTTGAGGTGAAATATTTTAAAATGACTGCACAAAACTCTTAAAAAGCTTTTAATTCACATACATGTCTGCAGCACCAAGCGCTTAAAAATAACACTCAAGAATGTAACCAAAGAATTGTATCAAAGAATAGTTAAGACTCGAATTGCTTTAAAATAAATGTGAGTTTCATCTAACTTTCTCCATTACTTAGATTCAATATTTCGCACAGACCGTTCCGTTCTAATTTTACAAGAACAAACTTTAACAAACGCGAGATTGGTGATGTAAGTAGAAAATTGGGAAGTTTATATTTAGCAGAAACTTCCTCGATCGAGTTTCAAACAATTGGCAAATACATATATTCAAATTGTAATCTTTTTTTCCGTAGCCTATACTGTGTCCTACTGCTGGGCAAAGGCCTCTCCTCGCTTCCGCCACTCGTCACGGCCTAGTGCATGCTCTCGCCACACGCTACAAAATGCGTCCAGATCGTCCCGCCATCTCCTTTTTGGTCTGCCTCTGCCCCGGCCGACCTCGAATTGTAATCGTATGTGCCCTATATACCGCACCATGCAGAAGAGCCGTAACAGCTAGGTATTAGACATGTGGCACAGGGATAGATGTAGAAACATAGCAATAACTGCAGATGGTCACAACTATGGATGGCCCATACTCTAAAATACTTTATCGAGGAATCTAGGTAATTGAAATAGAATACAATTTAAATTGACTTCGCGCGACGTTCTCTTTGCAAAGTATCCTCGGTTCTCGTTACTAAATTGTGTTTAAGCGGAGCTGGACTGACCAACAGTTCATTCAATTTACATTTTCAAGTGAAGAAGCTAATAGATTGCTCTGTGGAAGTGACAGCCTGTCTAAACCATTTTTAGGGTTCCGTAGCCAAATGGCAAAAAACGGAACCCTTATACATTCGTCATGTCCATTACATCCACGTACTTAGGCAGATACGACCTTGCGATAATAATTTATTCGATAGTAGCTACGGCTGGTTTTATAACCCTTCATGCGCGAGTCCGACTCGCACTTGGCCGGTTTTAAAAGCTCATCTCTTACGTATATTGGTTATCAATATATCATATTTACGTATTAGTCTAAGGCAATACATACAAAAATCAACAATAGGTACAGAAACAATTGAGCTCGCATTTATTTAAGCCAGCATTTATGATTGATTTAACATGAATTGAAAATAGTAGTATAAAAAATATACAAACCAATACTTTCTAAATAAGACCAAACAACAGCTGTCATCTCCCACTTCTAAGATCTTCTTACGCAAGCGTCGAAAGATATCACATGATATCTAGTGAAAGAAAACTGAGGATATTAAACATGGATGGATACGAAGACAAATGCGACGGTAATACAATACTCCTACAGACGTGTGGATAGTCGATGCCATAGCTGGAGGCGGATTCGGACTTTATAGATGTTGAATATTTTTCAATATGACTTAAATTGACCTAATATGATTTTATGGTGTATTGCTGTGATAATTTAACAAATGAGTGAATGATTACTTGGACTTCACGAACACAATAACGAATCGAACAAGTCTTACCTCAAACTTTACCTCAAAAATTGCCTCAAGTGTTACCTGTGTTACCTCAAAGTATCCTCTTCAAAGGTAAGTAAATGTCGTTTGAGTTCGAGCCACACATAGCAACGTTCCATGTAAGAGTTTCGGTACTTACCTCAAATATTACCTCAAAGTCTTACCTCACAAAAATTCGTATTGATGCTTTCGCTAAGCCCCTAAAACCTCAAAAACACGTTGCCAACACCATCTTCAAGGGCCAGTAGAGGTCAATAATGCACAGAGCCACCATTATTACTAGTATTAATTTATCAATATTAAAAGGGATGCGTCTGAGATTAGATGTGCATATTCGAATCATACCTATCATAATTCTCACATCTGACTTACAATAAGCATTTTATTTAGACCTCATTGTTTAACAGCACTAGACTTGCTTGTTACCAAATACTTGTTTAAATACTACATATAAACTGATGTTTACATATATAAGAACACAAAAATTTATGAATCTCTACGCTTTAAATCCGCTCAGTTGATAGGAAAGGAATATTATGTTAGATTGGATTTAGGTTTTCGTTTCTGAATAAGTTGTTTATCATAGTATATATATATATAGTGTAAGCGTCCTGCTGCGAAGCCTGGGGGTGCTGAGAGGATTTTCTATAAGTGAGTAACTAGTACTTCTCGAGTTCAGTGACCTTTATCTTAGCATCAGTGAACCATATAAAATCTAGAAAAAACATGTTTATGAAACTACTCTCCGCAGCTTTCACTTAATAATTCGTAGGACTGAGAATCAAAAAATAATAACAGAAAAGCGCTATCACTACAAACTCTTTTTTGTTTGTTTAGGTTCAGTAAAAATGGAAACAAAACTGAGGTTCAAGTAAGCTTATTTATACAGCTGTTTGCCTGTCTGATGTTTTTTATGAATCGCTTTTACCTACTTTAGATTTAAACCGTCACATTTTTTATACATGGTTAAACCCCGTTGTGTATAACGCTTTTATGATGTAAATATTTATAACTAAACTAAATAAGTTACGTCGAAATCGCTTATCCTAATACAGTTAATACCTACTTAATACTGCTTAATATTTTATACGATATTAAATCTTATCATTAGAATAATAACAGAGTTGGTCGGAATATTCGCTCCCACTATTAATACTACAGACGGAATGTCGTGAAGGGATTTCCTAACACACTCGGAAAGTAAATGTTTTCATCAACACTGTCTGCAATACACATTACAGTATTCCGCAGACTGTGAACTTGTAACTTCAACTAGCAACTACCAGACTAAAATGTTAATTAACGTACAGCATATTCATTTTTGGTCTGAATCGTGGTTCTGTTGGGAGAAAATTGGAATAATATACAAAGCTGGCAATGTAGAACTTCATAGAAAATAATTAAAGTGTTTATTAAAGTTTTCGCATTTGCTTTGTATGTTTAAATTAAGAAGCGCATCGTAACATACCGAGCTAAGTATGAGATATAACATGATCCTATATTTATTCTGAATATATTTTTCATAAGTAAATATTTCGATTGCGCATAGTTATGGAAGATCTAGTATCTGAGCCAAACATCATTAGAGAAACAAAAGCCACTAAACTCCGATGGCTTGGACTCTTAATTCATAACGTGTCTTGGAGTCTGGAAGGCGCACTTTGGTGAGCCAACTCGTCAAAGACCGCCTGAGTATAGAGGACATCCTAGTTACTGTTCGCGAAGTTGTTGTTGTTTGTGAGCGAAATGATGAAAGTACTTCGCCAGCTAGAGGTCGCCATATGGACAGAAATGGCGTTTAACAACCTGGTGGTCTTTGGTGTCGGAAGCCAAGACACACGCCAGGTTGTTGTACCACTGCAATAAGTTATTCTTCTGCATCCAGACTTTTCTCGTATGTTCTCGACTTCAAACTGTCTATGGCATTATCTTTTGTGAGATCAGTGACACACATCGTGATCCCTCGCCACGTCCGCTAGCATTTTAAAGGGCAGTTTTAATAATAGATTTACAAACAATCTTTAAGTTTTACGGTAATTTTGGGTTCTGATTTACATTCATTTTGGATTCACTAATTGATTATAATGATAGTTATCGTATCGTAAATATATCTCAATTAATATATAGTTCAGATGAGATTAATCAAGAGTCCAGAAATCTTGCAAACGATTGAGAGCACTTTACAACAACAACCTACACATTACAAACTTTCAAAAGTGAATACTATTTCTTAGCTAAATTGAACAACAAGAACAGAAAAAGCAGCAAGATTTGTTTTTAAAGACATTAAAACTATATCAGAAGGCTTACCCGGGATAGGATACAAGCCAAGAAAATGATTGATTTATGGGGAGGAAAAATAAAGACGTTCAGTGTAAATCGAGATTTTATACTATGAGTTAAATACACATTAGCTCGCTCAAGATTGTATTCTTTATTCAAGTAAGGTATGAAATCATGTTTGTTAAATAAGGATAATGAAATTAAGTATTTGGCTCGTTTTATGATACTTACAAAGAATAAAGTTTTTTTTTACTTCTACTTTTTTCACATCACGTAGAACAACATTAGGTATTTACAGGGCCACCAAAAAGAGTAGAAATTAAAAAGTGGCAACATCGTAGTGTCGTCCCTTTCAAATCAATCTAAAAAAACGGGACGACACTACGATGTTGCCACTTTTTAATTTCTACTTTTTTTGGCGGCACTGTATAAAACTGCCCCAATCTGCAAGCTGATAGGAACCTAACTATAACTACCTAGGTATATACATACATAGTATACATGCCACTGATAATCCTGATTATCAGTAAGATATTCCTTTATTTATATATTTATAAAGTAATGGTTCATAATTATTATAAAGTAAGGGAGTCCATCATTGGATAAAATAGTATAAGCAGCACTAACTGGCGCGGACGCGTGCGACCAATTTTTCCTCGATATATACCTGCGTGCGTCAGCCCGTTCCGGCCCTTAGTACCTAGATTTTGCAGACCTTGCGTGGACGTATGAGTACCCACCACGGCCTGCCTCCTTGCTGAAAGCATTCAGTTGTTCACGATTGTAATCCTGGGTCCCTTTTCTTGAACATTCTGGTGAGACCGGCGGGTGTTTCGGCTCCAAACGCAAATTAGGTACTTACTCCTAGATGCTTAGTTTTACTTAAGAGTGCTCGGTTTACAGGATTACTCTAATGGAATCATTGTGTTTAAAGTAATTAAATGATACCTAAGCTATTCATGCGGTTTATCGTTTAAGTACTAGAGAGACGTGAGCTTAGTTTTTGAATATAACGTTTATTTAATAACATAACTTTTCTGACGATTTATTTATTCAAAGTAAAATGTTAAACTAATCCATAACAAAATAATTAGACATCTCAGTTTACAAAGTCACGTGAACTCTACAACTGTAACTGTTGAGAATCTTCACCTTTTTGTGTTTTGTGTGATAAAAAATGTCACTTGCTTCTATCGTGATTGAGGATTTTCCCGCGCGTCATTCAATCTTGATCTTCTGTTTAAAAGATGAAAGCATGGGAAATTACTGGAATTTTTAAACTTGGTAAACTCATTTCCGTTGATGAAGCTATCGATCGCGACTTTGTAGGAATTTAGAAAATATACCGTGTAATTCCTTTTACGTGGAATTTTAATCTTAGGTATATTCGGGCACTCTCCGGAACGAGATTAATTTTTAATTTAGTCTGTATATTAGTAATATGTTACTTATATTTTTGTTTTAAATCTTAGGTAGGCTTTGATATTAGATAGACAGGCTTTGACTTCGAAATTAATTTAAACGGCAATAAATAAAATATTATTATATTTCAATATTACATGTGTATAAATACTTAAATGAGATCAGAAATAAAAAATAAAAAAAATTAGTTGAATTCGGTCTTATTAAAATATATTCTTAAGCAACCAATCTATCAATTAGATGAACAATATTTAGTTCAGAGTTTTATTACAAAATACTCTACAAAAATGTAAATTCCCGAGCTGTTAGGTATAGAGATCTAGGACTTACATGACTTTAGATATTAAGACCGACGAAAGTAATTATTATGGAATAAATTATCTGGAAAAGTGTTTAAGGAAATTGGTAGATTAAAATATTCGTTCCATAAATTGAAAACGAATATATAAAAGTACAGTAATATGAAGCCCGATCGGAACCTTATAGTGTGAGGTACACCATTCGCCCTGCATAAACAAACCTCGTGTGAAGTTAGTCCCTGAAACTGTGTGTGAAATATTAATCCTTTATTAGAAAATCTAGTAAATCAAATTTTAACTACAACTTTACAAGAGAAAGAAGTATGATTTACAGCTAGATTCTTGTGATATTTAATATACACTATGTTTTGCAGCAAAAAAATAAATGAAATCAGAAACCTACAAGTGAGAGACTAACGTATCAAAAAGGCTCGGGTTTCACAGACTGAACCCTCACGCCACCTATAAAAGGCTTTACGTACGATAAATTACATTTATAAATCAACGGAATGTTGCTTTTCCCACAGATTTTCACGTAATAAAGAGTCCACTCCGAGCGGAGTCTGTAATTCATATCTGTCGGGTAATCGATGCCCAACATCACAGCCAGTGTTTTAACTTATAGGTCGGTAGGAATGAAAATCGGATATTTGACGGAATTAGTTCGGCATTTATTTGGACCCATTTACTTTGATTATTGATTGACTAGCTGGTAGCTATCGTACTCAACTTAATCAAAAAATAAATGGCGGACATTGAAGTCGTCACTTTATTACGTATTCCTATAGTATTAATATTTTTATGAAGTCTGTCTACTAATCATCGTAAATTCTTTGTGTCCTCAATTTTATGAGAGACGCTTTAACTACTTTCATGTCAGAAGCAGAACTTTCTTTAAATTTGATGGAATCAACAATATTCTTTGCCGCAAAATCTCTGGCTTTGGCCAAGTATGTCTTTGTGAATTGAAAGTTGATATGTGATGTCAGTTTGAGCATCAGCTGGCACTAAATTTGATCTAAGAAGATGCTCTCGAGTAGTAGGGAATCGAAAAATTTTGGTAATCATAACTTACTATAGATGGAGGACACAATTAGTTTAAATGAGCAAATGGCTATCTATTTACCTTATAAATATGTATATTTGTAAGGTACGCCTCGAAACTTGAGTAAATATAACTTTATATAATCACAGACAGAGGCTATTTCATTCATATTTAAATAGACACTAACATGAAGTTCTATTACCAAGTTGAGTAAGTACCTAATTAAGTATAAGTATCTTACCTTAGTCTTAGTAGTAAGTACCTTTAATAAATAAAGCCTAATTTAGCGCTTCGCTCAGAATAAAATGTTCAGCTCGTGGATTATGTTCAAATTAAGTGCTCCTATAAATCTTGACTCACAAAACGTGTTTATTATCTCGTAAACAATTATTTTGATTAGTAGACGTAGGTAATCTTAAAGCAGTGCTCAGTAACACTCTTCCGCTATCCCTAAAGGGTATTTATATAATCTGCTATTTAATCAGGCCTGCTCTGAATTTCCCCCGAAACAACGCTTTTGTTTGCCCTAAAACAAATTGTTTTCAACCCAAAATTTTAGTATCCGCGGCATAAATTTTACGCGCCCGAAAAATATCGAGGTTGCGGACAAATATTGAGAGTTTCGGCGTCGAGTTTGATTGTTTCATGTGAAAAATTAACCCCAATTTGACTTAGATTTAAACCCGCTGTTGGGCGATTACCGAGTAAAATTAATTTATTGTTTTTCGTTCAAAAGTTTTTTGCTTCTGCCTTTTGTGACATGACAAACTGACATTTTCGGAACAATTTTTAATAAAAGTTTTTTAGCTCGTCGTAAAACTTCATTTCACGTTTATATTGTAGGAATGCAAGATACGAAAATAGAGCCAAAAAGCAGCTGCTTTACAGAATAAATAAGTAAACCTTAATTGCCATTATTTAAAAGATACCGCCGTAGCTGACGTTATTCTGTCTGTATAGAGTGCATGTGGCGGAAATGTGAATGCTTAGCTAAGGTAGGCGGTAGGAGTGACAATTCTAGCAGCTATAAAATCAGGCCAATGTGTTATGTCTTGACAAAGTAACTGAATCGCGCTAACGCTGGGACAGCCATGAGAAGACCAGATGAACACATGGCAAAGAATACGTTAGAGCTCAATTCATCGGGACTATAACATCGTGGCAGACCCCTAACAATATGGATGTCAGTTATTAGAAAGGATCTAAATAGTAATCACTTAGACCGGAAATGATAATTTCTGGAGAACGAGGAATAGGATCCCGATCCTAACTAGAAATGGGACAAGGCTTGAGGAATAAGAAGTAGCTGACGTTATCGGTAATCTTCTTCATTATCAGGTTTATTTCCCATTTATATTTCCTCATGCAGCCTAAATAAACAATGTTCCTACCTATATCGAACTCCAAATAATCGTAAAAAACTGGTTGATCTATTGAGCCCCAATAAAATTTGTAATACATACTGTACTATGTCTATCGAAACGAAATCCACAAAGGCTCAAATGGACCGAACAGTAAAGCAGTCGCGAAACTGTCTGGCCTCTTGTTTGTCCAAGAAATTGCTTTTCAAGCGTTACATTGGTAGTCAATACGCTTCGCAACTTCCACGAAAGGTTTGTAGTTATTTGTTTATGTTAATGTTTGTTCTTGATGTTGTTTACTCAATGAGCGGGTCGATGAAACGGAAATTGTGTGAATATTCTAGGCTGTCGTCAAGGTCAGGTATTCAATAAACCTTAGAGATTCATCTCAATTGCGAAAATACAGTACGCATTCCAATCTCAGAACTTCTCGGTACAAATCGTTTCTCAGATAATCGAGATTTTACCTAAATTTTCAATTTATCTTCCTTCCTTTCCTCAATTGTATACAAAAATTTTAAAAAAATGTAATCAGCTAAAAAGTTCACTATTATGTGACATATCACTGAAGTGGGCATTGACATATTTACGTTAGTAGGTAAGTATATATATTTTACACCTGACTTTAGAGAATAGTAAGCAACAATCCTAATTGAAAATAATGCCAACAACATTTGCTGATTACACTAAATCAAAAACCTCAATAGTACATGTTAAATAAATACATACGGGTTACTCACGTCTTTTAAGTCGAATATTGCTCTTATTGTCTGCGTCGGTTAGCCAACGCGAATGGCTCATGAATAAGCTCCTCGTTATGGAGCGAAACATGAGCAATATTCGACTTAACAGACGTGAGTAACCCGTGTGTATTTATTTAATATGTCTGATTCTCACGGTAGTTTTGTGTTTAAAACTCATAGTATGTAAGTCAAGGTAATTCATTTTACTTAGAACGTAACTCAAGGTAAATTAATATAACTCGCGTTAGACCTGTTTAATGTGTGTTTGACTCTAAAGTTTCAAAGTTCAGTACCAAAGACGTTCCCAGATCCGATAGTCTGCAATATCTATGTCAATACTCTGATGAAACTTGATCGACTATAACTACAAGCGACCGTGTTACTCTCCAGCCAATCTATTTGCCTCGCAAATACTGTGATACTCGTGACTGTGCTTCTCTACTAAGCATTATATTTTATCCAAGCTTCGCTTAAAGCGAAACTATCTCCAAGTTTTTTTCAGCGTTGAGAACTCGCACCGATTCCGAGCCTTTAATGTTTTTTTTTGTTTTATTTTACACTTTTCGTGCCACACTTTGTTTCGCGCTAACGCTCGAAGCCGACCTTAGCGATTCTCACAGAGAAAAGCGACTACGAAAATAGAACATACTGAGGTCCTGGCAATTATTGTGTTAAAATGGGTTAGCTTTCTTTCTAATACATGACAAAGGATAAGAGGATAGGACAATAAAAAATTAAAGATGTCTAAGCCCCGTGTTACCTTCATACAACCTCCTCAAAAAATACGCTGAATAGGGAGGACCTTCAATCAACTGTTGGTTAGAAATAAGGTCGACCACTAATTGAAAAATGTACTTGTTTTGTAGTCAATAGAATACGTAAGATTCATTGTATCCATAAGATAACTAAGCAACTAAGAATAAATTAAATGCGCCTTCTATCAAGGGACACTTTTAGTAAAACGTCAATAAAGTTGGCTATAAGTATGTGTTAAGATTTAACGCGTCGTTTGAACGTCGAAAATAAATTACATTTCTCTACAAATTCGCTTCCATTTCGTGACAGCCCTTATATATTTTGTTAATGGAATTTAAATGTAATTTGTCATGTATGAACGGTAACATTTTGATGTTGGCTTTGAGATTAAATATTCATCAATCTTTCATTTGCAGCTAACGGGCGTGTAATGAAAGTTCTGTGAACCACGATTTGTAATTGAATTATATAAAATTTGCCAACATGTTTCCATTTGTGACATTTATGATGTTTATGAAGACAAAAGATACCTATCAATTAATTTGGTAATCTTAGGATATAGTTTAAGTCAGCTACCCTAGTCCTGCTACAGGTTCTGGTCACACGCTGATTGGTCGGTTTCCAGAGCCTAGATAGGTGCGAAGACGAGCGAAGCGAGGAGGAGTATGTTAGGTTAACCGCGACTAAACAACGCGCGACGCCGAGCGAGCGAAGCGAGCGTGCCGCGGCAGCAGCCGGCGAGCGCCAGAACCGACTTTTTTTAATAGCACTTTAGTTTCTCACTGACACCTGTGTTTGATTGCTAAGTTTATAAATACTTAACGACCTACGGTAAAACCGACAAATTAGCGCGTCGCATCTATCTAGGCTCTGGAAACCGACCAATCAGCGTGCGAGGGGCTTTACGTTTGACAATATAACGGTTCCTCGTCGATAGTTTATAATCTAACGAAAAATAATCCGTTAAATTGTAAGCAGCACGTTACGGTTCACAATCTTTCGATAGTTTACAATCTCTCTAGTTACATTATAAACTAATGGTTTTGACAATTTTACGGTGACATATACATATTAGATGTACTACTTTAGTCCGCCTTTGTAAGCCTTACGACAGACTTTTTGAGCATGAGAAGTGAAAAAACTATTTTGTCGAATAAAATAGATTTGAAAACCCGGAGAAGGACCTGGCCCAAGAATTAATTCTGCTGGAAGCAACCTTAGATTACGTGTCCGCTTACAATCAGGTGGGCTGTACTTTTTTCCACGATCGTTGTTATGGCACACGAAACTGATTAAAATCATACTTTTAACCAGGCCTAAAGTTTAACGACACAAACAAACCAATTTTGGTCAAAACAAAAACAAATTATTATCACGAAACGTGAATAGCTTTTTAAAACTTTCAAAAGCTTAATTAAAAGTTTAATACGCAAACTTTTATTAGAAAAGTTGCCGATATCGTGTGTTAGGAAGTCAGACTGAACTTTAATATGGCTTGGAATCAAACATTGAACACGAAAGATAAGATTAATGACAAACGCTACATTCAGAATTAGCAGTTTCATTCATATTCGAGCGCAAAAAATCATTTTAAGGTTTTTTAAAATGAAATTACTTAAATGAAAAAAAATACTTTTTCACAATTAGAAACCTATTCATTATTTTTTTAGAAGCTGGGCTCTAGCCGGTGGAGTAATTTTCATGCAAGTATGTGCTTTGCCTTCTTATTTAACCTTTTGACCGCCTTACGTCAAAATTGTAACTTTCAATTTTGAACTCTGTCATGATTTATGAAGGTGTCATTCACGTTGTCACTTTGTCTCATATATCAGACGACGGCGGTCAAAAGGTTAATGCCTGATACGATACGCCTTTTTTTCCTTTATTTGATTCATGTATGTTGTACGCTCTACTTTACTTCCCTGACATCCTCTTAGCATCAATTCTCCCTTCTACGATGTTTTTCATAAATTCGTCATATAGTAGCAGGTGTCCATGCATACTCCCTATATTATTTTCTTATGGTAACCCATGTACAGTCGACGTCAAAGATATTTTTACACTTTTACACACTCCATTGCAATTAGGTTCAATAGTGTAAATATATTTTTGACGTCGACTGTACATTTACGAGTACAAATGTATACATGCAAAATTTTAACCATTTGTTAGTCCTATAAAGTAATAATAAAAATGCATAAAATGCCTTCATTGTATCTCACCTGTTCAACATAATTGTTATATGTTCACAAGAGACAATCAAATCAAGATCAGATTTTTAAAGTCCGAATGCCACTCCAGGGCATTAATCTCAGTGAACGTTATACACGTGTAGGCGATGAACTCCGTATTAAATTTATATATTAAGCTAAGCCAACTTGTCAAAGCCGCGGAAACTTCATTCAAAGTGCTAGAGTTCTAGCTTTTCAACAAATATTTTCTCAGAAAACTATAAAGGAAATCTGTTGGGAAATGAAAATATTAGAAAAAAATCGGAAGCGATCGATTTGTTGTAGTTTTAAAACAGTCTCTTTGACAGGCTTTACCGGCGCCCATAGACTATGGTAGCAGCTTACCATCAGGTGAGCCGTATGCTTGCCACACCACCGTCGCGGTGAAAAAAAAAATCGCTAGCTAGTTTCTAGTAGGTACAACGACTACGACATATAACGAGTACAGGGAAAAAGTAGCAGACTAGCAGTTATTTAATTAGCACAAGGTCACTTACAAGCAACTTAATACAGATTAACACGCAATTGCACACTGATTAATTATTTACAAGCAGTCACGACGGTTTTCGTAGGCTTTAAATATAAGTGGATTTAAGATTATTATGAACACAAAGGGCGCTTAGCTACTTCTGCTGTTTTACGTAGGTATATTTCTGGACATTTTGAAACAGATATACAATGCTTTATCTACTAAACATTTGTTTAATCATCGTCATGATTTCAGCCTTTAATGGCTTACTTGTGAGCATCGCCACTTGTACCTGTCCTGAGCCAATTCATCCAGAAGTGACCCGAAAATTTTCCGAATGTCCATCCATCGAACCAACGAACGCCAGAGGCTTCTTTCATCTCAAAGTGACCACCTCCTTGTCAACATTTTAGTCTGTCAGCATTTGGTTAGACGCATTCAGCGAATACAAATAATACAGAAAATTATGGCCAGCATTCCCTCGGCTCTCTTTGGAAAAAGGATTGTTATTAGCTAGGGATACATGCCGGATATGCCTGTCGGGCAAATCCGTGCGTGTATGGCGCGAATTGGAGACGGATTTGTCTGCGGACACATCTGAATATCCCCATACACGAACGGATCTGTCCGCCGGGCATATCCGTCGGACAAATCCAGCGGACACACCTGTGCGTGTATCCCTAGCTAATAGGACCTCTTAGACGTATCTTAACAAAATTTTAAACTCTCTAAAAAACCTATTTCATAGGCAAATACGACCTTTTGATAATTGAATATTAATAAATAATACATATTTGGGGATTTTCTTGCTGACTTTAATCCACTATATTTTCTGACTTTAATGTTTAATACTCTCCATTATGCTAAGGAAAATAAAGTTCTCTGAAATGCACACTCTCGTGCAATCCTAACATTGGAAGCAGTTCTGAAGCCCAAACAAATTCGATCTCTTTTCGAACGCGATAAGATTCACATTTGTTTATACGGATTTCAATTGAATGTTGCGTAGTTATTGCAAAACTGCAGTTATTTTAATGAAATATCTACATTACTTAGTAGAAAGGAAAGTGTTTCATTTGCTAGAGGAAAGCACTTATAGTTTACCTAGTAACCGAGTTTTCAGTGGTCTTTGTTGTTTTCAGTAAGTAGATACACTTTTAAGTTAGGACGCCCCAACGTTAAAAAAAAAATAAAAAAAAATAAAAAAAATTGATAGACTTTATCACTGAAATTATCCTCAAAGGTCTACTTAATGTATGACCACACTAGCTAGATGCCGCAGACCCCAACATATTGAGCACCAGATACTCGCTAAGTGGGCTCTTTGTTTCTATGGAAGTCCAATAATAGGGATGATGACACATGTTGAATTAGGCAATGAAAAGTTGACAGGATGCAAAATGATCAAAATATACAAATAAAGTAAACATTAAAAAAATCTATTGAAATGGTGCAAATATATCAATCAGGCTTCAAAATTTCAAATTTTGTCGTATTTTGAAAGTACAAAATTAAAAAAAACCAATGATACCATTCGATTTCTAACATTTTACTGTGAAATAAATTGTATGGCAACCATATACATAAACGCAACATTTCACTGTAAAAATCGCAATTTCATAATTTTTCCATACTTTATACAGGGCAACTATGAAGCCATGACGTCACGGCTTTATATCATTTTGTTAGGAGCGTTTTGAGAAACAAAAGCAAATCACAGACTTTAAGTCTCTTTTCTGTCTTTTATGTTGATTTAAGGCAATTGGCCCCATATAGACATTTGATCCTCACAACAAAACGAATCGAATGATACCACGCATGAAAAACATTCATCTAGCCTATTGAATTCTACACGAACAAAGTTACGGTTAGAAGCTAGTTTCTATACGCAGCACGTTCGTACCAATATATCAACGAATTGACCATTAATTAGTACCTAATATCAAATCAAGATTAGTTTTTCAAAGTCCTAATAAAGTTATATACTTAATGTAACCTACCGAGTACAGTGGCGAGTACTCTAGTACTCTCGACCGAGTACTCGCAAGGTGTAAACACATCGCCGAGTACTGGGCCGGGCCATTTTAGTCTCTCGGGCCAGTGGCATTTTGCTGTCTCGCCACTGTACTCGTTAGGTGTAACCAGGCCTTAAGTCTTATTGCTCGATGCCTCTCGTACAAGTAAACTGACACGCATGTTTTGTATACTACAGGTAGTACAGGAAAAGTAAGACTAGATTTGCCATTTTGGCGGCAAAATATGTACATCAATGAAACTTTGTTCATAACTTTATCTTGATACTAGAAATGAGGATCTGCTGAGTCCTACGAAAATTTAGGGGTCCTACCCCTTTCCGGGGGGTATGGGGGGAGGGGACCTTAAAAACCGGCCAAGTGCGTGTTGGACCACGCATAATAGAGGGTTCCGTACCTTCGATTAAATAAGAACGAAGTAACGCCAAAAGGGCGTATCTCCATGTGGAAAATATTTTTAGAAATGGCTCAAAATGTCAAAAACTCAAAAATGGCTATGCCGATAATATTCTAATTAATTTCATAGAAAATCAGTGTTACGGCGCATCTTCTTGAATTTTTTCATATTTTTTTAAGTTATAGTTTAAAAGTTTGAAGGGGAGGTCACAATTTTTTTAACTTTCCAAGCCATTATTTCTGTAAATATTTACTATTTTAAAAATGTTTAAAAAAGCTTTAATGGTATTTTTAAAGACCTATCCGTTAATGTACAACAAGTCCATATTTGGAAAAATTTTTTTTTACAACTCTTCATATTTCGCAAAATATTGATCCTATAAGAATGGGTGGTCTCATTCGATTCAGCGCAAATAAATACATAGAAAATGACACTTCATTAGCCTAGTTTGTAAAATTTGCATCTTCAAAAAAATTTCCCTTGATTATAACCCCCCAGTGGAGGTAGGACAACAAAATTTTGATAGGACTCGGCAGATCCTCATTTGTAATACCAAGATAAAGTTAATAAACAAAGTTTCATTGATGTACAGTAAGCGTCAGAGATATGTGACCCCCCTCCAGCAATAGACAAATGTGGTCGCTAGTTCGAACCCCAGCATAAGAATCACACTTTTTGCTTTTTTTTTACTTTTGTTTTATAATCCTGGTTTTAATATTTTTTTACATTACCACAAATATTTATTTTATACGTTTTGTTATTCCTTATTACCTACTCAGTTATTAACTCGGAACATTAAAATTACCCTTTTAATCAATTTTTAACTAGAACAATAATTTCGTTAACTTCACAAGAGTCCGTGCAGCGTGATGGATAGTGTAACAGACTAGTAAACACTAGGTTCGCGGTTCGAATCTACGTAGAGGATACTTTTTGTATTTTTATACTTGTTCTTTTTTATTAATAATTTATTAACATCCTATTTAATATAGTAAGTTTAGTTAAAATAGAAGTTAAAATCTTTTTTTTAAGGACTAATAATGAAAATTCCATAGTCACTGGTTACTTTTTATTAACTAAAAAGTAGGTATTTAAATACTATTATATTAAATATTGTTTACTAACTGAATAATGGGGGTAGTATATATATATATATGACAGTAGATATATTATGCGTGTTCTGTAAACTGATTACTATATATTTTACAGCTAAATATTTACTAGTTAAATTATAATGATAATGTGTAGTCAATTATACATCAGTGAAACTTAAAGTTAACAAGTAAAATACCTTTAGCTTAACTCTTACTGTTTAAAATTGTGGTATTGGTGGTCTGCATGCTGTTAAACTTTATAAGGCATTACACTTTGGTTGTTTACTTTAGATTATATCTACATTTTACTTCATTGAGTAGAACCGTAAAAACAAGTCGGGTCATAACTTTTTTTATAAGTAATACCAAACTACTCGGTTAAAAGTGAAATGTATAGTTTCCCTTTTCTTTGATTATAAATTAATATTCTTATTGCATTTAACACAATTTTTCAGTTATACTTTAGACAGAGATGGCGGGACACAGCGGTGGGAGTTGTGGAAATTGCGGGAAGAGGCTTTTAAGTATAAAATGGGCTATTCAAAAAACAATTTGAGAAATGAGTATAGGTTAGACCGCCCCTCGCCCTATTAGTCTGTATGCCATTATCAATATGTAATACGTAATCTAAACCAGCTATTTAACGTTGCAAAGAGAAACGACATGTTATCAAAGATAACAATAATTCATCTCTTAGCCCGTTACCAATGCAATGCAACCTTACCACAATCTTAGTAAGCATAGGGTATTTCTCCACTAATTAGGTCGAATTCAAACAGCTCCCATTAAAGTTACATTGAAATTTCCTATTAACAGAAACACTTTATTCAGTCATGTCACATCAAATTGACTTGAAATAATACTAATGAAGAAGAATCCATGTTAAAAAAACTACATTAAATGGCTAACAATATGTATGGTTTTTAAGGTAGAAATTAACGAGTTACCTCTTGGAAAAGCCTACTTGTTTAAGCACTATCTTGTTATTTGCAAAAAACAATATAATTTGTTAGACACTACTTATACAATAGCATTATACCTACTCATTATTTTAAAACTTGCATGGAGTAAATATTTGCCCAATAATGGAGAAATACCAACAACACATTTTTTTTTACAATTTTTACTAATAACATAGAGGAAAACCTTTTTTATCTTCTACCTGTTTTAGCCGGCTTTTCATGCTTGAAACCATGTTTGAACATACATTGGTGTTCCTCATCAATTCCCACTTTCAATAAACTTCTTCGTCTAAGTTTTGTCTTGATTTGACTTGTGTAGGGTCCCAGTTAAGCACCATAAATTCTCAATAGGATTAAGGTCAGGGCTTTTAGAAGGCCAATCTAATACAGTGAAGTCTGTTTGTAAGGCTAACCACTCTTTCACTATACGGGAACGATGCACTGCACTATTGTCATGCACCAATGATTTATGTCTTGCACTAAATAAATTTGTCCTTCGGGATAGGCGACGCGAACGGAAGGCAACATGACGTCACGTAACACTTCGAGGTATCGCTCGCTGTTCATTCGGCCTCCAACTTCAACGAGCTGCTCGGGCCCCATAGATGACATCCAGCCCGAATACGCTAAAAAAAAATATCATGAGCATACCATAACTTGAAAAACGTAAAACTGAAATCACAGTTTTTTTTTAAAGTGCAGGTAATGAAAATTGTATACTTAATATAATATACCCACCTAATGATATCCTTCCGCTTGTTCTAAGGTCTAGCATATTTTTGGGGTCAAATCGCTCTCCACTTCTGCGCCACAATATTTTTCTTCCATCTTTGTCTGACTTAAAATATTTCTCGTCAGTAAATACGATATAACGAATCTCACCCATCTGCGAATCGTATTTCTCTGCAAGTAAAAATAGTATTAAATTTGCTCGTTTATGATGATAAAACTTAAAAAACTCAAATAGCTTTAAAAATAAACATGGCTCTAAGACTATACCTATTACTTCACATAAAAAAGCTGCCGATTAAAAGACTTTTCCGTTAAATATATTTTTCTATCTTATCCCATATATAGGTAAACACTCGACAGTAAATCCTCACAAACAAAATCTGGTGGCTTAACTTATTGATAACATTTTACTTTTTTTACTAAAAAATAAATGTCCCAATGGAGTCACAGGTTACAAACTTACCGTTATATTCAGTACTCGTGTGCTATTTGTTTAATACTTTTGTTCTCTTCCCAAAGAACCACAATTTTATCGAACCATATTGTCATTGAAACACAAAAAAACGGACGGGGGCAGTTATTCAATTGCTTGAAATGCAAAAGGATTGTCGAGAGATCGTAATTGCGTTGCGACACAGGTATGATTCGCACACGCAAATCTTACCCTCAGACAAATTTTCTCCACGAAATAACTAGACGCATTTACTCCAGTAAATTAAACCTTAAAATGTAATTGGTAAAAGTCGTTGTTAGTCGTCTGTGGAAATAAAATGAATAAAAATGAGGGTAGGAAAATATTGATAAACCATTACTAATATAATCCAAGACAAGCTTGCAAAACAGGGACGAGTATAGATATAAGTAATAGTTGGAACAGAATATCTATGTTAAGGGACCTCGATGTCGATGGCGCTTACGCCATTATCAGCGATGCTCCAATAAAAATGCAACGATGCGCAACCCGATGCGGCGTAAGCGCCATTGACAATAAAGTCCATTTTTATAGATTTTGACATAGTTCTCTATTGCCGGTCGGAACTGGTTCATATTTTTGTTGTGTAGTCCATGTGTTACGATAGCCCAGCGGAAAAAAGCCGGACTAATGTATCAGTGAAGCGAATGAGTGTGAGCCGAGGCCCCAGGATCGATCCCAGCTTAGCTGACAAGCAGATTTGAGATATTTCATTTTTGAAAGAATTAAATGACAGTGTGGTAAATGCCGATTCTCGTGTCGAACGAGAGTTCCAGTTTTACACCTAGGGGGGTCATGTATCTCTGACGCTGACTGTACATATTTTGCCTCCAAAATAAGCTATTTTTCCCGTACTAAGGGGCTATGTGCGGACCGCAAGATATTTTATGTAGGAAAGGTGTGATTCTGAGGTCGGAAATTCTTGCCTAATATAAGTGTCTCATCACTATTAACATATAAAAAAAATTAGCCATGTTTTGATTTGATGTAAGTAATTAGAATATACTTTACAACTAACTACCATATCCATGAAGTAAAACGTGTGTCTAGCTAAACATCGTAATATCATTATTTTTTTAGGTTACTAGTGCGTTACTTCGGTTATTGAAGATAATTTTATAATAAACGATATTTATCATTATTAGCAAGCTGAAGTGGCAATGGGCAGGCCACATTGCACGCAGAGCAGATGGCCGATGGGGTCGAAAAGTGCTCGAGTGGAGACCACGGACTAGCAAGCGCAGCGCAGGACGTCCACTCACAAGATGGACAGACGACCTTATAAAGGTCGCCGGAAGACGCTGGATGCAAGTCGCTTCCGACCGATACTTATGGAGGTCCAAAGGGGAGGCCTATGTTCAGCAGTGGACGTCTTATTGCTGAGATGATGATGATGATGATGATGATGATATTTATCAGTTGTTATTCGTAATTTGTGAGTTTCTTTAAATACACTCGAGAGCAAAAGTTTCGGGTCACTAGCATTTTCTTGAATATCTGAAAAGAAATTAATTTTAAAGATATTAAAGTTTATGTTACTGAACCGAAATCTTTGCTCTCGAGTGTATGTAACAACATTTTAAGTGAGAATTCCTGAGAAAGGTGTGATAATATATTTGAGAAGTGTTGAAGAATTGACAACGCTACACTTAAATAAGAGACAATGAATTTATACATGCCATGTTCATTTTAATAATTGAACTGCCAAGTTTATATTTGTAGATAATTAAATTAAACACACGTCTAAACTTTACGCGAGTTCTAAATATTTACAAGATTTCTATATTTACGGTAACCTCAAAACCCATAATCTGTGTTAAAAAGGAAACATTCTACGTCGTGTTGATTTTGTGTACTAAAATGTTACACACCAGCTCTAAATTAAACAATTTTTAAATATCCGGCTAACCCATTCAGTGCTAATCACGTCATGTTGCCGTCACGCCTTTACGAAGAATTTTCGCTATTTAGCGGGAAGCCTATGTTATTGGCTACGGCGTAGCGCTACGCGTGTAGCTTAGCGATGAATGTGCTAAAGTGGTTTTAGAATCAGGAATCTTTTCATATCTATAATTTGCAGTTGAAACTTTTCCCTTTTAGTTTTACTTCATTTTATTTGCTTAATTACTCGTATAATATTAGGTACTTTTTTTCTTCTTACAATTATTTTATCAATGAATAATACAGCTGCTTTATCAATTGCCATAACATTTATTTCCCTTGAAAGTCCTAGATAAGAGTCGCAAAAAAAGCATCATTTAATATTAAAAGACCGAGCACCTTCGCAAAAGTGTAATGCCACAAAACAGCCATCAAAGTTCGCATTTATTATTCAAAAGATTTGAACCTTTTGTTGAGTCGTATCTGTCCAAAATGGCTACAAGAAATACAAATACAGCAATGTTTATTAAATTAATACTTTTAATACTTAGAGACTTACACGTAGAGCTTAACTAATGTATCTATTTATTAAAGGACTTGAGATTAATTCAGTCACCCATATGACCTCAGTCTTGATCTAAATTCAGAATAGCTAAGTACTACTTATCAAAAGTGTGTTGCAATATTTAATCAATATTTGTCCGTCAATAATAATTAAAAGAGTGAGTTACAGTAAGAATATTTTTTCCATCTTAAAGTGATGCCGAAAATTGTTACTCCCGAAACCTATTTTAGGACATATTTTAGGACCAATTTCGGATACCTATCTACGACTGCAGGAGTCACGTTTAAACTTTCCTCTTCAGCGTGACCCATAAAGAAAAATCCGTGGAAACATGTCTAATCTCTCGAATATAGGTTGGACAAGTGTGCCGGTCGTTGACACGGTCACAATCATTAGACTGTCGTCAGCGCTACGACCTCGGGATCCGGAGATGAATTATGACATAGCGTTTATGATCTTTATTGCGTATTTTATACGGGATTCAGTCTGACATAAGGATAAAGGTTGGTAGAAAGTCTCTCGCTAGGCAAATATAGACATATTCTGGCAGTTACAGCTATTTGGACTCATTCAATTCTGTCGTTTGTCATAAACAAAGTCAATTGTTTCACAGTTTGGATTATTTTCTCATAATAAAGCCAATTCATTGTGACGTCACAGTTCAGTTTTATACTATCTTACACTGATGTTATAAAATGTTATCAAACACAGTTTATTTAACAAAAATGCCGCTACAATGTAATGTCATGTGAAGTTATAAAATGTTTTATACAAAAATTATATAACATCATTATGTATAATCATTTTGAAGTTTCGTAAAAAGCAACTGATTAATAATCTACTACCCTATTTTTACTGTATTCGTACGAAATTTTATTATGTTTGGTGCGGAATTATTATTCAGCTTTTAAACGGGGCTTTATGCATTTGCAATTTGACAAAGACATAATATTGACTATTTCATAGTACGATGGTATTTATTATCTAGCGATCATTTAAAATATGCTTTGTTAAAACATTATACTAGTCTTCAGAATAATACCCACCAATAATACATACAATGCTGGGGGTGATCACTAGTATATGGAAAAAGCATCGATAATTGAGTTTATCGATATGCGAACTCCTTACCTGTCATACAATTTTGCCCCATCGATTCCTAGGTCTGGCAATGAGTCATACTGACATTTTGATTTCATAGTTAGTTGCTAATGAATTGAATCCTAATTACTTACTTATGTCGTGTATTGTTTTTCTAAGCAACGTTTCAAAAATCAAATTTTAAAATCGAAAACGTGTCATGACGTGGCATGGAGCGTCTTCTAAATATCAAAAACTAAATTTGCACACTGATCCTGATTCATAATTTATAACATTCATTCGATAGACATGACAGCACATCATTAGAAGTAAGTTATAGTTGGTATAAGATGGAAGAGCTCAGAATTCCTTATCTGGGAAGAGCCGAGTCACGTATTCTATCATTTATTGTAAATTCTAATCTATAATCCCGGGCGCGCCGCCAACACTTCCGTTCCTGACAAATAAGAGCTATTTTTTCTAGGAGAGTATTTTAGTTCGATAAAAATAATGTCATGGAATTTAGATGAAAATAAGAGAAAATGCGTCCTGACTTAATAAAATGTCTACACTATTAAGACATTTTACATGGAAATGCTGGTAACCCAGGGGTTAGACATCCAACGGCGAGCACACTTTTTTTGGTGGAAACTATCCCCCTTATTCATAAATGCCTCACAGGCCTCAATTAGGCAATTATCACACTGGCGACGGGTCCGCATGCGGCCCCGTCGCCAGTGTGATAATCGCCTTAGTTAATTTATGTTTTGTCTGTTTCTAACAAAGACAACTGTCAAAGTGACAGATAAGGAAAAACGATTATTAGTTAACAGAAGCTTGTGAGACGTTTATGAATAAGGGGGTATATGTACATTTGAGTGAATCTGTAATTGCACCTTTGAGCACTCTAGGTACTCCCAAAATATCAATATCTGAACTGTCAAAGTTTACAGCTAGCATAGATTACAGCATTTTAAGTACACTACAACTTTAAGTATACGAAACTGGAAACTTCTCACTCAAACACACAAGTATCAAACATAACTGCGAATAGGTAATTATTTAACTATGGGTTTCATTTCACACGCCCATCGCAACCACAATACGTAATAATCAATAATACGTTTTATAATCAACCTTTGATATCCATTTTATATTCGATTACGCCGTGGTTAGCTTCCAGCGAAACAAATTACGAGTAAATTTGTTCCAATCAACGGCCCTTTTGTAAATCTAAAAGGAAATTAGTGATTTGTAAAAAACGATTTTTTTTTATTCCAATGCCTAACAAACTTTATGCTGTGTTTAATTTTGTAGATTCCGTAGACTAAGTCAATATTTAATTATTTATTATTTATTTAAGGTTTGCCAACAGGTGGTATACAATATACATACTTATTTATTTATTAGTAATAATATCAGTAATAAACCTGCCTACGAACTTGTACTGTCACCTCCATGGAGATTATCTGGATACTGGATCTACAATCTATTTTTATACTTACTCATATATTCGTGGTAAACAAGCATAAAGCCTGCTTTATGGTAAGCAGTTACCCGTATGGTTTTTATTTACTTTTAGCTATCTTTTCAAGCCAAATTTCACCTAAATAATATACTCACCTTAATCCATTATCCATTATTGTATAATATAACCGAACACTTAGTTTGATCATTATATTATTTACTACCTATGCATCATTACATTACTTACAATATATTTAGCGCTTAATAAGTATTTTTACGTACGTTAAACGATTTATTTAAGTAACACGTACATATTATATAATACCTGTACCAATTACGCATAATCCCTCTAATTGCGGACTGCGGCTCCATAACATAAAAGGCTCCGCCCGAAAACGAATTGTATTTCGTTAATTATATGCTATAATACGTGTTGAGATTATGGGAGATTTTAAACAGATTTGTATTACTGTGTGCAATTTTATGCTTCATGTGGAATAACGCTCCATGGTTACTTATCCAATAAGGATACGAATTAAATTCAGGAAGCTTGTCATGTCACATTGTCAAAGAAGCATTTTAAATATAGTGTCACTGAAAACGTTTTCACTCAGCTCTTGGTGCTAAGGTACCTTGACACTGGTCTTCCGTGGACATTACCGTTAACCTTTCGGGAAAGTTCTATTTTAAATTAAAACTGATATTTATGAGTTTATGACATTAAAGATTCTACCAGTTGTTATTATTATCTCAACGTTTTTGGTAAATATATAAGCTCTGGAATTGACTGTTTTTAGATTATTCATTGCTTATTGGTTCCAAACGTTGAAGATTATTTTTTTAAGCTGTCCACTGAAAAAAAAAATGTTACCAGGAGTTCGAATTTTGAATCTCACCGGTGACTTTTTTTGTATGCAGCCCATGACTATTTAGTACGAAATAAGTCACCCGATGCGATTCAAAAATGGAACTCCAGCAACAAAACTTTATCTACTAAATAGTAACTTAAGTTTTGGGGCTTAAAACTATTGCTTATTATTTTCCAAACTGTTTAGTTCTTTATACGTCAACTTTGAGTTTGAAGCAAATATACTTTATTAATTCCTTACCGCATTTTGATTCTTAATGAAAGTAGTTCGTTTGTCCTTTTTTTAATTGTCGGTGGTAACCCATTCCACTGCATCTTCCAAGACCAGATAGTGATAAAACAATTGTAGCCACTATCAATTCGGTTAAAAGCTTTTCGTTTCGCGTGCCTAAGTGATATGTTAGGCAAAACCCACAAAGGAGAACAAGTTTACGGAAATGACAAATTGACTTAATTATTCTATAAGGTTAAGTGCGTACGGGCATTTGTCGCGGGTAACTAACCACTTACCGGCCAAGACAGGAAGACTTACGTTTCTTCTTAGCCTTATTTCACTGTTACATTTTTAGGGGAAACTACTTAGTACTACTTAATTTCGCTTGTTAACGTATACGAAGTGCTCGGTTACCGACCTTTATTTTTATTACAACTCTGATTACTTGGCTAGCAACTGTAATTAACTATTATTCCTATGAAATTAAACCTCGAGAGTCCGGTTTCAACAAATTGCAGTACTTACGTACAGATCGTTTATTTCTCCATAAAATATTGTTTTGATTATTATAATACATTAAAATTTGCATAAGTTCAAGTAAACGTAAAAGTCTGAGAGGCTGGTTACACCGTAATTTGTATTCGAATATGAGTAATTTGTATTCGTACTGACTATTCAGATATCGCGTCAAAATATCTGTTTATCAACGCATGCCATGTCAATAGGTATTTAGCATTTGCTGAATAGGTAGCAAATGAACGAAATCAATACAAATTGCCCATTCTCATTGAGATTTCGACGACCTAGATCTTTTTAAAGTGTTTTATCGGCAATATCCTCGAAAACCCGCTATTCCGAGTGGTAGCAATTGGAAGCATTTCATTGTATTTGCCCCGAATTTATTACGTAGAATTGAAATGGAAGGAAAGTTAAGTGAAATGTCATTCTGCGATTGAACTTTTGAACCGCGAAAGTATATAACATAATATTGATCAGATGTATAGGCGTTTGATGCGTATTTATACTGTTAAAAATATAATACCAACGTGATGTTGAACTTAGAGCTTTCAACCGGAATATTTTTCGTCAGCTCTTAAAAGGTAGTGATGAGAATTTTGTACTTATTAAAATATATATATGTAATTTTATTGCCCAATACACTTACTAATTTCTTGGTCATCTTCAGGAATCTGAAACAAACACAAACTCATTTAGAAACAAATAACACAAGCATTATTTACAAAATCTCAACCGATTACAATAATTAGCTAAATTTTGCATTAATATTGCAGTTCAGCGAGGAAATACTGACAGCGTCCTCGGCACTATGCCACAGTGGCTGCTTTTAGAGAAAAAAATAGTTTTTAGTATTCATAAGTTTGTTAGTTTTGATTTGTTTACATACGTTTTTTTTATTATGTACCTACGTATCTCTTAAATAAATTACAACCTGCTTAATATTTAAACCTGCAACTGATATAACGAGGATAGTAAAGCATTGTAAGTTGTGACTACAAATCATGAGAACACACAACAATATACAAGCTATCTTCTTTGTGAGTTGCTATATAGTTCACAATTAATGTACCTATTGTATTTGGTTCTTCGAGTTTAAACTGTTGAGCTTGAAGGCCCTTTAAAAGATAAAAACCTTTATCCCAATCAAATTACAAATCCAATTATCTGAATCGGTTTCGGATAAAAAATCCTCGCTTCCATTTCTTCAATCCAATAAGTTCATTAACGATTGTAATTAGAGAACAGTTTTCACCGAGATTGATTTGAAAAGAAAATGTTTTTTGAGGAAAGCTGTAGCTTTTATGCCTCATACCCATAACGGAAAAAAGTGGTGTGATTTTTGCGTCGATTTTATAAGTAATGATGGTTTTATACTTTTATATTTATTATTTGGTATTTAATTTTTATATTTAAAGAGGTCAAAAAGAGGCTCATCGAATCAACTGATAACCGAAGAGCTGGCAGTTTCCTCGCTCAACGCATAAGCATTGCGATACAGCGGGGAAATGCTGCCAGCATCCTCGGCACCATGCCGCGGGGGCCCGACTTTTTAGATATATTTTAGAATTATTTAGTAATAGTTTGTTCGTTTTTAATTTTATTTTATTTATAGGAATTTAGTTTATAGTTAATTAGTTTATACTTTAAAATGAATTAATTTGTATATTATTTCTATGGTTAACTTTGACCATCCTGGTTAAATAGTGGGTGAGTCGTTCTGTGGTCATGATAATGATATAAGGGTTGTGTAAATATGTTGAGTGATTTCAGAGTTCGTTTTAAAGTTAAATTATGTAAATTATTCAAGATTGAAAGTTTGGGAAATAGAATTCTTGAAATGGTTATACACAATACTAGTAACATTACGTACCTGTTATTATAACAGACAGCTCACCTGAATGTAAATAATTCCAACAGTGGAGTAATTCAATCACTACATGAATATTGATAGCGCCATCTATGCAGGTGCACTAATTAGATTAGTTTGCTACTTGATGCACTCCCATTCCGTATTAGCCATGTAATCATGTTAATGTATTCCCACCGGAAGTAAATAGGAACATAGGTATATATTTAACACGATTCGACCGATGATTCGGGACCAGTTCTTCTCGAAAAATTGAGAGAATATATCGTAAAACCTAATCAAAATTTGGATCCAGGTACGACCTTATTGACCACCCCGATGGGCCCATCAAGTGGATATTATTTCGTTTGCGCAATTCTACATTGTCGTAAGAGACGCGCTGGACAGAAACCGGCGGAGGTAGATCATTTGCTCCAGATGCAACCCTGATGCTGACCACGATCCTTAGACATGATGGAACGACCTAAGAGTTCTTAAACTACGCCCGGGCCAGGGTACATTCTTAAACTCCGTCTTTGGAACGGGTAGAATGTTATCTCGCTCAAATTTAGAGCAGAGCGCAACTGTGTTAGTACCTTACAGAAAACCACAGCCAATTAGCATCAGACCCTAATCAATAGTGTTGTGTTCCTGCCGCTGAGTAAGGTCGTCAGAGAGCTCAATAGGGATGCCAAAGGAGATTACAAAGGAGAGACCCTGTTGTTTCTTTAACCTTCAACAAAGTGACATTTATTTTGATAGTCGGAGGTCCTCGTCCTAAAAATCATCATGATTGTATTAGCGGGAGAGCAGACACTGGTAAATGATATTCAATTTCGAGAACAACAAAACCTCGCAGTTAGTAAGTATGCTATTAGCTATTACTAAGCTAATTATTACATACAGGACCCGGGCAACTGTTCATCTCTTGGTAGGTATATCCATCTTTTAATTTATCTGTATATATGTTAGCTTCACCTAATAATTAGAGGAGTATGAGAACCAACGTCTCAACGTAGGACATAATAATAGTGGGATCTGTGCAATAAAGTATCATGGAAAATTGATAGCCGCAATTAAACTGCGACACTAGCCAATATTGTTTACATTTCCATATAAAGGCTCCCTAATGGCAGCGCCTACGCGCCCCTTCGTAACGTACAATCAACGCTAAAAAAATATACAATTTTGAATTTTATTACAATGGAGTAAGGTACAAAAGTGTATTTTTGGCATAGACTGTACAGTCAACAGCAGAAGTAGCTACTTGTGCTGCTCTCTGTAACATACGTACACTGTTAACAGCAATACTAAACCTTGTTGCAAAAAGATAAGGTCGATCCGGCCAGCTAAAAGTGTAATTGTTATGAGGCACAAGAAGGAAACCGGACCTTAAAATATACAAATGCCACCCTGATTGATCGATAAAGACTGCCATTTGCGAGCAACATGAACCCTAACGTGAATCAAGAGAAAGACAAATGAGTCGTACATGAGCAACACATCAATCACACGAATATTTTTGCTTGTTCCCTACAACTATGGAGAACATTTCCATTTCCACCAGGTAAACGGTAAAGCGTCTGCTCATGTGTAAAGAAAATTAGAGTAAGTGCTCACGGTCGGAGTGATAAACTGTATGAAATAAACGCTAAATGTGGTGTATTCCCGTCTGTGAATGCCGGGGACCATAAATGTACTTAAATATAGAATGTAGTTGTATCCTTTATTACCTGAGCATACATGTGAGTCTGCGTGTGCTGCTATCATGAACCTTCACATTTCAATATTTTATTTGGATGATGGTAATTGTAAGTTGTGAATTAGCTAAAGTATTCTACTCCCTACCTACCTTTCATATCTGTTTTTTAACAGAAGAGTGATGGCTGCAAACCGTACCTAAACTATGTATTTTAAACTGGTCACTCATGGTGGTGGTGGCTATTTTAATTCTATTAAAATCATCCATTTAATTGTAAATAATAATGTTTACTTTCGATCCAAGCCGTGTATGATAAGTTTTGCGCTTGTGTCTGTTTAACTAAATAAAAACCAATTAAATTAATAAAATATTTAGGTATTTTAAAGTAAAACCACTAGGTGAAAACATAACATTTTATCGGGAAGTTAGTTTTAGGTACTATAAAATTAAATTAAATATACGTTTATTTCAGGCCCAATGTCATACCCCCTTTTTCATAAACGTCTACTAAAGTTGAGAGGCCTCTGATAATCGTTTGTCCCTTTCCGTCCAACCTATATGAGGGAAAGGGACAAACGATTATGAGCGATCTCTTAACTTTAGTGGCCGTTTATGAATAAGGGGAGTGTCTAAGTTAGCATACAAAAGTAACGGTAATATTATAGATGAAAAAAATTTCACAAGTCTAAATATAGTTTTACATTAAAATTACTTACAGAGATAGATTAAAAAAATCAAATTACATTCAAAACAAAACAAACTATGTTGGCTAGAAAAACAAATCGTCGGTATACTTCAAAAACATGATAACTGACCAACACATCGTTTTGAGAAAATGCGTTTTGAAAGTTTGATATGTTATTGTGTCAAAAGTAAACCGTTTTTTGCTAGTTTAAGCGTACGGAATTGAAATTTTGGGTATTAAAAATATCAATAAATGACGAAATTAAAATTTGGTAGCACAAAAATAGAAAATTACGCCATACAAAAATATTGGAGGTGTACTTATCATTTTTTTGCAGTATGTACAAGTTACTTGTTTTTCCCTTAATACTTACATTTATGCAATAGGCAAACAGGGCTGATGTAAATTTAAGTTATAAGAAACCTATTACCCACCGCAAACAACTCATAGAAGAAGAAACAACTGATATATCGACTTTAAATTATCATTTATGATGTTTTGTCTGTATATTGAAACATGTTTTATGTAAGTTATTACGTTTTGTTTTTAGCAATATGAACAAATTGCAATAATAAGTTGTTAATTAAATTCAAATATTCTATTCTTTAAGTATCATTTACAATTACATATTAAAAATAACAAATAATATCACTTTTAAAAATTTTAAACCACTTCATAATTTGTGTGTACTATAATTGCCACCATTTTAAACTTAATAGCAAAAGACATACAGTATGTGCGAAACATTGCTCAATAGTGGCGACAGGCTGGTCTGATTGAATAAACAAAAAGATTTTCACGAAATCCATTCACACAACAGACATTTATAACCTTTCTGACTTTCGAAAAAACCCTCATATTCATAAAATGTCTGCAAGCAGAACCAGTTAAATGCCCTTATTAGTGGTCATTTTGGTCTGGCTGATTGATGTGAGCAACACGTAAAATGTAATAAGTAAGTAACGCTATAATTCTTTAGCAGATTAGAAATTAACAATTTTGAGCATTTAGTATGTTTTTACACGCCAGATCTTTGAAACTAGAAGGAATATACAAAAAATTGTAACACTCACCGGTAGAGTAAGAAAAACCTAATAAAATTTTATATCTAACTCAAATTTGACCATTTTGTCACTTATCATGTTTTGGAAGTATACCGACGAAATAAACTTTGTAATGTGTTTTATTGTTATCCTTACTTAATGTATCAACACGTAATACCGAGACTTCTGTTTGCCTAGCTGCCGTTGATTGACGTTTAATCTTGTTTGCTGTCCTTTCGTCCTTCGTCACCCCACACATTTGGGCAATGTCAAAAACAGTTAAGCCAACACTTCCAAGAAATCAAGGTATCTCACAATAACGTATCAAGAAAACCGTCCTGAGGGCCTACCGCGAAGTTCGAATCGACAAAACGTTGGACCCTTCTCTTTCGCTCTGACATATACGAAAGAGAGTGATGCAAATAGACGATTCGATGAACGAAGTGGTTCGCGGTTATAGGCCTGTCCTGTCGTAGCCAAATTTCAAGGGGCATATTTGACTTGCATTTTAATGTTCCGCCGGTCAAATGTATAAACAAGAAAAACAAAAGAATGATGCGACTTACACGTATCAACTTTCTGAACCACGATGAAAATAAGATTAAAGGCTTCCACACCGACACGCCAATGAAGCGTTTAGGGCTGGGTGTGGTCAAAGGAAACACCCAGTAGCTTTCAAATAGAATAATTTTATTAAAAAAGAACCCGAGCGAAAAGGTCGTGGTAGCGGGTCGTTAAGCCTGTCTGATTTCACTGGCACAGGTAGGTACTCCCCTGGCAGCTGGTTGGTGGTGGTGCGGTCCGGGGTTGTGACGAGGCGTCTCGGGGAGTG
This sequence comes from Pammene fasciana, assembly GCA_911728535.1. Taxonomy (NCBI): domain Eukaryota; kingdom Metazoa; phylum Arthropoda; class Insecta; order Lepidoptera; family Tortricidae; genus Pammene; species Pammene fasciana. The sequence goes on from OU452287.1 coordinate 13,659,065, forward strand.
ACGTGGCAGTTGGTGTGGCGGACAGAGGCCTCTGGTGTCCTCCCTACTCTGTGACCAGGTTGTGATGGGAGCGCTCCTCACCGCCGAAAAAATGTTAGTCCGGATCTTGCAACCGTGGGACTTTCCAAAGCCGTAACCTTGCACCCCTTATATGGGGTGCAAGACAGTACGTAGATTATACTATAACGGTATCACATTATACCTATCTAACTTCTAGGCCCGCACAGCCGATACTTTTCAAAACAATTGAATTTATAATTATTCGCAATAAAATCTGCCCGCGCGCGGCGCGTAAGAAGACACGGCGCAGAGGCCGTGAACGCAGCCGGCGCGGGTCCGCCGCCTGAGACGGTCAAACGCAGAGTGATGGAAAGCCTCGAAGCCCCACGTTGGGCGCCAATGAAGCGTTTAGGGCTGGGTGTGGTCAAAGAAAACACCCAGTAGCTTTCAAATAGAATAAATTTTATTAACAAAAGAACCCGAGCGAAAAGGTCGTGGTAGCGGGTCGTTAAGCCTGTCTGATTTCACTGGCGCAGGTAGGTACTCCCCTGGCAGCTGGTTGGTGGTGATGCGGTCCGGGGTTGCGTTGAAGCGTCGCGGGGAGTGACGTAGCAGCTGGTGTAGGGGACCGAGGCCTCTGATGCCCGCCCTACTCTGCGGCCAGGTTGTGATGGGAGCGCTCCTCACCGCCGAAAAATGTTAGCCGGGATCTTGCACCCTGGAATTGACATATCCAACTTTAGGTCCACGTATTTATTTGCCGCTCGGTTTGAACCCCGACGATGTCGCCTAGCTAGCAGCAAGGGAGTAGCGGGAAGTAGCTGGTGGGTGTTCATAACCAGAACGGAGTTACATTTGGAAGGAGAAAGTCAAGTGCAAAGCAGAACGCAATATTAAGTAAATAGGTAAATGCTTAATTACATTAATAGGATTGCGTTACTATACTGGCTAAGCTCTGGAATGCAAGCGTTATGATGATACGGTAGAATAACCCGTTGGGCGAAAATGTATGGGCAGCCATTTTGTAACGGGACTTTAGCCGCCACGGCGCAGAGTCTATGTACACTATCTAGACAAAATAACGTATAATGCTTGATGCTAGGCATGTGAGAAGGCACAATGAACACAATGAAAATGCAAATAGCGAATTAAAAATAGGTAGCACTTCTTAAAAATAACGTTCAACACTTACCCTTGTACGGGGTGCAAGACGGTACGTGGATTTATACTATAGCGGTATCACATTATACCTAACTGACTTCTAGGCCCAACTGCGTTGGGATTAACAATTACGGCGCGCACAGCCGATACTTTCCAAACGATTGAATTTAAAATAATTTTAAACAAAAAAAGAACCGACTTCACTTAGGATCCGCTATTCCAAGAGGAAGTGGCCGAGTTGCTGTAAAAAATAGTGAAGTCACTATAGGTGTGCCTATAATAGTTGAAGAGTTCCCTCGATTTCTCCAGGATCCCATCATCAGATCCCGACTTGGTGACAATGGGACCATCTAGGGGTTATACCTGTTCGATTCAAAAAAAAAATTTGAAAATCGGTTCACGATTCACGGAGATATGGAGTAACATACAAAAAAAAAAAAAAAAATTATTAAAAAAAAAAAAAAAAAAAAAAAAAAAAATCAGTCGAATTGAGAACCTCCTCCTTTTTTGAAGTCGGTTAAAAATAAGTCTGCCAGCGCGTAAGAAGACGCGACGCTAGGCTCGCGAACGCAGCCGGCAGCGAGTCCGAGCCGAGGGACGGGCGGACGCAGAATGATGGAAAGGGCGTGCGCCAGCGCGCTCTCGAATATAAAGGAGCAAAACTGCTGACGCTGTTGTTATGCGCAAAATACAGTCGCGCGCAATAGCGTTAACCGTTTTAATTTATTTTCTTAAATAAGCCTATAATTAAGTTAACGTGCAATTACAAGTTATATTTTATTCTTTATATTATATCTTTATATTAGGTTTTCAATTTTTAATTGCTATTTTATTATTTAACTAGTCTCTAGTTTAAGTTATTTTATATGCTAAAATTATAAGGTAACGTGCATCGTTACATTACCCCGCGCGCCACCGAAGGATTTTTCATTCTATAATGATAAAATCCGCACTTACGAGCATGCATCCGCTTTAGTCTTTCGAAAACGCCTATCATACATCACGCATACAAATGAGCGAAAATAATATCAGTTTAATATTTACGCAACCTACCATATGGTAAGGTGCACTGTCTTTCTTATCCGACACTACACCCAACGAATGCTAAGCACAACAGTTGGAAAAAAAAATGACTCCAAGGGTAAGGTAATTCAATTCCTACTAACTACTGAGCATTATGCATAAGTTTTATGTCCTTGATGTGCCAGGTCCCTAGATTCTTCCCTGACATATCAGACAAAACGTAAACTAAAGGTGATTTTTTATCTACTACACGACATTTAATGAATTTAGGCGCGAGTTTTTTACTAAAGAACTTATCCTTATCGCTTAGAACATATGCACGCTTCATTACAACATCACCAATGTTGAATTCTGACGACTTACGACGAAGGTTATAATGAGAAGTATTTTTAGCGTGAGCGTGCCACAGTTTAGCTTGCACGTCGTTGAAAACTTCCCTAAGACAACCTAGGTTTTCAGAGTAGATGTCACGCGGTAGGAATAAGACCTCATCGCCTAAATCGTTATCTAAGTAATGCGATCCACAGGCAACCAGCTCCCTGCCGTATACCAGAAAAGAGGGTGAGTAATTCGTTACCTCACACCTTGAATTGTTGAGAGCAAACTGCACTTTAGGAATAAATGTATCCCAACTACGATGATCGTTATTCACGAAAGTTGAGAGACATGTGATGATTGTCCTATTATGGCGTTCAACAAGATTGACCTGGGGCGTATATTTTGGGGTAAAGTAGACATTAGGGATTCCATAATGTTGAAAAAGTGACTCAGTTATTCTACTAATGAACTGACTTCCGTTGTCTAAAAAGATGGTCTGAGGAATACCGTGGACCAAAAAAACTGATTCCTCTAATATCCGACAAACTGCACTTGCAGTAGCACTCCTAAGTGGGAAAATTAAGCAAAACTTTGTGAAGCAGCAAGTGACGACGAAAATAAAGCTGTTTTGCTTCCTAGTAACCGGAAGTGGGCCCATGAGGTCAATTGATATCATCTGGAATGGTCTGGAACATTGCTTGGGACGACCCATCTCGCCCAAGGTTTGATGATTTTGTGCCTTGTATGCCAGGCACTTATCACAGGCCGCTACGAATTTAACTACGTCGCGATACATACCTGGCCAAAAGTAACGTAACGCCAGACGGTGGTACGTTTTGTAGATACCCAGGTGCCCAGCCGTAGGTTCCGAGTGGTTTTCCTTGATGATTTGATCGCGTAACTCGCAAGGTACGACTTCCTTCCACAGAAACTCGGCAGAAAGTGGGTGATTTGACTTAGCCCGCCTAAACAATCTACCATCCTTAATAATGAAATTCGAGAAGGACTGGGGTTTATTCTGACAGGAATTAAATATATTCTTATACCAAGCATCTGACGTCACAATGTTAGAACCAGAGGTGTTTATTGCAGCTACTGGAAGCGCTCTAGAAAGTGCATCGGGAATGACATTGTCCACACCCTTACGATGCTTGAATTCAAGGTTAAACGAGGACAACCTTACACCCCAACGAGCTAACCTACCAGTTGGATTTTTCAAAGACAGGAACCAATTCAGAGCACTGTGGTCTGTATACACGGTGAATGGCTTGCCGTTTTCTAAATAACACCTCCAGTGTTCCAATGCTATCACCACAGCCAAAGTTTCGCGCTCCGTGACGCTATAGTTCTTCTCCGCTGCTGTCAACGCCTTGCTCATATATGCTATGGGATGCTCCTTACCATCTATAGTCTGGGTCAGCATCGCGCCCACGCCGTAGTTGCTGGCATCCGTGTGAACTTCAAACGCCTTGTCGTAGTCAGGGCAGGTAAGAACAGGAGCGGAAACCAAGCACTCCTTCAACTTCTTGAAAGCAACGTCAGCTTCGGCAGAACAAACAAAGGGTGGTCCACCTTTTTTATTTGAAGTCAGCTTATTTAGAGGACCCGCTATCGTACTGAAATTTGGGACGAAACGACGATACCATGTAGCGGTCCCGAGAAAACGCTTAATGTCTTTCTGACAAGTAGGTGTCGGAAAGTTAAGAATAGCATGAACCTTCTCAGGATCAGTACGCAGTCCACTATTATCAACTACGTAGCCGAGGTACTTTAACTGACTGCGAAAAAATTGACACTTTTCTAAATTAACAGTAAGATTGGCCTGCTTTAGTTTACCCAACACACGAAGTAACAGCGAAACGTGGGAATTGAAGTCGTTCGAAACAACAATGATGTCGTCGAGATACGCGAAGACCTTGAGATCAAATTCGCGGAAAAGAACGTCCACCAATCTTTGCTGAGTTGCTGGTGCGTTGGTCAAACCGAAAGCAGTACGCCTAAAACGAAACGTGCCCCGGTTCGGGACAAAAAACGCCGTCTTATCTCGGTCCTCCTCAGCAATCGGAATCTGCCAAAACGCCTTGGATAGGTCGATGCTAGATAGATACCGAGCATCGCGAAGGCTATCTAAGATTTCAGAGATATAAGGAATACTATAGGCATCACGTTTTGTGACGGAATTAAGTTTGCGGCTATCAAGACAGAACCGTGGTTGACCATTCTTCTTGGTTACAATAAGAACAGGTGAAGACCAGGCACTCTCACACGGCTCAATTACGTTCAACGCCAACATCTCGTCAACCTGCTCGGCTAGGATCCGTTGTTTTTCCGGGGACAACCTGTAGTACCTCTGACGAACTGGACCAACGTCGCCGGTATCTATACGATGAGTAACTACCGAAGTTTCACCCAAACCACGCTGTTTTAAAGAGATGTCGCTAAATTGAGAAATTACATCATCAGCCACAGACTTTTCAGATTCGTTTAGGTGATCATAAGCTTGAATGAAAACAGAACGATTTTCACTGACACTAGCAATCCCTAATGAGGCATTAGAGAAGGTAATGCTCCTTAAGCGTTTCGGGAAAAGATTAAAGGCAAGCCAAAAATCAAACCCTAAAACGAAATCAATATTGACGTCCGGCACAACATAAGTTTTAATAATGTGAAAACCATCCTCAAAATGTATTGGTAAATTAATGTAGCCAATGCTGAACATAACACGATCGCCCGCAACGGTAACTGAAATCGTATCATCCCTATGTAACTGAAACCCATCCTCGAGGAATCTTTTGTAAATTGACGTCCCAAAAAGTGTCACAGCGGCACCTGAATCCAGGAGACCGTAAAGTTCAAAGTTATTAATTTTGACGCGTGCGTAAGGTCTTGAGTCCGTTAGTGGTTTATCCAGCAGAATTGTACTTATTTTATATGAATTAAAATAAATATTGATGGTTTGGAGCCACCTATGCCAATCTTCATTGTCAAACTTTGGTGAAAGTTGACTACGATTACAATCCTGCTGGTTAACTAGTTTTTTGGTGTATCCGGCTTTTTTTCACCACACTTAGGGCAATCTGGGACTTTAACACCATCCTCTCCACACTTAAAACAAAATATCCTGTCCCTGTTTGCCCTACACTGCCGAAGGCCATGAGTGTTATTACGACACCTGGGACAATAAGGCTGTCTACGTTCCGAGCTCTGCATGGCATGAACAAAATTAGAAGTGCCCGCACCCTTGGAGTCAACCTTATCACCAGAGCTAAAATTACCCTTTGTTTTATTAAAGTAATTGTTATTATTACTGAAAGACCTGTTCCTGTAAAAATTGCTATTATTATTATAATAAGACCTATTCGTGAAATTACTGTTATTGTTACCGTTAGTCTTGTTGGACGATGGACCAGCATAAGCAAACTCAGGTGCCAAAGTGCTCTGAGTGGCCTTGGGGGGCTCACGAAAACCTACCATCCGAGCTTGAATACTCTCGTAATTACGGCACTACTTACGTCAAAATTAATATGAGTTGACAGCTATCTTAAGGCTGAACCACACCGGCTGCGTGTGCATGCACGTGCAAGTCGCGCTGCGTTGTGAAATAAGAATTCTCATAAGACATGTCACACCGCTTGCGTGACGGCGCGTGATGTGTGCGTGTGCGTGACGTGTACATATCTTTTGAGACTTCTTATTTTACAACGCAGCGGGACGTGCACGTGCACGCACACGCAGCCGGTGTGGTTCAGCCTTAAGATAGCTGTCAACTCATATTAATTTTGACGTAAGTAGGTAGGTACTTATATAGCAGATCTGTCAACTCTGATTCGTATTCTAATCGCGGTTCAGTAATATAAATTACGAATTTCTCTTAAAAATAGACATAACTAGATAGATACTGATAATTAAACATAACTGACATAACTAGATAGATACTGATAAGTTAGTTAATAATATAAAATAATCGAATAGAGTCAGAGTTACTGAAAAGGAACTGTAAAATATAACACATTCATTCGTAATTAACACTGAATGGGTTAAGTAGCTTAAATATCTAGAAGTCAATAGTAGAAACCAGTTTGTTGACCCCTAATATACATAACACAATAAACGCGAATCAAAATATTTCAATAAAAGGACGGGCCCTTTTCACAAATCTTACCCATTTTTGAGCAGAAGCAGGCCAGACCAGTATAAGCCTTATTACACGTAGCATCATACTCACTGTGCATCTCAGGGTCCAGTTAAAATAGCGGCGTCTGGTAAGAATCCGCATCAGGTTTATGAATCGCAAAGCAACTCATACATGAAAACGTTAAATCGTTTAGCCCGGCCGTTTGCGGATGCGGATAGGTCCGATGATAAAAACGTCCCGTTTTGACAATTTTCACTTCAGTGAAGTGTGTGCCAAAAAACGCTTCTTTTGTGTTCAGTACAAAAAACGTTTGCGGAGCTTGAGTTTTTGCAGAGCAATCTCCAATTGAGCGATTCTCAGTGAATATAGGTAAAATACAATATTTAAAAAGCAATCAATATTCATTAATTGATTAGAATATCATATTCTTAACATACCATGTTACTTTCTTGGTTTCAGTATTTGATTAGTAGATTCGATAGATTCAAGTGGGTATTTTTAATGAATATATACTTAGTAAGTACCTCTCTTACGATTTTCGTATATTTTTGAGTGCAAAATAATTTAACAGTGACTCTCCGATTGCCAGGAACGTCGCTCTAAGTATTTTATGTGGTCCTTTTATTATTGAAAATGGTAATACGGAGCCCATTTAAATATTAATCTGGGTGTGGTGTGTTAGAGATCATATAGGTTAATTCGTTACCAGACAATAGCAAGGGATACACGCACAGATGTGCCCGCCGGATTTGTTCGACGGATGTGCCCGGCGGACAAATCCTTGCGTGTATGGCGCGAATTGGACACGGATTTGTCTGCGGACACATCTGAATAGCGCAATCCGTCGGACAAATCCGGCGGGCACATCTGTGCGTGTATCCCTAGCTAATCCCGTACAGGTTTAACTATTTAAGTATACCATAGCCAAGGGGAAATTATCTGTCGCGATTTTCCCGAACCCTTTCCTCTGATTTATTTACTGTATATCTAGCATGATTGCCAAAATATATGTGCTGCGACAAACTTGCTCCTCCATTGGCACAAAGTCTTTTTTTGCATAATCAATGTCTCGTATAGGTTTGTGGAGCTTGTAACACCAACAAGCGTTTAAAAGTTTCCGCTAATTTCGCAAACCTCATATCTCGGTAATTTATTTCAACGCAAAGTCAGCTTTAATTTGTCACTAATTAGGTTTATATCAAATTGGGTTATGTAATGATAAATTAGGTTCAAATATTCAGATTGTATTTAAACCGATTTGGAACGGGCCAATCGGCAATGTTGAATTATGTAGCTCGGTGATTAATGTCTGAGGAAAGGATTAAAACTAAATTAAGTTCAGTTTAGTGAAAATGGAAGGGTTTTTGCGATATATCGATTATAACAATACAAGTACAGTCAGTATCAAATATATTGTAACAGCCAAAGTGATCAAATTTAATAGTTCTTCACACCATATATTTTGTATGGTATGACGAACTATTTGGCTACTCTAGGTGTTACAATTATATTTGATGTTGACTGTAACATGGAGATGAATAGAATAAGAATAAGTTCATCTAGACTTAGAGCCACGTTTAAATCGAAGGCACTCGAAAAAAGTCCATACACAAGATATTTACAAAATGTTGTCATGATATAACAGAAAGATATTTGCAATTGGTGAAAATGAATTCAGCTCGTTTTAACCGAGATTTACGGCAGTTTTTTTATTTATCGGTTTTTAAGTCGTTAAAATGGTTTATATTTTTGTTTATCTAAAATAAAGGTAAATCTGAAATTACTTGTCGTAAAACATCACATGAACAAGGAGGTAAGTGTAATGAAAATTCACGTAAAATTATTTACGGTAGAGTTTCCGTTCAACAGAGGCTTCAGGTGAACTTCGCATTCAAGTTTAGGTATAATTTGTCAAAATAAATGGTGAATCCGTGTTTTACCTGAGTCCTTAATATAGGTACTCGAGTTTATTATTATCATCCTCAAGAAAATGTCTTTAACTCAGAATTCTTGTTTACCTTAAGAAAATTTAATATCGTGCCGCCCAGAGTGACAATACTTTAATGGTATTTGTGTTTCAATAGAACGAAACATACCTACCTACCTACTTGAAATGGAATCATTTAAGTAAATAATTGTTTGTATTGTTTAAGCTTATACAGAAACAGCTTTTGAAATTAATTTGGCTTAGTGTAAGTAATGAGACTAAATATTAAATAACTGTATAGTTTATTTTATTAACTACTTATATTACTAGAAATGACTCTCCCGATAGCCGCGGATAAAGATCACAGTAACAGTATCCTAATTTTAAAATACATATAACATTTAATACTCAATTTATATCAAATATAACTCCAAATTAAGGTGTACTGGATTTGCATAGGAATAATTTTCAAACAAATACAGATAATTCTGATTAGCTGTATTGCATAGCAAAATCATGGTGAAGTGGAGTTGTATTCTAAACGTGTTTTAAAGTTAGAATACGGCCCAAAGACTAATTCCACACCAATTTACCAGCATCACAGTCATCAACAACTCCTACCGTAATCCCTTTTTAAATCAAAATGGCAAACAGTGTTATTTCACCGCCCTGACCTGCTTTGCGTTTTATTGCGTTTACGAATCCATTTTATTTACTCAATGAAACAGCCATTATAGACCGTTACTGCCGAATATGGGACAAACAGAGTATTCTCAACTGTTTTTACAACTCCAAACCTTAACTTATATGTTCCTTTTACGACAATAGGTACGAGCAACGATCGTGGGTGGGTAGATCTGGATTATAGACATGTGTCTAAAATTAGGTGAAACGATAACATTCGCGTACGTGTATTGTGTTCTTTTTACGTTATTTATTTTATTTATGAGCTTTTTTATGGATCGCAAAAACATGGAAAGTTAATAATGTGAATTGGCTATTAGGGTATGAAAGAGGTTTATAGGTTGAAACTCAAGAAAACTCATATATGTACTCGTACCTTAATGACGGCTTAAAATCACTTCAAAGACATAAATAAGTAGTTCGTTTTCGAACTACATACGCGTGGTATAATTTTGTAATAAGTTTATAAGTGATATTTCATTTTACGGTTTTAAGCTCAGAAATAAGTAAGTGAATAACTCGCAATGCCAAAATAATTTAATTTTCCTAATCGAATTGGTCAGACTGGATTTGGAATTGTTGCGTAACAACAGTATAATGTATTGACTTGTGCACAAAGAGGGATTGTGTGACGTCAAATGGACATTCAAAACGCGTGGAAAATGTCCATCTGTAGTCATGTAGCCACAGGGTTTTCAGAATAGTATGCCCATTTTTTCCGCTAACATTATCCCAGTAATTATTAATACTCAGATCAAGAGGATTAAGAATATAATTTTCCCCAATTTTCTACACAAAATTTCAGTTTGGTGACGTCTCATGCAAAATGCTGTCACATACTGCCAACAATGTTAGTAAGAATATATCGCTCGGAAAAGCTCATTTTATTTCTATGAGTCAAAAGTAACTTGGTACAAGTTTTGACTTTTTTTTTATACGTTACTCAATACGCTCGCGACTCAGTTTTGGAATCTTGGCTGGCTCGGGTCTCAACTCAATACAAGCGCGAGAGGTTAAACAACAACTTTACTCCCTTGTATAATAAATAATTCTTTATAATTATAGAAATTTCCCGTGATTCCGACTAGAAAGCTCTAAAGAGGCTAAAGCAATGTATGGCATGACTGTTAGTAGGTAAATACTTCATCTTTTCTACGCAGAAACAACTACAGGCAGCTAGTAAAATATCGCCGTATTAAATATTATTTTTACAATTCGTATGACTCATCATTGAACTAAATATTAGAAAGTACTGAAAAACTATTTATTTACGACTACCGGTGACATGTGCCCCACCTGAGCTGGCCCACATACCGTCCCATTCACAAGACACTAAATCTATTTTTAAGGTACACGACTGCCCGTCAAATCCGGCTCGTAAATAGGACATCCTGGAGCGGTATTCAAACGTTCAAATCTTAATTTGTTATGGATTTGTTTACAATTTTGTCATCAAAATGATATCTAAAGAATGTCACTAAAAAGTTTGCCGTATTGTTAACAATAACAATAAACAATCTTAATTGCAACTTTGGATAGGTACATTGATAAGACTGGTACCTGGCTTTCAAACTAGGTATCCTTGTGTCCTTAGTTTAGGTACCTATATTAGACTGACGTAAAGCAATTTCATTTTGATATATATTTGAAATGAACAAGTCAAGACAAGTGATAACAGAAAAGTGCTACCCATTCCTTGGTATGATCAATTAATAATTCGAGAAAATATTTCAATTTACATAGGGTAACGCTGACAGTGTAATGGGGACATTTGCGCCAATCAATGACAACAATAATTATGTAATAACGACTAAGCCTTTTGCGGATTAAAGCATTGATTTATGTGAGACGAAGCGTGTTGTGGATAATGCATAGTGGATATTGTATTTGTTTTCTTGTGTGTGCTGACTGACTTGTAATTTTGTAATAATTAATAAATAATTATGGTTTTCCGATTATAATATAATATTTTACTTATCTCACAAGTATTTGTACATTGTTTCAACACAACTACCAACAGAACATCAGCCTGACTGTCTCACCCCATACACTTCGCCATTTACGTGCCATGGCTCTCGTTTGTTATGGAACCATTAGTGAAATTGAGCGGATTCCAGGAGTCCAGAGCAGATAATTGAGTCCGTGGTGCCGTTTTACGACCAATTTATCATTTTTTGCGCCCGAGAGCGGTTAACGATAGCTTCAAATGTGGTAGCACTTTACAAATAAAAGAATTGCCTGTGCGTGATGGCGTTTATTTTATAAAAGTGCATTTAAACACGCATTTGATCAAAGAAAATTTACGTAGATAAGATTTTTTTTGTGGATGTTCGCGAATTTAAACTTTTTCAACTACTTATAGTTATCATTTACTTTAGTGTAACACGACACAACATTACACTATACTTCGTGTAACATTTACTTTTGTCGAACAAACTTTACTCAGTAATTGTTACTCCAAATGGAAAAAAAATACAAATTAGTGACGCTTTGTTCATAATGAAAACACATATTTGGATTAAAAAATATAATGCAAAAGTTCAAATTGGCATTTGTAATAGAATTGTGGCTAACTATAATACAATTTGAATGGATAAACCTTTGTGGGCAACGATATATTTGATCATCAATTTCAACTTGAAACATCTAGCCAACTACTTTAATGCAGGTATTTCGATTGAAGGTACTTATTAAACCATCAAAGAGATTGTTAATGAGAAAATTATACAGCTCAAGCATTTTTGTACAAATGGAAAACTCTAGACTTAACGAACTTCGTTAAAGCAAGCCTTGCACATAAATTGCAAGCCAGTGCTCGGCAAAACTAGAAATTTCAAAGTAAACAAATTAAAGTGCAAACAGGTTGTTATTGCCCGTATATAATATTAAAAGTAGCAAAACTTACTTTCACATACAACATAAATATTTATTAGCGAACTGGTTCTGTTTGTAAGTAAGAACAACAATGCATTTATAAAAAGATTATTAACCTACTTACTTGTTAACTAACTAACCTAATAGCCGTTCCATGCCATGCCCTGTCCAAAAGTCCCCATCACGCTCGCGGCGTTGCCACGTTGTGTCGCGATGGAGACCTGTTGGAGAAGCCACGACCCGGATCGGGGATCGCCGCCTCTTTCCCTCAGCCGCTTGCCTAATTCCTGAATAAGGTTACGCGCCTCGTGGCCCCAATGCCCAGCTGTCTCGACGGCTACAGGTACGAAATCATAATATATGTCGCCTCTAGCGCTGCGTACTTAGAGTGTTTGTTCCTTGCGGCGGTCTCTGCCGCTGACCCCGCAGTATAGAGGATGTGTCTCAAATGGGATGCAGCAAACGTGCTGACACATGTGGCATCCCAAATAAGACACCGTCCTCTCCGCCAGGGGATCAGGGTGAGGCCGTCTGGTCTTTTGCCATCCGAACGGGACATAAATATCAGTTGCTCTTATGATAAAAAAATATATCTTTTAGCTAAAGTTTTTTTTTGAGTTGGCATTTGGGTCATTCCTCGTAAAACCAACGAAAATCTAAAAATTGCTTGTTTTGATTGCTGCTTGTTATTGATGATTGTTAATACATTAACAAATCAACTACCAATAATGAGATAAAAAGTAAAGTTTATCGAGATATAAATAATACTATTTCTGTCATGAAAATTGAAAAGTAGGTATATCAAACAGGCGTGAGCGTGACTCGCGTTACTCTTGCGGTGTTCGGCAAAAGGGGTCGTATTAAGACTCTTCATATGGGCCTCTTTTGCGCGCTGAAAACATTTTTTTTGTATTAAATATATGATGGAACAAACCAAAAATTGGTAACATATGCCCATAATGAAAAAATTTACTGGTATAACTGAAAAACCACGTGATTCCAACCCACTTCCTCTGGATTACTGGTCCAACGTGCTTTTATGATACATGAATTATATACCTATATAAACAACCTTCAATGACGATTAGATAAAAAAATATGCATCACGCTTGTACAGTTACCGGCAATAGTATCTTCCTAAATGAAGGCCGCAAAAATATGTGACACGCTCTTATGGCCTCACTAATAAGCAGTCTGGTAGGTAGTAGGTATAGTGAATAGTTATATAAGTATTGTATTATTTGTTTAAGTAAATCGTTCCCCACGGACCGCGGTTCAGTATAAGTGCTCAGAACTTCTCTAATCTCGCCTATGTTCTCCAACTTGCTTCTCGGAGGATTATAAATAAAACCTAACTTTGTTGGATTGTTGCTCTTTGGAGAATATGCACATAATCTACCTCAATAATACTAAGTGGTATTAGTGGCTGCAAAATAGCTGGAAAATTATTTACCCGCGTAACAGCCTATTTGTAAAGATACAGAGTTACCTACATTTTGTTTAGTTTGAATTTAAAACAAACAGTAAAATTTAATTATACTTCCTACCATTATTTCACTAGCTTTAGTTATTTGTATAGTGTGTTGAAATTATAAGGTTAACGACCCATCCATTTTGTCTATTTTAAACTATAATACTAAATAATTTTAGTAAGCACCGGCAGTTAATTTAATTTACCGACGCACTAAATCTATCGTAAAAAATAAATAAATCCGTTTATTAAAACAACCCTAAAATTTAATGATCCGATAACTTCCAGCATAAACATCTGGTACTTTTATTCTTTTGCGACTACAATAAAAAGGAAAGCGGCAGTATCTTTACCGCTGCCGTATTTGTGAAGCATCTGTAAGTACAAACAGACATAATAAACTCGTGCTCTCTCACACAAACTTCAGCAGAATGAGCGAGGCAGATGTGAATACGATATTTCAGTATGTGGTTGGGCTCATACAGGCGCTATCAGACGATCTCACACACGGAGTAACCGATAAAGCCCATAAAACGTACAAAAATAAGCCGCTCGAGACGCCCAATAGAATTAAAAAGACGTTCGCTGCATACAAATAACCGACACACATGCAGACAAATAGTCGATACGAGCAGAGACTATAGAGATATAGACGACCACAGCCTAAGAACTTTTTGAAGCTCACTGCTACTCCACCTAGTAGCTACTAGTGTACTACTAGTACGCTATTTGTTACTAGGTGGAGTAGCAGTGCAGGTGACATTTCTCTTACAAATTCGGTATCTTTAGGCGGCTTTCGGACAGAGGGCGCAATTTACTTGAGCTTCAAAAAGTTCTTAGGCTATGGTCGTCTATATCTCTATAGTCTCTAATACGAGTAACAACTGTTAAGGAAGCGACTTCAAAATAAAAAGGGTTAACTATTTTATCTATATATGTTATAGGATCCGTTACTGGCCATTTTTCTTCCAAAGTCCTATTGCGGGGACTATGTCTCCTGAGGGTTTCAGAGGATTAAGGCTATTTGCCCTCAGCATCGGTCCAATTAGCGGTGGCAGTAAACTTGACAAATGTTCAAATTCCAAAGGAAATTGCCATTTACGATACGCCACATGAAACTAAAATAAAAATTGTGAAGTGAGTCATTTGATAATTCTGAAAAATGATTGTTATCACAGAACATATTATGTTGTTGTTATTATAGGATGACAAAGAATGCCTGAGAACGCTTAAATTAAAAGTGGGACCGCTATTTTAGTTAGCGTCATTTGAAGTACAGAAATCGTAATTTCCTTTTGTAACATAAAATGATGAGACGAACACATGAGCCAAATCTTTTTAATGCAAAGTTTTCATCTTTTCTAGCCTGGTAACTAATAGTTATCGATCGGGTTGTTGCGATTTCATACAAGCTCAAAAGTGGTCACGCCTTTTGATTTATTCGAACTCAATGCAATTTTCATATTGATAGCCTCTTTTAACTATTTTTACGAGTAAGTATGATAGGTACTTGTAGTGTAAGCAATTATGCAGTAACTCAAATAGTGTACACACGATGTCTCATTTGTCCACGAATTGGCGGCAAATGCCGAGAAAATGAACTGTCACTGTCTATGGATCATGGCCGCGGGCTATTGCAGTGGAAGTGAAGTTATTAATGTTATTATCAATACGAGGCATTGTCGAGCCAGTGTTAAGTGTTACAGGTAATAAACAAGTGTAAGACAAAGGTTCTACAACCACTATAATACTTCAACGCGCGCTACGATGATTGGTATATTTGTAAACTTTACTCACATGCATGACACAGAAATGTCGCGCGCGGGCATCACGTCGGAATTCGGTGACACTTTATCTGTCTGTCGTCTGTCAAACCGTTTGTCTCTCAATCGTGAATGACTTTTTATTAGACAGTCTCTGTCGTCATTGCCACATCAAGGGGTTCTTCAAACATGCTGTAGTTAAAAGAAATACGTTATTTTTGTGAGGTGGGCCAGTCTGGTACATTTGCTATTAACATACCTACGAGTATCTATTGAAGTTGGGGGGAGGAGGAGGTAATGCTACATATAGGTAAATGCACAAGTATGTGTATAAAAATGATAACAGTTTGGTACCAACCTCGCACCAGCTTTGAAAAAAGACAATAGAATTAGAACGTTTATTGATGGCGTAATTAATACACGGAAAAAAATGAGCATCAGCAAATTACGTATTTGGCTTGATTAAGATATTTTAGTGGCATACAACCAAGATATTTAAAACATGGAATAAAGCTTTGCTAATGACAAACAAGCAATCATTGCTAAACGTTTCTTGGTTATTTTAACCAAGCACTAATTTGAATCGAAATCAGTGTCCTAGTAAATATAACCCTTAACGGTCTTAACTGATTCCCTTATTTATTTTTAACTTTAATAGTATAATTTTACATTCATACGTTAGCCAAGCTGACTTCTTTGATTTTAGGAACGAACTTTGCAGGCTCCATGTGAAGCGAGTCATTCGGTTGTAAATAGAAAAAACTTATTTATTCCTAGCTGTTTAATTTTTTCAGTGTACGTTAGCCTAATTAATGTTACACATCTACCCAAAGAGTAAATCTAAAAAGAGTACAGATTTCAATAACAATTATTCTGGTTTAACAACTTAATTTGACTTAGGTTTGGCCTGTAGGGTAAATAACGATCGCCGACTTTTTGAATTTATTTACACAAATGTTCATCCTCGTACTTATTCGTCCCACAGCTGGGTACGAATCTGCTCTCATGCAAGAAATGTTTACATATGCGTATAAAAAATATGCTTAAATTAATATTCTGATTACGGGCACGTCCAATGTAAAACTTTGCCAGTCCCTAAAAAAGGAGTGCGCTAGAACAATGAAAGCAGTTCACTGCGTGTATAAACTTCCACAAAACGTGTTCCATTTTCATTTTCATTGAGAGTAGCAGACTCCAAATTCGTGTTCAAATTGCCTAAGGACAAAAAACAAGCAGCTTATCTCGACATGTTTACTTAGTCAATAAAGGACCTCCAAATCCTGACACCCTTTTAAAGCTTAACGGTTAGCCTATTATTTTAGTATTATGTCCGGATCGATCATAGGATTTACCCTGCCCAAACATTAAGTACCTACGTTAGTAAATAGGTGCCTATACCTATAGAGCTTTATGTACGTATATTTGTACATAGATCCATATCTCTATCTTGGCTCGTATACATATGTTATTCTATCACAATGTACGTACGAAATATTATTTAATATTTTCCGGTCCGTTTTCAACGGTGGCGACTATCTTGACATCTAATAGAGTTATCCAGTTTAATCTCAACTAGGAATGGAAAACTGTATAAACAGTGACCAAATTAAGCCTTCGGTGCCCAGATTTGGAATCGAATCAAATATATTTGATCTTAATAAAATTTGTTGGGTTTGTAGCAGAGATACAGAAAATTAGAGAGTTTGTTTATGAGCTGGATCGATCAAGGGGTTGTGGACTTAGAAGTTAGAAGGCGAAAAGGAATCTTCATATGGGTCTTGTTATATTTTTTGGTCAACTCCTTGCAAATAAATCGCGAGTTTAGTTCGAGGCAGACTACTATTATAGGTTCTTATTATACAGTTGTTAAGTTGAATGAACCACGTAAACCAAAACCCAATTATTAAAGTTTCATCTAACAACCACATTGGTGTAAATATTGGTGTTAAATATTTACCCATAACATATATCGTGGGTAATTGGAGTAATTGTCTTGCTCGTAATTTAAACAGTATTGTTAATTATGAGCGGCTTGTGGGAATGTTGTTATTAGAAGGAGCAACTAATAAACGGCATGCTAATTATAGGCCGAGAGCTGCTCCGGCGTAAGAGTAGTAAACGCCATCGGATATTCATTCAACTGAGAACATGCGTGAAAAATATTTCATTTAGTTTGTTTAAATTTTTTTTAGTTTTAAGTTCAACAACGCCAAATTAATGTAATAAAATAGAAATCAGCAATAATTAAAAAAAATTGTAAATCTTAAAAAAAATACAATTTCAGCATTTATCATTAAAAATATTTCTAATGCAGTTATTAGGTTACTTGTGTCCTAACAAGAACAATATATGACAACTACTACTACAATTTACGCCTAATAAAATATCTCCGAAAATGTATTTCTTCCATACAATCTCCGCAACTCTACGCGGCCTGTGACGTCACCGAGCTTTCTGTATTGAAAGCAGAGACTAGGTATAGAGATATAGACGGCCACAACCTAAGAACTTTATGAAGTTCAAGTCAATTATCAAAGCCACCTAAAGATACCGAAAATGTAAGAGGAAATGTCAGCTGCACTGCTACTCCACCTAGTAGCTACTAGTGTACTACTAGTACGCTATTTGTTACAAGGTGGAGTAGCAGTGCAGGTGACATTTCCTCTTACATTTTCGGTTCCTTTAGGTGGCTTTGACATAGATGGCCCAATTGACTTGAGCTTCTAAAAGTTCTTAGGCTGTGGCGGTCTATATATCTCTATAGTCTCTGATTAAAAACTTCGAACCACAGTACAGAAAAGACTCCTGACTAATTAACGAATTTTAGACGCTTCGGGGCTACAATAGATAACTGATTTATTAGACATTTTTCTTGTATTATTTATATACCAAATAAAAGTTATTCAAACCATAATTAAATATGGATATGAACAGTGCATTGAGAGTTTTTTCAAATAATATAATGTGTCAGAAATTCATAATACGACTATATTTTTTAAACAGAAACAAACTACCCCCAACAAAGCAGACTTACCTTAAAGATAAACGTGCCGTAGTCTGGACTTAATGGTCCCTGGGATATAGTTGCCAGTGAATCTGCATCTCAATATGTCCCATTTGATTTTACGGTCCTTACACAAAATAGCAATGAAAATGGGCAGACTAGTCATTGCCCTTCCATGTGCAACTGAATAGGGTTGTTGACACAATATTCTCAAATAATATAGATATGGGTACCTAAAGATGGTTTAACTACAACATTCTATAAACTTGTTCGAGGTGATATCACGATTATGTAAATTCGAAAGCAAAAGAACGTTTGCCAACTGTTTATTACAGTACAAAATAGAGTGTCCGGATAGAGAAGAGTCTCATATACATTCTACGACACTTCTCTATCCTATACCCTATTTTGTACCGTTTTTATAAACAGTTGGCAAACGTTTTTTATTTTTGTGATATCACCTCCAGCAAGTTTATAGAATGTTCCTCCACTGACAAATGACAAACGCTGTAGCCGCCGTACACAGACGTGTCTATGTTTTCATCAAATGTTTGAAAGGGCCCAATCATGCGTTCTCCTTTTGTATTCAAGTAGGCCGCCATACAGCGCGCCTGTAATTTAATTGAATGTCATGTCGGCGGTCAGATTTTATCTTGCCAAGTCATACATATGTATTATGTACATCGAAATTAGGTATACATATGCAGCGATCTGCAAATTAGTTAATTTATCTGTTCTATCTGTAGATAATAACTATAGTTACGACGCTGATTTTCTCTGGACTCTAGACTACTAAAAACCGAAAACACATTTTTTTATTTCTTACTTTCACTTTATCTACGGTAATACCTAACTATGTGATGATTGCGTGCAATATTATGTCACATCTCTAGTGTCAAATTCTAGGATCATCGCTTTTCTGCCACATAGCTTTTGCCGAAAACATTAACTAAATTGGACAGGCCATTTTGGAGATCAATGCCTATTCCTTTGTACGCACAAACACAAACCTACAACAGGCCTATTCTCTTAAATATACATATCACCACCACCACCATACACCATCACCATCACCATCACCATCACCATCTGTGTTCCTTTCTAGAGAGGACCCAAGATAATAAAGTAAAGGGCATCTATTAATAGGTTACCAACTTCATCTTTCGGAAACTCTGAAAACAATTAAATAACCATTTGCAACTTACAAAGGTGTCCGGGGCACGCTACTAATAAAAAGTTTCACCTCTTAACGTTCGATAAAACCTTGCTCTGGGGCCGTATTCTAACTTTAAAAAACGCGTCTGAATCAAAAATGACGGAATTTACTTGAAAATTACTGCGTTGCAACTACAATACTACTTCAATATTGGTTGATTATTGGTTGAGTGTTGGAGTTATGTTTAAGACAGATTGTGTTGTTAATGTATTGTTTATACATTTTAAAATTAGAATATGGCACCTGATCAATGCAGTTTAATTTAATGAAGCTTAATAGGTAAATAAATTTTGTTCAAAATTTACAACTTCTTCGTTACCATCAACTGATATAACTTTGCCCACGATGCTCAACTTTGCCTGGCTTGAAAAACATGGTTTTCTTCAGCACAGCTCTGCTATTTATTATATCTTATTTCTGAGATGGCGGCATTTCTCCCATCTCAGGGATAAGATATAGTAGATGTTTGGTGAAGAGAACCATGATTTTTCAAGCCAGGCAAAGTTGTAGCAGTTGAAGGTACCTACATGGAGACCGCCTGCGCAGTTCTGAATAATATTTCGAGGATGCGTGAGGATGATGTTTCCTGTCGGAGTACACAATGCACAAAAGTGTTCATTTTAAGAAAAGTACAACAAATACTTGACGGTAAAAAATCTGATGAATGAAAACTTTGTTTAATATTGTTATTGTAATAGGTACAAAATGTGTAGAATTTTGTTCCTGACCTAATAAAGAGATTACCTACCTGTACATCTTCCTTCAATTCAAGTTTTCAAAACCTAACTACTGTTTATATTATTTATACGTAACAGTACCGTCAAGTCTGGCGACTTTGCCAAGGGTTACTAACTTTGCCACCAGCAGAGTGCATAAGGTAATCCTTTCATACCACCGACAACGTATATATTTTTTAGTGTTGTGCCTACTTTTAGTAGAAAATATGGTTATCAATTGGCAAAATTATTATGAATGAGACAACACCACGGCAACCAATTTCTTACCATTTCAGTTCCAAATTCGTCACTCACATAATCATAAAAGTTAGTGCTCAAGAACTTTAAAAAGTTTAGAGTACAAACATCGCATCCAGGTACGTAAATTTTAGATATTATGTTATTTAAATGGTAAGGAATGAATTGATTACCTTATAAATGCCGTAGTGTTTGAATTGAGTCCCATAATTGTTTTGGCAAAGTTACCAGACCACGCCGACTAATATGGGAGGGCATCTTTGCCATTTTTTGTAGCGGCCTAGGGTTGGTGGTACACAAGCATAAAATTTAAATTAAATTTTTCATAAGATAGATACTTTTTAGGGTTCCGTAGCCAAATGGCAAAAAACGGAACCCTTATAGATTCGTCATGTCTGACTGTCCGTCCGTATGTCACAGCCATTTTTATACTCGGAAACTATAAGACGTATCATTATCAAATTTTTACATAAAGTGTATTGTGTGTGCAGCTACTTAGTTTTGTAGAGAAATTGCTAAAAAAATATTTTTAGGGGGGCACTCCATATGTGTAAGTAATTATCAAAAAAATTTTTTTTGACAAATATCAACATGATGCACATCAATCGATAGGTCTCTAAAAATAACAATGGTCAAATGACTGAGGTTTCTTTGAACATTTTTTGATTAAGTGGATATTTTCAGAAATAATCGCTTCGAAAGTCATAAAAATTGTGTCCCCTCCCCCTGTAACTTTTGAACCGTAAGTCCAAAAATTATGAAAAAAAATCAAGAAGATACACCTTTTAATATTCTTTCAACCAAAATTATTTTAAGCATTATCGGTATAGGCGTTTTTGAGTTATCTCCAAAAAACTACTTAGGCAGATACGACCTTGCGATAATAATTTATTCGATATGGTCTAAGAGCTGGCCACGTCAGATGTGACACAATAATGAGAGTTTTGTAACCAGTCCAATCAGATTGCATAACAATCCCTATTGCTAGATCCGGGCATCTGGCAGCTTTTAATGGGTGGAGCACAGAGTGACAGACCAACAAAGTTTTTAAGTTGGAAAAAAGTTATACCGAAACAGGTAAAAACTGCTGAAGTTGTATCATTTATAGAGAACAGGGCCTATATTTTAACATTAGAATCTCAATTATTTGTGATTGGTTTTGTTGTTAACAATTGTATACAGAGTGTATGTTTTGTTTAAGTAAAAAAAACACAAAGTTAACTGTGACATACTTATTTTATTGGTAAGAATTACTACATATAAGTGTTTTGTTTCGATAATACTTTTGTTAAGAGGCGACGAGGCAGTTTGTGACGAAGCCGTTTTTTAAATATCTATCGTCAAGTTTAAATAGGTACCTAGGTAATCACAATTATTTACGAGTGGACCTGTGATAGGCCTCTTAAAGAGTTTTCTATGTTTCGTTTTTGATAATATTTTAATTAAGGTGTCTTTTATGTTTTCCCTGAGTACTTATGTAACCTGATTACTCGTATGTAACAAAATAAATAAGTACTTAAATAATTAATATTTTTTCATTTGTGTCAACCCTGACCACATTCACTGACTTTCTATGAAATTTTCTTAAATGTGTGATCAACTTTGCCACTTTTGCTGTATCTTTTTTTGTAATAATATATCATTAAGGATCAAATTCCGAAACTATTGTATCCTAAATACTGAATATTCTTTACTAATATTGTAAATACAACTAAATTACTATACAACGTAAAAATGCAGTTGGCAAAGTTGCCACATGGTATAGGTAACTTTGCCAGTTTGTTTTTTACTCGTAAAAGCTTATTATCCGTCATTTAATTTATAAACCATCTTATTTATGCACTCGTTGATAAATATATTATGTGTCGCGTCATTCATACTTCAGTGGTTTCATATGAATTCTGGTTAAAAATGTACTATGACTTTTCAACACCTGTGAAAAGTGGCAAAGTTGCCAGACTTGACGGTACCGTAACCTCGGGGTACTTTAGCCCTGGAGAGTAGGTAGCTTTGGCCTTTGGAGTTTACTTTAGGTTTTATAAATGAATTGAATTAATGCACATTGCCATGAGATTGATTGAAATTAACCGATAACGTTTTTATCTTCTTTATTAGACACTTCGATATGTGATTTTTATATGGGCTAAAGTATTTGAATTTGGCCAAAGTATCCCGAGGTGACGGTACGCGTTTTAGGGTTTTATTATTATAGAGTAAACATTTTGTTACCGCCTGAATTGGATTTAATATTCAATGAGCGGGTTGCCATCGTCCTGAGCTATATATTTGATGTCGTTTTTCTCGTTCCTTCACTTGTAGTAGTGAGTTTCGTTCGAATTCGCCCGGTTTATGTCCGAGATTTAATGCTTGGGTTGGGTTGGCGACTGTTGACAGTTTTAATAAAGGAGGCCCTGTGTTCCAAATGCTGCCGAAACCAAAATAAATATTCGAACTTTACAGATTGTACATTTTATTTAAATGAACGAGGCATCATTTTGATAACACCGTGCATCCACGTGCATCACAGTTTATAACTAGCAAGGTGTGATAAGATGCGCTGCGATTGATATTGAAGATATTTATTACCCACGCAATCTGGTACCTGCGTCGCCTAAATCGGCCTAATATTTCGTTTCTTTGTGTGTTTTATAATTATTTTTGTTTTTGTGATATTGTAACTCTCAATTGATAAATAAAATATATATCACTAAGGAGGCAACACAACATAAAATTTGTACTTACTACAAATTGGTTCCCAATTCAGCAAGGTGGTGGCCTATTGCCCCTCGCTGATCTTCCATTCGGGTCATAGGTGAGATCAGACTATGTAAAGTTCATAGTAAAGTCAAAGCACTTTTTGTGTTTCATGTATATGTTAGCGTATACTTAACTATGTTTACAAACCAGAGTAGCAAAATAGCAACATCTTGATCGAATACTTTTGTAGTTCGATTCTTTAAATATCTTTTTAAACTGGTTTGCATACGGATACTTGTCTGCGGTCAATGAGAATATAATCCAAGGACAGAACTCGAGGACGAGTGCTTACGGGAATGAGGGTTGGTTTAACTATAGTGGAGACGGGTCGCCGTAGTATCTAGATAGTATTGTATTTGTATAGATGTAGTGAATAATCCTTTTCCATCGTAAAAAACTAAAAACCCACCATTAAGAGTCGCCAGGACGCTCGCGTTTCCATACAAACGTAGTTTAGCTCTTATTTTAAAACGACATGCTTTAGAACCACTAAATTTGGCATGGGCATTTTAGTAGTACAGATCTATGTCGGTAATTCGTTTTCGTTGCTAAAAATTGTACTACAAAGAAAATACAGCCAGATACAGATTTACATACAAAACTTATTTTTGCTATATTTTCTTTGTATTACAATTTTTAGCAACGAATACGAATTACCGACATATATCTGTACTGCTAGAATGCCCATGCCAAATTTCATGGTTCTAAAGCATGTCGTTTTAAAATGAGAGCTGAACTACGTTTGTATGGGGACGCGAGTTCACGCGAGCGTCCTGGCGACTCTTAACGAAGTACTTTTCCTATTGTGTTTGTTGGAATTGATTAAACGCGAAACTTAATACATACCTAATGTAAATGAAACCGTATTGTTGTGCGGATGTGAGACTTGGGAGGTCACTAACGACATCTCGCGTCGGCTCCAAATCTTCATCTACCGCTGTCTCGCCGTATGCTCGTGTATACTATTCTGGCCCGAGAGTCTCCAACGTAGATCTGGCGAAACGCTGCGGTGAGACTCCGATCGACCAGCAAATCAAGCGCCGCATGTGGAACTGGATCAGCTACGCTCCGAAGAGATCGCGATCACAACCCGAGGCAAGCCCTAGACTGGAATTCCCAAGGAAAGTGGAAACGTGGCCGCCCTAAGCAATCCTTGTGGCGAACTATCATCGCAGAGCGCATGTGGAGCGAAATGAAGCGCGAAGCTCAAGACTGAACGGGCTGGTGAAGCACTGTGGGCGCCCTCTGCTACATCTAGGGCACATAGGATCGTATATGTCACGTAAGTCATGCAAATCATGATGTCCTTGTTTATACTTATGTATAACATGAATACAATGCGTGTATATATTTACGTAATCGGGAAAAAATACGTTTACTAAGCATCCCGTAGAAGACATAAAACACGTTTTTACACGATTCAACAATTCTCACATTCGTTGGCAAGCATTAAAAAGAAACGTTCATAGCGACCGTTATTAGGAGGGTCTAAAGGGTGCGAGATTTATCCCCAGGTTACGTGCCGGGCGAGATTCAAATTACGAGCAAAACGTGTGTCAGGGTCATCGATTACTGCGTACTTCTGACTTCTGGCTCAGGCGTAACAAAACGTCTTTAAAATATAGGATACAGAAAATATCATCTTGCTTCGGCGATTTTCACACTGCTGCATTTCCCGCATGCGGCGCCGGTGCGCCAGCAAGATACCGTCACCTCGGGGTACTTTGGCCAAATCCAGGATACTTTGGCCCATATAAAAATCACATATCTAAGGGTCTAATAAAAAAGATAAACACGTTAACGGTTAGTTTTAATCAACCTCATGGCAATGTGCCACTAATTCAATGCATTTATAAAACCTGAACCAAGTAAATTCCAAAGGCCAAAGTTACCCTCAAGGGCTAAAGTACCCTGAGGTTACGGTACCGCTCTGCATATGTATAGCGCTGTTATGCATGCACACACGGAAAAAAAAGCTTCCCGGATATTCTCAATCCAAGACATTATACATATTATCTTGAAAATATTTCCTCGTGACAAGTATTTATTTCCTTTACCAAAAATATGATTCTTCACTTAATAAAACCACGTTTTCTTAAAATAGAAATACAAAAATGTATTGTTTCAAGAGTATATTGAGTAAATAACGGAGATTGTACTTTAATCACCTAGCTTATGCTTGCTTTTAGTGAAACTTGATCTAAAATGAAGATATAAAATAGGTACTACTGGTACTAGGTATTTATGAAAAAAGTTGTCCAGAGAAAAAGGGGGGTATACTCTAAATAGAATCATGTATTAACATTCTGTCTGCATCGCATCTGATTTTCCTTAATATCCCATTTTCTTTTTAATAAAACCTTTGTTTGCGAAAGTTATTTGATGTCGTAATGTGTTGAGTCTGGTATTAATAGTGTATGAAGTATCTAACATATTTGTTAGCTGGCATTAAGACTCCAATAACATTTCTATTTTAAAAACTTGGACGCGCTCCGTATTTACTTCACATTTGTTGTCATTGTCAGATAAGTTAGAAATTGGAAGTCAATATTAAAATCCGTCAATTCAGTAGCAGATACGTTTTATCTATATACACTTACTACCTTTAACAAAAATATTCTAAAAAGGAAGTTACTTAATTAATTACTTAAGAAAAAATATAGTGAAATCGTACTTAAACCCTACATAATATAGCTATAGGTATTTTATTTTAATATTGTATTAGATCGAGTACTGTAGTGTATCCTTTTACAAGGGTCCGTACCCAAAATAATAAAAAACGGAACACTTTTATTTTCGCCATGTTTATTTATCCTTCTGTCTATCACCAGCTTAGCTCAGTGACCGTTAGTAAAAGAACGCTGGCATGAAAATACACCTATACACTACATAGATCAATCA
Source organism: Pammene fasciana (assembly GCA_911728535.1). Taxonomy (NCBI): domain Eukaryota; kingdom Metazoa; phylum Arthropoda; class Insecta; order Lepidoptera; family Tortricidae; genus Pammene; species Pammene fasciana. The sequence goes on from OU452287.1 coordinate 13,685,273, forward strand.
TGTCAAAATTTCAATTTTTTTTTAATCTGCACCAGAAACATGGTTCGATAAGCTCAAGGCCTATTTTTTACTTTCATGAGGGACAAAACACAACTGAGCTGAATTCAGCAAATGCAGAGACAAAATGCTTAATTTTTTCTATGGTTGCTTAAAATTGTATGGAGGCCATACGTAAAATGTCCTATAAACTTTTCCGGAATACGCCTAGTTTCAGAGTTCATACCAATTTAAAAAAAAAACTTTTTTTATTATGAATTATAACTCAGCACAAAACGCCTTTTTGTTGATAAAGTTTTTGCCACCATCGGGCACAGGTAATAGTTGGGCAAAGTAAATAATAGCTAATATTATCAGCGGAAATCTCTTTCTAATACATGGGATTGAAAAGAGACTTCCACTAAATATTATTAGTTACAAGTTGTTATGCAATCGGTCCCTTATTGACATAAATCAAACTGACAAAGAAAACTCTGCATAAACTATTTTTTTTAATGTACCAATTCAACATTTTGCTCCGTAAATAGTGAATTAAGTCTAAAAGACTTAACCCAGGATAGTGTATGTAAATTAAACGAAAAGCATTTCATTTCTCAAAAGAAACTCCAGCACATTTTTCTCAAATAAACTGATTCGTAAAATGCTCGGTTTACAAGAAAAATTGTTGAGATTTATTACTTCTTCAGCTTTAATAAGATCTTTTAGCCATTTCATTTGACTTTGGCATTTAAAAAATGCATTGTCATTTCACACCCTTTATGGGGCCACTGATTTAAGTCAAAATGAAACTTATGTACCTGCTATTAGGATTTGAAATCGTCTATCGATTCCTAGACATAAACTGCGATTTATTTATTTAGATATTGTTTTATGTGACAAGATAAACGCAATAAAAGTTTAATGATGGCCATAATGTTATGTTATGCTAAGCAAGCAGTAACATTATCGATATGTTTTGGACCATAAAAGTAACTAATCAGATTAGTTTTATGGTTATTTTCTATCAACGTTTTACTGGTCGGATTGTTTAATAACTACTTCAGTTCAATCATAGGATAGCAAAGCTATAAACAGCTTCAAATTAAGTATTACAGTCGACGTCAAATATATGTTCACACTTTTGCACCTTATTACTAAGGAATAAGGCGCAAAGTATGAAAGTAGTCACTTTCTGGGACCTAACTGAATCAATATTACTCGTACAGTCGCCATCAGATATATCGGAGCGGCCAAGGTGGTCACAAATATCTTAGCTACGCCTCTATTGTCAAGGCGATATAGTGCATGTTCAGATATTTTTGAGTACCCTATTTGATGGCGACTGTCCACGTACAAGGGCAATTTCAAATCCAGTTGGTACAGTCGCCATCAGATATATCGGAGCGGCCAAGGTAGTCACACATATCTGAACAACGCCTCTATTCTCAAGGCGATAAAGTGCATGTTCAGATAGTTTTAAGTTGGCCTCTCCGATATATCTGATGGCGACTGTACGCAGTTTTTGAAAATTTTATCATAAACATGGTACCTAATTTCAAGATGGTTGTTAAATTATCATACAGGCAAATGAACAAAGGCAGTGAAAACGGGTCAACATGTGTACCTACTTACAACTTCGCGTAAAAACATCTGTATATTTCCACACGAAGAGTTGCTATTTATTTTTTGTCTAATTTCATAACTTTTCAATGTATAATATTGTTAAAATATTATGTACCGGTGACCAAAATATCAATTTCTAATTTCCTGAGTGTTTATCTTGTGGAAAGCCTAAATTCGCCCAATAAACTTAACGTATTAAGTTAGTATTCAATGAAATGGAAAATACAATATTGAAATGGAAGGGTAAAAATTGAATTTGTTTGAAGAGGCTGTTATTTTAGGACACGAGTAGATGGATGAAGCGGCTGAAATGTCAAAACGTGATGTTTTCTTTCAAAAAAATAATTTCGGATCCTTAAATTTTATGTATATATGGAATGAAATTTATTTTATTATCTTTATATATTATCAAATATCATAGAATATCAAGTTAAAATATCACATTAGGTACAATTAAAACAGTACAGATCCACAAATGTCAAATAAAATAATACAAATTCCATACAAACGAGAAAAAAAAAGGTTAAGAATTATCACTAAAAATACAAGCTAGTTACTCCTAAATAAAACTAAGCACAACCATGTAACGAAAATAAAAAGCCTATCCAACAAAATCGACCCGCGACCAAATTAGAAATCATAATAAACATTAATTTACAAATTTCTATTCTCTAGATAAAATATTAGTACCTATTGAATCTATTCAAGAAAGAAGGTGAAATTTAATCGTTTTTTCCCGTACCTCCATACTTATCTACGCATCGGGTAACATTTTCCAAAAACATACAGAGAGTAATTTTTTTCTTATAGATTTCTGAAAAACCTACAGTTTTACTTTGAAAGTATTTGAGTATAAGAGCGTTATCACACTTGCGATTTGCGAGCGAGTTTTGTATGGGAGCGAACACGCCGCGAGTTCACCGTTCAACTGCATTGTTTGATGTATGGATCCCTTGAGGTAAAGAACTTGGCAAATTGATGCCTGACTTGAAAAATGGTTCTCAAAAAATCGCTCAATTTTCAAAAGCCTACAGGACACCCCACACCATGCGATGGGGTTGGTAATCCTAGAAAATATTCTTTAAATTGATTAGTTTATGTATACCTTTGTCGGTGTAAACGGTTCTTAATTTATTACGGAACCATTAAAAAAAAGCTGCAATAGCAAGACCAAAGGATCCGGATATAATAAAAACGGACAGTGTCTTTATACTTTCAACCTGATACTAAAATTATATCCGGTGTAAACCTGCTTCCAAAAGGCAGTATTTCAATAGAGTGACTACTTGAGATGCGACATTATGTGTACGAGAAAAATTTCCATTATCCGGTCTATTCCCGCGTTCGTGGTTCCGCCATAACTTGTTTTTATTATGCAGTAAAGACGAAAGCACGTGCACTATTGAAACGCATCCACTATTTAAAGGATAAAATATAATAGATAAATTAATATTTATTTATATTCAATTTGGTGATTGTGGCGCCATCTTTTGCCATTCTTTTTTTATTAATGACTTGTTCTCCTTGCTTATAGGAAATAAAATGTCTCTGGCTGATTCACTATTTGACAGCGTGCAGCGGGGCGAGTTGAGGTGACATAGATGATATCCCTTTAGTTATTTTTTTTTCACATTGTGCACTGTATAATCGTTCACGTTACACCCACCATGCACTTCATATACACCGAATACGCAAGACTAAGTGTAAGATGTAAATGTAATAAAAAGAAATAAAAGTTCCTGGAGTCTACATTTGCAAAACATGAGTTACAGGAGCAACACAAACGGCGTATAATGAATTCACAAACCAAGCCCAAGCCAAACATTATGCACGGAGTTTGCGTACACATGTTGTGATAAAATTTGATTATGAAACGTTGCTTTTGAACCGCGTGCTCCATCTTTTAAAAAAATTCTATTACCAACGCGTACTACAACTTTGCCTATGATGCACAACTTTGCATGGCTTGAAAAACGTGATTTTCTTCATCTTATTCCTGAGATAGCCGCCTTCCGCGCTCCCAACTCGGAAGATATAAAGTTGCCGTTTAACCTCTTGTACTTATATTGAGACCAGGGATGTTACAGAGCTCTGGTTCCGGTTTCATTAAGTCGGAACTTCCGGTTGGTTTTAAACATCCGCTTCGGTTCCAGTTCTGTTACTTTCAAAACAGAACTTATATCGGATGGCATAGCAACGCAGCGGGGGAAATGTGCGGCGTACATAAAAATCTAACAGGTTTATTTGCTCATCTCCCCGCTCGCCACGTGCTGCACTAATTGTTGTCGTCCACCTATCACTCGAATTCCGATTCTGGTTCCGGTTCCGATTCCGTTTCTGGTTCCAATAAACTAAAATTAAAACATCTGATTCCGCTTTCGGTTCCGATAAAACCACATTTGTTACATCCCTGATAGAGACCCAAGCCAACGAAAGATTTCAAAAGATGGTTTAAAAAGTGGAATCTTGAGCGTGCGAGGGCACCAAAGCGCAAGAGGTTGAACAAACTCTGTCTCCGACTATAATATTTTCTGGGATAAAAAATATTACAACCGGTGTATTTTCTGTTTATAAACTACACACATAGTTCGTACATAAATATTATTATAATCCTTGAAATTAGGGTTGTATAAAACAAAAAACTTTTTTAGTTTTATTTAGTTCTAGTTTTTAGTTAAGGTTTATTTAAATAGGTAAGTTTTATTTATAATTCTCATTTGTTATTTATTTATATTCTTGTACCTGCCAATAAATCCATTGCAATAACATAAAAAAATACAAAAAGTTTATTATAATAGAGTTGTGTCTTAAAAAATATAATAAGTCTGTTGGGTACCTACATTACGTAAAAATGTTGGATACGTATTTTTCTTTTTTTTGTCGATGAAATAAAAATACGTATGATAAGAAATTCGCACAATCTACGTTACACACTCGTGGCGAAATGAATCTCTATTCTACTCGGAAACCCTAATTTTGTGTAATCGTCTACATAATGCGAGCATGTTCCTTAGCGGCATACAAAGCGACATGCTTATTGTTAACTCCCCGCTTTATGATGATTTCCTTACCCCAAGTTTCTCAAACGACTCAAACATGACATATACAGGATTATACAAAGACATATTTCCGGAACACTGACATATAACCAAAGACTAGTTATTAATAATAACTGTCAAACTTCGTGTAATGTCGCGATGCTCACCCGTTGTTGCTGACGATGACGACATCCCTTAATCAGAGGGCCTACCACGAACATGGAAATTCGAAATATGACTATTTGCGTTTCTATCGTTCTTGCTAATGCGATCAGATCTCAGTCTCATCCGTTTTAAACGGCACTGTAATCTCAGCCTAATCTCGGTGCATTTTTTGCCAGAAGCCTCGAGTCGTTTTATGGGGGCTAAATAAAAAGGCGACAAAATATGGTAAAATTTGGAAGTTTCATTCGATACAACTTAAAATTATAGAATTAGTTATAGGATCCTAGCGCTTCCGGAGCGCGTCAATCGCACAAACGCGAATGCTGGGTTTAACTAGGTACCTACAGTAAACGTTAACTTACTGGTAAGTACTACACAAATACCTTATATATGCACTGGTAACCCACTAGGCGGGCTGTTAGTCTGCACCGGATATCCGCAACAGAACTGAAAAACTCTAGAATCGGCTACGAGCGCAGCGCGTAGCAAACTGCGCGCTGCGGTACGGGAAGCGTACAGTCGAGTTCGTTAATATCGACGCCTCCAACTGAATAAAAATATGTGAAAACAACCTTTTTTGTATGGGTATAAGGTTCACATATTTTTGTTCAGTTGGACGCGTCGATATTAACGAACTCGACTGTACATATAAAAAAAAATCAATTATTAATAAAGTTTAAAATGAAGGTTATAAGTTTTAAACACAAAACTTCCGTGAGAATCAGACATATTAAATAAATACACACGGGTTTTTAAGACTTAAAAGACGTGAGTAACCCGTGTGTATTTATTTAATATGAAGATTATAAGTCTTTATTATTTACTCATCTCTTAAATAATACAATAATTACATTCTAACTTCGTTCCCGGAGCTTTACAATTATATTACTTAGTTGAGGGTCCAATTATATTATGGACATCACTCGAATACCCTTACGAGTAATACCGCCTGTTATAATGATAGTATTTTATTTCGATTTCAGAGTCGAATTAAGGAAAACCTTTACTTAATAAAGGTGGCTTTCTTAATGGCCACCGAGGACAGGTAAATTGGGGGGCTTGGATTTGTAGTTGTACTAATGAATTAGATTCTTCGTGGAACATAAGATTTCACATAACATCTTTTTATAGTGCATAGTATGGTAAAAGAAAATACAATGCTAAGTAGGTAAAACAGGCGGTCTGTTGCTAAAAATAAAACTTTTTGTAGTAGGAAAGCTTATGAACTTACAACAATGAACCATAGTAATCAGAGTTTCAAGATGAAAGTAAGTAGAATGCTTCAAAAAGTACTTACTAAAACACAAAAATATACAAATACATGCTTTAGTACAATAAACGTGTATTAATCAATAAACTAGGGATACACGCACAGATCTGCCTGAAGGATTTGTCTGGCGGATATGCCCGGCGCACAGATCCGCCCATGTATGGCGCGAATTGGACACGGATTTGTCTGCGGACACATCTGAATAGCGCTATACATGGACGGCTGTGTCCGCCGGGCATATCCACCGGACAAATCCGGCTGGCAGATCTGTGCTTGTATCCCTAGCTAATATATTAACGAAAGCAACTGCAACATCAAAAGGTTGTGTGATATTAAAATATATTTTTGTCCAAGTTTCTTTCCCTACGTAAAAAAACCGGTAGGTAATTTTATAAAAAATATACTACGTAAAAGGTTATTTGGATTTTTAAATAAAAAATCATATATATAAACTGTAAACTGAATTTTCCTAACAATAGAATGTAACATTGACGCCAACACAAAGCACAAACAGCGGTAGATATTTGCTCTTAACTAGGTTTTACTCTATAGATTTATTCGTCTTTTACTCAAACTGGACCTTTGCATTCCTTTAATTTAGTTAATCTCATAAAGAAGTTTGGTTTTCTCAAAAGACAATCAATTCACACATTTTACACCAATAACAACTGTTTGTAAAGACTATTGTTTAAAATTATGAATGGATATTAAATCGTTATTTGTGCCACTCCATTGAAAAAAGGACATCTTTCTCCATATGGAGTTACCAGTACTTTCTAAAACTACAGAATATACACTATCTGTTAGTGAAAGAATGAAGTGTCCTTGTAAACCAACAAAGTGGCCCCTTGCACTAAACTCGCCCACATTTTCTACTTCAGCATATCTACGTTAATTATAATTATGTAGATAGTTACTCGTATTATAAAAAATGTCACATAGGTAAAGAAAAATTATGTTTACCCTGCAGCAAATTAGGAAAGTTACATGTATTGTATGTTTAGGCGCACCCAAATGAACCCAATATCTTTCGCCCGTTTCCAGGTCAGGCTCGTGGATCATTATGAATATGCCTTGACCGTGAAGCGTGGTCTAGTTTCACATAAATAGAACTTTGTTTACGGTCAGTTTCCGTACTTCAGAAAGGCTAGGTGAAGCGGAAATATCAACCTGACCCGATGCCTTAATTGAACAGGAAAACTACGGGATGTGATGGGACGTTGCTGAAAAAGTGACTTTTTAGGAGTTGGTTAGCGTGAGGAAATTTCGACTTTGCGCTCCTTTATTTGTTCTGCCTCAATGTTGCAATCATGCAAGTGCCTTTGTATTAAAATTATAACGGTTCTAATTTCAGATCAGAAAATATGGTGTAATAAAACCAGTTTTGCGTAAAAAGTAATTAAACTAATTAAGTACCGACAACAAACAACAAACAAGAATAATGCAGTACCGACGTTCTATTTCTATAGTTACCGTCAAATCTGGCAACTTTGCAACAGGTGTTGAAAAGTCATAGTACATTTTTAACCAGAATTCATATGAAACCATTGAAGTATGAATGACGCGACACATAGTATATTTATCAACGAGTGCATAAATAAGATGGTTTTAAAATTAAATGACGGATAATAACAGTCCTATTCAATATTTGCAGAGGGCATTACAAAAGTACTGAGCTTCTTGAGCATCTGGGCTTTAGAGTCCCTGCGCGCAGAGCGCGCTCACTTCATTCCCTCGCCTCGTTCGCTGTCCCGATTGCCTCGACCCACGCCGGCTCTCGCGCACCTTTACACCGTATTTGTGAAGAGTACAATAAGTTTTGGGTTTCAGTCGACATATTTCACTTCAATAGATATCAATACAAGGAAAAAGTGTTAAAATTGGCAATTGACTATTAAAGTATACATATTCTATGTTTAAGTAATTTTTTGGCTTAGGGACCACTATTTCTTGTACGCACTCCGTTTCATGAGGTTGCCTTATATTGTTGTAACATTTGTAGTATTGCTATTAGTCGATATTTGTAGTTAATAAGTTAAGTGTAGTAATACTTCTGTTGATATATGTTTCAGTGAGAGCTGTTAAGGGAATAAGTGAATGTTTATGTTGTGTACTAGAAACCTTATCTCTAGCTCATTTATTTCTGTTTGCTTTCCTAATAAATAAAATAAAAATAAAATAAGGTTGCACGCGTAAAAAAGAAACTGGCAAAGATACCTATACCATGTGGCAACTTTGCCAACTGTATTTTTACTTTCTTAAGAAATTTAGTTGTATTTACAATATTAGTAAAGAATAATCAGTATTTAGGATACAATAGTTTTGGAATTTGATCCTGCGTGACATCTTCACACAAAATAAACCACAGCAAAAGTGGCAAAGTTGATCATCCATTTAAGAAAATTTCATAGAAAGTCAGTGAATATGGTCAGGGTTGACACAAATGAAAAAAGATTATTTATTTAAGTACTTATTTATTTATTTGCACACGAGTAATCAGGTTACATAAGTACTCTTGAAAAACATAGAAAACACTTTAATAAAAATATTATCAAAAATTAAACATAGAAAACTCTTTAAGAGGCCTAACACAGGTCCACTCGTAATAATAGAGTAATGTAATTTGTCTCCCGCTCCACGTTTGATGAAAAGTATAAAAAGGACCTATCTTATCAAAAATGTAATTAAAAATTTTTGCTTGTGTACAACCCTAGGCAGCTACAAAACATGGCAAAGATGCCCCCCATATTAGCTGGCGTGGTCCGGTAACTTTGCCAACAAAATTATGAGACTCAATTCAAACACTACGGCATCTATATGGTAATCAATCCATTATATTCCTTACCATTTAAATAACATAATATCTAAAATTTACGTACCTGGATTCGATGTTTACACTCTAAACTTTTTAAAGTTCTTGAGCACTAACTTTTATGATTATGTTAGTGACGAATTTTCAACTGAAATGGTAAAAAAATGGCTTCCGTGGTGTTGCCTCATTCATATTAATTTTGCCAATTGATAACCATATTTTCTCCTAAAAGTAGACACAACACTAAAAAATATCCGTTGTCGGTGGTATGAAAGGATTACCTTATGCACTCTGCTGGTGGCAAAGTTAGTAACCCTTGGCAAAGTTGCCAGATTTGACGGTACTTATTTTTTTAATCGTGTAAAAAAGTGTGAATGGGAGTCTTTGGAGAAGCGGATGTAGAAATATTTTTCTGAGGTGTCACTTTTCATTTGTTTTTTCAAATAAATAAATATTATTGGGACAATCTTACACAAATCAACCTAGTCCCACAGTTACATACACTAGTTAAATACATAGAAAACATCCACAACTCAGGAACAAATATCCGTGATAAACACAAATAAATGCCCTAACCCAGGATTAGAACCCGAACCGGGGGGGATAATTATCTTGTTGAAAATGGCTGCTTTCCACCCCTTGGTTAACAATTTACTTAAAATACCTCCTTTTTTATAATTAGTAAAATAACGGTAGATTTCATCCAATATGTCTTTATTTTTCAGCTATTTTTTTTTAATGAGGCTATTTGTTTCCTTTGATACGCTTATTACAATATAAGAGGCAAGATGGCGAGTTTTAAAATAGTTTTCCCTGAAATCGCACTATTTTTCTAATCCCAAAAAAACGATTTATGGATAAGTGCCTACCTATTGTTAGTAATTAAGTTTTACTACTATTACATTACGATTTATGTAATATTGAGGACTTTGAGTTGGAAAATACAGTTCAACAAACCCCCAAAAATAACGTAGAATATCACTGTTACTTTATAAGCTGATTTTGTACTGAAATCTCGTTTATTTTTCCAATTTCTGCTTAATCGAAAAGGGATTCGTATTCAAATAAATATTCGTGTTTCAAGACAGGTTTGAGCGCTTAGTCGTTAAATCTTGCAATTCTATAATTGCTTTCTAGAAATACCAAATAATTTCTCATTTATTTTGCTACAGAAGACAAGCGTTTGATAAACTATTATTTAAAATACTTATCTTTGTTACTGGTTCAAATACCTTCAGGGACTACACGATTTGTTAATTTTAATATTTCAATAAGATTTGATTATAGGTAATCGAGAGTAGAACTGTATGGTAAATATTTATTTAATTACAGGCAACGCGATTTAATGAGGTACAGATAAAAGACCTTTGAAGCAGTGGGACACTCTTGAATCTTTAATAATAATAATTACTATATATCTAAAAAGAACTGTCTTAAAGGGCCTCTGCGCTGATAGCTTCGACTCCATGGTCCCGTGATATCTAGACATAAAATAACTAACTAACATTAAAAGACGCCTTAAATCTTAAACCAAACTGACCTTACCTTACAAAATTTCGCGCCAACAACAGGTAATATTTCCCTCAGAATTTTAAAGCCACGAAGAAAATTCCCACCAAATAATTGCGTGAAACTTAAATTCAAGAGGCGTGTGATTAAATGTGAGATATGGTTCAAGGTTTCCTGTCACTCTCAGGCGGTCCTAAGGGCTCGTGCAGACGAGTAAGCAAGTCCTGATGACGGTAAATGATCTTGAAGTTTCGCCTGCGGCTTAATTAAAGGTTCACGAACTTTATTGACGTAAACATCGCAGTATAGGTATTAGGTATACACACCAATGGTTTATTTCATGTGTCAGTCGCAGATTCGAAGCAAATAAATAAAATATTAATTCAATTTTTTATTGGATTAAGCAGAACGTCTGCTAACGATACCATAACGTTTAGAAATAAAGGAAAAGTAGAAAAATCCGCTGCCTCAGGCGAGACTCGAACTCGCCTCAGCGCTCAGCTGCACTCAGCACTGCACCTGCGCTGCGCTCAGTTGGTCAGAGCGATGGGCATGTTTCCCAGAGTCGCAAGTTCGAGTCTCGCCTGAGGCAGTGGATTTTTGTACTTTTCCTATATTTCTAAATATTAATTCAATATCCCAACCTTATGAAATTGCACTTATTTATTTAGTGTAATGCTCAACTGCTGTAGTTTTAATATCACAATCTGTATGATAGATACGTACCTACATACTGTACAGTCGACGTCAAAGACATCTTTACATTTTTGCACCTTATTACAGTGGAGTAAGGTGAAAAAGTGTAAACATATATTTGACGTCGACTGTACCTAGGTACTTTTTTTGTACACCCGATAGCAAAATATAGTGATACTCTCTAAAAACAGTTCTACAACAATTCCATTTCCTGAAAAAAAGCTATGCAACAGAATTAGCTGTAATTCTTTGCTATACGATCTTCGTCAACTGACGGTCTTTGCCGAGTTAACATTACTTATATTTACGAACTAAAACCTCACTTGCTGGAAAAAGATGCATATTTGTATCTACTTTCGGTAGACATAAATCAAAATAGATAATTTAATTTGAACATGTTCGGTCTTCGAAGTTCTTACAAGGGTATTCTATCACACGTGGACGCAAAAAGTAAAATACAGCGAAGATAAATGAACCCCGACTTATCAGTTTTTGCACCGTCAGAATTTACGAGCATTGTCGGCATAAAATAAGTGTTTGCTACACTCTGTAGTGTAGACGACCCTTTCAAATGCAAATCGGAAAGTTTGGGTTACTCCAACTTCCATCCTTTATACGACGATCGGCGTTCGGCGTTCGACGTCAATAACACGCCGGTCGGCGCAGTATGGGCGTGCCTTGAACTTTCAACTTGGAGTTTGGAAGGAATCAAAGGTCCATTTGAGTTAACTGATGTGTTAAGATTAGATTGAAATTGTACTGATTTGTGGCCACAAATCAGTACAGTAGTAGTGTTTTCAGTTTTCAGTTTTCAGTTGTTTGTGAAGTGTCAAATGGGCCCCTTTGATATTCACAAACAACTTAAATGTGAGAACTCTCATTTATATGTGGGTATATTTAGGTCCTCAACATTTCATTATAGAAAAACTGTACTGAGGAAACTCATAACCTTTAATTTTGGAAAAGATTATATCTACATGTAAATAGGGTAGGTACTGGATAAACCTGGATGTCTTTTTATCTTTATACTTTACTGCCTGTGTATAAATGTATTTAAAATGAGTTTTCCCAGAATAAATACAGATAAATTAAAAACAGGTTTTGATCACCAAACATAGAAAATATAGGAAACGAGGAAAATAGTTAATTCATTTTTTATTTTTATAATTCAGTTGTCAATTTTATCAGCAACGTTCGCACACTCCAAATTTAATTTATTTTGCATAAATAAAGCAAATATAGCAAATACAGCAACTCTGAAAATGGGGGCAAGGCCGTTGTGCACAGGCATTTGATTTGACTCGCTGCACTGCGCTGTATTTATTATTTAAACACTGATAACACGTGACAGTTGGTCTTTCATTCGCCGCACATGCCGGTCACCTGGTCCACGTCGTAGTTTTATTTAGTACGAGTTTTAATAACTTGTCCTATAATTGCTTTATTTTATAGGTAGGCAGTCTACTAGATGTCACATCTAGAACAACTTTTGTGCGCCGAGTTTGGCGGTTGACCGTTGTGACTGAATCAAAGAAGATAAAGTTATGAAGTATAGATAGATTTGTAGTGATTTTCACTACAACATTTGGGACATAAAAAATCTTAAGGATGTCATCTCCTTTTACTCAATGCATCATATCAACTTTTATTAAAATAAGCCAGGCAAGGTTTTTGTTTGACAGCGTAGTTTACAATAGCTGGCAACGTGTATATCATTGGAATTAAGATTGATAATAGGCAACTCCCCCGCAGCATGGCCGGGGCAGAGGCAGACCGAAAAAGAGATGGCAGGACGACCTGGATAGCTTTTGTAGCGACTGGCGGGAACATGCACCAGGGCGTGACGAGTGGCGGAAGAGGGGGGAGGCCTTTGCCCAGCAGTGGGACACAACATAGGCTATATCAAAAAAAAATAGGCAACTATTGGGTGTGTATCGAATGCTGGGACATTTACGTCAAGTACTTTATCGATCTTAACCATTCTAAAAGCTTAGATTTTTTACCTCTCATCTAAGTCCGTTTTAAGCCTACACTAAGTAGAATAGAGGTTGCACAAATATTCTCGTAGTTATATAAGGACTTATTAATCACGACGAATAAGAACATCAAATATTTTCTGACATAATCTCAATATTTTGTGTATTAAGTACCTATCGTTACAAAACGGACACAAAATATATAAGTATTAGAACTTAACTACTTTTCAGTAGGTACTTGTATATTGTCGGTGATTGTCGTAAATTAGTAACCCTAGTATCAAGCATGCCCTCTAGCCGCCCAGACCTATAATAATCCCATTCCATTGTATTTTGCATTTTAATACTATTTATTATTTTGTAATGATAGTAAGTGTTACTAAAGCGATCCAGACACTGTCATTAATAATGTCATTATTTCAATACCCGTCCTTTTCTATGTATATGGAGGATGACAAGGATGAGTAGATAAATAATGTCATTATTACTGACAGTGTCTGGTGGCCTTAAAACATAATGCAACAACGAACCTCAATATAAACACATGAAATCTTTGTTTGTAGTATGTTATTTACCTAGTGCCGAATTCTGGGGTGTGCCGTGTGTCGGTGTAGATCAGTTTATTTGCGATGACTGTTTGTTTAGTTTCAGTATTATTGAGTGTTGACTACTGTGTGCGTAAATATTTCGTCAATTCGATTTAACAGATTTCGACGTAAAGGTGCTCTTACACGGGCGATAAAAATTGCCGAATTGCCGGAATATTGACGTCACTGCTATATCAAGTAATTTAAATGAATATTGCTCAATTTGGAGCAACCATTAGCAGGAACTCGGGAAACTAGGCATATTGCCTAAAAATCGCCCGTGTAAAAGAGCACTTGAGTGGAGCAATTCGAGAAATCATTGGCGAAATAATTGCCACAATTTCTATAAATCGCCTCGTATTGCTCAATTGATTGCTCCATCCGTTTCGGCAGCGTATCGCCGGGCAATAATTGCCCGAAAAATCGTCCGTGTAAGAGCCCCTTACTCTCTCAATAGTTATCGACGTTATTGTTCAGACTTTTTGAAGTGACACTTCTCAACAGAAGATCTGGGAATCAATTTGATACATTCTTACCTTAAATAGGAATTATTTACTATATTTTATTGTAAGGTAGTTTTCACACGAGATAGCGCTATGCAACCTATGCACGCCTATAGCTCTGTCACGCTTGCACACCGTCACCGCATCCGGTTGCGGTGCCAGTGTGATAATCGCCTGATAATAATAAGATATAAGTTAATTTTCATAGTTCTCTGCATATTTGCGTTCATAAGTGCATTGTAATGTGTTTTAATTGAATAATAAATATCTTTTGTTATCTCTTATTGTTCGTGGTGCTCTGCACTACTGGTGGGGTGGAACTACTAATTCTCACAAAATATATCAAATAGTTGCGTTATTTAGAGACTGGTACAGTACACAACGCAAAATCTTAACGTAGGAGGTTTCAAAGCAAAATAATAACATATAAATGCTTCAAAAGTCGTGATGCTGATGACTAGTTCAGAATAGATTTTATTATTCAACCCCTAAAAAGGGGAAAAACGGGAGAAAAAGTGTTATCGAGTTCTACACGGACTTGGCATTAATAGTTTTCGCTTTTATCATGCGTTGGTATTTTATTGACTTAATGCATTTCAGCATCGGTGGCAAGCTGGCTTTTATTTCCGACACACTCGTAGAGCACTCGTTTCTTAAGCACTTACTTTTACAAGACACACTTAACGTCAGACATATAAAATCCTGCAGGCTAGTCTGATAAAAGCCTACCATTTATAACTAGTCTAAGATGGTCGGGTTCTTATTGTCTGTCACCATAGCTGCCACGTGCTAACAAATTTGTAAGTGCGAAAGTGACGCATGACATGGTAGGATATGGAAACCACCCTAGTTCCCAGCCTTTGGCACCGGAGGCCTAGGTCACTTTTGCCTTTGTATATGACATCTATATAAGTTTCTAATTTATATTATAGTAGTGTGACTACTTAAAATAAACAAATCAAAATATTTATTAAAAATTATTTGATTTCTTCTTCAGAGGCAAATTTTAATCGTAAGTTAAAATCATAATTTATTCTTGTACATCCTACCAATCAAATTTCATCAAACCCTTAGGCTAGATGAATATAATCTTGTTAACATAGGGCTTTTAAGTAGCATGGATCCACGTGTCGCATAGACCTACCATTATTTACTCTGTGGATACGAATCTTCCGTACGAATTAATGTAACCAAAGTGGAACAACTGCGCACTCAATTGGCGAATAGGGGAACAACTCAATAATCTCGCTATATTATTCAACGGAACGCACTTAGTGAAGACGTTTGCCTAAAATAAGGTGCGGTACTGCCTACCTATAACGAGGTAGCTTCTAACCATAGAGAAATAGGTAAGCTTGCTTAAATATATATTGCGTGAGCTGAACATTTCCAAACGCCTTTCAACCATCTGATGCGAGGAGATCCTCAAATTATTTGAAAATTATCAAATTATAATGCGTTCTGACCAGCACTAGCTCGATAAAAGCATCATGCTGGGACTAGTAGAGGGCGAGGGTACCAAAAAAAAAAAAAAGATAAAAGATATTTATTCTTCAATTTAGGCACATTACAATGCACTTATGAACGTCAGAGAGAAAAGAAACTACCACCGGTACCAAAGGGCCGATTACCCACTAAATGGCGTAATACCGTCAGGAAAGCGTGGGTCTCCATACAGAGGGCGGCCCGTATGGCTCTTGACCGTGGCACATGAAGGGCACGTGGCACTAATGGATCCTCAGTCATGAGTCACGACTCATGAGGGAACGACGACGAAGAAGAAGAAGTATGCTCAACCCATAAATAGTTTTAATGGGAGGTATTGTGAAACTTACCTACTGTTGACTAGTGGCTCTGTACTGTACCTAAGCTGTAGATTTCGCAAGTACTAATAGAAAATGTAGGCACTTTTTGATATTTCATATTCTCCAATGGACTCGGTGCTAAATCAGCCATTTCGAGAATCTTACAAAAATGGAATAAAATTATATTTATTGTCAAATTGCACACAAAATTTTACAAAAATCTGTTGAGTCTTGTGAGGAGAACATTCCGACATCCGGACATACGATAATAAGTTTTAAGCTACTTAGCTAAAAACTTATTATAAGTAAGGTTTTCTAAAGATCACTTTAATCTTCATAAATAGGTTTTTAGCCATCTATGGAATGCATTACTAATTTGTCTAAGCATTCAACTTTTTTTTACAAATGTTTGAATGCTAAGTTAACTAAATATAGAACTGAGCCTTCACTTTTAATATTTAAACTTTCAAACAGTTGCCAGTCTTTAAAATGGGATACTCTCTTTACTTGAGGGTTTGAAGATCGTGTCAGTCCATAAATACCGCAGGCGACAGTTTATTCCACAGACTTACTGTGCGAGGCAGGAAGTTTCTGGAGAACAATTTTGAGGCTGCAAGTTTCAGATGTAGAGCAGAAAGCGGTGCAGTCCCACGGGGCTGACTTTGAGCACTTTAACACTTTGTGACAATCTAACAATGTCAGTAGGTAAAGTTTCTATGTTTGTTCTACGTTAGTTAAATAGAAGGTAAATAAGGAAGATATAAGGCAGTCAGTATCTTCAAACAGGCTAACAAACAATTGCGCAAACGTTTTAGCAGTCAGAATTAAGATTCAGAATTAATGGCAAAACACCTCGAGAAAAATGATTCCAGCAATCTTCGCTCCATAAAAAGACCACGTAATGTTTCATACGTGTACCTACTCGCCGATGATTACCTTAGAGAATACTTCAGTACGCATAAATTCAGAAGCCAGTAGGCGTATATTTGTTGATAGGTTTATCCATCCTAAATTCCTAGGAGCTAGTTGTAATATCAGAAATAGAAACTGATATTTTTAAAGTAGAATTAACGGAAACACGTTCAGATAATTATTCCAATTCCATACAGATCATAAAATTGATGAGGTACTTATCATAACTGAACGGTGCAGTTGACATATAAAATAATCAGTATCAGTTAATTATTTAAATACAGTGGTTGAATTCTCAATGCTATAGAGTTGGTAGATTGCAAGCGGATAAAAACAAGCTGCCAATTAGAATCTCAAGAATACTTGACTTCAATAGCAATGTTTTTCTACTGTCTCAAGGAAACACTTTTGGACTTCTGCAAAATAAGTACTTATTTCTAAAAAGAACGGGCTTAACAAAAAGGATGAAAAAATGGCACAGTTTTCTGTTTGTAATTGCCCCAAATATTTTCAAGTTACATAAAAGAATCTGGATAATTTTAATAAAACTCGTGGCTAGAGTCACGCGATCCGCCAGACTCGTGAATTAATGGCAGTCCTAGACGTGCTTAGGTTCATGTTACCAGCTCAAGTACCTATATTAAAATAAAATAAAATATATATAAGAATGTTAATGGTACTTTTCCACGGGTAATAAGATCCATTAATGGTAGGCCTAGGCAGTTTAAATATTTGTAAATTAAATATGTATTGAATTGCTTGTAGCGAAACTACTATAGGGAGGTAGGTAATACTATCCTGTAAATTCATCTACAATAAATTACCACTGTTTTAAGACTGAATGGTCCAGTCTTTCATTCTAGAATATTCCCTCTTTATATTTTCACGCATCTGTTACAATAAATAAATAAAAAAATAAATATTTGGGGACAATCTTACACAAATCAACCTAACCCCAAACTAAGCAAAGCTTGTACTATGGGTGCTAGGCGACGATATACATACTTAGATATATAAATACATACTTATATACATAGAAAACATCCATAACTCAGGAACAAATATTTGAGATTAGCACACAAATAAATGCCCTTACCAGGATTCGAACCCGGGACCTCCAGCTTCGTAGGCAGGGTCACTACCAACTAGGCTATGGAGGCCGTAATAGGTTATTGATTGTGCAAATAAGTGTATCAATCATCATCCAATGTATAATATAAAGAATCAAATACTACCGAATTATTAGAATTTTACCGCATTAGAAACTTTCTTCTTTATATTGGTTTTATATTCCGTCGACCATACTAAGTCATCTCACATCTACACAAACCGACCTAGTCCCAAAGTAAACTCGATAAAAACTACAACACTAGTTAGGGTACTGACTAACTAGACGAGGTTATTATAGACAAATACATAAAAACATAGAAACAGGTACTAATATTTGTGTTAAATACACAAATAATTAAACGCCCTCCGGCTTGTCGGCATTGTCACTACTGACACCGACTAGGCTAGGAGAACATCATACGTTAGCGTGGCCCTATAGAGTGATACATTGGCACTGTCAACTGTCCCAAAGTCGGTGCAAACTTAATGTGGCAAAATTCTTAAATACATATGAGACCTCAAAGCTATCTGACATAGTTCCAAGGTTTTCCATGTTACTCACACGACAATAAAAAGATAGATAGTTCAGTTCTAAAATATACGGCCAAATCTCTTTAGAATTTATTACTCTGTAACTATCTTACCAAAAGGACATACATCATTATCCAGACCACCAAACACATCTGCGCTAGACATGTAACGAATATTCGCATTCGCATTCGCATTCGCGAATATTCGCATGTTTTCAGATATTCGCATTCGCATTCGCATTCGCACAATTGAATGCGAATATTTTGCGAATATTTTAGCACCTTATTTGTGCCGAAAATGGAAGAAAGTACCTCACTATCTACCGCTATGTCGGTTGGCTTACATTTAAAAACCTGCAATAGATAGATAGCGCTCTGCATGTGTATAGCGCTGTCTCGCTCGCGCACCGGCGCCGCATGCGGATCCGTCGCCAGTGTGATAATCGCCTAAGATACGCCGCCCGGTTATGAACGGTGTCAATAAAATGTTATTGCGATACAAGCAAAATGTGGTGAAATTACGAAATGTATGAAAACCCAAATATTCGCATTCGCATTCGCATTCGCGAATATTAATTAAAAATATTCGCATTCGCATTCGCATTCGCGAATGTTCCAAAACCGACATTCGTTACATGTCTAATCTGCGCAGAATCTAATTAAGTTCTTCTGTCTATTAGGTTCCATTTTCCGATTTCCAATATCGACAACGGCTAAATTATATTTCGTTTTGTCTGGCGTCCGTCTACGTATTTTTTTCTTCCCGATCATGTTACCAATATTGCTGTTGACAGAAAGTAAGAAATTGGATATTCTCATGTTGAGAAAAGTTCTTCAAACGACGAACGATATTGAGAAACGAAGTTCGGGGTTATCGTAATTCGCAAATGAAATTAGATATGTTTTGCGGGTTGCGATTCGAGGATAAAATAATTAATTACTAAACGAAAGCGGAAATATGTCTGGTTTGACAGTTCTCTTACAGACGCGATGCCGACAGATCGGTAGTTCGAATTCTAAATTAACCAGTCACGTCTTCATGTTTTTTTTTTAATAATCATAATCGTAAGAACGATAAATACTCCGATTCTAATAACGAGACGCGATATCGGTCGAATAAACGCCGTGTCGAATTACTGGTAGCATTTTGTTTCTATGGCATTTGGGCCCCACTAACCTGGTCCCAACAAAGCAGAAGCTACCCCACATCTCCGGCCACGATCTTTAAATCGTCATATACATATTTCATATGCGTATTTAGCATATAAGAAACATAAGATCAAGAATTACGTTCTATAAAACAATGATAACTGAGCCACAAAACTTGGGTCCCAGTTTAAGGCTTTTGAAATTATAACGAGTTCCCCAAAGGGACCTCTGACACGCACGTACCTCTACTACACGTTGGATCGTAAAAAAATACTTCACAAAGCCTTTAAAAATATAAATGTATGTGTACACACAAAGTAATATTTCGCGATGTTAGAAAATACTTAACTGCCATTTTATGTAGGTACTTAGGTATTTTTATGAAAATACCTATGGTAGGTTATTGTGTAACTAATAATAACATCCCTAGGCAAGCCTATCAATAAACTGTGTAGAAACAAATACTTAATAATAATTCGCTACGGGGTTGTGGTTGGATCAAGGGTCAGATCCAGAAGGCGGTAATCCTGGACACGGCGCGCATAGTCCGAAGGTTCCTCTCTCTGCGGCCCTGGCCACCGGCAGCCTGGGCCTTGCTCCGTTGCCGGCGGCACCCATAGGTTAGGTTGGGGACTTAAGGTTATTATCTAGCCTTTAACTCTTGCATACCTAAGTATGTATTTTTCTAACAATTCTTTACCACTGTAAAACACTTGTAGTAAAAAGTTACTACTTAAAAATAAAACGATAAGAACGCGTTTACAACTGTGTTAATTCTTGAGTAAACGTAAAAAGGACAGTGCCCAAATCCTGTGAAGTGGAGAAGAAAAAGTTTATATTTATAATATTTCGATTTGTTCTTCATTATATTAGGTGTAGAGCTGAAAAATATAATCATTCCCCAACCAAGCATCTGAATCCCACTACATCTTTATAAAGATAACTCCCTCATAACTTAAAACTGTCCTTACCTATTATGTATAATAGTTTTAGGTTTAATGAGTTCACGACCTTCCAACTCCACACTAAAGCCCTTTAATATGTCCTTTCACTCATGCGACCATTGCCCATAACCCCGTATTATCATACAATCAAATTACCCAGACCAAAGCAGGTAAAAGCCGCTGCCATCGTATAGATGAAATAGTTATTTGTTATACAAGTGGTGAAAGTTGTATTTTACGTGCGAGTGTTATTTGAAACACGAGCTAGCGAAAGGATTCTATTATTGACCACGAGCGAAGCGAGTGGTTCAAAAATAGAATCCTGAGCGTAGCGAGTGCTTTAATACACGAGACGTAAAATAACTTTCACCCGCGTATAACACAAAACTTTTCACCTCACTACAGCGAGGAAAATAAGAAAAAGGGTGCATTTTGCTCGGTTTCCCGTAATTCCTCAGGTGTTTAATACTTCTTCATCACTCGAATCACTAATTTTTAACAAAACAATCTAGAAAACATGCGAATATTTAACGTTGATATGATGGATGAATTGAAATGAAAAGTTTTGACGTAAAAGATTTTAGTAAATGTCAGATGCGTTTTGTTCGTACGTAGACTTATTCGGCTGTCAGAACAATTTATCCGTTTTTACAAAAAGAATGAAGATTAATGTTGAATGCTGATATTTATGAATTAAAATAAAGTTGTCAGACTGTATTAAGTGTTTTTACTCGATGCAATTCATTAATTGCGATGTTAAAAATTCTGCACTTTTAACGTTTTACGTTTTGTTAGCTGTCAAATGTCACTTAAGCCACTTGTCACTTATGTCAAAACTCTTTCACCACATGTGGATAAAAAGCGATTTTCACAATAGATATTAAACAAACAAAAAGGGCTTTCCGAGCTAGTGAGGTGAAAAGATCATTAAACAACTCTACTATTTACTTACAAACGGGTCATATAAAATTAATCTAATTATCATTAATTACCAAAAAGGTTATTCACTAAATCCTCTCTAGATTAGCCAGTATCATTATGAAGCCATAATATAATTTATACTATCTGCAAGTTACAGGTGAACATTGAAGGGCCGAATTGTGACCGTTCCACACACCCGCGAACATTCGTGAATTTTGCGAAGGTTTGAATGCACGTGAATGGTCAGATATATAGCAAATAAGTAGTGTGAGATGACTTTACAAAAGCGTTTTGACTGTTGCTGTATGGGACCTATGGATGCGCGAATGTAAATGAGGAGTACGTAAAGGATCGAGGTTTCCGTTGATGTGCGTCAAATAATCGACTCATCACGGAAAGGCACGAATGTATTCGTCAATGTAGGCATTGGTGCAGATTCGTGTAGTCAGACTATAGTTAAGTTAGGTACTTGGCTTTTTTTTAATTGTTAAGAATGAATATGGTGTGAGAATAGGTAAATATTTTGGTCTACCTATTAGGGGGAACTATAATGTATTTTCTAATGTAACTTATGTGACAGTTTTTTTATACCGCGTTGTGGCACTTTTGACAGATTTTTTTTAACTCCTACCAATTAAGTAATTCAAACGTTCAGCGGAAGATATGAAAAGTCCGTCACCACCAAACATTGCATCCTCGAGAGCTCTAGTAAGTTCAAAAACAAATAGAAGATGTTTGAATTGGATACAGTTAGTAACCTTCATGAAGACAACATAAGTAAACTGATGATTTTTTGAACTTTGTATATCTGTATTCATATATGGGATTAATTTATACAATTTGTTTAATAGAAGTGCCGTGGTTTATATAAAGCTTATGAATTTTAGGCTAGGTTGTCACTTTTCTTATTTACAGTTATTTATTAAAAGAGAATATAAAGGTGCGTGATCAAACTCTATAATTCAAAAAACTCGGGTTTTGAAATTAGAACAGAATCTTTATCACAATGAATAATTATCTCCAGTTACGGGTTTGAGTGCTCACCCCTCGAAATTATATTTACCGTAATAAGTATAACCGATGCATCAAACTAATTCCCCAACTAACCCTGGGTTAGGCTTAAAATAAATCTGTATCCCAATCCGGAATATAAATCAAACTAAACACTGCGCTGCACTAACAGGTGTGTGCTGTCATGTCAGACGAGAGATCAAAAAAGATAAATTTTACGACGATACTTCCACTTTGTTATTCTAAAATCAAACGATCGATCCTCACTTAAATAACAGCGTTTGGCTGACGACGCTTATGCTTGTATAATTAATACAAACAAAACAATGAGATACTAATAACATATGGCGATAATAAAACAAATGGAACGACGTACTGATGTTAAAGCTTCCAGATTAAAACTGGAACACATTTATGACATAAGGTTTCGGTGTCGGGGCGTAAGTAGAACTCCATTCCCATCGAGATCCCTGTTTTATCATTTTCGTTTTACTTAGAATGCAACCGGCAGCATAATGTACGTAAGTGTAGATTATGTATTCCATAATTGGTTTTAGGTATATATTTGACATGTAGGTATTGTAAGTGCCTATTTCAAGTTAGACAATTAAGTCCCAGCTGTGGGTAATGTGTAGGTACATAATATAACCTACATTGTAGATATACCTACCTAATTTTCTTGCCAACAAATATTAATGTTTAATCGCCCATTACGGCCTCCTGGCCTAGACGGTAGTGACCCTGCCTATGAAGCAGGAGATCCCTGATTCGAACTCTGGTCAGGGCATTTATTTGCGTGTTTATCACCGACATTAGAATATTAATATTCTAATATTATTTATTTTTTTACAATTAGAATATTTGTATTTCAATTTGTATTAGCTCCTGAGTTGTGGCTGTAGTAGAAGTAGTAGTGATACCTATTTATCTATATGTTTATTATACCTATCCAATTTTCGGTTTGAACTTTTTTTGTGACTAAATCGACCGCTACTAATCCAATCCATTTGAGACAACTCTTGAAGCTCAAAACTTTCAGTTTCGTTTATCTTAAAGAAAGTTAAGACAAATGAAGATCCGCATTTATACGCATACCTACCTACGAAGTTACTAATTGCGATCTACTATGAGAATCCGATACTGTTAATTAAATACAGACTACAGAAAGTTCCCGTTCCATTAGTCAGAATTAGTTCGTTTAAGCAAATTTACCGTTGTTGGTCGGAGTCTATTTCTACCGGAGCGATTATGCAGTCCAGTCAGGGCTTCCGCTGTCGTCACCACCGAGGAAACCGCCGTCAAAACATACGATACATCACAAATGTTCAACTCTATTGTTTTATTATTAACATTTAAACAATCCTCGTCAAAAAGTTCACTGTTCAACTTTACATAATTTTATTTACACTTCAAAATACTGCCAACAGTTAACAAGATATACTGCCGTCTACATCCATTCAATATTAAATTATATTCACGCAAAACTTTTTTATCAGACACGCGAAATTCTAGGGCACGCGCCGAGAATATTAGACAAATTCCCGAACGCTCGATCTTTTTTACGCGACGAGCTGTGTCGGAGCGGTCGGTACGAACGTGTGTCGCTTCGCCGACGGATCGACGCCGACTGCTGCCTTCAGCGGACCGCTGAAAAATAGGAGCACATGGCTGCCAGCTTCAGCCTCCGGGTTGTTATGAAACGCCGGGGTCACTCAACCTACGGCCATGGGGAGTCTGACAAGTGCCATTCGCGCCACCCCGGCTTTAAGGGATCTCAATATAATTGTAGGCCGTCTAATTGTATTGAAGTCAACAGGACACATTTTTCAATTAAAGATTGCTTAAAGGATTAACGGGATAGCATTGATGTCAAGATTGTCAAGCCTGATGCCGCGTAGGACGGTTATTGATGTTCGAAGTGAAGCGTACTTATGCGGAGAAGGGACGAGGGTCTAGTTGGGAGAGCTTGAATGATGGATGGTAAGTTTGTGAGTGAGGACGTTAATTCTAGCGTGTATTATTATGGTCACAAACAATAGATTAAATTCTGCGTGATGGACACATGAGCACTATCTATGAGTATGATACGATCTATGCGGACGCGGCCTTTATGATTCTGTTGTTTGATGATAAATAAGTATAATCGCATTAATTACGGAGTTTGCTGAGGAACCGTTTAGTATAAGGGTATAACAGATCGTTCTGCACAAATTATAGAGTAAGCATGTACTATTCCTGATTCCTCGGTGGTATACAAATGCAAATAAATATATGTAGTTACACAAATCCGCTTAACTTATTATGTAATTCTACTGTACAAAGTTATTTTACACGGTAGGTATTAGCGGGATCTGACACACACGGAACTACAGAATTACAAGATAGTTTGGAACTACGAATATGCAAATAACTTTGTACCAAATATTATGTCAGGTATATTTTAGCAACTCGGTTTGAACTAACTTGGATAATAGTTTTGTAATGTTGACGTTAGTATCTAAATTTTAAAGTTACGAGTATGTTAACAATTTCAGTATTATACTTCTGAACTTTCATAATATAATATGAATTTGCGGGTTTTTGAAGCACTCATAGACTCGATATAAATAATTATTTTTATACTTATAATTAATATCGCTTGGGTAGGTAATCCGTTAAATCATTTCTAAAGTACTGTTGCTTAACATTGAGTACCATATATGTATATCTAACTATATGTCCGGCTGAATATGACCGGGCCCAATCCATGTCACCTGGTAGCGGGTTTAATAGTTATCATAGCTTGATCAATTATCATAAAATGATCATAAAACACATACATATCTCACAAAACTTAGTGTCATCATAAAAATGTACCAATCGCTTCACAAAAAATTGTAGCTTTGACCAAAAATGAGTCAGACTCATTGTCATTGTTTAAAAAGGATTATATGTATTTAATTTATTTATTTATTTAATTTATTAACCGACTTCAATTCCATAGCAGAAGGAGGTTCTGCATTCGGTTTGATTTTTTTTTTACAGACCCTTTCGTGCGTAAACACATCCCGCACTTGGCCGGTTTTCTCAAAATTATTGTGACAGCTCCAAAGCAATAATTTAAATTAAATAAATGCAAATCACTTCAGCTAAACTCTTTTAATAAACAGGAAATTAATTCGCATTAACAGTATTTTAATACCGTCCGATTTGCAAATTTGTATAAGCAGTTCCGTCAACGTGACTGGAATAAAAATCGTATCAGTTTAATATTCGTAAAGCGCATTTGTCTGCCCTTTCGGGGTTCGAGGCATTCTTATTACTTACTATCGATGTTGGAGTTTTAGAGTCGACACTTTTTTATCCTACTCCCTTTACATAAATTGAAGTGGGATGGCACGTATGTATAGCTCCAGTAAGTTGAAAAGGTGTGGTTCAAAAGTTTGGAGCCTTGCAATGCATCGTAGTCACGTCCTAGCATAGCCAGACAGCCAGTCTGCCCAATATCCGATTTATTGGGGGTTTTGCATGAAACTATTTGGTTTTAGAGAGCTATAAACTTTGAATGGAGATTACATTTGAACCCAGGTGACAAATGATAGGTACATGAATTCTGTTCATTCAACTGTTACATGCTGAGTTAATGTGTTAGTGCCTTGGTTTTACTGTAATGCTGTGTTTACTTATTTGAATAATAATAAATAAATAAATAATTGTAGCAGTTAAAATAATAGGTAGGTACGAGTAGCTGTAATCCAATTACATTGAAAAACATCCGAAATAAAATGCGGCCAGTGTACAAAAAATTCCAAAGATACAGCACTTTGAAGTTGTCCTCCCATCTGGGAGCTAAAAATTGTAATACAAAGAAACTATAGCAAAAATAAGTTTTGTATGTAAATCTGTAACTAGCTGTATTTTCTTTGTATTACAATTTTTAGCAACGAAAACGAATGTCCAACCTAGATCTGTACTACTAGAATGTCCATGCCAAATTTCATGGTTCTACGTTTACGTCTAAAACTACGTTTGTATGGGAACGCGAGTTCACGCGAGCGTCCTGCCGACTCTTAAGCTTTCTTAGCACCATATACACAAGATCACATGACCACTATAAGCGATTTTAGTGTTCAATTTAGTGTCAAACATCTAGAAACAAAAATAAAAACGCTGATTAACATTTGCGCAACGTCACTACATCACAATATGCATTCGCCGGCGGCGGCACGTCCATCACCAAACTATTTTGCATTGCACCGTATAAATCCGTACTGCATGCAAAACGAACAAATCTCATTCGACACCCTCGAGACGTCGAGCCGAACAGCAAGGATACAATTCAAATTGTATCAAAGCATTTCTGCGTCGAAGTTGTGAAGTGTATTTTTGACGTAAAACGTGTAGACCGTATCTTGGTATGCAAAATTTCGAATAGTGAGCGAGTTTGCATACTGAGGCTCACGTCACGGATAATGTCTGCTAAATTCTCAATAGTGATCATTTGTTGGATAAAGGTACTGTATACACGGAGGAGGAAAAATTAACACATGGCTGCTTTATCGCAATCGATTTTGTATTAAGTCTTCGAATTCACTCCGTACACCTACATGGTGGTTAAGTGGAAAGTCGACGTCAAAGATATGTTAACACTTTTGCACCTTACTCATTTGTAATAAGGCTGAAATGTGTAAAGATATCTTTGACGTGTACCTAACAGTTTCAGGACTTTCAGATGGATCTATAAGTACTATGTAGCTCTTAATGCCGCGATTTGTGCATCGCAAGCACTAAGATTTAGTAGCTGATTTTAGCAATCCCTAAGCTCTGCAGGAAAGCTGCCCTGCAGCGACTTATCTTTAAACCATGTTACGTGTAACACAATATATAATGTCTAGACTATTCTGCACCGCTAACTTGTCTGTCGTGTTGTCTAGGTAACATACGAAGACGAACTGATAATAAACAGGTGAAATACACATATTTCGTTTTTGTTTCTTTATCACTAAGGTATTACATAAAAATATTTTTAAGGCTTTGGTTTAAAAATCAGGGCATCAGCCATCAGTAAATAAAAAAGAAAATAAAATCAAATAAAAACACAAAAATCTGAGCAACATTATTATGATATTTTAAATGTTGTTTTACTTCCATATCCGCGGGCTTTCGGCCAAACGAGTATGGAAGGGTAGGGTATAGTTAAACCTATTGTTCTAGAGCTAAAAATTTGCGGACTATTCGGCATGTATTCATTATGACTGCTTTTTGTAGGAGAATGTAAGTGAGTGGATGTATATCAAGGGATTTAAGACTGGCATGCAAAGTACGTGGTATGAAATGATTAAAGGGTATGTTTTAACGGTATTCACTCGCCATTGGGTTTTTATTTCTATGGATAAATCTGTGTATTTACTAATCTTTTCAGTGTGGGTTGAGGGCCTCAACTTGAGGCAAGGTTGTGGGTATTTGGTATGGCTACGTCAATGAGATACACAGTTTTAGCGGCTTTATCGTGGAGGGTGATGTCGGGTCTATTGTAATTTGTAATGTATTGTTTTGTCGGTAATGATAGTTCTATCCCAGTAAAGTTTGTAGTTAGCAGACTCTAAGATGATCTGCGGAGTGTATGTATAGTAAGGGTCCTGTTGTTGATGAGGTGATACTTAAATGCGAGTTATTGATGAATGATGGCTTGGTCGTGTCGGTGTTTGTAATCAGTCTAGGTGATGGATCGGCATGCTCCTGTAATGTGCTGTATTGTCTCTGACGCAGAATGGCAGCGTCGGCAAAGGTCTGTTTGTAAATTGCGGTCACGGATAATATATTTTCTGTAATTTCTGGTGTCTATTATTTGATCTTGAATAATAATTATTGATTAATGCACAGGCAGCTTATAGCTGATACGTGCATATCAATGTCCACTTGTGTTCTGTCCATTTCGAAAGTGTTTATCGAGTCTATTTTTAAAAGAGTTCACTGAGGGTGCACTGTTCACTGATTTGGGCAAACTGTTCCACACTTTCACTACGCGGTTAGACAGGAAGTGTCTTCTGGGGTTGCTACTACTATGCGTCCGGTGCAGTTTCAGAGAGTGCCCTTTCAGTCATTACATAACATAACTAAACTGTTATATTAAAAAACCTTTTCAAAATAAAAACTAAAACAAAAAAGCAATTCGTAAATGTAAGTATTTAGTTAATTGGATTCACTAAAACGCATTAATCTCGCCTATCATCCTGTCACGCGGCCCGATATGTTGCGGCTCTCAGATATCGCGAGGGAATTAACGAAATAGATTAGTAATAGACTATTTCTGCTACAAGTCTACGGCCTTTCTCGAGTCACTTAATGGTAAAGGCCTATTTGACGATATGGGTATTACTTAGGTACTTGCCACAGAGACGTTGTCGCTCAATGTTGGTATCATATTTATATTCATCAGGGAGTGATTGCTAAACGGGAGTGGTGTTCAACTGCTTGTCACGAAATTAATGCTGCTTGTCACCAATTGTTAAACCTCTACTTTACTATTTTTGTAACTTTTATTATGCAGCAAAAAATTTGTGCAGTTTGTCAGGTAGATAAGATATATTTCCATTAATTGCCTCCCGAAGCAAGTACAATATAATCAATGAGTACTGATGAATATGATATCCTTACATTTAGAACAGTTTATGCGGTAAAATTATCCGAAAGCAAAAAAAATGGGGAATTTGTCAGGTAGATAAGATATATTTCCGTTAATTGCCTCCCAATTTGTTGAATCAACCGTACCATAAACAGAAAAGTTTCGCGGCCTAATGCCACAACAAACTTATTATTGCTTAACATCCCCGATAGCACAGTAAACATAGTTTTAATAGTTTTATTTGGGTCAGAAGTAGGGAACTTTAGTCCGATTGATATCTCCGAGTACGAAGGGAGCCAAGTTGGTCTGACAGGTTATTTACGATCCCCTCAAGAACTTATCTTCAGGAAACAACAGGCAAAGCGCTTGTGCTACATTTTCTTAAATAAATGTGTTTGGGATCTTTTAGACGTGGCCGATTCTTCCACGGGCTCAATAAATCACTGAAGATAGATGCAACAACAAATGGTGACACGAACGAAACCACAGATCTCGTACAAGCTTGTGAACGGGGGCATGACGAAAACCGGGTGTAGCATAGGAAATAGAAAAGGTTCGATTGCTTGGAATTTCCTTTGTGTACCCATCAAATTCCGCGACCAAACGTGGAACGCAATGTTTTTGTAATCCAGATTGATATTGTTGGATTAAAAGCGATTGAAATGTAGGTACTTATGCCTATATATGTTTTGTAAGTATGAGTATTTATTTTCCGTTTGCTTTCTCAGCTATTGTAATCCAATTACCTCTCTAAGCCTAAGTCTACAGGGGTAAAAACCGGCCAAGATTCGCGCCCCGAGAGTTCTGGTTCCGGTACGTCACACAACTCTATGAATGTTTTTTTTCTTGAGTCAAGTTTGCTTGACCGCTAACTTCTTTCTTCTAAATTTTCTAATAATCTACATTTTTTCAGATAAGAGGGAGACTGGTAAATTTTGCGCCTTTTTGGTTCAAGTATTTAGTGTACACTGTATATTGTACGAGTTCAAAAATATTAAGATTGTATACATTTCAAAATCGACACTAACATGTTTTTCTTCAATCTATGAAGATTTTCTGTACCGAATACGTACGTTTACGTACCTACTTTACGATATCTAGTTAAGCCAGACGAACGAAGCAGCCATTCAGTCGATGCATCCCAAGATGGATGCATATAGACTTGGGAATTAAGTTTACTCTGTTATTTTTCACAAAACTATGTCCACTGCTATAATTATTTTAAGGTTCAATTTTACTTACGCTTGGAAACTCTACTTTAAGATACAATTCACACAGCATTTTTGCATTTACGTAGTATCTTGATGTTACTGCCTCGATGTCGTATGTTACTTGTAAACTCAGATAAAAACTATCCTTTTAGCAATATATATAGAGCTCATATTTCGACTTAACGTCGACTATGAGAAAACCTTTGGTCAACTCACAGTTTGTAGGGATATAAATTAAAATCGCTTTAACAAAGAAAGAACCGTATAAGTAGAGTCTGGTGTAAAAACCACGTTTACAACCGAGCCAAATGAGTCTGGGATTTTTTTGTAATTACTTTCACATTTTGAATGCATTGTGTTGACGTTGGATTTATTTTAAATTCGTTTTTGGTTAGGAAAAGATTAATTGCGGATCTATGTGTTTTGAATGGAAATAAATGAATTAGTCTGGGTTGAAGTTTAGTAATAAATCCTGGATTTCGATTTCATGAACGTTCTTTGATTGATTCATTATTGTGATTCTAAAGAGCTGACTAGCTGCGTACAATCCAATCGGAACTGTTTCTTTTACTTAATTTAAACTTTTTAATTAATTGCGCATTGATGAAGTTTAACATTATTTTCTTTTGTTTCACCTAACCCATTGTCTTTAATTTAATTTGAAAGCATTTGTTGGGAATAATTAAATAAGTCTACGTTGCGAATTATTATGAGCTTCGATCTCATAAGTCTCATAACATAACATGTTGTAACTTCATCAAAACAGGATTGTTTTAGGTGAACGAATCAAATGACATTTATGAACTCTGAAGATAGGTAAATCATTTCTGGCATACGTTTATTCGTGTTGAGGCACAGTGCCCGGTGTAAATTCAGTTTGCCACATAAGTGAGACTTGTAAAGTTCTGCACCAGTTGCAAGTTGAAAGGTTGATTGTATTGCTATATGCCGCCGCTCTTATGGCTGCTCTACATGATGAGCCATCATATGAACGCAGCTATACGATGGAACGAGATCGCAATATAGCTCCCTCTAACGGATAGCTGCGTCCCTATGATGGCCCATCATGTAGAGGAGCCATTTGACACAGGACGTGGACACAAGGTGCAACCAAATTGAGCGGTGGCGCTCTCATGCATAAGTAGGTAGGTACTAAAATAGTATTGGAGATACCTACTTATGGCTTAACTTGTGATATTTTCATGTCATGTCATGTGTCATCTAGTGGGTAATTGATCTGTGTTTTTAGCAGGGAATTTACAAATGTTAATACTTGTTTAGCTAATTAAATCTTTACATTTCCCTTTCCGTCTCACTTTGCGGTGTCAGCGGAACAACTATGTCAAAAATCATAATTTGCAATAGGTATTCTAGGTACGCACCCAAATTATAAAAAGTGGTCTTTGATTTAATATTATCTTTTGTTTAATTTTTCTCATATAAAGACTCCCTAAAGTTACCAATGCGTGTATTTATCAGGTACCGTTCTTTCTTAGGTACTGATTTACATCAGCAACATCTGATATTTCCGTGTTTAGAGTAATACTGGAAATTCGACTTGAGTTATTCGATTCAACATCAATACGCGCCGATTGTTTCGCAAAACAGGGCAGGGTTAATATTAGAGTTTGAAAACAACGGCGTATAATGGAACGAAATTGTTTTGGAAACGCTGAACTCTGATTGTCGGGGGTTTAAAAATATGGGGAATTGGTTTTAATTTAATTTGAATTGTGTCAAACCATCAAAGAAGTTGTGTAATAGAAGTAGATAACTTTTAAATACGTTAGGCGCGGTTATAAATAGTTAGATATAGTGCACACATACATATGTTAATTTTCTCATACAATTGCAGCACTTAGGCTGCGTCTGAACGAAGACGCTACATTTAGAGTACACTGAGAGAAAATTACAAGTAAAAAATATTAATAGTTAGATTAGCTAGTAAACTTTAGTGAATCCCAGGACAAGAGGAGAACCTAGGTCCCAAGTAGAAATCCCAAGAACGTTGTAGGATTAACTTTCTCAATATCAACAATGCAATGACTTACTTTTATGTTATGAGTTTCTGCTTTGTATGATCTGAATTTGTATTTTCAAATTGTTGTGAGTCAGCCAGGTGATTACATCTTGTAAGGCAGTATTAACATTAAATTCAAAGTCATCATCGGCAAAAAGTATGCATTCGTGTTTGGTAACGTCAGGTAAGTCATTAATGTAACTAATAAATAGTAGTGACCCCAGAATACTACCTTGCGGTACTCCAAAAGAGGTTAATTTGTCATTGGAGTTTGGTTTTCATTCTGATATCTTTAACTTATAGGTTTATTAAAAGGATTATAGGGTAGTTGCCCCTAAAGATGAAAAACCCCCAGAAGATGAAGGTAAAGCCTAAAAACCATAATAATTAAATCCTGATCTGCTTTAGGAGTTCAGGAGTATTTTAGAACGCTCTTGTTCGTCTATTGGCGTAGAGTTCTTCAGATTTAGGGTCCTTAATGTTGCTTTTGTGCTGGATCATCTTTTAGATCAAGTGGTTAATAATTTGGGAAAACACATAATCATTTTGAACGGAGAGGTTTTGTAATAGTTTATTTCAAAGAAAACTATATGCCGAATCATTCAAAAAAATTTAACTTAGTGATAATTGGTTATATCATACATAAAGAAAGATAAAGAATACCAACGTTCGTATAGTCGCTTAATCGTTCATTTATTGGTTCGTATTTCACCCTATTCAAACTTGGCGTTTTGTTTTACTGACGCTAGGTAATTTATAAACATTGTTTTAAATACGTATCAAATGTTATTATTTAAGAGAATTTCAATTGTTTATTTTTATTTTATTGTTGTTTGAATAAGTAACATCATTATTGTCAACCAGAAAAATCACTATTATGTGCGTCATTTTAACATATTAATTATTTTTTCCGCTCCTCATATTCATTAAATATCTCGTTACCACGCCTCAGAAAATAGCTTAAAAAGATCTCTGTGACGACAAAATTGCTACCTAGCTTTTGTGTAATTAATCCTTTTGTCAAAAGAAAAATGATTTTGCTTAAATGAATTTATGACAAAGTAAAATAAAATATTTAAAATTCTAACTTATCACGAGGCCACTGTCTGAAAATTTAAATAAATCTTAAGAATTCTTTAAATAGAATTAATTTATTCTTATATAATAAATTACAGAGATATAATATATAACTATAACAGAGACCTAATCCGTAACAATTTGTAATTTTGTACCTAAATCGTGGAACACTTTCTAATAAAAGGAATTCGAAACAGAGTTCCGCTATTATTTTACAAGTCACAAGTTCATGCATGTAGTGATTGGCTCTAGAATATAAAGGTTTTTTTTTACTTTAAAACACTTTATCATCAATCCATTAACTGTGAGTATAAAAATACAGTCTAACTGCTGGTTATTTAAGCCTGTGATTACATTCTTATTTGTTTTTATCAAAATACATTTGTATTATTAGTAATTGCCTAAATATACTTTCTTTATTTTATAAATAGATATAAATAAAGGATTTTAATTTCAGTAAATTAAAATTTATCGTTGTCTTAATGCAAAAAGTTAAACTTCCTAAATTTTCGGATAAAAAATGATTACTAACTTTTGGGCCAAACAATTAACTTGTTCTGCTACTCAAAAGTTTTTCTTTTTATAATAATTCATCTTTATTACATCCATCAGGTAGCTATCACAACTTCAGGAAAAGATGAAAAAATTAAACCGTCTAGAAAATTTTCGCTCAAGGGATAATTATTATCTTCAGTCTATTTAAATAAACTGGGCAGTTATAAACGCATTCGTAGAAGCCGAAAATACGCAACAAAAAATCGATTAGTTGATTATGATTAGGCAAACGTTCAAACGCAATCTTCGCAAGCG
The DNA here is from genome assembly GCA_911728535.1 of Pammene fasciana. Lineage (NCBI taxonomy): Eukaryota > Metazoa > Arthropoda > Insecta > Lepidoptera > Tortricidae > Pammene > Pammene fasciana. The sequence goes on from OU452287.1 coordinate 13,719,532, forward strand.
TCACTGGATGGTCGCAGCATTATTAAGGGTGGGCAACTCAACGGTATAACAGATACGGTATGGTATAGGCATGATAGTATTTTATGTAGTTGTCAAAATATCACTCGTTTATTTGCACCTCGATGGATAAGATAAATATTTAAGAATATTTTTATAAATAATCAGCGCGAATCTAATTAATGATGTCCCGTGTAACTTTTGAACTGAAGATCTAAAAATATGAAAATATTGATAATATACATTTTTGCATATTCTTTCAACGAAAATTGTTTTGAACATTATCGGTTAAAGTGATTTCGAGTTATCTCCAAAAAACCTCTTCTATAGGCAGATACGACCTATTGATTATTTTTGCTTATTCCTTTGAAGGTATGGACCCTCCATTATGCATACTCCGACACTCAGTTGGCCTGTTTTTTACGTACTAAGTATTACTTCATTCTGTGGTTGCGTTAATTTTATGTCTTAATAAATGACAGGGGAAGGGTTATATTTTATAGTCCTATTTTTAACGAGTTGCAATATTTACGAGCACAACCAACTACCAATTACATAATTCATTTACAATATCTTACCTACTAGCTACATACCACGTAGGTACAGTCAACACCATAAATATGTGTACTTTTGCACCTTACTCCTTTGTAATAAGGTTCAAAAGTGTTATACATATTTTAGACGCTGACTGTACCTATTTGAGCATGTGTAAGTATATAGATCGCGGAATAATTGCTTCAAAGAACTGATGAGCCTCATTAAGAATAGTCAGACGCACGCCCACATTATATGCCTCACTGCTTTCTAATTACTCTCCTTAACCATCTAAATTATCCTAATATATCAGACCCCATTTATTGACCGCAAAACAAAGAAAATCCGGGTACCGTCAAGTCTGGCAACTTTGCCACTTTTCACAGGTGTTGAAAAGTCATAGTACATTTTTAACCAGAATTCATATGAAACCACTGAAGTATGAATGACGTGACACATAATATATTTATCAACGAGTGCATACATAAGATGGTTTATAAATTAAATGACGGATAATAAGGTTTTACGAGTAAAAAGAAAACTGGCAAAGTTACCTATACCGTGTGGCAACTTTGCCAACTGCATTTTTACGTTGTATAGTAATTTAGTTGTATTTACAATATTAGTAAAGAATATTCAGTATTTAGGATACAATATTTTGGAATTTGATCCTTAATGATATATTATTCCATAAAGAAATACAGCAAAAGTGGCAAAGTCGATCACCCATTTAAGAAAATTTCATAGAAAGTCAGTGAATGTCAGGTGAAGTGGTCAGGGTTGACACAAATGAAAAAATAGTAATTATTTAAGTACTTATTTATTTTGTTACATACGAGTAATCAGGTTACATAAGTACTCAGGAAAAACATAAAAGACACCTTAATTAAAATATTATCAAAAACGAAACATAGAAAACTCTTTAAGAGGCCTATCACAGGTCCACTCGTAAATAATTGTGATTACCTAGGTACCTATTTAAACTTGACGATAGACATTTATAAAAGGGCTTCGTCACGAACTGCCTCGTCGCCTCTTAACAAAAGTATTATCGAAACAAAACACTTAGGTATATGTAGTAATTATTACCAATAAAATAAGTATGTCACAGTTAACTTTGAGTTTTCTTTTTTACTTAAACAAAACATACACTCTGTATATGTTATGGACCAAGTGATAAATAGGTCATTATACATATCTGCCTAAGTTCGTAGTTTTTTGGAGATAACTCAAAAACGCCTATACCGGTAATGCTCAAAATATTTTTGGTTGAAAGAATATTAAAAGGTGTATCTTCTTGGTTTTTTTCATAATATTTGGATTTACGGTTCAAAAGTTACAGGGGGGGACACAATTTTTATGACTTTCGGAGCGATTATTTCTGAAAATATCCACTTAATCAAAAAATGTTCAAAGAAACCTCGGTTATTTGAACATTGTTATTTTTAGAGACCTATCGATTGATGTGCATCATGTTGATATTTGGCAAAAAAAATTTTTTGACAATTACTTACACATATGGAGTGCCCCCCTAAAATTTTTTTTTTTGCAATTTCTCTACAAAACTAAGAAGCTGCACACACAATACACTTTATGTAAAAATTTGATAATGATACGTGTTATAGTTTCCGAGTAAAATAGCTGTGACAAACGGACGAACAGACAGACAGACGGACATGACGAATCTATAAAGGTTCCGTTTTTTGCCATTTGGCTACGGAACCCTAAAAAGTATCTATCTTATGAAAAATGTAATTTAAATTTTTTGCTTGTGTACCAACCCTAGGCCGCTACAAAACATGGCAAAGCTGCCCCCCCATATTAGTCGGCGTGGTCTGGTGCCTTTGCCAAAACAATTATCGGACTCAATTCAAACACTACGGCATTTATAAGGTTTTCAATTCATTCCTTACCATTTAAATAACATAATATCTAAAATTTACGTACCTGAATGCGTTGTTTATACTCTAAACTTTTTAAAGTTCTTGAGCACTAACTTTTATGATTATGTGAGTGACGAATTTGGAACTGAAATGGTAAGAAAATGGTTGCCGTGGTGTTGTCTCATTCATAATAATTTTGCCAATTGATAACCATATTTTCTACTAAAAGTAGGCACAACACTAAAATATATACGTTGTCGGTGGTATGAAAGGATTACCTTATGCACTCTGCTGGTGGCAAAGTCAGTAACCCTTGGCAAAGCTGCCAGACTTGACGGTACGTTGTTTTAGACTTGTTCTCAAAGATACAAAGAAATGAAAAAAGCAAAAAACTTAGTCTTTTTAGCTTACGATTTTTGTCGGTGAAATTAATGTTTTAATAAGGATTCCACGAATGACTAAAACCATAAATCACAGTTAATATAAAACTTATGCAAAAACCCAAAACTTTATGTAACTAAGTACTTTTATTATGTAAATTTAGCAAAGTTTGAGTACGTAGTCGCCACGAGGGGACATTTTAAATTGAATCTGGAAAGTTTTTAGTAGCCTATTGTAAATACTGAAATATGCTCTGATTTAATATAACAGTTTTCTGTGCAAAATATTACACCTGTCATTAATATTCATTTCGTATTGAATATTTTTAAGCCCCTATAATTATTACATTCGGTAGAGAGAACTTTCTGTGTAGATTTGGAAAATGAGCAGGCCTTTTAAATCTTAACCATATGGTTTGGTAAAAATAAATAGTATTTTTATTCCATGAAATAAAACAACTTTGAACGGATTATATTATATCGCGTATACTGAATTTAAATTACATCCCGACGTTTCGAACACTTTACAGCGTTGGTGATAAATTCAGTATACCTACGCGATATAATCCGTTCAAAGTTGTTTTATTTCATGAATAACTATCGCGGCAACCGTAGACAATATTTTTATTCCAGTTTAGTGGGCGACTACGTTCATTCATGCACCGACTTAGTATCCACTCTATACTTCCCGTAAAATTTGGCAGGCGATTTTGGGTAGTCGGACTGTCATTAATTCAATATATTTATGTACCCACTTCATTGTACCTAATAAATGATGACGATGATGCTCCTAACCTGACATAGCCTCAACGACTGTTAATTTGTGGAATTTAGGCATTCAAATGCTGGTGCTGGTGCATTTTTAGGTGACTTAGTATCGGATCTATCTTCTAATTAAAGATACGGGCGCACTTTGTATATTATAAGTACTATAAGTACTATCCTTAGACTTAAGTATTTTGTTTACATGTTATTGTTGTTAAGTAAGAATAAATGTTTTCTATCCTATTTTATTCTATATGTCAGAAAAAATAAATACAAAACGGCTTATTTAAGTTAGTTGTACAGGTCAAAATAAAATTCCAAAAATTGTTTTCTAATTATACATTCAAATGCGCCGCGCATTACTACCGTAATAATGGTATAATTTTCCAAAGTATTTTTGCAATATTTAGAATCAATCGGGACCACTTATAGGCCGTTGACTTTGTTGAGAGACGTTGAGTAAATTTACTCTGAGCCCTCTGAGGGGATATTATTATTCTTCAACTTTACTGTTACCAATTAAGGTGTGGGCGGAACTCTGTTTGCAGCCATTCGGGGTTACCAGGGTGAGAGCTTTCCCGTACATTGTAGGCGTACCAAACACCAGTGCTAGGCGGAATAGAGCGCTTTTTTGCGTGAAGTAACATTATTCACGAAGTCCACTTTTCCATTTTCGCATATTTTCCGTTTGCATCGGCTGGGTGAGGTTCGTTTTTGGCAAGTTATTCCAAAAACTGGCGCAGGCTAATTTCAATTCGATATTTCCAAAAGCTATCAACACTGAGTCGAAACTAGGCCTTATTGCACGGAAAAGCTCTTCGACCAGGAATAAAAATGCGAAAATATTATTGTTCAAACATGAGTAAAAATCTTCTTCGACTAATTTCATATTTTTAGCCCAAGCTATATTTTACTTCAATAAAGACATTTTACTTGAATAAAGATCACTTTCTAGGCAAATTGTTTTCTTTATATACAAAACAATACTGTGTTGACGAGGGGATTTGTCTACGATGAAAATACTTTTTTCCCGTGTGGGATTGATAAAGCCATAGTTACAGGTAAACTAATAGTGTTGTTCAAACAGTTAGTATAGTGCTGGGTACAATGAATACCTATTTTTCAAGATTTCAAATTTATTTAACGGGCAACTCTCATACGAGGCATTGGAGTTTCATCAATTATGAAAATACGAAAATATTTTCTTTGCAAAGAAACTGGTTCGGCTGCTTAAATGGCTCCTAAACAACACACGCTTACATATCATTGTTCTCTTTTATGTTATTTTTAATGTATTCTCTTTTATGTTATTTTTAATGTATGGTATTTAACCTTTAAGTAAAGGTTAAATACTATACATGAAAGATATTTAAAAAAGTTTTAATTGTTAGGTATGTTTTGTTTATTTTTCCTTTGCTCCACGCAATCTGCCAGGGAAATAAATACAGAGAAAAAGGTAGGTAGATATTTTTACGAAATCACAAGACAAAGTTAAACAGTACCTATCTATTTACTCCCAAACAATGAAACGGGGTTACCTTGAGCATAGAAAAATATGTATATCTCTATACCGTGAGAATTTTGCCTTACCTACTTAGTCATTATGTTCTTCAGTGTTTAAATGGTTCAAATGTGTTTTTTTAATGACTGTTACTTATAAAAAGCCAGGAAATATCGGGGGCAACACCCTCATTGACTTGTGCCCGGCGTCAGAGGTCCATCGGGACCCTCGTTATCTCTCAAATCGCAGACAATAAATTCTTCTCGCGTTACTTTTTGGTCAACTGAACGGGTCATTTGGGAGGCTAAGGTTTCTTTCTTTTGGATGTGACAATGACTAAATATTAATTAGGTAAGTATAATTTGCAATTAAAATTATTCATAATAGCATGATACCCCCCTGCTTATATTTTAAATGCGAAAGGCGAAAGTAACTCTGTCTGTATCTATCTCTTTATCATGAAGCCTAATATTCAGCGGTTTTATAGATGAAATTAGGTATGGAAACTCGCTTTTAGGTACTACACATTACTGAGTACTATAATTTATAGGTAATGTGGCAGTGGACACAAATATACTGAAAAGTAGTAACAGAAGTATATACTGGAACACAGGGCGTTCATTTGTAGTTGACCATTTTCCACATGATCCTAATATACATATATAGCGGACCGTGCGACGTGCGTAGTCAGGTCTAGTCTACCACTTATCTCGCCCAGATTATTTAGGAAAAACAACCATGTACATTTAACATAAAGTTCACTTTTCCGATTGATGCTATCATGAATTAGGACGTCAAGTATGTAGATAAAATGAGGATATGCTTCATGTTTTATTGCCTCTGCGAAATGCTCGCCTTTTGGACCGAAATTCTTAACCTTTATTGATGTGCGTTCGGCAGCAATAAAATTTACACCAATTTAATACAAATTTAAAACCATTTTACTATGTCGCGCTCACACATATTAAGCTGTGCGGGAGTCCAGTCGAAGGCACGGATCCAATTCGTTTTCACTGTCATTTTGATAAAATAAATGGACAATTGAGAATGTACCTGTTTTAGGGAGGTGACGCGATAAAATCTGAATGTCTCAGCCAGTATTACAGATACATATAATAGGTACCTACCTACACCTACCCAATAAAACTAAGGTATGGATTATATCTCTCTGAATCAAATTGGTAATAAATCTAGCAGCTGACTTTCCTATTCCATGTTGGATTTATTATATTCTAGATTAACTGTCTGTTCGGCGTCTGGAACAATAGTTATTTATGTTTCATACCGTACATGTTTATTGGAGGATAGTTACTTACACGTCGGACGAAACTTCTGTCATGGAAGCCGTGGCTCCGAGAGACCTCTATGATGGGGGTAGTGGCCCCAAAAGATGAACGACGCCCAGAAGATGAACGTCTGTGGTGCCGATTGAAATTTTGTTGATGACCTATGGTTGGTTTTTGATAACCTTCTCAGGACAAAAAAAAACAAATCAAAATGCTCAATTGGCGACTCCACTCAGTATAAACACAGAATAAATGAAAAACAGAAGCTTATAAAAATAATTGCGGCAACCAACACAAAGTGGAGGGAGACAATCCTTTGCAAGAATTGCAAGTGACGTGAAGTATGAACGAGTGATTTAATGAAAAGGCAGTAAAACGCCTCTAGTCGATTTTCCACGTAGCATTTTCTGTGAAATTATATTCTGCGAACCCGCAACGTCACCCCTGGGGCATTATGTACCTACCTAACATAATTTTCACACGGCACCTTTCTAGTGTACCTAGTTCACAATAGTACATTACGCACCTAGGGCGGTAAAATAAAGAACGTCTCAGATCGTGGATATTTGTGGCCCGAACCGAAGGTAAGGGCCATAGACAAGCGATCTGAGGCCTTCTTTATTACCGCCCGTGGTGCGTACACAATTTTACGTCTTCTCCTGGGTGTGAAGTGAGATTTGCCGCTACGCCCGTGGGCGTAATATCTCACTTACCGCCCAGAGTGACGTAAAATATTTTTCCATTTGTGGCGTTCCATACCTAAAGGGCTCTTATCGTTTTTGGTTGAGGTATTTTATATTGTATGAGGTAGCGCATTTAACGGATAATTAGGTATGGAACACCACATTTATTCATAATTGCAAACCTCTGTAAAATCTTGTTTTTTTCTTAACAAACACTCATGTCCTAATGAATAACTATTATAAATTAAAAATATAGGAAATTATTTAAGTAGTTCTTACCGTTGCGCTACCTCAAGCGATTAACAATAATCTGTTTCTGTAATACTGATTAATAAATAAAAACTTTTAGTTAGTACAAAAAACTAGGAAGTTGAAATACCAAAATCTCATTAATTTGACAAAAACGTTACTTAATCGCGCAAACTATACTTTAAAAAAATATTATACAATTAATACTTAAATTAGATTAAGAAAAAATATACAATCGAGTGAAAATCGTGTGTTTAAATCAGTAGGTACGATACCAAAATCTACCCGAAGCTGATATTTTTTACTCATACGGTCAACAAATAAGTGGTTAAAGTTGGTCGGGTTTATTTCTGTGGGCCTAAGTGAAAAAGGGTACAAGTCAAAATGGCTCAGCGAATAAGAGGACGAGTGCCGTACAATCGTACATAGGACTTGTGCCAACTCCGTTTAGAAGACCACTTTAATGTCCCTAATTCCAGTGTACTTAAGTCAAGAAAGTTTGGCCGCCCGGAAAGTTACGTTGGTCTCTCGGAGTTTTCAGCATTGCTGACTAATTCACTAATGAATAAATTAACTTCAAACTTCACTTTACGACTGCCCTGTCCATTTTCGTGAATAACGACCAACTTAGTAGGTTAGGCTTAGGTATTTAAAGCGCCTTTATGATTTAAATAAACGCCATAATATTAAACGCAATAACGATTTACGAGCTACAGCGTAATATGCAAATATGTATAAATTGTCATATTTAGTATATCTACCTACTCAGGATTTTATTCAAAATATCCTTATGTATTTAAAAATCTAGATATTTAATAAGAAAAATAATTCCAAAGATACCCTCATGCAGAACAAAATGCAAAACCGTTCAATTTTATGAAAAGAAAATGCAGAGAGCAAAGTCCAAGACAAAAGAAATCAAGGTGTTCACAGACTGATGGAATTGTCCTTCATTAAACAAGACTGTGTAAACCGGGCCGGTTCAACCGGCGCAATCTATTAACGATGTTTGATTGAAATCAAATTTAAATGGTGACAGTAGATACCAGTATCTAATCTACCGTCTCCATTTAAATTTGATTTCCAGAGAGATTTAGTGCTGTAGAGTGTTAAGTGTATTCTAGATGAGTATGATAACCTATCAATGTCAACAGTTCAACATGATTGGAAGTAATAAAATAATAGTATATTACGTACCTCGGGCGGTAAAATAAAGAACGGCTCAGGTCGCGGGCATTTGTGGCCCGAATCGAAGGTAAGGGCCATAAACGAGCGATCTGAGGCCTTTAAATCTCACTTACCGCCCAGAGTGACGTAAACGTATTTATTTTGCGTAGGTAAGTACTTATTGTTCCCGCAACTCAAGCTGCGTAGCGTAGGATTTGCCCTTTGAAATGGAAATGGCAATGGCATAGACAATGAAAATATGAAAGCCTATACAAGGTGTAGGTAACAAAAATACTGGTGATCCATTGAAGGGCTTAATTGGTATCGTATTACGAGTAAGAAAAAGTAGGAAAAAATATTAGTGGACGCGAAAAAATTTTTGTATGGTGCACGTCATCATAGCTGGCCAACCCTCCATCCAAACTATTTTTTTTCTTACGATACAAATTATGCCCTTAAAAGGATCACCAGTATTTATGTTACATAATGTATAGATAGGCTTATTTTAGGGCTCTTTTAAGTTATCGTATGGCTATGTCTCCAAGATATGAATAGACATTTCTTCTCTTGTAGCAGTAGTAGCGGGAAAGCAGACGATGAAGAAAATCCAGCGAGTGCTGCGAGTTCCAGATGGGACAGTGCAGCTGCCAAGTTTGTTACTCTTTTAGCACCTAGGAATTACGGTATAGGGTTGTCTAAGGTGTTTTCTACGGACGCAGAGTAACATTGATCCTCAATTTTTAGGGTTTAATATTATACATGTCAAACTTTCTACTGATCAATTATGTTATGTAGTAATTTAGCAGTAAAAAGGACAGATAGAACGTACTTATAGTCAGCAGCAATTTCTTAGCAATAAGGGTAGGTATCTGAAAACCATTTTGAAGACCAGCACCTCGCCCGCCGAGGTAATTCTTCGGTTGATTGTACCTTGTATCTATATTTTGTCCGTCTTACGACTTCTGTGACCCTCAATTATCTATCGATTCGCACGTTGTTTTTTGATTAGCTCTGTACAAACCCTAGCGTGTGAAGATTGGGTTCAATGACCGCGTAATGCTGATGAGTCTGGCTTACGGAAACAAAGTCTAAGAGTCCCAACCTGATTGTAAGTAGGTACTTCTATTTCCGGACGTTGTTGATTAGCTCTAAGAATGATATGACAACGAAATTTTAATGTTCTTTATAGTATAATATATACAGTCGCCATCAGATATATCGTAGCGGCCAAGGTGGTCACAAATATCTGAACAACGCCTCTATTGTCAAGGCGATGTTCAGATATTGTTTAGTACTTTGGCCGCTCTGATATATTTGATGGTGACTGTACAAAAACTTCCTCCTTTAAATAACAGGAGAAAGTTTTTGTCTGTCGCGATTACTTATAACTATATTTTATAAGTAGGCTAAAACTTCTCACCCAATTTCTAAAAGAAGAATCTTAAGTGGCAGGGTTTTATGATTCGCGGCAAAAAAAACTATGCTGTAAAATAGTAAATTTAGATGGAACTTCATGTAACAAAGAGAAACAAGGTAGCCTTGATGAGCTAGTAGGTAACTGAGCGGTGCGAGGACGAGGATGAGTAGCGATGATGTGGAACGGCGTGAGTGTTTCCACCAAAGATGTGCGAGGGAGCTGAGCTGTGGGAATAGTAACTAACCTCGCAACGCAACACATTCCTCGCACACATCCTTCACTTGTTTTTGTATGTACAAAAACCTCGCTCAGCTGAACTGTTTCCACTAGGGCTGTGCTGAAGCATTTCTATTGGTTCATGAGAAACACGTTCCTCGCACAGTTCTGGTGAAAACGCACCCTTACGAGCGCGACCATCTACGCGTAGTGCAATTTTAACAATTATGCTAGTGCTAAAGTCGCATTAGTCAGGCTATTATTATAATATAGGTCGAAAGTGTCCGACATAAAAGCGCTTAGGTTTACACTCAGTCTCGGCAGTGACTTACAATTAGCACAAGTCTCAATATTTTAAAACAAGCTCTCGTAATTATATTTAGAGACTTATCCCCTTATTCATAAACGGCCACTAAAGTTATGAGATCGCTGATAATCGTTTGTCCCTTTCCCTCATATAAGTTGAACGGAAAGGGACAAACGATTATCAGAGGCCTCTTAACTTTAGTAGACGTTTATGAATAAGTGGGTAAGAGTGTAAAAAAGTTTGTATTTATAAAGGAACCTACTCTGACTCTGATTTGTACAACTAAATAATTTAGGATCACTTGTTTATAAATTATTTAGCTAGAAGCCTAGGACTCGAGGAAGTTAACGAAGCGATGCTACTTAAGTGCTTAGAGTCTTAGAGGAACCTGGTTTCGAATTGAGGGTAACAAGATTACCTACTGACGAATCTATCTCGATCTCGATCGACGCAAGTAAGTAAGTATGTATATACCTAGTTAATTATTCTTAAGTGAGGCGCAACACTCACTGAGCGAATTTCAGATTCGAGAGTAACCCGTTTTAAATATTTTTAATATGTTAAGTCTCACGAGAATTTTATAGTTAAAATAAATCTGCAATTTGAAAACGGTAAGCAAAAGTTGAACTTGCTACGAAAATGCGACCAAATTACCATAATAAAAGAAGGGAAATATAATAAGGAAGTATATTAGTATACCAAATGATCAATCAATGCCGTTGATTTTAAAATATAGGTAAGTACTTATGCTACGTTTTTTTTTGTAAACTACTAACTAGGTTTTCTCCCGAGACTGAGAGAGAGAGAGAGCTCCACATTCCAAAATCTCCCAATACACTTAAGTTAGGTATTTTGTTACAATTCTATAGGTATCTAAAGAGGATCCTGTCCCCCATGTCAAAATTCTTGATATAACCGCTGTTAATAGGCTTCTTCTGTCTAAAACCGGTGCGAAAAGCCGATTAAGGACTTCACTGTTCTAAATAAATACGCAGATATAAAAATTAAAAATACAATTTAATTAAAATAAACTTATAATTCATTTAATTCACTTATTTCAGGTACATCACCAATCCACCAAAACACTAAACTATTCTCAGCATGTTCTGAGTATTTCATGCCTTCACTTGTTTTCATTTCATTTTCAACTTGTCCGTTCATGTCATTGGCATCTTGAAGAGGGTCTTTGAAGTGGTACTGGCCGGATCCGGTGGCTAGGATGGGCCTGAAGGGATGGATAGAGACGCTGTTGCAGCAATCTTTGTGGAGGGGAAACTGGAACGAAAGTTATGTTTGTGAAATTTTCAATCTTAAGTAGAATTTATAGAGTTTACTATGACATTTGACTATTATTAACCTCCCGTATACCGCGAGGATTATTTTCTAATAGTCTCCTCGTACGCAGCACCGAGGTCCGGCATACGAAAGATTAAGAGAGAAATTGTAAATTAACTACAGTAAAACTCGCTAAAGGCGATTTTGAAGGGACCCAGTCAAAAACGCGTATCTAGCTGAGTCTCGCGACTGAAATAAAATGGCGTATTATACGAGAAAACTTATTAAACGTGATCATATTTAGCGGTTCTACTGTACAGTTACCATCAGATATATCGGAGCCAAGCTGGTCACAAATATCTGAACAACGCCTCTATTGTCAAGGTAATAAAGTGCATGTTCAGATATTTTTACCTTAGCCGCTCCGATATATTTGATGGCGACTGTAATAGACGCTTGTTATATTTGCCGCAGGGACGCCGAGCGATGCAGGCGATGCAGCCAAAGAGTTCTGTTCTGGAAGCCTCGAACGGGAAGCCACGAGCCAGATAGTCGGACGACAAACAGTAAGTTGGTTAAAAATAAAATGAAGACTGGCTTACATTTGAAATAATTTACCTAAACTTAAGACTGTCATGACTCGGACGCCTTTCTTAACAACTGGCCGGAAGAAGTGCAAAATGGGGAGTCATGGGTCCAGGGGAGAGGTCTTTGCCCAGCACTGGGATACTCAAATTGTCCAGAGAATACTAGTATAAGATTATTCATTACAATTTGAATCTTAGGGCCTACATAGTAAGATAGATATTTAATAAATTAATTATTATGAATAATTTTCGCCAATACAAATAAATGATAGTTACCTTATATGTTGCATTATCGCTTTCAACATCAGTAGCGTCCAAACCATTCTTCCAATCTACAGCATCAACTGCCCAAACTTTCAATATACCATCCGTTCCCCCCGTGACTAGAAACTTCCCACAAGGTGACACATCGAAGTATATCCTCTGGTTGGTGTCGACTACTCGGCTGAGAACGTTCAGCGGTCTACGGTAGTATCTGATGTCCCAAACTAGTAGTCTATGGTCTTTGCGCGCCCCTGATACGAGTTTTAGACCGTCTGGTGTAAACTTCATGTGTGTTACTCCGCCTAAAACGAAATTAATGTAATTGCTGATTAAGGGGCATCTGTTACTTACGTTACTCGGGGGAGGGGGGGTTGTGAAAAGGGTTGAGGGTTTAAGTCAACGTTGTGTCCTCACATACCTATAAAAAGTTGGTGTTGTAGACTGTAGATATTAACTGATTTAAACTCACACGATTTTCACACATTATTTTGATTCGCCAGTCTGCCTGCGACCACGAGCGTTATGAAACGCTCGAAACGTCAGGAAAATTAAAAGTAAGTGTACGCGATTAAGTTCCGTGTTTGTCAAAATAATATGTAGATATTAAAACTTGTTTTTTTTTGCAAACAATGAAAAGCTACTTTATAATTTTCTAATGTTGATTTCATCAAGAATAATAGGGAATATTACGCAAAACTCTGCGTAGGGGGCGGCACTAGCACAACCAGAAGGCCTACCGCGAGACACGAAAATAAAAGTTTCGTTACCTGGTTCTCTGTCACTCTTACATATTAGAGTGATAGAGGCAGAAGTCAAAATTTCGATTCTTTCGTTTCACGATAGGCCCTTTGTAAACAAACCGCCCTTGGTGCACAATAGTAGATTGTACAACAAGTGCATAAAACGCACCATTTTAGGCGAGGCGTTTATCCATACGAGCGAGCTTGCGAGCGAGGATGGATATAAAGTACGAGCGTAAAATGGGTTTTATGGACGAGTTATACACTCTACTTTTTACTTCGATTGTGAGGAAATTAAAAGAATAGGAATTTCTTTCATAAGAAGTTTCACTTTATGCTGGGTATAGGCGGACTAAAACTCAATTTTATGCACAAGTGCATAAAAAATTGACTTCTTTTAAGGCTATTTTGACAATGGCAATTTTTTATGCACTTGTGCATAAAATTGAGTTTTAGTCCGCCTATACCCAGCATAAAGTGAAACTTTACGAGCATGAGAAGTAAAAATGACATATTTATTCGTTATAAATTATCTATGAAAACTTGTAAAAAACTGTTTAAGGCCTAGTATGTATTAAGAACTCCATGGTTTACCGATGTGCTAGTGCTGCACTCTGGTGGCAGAACATTGCAGTAATATCCCCTGTTCCGTACATTGGGGGAGGAAGTTGACAGGTCGAGAGGAAAAGTTGAAGAAATTTGAACTTAAAACAGGACCACATAAGGTTCATCATATTTAGGAACCCTGAATATTGTTATTATTTTAAATTAAAAATAAAATTGCTAATATTTAACATCGGCTCTGGTCTTCTTCGAGCTCATAGACAAAAATCAGACGGAAGTTAGATTTTAACACAACATAGTTAAAAAAAAACAAAATATCTCAACGAAATTGTAGGTGCAAAGGCGAACTGACCCATATAAAGGGATCTCTTCCAGTTAACCTTTGATTTTCCCATCTTCTGACTGATTTTTGTTTATGATAGCTAAAATTCTGCCCTGAATTCAGCTCAGGTGTGCCTTAAAGTATTTTGATAAAATTTCCATTAACTATAACTATAGCTACCTGAATGCCCATGCATCTTGCCAATGCTCTTATATCCGCCCATTTCATTGACATTGAACAGGTTAATAGTGGTGTTCCACGAGCCAACAGCCAGCATGTTGCTGTCCATGGCAAAGCAGGATGCCGGGAAAGTGATCTTGTGCTCTGCACAGTCTCTGCCCGGTCTAGCAAAATAAAAAATTATTAGTTGGGTGAATCAACTTTTAGGATAACACTTTTCATGTGTGTGGCGTTACGAAAATGTCTCGGGAATGTGGAATTAGATTTTTTTTTTCTTGAGACAGTAAAACAAGTAAAATAAATGTATAAAGTTAACACAGGGGTACTAAGGGGAAAGATAACTTCTAGACAGAAGGATTTGCAGGGCAATTTGGGCAATCTACAATTTAGAGATTTAGACCATAGTTTACTTCAAAAGGTACCATTTGATGACAGACACGTCCTACATTGTACAGTCGACTTCAAAGATATCTTTACACTTTTGCGCCTTATACCATTGTAATAGGTACGAAAGTGTAAACAATCTGTGACGTTGACTGTACATACATACATACATATTCAACCAATAAAAGCATAAGCCCTGGCCGCCAAATAGTACCTTTTGATGTATGCTATCACACTTGTACAGTAATTATTCCCAGTAATTTTGATCCCATTATATTTCAGTATTTTTATTCAATTTTACTAAAGAATTTTCTAAAGCTTTATGAATATTTATAGTTGTTGCAATTACCTTTCCACATCAAATGTCCTAATAACCTTTTTGTACCCGGCTACAATCTTGGATCCATCTAGGGTAAATGCTACAGTCATTGCGGGTTCCATCTCGTCAACAGGATTGAAGCCCCGATATGAGCACCGCAGGGAACCGTCAAATGCATCCCACATTTGAACTGGAGCGTTCTGCCTTGTTGTCAACCAACTGAAAAAATAACGTGAAAATTGTTTGAGGAAAGTGAAATATTATTTGTTGTGCATCACAAAGTAGAATAAATATTTAGAAAATGGATCACAATAATGAAAGCTGACTAATAAAACTTTACCATACATTTAAGTTAGTTGTATTTTTATATGTAAGTATAAGTAAACAACATAACATAGTATAGATTCCCAGGATGAGTATTAATAAGGAACCTGTAAATACTTCTGTAGGTCTATAGGGTTTCATTCTCATTCCACAAATTCAACTACAGGCATAGGTCTCCCCTTATGGTATTTCCATTTGATTATATTGTGCGGCAAGACATGCTACTGTTCAATATTAATAACCAAAAAAGAATTAAACCCTTCATATAAATGTTTCTTTTTAATTTACGCTTACTTACCAACAACTTTCAGGTATACTGCTATTCATACTCGGATACCAGCAGAAATCATACACCAATCCCGCCTCCTTCACATGTATGACTGAATCCAACACGTCTATAGTCCTATCCGGTCCCGCCGACTCAGAGTACAAGTCTCTAGGCAGTTCAGTCACGTGTACCCCATCATTGTTTACCACGGAAAGGCAGCAAGTTCCGTCAGGGGACCACTTGCAGCCTCGCAAATAAGGCTGTACGTCCACTTTAGCTTTTGGCGAACTAGACCAAGAAGAACTGCATAGTTCCAGCAACGTTTTGCCGCTGAACAACGTCGGATACTGAAATAAAACTTCGGAATCTGCGGCACCGGTGTTTATAGATTCCGATAATAACTCGTTGGTAATATCTTTATGAATGGGTTCGAGCACATCTGTTTCCATTGGGATTTCTTCCATTGTAAATAAGTAATAATATAATTAATTATCACGAAATATTCAGCATTTTAAAACATCACGAGCAAAATAAACAGACTACAGCCATATATGTAAGTTTGACAGTTGCTATACTGACAGTGACAGATAACATTTGGCATGCGTCCAGAACATGTAAACTTAAATAATGCACATTTACACTAGTTTAGCTCCTTTGCTTCATTCATTAAATATGTACATGTACATTTAGGCATAAACTAATGCATAGGTAAAATAATAAAAACACTACATTAATGCAACATATCCAGTGTCTGGAAATTGATCAAGAATAAAAACAATCTTGTTTGGATATGTATGCGTTTTCTTTTTAGAAGATAAGTAAAAGCAGTAAAATACAATATTGATATTATATAACTGGCTGTTAATTGTTGTTTTTGAGACAATCACCTGAGTCTGGACTTCTGTCCACTTGCGTGTGTGCCAAGATTTGCATTTTTAAGGTTTTTTTCAACATTATTGTAAATAAATTTAAGTGTTTATCCGTCTGTGCTTGCTTAATATGATAGATAGTTTATTTGAATCCAAGCCTCATTACAATTACGTGCATATTATTAGTAATTTTACTCACATACCTTTTTTCATAAATACATACAATAAAAAACTACATTTAACATTTGTCATGTCATTGTCAATTAATAGTATTAAAACAAACAAATTACTTTGTGCATAGCAAAGAGTACTATTAAACCATCACTGTATTTATTTAATATTAACCAACTATTATGTTGAAGTTCAACCAAAATTCAATGGGAGAAAGTTATTCACCTTCTCCACACAAGTGGGGGTAGATCGTAATATTCGTAATGCTGAAAGTGAAAAAGTGAAAAAAAAAGTTCATTCAGTGTTGCAAACTTCAAAACCAAAAATGAAAACTGTCAATGTCAATCCGTCGTTTTGCCTTGACTCGGTCGCTCGTGCCTTAATTGACGTAAGGGAGTACTGCGAAAAGGCGAAGTATTCGCAAATTAGTCAATTAACTCCATTACCTATAATGAACAGCTGTATAACCAACAAAATTGGTTAACAGAAGCTCACGCTTCGAAAATCGTTACACAATGGCAGTAACCTCACATTGCAGCGCATTCTGTAATTATCCATTCAATAGTCAATATAATGCATAACAAATAAGTGCGTGAGGTGTTTATATTAAAATCGTTGCAGATGAAACTGAAGCTGATTAGTCGCGGGGTTCGTGGGATCAGCTACACTGTTGTGAAGTACTCGAAATACTCGAAGATGTCGTTTACGGAGTCCCCGGCAAAAGCGGCGCTGTGCTGCGAGGAGACGGCGGACGGGGCTCCGCCGTCGTTCGCGATGTACGAGGCGTTGAAGGACTCCTGCCAGAACAATGCTACGTTCTTCCAGCCGGACGATAGTGAGAATGGCCAGCGGTTGTACCAGGGGTTCATGACACTAATAGATCATATTGACACTGTGTGGCCTCTGGTGGATCATGTGCGCAAGGTAAGCTCATAGACTCCTCATCTTAATGCTTTCCTGGTAGCATCCTTAAGAAATTTTACATCTAATTTCCGACCAACATGCATATGCATATAGGCATATTATAATAGCATATTAAATACATATATCATACTACAACAAAATTCTGCAAAACTAAAATTTTCCTAACAGACTGTTAGAAATGTTTTTGAGTCAGGACTTTCACTTTATGCTTACATGGTTCTAAAGCCCGAGCTATATTTAGTCTTCTTTACAGCTCAATGCCTTAATAAGGGAGTTAATAATAACTCTATAATAATAATAAAATACTCTTTATTGCACACCTCGATACATGAATTTTGAAAGAAAAATTTACAAAAAAACTTAAGGTAAACAACAGGCGGTCTTATCGCTAAAAAGCGATCTCTTCCAGACAACCTTAAGGTAGCGGAGATTGGTTAATTTATTAATGTCAGTAGGTGTTGAAAAACATGACGAAATTCTTATTTATCATAGCTAAATATTCATATCATACAAATAAAACCCATTGATATAAACATACATATTACACATATAACAAAATAAAAATATATCTACTTAAACATACTTACACATACATACACTTACATAAGCCTTAATAAGGGAGTTAATAATAACTCTATATATAATCTTTAGGCTCAGAAATTGTGTTTAAATTTTTATTTTAAATACACAGTTATGACAGGCAATTATATGGTGATTATTCAAGTCAATATAATCCAAGTAGGGTAAATTGACAATTACTGACCACAGTTCAAGAACCCGCCACCTCATTCTAAAAATAACTGTTCACCTTTAACAGAATGCATTTTTAGTAAAAGGTGTTAATTACTAGCCAGTTGGCCACCCTTCTATAACTGGCCATGTTACACTAAAATAATTTTTGTAGGTAAAAAGGGTTAATTTTTAGTATGAGGGGCAAGTTATTGAAAGGTAGCTAGTAAGGCTGCTTACAAACGAGCGACAGTACGCGACACACTGTCGCAGGCCATCGCCGATAGCTGTCGCAGGCAGTCGCTAGCGACCGTCGCCTACAGTGTGTAGTCTGTCGCTCGTCTGTAAGAGCCCTGATTGGCGATTTACTCTATATTTGCCTGTCATAGCTCTCCACCATGATGACACAGTTATTATACCTAGATTATTTTGATATGGAAGCCTTGAGTGTCCGGAACCCACTAGCCACATTCCTCTACAAAGCAAATGGGATTAGCTACAGACATAGCAAACTGCAGGACGAAAAGTTAACAGGCTTAATGAGGTCTAAGAATAGAAGAAATCCTTGTCTTTTGTTTTATATATATTTTATTACACTAATTTAATAGATTCCGAGTCATTCACCCAACTTACTCTTGATAAACACATGTTGTAGGCCATAGGTGATATAATTAAGATAAACATCCGTAGTAATTATGTGAATACACTTTATTACTACCATTGTAAGCTTTATCTCATGTCAATGTTCACATGTGTACAGTAGTCATCAAAAATATGTTTACACTTTTGGACCTTATTACATAGGAGTAAGGTGCAAAATGTAAACATATTTTTGACGTCAATGTACTACACTACATGCAACAATGTAACATACATATAATATGGCTAGAGTGTGGAACACCTTACTCATCCTTCTAAGGCTGGCTCTACATGATGGGTCATCATAGAGACGCAGCTATACGACGGAACAAGATCGCAATATCGTTAGCTCCCTCTACGCATAGTTGCGTCCCTATGATGGCCCATCATGTAGAGGAGCCATAACGTTTGTCCCGGCTTTTGCCACTGTACAGTTGAGCCTAAGGTGTGCTTGATTTGATTTGAACCTTCTATGTAGTAATTACATATCATATTGAGACCATTTACACTGTAATTTAACTATGAAATTTAAGTACTGTATACAAGGCTTAAAATCCCTTTGACTCTAGAATGGTTATGGTTAAAATGGTTGGTGGTTTATAGTTAGAATGTTTTTATTTTAGTTTTCAATAAACTATGTTATTCAGTGCATAAACAATGGAACTCAGAGTCAACCGTCATTAGCATTGTTTAGCAAATCGTTAAATCAGCTGTTTGACACCTACTTGATAAGATATAAAGAAAACAATGACACACGTGCTTGACACTCTATGTTATGGATGACGTTAAAGTCACTATTATTTTTATATATAAAATTACCAGATATTATTACTTACTGAGTTGCTATCAAATAGTAATGATGCTAAAAGTGTGATTTCGTCTATTTAAGGTAAAGAAAGCACTTCGAACACTTGGGAACCCTACATACATTTAGGGAGCCATAGAGTGCATGGGTGTGACCAATCCAAAGATTTTTTTAAACGATTACAGCGCCATATAGATAGGCATTTCTACTCTCGGATAGTAGTAGTGGAAAAGCAGATGATAGGCGTGTTTACACCTGGCTTGCCGCGCGCGGCAGCTCGGCTAGTGTGGACGTGCCTCGCCCGAAGCAAACGCACGCGCGGCCGCGATGCCTCGGGCGAGGCACGCCCACACTAGCCGAGCTGTCGCGTGCGGCAATTTCCTCGCGAAGCGGTGCGCCAGATGTAAGACGCCTGATGACGAAAAACCGGTAATATATCCTAATTCACAATTTTACCACCCTCAGGTAGCACCACAATACGATTTCGACGCGTCATCCCCCGGCAACGGTTACCGAAGCTTCGTGTCTGTGGTAGACTCTTGCGTTTTGCACGGCTTGAAGCTGAGTCGGCAGGTTTGCACGGGCCGGGACGCACTGTTGTTCCGGAAAGGATATTTCGTTAGGTGAGAGCTATTGATAACAAAAAATAATTGAGGATAAAGTTTACGTCATAGTCATATCGTACAAAAGTGGTGAGGAGGCACGGGATTGCACAAAATGGAGGAAGTAATTTTAGTATCTCCGACAACGACACAGCTTTTAAATAAAAAGAGACAGAGCTTTCATCTTTGTAATGTATCGTTTTGTGCGTCTCTCTCATGCGTACATTACTTGTAAGAGAGTGAAAAACACGATGATAGACAATAAAAACGGGCGACTACTATAAACAATCCGGCTTCATACTCAACCACACAACCTCAGTACGATTTCGACGCGTGGACCCCCGGCAACGGTTACCGAAGTTTTGTGTCCGTGGTGGACTCGTGCGTTTTGCACGGCTTGAAGCTGAGTCGGCAGGTTTGCACGGGCTGGGACGCACTGTTGTTCCGGAAAGGATATTTCGTTAGGTGAGAGAGCTTTGATATTTTCGAAAAAGTAGACAATCTTTACATATATGATGCTTGCACTTTACTTGTATGTAATGCCTTGTATTACAGAGAAAAAACCGCAATGGCTATTGCTTAATTGAGAAGTGCCATTCCCTTAACATTATGATGATGCTTAATTTGCTAAATTATTAACTCGGACGCGATTCACCTAACAACTAAACAATTTCATGATTCATTGGTAGGTACATAGTCCAACTTCAAGTACAATTGCATCATCACCCACTTAATAAGGTGACGCGTGATCTACATGTTTAGTTTTCAACTCGGGGCTTGCACATACTAATTGATTTAAGAGTCGCCAGGACGCTCGCCTGAATTCGCGTTCCCATACTAACGTAGTTTAGCTCTCATTTTAAAACGACATGCTTTAGAACCATGAAATTTGGCACGGACATTCTAGTAGTACAGATCTAGGTCGGACATTCGTTTTCGTTGCTGAAAATTTAGACTAGTTCCATTTTTCATAAAATCCATGTCGAGAAGCAAACGATATTACTTTTGGGCAACCGGGCTTTTTACCTGATTTAGACCCTGCTGTATCCGAATCGCCGGTTGCCTTCAAAGAAAATTTGTCCGGAAGTGAGATATTCAAGATGGCGGCCAAATAAATTACCCATTTTTTACTTTTTCTTAAATAACTCGTAAACCGTGACCCCTACCAAAAAATGTTCTTTTACTTAAATAATTCACATAAAATTCTCTATAAAAAAGGTTCTATACAGTTTTTTGCTGGGATCAAAGTTTAATGAGATATCGAGGGTATAAGATAGACCTTAAAAATGTAGACTAATTACCCTTTTCCCGCGACTTCGTCTGCGTGGGATTAACATTCGCTATAATACATTTATGAAACACCTTAGTGAAATCTTATAGCAAATATAAATTTAACGTACATACTTTTTTACGTCTACAGTGAGCAACAATTCCATACAAAGTTTCACCCCCCTTTTCACCCTTTCAAAAGATGATTTCTGAGATAAAAACTATTTCATGTCCTTTTCCATAATCAAACTATCATCATGCCAAATTTAATCTAAATCGGTTCAGCGGTTTAAGCGTGAAGAGGTAACAGACACACTAACTGTTTAAAGATAAATTATATTTTAAATACTCTGGTTGAGGCTGCTAGGGGTTGTGTGGTATCATTTCCGTATAAAACAGACATGCACAATTCATTTTTGATAGAAAAAAAATATAAATCTATATTTAAAAAAAGTTCTGCGAAGAGGGAAAACTCTCAAATCACATCAGAGGGGATTTTGACGTGAACGTCCAAAAATTTTACGGACCTCCAACAGTAAAAAATATTCATCGTGGGGCACTCTATCCATGGTCAAAAATTTAAAACTTTTTCTCAATGCGCACAATTTTTTCATACTAATATTATAAATGCGAAAGTGTGTATGTTACCTCTTCACGCTTAAACCGCTGAACCGATTTAGATGAAATTTGGTATGATGATAGTTTGAGTTATGGAAAAGGACATTAAATAGTTTTTATCCCTGAAATCATCTTTTGAAGGGGTGAAAAGGGGGGTGAAACTTTGTATGCAATTGTTGCTCACTGTAGACGTAAAAAAGTATATACGTTAAATTTATATTTGCTATAAGATTTCACTAAGGTGTTTCATAAATTTATTATGGCGAATGTTAATCCCACGCAGACAAAGTCGCGGGAAAAAGCTAATTAGTCTATATGTTTAATGGCTGTCTTATACCCTCGATATCTCATTAAACTTTGATCCCAGCAAAAAACTGTATAGAACCTTTTTAATAGAAAATTTTATGTGGATTACTAAAGTAGAAGAACATTTTTTGGTAGGCGTCACGGTTTACGATTTATTTAAGAAACAGTAAAAAATTAGTATTTTTTTTGGCCGCCATCTTGAATATCTCACTTCCGGTCAAATTTTCTTTGAAGGCAACCGGCAATTCGGATACAGCTAAGTCTAAACCAGGTAAAAAGCCCGGTTGCCCAAAAGTAATATCGTTTGCCTGTCGCATCGAAAAGGAGAGCGATTTTGAAATTTTGTGCCCTGTCTAATTGTAATACAAAGAAAATATAGCAAAAATAAGTATTGTATGTAAATCTGTAACTGGCTGTATTTTCTTTGTATTACAATTTTTAGCAACGAATACGAATGTCCGACCTAGATCTGTACTTCTAGAATGCCCATGCCAAATTTCATGATTCTAAAGCATGTCGTTTTAAAATGAGAGCTGAACTACGTTTGTATGGGAATGCGAGCGTCCTGGCGACTCTTAAGAAAAATACGAAAGGAAAGGACAAATTGAATAATAGTCTGGTTCCCTGCGATGTAGGTACAAACAGCAACACTCTTAACTGTACATCGGTGAACCTTATTACAAAAGCCGTAACGCCCACCGGTGGGCTGTTAACAGTGTGGGCGATGGTACATCCAGTCACTTGTAAATAATAACAACGATGTGCGTCAAACGTGAAACACGTTCTAATGGCTCTGGTTATGAGATGTTTCGTTGTCAAAGATCCATATGGCCTAGATAAGGATTATATAACAAACTAACTAGAAGAAGGAAAGAACATACATTTATTTACGTCGCACCAGTTAAATTGTTACAAGAAATTAGTAAAAAAAACAGACGATAAAAAGGCCCCACTCAGCGTAATGTCAAGGCAAGCCGCGGCGCTGATTTTCAGTGGGGCCCGTAGTTAACTCATTTTTAACTAACTAGTGCTCGTGGCTCTCGTTATTATGTCATATCTGACTCGGCCAGCTCTTAGTCTAATAGTTCAGCGTCCTGATAATATCAGATCGGATCTCTTTCTTATTCTCATTTTTGACGGCTGTACTGTGTAGCTGCTACTTTGGAGCCAGGGGTTCGGTTGTCGACATTTTTTTATCCCCATCTTTGGTATACTTTTGACGGGGACCTGCCGGAGGTAGAAGATATAGCTAGTATTTTTTCCGACGAAACTTTCGAGATTTCTTACTTGTATATATCTTTCTCTCACTCACACGAGGTACAGTCACCGGCAATAGTATCTTCCTACACGAAGGCCGCAAAAATATGTGACACGCTCTTATTTGTAGGGTCTTATTTGGGGGTAAGAGCGTGTCACATATTTATGCGGCCTTCGTGTAGGAAGATACTATTGCCGGTGACTATGTACAATTAAAAAAAAACATGGTACCTATAATGATGGACCACTTTCTTGTTCTGGATATAAATAGTTTTTTTGAATGTACATATTTACTGAAATACAACTTGCGTTTTGGATTTCTATTTTCTATATTAGACTATAATACATATTTAGTCTGAGTTATTTTTAAACATACAACAGTACTTATAGTATGAATGCTCGAACAGTTGGCGTCCATATGAGATTTACGTCATACAGCTATTAATCGCGTGACTTCCTTATATCCGCTCTATAAACACTAGGTCAAGGAATGTGTGCTATGCAAACAATAAGATATGTATAGGGAAGATCTCCAACTCATTTTCAACCGACTTCAATATTTCGAAGGAGGAGGTTATCAATTCGTCGAGATCTTTGTTGTTTTGCAATTTTTTTATGTATGTTCACCGATTATTCGATGACGGCTGTACGTCTAGCATGACTTACGTTGCGGCGCGACTCTGCATACTTCAGGCGCGACTCGAAGTATGGAGTCGCGCGCGACAACGCATGTCATGCTAAGGCCCCTGGACTGATTTGGAAAATTCTTTTTTTGTTTGAAAGAGTATACTTCTTCACAGTTGGTCCCATTGTCACCAGGTCCGGATTTGATGATGGGATCCTGGAGAAATCGAGGAAACTCTTCAACTATTATAAGCACACATACAGCCTTGGCCAGAAGTGTTGAGCACTAATGCGATTTTCATACAAAACTGGAAAGTTTAGTCCATCGTTTCCATCTTTGTTTAAGTTATTTTGTCAATTAATTTAAACTAATAGGCATGTTTTGTTGAAGTTAGTAGTAACTGCATAGAATATTTGCAATATGTCGCACCGATTTAAATTTACATTTTTGGTACCTTCTGTTTTCATATTTTTTAAGTACCTTGAAAGTGTTATTAAGTGAAGTTTTCTATATTTATAAATAAAATATAACATTTACCGTTACCGTACATTGTTAGGATAGGGAAATAATGCTTAACATCAAAATTGTAAACAAAAAACACCTATGCTCAACACTTCTGGCCAAGGCTGTATAGTGATTTCAGTATTTTTTACAGCAACTCGGGTATTTCCACTTGGAAAAGCGGATCCTAAGTGAAGTCGGTTCTTTTTTTGGTAAAATTATTTAAGTATCCATTACATCTACAGGGAGGTAGAATCCTGCGGGCAACTCCTGGCGTCCCTCGGCACGTGTCTACACCACGTGCACACCCTACTGTCGTGGGCTCCGCCCGGCGACCTATTCCCGTCCGAGGCACGCTCGCCCGAGGAGTTGTTTTCGCAGGCCGATACCATCAATCAGTACTGCTTCTACGGAAGGTGCCTCGGGTTCCAGGTCAGTGTTAACTTGGAGCACAATTTGTTCTTACAAAAACTGACTATCTGACATAGCCTGATTAGGCCAAATCAGACATCGATTTGGCTTCATTCTGACATAATTGACTGCTATATATTTTTTGTTTTTATTTTACACACAGTGTTATTACTGACGTACCACCCGTTGCTTTGCACGCATGACAAAATTATTTATTGTTATTATGTATTTATTATGAGTCCACAGTGCCGAAAACACCGCGTATATGGCGTACGCTGTCAAAACACTCTTCGTATAGATAGTTTCACGAGAGTTGAGGTGAATGATTACACACACAGCTACATGAAGTACTGATTGCAAAAAAAGTGAATGAATGAAAGTGAATGAAAGTAATTTTTTTTAAATAGGTATAGGTATTTAAACAGTAAAAACAATACTTTAATAAACCATCGTCACTTAGCATTATCCGTAGTTATTCTAATAAGAATTCTCATCTCTTAGAATGCAGTTGTCAATAGGTATGACAACCATGTAATGAGTGCCAGTTACTTCAGTCATCTTTGAAGAGGATTGATAATGAAATAACAAAGTAATGATTTTTTTTAACAGCTACATAAATAAAAACAAGGGGATATATTTGCGACCAGTTTGCGGATAGGGGCAGCAACCAACGCTCCACATCGCTGCCAATGTGGTACCATGGTAGACAGCCTTGGACATCACGGGCTATCATGTTACAGAAGCGCCGGGCGCATTCCTCGCCATACTAGCATCAATGATGTCATCCGTCGGGCCCTTGTCAGCGTCAAAATGCCAGCCGTCTTAGAACCTGTTGGCCTGGCGAGAGACGATGGCAAGAGGCCCGACGGCATGACATTGGTGCCTTGGAGGATGGGGCGGCCGCTGGTCTGGGATGCTACATGTGTAGACACCCTAGCGCCGTCCCATCTTCCAAGCACCTGCAGAAATGCCGGGTCTGCTGCATCTACAGCCGAAGACCTCAAACGCCGCAAATATGCTGCTCTTGGCAGTGCCTATATATTTGAGGCGTTTGGGGTCGAAACGCTGGGGCCATGGGGACCGGGCGCGCGCAGAGTGTACAAAGACTTAGCGTCGCGCCTGGTAGACGCAACAGGTGACCAGAAGGCTGGTCAGTATTTCGCTCAGCGAATAAGCATTGCCATACAACGTGGCAATGCGGCCAGCCTTCTGGGCACACTACCCATTGGTAGCGATTTAGGATATATTTATTATTTGTAGACTAGTTTTAATTTATAGTATTATTATTTTTATTTAGGGGATATATTACTTATTTATTATCTTTGGTTTCTACGTTTAATTTTATATTCAGATGCCTACGCATATCTGACCTTTAAATTGATCAAAATATGTAATTTTTTTGAGGTCGATGAATTGTTCTATATAATACTTATAACAAAAGAAGTATTTTAACTTTAAAACAAGTCATTTGTTTCCTTAATAATTATTTTATCCACAATTTTATAATCCACGCCGCAGGCTTCGTCAGACAGATACAAAAATAGGTCAACCACAGGCTTCGTCACATAACAATCAAACTTTACAAGATGAAATCCGCCACAGGCTTTGTCAATAAGAAGTATACACTAAAGCTTAATTACACTACAGACCACCCCGGACCGTAGCCGGCCCAAAAGTCCCCATGACACTAGCAGCAAAACATAACAAAATAGGTTAAATTAACTTTTTGGTCTATCTTGCAATGCTCTATTGAACTTGCTATCGGTACAATAAAAGAACAGAAATTTCAAACCCGCTGTCATTACATGACAATGTTGTTGTGTGCGTGACTTCAACTCTCGTGAAAATATCTATACTGTTATATAAGTTAATATCTATAAGGTTTATATTGGCTTGCTTGCCTCCGTGACGTCCGTGTGAGTAAGGGACTTCGCGCATTGCTACTTTTAGGTAGATTTCGAAAATCGAGTCTACCTATTCATTTCTTCGACACAATCGAATTTTGAAAAAAATTCTTTACAGAAGGTCTAGTTATGACCCCCAGATTCCAAAATGACCACTGGTTCAAAAGTTTATATATATATAAATTATGTATGTATGTATATATCCGCAGCCCGATTTTGTCATCACGATAGCGGTCGCATCTTTGCTCCGATTGCTTTCAAACTTGGTAAAAAAATCGCCCTGGTTGATACCTAGGACAAGTTCGTGAACGGGCGGAATAGGGCCAAAGGGACCCGTCCCTTTGCTTTGCAGAGGCCTCACTTTTTATGAAATCAGTTTTCCGGAAATAACTTTTTTCCTATGGAAAATATACCATCCGTTTTTCTTTTATATGGCGTGGGACCTGAATATCTATAACTTTTTTAATCATATCTTTAAGAAAATATCGTTAATTTTAGTCGAAATTTAAAAAAAAAACCTAAATTTTTCTGGAGAAAATTCATAACTCCTAAACGGTGAATAATTTTATGTCAGCAATATTTTTTATCGAAAGGTCATTTTTTCTCTAAAATATTCAAAAACTATGTCTGTCGGAAAAATGCATAATTTCGAAAAAAAAAAGAATAAAAAAATCTGAAAGTGCGAATTTTGGCCTTGTTTAGCAGGTCAAAATTCTTGTGCCCGACTTTTACTGTTAAATTCATGTTAAATATTACATAGGCCGTACAAAAAAAATTGTAAAAAAAAACTTTGAACTGGTGTCCCATGCGGTACCATGCAGCGCCCTTATCCATTCATCCACAAGGACAAGATGCGAAATCTACCTGTGCGTTCCCCTTGCGGGGACGGATTTTTTTTAGCGATACAGTCACTATGCAGTAGCAAAACGATCGCGCTATTGTCGCGATACAGTCGCTTGTCATGCGGGTTAAGGGGCTACTTTGAAAAATTATAGATTTTATCAAACGCTCTAGTGACTAAACGGGAAAAGGGACTGAATTTATTTTCAGATATATATTATTAGACTATATACTCTTGTTTTTGGCACAAGCCGAAACACGAATGCTGAAAGTTGCCTCGATAGAAAGAAAAATCAGAAGTTGGGTCCTTTTTCCCCTTATTTTTCTTGGCTTACGTAAACTATAAAAGATTAAGCACTATAACTAAGTAAAAAATATGGTATTCTGATTTATCTAAAAAGTCACAGAAGCAAAATTGGACAAAACTTTATAGATTCGCTAATTTATCGTAGTTTGGTCAAAAAGTCTGATCCTTAAGATCGCTGCATCTCTTTCTTTCGTGCACGGGAGCCATAAGCGTGTCTCTAAAGAATGGGCGTGGCTTGTCCGAATCGAGGAACGGCCTTAATGTCAAGCAAGTGTGTCGCGACGCGACAGTAGCGCGTTCGCTTTGCTACTGCATCGCGACTGTATCGCTAAAAAAAGTAGCAATGCGCGATCATCCTAACGGTTTATTTTGTGGTTTTCAAAGCTTGAAAAATGTATTTTTTTCCAGTTCCTACCCTCAATGCGCGGCATCCTAAAAGGCATATCCATCTGCATGGCGGGCTTCTCCGAGGCATACTACAGCCACGGAAACCTGATCAGCTCGGTGTGGACCGGCGGGCAATACCTGATCGACCCGGAGATGCGCGCGCGCCGGATAGTAAACATATCGCAGTCTGCTAGCGTCGAGTTCTGCAAGGCGTTCTGGTTCCTGGCCGAGAGTGGTAAGATGATTAATGACTGTAATGAACGATAAAATTACTGGGTAATTTATATCGTGAATACCTAATAATTTAACTTATTTGATTGTACAAATAGCGCTCTGCGTGTGTATAGCGAAGTCACGCTTGCACACCGTTGCCACATGCGGTAGTGTGATAATCGCCTAAATTACTCCCACTCCATTAGAATTACTCCCCAAACTGCTCCATTGAGCCGTCACCGCGACGTGAGTCTAAGTATAACATTGAGAGATCTAACATTATTTGATATATGAGTCAATCAACTTTTTAAAGCGCCTGGTTGCTATGGTTACGTCCCTTGGACAACTAAAGATTTTCTATGAAATAGTATGAGGATGTCCCTCGGACAACGGGGACAGAGTAAACAACATTAAAAAGTTGATTCGCCAATATACGTATTTTTGACAAATTTAGATCAGGCAAAATCTAGCTTTTGTTACAAAACAAGGTCGAGGCGTAGCTACCAAAAAGTATCCCACTTCTAACATTTTTGGCGGTGGCAAACAAGTATACGCCCCGCCTGGTGGTATGCAGCCTCTGCACGCCTACAACTCTAGAGGCGTTCGTAAATACTAACTTGTTTTCTTTTCAGAAATAATGAAACGCGTACCCAGCCTTATGTCCTCAACGGTAGCAGTCAACAAAGTGATCACCATACCCCCTGAGCCGGTGACTGTGGTCACCACGGATGGCAAGGAGACGACCGTTCTACCGCCCACTGTGCATCTAGGACTGCAGAGTCTTAACGTTAGGCTTATTAGTGTTAATAAGAGAATTGGCATGGTAAGTAATGATACGAGTATGAGATAGTAAAATTGTAGTACCAGGGCGGTAAAATAAAGTACCTACGGATCAGATCGCGGGCATGTGTGGTTCGAACCGAAAGTGAGGGTCACAAACAAGCGATCTGAAGCTTTATTACTGCCCGTGGTGCGTACACAATGTTACGTTTTCTCAAAAGTGTGATTTGCTGCTCGCGCAGGCGGAAAATGCCACTTTACGCCCGGTGCGACGTAAAATGCTAATAAAAAACTAATTATGTGATTAGTTAAAATCCTTTTGAAAATACATTTTACTCGTCAGCGCTTAGGACGGCCGCTTCGATGGCATTAAGTTTCTGAGATGATATTAACATGAAATGTAGATGTGAATTACAAAGGTGCATTTCAGTACCGCCCACATTCTCTGCAATTGTAATAAAATCAATGAATAAGAATTATCTTCTGCTTGAAACTTCATAAAACATACTGATATTAGGTAGTTATGCTGTGCCTTAGTTATACTGTTATGCTGTATAACTAAACAAAATAAAATTTTAAACGGCCTCGCTTCCCTCGCCCCTCTAACTCCACTCTTTCAGAAATGCGAAGGCTCCACATCTCTCCCGGCCGCGGAAGGCGTCCTTTTCCACTGCCACGGCGGAGGTTTCGTGGCCCAGAGCTCTAAATCCCACGAGATGTACCTCAGAGAGTGGGCAGCGAAGTTAAACGTGCCCATATTATCTGTGGACTATAGTTTAGCACCACAGGCGCCGTTTCCTAGGGCGCTCGAAGAGGTGTACTACGCTTATTGCTGGATGCTGAATAATTTTAGCGCGATTGGTACTACTGGTGAGTGATTCTGTGCATTTTATTAAAAAATCTGACGTCATGCTTTGAAGTACTAGTAGCGATTTTTAACTTTAAATTGTAAACATATTTCAGAGTTTTTAAATTTAAACCTGTTGCCCGTCATATTAATATTATAACACAACATTCATTTTAATTATAATTATTTTTTGAAATATAAGAAAAACATTCGCTCCCACGTTTCTCGCGTTAAAGTGGCAAGCTCTAGTCTCGAAGCTTGCTACTTTAGGATACTTGCCCGCCGCTTTACTGAGCTACTAAAATATACTCGTTTTCCCTCATTTCCAGTATTTTCCTTTATTTCTAACATAGTAGTACCCTTAGCTGATGTTTCATCTTAATACAAAATTTTAATTTCTACAGGTAAAAGAATAGTTTTCGCGGGCGACTCGGCAGGCGCCAATCTCCTTGCAAGCTGCACTCTAAAAATACTATCAAGCGGTCTCAGAAGTCCAGAAGGATTGTTCCTAGCATACGCGCCGTTATTAGTCAGCTTTACTCCAAGCCCAGCACGATTATTGTGCTTGATGGACCCACTGCTGCCTTTTGGCTTCATGATGAGGTGCCTTAAAGGTTTGTTCCTTAAAACACATTTGTAGAAAAACAGTATACAAGAGGTCTATTTAGTGGTCTGAGAAGTCCAGAAGGATTGTTCCTAGCATACGCACCGTTATTAGTCAGCTTTACTCCAAGCCCAGCACGATTATTGTGCTTGATGGACCCACTGCTGCCTTTTGGCTTCATGATGAGGTGCCTTAAAGGTTTGTTCCTTAAAACACATTTGTAGAAAAACAGTATACAAGAGGTCTATTTAGTGGTCTGAGAAGTCCAGAAGGATTGTTCCTAGCATACAGACCGTTATTAGTCAGCTTTACTCCAAGCCCAGCACGATTATTGTGCTTGATGGACCCACTGCTGCCTTTTGGCTTCATGATGAGGTGCCTTAAAGGTTTGTTCCTTAAAACACATTTGTAAAAAAACAGTATACAAGACAAGAGGTCTATTTAGTGGTCTGAGAAGTCCAGAAGGATTGTTCCTAGCATACGCACCGTTCTTAGTCAGCTTTACTCCAAGCCCAGCACGATTATTGTGCCTGATGGACCCACTGCTGCCTTTTGGCTTCATGATGAGGTGCCTTAAAGGTTTGTTCCTTAAAACACATTTGTAGAAAAACAGTAGGTATACAAGAGGTCTATTTAGTGGTCTGAGAAGTCCAGAAGGATTGTTCCTAGCATACGCGCCGTTATTAGTCAGCTTTACTCCAAGCCCGGCGCGATTATTGTGCCTGATGGACCCACTGCTGCCTTTTGGCTTCATGATGAGGTGCCTTAAAGGTTTGTTCCTTAAAACACATTTGTAGAAAAACAGTAGGTATACAAG
Source organism: Pammene fasciana (assembly GCA_911728535.1). Lineage (NCBI taxonomy): Eukaryota > Metazoa > Arthropoda > Insecta > Lepidoptera > Tortricidae > Pammene > Pammene fasciana. The sequence goes on from OU452287.1 coordinate 13,751,569, forward strand.
AGGTCTATTTAGTGGTCTGAGAAGTCCAGAAGGATTGTTCCTAGCATACGCACCGTTATTAGTCAGCTTTACTCCAAGCCCAGCACGACTATTGTGCCTGATGGACCCACTGCTGCCTTTTGGCTTCATGATGAGGTGCCTTAAAGGTTTGTTCCTTAAAACACATTTGTAGACAAACAGTATACAAGAGGTCTATTTAGTGGTCTGAGAAGTCCAGAAGGATTATTCCTAGCATACGCGCCGTTATTAGTCAGCTTTACTCCAAGCCCGGCGCGATTATTGTGCCTGATGGACCCACTGCTGCCTTTTGGCTTCATGATGAGGTGCCTTAAAGGTTTGTTCCTTAAAACACATTTGTAGAAAAACAGTAGGTATACAAGAGGTCTATTTAGTGGTCTGAGAAGTCCAGAAGGATTGTTCTTAGCATACGCACCGTTATTAGTCAGCTTTACTCCAAGCCCAGCACGACTATTGTGCCTGATGGACCCATTGCTGCCTTTTGGCTTCATGATGAGGTGCCTTAAAGGTTTGTTCCTTAAAACACATTTGTAGAAAAACAGTATACAAGAGGTCTATTTAGTGGTCTGAGAAGTCCAGAAGGATTGTTCCTAGCATACGCACCGTTATTAGTCAGCTTTACTCCAAGCCCAGCACGACTATTGTGCCTGATGGACCCATTGCTGCCTTTTGGCTTCATAATGCGTTAAAGGTTTGTTTCTTTAAATTGTACACCTATAACAAGACGCAAGTGAAAGCTACAATATAAAACCCTAGTGTTTTGGCCACTAAAACAAACAGCAATTTACATTATAAAATAACACGGTTACACTCACGGCACTTTAGTCACGTCTTGCGACATGTTTCGGGAAGCCTAGGTCTCCATCTTCAAGCACTAGGATAGGATATGTTAATATGTCTCACGAAAGTTTAAATTTAATAAAAACAGCAATTTCATCGAAAACTGGCAGTACCGAGCGATTTTTTATCGCTCTCGGCGCTAGGGTCGATTTCTAACGTACTAGACGCAAAACACTTTTTAGCGGTAATCAGCCGGACACCTGGAAATGTGTCTATTGTGGCTGCAATTTTGTGATAGACCCATAGACAAAATTAAGCCAGAAGTAGAATTGTTCCGCGTTCCGGCAGATTATTGTCTGTGAGTTCACTTCCGCTCAAGTGTGTATTGCGCCTTGCACGTAAGACCCCGTTCTCACTTGGCGGATGTCGGGCCCGGATTTTAATCGGGTGTTACAGTGGCAGAACATTTTATAGAAGCTATTCCCACTCGCACGACACAATTATGTATGAGGCGCCGACACTCGATTAAAATCCGGACCCTACATCGGAAAAGTGGGAACAGGGAACACGTCCTAGTATATCTTTATCGATGGTGAAAATGAAACTTATTTACTTGTTCGCAGCTTACGCTTGTCCGAACAACAGCGGGAACACGAATTGTGGTTGTGGCCACAGAAACTGCAACTGTAAACCACCGATAGCAGCGTATAACGTCACCACCCCACTGGACAGCAACGGATTTCTCAAAGTCAGCCCTTCACAAGGTCTGTAACGTATTCCACTATACCACGACGGTTGCATACGGCCCGCCTAATGGTAAGCAGCTCTCGCAGCATATGGACGTCTGCAACTCCAGAGGTATCACATGCGCGTAAAATAAATAACAGATCCCTTTGCAAAAGAGAGGACGAGTAAAGGAACAAAAGGGTCCCTCATCGCCGACACACTGGGTCCTCTTTCAGCTCACAATCTGCTCTCTTCTCTCGCGCTTTGTTTACGCGGTTATGACACTGGCGCCACAACTGGATGGGTGAACGAGACAGCGCTATACACATTCCGTGCGCTATACACCGCTTATACACCGGCGACCCATGCGAAAACTGCATCAGTGTGATAGTTCTGATAGTCGCCTTAGATATTGATATGTTTAGGGTAGAATTTCTTCGAAAGTGCAGGCCCAACTAGTCACAAGTAGCGAGATATATAAAATTAACTGTCAGAAAATTACAGATTTTAGATTGAATATTTCATCTATTAATAAACCCATTCACAGAAGGCATAAGCGAAGGTCCGTCGTCATTCGAAGAAGTGTCGCCGTCGGATCTGGCGGAACTTCAGGCACACAAGTCCGGCAGCGAGCGGCGACAGTCTTCCGACACGACCATTAGTGCGGCCTCGCTACAAAGTGAACACACCGCCACTGGTAAGGCATTAGCGAAGTTCCGTGAGTCGAACAAGTGTCGCTGTCGGATCTGGCGGAACTTCAGGCACACAAGTCCGGCAGCGAGCGGCGACAGTCTTCCGACACGACCATTAGTGCGGCCTCGCTACAAAGTGAACACACCGCCACTGGTAAGGCATTAGCGAAGTTCCGTGAGTCGAAGAAGTGTCGCCGTCGGACCTGGCGGAACTTCAGGCACACAAGTCTGGCAGCGAGCGGCGAGTCTTCCGACACGACCATTAGTGCGGCCTCGCTACAAAGTGAACACACCGCCACTGGTAAGGCATTAGCCAAGTTCCGTGAGTCGAAAAAGTGTCGCCGTCGGACCTGGCGGAACTTCAGGCACACAAGTCCGGCAGCGAGCGGCGACAGTCTTCCGACACGACCATTAGTGCGGCCTCACTGCAAAGTGAACACACCGCCACTGGTAAGGCATTAGCGAAGTTCCGTGAGTCGAAGAAGTGTCGCCGTCGGATCTGGCGGAACTTCAGGCACACAAGTCCGGCAGCGAGCGGCGACAGTCTTCCGACACGACCATTAGTGCGGCCTCACTGCAAAGTGAACACACCGCCACTGGTAAGGCATTAGCGAAGTTCCGTGAGTCGAAGAAGTGTCGCCGTCGGATCTGGCGGAACTTCAGGCACACAAGTCCGGCAGCGAGCGGCGACAGTCTTCCGACACGACCATCAGTGCCGCCTCACTGCAAAGTGAACACACCGCCACTAGTCATATTTATTTATTTAAACTTTATTGCACATAAGAAACACAATCGTAGAACAGGCGAACTTAATGCTATAGAGCATTCTCCACCAGCCAACCTTCAAAGTGTCAGTCTTCTGTTCTACCTCGGGTTTTGCCTGTACTCGCACATATTCGGTATTACTCTGGATTGTAATGATTATTTTTAAATGAAATGTTACCTAAGTATGATGTATGATTCACACCGATCGGGCAGTCTGTGCGCGTTTTACTAGCAGTAAAAGAATTCGCACCTTCTGCACTGAAGATACATTTCATATTCTAATGTCAGTAATGGTCGCGCGGAGCTGTCATTCAGACATGGAACCTTAGGAGTTCCTAACTCCTTATATGAAAGGTTAAATTTCCTTTGGTTCTAGTAAAACGCACACCACTGTTTGGTGGGAATCGTACAGTCGCCATCAGATACATCGGAGCGGCCAAGGTGGCCCAGACATATGAACAACGCGGCGTTGTCAACGCCTCTATTGTCAAGGCACAGACTACACAGACACCTCATCATTAAGCATGTACAGGGAGCACGAGGTCACCACACATAAGCGCAATTTTTTTATTAAATTTCTACGATTCGAACAGCACATTTCAATAGCATTCTACACCAATTTGTAGTATAACAATCCAGGTTCACCCCTGTAACTAGATTTTTGTGGGTATTTTTAATTCACATGAGTTATGATCAAAAACTTTAACTCAACTAAAATAAGTGGCCGCGCTCTCGTACAAAATTAGTATGGGAGCACCTATGTGTGGTGACCCCGAGTTGTACTTATGATCTATCTAGTGGTTGAGGTTATCTGTGTGTCAAGGCGATGGAGTGCTTGTTCAGATATGTTTGAGTACCTTGGCTGCTCCGATATATTTGCTGGCGACTGTACATTATTAAACTTGTTATTGTTTCCAGGTTTTTCGCCGCCCGAAGACAAGTCGCAACAAGTCGTGTCGGACTTTTTAGAGCGCTACGTGTTGGATAGCGACACAGATTCCGAGGGCCGCCGTATACCCGTCATCAAACCCAACATTGGACAGGAGGAGAACAGGTACCAATTAAGGAATGTAACTAGGTTATTGTTTACATGGAACTCGAAATTCGGTTTAAACCGAGTTTTTTCATATAAAAATGAGAAGTCGTGCCTAAAGCGCTAAAGGTTTTCCCAGCGGGCTACAGTATGAGGTTCTTCAAAAAAGGAGTGTATATGTTCTTAAAGGGTAGGCAACGCGCATGTAACTGCTACGGTAAGTGCTTACCATCATCAGGCGGGCTGTATGCTTGTAAGCCACCGTCGTGATATTAAAAAAATCAAGTTGGGATTATATTTGCTCGCTTGCGATCATGATGGTGTGTGAATGACATTTTTGGTCGTTACGTATGGCGTTTAAAAGGTTCAGTAATAAACAGGGATCGGAAACTCGGGAGCTATTATACCTAAACTTCGCGCTCAGTGCCTACGCCGCGTCGATGTTGACCAGTATGGAGGCGGACTCAATTTAATTTTACTAATAAATTTCCCGGGATTTCCCGAAATACCGAAAATTAGAATAACAGCCATACAAATGTATTAAAGTATTTAAATAGACTATTTTAGTTGTTCATATAATCAAAATTTTATGTAATTCATGTGTTTTTCATTTAACTGACAGTAGAGTATTAGTTGACATCAGACTAAAGTTGTATTGTAACTTTTAGTAAATATAATGGTACAAAGGTATGTAAATCAAAACAAAATGTACATACCTATGCAAAAGTAAACAGGTAATCAACGTGGTATATTTGTATTTCCGTCATTGTTTCATGTTTAGCAGGTAAAAAAGGACGGCAAGACCGCAATTACTTGACATCGGCATACGTATTAACCATTTTCTCATGTTGCATACAATCCCGGGATCCCGGGATTTAAATAATAAAAAATATTATTTTTAAGAAGCCGACTCCATACTTGCTTAGCTTTTTCCGGAATTTTGCTAGTTGTAGGTATAATAGCTCCCGAGTTTCCGATCCCTGGTAATAAACTTAGGGATAGTGAAAATGATTTACTATATCATAATAAACAAATAATTTATTTAAAACAGCAATAATATCTTATTTCAGTCATATAGAAGCCGAATCGGAAAACTCGAGCACACTAGTCGGAGATCTGCCACTAGAAGACCAAGACAGGGAGAATAAGAAGAGGATAAAAACGCGGTAAGTACTCTTAAGCCTAATTTTCAAAGTTCAAAGTTTTTATTGTATATGAGGATCAGGTTACATGTTGCAGGTCTTACATACAATTAAAAATTAGTTACACTGAAACTCTACCTTTGCAGGTGTATATACATTTTTATACCTATAACAATCTAAACAATTCTAACCACTCTTGGTGAAAATTACATTTATTAATATGATAACACGCTACATTAATACAGTATTTATGAGAAAGTAAGATATTCGTCTATGCTATAAAAACATCGTTGTGTGAGCCATAATTTAATTTTAGACTTAAATGTATTTAGTGTCATAACTTAAAAATTGTCAGGCAGCTTATTGTACAGCCTTGGCCAGAAGTGTTGAGCATAGGTGTTTTTTGTTTACAATTTTGATGTTAAGCATTATTTCCCTATCCGAACAATGCACGGTAACGGTAAATGTTATATTTTATTTATAAATATAGAAAACTTCACTTAATAACACTTTCAAGGTACTTAAAAAATATGAAAACAGAAGGTACCAAAAATGTAAATTTAAGTCGGTGCGACATATTGCAAATATTCTATGCAGTTACTACTAACTTCAACAAAACATACCTATTGGTTTAAATTAATTGACAAAATAACTTAAACAAAGATGGAAACGATGGACTAAACTTTCCAGTTTTGTATGAAAATCGCATTGGTGCTCATAGAGGAAAGGCCAATTCGTAGGAGCTATCTTATTTTCGATGTTCGTAGGACCCAAAAGGTTTATACCAACAAGTGGTATCGTTGGAATCAGCATGAGCTACTGATTATGAAAATATCTCTTGTCATGTCATAAAGTGGTGGAATGAGTTTTTATGACGTCACAAAGATGGCGCGCGACTTAGGGTTAGATTTTGTCGATTATTTCAAAAACTATTTAGTCGATTTAAGCAAACAAGGTGTCATATGATTGATATTTTCATGCTTAATAACATATGTAAGTCTACCTTCAACCAAAAAGTTAAATAAAAGCCAAATTTATTTTTATTTACATTTCTAACGCGCATTAATTTACATTATTAATTATGTTAAACTTTATTGCACAATAATAATAAAATAAGTCCAAAAGGCGCACTTAATGCTTTAAGGCATTCTGTTCCAGTCAACCATAGGGCAAAGCAGAAATTTGCTATGGTGTGTGCAGTGAGATAAAAGGATTGTGAAATTATTATTCTCTCTCACGGCCGTACTATCATTTTCCCGTAGCCATTCAAGCTATTTTCGACGCCCTCTAATTTTGGTATTCTGGTGTTTGGTGGTAGCTAGAAGTCTGAATTTTCAGTGAAAAAGAAGTCATAACACAAGGAAGACATATTCTCAAAATCATTCAATTTTTACTTACTTATAATTTAAGAATTATAATAATTCATTTATTTCCTTAATAATTATTTTATCCACAATTTTATAATCCACGCCGCAGGCTTCGTCAGATAGATACAAAAATAGGTCAACCACAGGCTTCGTCACATAACAATCAAACTTTACAAGATGAAATCCGCCACAGGCTTTGTCAATAATAAGTGTACACTAAAGCTTAATTACACTACAGACCACCCCGGACCGTAGCCGGCCCAAAAGTCCCCATGACACTGGCAGCGTTTCCACGCTGAATTGCCAAGGAAATCTGCTGAACCAGGTACGATCCGGAGCGAGGATCGCAACCCCTCTCTCTGAGTCGACGACCCAAGTCCCTAACAAACTCCTTGGCCTCCGCACCCCATGACCCTGCAGTCTCTACCGCAACCGGTATGAAGTCATACGTTGGTTCCAAAGCAGAATACTTAGTATGCTTCTGCCTAGCCGCATACTCTGCAGCCGACCCAGCAGCTCTCATGGTGTGGCCCAGGTGGGATGGGGCAAAAGTACTGACGCATGTAGCGTCTCATAAGAGGCACCGGCCCTTCTGCCAAGGAACCAACGTAAGACCATCAGGTCTTTTGCCATCTGAGCGGCACAACCCCGGAGGCTCCAGAATACAGGGTACGTTGGCTGAAACCAAAGCCCGGCGAACAATTTAGTTGATCGCATGGTGACGCGAAAAACGCCCTGCACATTTTTGGCAACTAAGGCCATGGTGACCATCTTCTTGTACCATGACCCCGCAAACGCACCGATGCACCTCGCACACTTTGCAGCCTAATCTCAATGCAACCGCTATCCTCAACGAGTTGTTGTCCAGAAATGTGCCTAACTGGGGTGACGGCAATGCGTGCAGCCACGCGCCAGACTCGCAGCAGGCGGCTGCCTTGAGGCGAGCCAAATCCGAACCTCCTGCGTCTCTCAATATATCTGTTAGTACTTTTTTGCTCAAAATATCGTCCCAACCTCTTTGAGCGGCAGGATATTTTGGCCGCTCACTGTCCTGACAAATGGTAGACCACTTGACCAATGCCTCCTCAACAAATGGTATCTGGGAGTTGCCGCCATTGCTTGAAAAAAATTATTGCAAGTCAAAGTTCCTTAGTTCTGTTACTGACTGACTATTATATGACAGATCATACGAATTCTAACTCTAGCTAATCCACAAAAGCTCCAAATTTTGAATACATCTAGTATTAGAGCTATAAAGCCTCTGAAAATCTTAACATACTGCAATGTCTGCGGGGTTGCCTGGTTATACAAACTTTACAAGTACATTTCAATCCCATATAAAGAACTGCAAAGTTACATTTTCATTTGATAACATTTTGATATTATTTGATCATAGTAGTTGATAGTAAAATAAAGGCAGTTTTAGGTGCCCATTAATAACTTCGGATGTGGGCATGCGTACGGGTTCATGGGTGAGAATAGGTATGGGAATGTGCACGGCAAGAACGTGGAAGGCGAAAAGGGAGCCCTACTTACAAAAAGGAATGAGATCCCATTAAAAACATTACATGTGAAAAAACACAAGACTGGCAATACTTAGGTACTGTTCTTAGACCGCAAAAAGTATCGACATTTAAAGAAACCCAAGCCGGTGTCCTTAGAACTCAATCCCCACTGGAGTTTACTAACAACAGTTCATTGTGGCCGTTTCAATATTCGATGTCTATATTTTTATAATAAATAAAATGATTTCGATGTTGCACAGGACAATTAAATAGAAACGCAATAAAGTCTATCTAACGATATCGGATTATGTATCTAATTTACCCGACGATATACATATTTTTAGCTGTGGAAACGCCAGATCATTCTATTCCATACAACCTTTGGGTGCTTGACATAATGCAAAAGAATAATTCGTTCACTCCGAACTTCTCTGTTTGTATGTTAATTGTTGGAACTCCTTAAATTTAAATAAATAAATAAGTTAACCTTGATACTCGCACTAGGCATGCCTATATCGCGGAGACCAATATCACATGTTATGACAATATATGCTATAACCGGTTGACAAATTAAAGATTTATTTTTTAAAGTATGATGTTGTCTACAACCAACACAATACATAAGTATACATATTACTTAAGCTAATTTATTATAACTATACTTAAGTAAAAGTGCATCAAATTAACTCTAAGCTTATTTTGACTAACGAAGGTCTAACTTTTTCTGATTTGATAATATATTCAGTATATTCATAGGTAAAGCTGGCTAGCCATTGCTTTTGCTTTTGTAATGACTTGTTTGGCTTTAAAAACGGGTTTATCTTTAATGTATCTAGTCACGGAATTATAAACAAAACTAGATATATACGGTTCAAATCGTTTTGCAAGGGCAGTATTTACGGACGAAACCTGTGTTCGTTACACTCTTCGTTTCAAGTATTTGCTTGTGCTTATCAACAACAATTTTGAGTAGGTAAATTGACGAACCGTCAACGCCTCGGACTTTTTATATAGTAAAAGTGTGGAATACCGGAAGCGTTTCTTTAACATTGTTTTAAGGACAGCACGCTGTGCTCTTTCGGCCTCGATGATAACTGTTTTACAAGAGCTGCCCCAACAGCGTAAACAGTATGTTAAAAACACACTGTAAAATACACTACTTATTAATAAAATGTGTAATGATAAGGCTAAATAAAGGTAAAGATTATTACATATACACATATACTACATATACAAATATTTCTTTACAATGTGTAGAGTTAGAAATTAGGACTTAAATATGAGACTAATAATTACACAATCCTTTTATCTCACTGTACACACCATAGCAAATCTCTGGTTTGCCCTATGGTTGACTGGAACAGAATGTCTTAAAGCATTAAGTGCACCTTTTGGACTTATTTTTTTATTATTGTGCAATAAAGTTTAACATAATTAATAAAGTAAATTAATGCGTGTTAGAAATTTAAATAAAAATAAATTTGGCTTTTATTTAACTTTTTGGTTGAAGGTAGATTTACATATTTTATTAAGCATGATAATATCAATCATATGACACCTCGTTTGCTTAAATTGACTTAATGTTTTTTGAAATAATCGACAAAATCTAACCCTAAGTCGCGCGCCATCTTTGTGACGTCATAAAAACTCATTCCACCACTTTATGAAGTGACAAGAGAAAGTTTAATAATCAGTAGCTTATGCTGATTCCAACGATACCACTTGTTGGTATAAACCTTTTCAGTCCTACGAAGAATTCTCCGCTTCAACTTGGCCACCCCACTATCAACACTTCTGGCCAAGGCTACTGTGTGACAAATTTATTAACGGTCTAAGTAGTTTATGTTTGTACTGAGATCTAATCTCACGCGGACCCGATAAATTTTGACCTATGAAAAGATATTTGTATTTATGCACAAAAACACAAACTTCAAATATATACATACTAGGGAAGGTAAGCAGACTATATTCTTTAAAATGTGAACGGCAAGAGTCTGATCGATTCATTGCAAAGCATTCTGATTAAACATGTGTATAGTTCGAAATTTTTGACCTCTAGTTTAAACTTGCTCTAGGTAAACTAGAGGTCAAAAATGTTTACACTTTTGCACCTGACTCCTTTGTAATACGGTGTAAAAGTGCAAATATATATTTGACGTCGACTGTACGAGCGCAAAAATGTTCTACCTTTTATTAGTCAAATGCACCTTAATATTTATAAAGAAACACTGGAAAATGCGTAGCCTAGGGGTTAGGGCATCTGCCGCGAATGCAGAACGCTGTTTCGATCCCAGCCAGAGAAATCGTGCGATTGTCGTATTGCGATTTTTGGGAAAACGATTTTAAAATTCGCCATTTTGTATCTTATTGGCCTTAGCGTATCACTATTACTGGAAAAAAGTAGTTTCATTTAGACTTATGCCTGAAATGGCTGAATAAAATAAAGATACATTGGCGATATCGACCGTTATTTTTCTAATCTGAAAAAAAAACGAGGTCACATTTTCCCTTATATAGGGTGTCCCAGACATCGACGTCAAGCCGTGAATGGATGATAGACCAAGTTATAACAGTGATCAGAAAAATACAAAAAAAATCTATCACATGTTCTTCAAAAATTATGGTCACTTTAAAAATTTACTAGAAGTTAAGAGACCAGGGCGTGAATATTCTAGTAAAATTTTAAAGTGACCATAATTTTTGAAGAACATGTGATAGATTTTTTTTTGTATTTTTCTGATAACTGTTATAACTTGGTCTATCATCCATTCACGGCTTGACGTCGATTTCTGCGACATCCTGTATATGACATCTATATAAGTTTATAAAAAAAAAAAAAAAACTTTTATTATCAAAAGTGTTACAATAGTTATTTGTTATACAAGGGGTGAAAGTTGTATTTCACGTGCGAGTGTTATTTGCAACACGAGCTAGCGAAAGGATTCTATTATTGACCACGAGCGAAGCGAGTGGTTCAAAAATAGAATCCTGAGCGTAGCGAGTGCTTTAATACACGAGACGTAAAATAACTTTCACCCGTGTATAACACAAAACTTTTCACCTCACTACAGCGAGGAAAATAAGAAAAAGGGTGCATTTTGCTCGGTTTCCCGTAATTCCTCAGGTGTTTAATACTTCTTCATCACTCGAATCACTAATTTTTAACAAAACAACCTAGAAAAACATGAGAATATTTAACGTTGATATGATGGATGAATTGAAATGAAAAGTTTTGACGTAAAAGGTTTTATTAAATGTTAGATGCGTTTTGTTCGTACGTAGACTTATTCGGCTGTCAGAACAATTTATCCGTTTTTACAAAAAGAATGAAGATTAATGTTGAATGCTGATATGTATGAATTAAAATAAAGTTGTAAGACTGTATTAAGTGTTTTTACTCGATGCAATTCATTAATTGCGATGTCAAAAATTCTGCACTTTTAACGTTTTACGTTTTGTTAGCTGTCAAATGTCACTTAAGCCACTTGTCACTTATGTCAAAACTCTTTCACCACATGTTGATAAAAAGCGATTTTCACAATAGATATTAAACAAACAAAAAGGGCTTTCCGAGCTAGTGAGGTGAAAAGTTTATAGTATTATAATTATAATTTAATAACAGAATCAGTGAAGCCGCGACGGGTATAATGGGTGCCATGTCGTCACGGCTAGCGTACATCACGGGCTCAAACAATATCTCCAGGACGCCGCAGGAAGAGTGAGTCATATATGTAATATTTCCTATAAGATTTTGTGTTAAGAGTCGCCAGGACGCTCGCGTGAACTCGCGTCCCCATACAAACGTAGTTCAGCTCTCATTTTAAAACGACATGCTTTAGAACCACGAAATTTGGCATGGGCATTCTAGCAGTATAGATCTATGTCGGTAATTCGTTTTCGTTGCTAAAAATTGTAATTCAAAGAAAATATAGCAAAAATAAGTTTTGTATGTAAATCTGTATCTGGCTGTATTTTCTTTGTTTTACAATTTTTAGCAACCAAAACGAATTACCGACATAGATCTATACTACTAGAATTCCCATGCCGAATTTCGTGGTTCTAAAGCATGTCGTTTTAAAATGAGAGCTAAACTACGTTTGTATGGGAACGCGAGCGTCCTCCCAAGTAACATTTTAGACTAAAAAGATGCTTAAATTCGCTAGTAAACAGCTTAGAGCTTAAAAACTGATGAATAACGGAGTAGAAAATCTGTTAAAGCTGAACTAGCGCAGAAAAGGTTTCTCTTATACAGTGAGGCTGATTTACCGCTGTATAATGTCGAAAGTATTACTTTTGGCTTTATATTAACATAAAAAAACACCATTATACAGAATTAAATGCTAAAAAAAGCGAACTGCATTTTTTGAAAACTAAAGCTTTGTAACGGCGGAATAAGAGTATACAATGATGTTATTGTCTGAATAATGGTGTAAACCTACTCGGTTATAATGCCATCACATGAAGCTGTATAATACCTGAATAATGGTTCTATAGAAAGCCTTTATAAAGCTGTAAGCTTTACAAGAGTTTTATGTAATGTTATAAGCTGTTTAAAAGCGTATTCATACTATTTTATAAAGCCGAAAATTAAATACTATTACACAGCAGCTATTGAACTCGAGGCTGGTAAACACACTCAATTTTTTCCATAGTTCAGCATATAGCTTCAAAATCGAGTACTTGAAGAGCTAATGCTGTTTAAATTACGAACGCCATTAATAACATAACCTACAATCTTTAAAAATCCTAAAATGGGTTTGTTATTATGTTTCTCAATTATAACACTTAAGTAGTTACTAATTACATGTAATAAAATAACTTCATTGTTAAATAGAGAAGCATATTTGATACGATTTGATGGTTGGCCACTTGATACGGCACGACAGATTCTTTTTAAACATCCTGGAGGGCAAGATTGAGGGGAAAAGAGGCAGAGGAAGGCCCAGGCTCACATATCTCAGCCAAATAAAAGAAAAAGTTTCTGTCGTGTCGTACGAGGGAGTTAAAAGGCTGGCCCAGCAAAAAGAAGAGTGGCGATTACTCCACCGACAAGAGCATAGCTCTTAAATACTGATGAGAGAAGCATAAGTAAAACAAAAGAGTCAATCTAAAAAAAAGATTCGATCCACTAAATCACAATATACAATAATTATTGAATTATCTCTATAATTTCGAGGGCGCGTGAGTTTTTTGTTTACAATTAGTATATACATTCACATAAAACTAACAGCCGCAAGCAGAATAGGTACAGAATATCGTTTACTACCGCACTTGGTTTAGTTTCCTTTTGTACACTTAATGGATGCGTATATTTTACAAGATGTCTTCGAATTATGACGTTCCAAAGTAGAATAGACACAACTCGGGTAAAAAAATCTCTTATGTAGACTTTTGTCAGTTTACTGCTGTGAATATAGGCATAAAAAGTGTAGCCGAGGAGTATTAGCTGTATAATGGAATTTATTTATGCTGTAAATCAGCCATCACTCAGTAATAAGTGATCAGCTGTTAACCAGCTAGATCTACACTTAAAGCTGTAAAATTCGTCGTTAAACAGCTATATCAACACTTAGAGCTGTAAAATTCGTCGTTAAACAGGTATATTAACACTTAGAGCTGTATAATTTGGGGCCCTTTTTGAGGATATAACGGTCTCCAAGCCCGTCAATACAGCCTTTATACAGCAGAAAAATTGGCGGATACAGCTATTATACAGCTCAAAATGTTACTTGGGCTGGCGACTCTTAATCCGTAGAGACGTATTCGCTATGTGCATGATTGTGGTGCCGTCTGTTGAAGCGGGGTACCAATCTTTTTTTTTTATTTTTATGAATTTCTTGTACTCCTTGCTTTATAGGAAATGTCGTTGGCTGAAAGACTCATTCAGAGGTGAGTAGTAGATACAGTCAACGAAATTAGAGGCGTCTTAATTACGTTATAGTTAGGGAATGCAACTCGGGTGTATTAAATATGAAACAACCCGGTTTGTATTTCCTAGTTATGATCCCTGAAAGGTAAATTTATATGTCAAATGCAAATATCATACTTATCAGTATATATATTATTTTCAGGTTAGCAGTGCGATCAAATCTAGATGCGCTTATAGCCCGGAGTCCGTCCGACGAGTTCATATTCTCAGTACCGCGCGACCCTCTACTGTCGCCGTACTGGGCCGACGACACGTTACTTAGCAGATTCCCACCTTGCAGGATACTGGTCAGTACAATAACAGGTGAAAGAAGCCCCGGGCGTCCGTTGGCTCGTTGGGTAGACGACATTCAGAAGGTTGCGGGTCACTTCTGGATGAAATTGGCACAGGACCGGGACAAGTGGCGTACACGAAGAGAGGCCTATGCTCAGCAGTGGGCGATAAAGGGCTGATGATGATGATGATGACAATAACAGGCTATTGTAGCTCTTATTACATTGTAATAAAGTTCTAAATAGCCTACAAGACGAGTTCATATTCTCAGTACCGCGCGACCCTCTACTGTCGCCGTACTGGGCCGACGACGAGTTACTTAGCAGATTCCCACCTTGCAGGATACTGGTTAGTACAATAACAGGCCATTGTAGCTCTTATTACATTGTAATAAAGTTCTAAATAGCCTACAAGACGAGTTCATATTCTCAGTACCGCGCGACCCTCTACTGTCGCCGTACTGGGCCGACGACACGTTACTTAGCAGATTCCCACCTTGTAGGATACTGGTCAGTACAATAACAGGCCATTGTAGCTCTTATTACATTGTAATAAAGGTCTAAATAGCCTACAAGACGAGTTCATATTCTCAGTACCGCGCGACCCTCTACTGTCGCCGTACTGGGCCGACGACACGTTACTTAGCAGATTCCCACCTTGCAGGATACTGGTTAGTACAATAACAGGCTATTGTAGCTCTTATTACATTGTAATAAAGTTCTAAATAGCCTACAAGACGAGTTCATATTCTCAGTACCACGCGACCCTCTACTGTCGCCGTACTGGGCCGACGACACGTTACTTAGCAGATTCCCACCCTGCAGGATACGGGTTAGTACAATAACAGGCCATTGGCATTGTACCACGCGACCCTTGACTATCGTCTCGGCAATAGGTTAGTCCAAAATATTCATAGATGGCGCCAGCATGCGAGTATCGACCAGTCAATAATTTCGGAATGTTTTGACCTGGATGCTAATTATGCTACTCTTTTAAGCCAAATCCCATAGAAAGAAAGAGTATATCCTGTGCTGGCGCCATCTGGCCAAACGGTTGACAGTTGCGTCCCCCATTGACAGGGCCATATTTTCGGTGAATTTTCTTCAAGGGCGGCCTTAAACATCGCGAGGCCCCGAGCGGCCCTTATAAAAATTTGCTCTGCGAGGTCTTTGCAGGGTTACGAATCCCGTGCAAGGCACGAGGCCCCAAGCCCAAGATTTTCTTTGAGTATTGTCGTCTATTATCTTCTATGCCTCACAGTTTCACATATCATTTTAGACGGTGCACCTTGACCCGTGCCTGGACGACTGCGTGATGTTCGCCAAGAAGCTGAAGCGGCTCGGCAACGTGGTCGGCATCGACGTGCTCGAGGGCCTGCCGCACGGCTTCCTCAACTTTGCTCTAGTAAGATTATCGAACGAGCGGAGCGTAAGCGAAGCGAGTTCTTATAAACAACTTCTGACTACTGGCACATCTCGGCATTTCGATGGCTTTTTGATTTTGAGAGTTTGTTCGACGGTAACTTTAGTAACGTTTTTCTGATATTCATGAAATCTCTTGGGGTTGAGACCAGATAAATTGTCATTGAAGAGTTATTATATGAATTACATTGTCCGGGGGATTTTGGTAGAAATAATAAGGTATATTGAGTATTTAGCTTATTATTTATACTGTTACTTCGGTCTTTGGTTAGCCAGTCTATAGTTTGAAATTTCTCTTGCAGATGGCCAAAGAGGCGAACGAGGGCTCCAAGCTCTGCGTAGAACGGATAAGGCAACTGCTGGACCTCGCCAGCGCCCCGCCCGACCGCCGCTGATGACCGGCGTGCTGCGGCGGCTGCCGGGACACGGTGTAGGATCGCCTTCAGAATATCTACCAAAGAGTGCGAAGGTTTAGAAATGGGACAACACTTTCGTTTTTTTGGATTAGAAAAATAACTGTCGCTATTGCCAATTTTTTTGGGGAAAATTCGAAATGAGACTACTCGTAGCCTTTATTATGGATACGTTTAAGATAGTGAGAGACATAAAAATTCAGTCTAATTGAGAATCTCCTTCTTTTTTGAAGTCGGTTAAGAATGGCGAGATTTAATAATTTTTCCCGGAATCGCAGGATTTTTCTAAAGTTAAAAAAATGATTCGATATCGTGACGCGCGTGGCGTAAGGTCCAATGGACGTGTAAGGTTCCGGCTGCAACGCTTGCGTTGCGGTGTAGCCGGGACGCGGCCGGCTTTAGAGAGGATTATATAAGACAACTGCTAGACCTCGCCAGCGCTCTGCCCGACCACCGTTAACCTTTTCGACGCCATGTCAAACCCAAAACCTACCACTCAGACGCCACGACATCTAAATGTCAAAAGTGAAGTTAAACTTTATGCGTGTGCATGTAGGTCTATTTTGCTCTGTGGTCGGTGACCGATATATCGGTCTTTGGCGTTGGACCTGTGGTGCCGATATATACGTCTTTGGCGTGGAAAAGGTTAATAACTAGGCGTCTGCCGAGACACGATGTAGTATCGTTCCTTCACACGCCATAATTCAACGCGCGAGCGCAGCGAAGTTCTTACAGATAACTTTGAAGACACCATTGTCAGCGGGCCACTGGAACGTCCGGGCATTTTGGTGGCTTTTTGATGTTGAACACTCAACGCGACAACTAGTATCGTGTTTCTCAGCTTTATGAAACTTGTTGGGGTTGGGACTGAAAACAATATAATTTGAGAGTTATGAACAGGATCGATCAAGGAGTTATGGAGCTAAAAGGCGCTTAAAGGCCCTTTATTAAAAAAGATATCTTAATAAAGGTCTTGTTAAAATGGTCAACTCGTTTGCAAGTAAATCGCGAGTTCTCAGTTCGAAGCGAATGCGAATACATGATGTACAGTTTTGTTAAAATTGTTTATAGAATACAAATGTAATCGAAATTGTTATTTGAGTGTTTAATAAGCAAACTTATTTGTTCCTAGCTAATATCTGATTTGCTCATGAAATTCATGCCAAATATAAATCCAATTTTTACCTTTAACCAATTTTGATTTTTACTTATATATATACGCAAACATTGCTGTGCAACAGAAAAATAGTTTTTATTATTATTGTTGTAATTATCATAACTCCTCCGAGCTACGTATCAAAATTTAATTAAAATACTTTGTAAATAACTATAATATTATTATATTTATTATCATTCGCGATTATCACACTGGCGCCGCATCCGAT
Organism: Pammene fasciana; assembly: GCA_911728535.1. Classification (NCBI taxonomy): domain Eukaryota; kingdom Metazoa; phylum Arthropoda; class Insecta; order Lepidoptera; family Tortricidae; genus Pammene; species Pammene fasciana. The sequence goes on from OU452287.1 coordinate 13,769,018, forward strand.
TGGTTGAACGAGACAGCGCTATGCTCATAGATAGCGCTGTCACACTCGCACGCCGTCGCCGCATGCGGAAACCGCAGCAGTGTGATAGCCTTTTAGAAAAATACGATAAAATAATGTTAAGTACAGTCGCCATCAAATATATCGGAGCGGCAGGGTACTCAAAAAATCTGAACATGCACATTATCGCCTTGACAATAGAGGCGTTGTTCAGATATTGGTGACCACATTGGCCGCTCCGATATATATATGGCGACTGTACACATCACATTTCAAGTGCTTTATAATGTAACATAATCAAATCACAACTAATTGTAAGTTCGTCTAGATAACTGATGATGGTGTAAATATAATAATTACGAATTGTAAAATACATTTTATCGAAAACTGCACAGTATTAAGGCTACAGCAGAGGCGCTTTAGACGCCGCGAGGATTTGGCAAACTCTTTTTACTATAAAATATTCTCATTTATTTTGGTGTTTCTGTACATTAATATTTTGTCAAAAGTGGTCGTGTTGTACATTACTATAATCCGTACATGGCGGGAAGAAATTAACGGCAGTCGCGGTGAAAATTTGAAGAAAATTGAACTTTAAAAATAATCATAAGGTTCAAATAATAAATTATCTTCAGTTTTATATCTCGAGTTATCAACTTCTTTCCGTTTTGTTACGGTATTAACCTTATGACCGCCGTCGTCTGATGTATGAAACAGAGTGACAACGTGAATGACACCTTCATAAATTACGCCAGAGTTCATAATTGAAAGTAACAATTTTGACGTAAGGCGGTTAAAAGCTTTATAAGATTTGTTAAGATATTGTCATGTGTTTTTGTCATTAACAATTTAAATTGGGATAAGATGTCTCACCAAAGCACTACGCCGTATTATTTAACATTGATAGAAATTTTAGAAAGGATTGAAAGAAACTTGGTACGCGTATCTGCGTTATAATTCGAATAATCGATTATCGGATGTTCGAATAAGTGTAATGTTATTTGCAGTGGAAACATGCTGGGCCTAACATATTGAAACAAACATTCCTTTAATATTGTTTTTTAAAATCTGTCCAGTGTCAGAATTGGATTCTAATGAAAGTCAATCAATACATAAACATCGCCCTAATGGGCAGTTCCAACAGTTTTTTGTCCGAAATACATCAAAAATCAATATAATATAAGCTAATTATATTCGAGGACTTGAAATTCTGAAATATTTGCAAATAAGACTGCGGCGTAGTGCTACAAATATAAAGATGCAGTGGACAAATTTTGCTTTTGAAACTTATCTATTTTGACCTTTTGGATTTTTTGTTGGATTGTTAAATTAATTTATAATAAGCGTTTAAAACATGTTCGCGTGAAATCTGGTCTTGAAATTTGTATTGTAGTAGGTAAAACGAAACTTGAAATGCTCAATATTTTTGATAAAGTTTTGTCGAACAAAGTAACTTGTGGTTGATACCAATTTTAATGATGCAAATAAGTAATGCTGCTGATAAAATAAATACCTACAAACATACCAAAGGTCGACTATATTTTTTCTGACTAAAGTAAATGGTGTATCAGTGGCGGCGGATCCATAGAACCGATTCCCACCGGCTTCCCTAGTTATTAGGCGCTTGGGTAACTTCCCTACAGATCATGGAGAAAAGGAAAGTCAAATTAGCTTCGGCTTGCTTACAAATGTATGTGACGCGCCGTCACTGTGGTGTATACTGAATACTTCATTTTTACTGAAAAGTGAGAGTCTTAGATTATTTTACGATGATAATATAAAGATTCCTTAATAGACATAATCGATTTCAAGAAAAAAAACGTGTATCCAGATTTGTTTCCTTTTAGAATCTCTGCTAGATTCCTTATGGTTAGTAATGAGCATTTTTATGTTTATGATGTAGTGTGGAACGAGTGTTTTAATGCGTAGTGGAAATAAATAACATTTATTTTTAATTTATTTATAGGACTTGGTCTCATCGCAACACGAGTCGGATTATTTGCCAAAGAAGGTTTTGTGTCCTAAATTTAATGGTTTCGAAATTTTCACAAATACTACAGTAAAACTCTTAACTCTATACCGCATGAATATAAAAATTAAATTTTCAAATTTCAACTCTGATACATGCCAATAAAGTCGAAAATATATGAATATAACGGCTATGTTTTGCTTCGTATGCGGTAAAGGGTTAAATTAAAATTAAGACGGTTTTGACAAGACCTAGCCAAAAATGCGTCTTAAGCGGGAAAGCGTATTATGCGGGATCTCAAGTTGCATGGGCTGATACTAAATGCATCTACAAACGTAATAATCCAGTCATCAGGGAATCATCTCCATACATTGCCCTACAAAAGGTGGTGTAGTTTTTTTGTTAACGGGTATTTGTAGGCTACAGGGTAGTTATTAAGAATCTCGATTTTAGACTTTGAGGGGGGGCCGCTTCGGCCGCCATCTTGGTTTAAAGGTGCCAAAATTCAGTTTCTTGACCATGGCGCTTAGACGGTTGTCAGTATGACTAAAATGTCTATGGAACATATAAAGAAGATGAAATTGTCTACAACTTTTCTACACCCAATAGATCTGTAAGTCTTACAGGTATAAAGATACAGGGGGTGTAAAAGTAGAATTTGTTGAAAATCATGAGAGTTTGATTTATTAGTTCCTAAATTATGTGCTCAAGATAAAGGAATGAAATCTCTACCACAGTTTTGTCATCTTACATTGATTCTTTTAAAATACATTCAAAAGTTATTCACCCCTAAAACGCTTATAGAGGGGATGAAAGTAGTGGGCTCATAAACAAAATCAATGTTCTATTACTCATCGTAAAATATTACTAGGCGTTGACAGGCAGAGTTATGGATCAATTCGGGTAAAATGAATTGAAATTTGAGAAAAAACTTACACGCTTCTATACAAAAAAAATATTTTTTTAGGTTTGCTCTCAAAAATTATATTTTAATTTTCAACCGACTTCAAGATTTCGAAGGAGGAGTTCACTATTCGTCGGATTATTGTTTTTTTTTTTAATTTTTTTTTAAATTTATGTTCACCGATTATTCGAAAATGGCTGGACCGATTTGGAAAATTCTTTTTTTGTTTGTTAGAATAAAATACTCCACAGTTGGTCCCATTGTCACCAGGTCCCGATCTAATGATGGGATCCTGGAGACATCGAGGAGAAAATAGTGAACTCCTCCTTCGAAATCTTGAAGTGGGTTGAAAATTAAAATAAAATTTTTGAGAGCAAACCTAAAAAAAATTTTTTTTTTTGTATAGAAGCGTATAAGTTTTTTCTCAAATTTCAATTCATTATACCCGAATTGATCCGATTTGATCCATAACTCTGCCTGTCAACGCCTAGTAATATTTTACGATGAGTAATAGAACATTGATTTTGTTTATGAGCCCACTACTTTCATCCCCTCTATAAGCGTTTTAGGGGTGAATTCAACTTTTGAATGTATTTTAAAAGAATCATTGTAAGATGACAAAACTGTGGTAGAGATTTCATTCCTTTATCTTGAGCACATAATTTAGGAACTAATAAATCAAACTCTCATGATATTCAACAAATTCTACTTTTACACCCCCTGTATCTTTATACCTGTAAGACTTACAGATCTATTGTGTATAGAAAAGTTGTAGACAATTTCATCTTCTTTATATGTTCCATAGACATTTTAGTCATACTGACAACTGTCTAAGCGCCATGGTCAAGAAACTGAATTTTGGCACCTTTAAACCAAGATGGCGGCCGAAGCGGCCCCCCCTCAAAGTCTAAAATCGAGATTCTTAATAACTACCCTGTAGCCTACCAATACCCGTTAACAAAAAAACTACACCACCTTTTGTAGGGCAAAATTCCCCACAGACTGGGCTATAAGCGACTAGTCAAACGATTAGAATGAGATAGAACTATATGTAGTTAGAATGAGAGGTCAGCTGTCAAAATGGTCGTGCGATCAATTTAATGCGTATACTTGCCATCGCGGCGATGTTTTTTTTTGTTTTACGAAATATTTGTAATTATTTTAGGAAATAAATAATTTTGTTTATTTACTAGTTTCATTTAAAAAATAATAAAGAATATAATTTGCTTACAAAAACATATTAACTATTAGGTAATGTGTTAATATTAGTTGAATACGTGTGTGAAATTAACGTAAAGTGGGAGTGGGGATGTCAACTGTGACGTCACCATAGTGCCCACGCCATATCGCAGCGAGTGTAGAGACCTTAAATGACGTATTGTGCCAGAAATCCTATTAACCTTTTAACCGCCGTACGTCAAAAAGTGAACTTTTAATTTTGAATTCTGTCATAATTTATGAAGGTGTCATTCACGTTGTCACTTTGTCTCATATATCAGACGATGGCGGTCAAAAGGTTAAGCGGGTTTTACTTTATTGTAAAGCATGTTACAGACTGACAAACAACTGTCAAGAGGTGCAGATATATATTTAACCTTCTGACCGCCGTCGTCTGATATATGAGACAAAGTGAAAGACTTAATAAATTATTATAGAATTCAAAATCTTGATTAAAATTATGGCTGTCTCATTCTAAAAGGTTTTGCCGCTTTCTCTCACGATACGTTGAGCTATTTTCTTATGTCTGTGGTACGCATAATTATGCTTAAATGAACATAATTTATTTTAAGTTCTTTGTAAATTATATAATTATTGGTGTTATGTACAGTTTGTTTGGATAGATATATCAAATTCGTCGTACTAATACGGAGTTAACGATTCCACTATAGCTGCCCAAACACATTGTATAGTCGCCATCAAATATATCGGCCAAGGTATTCAAAAAGATCTGAACATGCACTTTATCGCCTTCACAATAGAGGCGTTGTTCAGATATTTGTAACCTTGGCCGCTCCGATATATTTGATGCGACTGTACCTATAACTAAAAAAAAATGTTGGTTATTCTTACTTTTATACTAATCTGTTTCCATAAATTCCCGCATTATTTCAATAGCATAAGTTACTCATAAGTTGCTTAACTTTGAAATAAGTACGTATACGGTACTCTAATTATCGTTCGTTGTTAAAATTAATTGCTTTAAATGTCATTTAAATATTTTGAAAATGTTTTTAAATGTCAATGCAATATTTAACAATATCTGTGATAGTGAATAGCGGCTTTGAAAGCATTATTGTCAGTATTCTATGCACGAATAAAATAAGAATACGTAATAATTGTATTATATTTGTTTGTGAATGAGATTGTAAAAACTATTTAATGATATTTTTGTAGAATACAAATGTCTAAGCGATATTGTTGACTAAAGAAATTCATTGTATCGAAATGAACCCAATTACAACAAATACAGGCCTTAAAGGAAATGTGTTGACTAGACGATAGAGAAAATAATTGAAATAGACTATGACCAAGCTGTTAAGTCCAAAGTAGAATAACTAGTCACTTGTATCATACGATGTCTTATGCTAACAACAATAACTCAAAAGTATTTCAAATATAAATTAACTCAAATATATTTTTGTTTTATTTTCCTCATCCATACGGATTTATTACATTAATTAGGTACACGACTATATTGTCAAGAAAATAAATAAATAAATAAATATTTGGGGACAATCTTACACAAATCAACCTAACCCCAAACTAAGCAAAGCTTGTACTATGGGTGCGAGGAACAAATATTTGAGATTAGCACACAAATAAATGCCCTTACCAGGATTCGAACCCGGGACCTCCTGCTTCGTAGGCAGGGTCATTACCAACTGGGCTATGGAGGCAGTTACATAAGAGCGTGTTAAATAAGAGCGTGTGTATGTCATTTTGGACACCCAACCCGCTTAATTAGCTACTTCTGCTGCTGACTGTACCTATCTTAATAGTAACTAATTTAAACTCACACGATTTTCACTCATTATTTTGACAAAACACGGGACTTAATCGCGTACACTTACTTTTAATTTTCCTGACGTTTCGAGCGTAAATGTGAATAATCAAGGCCAAGTGCGGGTAGTTCGAAAAACCCGCGCGGCTATAGTCTGTATTTTTAGGTATTTAAATAAAAGTAAACAAAATCTGCCCTCCAATGGCTCCTTAAGCCAGTTGAGGGTAGATGAAAACATTACCTGATCAAATAATGTAGGTTAAAGTCAGGTCGTTCGTTCAGTGTCAGATCTAGGCGCTTTTGTATATGGTTATATAATACTCTTTTTGGTTGGTTAATCAATAAATGTTATAACTACCCGAGAATGTACAAATTGTTTGTTTACTTTTATTTAAATACCTAAAGATACAGACTATAGGAGATGCTGATACGATTCCTCGCCAGTCTGCCTGCGACCACGAGCGTTATGACACGCTCGAAACGTCAGGAAAATTAAAAGTAAGTGTACGCGATTAAGTCCCGTGTTTTGTCAAAATAATTAATAGTAATTAGTTAACTACATCTTTGGGAAATTGATCTTTAGTCTGATTTAGATGTCATGGGCATTAGGAATCATCAGTCATGATACACTACACAATTAGAACGTGTACTTTAATTTGAATATTGCCATCATCAATCTCTACAGCATAATAAATTTCGACTTTATCCCTAGCTTACGTTAAAGTGCAAACTTGAGTGTAAAAACTGTTTATCTCAAACTGGGAGAATTTTTCCTGTATTCATACTATTCATATTCGTAATGAGCCGTGGGGTGCCCGGCCTTAGAATTGTCTCCCACCATATCGTCCCGTGGTTGCAGTAGGAGTCTGCTAAGGGAATATACCGGGAGATGGGCAGCAGCATCTTCCGAAAGCCTAAACAACAGTAAACAAAAAAAACTGCGCGCGCCAACCCGCCTGCCAAGCGTGGCGCGTATGGCAAACCCCCCCTTAAAGGGGAGGCCTATGTTCAGCAGTGGACGTCTTATGGCTGAGATGATGATGATATTAGAAACAAATAAAAGACCAAAAATATGTTAATTATGTTTATTACACTAATCCTAAGGTAGTAGTGAACATGATATCCAACAAATAGTTTTACAGAACAGACATCCATTACTCAGATAGGTAAATTGACTTTTTGGTAAATATGTCTAACCAGTCCAGTATAAAATAATTTACAGAATTTCATCGTTTAAAATCGGGTAATGGTTAACAGAACAAAAATTTTAAAACAAACCAACAATTATTAAAATTATTGAACATCATTCGTAAGCTGTGCAGGTATAACTAAAAAATATTTAATTTCAACCCTTTGACCGCCAGACCTCAAATCACGCCCACGGAAAGTCGTCCCCACAGCGCCATGGCGTGATATCACGTCTAAAATGTAACCGAGAGCGCACTCTGGCGTCAGTGGCACGATTATCCTGACCGATGCTTGGCGGTCAAAAGGTTAAAAATAAGATCAAATGCTTAATTACTTACATAATATCAAGACGTATGTTCACGGTACAAACGCTTCAACATAAACGATATTGCGAGGTAATTCCAAATAGTTGATTAGGTTAAGAGTCGGGTAGGTACGAAAATGGAAATTTCTTATAGGTATACCATAAACTTACTTAAAATTTAAATATTTCGAAATGTACACTTGTATGCCATCAGTTTAGTTAACAGAATGCCTAGAGCCAAGAATTACCTATTTTACACATTCATACGATGAAAACTTAATTACAACTGTGAGTGTGAAGGTTTTAATAATTAGTTTGGTGATAATGTTTGATATAACAAATACATTGGCATAACGTAACTTGCTATCATGTTATGTTTCATATATCTACGTAATTGTCATAACATTTAGCTGGCCCAATGTTACAGTTTCAAGGTAGTTAAATTTAAACTTAGTGTCACGGTGACAATGTTCAAATTTCAATTTCATAAAAGTGAAACATAAAACCCTGTGATATTGGGCTAGCGATTTGTCAATGAGGGTTTCCTGAATTGAATTTTTCTCCAGGTGGAAGTACAGACGCCATCAAATATATCGGAGCGTCCAAGGTACTCAAAAATATCTGAACATGCACCTTATCGCCTTAACAATAGGGGCGTTCTGACCGCTCCGATATATCTGATGGCAACTGTACCGTGGCGAGAGGTCTAGCTGTTATAATCCACCAATCATGTTTTTTTGTTAGATTTTGACACCTGCTGTCAAAAAACCTCTGGTCACATTGCCGCCACTTAGGATTGCGAAAACCTTGTTTTATAACACAGGAGAAACATGGAATCTTATGCAAAAGAAAATTATATCAAACATTAGACCTTCGCAGTCACTATGCTCTAAACTGCAAACATTAGATCAACAACATGCTTGAACTTATCGATAAAATGTTCTGTACAATATATGACATTGAAATAAGACCACCAGACACTCAGTAATACTGTCATTATTTCTGAACCCGTGTTTTCTACGTATACGTGTCCCAAAATTCAACGATAAGCTGGCTCCAGAAGTTGGACGTGCTCATGACTACTCGAGGAAAAAAAAATCAATTTATTTTATTTTATTTTGTGCCTAGTTTTCCTAGAGTATTATACCATTTTTACCAAAATTTTATACCCCATGTATGGTGTCGATTTTAATTTTTTTTTGTTATTCCGTAATATATTAAGATCGTTTTTCCTCGAGTAGGAGCAGGTCCATCTTCTGGTGCCAGCTTATCGTTGAATTTTGGGACACGTGGTATGAAGGATGAGTAGAGAAATTGTCATTATTACTGACAGTGTCTGATGGCCTAAAGAAGTATCAGTCATATCATATCTATTGTTTTATGGCCTCAAATTCCACAACCACATTAAGTCCATCTATTACAAATATTGCAACCAACACCGTAACTTTGCCATGAAACTATCCTATTGTATAGTGGATATCAATAAATAATAAGTATTATAATCAATTTAGAATATACGAAGCATTCATTGAAGAAGCCGAATATACTTTGAAATGCAATTCAATATGAACCCTCGAACGTCGGTCAAAAAAAATCTGTTGAAACAATAACCTTGAAATTTAACATTTAAAGTCCAGTCTGCTTGTGACAGATACCGGACAAGGCGTTCGATGGGTTAACCTTTTGAACGCCAAGCATCGTACGGAAAAATCGTGCCCTCAGCGCCAAGGCAAACCGGTTATATTTTGGACGTGATATCACGTCCTGGCGCTGACGGCACGACTTCCGTGCGTAGGTGATATGAGGTTTTTAGATATACGCATTCGCACGATTACTTAGCGTGCGCCGTATTCACCTGTCGACGTCTAAGATATGTTTATAGTTCTGCACCTTAATAGGCTAGATTAATTTTTTTCATGCATGATATCAATCGATTCGTTTTATTGTGAGGATCAAATGTCTATATGGGGCCAATTGCCTAAAATCAACATAAAAGACAGGAAAGATACTTTAAGTCTGAGATTTGCATTTGTTTCTCAAAACGCTCCCAATAAAATGATATGAAGCAGTGACGTCACAGCTTCATAGTTGCACTGTTTAAAGTATGGAAAAATTATGAAATTGTTATTTTTACAGTGAAATGTTGCATTTATGTATGTGGTTGCTTTACAATTTATTTCACAATAAAATGTTAGAAATCGAATGGTATCATTGGTTTTTTAAATTTCGTACTTTCAAAAATAGAAAAAATTTGAACTTTTGAAGCCTGATATCTTTGAACCATTTCAATAGATTTTTTTTAATATTTACTTTATTTGGATATTTTGATCATTTTGCATCCTATCAACTAAATTTTATTGCATAATTCAACATGTGTCATCAATCATCATCCCTATTGGCGTTCTTACACCTGCCTTGTGTTTCGTAGTCATTTTCAAACAAAACAAGGAGTTCTTTAGAAGTGACATTCAAGAAGCATATATATTGAACTGTTGTTGTACTTAGTTATAATTTTCTTATAAGATACTTAGTGGAAAGACCTTTGCATTCAATTCAAGTGAACTGTCTTAAAACTGTGAGGGAAAAACCAATCATTTTTTTCAAATCATGCTAAAACTTTACTAGAAATATAAGGTTACTTCTGGAAACATCTATAGTTAAACGAACGTAGGTATATACTTACAAACAATGATCTCTCCATTGTAGTATGAACCATACTTTAATTAGATTGAGATTTTATATGAATTTTGTTAGAAATAACAAATTTATAAATCGCTTTTACTCACTCCCGTTGACGTGTAAGTATAGTATTGATTTGACGAGTCGAGGCACGGCCGCACTAGCCGAGCTGCCGCGCGCGACAATTTCCTCGCGAGGCGGTGCGCTAGGTGTAAGCATGCCTAAACCTTTGTAATAAGGTGCAGAACTGTAAATATATCTTTGATGTCATTAGATCTTTCGTTGTCTCCGTCTATCGCTCTTGCATATTCGGAAGAGTGATGCAAATAGACGATAGAATGAACGGAGTGGTTGGCGGTTATAGGCCTTCAATCTTTGATGAAAATTATAACATTTATACTTAAATTAGTTAAAAATTCCTGGGATTTTAGACTTCCTGTAGGGGTCAATAAACACCCTATTATATATTAATTCCTCTACATTTTGTACAATGCCTGAATCAAGTTTTTAAATATCGCCAGTAAGAAATTTTATATTATTGCTAAAATTTAGTCATAATTTCAGTAAACTGTAACTAGCCTATTTCATTCTTAAAAATTTCATACAGAAAACTTAATTCGTTTTAATTTGAACTTTGACACTTTTAACTGTGTTGATACTTTATGGCTTTGTGGTAAAAGGGGTACAGTCGCCATAGAATATATCGGAGCGGCTAGGGTACTCAAAAATATCTGAACATGCTCTCTGTCCCACAATAGAGGTGCATTATTATTGACCACCTTGGCCGCCCCGATATGTCTGATGATAACTGTACAATCTAAAGTAATTATTGAAGGTTAGTTAAAATTTCCTGAATTTCATCTGATCGGTTTCTTACACAGGCAAAGTTACATGTAGGCCTTTGGCTTAACATAAATTTATGACTGTCAGTATCCTTAATGAATGACTTATGTTTTATACAAATGTTGTATCACGCTGTTTCACGATTATGACCAGGTTTTCCTTTCTATGATGACTTTGCTTGATTTGGTAAATACTTCTAACAGTCAGATTATTGGTGTTACTATAAATCCTATGTTTTAACAGGAATTGAATATTTGTCCAGAAAAAAAGATTAGATTAAAAATGATTAGCAATTGAATTTCATTATGTGCTTTGGCAATACTAGAGCAGATGAGTTAACACATTCCCTGTCCGGGTGCCCCAATGTGTGGTCAGGAAGCTTTTCAAAGAATCTGTACTCCTACCTTGGGGTCACACCCACATACTGAAATTGACAATTGCACTTGTGACATTGTCAGTATGGGAACAGTGAAAGTGTTAAATTGTATCAACACTAGTGTAGTGTGAAATCAAACTTAAAAAAATACACAATCCAGATAAAGGATGTGTAGTCATAGTCATGATATAACCTAAAATACCATTATTTGAAGAAATTTTTCAGAAACTTGAACTCTTTTTGTTCCTATTTTGACGCTACTGTTGTTTATCTACCACATTGTTTTGTTAAATATTTAATCAGAACGTTTGGACATGCCCCCTTTACAGACTTGTGTATTATGAATTGTATCCAGACACATTTAGCAGTAATGGATTAACATAAAGTAAAAGTAAAGTAAAGTAATATTTATCTAGACAAACAATAAGAAGCTAAATGTATATAAACAAAGATTGCCAAGTCACATAATTTCATAGTATTGAAAAGTATCAAGTTCTCAATTGCAACGTAAATATGAAATATAATCTAACTGTAAGAAGCATTCATAGCACTATTATCATCATATAATGGAAACTTCAGTTTTTGTACAAATTACGGTCCACATTTTCAATCATGCCCATTTGTTTTGGCGTGCGGCACTATTCCGTTAGACAAAGGGGTGCTCAGCGGCTGTCTAATGGTCTTCTGTAACACGTGTGCGTCCGCTGGCTCTATCCTCTTGTAGTAATGTTCTTTCGTCTCCACTATCTCGAAGCCAAACTTCTTGTAGAAATCTATTGCACTCTCGTTGTTTACTTGTACATGTCTGAAAAGTTAGAAATACAGATGACTTTATACGTTTTCTTGCAAATAAAATCTATGTAACACAATAATTATAAGAGAGGCCTTTACTTTATAGTTAGATACAAACAAACATAACCTTCAAATATACACATATTCTTAGTTGATACACAGGAGGCTGCTTATATATCCAACATGTAAAGATAAAATTTTGGTTTCGTAAAGAGTTGAATCTCTTAAATTTAGTGTACTTACAAGAAAATGCTGTCAAAATTGCCGTCTTGTTCAACATATTTGAGCACATGTTCCACCATTAGGGAACCGATGCCCAGTCTTCTGTATGGGTACAAGCACCCTAGAGTCATGATGTACAATCTACGGGAGTTCTCCGACGTGTCTATCCTACAGCACACTGCGCCAACCACGATATCATTGTAGTAAACCAGCTTGGCCAATTCACCAGCCTCCAACACATCCTTGTAGAACTTGTCATTGTAAGATACGGGGAATACAACTGTGTTCAGCTTTTTTAGTTGTTTTATATTGTGGGGCGTCACATCGCCTAGTTCTATTTTAGCTCTGAAAAGGCAAAGATGATGATTTATAGCAAATTCGAGCGATAGAAGTCAGACATACCGATTCGCAACCAAAACGTGTTATCGTTAGGATGACAAAGATATACAGTAGTGAAATATGTTGACACTTAGACAGCACATTTACCTAGTCATTTTTATAACTATTCTATAATATACACTAAAAATTTAAAAACTAATCTAACACAGTTATATCACACGGAGATCACTCCCGCCATCTACTACTCTCCGAACAATCGTATTACTGAAGAGTTTTTCGAATTTCTAAAGAGAAACGTGAGGCAATGACGGTAATATTATTCTTAATACCATGTAATTCGGTTCTATAATAAAATATTATAATGATAATACAAAATAAAGAAATAAAATCTTTAATTTATTCCTTATCTTAGAAATGTGTGATAAATATACGTAAATCAACATAAAACCGCGCTTAAGTTTAAATATTTTGTAAAGACGCTTAAGATTTTTTTTATTTTAATTATTGCCAGTTACATAGATTTAAAAACTACTAATAATCATAAAGACGTGTAGACAAGATTTAAGTAATGCCGCTATTACACCTTCCTAAATCTGATCCTAACGACAAGGATGCTGCAATACGTTAGACACGTTTGGAGATATTGTTTAACGAGTCTAACGCCGGCTGTACACTCTCGGGCGAGAGCACTAGGGGTAGGGGGGTACAACTCAGTGTAAATCTGTCAAAAAATTTGAGTTTGACACGACGTATCCGATACGTTTGCATAAGTGCGAAAGAGAACTTGTCATGCGTTAAGAAGGGACAACATGATTCGTGACGTTACTTGACGTTACAGAGATCTCTCTGTATTATACTATTATTTACTCTGTGCTAGGGGTAGATTTTTCTTCTGGAAGCAAAGCGAGTGCACCCCGTACACTCTCGCGCTCGGCCTGTCTCGGCGAGAGTGTACAGCCCGCATAACGTATTGCGACGTCCTTAGCACCCGATTAAAACGGGTATTGGACATTGCAACCTGCAGGGCCGAATCTGTCAGGTTGGAAGGTGTAATTAAAGGTAGGTCCCGTAGGGAGCTGAAGGAGGGGTGGGAGAGGCAGGGTACACAACAGATTGGGCCCTGCAGGTTGCAATGTCTAATAGCCGTTTTAGGAAGGTGTAAAAGCGGTATTACACATTGCAACCTGCAGGGCCCAATCTGTTGTGTACCCTGCCTCTTCCTCCCCTCCTTCAGCTCCCTACGGGCCCTACCTTCAATTACACCTTCCAACCTGACAGATTGGGCCCTGCAGGTTGCAATGTGTAATACCGCTTTAATACTATATTATATTCTCTTTGTAAGCGACAATGAACCATAGACAGATTATAATCGCGCCAAGATTCAAATCATTTTCGAATTCCTTTGTTTTCATTCCAATGTCAATTTTGGACGATTTTCTGTTGTGAAACATCAAAATATTTGTTGCAATCATAAATTTACTAAAATGTTGCTAAATAAATTGAGGTGTGCTCAAACGAATATAATCTTCAACCTGTGTCAGAAGAAAATATGTTTTGGGTTGGTTCGGATGCAGATGATGCAGTCAATGAAGGCTCAAGAAGTAGCGAATAAATTAGACAATACTCGCGTTCAGATAGATTCAGCCAATGAAAAAGATACGGATATTTATCCAGCTCCTGGAGTGATCCCCATGGTTTTATCGAGAACAAATACTGAAGTTTTGCCCTTCGAGCGTGTGCCTGGGCCAAAGAGTTTGAAATATTTTGCCAATCTACGTCAATATTCATTCAAGATTGGAACACAGTTAACCGCGGGACTTTTAACTTTAGGATTTAACTTAAGTATAAAACATTATTGACTCTTTGTATTTTGCAATTAAGTTTACATGCAAGTAGTTCTATGAATAGATGGAACTGTAGAATGTTATATCAAGGCCTCTTTCTTATACGTCAGTAAATTATTTTCACAAGTAAGTACATAACTAATATATGCCCTGTTTCAGGTAGCTATTTTAACGTGAAAAATCCTATAACAAACATGTCCGCTCTTTTCGACGAATACGGGCCAGTTGTACGTTTCGTAAGCCCCGTGGGGGCAGACATCGTGTTTGTGAACCATCCGGAACATATACAGAAGGTTTTTACCATGGAGGGCGAGTATCCCGTAAGATCGGCGCTGGACTCGCTCGATAAATACCGTGTGGAGAAAAACAGTATTTTGGGGCTCTATTCTATGTTAGTGGCTCAAACATTCCTTTTAATTGTATCATAACAGAAATGACGCACAGGTCACAGCTGGGCAAGTGTCCCCACTCCCCATTCTCTCCAAGGATCCATACGACGACCGGATGTGCACTATCTGTTCAACAGTTTCTTGTAATCTTAAAAGGCTATTAGACATTGCAACCTGCAGGGCCCAATCTGTTGTGTACCCTGCCTCTCCCTTCCCTCCTTCAGCTCTCTACGGGCCCTACCATTAATTACACCTTCCAACCTGACAGATTGGGCCCTGCAGGTTGCAATGTCTAATACCGCTTTTAGCTAGATGGAGACGCTTGGCCATATTTTGGATAGGTGCTTAACTTTGCTGGGTGCCTTTTCATATACTTTTTCAGTTATTACTACTAAATAATTTGTCCGCTGCTCCTTTTCACTATGCTCAGTAGCGGCCTTAACCTTCGCAAGGCCCCTGGCAGGGAAGCTCCTTTAAAAATCTGCTCTGCGAGGCCCCTGTAGAGAATTGATCGGGCCCTCTAAGACCGCCACTCGTGATAGGTACCAGTTAAGAATATTAAATGTATTGAACCTATCCAAACTTGCCGTACATTTATTTCAGGAAAGGTGAAGACTGGGCTCAAAGAAGGTCCCTAGTATGTGCGCCTTTACACACTACCGTATCTCAAAACATACAAAACCTGAGAGATTTGTGTGACGTTCTCACGCAAAGGGTTTACACGCAGAGGAACAATCAGGACGAGTTGAGGGTAGATTTTTATAAGGACCTGCATAAATGGACGTATGATTGTATGGGTACGTCATTCCTTTAAAATCTGTCATTTGTTCATTGGTCTGAATTTTTTGGTAGCTGAATTTTTGTATGGAGGTTAGACAAATTTCCGCATCCATAGGCAATTGTCTACCAATTGATGAATTTAGTATTGAATCATTTGAATCACAATAAATTACATCATAATCAGTTCAGTAATTTAGCCGTGAAATGTAACGGACATGTTTTTGAAATTAAATGAAAATATTTATTTCAGACACCAGGTATCCATATTTTGACTATAGAACTACGTTAGTAACAAAAAATAAAAATATTATGTTAGTAAAAAATATAATGCTCATTGGTTCGAACGTGCATTGACATCCAATGAGTAATAAGAGGGCTATCGACCCTCTCCGCAATCACCTTCAGGAGAGTGTTGGTGCTGCGCCGGCGCCGTATGCGGTCCCACAGGGACGCCACCCTCTTTCTCAACACCGCGTGGAAGCCGTCGGTGCTCCACTCGGCGAACATTCCTGATGCGCTGCAGCGCCAGGGCAGCCCCAACAACCCCCTGAAGGCGTTGTTATGCTGGACACGCAAAGCACTAAAGGTTTTTTTGGTGTAGTTGCTCCACAGGTTGCACGTGTACAAGTTTTGGCAATAGGTTTTAAATAATGTGATCTTCACTTCTCTGGAACAGCGCGCAAACCTGCGTGACAACATATTACCCCTAACCGATAGTGCTCTGCGTTCCCTTTCTAAATCGACATCATCTCTGAGGGTATCTGTGACCCAGTGGCCCAAATAATTGAATTTATTCACAGCTTGAAGAGGAGAACCATTTAGACTCATTGGTTCATGGTACGGGATACGTTTTAGTACCAGACTTAAAGACTAAAATCTGACTCTTTTTGGCATTATATATGAACCCGTGGGCCACAGCAAATCTCTCACATATACCCAGCATGATCCTCAACGCGTTTATTGAGGGACTCAGCAGCACCATGTCGTCGGCATAGCTGATGTTATTAACAAAACAACCGTCCACCGAACAACCTACACCAGCGCTGCTGAGATCCGCAATCAACCCATTAACGTAAACATTAAACAGTGTGGGAGACGTCTCACTCCACAATCCATTTTATAAGGATCTGAGTATCCCCCAGCCCATCTCACAATATATATCTTGATCGTATTAACAATAAAAACTATTTCCCTATTAATTTTAGGTTTGATATTATTTGCGAAAAAGTTCAACATGCTGGAGACGGAAATAATATACAACCAGAATGACGCAGCATGGCTCTACAACAGTTTGGAAAGGGCCACTGACGCTATAGTCAAGTGCGAGTCGGGTTTCCACATGTGGCAACTGATTCCGACCCCTGCCTGGTATTCGCTACGGAAACATTGCGATGTCATAGACGGGTAAGTTTTTTCAATACCACAAAAATAGGTTAAATATCGCCCATTAGTAAGGTTCCGTGTTACGCAAGTAAATGGTTCCTTTTATATTTCACTGCAATGGTTCTTAAACTTTCCGTGATCGCTCGACGAAATTCTCTTTAGTATGGACATAGATTAACTTATATAATAGAGCAGCACGGCCTAAGAACTTTTTGAAGCTCAAGTCAATCGCGCCATCTGCCCGTAAGCATCCTAAAGATACTCACAATGTTAATTGACTTGAGCTTCAATAAGTTCTGAGGCTGTGCTGCTCTACTATATAAGTTACTCTATGATAAGGACTACAAAATGTTTCGATGTAAATATCTACGACGAATAGCCAACAAATAGTTAGTTCTGTTCATAAACAGCAGACCACTGGTTAAGGAATAATTTTGAACAAAAAAAGTGGCCGAGTTGCTGTAAAAAATAGTGAAATCACTATAGGTGTGCCTGTAATAGTTGAAGAGTTCCCTCGATTTATCCAGGATTCCCCATCATCAGACCCCGACTTCGTGACAATGGGACCATCTAGAGGTTATACCCCATTCGATTAAAAAAAAATGAAAATCGGTTCACGATTCACGGAGATATCGAGTAACATACATACAAAAAAAATTCAGTCAAATTGAGAACCTCCTCCTTTTTTAAAGTCGGTTAAAAAACACGCTGAGCGAATTCCCATGTCCCCGGCGGGCACAGGTCGGAATACACCGAATATTTTACTTTAGAGTTTTGCCAGAAAGACAAGTGTCGTGATTGTATGGGATAAGCAGCTGGAAGAAATTCCCCACCTGAGTCGGGCATGCTGTCGGAAATCGGGCCGGCAGTATCCAATGAGGATTACTTCCACTCCACCTCTGACAAAAAAAAACTCATACCAAGGACCGGAACTGGTTACCAATGGAGGGGTATTAGATCGGGTATTTGATTCGGTGTTTTGTTTTTTACAAACCCTATCAATTAGGTAAGCACTTCATTGGCTTACCCAAAGGCAAGCGCTTACCAAATCGAAAATCCCCAATGAGGTTACCATAACAAGTGTTTTTAGAATGCGATCAAGCTATTGTAAACTCCTATCGTTAAGACGTTCGATAGGGAAACCACATTGATAATGGTTAACCCTATCATTGGGTTACCCTATGGAACAGATTAATCAAATGAAGGGGTCTTCCGGTCCCTGCCTCATACCATAACTCATACATTCTTCGTTACGTCTCTTTTCGGACAGGCTAATATACTATCTTAATGATTTTCTGTTTTTTCTTAGCCTAATTGGTAAGCAAGTATTACAAGCAAGAGAGGCGTGCAGAAGCGACGACAGTTTCAAAAAAGGTAACATGAAATAATAACTTAAATCGACAGAAAGCAAACATTTTACACCAGTACGCCACATTTTAGGTATGGAGTCGGTGGCGGCGGCAATGATTGTTGATCAGCAGCCGCTGAAGTTGGAGGATGTGGCTACAGTGTTGATGGATATGCTGCTGATTGGAGTTAATACGGTATGAATAATTCATAGTGGGGGTTCATACCGTTTGATTAAAATGAGGGTGGTCAGGCCACATGCTACGCTGCCCAATAAACAAATGGAGCAAACAGGTTACTCTATGGTACCCCAGAGGCTGCACCAGAAAACAAGCCCATCCACTGACAAGATGGAAAGATGACATTAGTCTGACCCTGGGACCATACTGGATGAGGGTTGCAGCAGACAGAGTACAGTGGAGATAGTTGGAGGCCTATGCCTTGCGGCTACACCGAACTTAGAGACATATTGTAGTATATAAGTAATTAGGTTAGATGAAATGTAATGTTTTATGTTCGGAATAAATGGCTTTATTATAATAGACTAGTAGCTACTAGGTGGAGTAGCAGTGCAGGTGACATTTCCTCTTACATTTTCGGTATCTTTCGGACAGAGGGCGCAATTGACTTCAGCTTCAAAAAGTTCTTAGGCTGTGCTGCTCTACTATTAAAGTTACTCTATGGCATAGCTGTGTTCACATAATGGTCCATATAGGTACTAACTAAAACCTAACCACGCTTATGATTCCAGAGTTAATGTGACACTTTTTCGGAAAAGGATTTTTTTGGCGGCCGGCGCTTACGCATTAAAGCACCTGCCGTCAAATGGTACCTTTTCCGGAAGTGTCACATCACATATTAACAATTTTTTTGCCATGTAAACTTAAATGTTTAAGATTGCAACGTCGACGTCATTCTTACTATACTACCTGGCGAAGCACCAGAGGGCACAAAACGTCCTCGTACAGGAAATAGATGCCGTAGAGACCACCTCTTTGACGAGTGTTCAGGCGCTGAAGGATAACACTCCATACTTGCAAGCCTGCATTAAAGAGACATTGAGGTACATATTGATCACAGAGATCTGAGAGATCGCTTTCATAATAGGGTACTTTCCAGTAGATAAACTTAATTGTTCCGTTGCATTCATGAAATCATAATTTCAAAAATACACGGGAAAATCCAACTACTATTACTAGTGTACTACTAGTACGCTATTTGTTACTAGGTGGAGTAGCAGTGCAGGTGACATTTCTCTAACATTTTCGGTATCTTTAGGGGTCTTTGACAAGATGGCGCAATTGACTTGAGCTTCAAAAAGTTCTTAGGCTGTGGCGGTCTATATCTCTATAGTCTGTCTCTGCTGATATCTGAGTCAATCAACTTTTTAAAGCGCCTGGTTGCTATGGTTACGTCCCTTGGACAACCAAAGATTTTCTATGAAATAGTATGAGGATGTCCCTCGGACAACGGGGACAGAGTAAACAACATTAAAAAGTTGATTCGCTCATCTAATAAATATCTGCAAAATTATTCTACTTTTAGATTGGTGCCTCCTATGCCAATAATTTCCAGGATACTGCCAAAGAATATAATATTGGACAAATATAAGTAAGTTGATAAAATCATTGTAAACATTAAACCTTTTGAACGCCAAGAACACCTTAAGGTGGCACGAGTCCTCGTGACCTCAGCTCCATGAGCACCTTAAATGTATGTACACACTACGCAGGAAAAGTAACCTTCATACTTTCAAGTAAGGTTTATATTGGCTTGCTTACGCCAGTGATCTTGGCGTGTGAGTGACGTATTTGTTTATGACGTAGGGCGTTCAAAGGGTTAAGCTACAAATTTCAAATTGATATTATTCTACTGGTTTCCATCAAAGCGATCTTTATTGAAAAGTGTAAATTATCCTTACAGCATACCTAAAGGTACTCTAATAATAATGGCGAATCAAGACACTTGCAGGAAAGAGAGTAACTTTGATGATGCCGAGAAGTTTTACCCAGAGAGGTGGCTCAAGGAAGAGTCGCGCGACTACCATGCGTTTGCCGCCATACCGTTTGGATATGGTGCCAGGAAATGCCTAGGGCAAAGTATGGCTGAAGCCATGATGTCTTTACTTACAATTCAGGTGATTTTTCTGATTTATTATTGTAAGTAGTAGTCCGCCTCGAACTGAGAACTCGCGATGTCCTTGCGGACGAGTTGACCAATATAACAAGACGCTTTTAATGATTTCTTCACAGATTCTAGCACCAAAACCCCTTGATAGATTGTTCTCATATACGAACTCTCAAATCATATGTATATTTGCTACAATCCCAACAAATTTTATAAAGATCAGAAAAACGTTACTAAAGTTATAGTCGAACAAACTCTTAAAATCAAAAAGCCATCGAAATGCCGAGACGTCCCAGTAGCGAGTTGTTTGTAAGAACTCGCTTCGCTTACGCTCCGCTCGTTCGATAAGACGTCTTATTTACCATCAATAATTTTAGAGTTATGACTATTTTATTCCACTCCATATGATTTATCTAAGAAAGTCATCTGGCCAATGAGATAATCTTTTGTAGATAGGAATTATGTCATTGACCAAACAGAAATAAAAACATTTCTTTTGCTCACATTTTTAGGGTACCGTAGCCAAAATGGCAAAAACGGAACCCTTAAGGTCATGTCCATCTATTTAAGAATACTGTATAGAATGTACTATAAGTACAGTCGCCATCAGCGCACAAGCATACAGCGCGACATATTGGAGCGCACAAGGTGGTCACAAATATCTGAACAACGCCTCTATTGTAAGGCGATAAAGTTCATATTCAGATATTTTTGAGTACCCTGGCCGCTCTGATATATTTGACGGCGACTGTACCTACTACCTACATTGTAACCCGCTTATTCATAAACGTATTACAAACCTCATTTAACTAAATCATCTTTTGTCCTTATCTGTCACATTGACAGTTGTGTTTGTTAGAAACAGACAAAATACATTTTAACTAAATGAGGTTTGCAACACGTTTATGAATAACCGGGTAAGTGTATACAATTATTAAACTTTAGTCTCCAGTCTAGATACTTTTTTGCTACCTAACTGTATCCAAGTATAGTCATCAGAATGATTTGTCACCATCATTCTTAAAAGCAATATCAACTAATGTGGCCCACATGGCCACATCAGGCGCCAGAACGGCGTGCACATAGGGGGCAAAAATTGTAAGAAATGGGTCACGTAGTATGGGTACGTTCCCAAGCCAATTGTGCATGTGCATGTATCAGGCGCGGTCCCAGGGGGGGGGGGTCACATGGGACATGACCCCCCCCAAAATCCTACATTTCTAATAGAAAAAAATTTTTACAGACCCCCTCAAAAATTTGAAAAAAAAATTCTACATTAGTGTCCCCCCCCAAAATTTTCGTCTGCGACCGCGCCTGGCATGTATAACTAATTTGATAAGTTTGATAACTTGTTCCAGATGTTGAAAAAGTTCAAACTCGAATACCACTATGGAGATATCATGCCGACAAAGAAATTCATTTGCAAGCCAAACAAACCACTCAAGATAAGATTTGTTGATAGAAATAATTAATAGCAAACTGTAAGTCTATTTCGTATGTGAAGCTAAATATTAACCCGCTTATTCATAAACGTATTGCAAACCTCATTTAACGAAATCATCTTTTGTCCTTATCTGTCACATTGACAGTTAGTTGTGTTTGTTAGAAACAGACAAAATACATTTTAACTAAATGAGGTTTGAAACACGTTTATGAATAAGCGGGTTAGGCTATTATCGTATTTTACAATGACAATCTGCGACAAGATTATAATAAAAAGTAAATTGATAACTTTCCATATTTTGTTCAAAGTAGTAGGATTAGTAGGAGTGAAAAGAATTCTAATATTCCTATTATTAAATTTTACGCCCCGTTTACCTCATGGCAACACTATTTGATTTACTGATGCAGCCCCAATAAGCGCATAACATAAATGTACTTAGCAGTTTTCAGTATCAACAAAAATCACCTGGAAGGCGGAAATAGATGTAGACTGAATTTTTGTATTAAGTGCATAATGCATATGAACTTCATACAGTTCCTAAGAATTTCATATAAAAATTTTGTCTATACAAAAGTTAGCCAAAAGGCGGATTTTGTTAAAAATATGGTACTTGAAATATGTTAAAAATGGTAACTTTTAAAAGGAATGGTGTTAGCTGACTGCCGGCTTCTCCATTATAAAAATACTATAATATAGATTATAGGGAATAATTAGACCTTTGAAAAGTCAAGGAATAATCTATAATTGTATATGATGTAAGACAATGTTGTTTCTTTCAAATTAATTTATTTCAGTCTTAGAACTTAGACTAAATTTGTTTACATTGAGTAATAAATGTTATTTTTAATAAAAATATGTTTTCTTTCGTGACAACCTGACTGCGGTTAGGTTTTGCAAGCAATTTAATTGTAATATAATGCTACAAATCCTATACAACATGGCATGTAAAAGGTTAAGTGGTAAGGAAATTAGCATAATCTACCCTAACATATCACAACTGATACAACGGATTTATGAAATAACTATGCATACCACAAGTCCATTTAACATGCTCACATTTACCAGGCGGGCTAGCATATCCTATGTTGTCGGCTGTCACTTCATACTTCGAGTCGCACTTGAAGTATGGAAAGCTGCACAACAACGTAAGATGTGCTAGCTGCGCAGGTATGAGTCAATCACCACTCAGCCCTCTTAAATGCAGTATACATAGATGTGTGTGTGTCATATGTAAAAACAGAACAATTGTCATGGATGCTGACCCGACTACCACACAATAATGGAATTTAATAATTGAACTAATTATATTTTTAGTGCACCCAGTACCATGTATTTATGCTGCTTATTTCGCAAGTTATCACAGTGCCATTGTGGTCTGGCAAGTACTGGTACTAAATAGCAAGTAAAAATCAATGGTTTTGTATATATCCTGCTAATTTCTTCGGCCAGGATCTTGTACCTCCATCTGACCACAAAAGTACCACAATAACTTGGAAATTATGTGGCACAAATTCTGCGAGACAAAGCATTGAACAGCATGTATAAGTTCCATCATCATTGAGCCAGAATGCATTACATGAACAGGCTTATTGTGGAATCACAGCTTTGTATTAGTGATACAATATCTATTTCATAGATCCATGACCATGACTGATACAACAAAAAATATATGGCTTCTTTCTAGCAACTTAATAAATATTATAACATTGAATATGTAGTTATAATAAAATAACAGTACAGTCTGTCAAGCTTGTGCTTCAGGTTTTTAAGATTTTAGCTTGGCTTATCCATATCAAAAAGATACCCAGTATGTCTCAGAATAAATTCAAACTCAAGACAGACAACAAGCGACTATGCATTGTAAGAACTAAAAAGAACCTTCGGGTTTTAGAAAGAGACGTCAGGTATCAATCAACATGAAAAAGCAGAACAGCAATATTACCTTCGTGTGTCATTGCCGATTTCCGAAGGTTCTTTTTAAAGCTCACGGACTGTACAACTTTATGACTAACCTGAATTATTTTAAAATATGATCAGTTGATCACATAAGCATTCTACCGATTTCTTCTTGCAAATATATTCAGATATTTTCCTCTCGTCATTTCCTTAGCCTCTTCTAGTCCAAGTTGGTATGCCATGTCATGCAGTTTCTTCACTTCCATTATAAGGCCACTTGTTGAAAGAGCTGCTAATTCTGTAAAACGCAAACAAGACATCGTATTTTAATTTTTAAAGTAACCAAAAGTAACTTCACATTTTATCAATTTGTTTTAGCCCGGGCGCACACAGAAGGCGGTCACCGGAGTTCTGCGTTCGCGTTCCATATAAGTCAAATGGAACGCGAACGCAGAACTCCGGTGACCGCCTTCTGTGTGCGCCCGGGCTAAGTTAGTAAGAACTGTAAGGAGTCTAGAACACTTGTTGCACTTACGTTGCATTACAACCACGTCTTCCTTCGTGAGTCCTCTACTCCAAGCGGGAGGGGACTGGTTAGGGTTCTGCAGCGGTGCGAATTCGGATACTCCAGGCACTGCGAAATCGTCAGAACAAGACGAATCATTATTGGCTTGCGATGAGTTACCGTTCCCATCACCCATGGTAAAATTAAAAGTTCAAATTGTTCAAAAGCAAATCGGTTATAACCGAAATGCCAGAAATCAAAATCCAATACGTAATGGAGGACGGAATGACAACATCATAGGAGAAACCAAAATCCCGCGCTTTTTGAAAATTAATTTGCTTGGGTTATGTCGAATAAAACATAATATGTATTCGTATAGCCTTACTTTGCTCGGGCCATAGCTCTGGAGATGCACGATCAAGCTTTTCCAGGCTCAAAAGGCTTTCCTCGAGGGACGCGAGAGGAATATCGTCGGATGCTGCTTGTCCTAGAACGCAATCATAACATCACCAACAGAGAACAAAGGTTTAGTACTACGAACTTGTAAGTGTTAATGGACACTGATGTATATTAAATTATACATTAATTAATGCAAAACAAAGTCAAAATTAGTGAATTTAACACGTAATTTGCAATATTACCACCTTCTTGTTCCATTGCACTTTGTTTCGCGGCCATTTTCCAATTTTTGACAACATCAAACCATAAACTCTAGAATATCACTAGACAATGATATTTTTTTTTATATTGGATGAAAAAGTATCATTAAAATTACACGAATATTTATTTATTATTTCAATTATATTTATTGTGTTTCTATATTTATTCTAAGA
This sequence comes from Pammene fasciana, assembly GCA_911728535.1. Classification (NCBI taxonomy): domain Eukaryota; kingdom Metazoa; phylum Arthropoda; class Insecta; order Lepidoptera; family Tortricidae; genus Pammene; species Pammene fasciana. The sequence continues at coordinate 13,794,180 of OU452287.1, forward strand.
GTTTTAGCAATATGGTTTGCTTTTATGTAAAATTTATAACATCGTTTTGCTTTTAAAAACGATTGAAACCATAGATATACCACCCATAGATCTGACACGGAACTAATAATACCAAGATAGAACGGGATGGTCTTATTACACTTTCGATAGATACGGCAGAGAGGTGCTATTTTCGTTGGTCCTTGTCATAGTTTCTATTACCCTCCACGCGTTACTTCTAGCAGTGGAGGGTAACAAACAGATATAATGCGCGATTTCTTCAAGAATTTCTGTGATTGCTACGAGAAAAGCTGTTAGTTTTCCTAGAAAGTTGTGTCGGCTAAGGAAAACATTGGTAAATTGTTCTGTTTTATGCTGTAGAAGTGATTATGGGCATCTATATATCTATCCCTTACGGGGGTACACGTGTGCGGTCTCTAGTTAATGCTTGCTTTGAGATTGAAACGGTGTCCATGTGATTTCTACTATTTTAGTAGTTTAATGCAAGTTCATAAATAATTTAATTTTAAATGTTAACTTAACTATTTGTTGTAATATTGTAGCAGGTTGCATTATAAAAACTTTTCTTGTAGTAATTAAATAATATTTGCAATTTAGTAATTTTTTCATCCAAGGTTTCATATCACTGCCCGAAACTCAAAGCAAGCATTAACTAGAGACCGCACACGTGTACCCCCGTATGGGATAGATATATAGATGCCCATAATCACTTCTACAGCATAAAACAGAACAATTAACCAATCTTTTCCTTAGCCGACACAACTTTTTAGGAAAACTAACAGCTTTTCTCGTAGCAATCACAAAAATTCTTGAAGAAATCGCGAAATATATCTGTTTGTTACCCTCCACTGCTAGAAGTAACGCGTGGAGGGTAATAGAAACTATGACAAGGACCAACGATAATAGCACCTCTCTGCCGTATCTATTGAAAGTGTAATAAGACCATCCCGTTCTATCTTGGTATTATTAGTTCCGTGTCAGATCTATGGGTGGTATATCTATGGCCCGAAACAACTATTTAGTAGATTTTACAGCCATATAATGTCAACATTGGAACTTTTTTTTTCGTTCTTTCTTCCGGTTGACAGCCAAAAGCAAGGTGGGTTATAGCCACATGGGATTTTGATTATTTTGTGAAATTATAGAACTGTTTGGTTAATTTGTGATATCTGAAGCTCAAGGTAATAACCGGACTATCGAGTTGTGCAGTCTGGCTTTGAAAGAGCAAATTATATTCATACTTGGAGAGTTGGCGTATTCGAACTGTCATGACACGAGTGGAGATGCTATTTCGTTGGTTTATTATATATTTCAGCAAAACTATCTTGTTGGACCCATGTTAAGTTAATTAATCATCTGGTTTTTCACTATTACAATCAAAAAATCTCATAATCAACATTATAAACAAAAAAATATCTCTTGCAGCATAACCTAACTTTTGTACCCTAGAAGACGCGTTATTTTTCTTTTATTACAAATTCGTCGCGCGTTCCTGTCGCCAATTCCCAGTTTGGACTTCTACTACTACTACTACTACTGTTACTAGATGTTAGACTTGGATAAAACCAGAATGTTTTTTTTTTTTGGGATTCAATACCGAAAGCGCTGAAGTTTCTTTTTGAATGTTTCAGATGCGTTCCGTCACGCTTAAGGATGTTGAACAAGACAAGGTCGTCAAGACCGTCGCCGCCCACTTGAAAAAGTAAGAAATTCGTGAATCTATGAATTCATTATGTTTGCTTCTATGATGATGATGATCCTGTTATTCCTCATCAGAAACACAGGACTCAAATGGGATTTCCATTGACCCCGCGGCGGTGGGTTAAAAATTTTCTTAGGCAGACCAGTGCTGAATTTGGCTTATAACTTCTTCATGAGCTGTAGGAAAACTGTTCAGGCGCCTGAAACTTAGGCAAGCCGACGGGAATCGTGTTCTATGGACGCGCCGCCACTGACTCCTACAGAATGCTATTGTTTGGATATAATTACAATGTAACTAACCTTATCTGATTGTTTAGAAGTTTATGTTTAATTCTGGTACACATATTATATTGTTTAATACACTAGCAGCTATAAGCTTAAGCATGTAGGTATATTACTGCACTCAGCACTAGTTTATAAGCATATAGTTCAATTATATTTATTATATTATATTTATGTAACAGCCTCCTAGCCTAGTTGGTAGTGACTCTGCCTATGAAGCAGGAGGTCCCGGGTTTGAATCCTGGTCAGGGCATTTATTAGTGTGCTAATCACAGACATTTGTTTCAGAGTTATGGATGTTTTCTATGTATTTAAGTATTTATCTATATATATCGTCGCCTAGTACCCACAACACAAGCCTTATTGAGCTTACTGTGGGACTAGGTTGATTTGTGTAAGATTGTCCCATAATATTTATTTATTTATTTAATTACTAATGTTTTCTAGTCTGTTTTAAAACTGTTCATTGAGGGGGAACTTATCCCTGTCTTCTGGTAATTTCATATTATATCACTGTCTCTGGTAACATAACTATGCATCTGGTAACATATATTTTTCTGATGTACTAGTGGTTATCTTTTACCAATATTTATGGTGCTTATGCTTCCAGCATGTTTTCACCAATTTCACCAGACTCTTCTGTTTAAGGATGATGATGTTGATGAATAAGAATTGATTGTCTTCAATTCAGTTGATAATAATTTAAATTCTCTTTTATTGTAAGGTGTTATAGGTGCTGGCAAACTTCTTGAACATTAGGAAAAGTGGTGGGAGAAAGTTTGCATATGTAACTGTTACTTCAAGAAAAGGAGGGCAATTGTTCAAGTTGTTCAAGAATTTTGCCGGCACGTGTATATAAGTACCATGGTTTTTATTTTAGTTAATATTATGGCTGGACTAATAATTTGGAAAATTAGCAAAATCTTTTTAAAATTACAGGACGGGCAAGGTTAAGGTTCCAGAACACATGGACCTCGTGAAGACCGCTCGCTTCAAGGAGCTGGCTCCCTATGACCCCGACTGGTTCTATGTACGCTGTGCTGCCATCCTGCGCCACATCTACATCCGCTCCCCAGTTGGAGTCAAGACTGTCACCAAAATCTTTGGTGGCCGTAAACGCAACGGTGTCACTCCGTCTCACTTCTGCAGGTAAAGAATATGACTGAATTAGTCTAAATTATAAGTAGTACAGTACATGTCTGTGAATAGGCAGTTGCACACTGAACAAGCTGCCTCGATTTGTAACCCTCTTCCTTCTGATACACGCCTAGTTAAAAGTATCACAAATTTATTTTTGCCTAACTGAGGGTAAGGATCTCTTTAGATAAATGCTGATCTGGTTTAGAATATTGAACAATATTCTCACTCCGAGCATTGCTAGTGTGGACTGTGGACGTTCGCAAATTCACGCGCGGCCGCAATGCCTCGGGCGAGGCACGTCCACACTAGCCGCGGCAATTTCCTCGCGAGGTGGTGTGCCAGGTGCATGCACTTCTATTCATTCATAAATTGGGTACCTATGCAATTATACAAATACCGTGTGGTGCCCTAGGTACAATAAGAGAAAAAAAGGAGGCCAATATCGTAGATGGGAGGACGATATAAAGAACGTAGCAGGACCAACATGGATGAGAACGGCAAGAGACAGATTGGCATGGCAAAAGCTTGGGGAGGCCTATGCTGCAAAGCAAGACAGTCACTGACTGTAAAAAAAAGGCTTATATTATATTATATTATTATACAAATACAAATAATTTATTGAAAAAAGTATAGTACAATGGTTGCTCTTACAGACTAAGATTTTTTTTAACAAGTGGTTTATACAGCGAAGGAAAAAATTATTAACCCAATGGTACATGTTAGTTGGATTACTGTGGTTGAACATGCTTGCCTGCTTTGCTGTGTATAATACATGGTCATATTATATATTTATTTGTATGGCGTAATACAGTTACAAAAATTTACAGCTCATAAATCTAACTCCAGAGAATTTATCCACTTTAGAGCTTTGTCATTCTGTTTGTGTATTTCCACCATATTTACCAGAAACCCATCTAGTAATATTCAATTCAACTTATTAAAACCAGTTAATATGCTGGTTATTCATATCTTTGCCTGTACCTATTCACAATGGAAGTACGAAAAAAAACTCCTATTTCACCAAATAAATTTAAACTTTCGTGAGACATATTAACATTATAAAATAACACTGTTACACTCACGGCAGTTTAGGACCTAGGCTCTCCGAAACATGTCGCGCGACGTGACTAAAGTGTCGTGAGTGTAACCGTGTTATTTTATAATCCTATTTTTCCTTTCGCCAATTAACCCTTTCAACGCCAATAATGACAGCCATTACGTGATCAACACGTACCTAACCTACATGTTAAAATTCGCCTTTGACCGATTAACTACGCAGTCTACGCACGGTATTTCTTCGCAGCATGTGGACTGTGGACCTGCTCAATAAGTGTGCCCTTTTAAAGAATAACATTTCCCATTACTAATCATTAACCATTATTATAAATTTCAGATCATCTGGCAGCATTGCCCGCAAGGCACTCCAAGCCCTGGAAGCTCTGAAGCTCGTCGAGCAAGTCCAAGACGGTGGCCGCATCCTCACCACCCAGGGCAGGCGTGATCTCGACAGGATCGCCGCTCAGGTCAAGCTAAAGGCCAAGCAGGCGGCCAAGCAGCAAGTCATCGTGCTGTAATTTATCTAATAAAAATGTAACAAAATTTGCTTTTTGATTTCTTAAGGTTGATAGAAGTGGTATCCTAGAACCTAACTAACGCAAAAATCGAAATTTCGTTCACTACCACTATCAATCTTGCTGATTCGAGTGAGAGGCGCAGATTTTGAAGTAATTATTTGTATCGGGATGGCACCTATTAGGGACTGCTAGAAACTGAATAGTAATTGTTTCACACGCAGATCACAGCTTTTAATACAGCTGAAGACAAATTTTAATACAGCATTACGGAGCAGCAGTCACGCTTAAAGGTGCTCTTACACGGGCGATTTTTCGGGCAATTATTGCCCGGCGATACGTTGCCGAAAGTAGTGGAGCAATGTGGAGCAATTAATTGAGCAATACGAGGCAATTTCTAGATATTGCGGCAATCATTTCCCGTATTGCTCCATTAATTTCCGTGTTGCTCTATATTGCCGACTACAATTGCCGGTATATCCAGACGATTGGAAAATTCAAGGCAATTTGTATTTCTATCCCGTACGCACATATATGCATGTCCCATTCTTTTTCTAGTAGGGCGAGCGCGGTCCGGGCGTAGGGGGAGGGGAAACGGCGCGATCGCCGGTCGGGCGTGGGTGAAGCGACCACAGTGTTGCAAAAGTTCCCGATTTATCGGGAGAACTCCCGATTTCAGCAAATATTTCCCGATAAAACGATTTTAGGGTTTAATCTCCCGATTTTTTCCATTTTTAGAAAACATAACTTATATTGTACAAATTTTGAGGTTTGTAACATCGATCGTGTGAAGTACGACTACATAAACGGTAATTCCCTAAGGCACGCTGTATTGACCTTTTATTAAACAAACAATACTAAGCTTTAACTCGTAGTAATTAAGGATTGAATATTCATCTCAGCCATAAGACGTCCACTGCTGAACATAGGCCTCCCCTTTGATTAAAAGGGTGGGTTTGCCATACGCGCCGCGCTTGGCACGCGGGTTGGCGTGCGCAGTTTTTTTTTGTTTATTGTTGTTTAGGCTTTCGGAAGATGCTGCTGCCCATCTCCTGGTATATTCCCTTAGCAGACTCCTACTGCAACCACGGGACGATATGGTGGGGGACAATTCTAAGGCCGGGCACCCCACGGCACAATTGAATATTATTGTCATTGGAATGTAGGGATTTCCCACGTTCATTTAGAGTAAAATACAAAATATCATTCAAACCTGCAATGGTGTGAAGATAAGATACTAAGGAATAGGGTTCAATTTCGTAAGACCTTAAAGAAATAGGAAGTCCCTACGGGGAACATTTTTTCCATGCTTATGCATTGATAAAAATCTGACTGCTGTTTAGCCTTTGGCTGAAATGACGGAAATTTCTGCAGTTGCAGTGTTCTTCTTTAAATATATATATTTTTTTTATATTCTTGTTTCATTGAGGTAGCCAGCCAACCGTTTTCTTCAGTAAAATGGTAAAAATCTAATAAATTAAGGCGCAGAATGCGCCATTTTTACTAATAAACTAGTGTTGCAGAGCTCTAAGTAAAAGTTCCCGATTTTTCCCGATTTTTAAAACGTAACAACACCGATTTTATAAAAGTCAGTTTTGCAACACTGAGCGACCAGTTGGTACAGTGCAAGGGGAGGGGAAACGGCGCGGTCGTATTGCTCCACTGTATTTCTCGTGTATGAACGTATTGCCTAGTTTCCCGAGTTGCTGCTATATGGGGCAATTCGAATGGAGCCAGAATGGCGCCATACTGGAGCAATAATTGCCCCATATTGAGCAATATTTCGAATTGCTTGATATTGCTCGATATGGCCGTGACGTCAAAATTGCGGCAATTCGGCAATTTCTATCGCCCGTATAAGAGCACCTTAAGGTGCATTTACACGGTAGTAGCAATCATTAAGAAGCACATAAAAGAAGTTTGTACGGTGTGTACGCACTAAGAATGACGCGTCCGTATTTATTTCATATGGTAACACTGTCAAAAACGTCATTGTCAAAATTGATTGTAATCTTCCGTGACTAACTTCATGATTTCTAATATTTTTCTCACGGCGGCGCAGTCAGATTCGTTTAGTACAAAACAAATTACGAGTCTGTTCGGTTGGATATGCAGTGAGTGATGACAAAATGTTGGTGACACTTGATTTACGTATCGGTGTATTTGCCGTTATATATTTATTTACCTGTGCGGTGTGCATTCAGTATGGTAGCCCAGGGAACACTTTATACGTGGCAAAGGAGCCTCAAAGGGGCTTAGGTAAAACGTATGTGATAAACAAGGGTGAAGAGGGTTCTAGTCTAGGAAGGCAAAAACGAGATGCGTCCGATTCAACGCCTCCCGTACTCCAAAGGAACATCAGTACATGGGTAACGGTTTATTTCCTTATTAGATTCAATTAACCCGTTTGTTGTTTATTTACTATAGGGCGGCCCGGCGTTCTGATTTATCACTGTCACGGCGCAATCACCTTGTAACGCACTTTCCTATATTTACAAGATGACTTTACATGTTTTTATTTGGTTGCTTTCCTCGACCTCGACATACCTATTATTGTTATTTTTGTCGTAGTTTGTACTATTTCTGCTTCATTGTCGGTGACAATGTTTTGTTACATTAGCAATCTAATCTTGTATTTAATCTAATGCTGTTTTTGACTGTTATTAACTCAATTAATATTTAGACAATGGTCTTCCTATTTTTAAATCTTACCGAATAGGTGGTAATATCATAATGACACCCTGTCCAGAAGGATGTCAAAACTGATAGGATTCCCTTTTCCAGACTACCCACCTAAATGACAGCCATCAGCAGCTGATGGTGCACTGGGTGGGTGAAGGCTCCAATGTCATCATCTGTTTGGCTCGGGACTCGAGTCCGAAGAGTAAGGGAGTGTTCTCACCCTCCGCCTTGTTCATATCTTATGATTATGGGAAGAACTTCACTAATAAAACAGAGATGTTCAAATTGGATGACACACCGGACAGTGGATATGCACAATTGGATAAGTTCTTCAATCATCCTAAGTACCCAGAGTTCGTAAGTATATACCTAATGTTTGACTTATTGTAATTTAGGGTTATAATGTTAGATTTCTTCCACTTGACAGCTTTGTGATGCCAAAATAATGTATTGAATTACCATGATTTAAATGTATTATTATTTCGTTCTACAGCTTATAATAGTCTAGTTTAGGTTAATATTACGCAATAATAACTGATACTTGCTGGATATTAAAATTTTTTTTGTATATTTTGTTTGAAGCAATGAAATACTACAAAGTAAATTGCATACGAAAATTAAATTTAGTAAATGCTTAATAATCATACTGTTTAATGGAAAAAACCACTACTATGTAAAGGTAAATAATCCAGGAAATTAATGGTAATTATTATTTATTAACATAGATTATTGCCAAATCGCCAGCATGATTTAATTGCAAACACGATTTTTCTTTTAGGTAAGATACTACAGTTTTAACAACCTAGTTTCCTAATGAGTTTTGCAAGTTCAATAAACTTAGATCATTGACCTTTGCAAAAGACAATTGAAACAGGTAGTTACTAATTGGCTGTCTGATTAAATAATGACTTGTCAAGCTCAAACTCATGATAATGCAACATTGATCCAATTTAATGCACTTCGGAAGTTATCAAACAATTACATACAAGTTCAGTTCGTGTTATGAATAGTGTCCGACCGAAGTTTCGGTTTCGGTTTCGGTTTCGGCCAGTTTCGGCCAAAAAATCGTGTTTCGGCCTAAGTTTCGGTTTCGCCCAAAAAACGGCCGAAACTTTCGGCCGCGCCGAAACTTACAACATTGTACTTAATCGGTCCACAAGTTCTGTCTCAGTAACGTTTTAAGTGATAAAATTATAATAAATAAATATCAAAAAAGTGTACATGTGATTTGGAAGATTATTTCATAAATTGTAATATGATAATATCATTTAAGTATTAATTTTATCAAACAGTAAACTCTTGAGTTCATGCAAGGGACTGCCCAAGGAACTGCGTCGGCCTACGCTGAAAATGATACACGAAGAAATCAAGTAAAAACACTAGATGATTTATTTTGAATACTGATTGTAAAACTAAAATAATCCATGCAATGTTGGCGAATTATTTTATAGAGACTTGTTAACAGCATTGATGTCTCAGTCAATGAAACTTTGCCGTATAACTATCTGCAGTATAACTAATGAATAACACACAAATTTACAAAATCGTATTCATCATTTTAAAGAAAACATACCAATTTTAATAAAGCACAAATTAATGTTTGTTTTTCCGACTCATATATTCCTCAGTACTTTTTTTTAAACAATACGTATTATTTAAATCATAGAAATAGATGCTATAAACCTTTAACTCCAAGTATCGAACAAAACTGTGATATTTTTATTTTGTTTCCTGATCGTAATTTTACTCTGTAAATACATCAGTGAAGTTTAAAATCGTGTGGGTTATTTTATTGCTAATTTTAACGTAGCAGATTTATTTATTTATTTAATCAAAAATCAGATCCAAAACCTAAAAAAATACCAAAGAAAAAAAACTGATGTCAGACATCTGTCTGTTTCCCATGTTTTCGTACACATCTATGTACGAACACGGTCGACTTGTGACAATTTTACTTTCAATAAGGGGGGAAAATTTTTACGTTAAAGTTGTTAAAAAGTTACATCATTATGTTTATTCATATGAAACCTTTAATAGACTAACCGCACAATGCGTAACTCGGCTACATAACAAACGAGAGCGATGTAAAATTCTACAAACCAAAACGAATTTAAGGATCAAAATACGCCTTACACTGATATAACTTGGAGTTGTTTACAAACTAGAAAAAATCATGGGATTAGGTTGCCAAGTGGACCCCAGGCTCCGTGGAGTCCGTGAGAAAACGCCAGCACAGACGCTACTAGGATGATTAATAAAAACTTACTAACCTTGTTCTTCTTTATACCACCTATCTTATACAAGTTACAACGGCTTATTGACATTTAACTCAACGATTTTAACATGTCTATAAAAGTTTCGGTTTCGGTTTCGGTTTCGGCCGAAACTGCACCTAGAGCCGAACCTTCGGTTTCGGTTTCGGTTTCGGCAAAAAAACATGTTTCGGTCGGACACTAGTTATGAACACTTCGTGACATGACCTTTGTTATGAACCATTTTCATCACAGTTTGTTTATATTTTTCTCATTAACAAAGAGGTGGTTGACTCTATCAATGTGGAAAACCGGCCAAGTGCGAGTCGGACTCGCGCACTAAGGGTTCCGTACCATTATCTATAAAAACGCAAAAAAATCACCATGTCTGTTGTATGGGAGCCTCCTTAAATATTTATTTTATTCTATGAAAATTTCAATGGTCTAACTATCACGGTTCATTAGATACAGCCTGGTGACAACGGACAGCAGAATCTTAGTAATAGGGTCCAATTTTTACCCTTTGGGTATGGAACCCTATATAAAGAAAACATGATTGTTGGCCCAATATTGCAGGATTTGATGTTTCATTTTTATCAAATTGAAATTTGAACATTGTCATAGTGACACTAAGTTTAAATTTGACTACCTTGAAAATGTAACATAGACCCTGTAATATTAGGCCAGCTAAATGTTATGACACCTAAAAATAGTTGATGAACAATTACGTATATCAAACATAACATGATAGCAAGCAAAGAGAATTAAGTACCTAAATGTTCTCTCCATACATGGCTAAATGCATATGTATAATAAGTTTTAAGCAAGCTTTGCTAAAAGTTATTATTCAAAAGATTACAGCTTAATACATATTACGATTTAAGTGTGCTTAAAACTTAGTAAAAATGAGTTTAACCATACCTCCCATACAACTTATAATTTAATAAGTAGTTTTGCTATGTATGGAGTTAGCAATCTAGGTATCTACTGATTTATCTATGTAGCATGTTACGTTATGCCAATGTATTTATTATACCTATCAAACATTATCAATTATCACCAAAGTATAAAATTTTGTAATATCGATCCGGATCCGGTGATATAGTCCATTGCCATACAGAGACCTCATATTGTTCTTCAAAAAAATCTGGAGTTTGGACTTCTCTTATATATTTGGTTTGGTTTATTTCCTCTTAGATAAGTGGTTATTGATACAAATTTTCCTTGTAGTGTGTATTTGTGGACTCCACCAACAAGAAGTTGTTCTACACAAACGACAATGGTCAACACATCAACCGGTCAGACCTGAGCTTCCACCCCAGCGAGTTGGCGTTTGATGAGGAGTTCCCTAATATATATGTGATTCTGGACAAAGTGGACTCGAACAGAAATGTAAGTATGTTGTTAAGATTTGATGGCAGATAATTTTAGTTGTACACATACGTATTCATCTTACAAATCCTTATTTTTGTTGAGAAAGAGACAAATACTTTGATGGAGTTGTAGACATAACAATTGAGAGACGAATATCCTTGCCAGTCTGTTGTAATAACAACCTTAATTCCCTATTTTAACCCTACACTATAACTCTTTTTACAGCATTTTTTTTAACTTATACCATTAAAATATGATCATATCAGCTTGAGATTATGTTTGAAACCCTCCATGGCCTGTGCTATGGTATACAGGGTGGAAAGTTTAGTCGGGCCCTGGAGGGAAACTAACTTAAAACGTTGAGATAGCTCAATTAACTGAAAGGGAACATTATTTTATTTTTAAAAAGAGACATATCTGCATTTACAAATTTTCGAGAAAATGTACAATTCACAAAAAAACAACTCATTTTGTAATTTTTGTCAAAAACAACTTTTATGACAATTCATGACAAACGATCCTATTTCCAACAAGAATACAAACTTCTTAATACCAACCAAATTTACGGCACAAGAGAAGCCATAAATAATGAAAAAAGAAAAACCATACAATTTTAGTATCGAAAAAAGGGAAAATTGGAAAAAAATCTGTGAACGCAGTTTTACTTTTTAGGAATTATAAAGGAATGTTTCCTTTCAGTGTATTGAGCTATCTCAACGTTTTAAGGTAGTTTCCCTCCAGGGCCCGACTTATCTTTCCACCCTGTATATGCATAGTACTTAAATATCTTGTAAGTCGTCATTCATTTAAGCCTTTGACATGTTTTGCCATGAAGAAAAGTTTACACTTTGATGAAAAGTGAAAAAAGCAGCTCCTTTGTTTTGTTATCAGTTCAATGACTGCAGATCGAAACAAAGATAACTCAAAATTTAGGCAGAATGTTTTGAATACAAAATGACTAGGATTCGTTTCAAGTTCTTATAATGTATATTTTTCATTTTTATCTTTTGTAGCATCTATACGTCATTTAATTGTCAGATAAAGATGCTGAATTCGTTCCATCATTAAAATAAATACTTACACATTTTGTAAGAATAGAGATACACTGGGCAGATTAAAACCTATTATTAACGGTAATTTTACCTAAACTTTATACTGTTCTTACTCTGGCAAATATCGGCATCCTGCTCTTACAGGGGATAATCGCGGATGGCATTAAACGCCGGAACCGTGTTATTGTAACTTAAACAAAGCGAAAGTTATGATCACAATTGAATGGAGTGTAAAAATAAACTCTGTCAGATAACACGAGCAGGTGTTTAAGTCTCGACTTTCCGAGTAAATTAAACTTTTGTTCCAGCTCTACCTAACACTGGACGGGGGTAAATCCTTCAAGAAAATCCAAAGCTATGTAAAAACGTTCATCTGGGCCACGGGGCCGGGTGTTCAGAAGACGTTCTACGTTGAACGCTGGAAGCCGAATGGTACCAGTACGGTGCTCAGTGCTAGTGATCCTACGGACTTCGAGCATGCAACTACGGTCTTCCAGGACGCGAAAGACTTTCAGATTAAGGGGGACTTCATGTTTGCGACGAAGCTCAGTAAAGAGGTAAGTGAGAATGAAGAATGTATCCTCCGAGTTGATCCAATAGTAATACCATCTTAAGCCGATTTTATCGTGTTTACGCGCGACGCGCACACGGTGATTGCCGATTGGTTAAAACCCCCGAAATCAGATTCTTGTCAGAGTGTAGTGCTGTATCCGTAATTGTTTATGTTCATATTATCCATGTATATATATATATATAGGTACCTACCTACATGTCTAAAACAATACAACGCCATAACGAACGGCGAAGCGATTTACTTACATTATATTGGTATTTTAAGTATTTTGCTTTACCTACATTGTAAACGCGATAAAGCAATTAATACATGAAGTTTTTTATATGTTTATATCGAACACGACTCAAGAATGTATGGACTAGGTAATATTAATGATCACAATGTTTTAAGTGAGCCAATTTACCGTTATCCCTGGAAGCAATACTCACAATAGGATTTCTTTTTCCTATTGTCATTGCGTAAAGCCAAAGCCATTGACGTTTCTAACAAGCGGTCATTATTATTGCACATAAATTCAATGGGTCCCCCGTACTATAAAAGTAAAATAAGGTCCAATGCGGGTACGGTCAGGACGTTATTTATAGAGCCATTTTATGGTTCAGTTTTCATTGGACATCTCATAGTAAAGATTAAACAAAAGAATAGCTTGAACCGCGAATGGCTCAAGGATTAAAGCCCACTGCCATTCGCCATCAGATATATCGGAGCGGCCAAGGTGGTCACAAATATCTGTAGAACACCTTTATTGCCAAGGCCATAAGGTGCTTGTTCAGATATTTTTGAGTACCCTCGCCGCTTCGATATATTTGATGGCGATTGTACTACGACCGTAGTCATGTTTGACATTATTCTAATAAGCACATTGTTGAAAGATGTTAAGCGAAATGCACAAACCGAATTTATAAATTGACACTTATTAAGTAAAACAGAGAGTCGATATTTGAGCGATGCGTCGTTTCCGAGTGGATCCTTTTGGTTAGACGTGCAGTAATAGGTCCGAGGAAGTGGTCAAGTGAATAATACGAGTTGTATGACTAAATTGTCCTTTCTGAGGACATGTTCCTAAAGCTTGTAGAGATGAACCGGTACAAATCGCTTGTTGACTTTTTTCTTTGGTGTTTTTTGGCATGGATCTAATAATCATGAGGGACATGGTGCGGTGCATGTATTGCACTGTTTATTACTCCTTGCTTATATAATGTAAACAAAACACACTTACCCGCTTATTCATAAACGTGCTTCAAACCTCATTTAACTAAATCATCGTTTGTCCTTATCTGTCACTTTGGCAGTTGTGTTTGTTAGAAAGAAACAATACATAATTTAAATAAATAAGGTTTGGAACACGTTTATGAATAAGCGGGTTAGAATTTGAATAAAATTAGCAGAGCTCCATTTTTGACATGAGATCGTATCGGGCGTAAACTCTTACATAAGTCTATACATTCTGGCTCGTAACACGTCGAGCTCGGTAAGCGACAGGAATGATTATTTTTCGGTTCATCTGTCACCACTTGTGCCGTCTGACCGGTAGGTAGAGAACGGCTCAGGCCTATAACCGCGAACCACTTCGTTCATCGAATCGTCTATTTGCATCACTTTCTTTCGTATATGCAAGAGCGATAGAGACGGGACCATCGTTTTGTCGATTTTCGTACTTCGCGGTAGGCCCTCAGATCGGCATTTGTGGCCCGAACCGAAAGGTAAGGGCCATAAACAAGCGATCTGAGGCCTTCTTTATTACCGCCCGTGGTGCGTACACAATTTTACGTCTTCTCCTGGGTGTGAAGTGAGATATGCCGCTAATTTTTTTTTGCGGCAAATCTCGCTTACCGTCCAAAGTGACGTAAAATATGTTCGGGCAAAAGGGTACCTAAGTACTTATAAACTTCGCTCTGCACTCGCAATTTATCTTTGATGTCTTAATTAGTATTTATCCAACGATCTTTTAAAATCGACTAGGAAAAACTTAGATTATCTTATGATCTGCCATCTGTGAAAACAAAAAGTAGTTTAGAGTAGGTACTTTGTAAGTTATTTTTCTCTATAAACGAACATTGACGTCATCGTATTTCCTCGATGAACGGCGCGTCTAGACTTTGTTATAAATACTACAAAATCGATAACTAAATACTGAAGGAATTGCGTTTCCGACAAACACGCATGCGTGACTCAAGTTTTGGTAGTTCAGTGGTTCTCATTTTTACGCGATTGCCGAAGAAGGGTTTTTTCGAGACTACGTTTTTTTAAACATGAGTTCCTTATTTGGCCACCTTAAGGGCCAGGTACGAGTCTGGGGTAGTGATAAGGCCAGACCTGCCTCGAGACTACGTATGTAGGTAAGTAATGTAGGTATGTCTGTTTCTTTAGCACGTGGGTGACAATACTCGTAGGAAAAATTAAAATTTTAACTTTTTCGACTTGTTACAACGGTCTAGCTATTTTATTTTGTTAGTACATACTCTATGAAATGTCCAGTGTAAAGTGAACCCTAATTGGCTCAACAATTAAACTAGCTGTGACCCTTATATACCTGTCTAATTTACTATTACTGTATGTAAACTTATACAAAATCTGTTTATTATCAAACTTATCAGATTGTTTTGTACTTGAACTTATCAGAAGTCAGGACTATCTTATATCAGGTTCTTATGAATCATAGTCGTTCGTGTAGAAATTCATATAAATTATTCTCATTTGAATATAAATAATGCGCTTGAGATTAGCATTTTTTTTATTAAATATCGGAGTTTTTTTAATAAGGTTACTCGGGTGAAAGCATGAAAAATGGCTAAATTATAAGGTTAGCACGGAACCCTAAAACACTGTATAAGGTTTAAGGCACTTCACCAAAAAAGTATTTCGGCAATCTGAGAAAGGGCGCCGTTATATAAACAAATTTTGTTGTTTGAGTTATTTAGTCACAGGTACTGACATAAACATTTGGTGCATGATTCATATTTTATGAATCATATACCTACTGTTTATTTTATGTTTCAAACTGATCGATTTTCAAGGTGCTAAATAGGATGCTATTTGAGACCTTATTTTCTACTTATGAGTACTTATAAAGGTCATACAGTACGATTGTTTGAGTGTAAGAATATAATACCAATAACATAAATTAGATAAGCAATCCTATCAATTATAAATAGCCCAACTCTATATCTTTTGTAAAAGTACAGCATCAAACTTATTAAGTCTTTTCTGGGCGGTAATTATTCATGATGATTGAATAAATTTGTATGTAAATTTTATACAAAGTGACCAGTTTTCATTGCAATCATTGTGTGATTCTGATTATGCCAGTACCAAAAGAAAAATACATCCCCAATCATTACTGCATTCACTGCATTAGCAATACGGTTATGGATATTATATTTACGAGTACCGAGAAACAATGAAAGCAACATTTTAATTACGAAAAGCGCTATTCGACCAAAACAACTATTATTATCACAACAATAACATGATTACATGATATACACAACAATTATAATATCAATAGACTAAATGTTACTTATATTAATCAATGATACTAGCGGTCAGTGAATAAAGGCTATTTGTATTGTGTTGTATAATATCGATTCGGGCATAAGCAGCGTGTCTAGAGATAGCGTGACGTAAACACGACGTGACGTGGTTGCCTTCCCTTTGTCCGACCTAGGTCTTTCAATCATTTGTTGACAAGATCGATTAGAGACTTTCTTGTTAGGTTTTACATGTTATGGATAACAATGGCGGTCAGACGGACAAAGATATTATGAAAATAAATGTTATATGAGTCATTTGAAATAAATCGAAAGAATCTTTCCACATAGAGAATAAATGTTAAGTACTGTTAATTAGATTTCTGGGTAGGTAGGTAAAACAGTTTAGTTTATCATATGTGACTTTTTAAGCAAAAGATACATCTTTGTCGCTTCTAATAGAGTTTATTTTTAAATGAAATATTTGGCAGTAATACCTTAATGATAACCGACAATGATAAACGGCACGTATTTTCAGTTTACAGGTAGCTTCGATATAAATCGGTTTTGTGATTTGGTTGTCAAGGGTTAACGTATCCATTCGCCGTATAGTGCCATACTCGGTTTCTTACTTTTAATTTCTGCGGCGCTACAACCCTTTGCAGGTCTTGTCTCCATTTTCACTCTGTCTCTGGCTTTCTATTTCTTCAAGATGTTTTCCTGCCCAATTTTCTCAGGTCCTTCCAACGGTTGTTGGGTCTTTCCTTCAGTGTTTTTGCCATATTCTGGATCTGCACTTTTTACGTAGGTGTTCCGGGAGGAGCGTGCTTAATTAAATTTTAAATTAATTAATAGGTTTATCTCTAGATGAGCTCCTTTATCTATGGTCGAAATATAACATTAATAATATTAATATTTTTGTTGCAGCGAAACACATTGGACCTCTACATATCTCACATGAAAGGCCCGTTCTACAAAGCCGAATTCGAGACCGAACTCGACATGAAGAAGTTCCACATCGCCGACGTGACTGACAAACGTATATTCGTCTCTGTCATGCACACGGAGATATTAGCGGATCTGTATGTGTCGGAGATCAGCAATGATTTCACTCGGTACAACTTTATGCTGAGCTTGGAGCAGATTCTGTGCTATTTCCCTGATGGGAACTGGAAGGATACTTGGCTAGAGTGAGTTTCTTGTATTTCATCTATTTATTAGTTACAGTACAGGGAAGGTGTTACTCAGCACCTCGCTTATCCGGATTGTCGGGGTCCGGATTAGTGAGGCTGGATTTTTTAACACATGCCGTGCCGTATTAGCCGTTTATAGCGTTTTCCCGCTTTATAGAGAAAAGCGAATAGGAACAGAGAGCCCTCCTGGCGCCTATTGGGTTTCTACTCAATACTGGAAGTAACAAGGAAAAACTAAATTAAATTAAAATATTAACAAGGGCATATATCATATCTCGTTGAACTTATCTCTTTAACCTTTTCAACGCCAAGAATCGGACGGAAAAATCATCCCCTCAGCGCCAGCGCGCACGAGCACGCAAGGTAAACTGGTTATATTTTGGACGTGATATCACGTCCTGGCGTTGACGGCACGACTTTCCGTGCGCGTGATATGACGGCTTTTTCGGTCAAAGGGTTAACAAAGCAATCCATGGCCGATTTTTCCTTCCGCATACTTAACTAGTCGGTTTGAAGGAAAAATATTCTATTAATCAGTTCCTAGAAGCTGAAAGTTATAATTGACTAAGTACGAAAACAATGAGATGAGCGAAAAACCGTTTCTTACTTGCATCTATTTATTAAAAGGTACCCGAACATATGTATAATAAATGTATTCTTATCACAGGGACATGACCGAAGACCCATTCACGGACCTCTACCGTGTTGAGGGTCTCAAAGGCATCTACATTGCGTCCAGAGTTGACTCCAAGGCCCAGGTGTCACACGTAGGCCCGGAGCACCTCATATCCCTTATCACGTTCGATCATGGCGTCACCTGGTCGCCCGTCAACCCGCCTACTGAGGATGAAAATGGTAAGAAGATATTATATACAATAAACTTATGATTGTGATGATCGTTTATGAATAGGGCTAGTCCTTACTTAACTGGCTACACTTCAAACATGATGCTTTGTAGCCTATTAGTTCTATCACAAGTATAAACTATAATGTCAATATTTCGGCGCGCGTTTGAGGAACATAATTGTTGTGCCCACAGTCCACTGCCTACTCTTAAAAATTAGATATCCTGTCTCCGGTCGAAATGTCACTGGCACAACGTTACACGCTATGATTCACTTTTATCGAATTGAAATTTGAACATTGTCATAATGACACTAAGTCTAAAGTTACCTACCCTAAACATGTGATATAGAACCCTGTAATATTGAGCCAGCGATGCGTCAATTGCATATGATTCATATAACACGACACCAGTCATTTAAGGTCGCGAATATAAACACCGCTGTTATAGTATTGGGTTATCGCCATAGGAATGCCTTTGTTCCTTGTTCTTACATTCATCCTTCACTTTTCAGTAATCATTGTAAGTAATAAAGAACCACTTGACAAAAAATATTCTTGGCTCACCAACTGTTTGGAAGTCAATACCTACGGCGAAAGTCAACAAAGAGTTCTGTTTAAATATTATATTTTCTCGGCGGGAAGTTGATAACTCGAGATATAAAATTGAAGAAATTTGAACCTCATTTAATTCTATTTTAAGTTTAAATTTCTTCAAATTTTCATTTCGACTTTGCAACTTCTTCCCGTCATATACGGATATGACCAGTATGACCACTGTAGGAGTAGGTACAGTCACTGGCAATAGTATCTTCCTACACGAAGGCCGCAAAAACATGTGACACGCTCTTATGGCCTCACAAATAAGATCGTGTCACATATTTTTGCAGCCTTCGTGTAGGAAGACACTATTGCCGGTGACTGTACTAACACTACCACCACTAGCTACACCCCACTAGCTAGTGCCACTAGTTCCACTAGCTAGTGGTTTGCGGACTACCGGTTAAGATCAACGGTTCTACACTTATCTGTCAACAACTGTCCAGGAATTTGCGTGAAATTAACGCGGGAAAACCTAAAAATACAGGTCAATAAGATTTGCATGTATTGTTTATTTATTTAGCCTTGTGTCAGCGTGCAGCGTTGCGTCATCATTAGTTATGCAAAGCTAGATATGTAGGTAAAAAACTACTCGCACAAGTATAAGAACCACGCGCATGTCGTTGCTATGCACCTAAGATTGCCAAAACGAATGCTATTCCGTAGGCCACTGTCTAGGTCTAGATCGGTTTTAAACCGCTATTAGATGACATTAAGTTCCCAGATTCACTGTCCCTTCCTCGACTTCTAAGTAACTTCTTGGGCAAGCCAGTGCTTAATTTCGCTTAAAATTTCTTCATGAGTAGGAGAACTGCTCAGGTGCCTAAAAATTAGGCAAGCCGATGGGAATCATGTTCTATGGGCGCGCTGCCACTGCTAGTACACTAACGCTCATTACGCCGTCTGAGCCTAGAAAAAGGGCCCGAGAATTAAAATCTCCTAATACCGATTTTTAGACTATGTTCAATAAGGCTTTTCTTAATGCATTTATTCCTTGTTTCCTCATCATCTTCGACTTTCCAGGAATTTATTATTATAAAAAAACCGTACATTTTAAAAACATCTACCAAAAACATATTAATTTATTGTATAGTTATTCATGCGACACGTAATAATGCGATATCGTGTGAATTATTATGCAATTAACAAACATGTATTAATGTTTAATTTTTACAGTTAATTGCGCTTTGATAATACCACCAAAATGATAATTGGGGGCAATAACTTATGCTCATTTATAAACAGTTGTTTAACGATAAATTTATCACATGATTCTTTCTGATACGAGTATGATAGTTAACCTGGGTATTTTACTTTATTTGGACAAATACAGTTATTATAAACATTAATAGTTTATTCTGTGTAAGATTAAAAATAATTAACACACGACTGCAGAATGACGTCGCAAACGTTTTCATTATTGCCACTAGTTTGTTCCTTATTATATTCTAATAATACGGGCTATATATGTCACTCTCTTCATCAAGACGAATCTAATGACGGGGTGTCGTAATCAGTCAAACGATGTAAGCTGTAGGGCGCCAGAGAAATGGACATACATACACACAACAAAAAAAAACATATACTCATTACATATTTGAATATGAATCTTGCATGAAAAACGCTCTTCAAACGACATATATTACTTCACTTCGGTTGAATACAGCCAAGTTTGTGGACATGTCAAGTGGCCTTAAATTCTCACAACAAGTGGTCACTAACAAACCAAGGGTCCTATAAGGGTCCTATTTAGCCGAAGCAAAAACAGATGTTATTCAGGCACCATACGTGTAAGTGCCAACGCTCTAGGACCACTTATATTCAGTCTCAAATTTAAATGAATGCACGTCGTGTTATCGAGGTAAGTAGAACAATGATATGATTAGGAAGCATAATACATGGCGTAATTCCGTTAATTTGACTATTATAAAGTTTCGCTTATATAGGTACTTGGTAATTTTGCAAAAAAATGCCACATACCTTAGTTTTCTCAACAATCTATTGTTGAGACTTGATTTTACAACGCATGTGTTATGTTATGAGATGATTTCAATAGAAAATGCGATGAGACTAAGGGACAAAAGATACCAGAACTGAATTAAGCAAATTAATAGACAAAATGCTTAAATTTGTCTATGGCCTCCATACAGATTTAAGCAACCATAGACAAAACAGACAAATTTAAGCATTTTGTCTATGAATTTGCTGAATTCAGCTCAGGTGTGTTTTGTCCCTTACTAGTGTAACAGCGAGACATCACATTTAAGTTCTAATCTTATCGCTTATATAAGTTAGTTTTATAAGGTTTCGTGCATAGGTCTTCCATGACTAACTTATACTGACGTCTAGCCCACGAACAAATCGCTGAGCTATATCGACCAACGCTGTAGCGAACTGCCATACATTGGCTAAAGCAAATATATGGCAGTCAAGCGATATCGCTCGGCGTAACATGCATTCTATAGGCCACCGTAGCTGCTTACCATCAGCCATTCAAGTGGGCTGTATGCTATCCGTGGTATAAAAAATGCGGTTTACTTTACCTCGCATGCGCCAATGATTTTGGCATGCGACGTTTTTATATATGACGTTAGTTTAAAACTGCGCAAAACTCGCAAATAACATTCTAAACCATTATGAGTTAACGGCCATTGCCCTGTTTATTTACACTGCTATGTTTGATAAACTACCTTGTTTGCAGGCAAACCACTGAACTGTCACATTGAGAATTCGTGCAGTCTCCACTTATGCCAGAAGTTTAGTCAGCTCTATCCAGTGACGAGGTGAGAATTTAACATTTATCTAAAGATTATCGTATAGAGGTGCTATAATCGTCGTATTATTACAACTTTTGCGATCTTTTAACCGCCATCGTCTTTTATATGAGACAGCATGACAACGTGAATGGGACCTATGTAAATTATAATACTTACAGTTCAAAATTGGGAATCAATTTTTTGACGTAAGGCGGTTAAAATGTTCCGGGAATACATTATTGTTATTATATTTACCTATTGTTAATTAATTATATATTACCTAATGGATTGCTTAGCCTGATATTTGCCCGGTGTTGTAAATATGTATATTGAAGTATAGCAAAATTGCGTAGGTACTTAAGTTGATACTTTAAAATTGCTATAATAATATGAATTATGACTTGCATGCTAGCTGCTACAAATAATTGCTATGTTTACGTTGCAATCCTTATTTACGTAACTGTAGAATATACTATATAATACTCATTTTATTTATACAATAGTTTCCCGAGCCATATCTTACACAATTTTATTATATTCAAACTATCCTGACCTGATTCTACAACTTCATACCATAAATCAGGAATGAGGGGTGTCCACGATCGAGATTTTCACTAGATAGCAGCACCGTGGCGGGCGGTCCAGCTGTCATAACATAATCCACCAATCATGTTTAATCATATTTTTTTTGATTGGTGGATGCTGACAGCTGCTTTCAAAAAGACCCTTAGACGCCTCGTTTATCGAAATTTAGCTTAGTTTTGAAGTCACTATCGAAGTTACTTAAGAGTTTAAACATACCTACTGTAAAATCATAACCATTTATTTTGGCATTGTAGTCGGCTAAAAATATGTAAAAATAAAAGTCTTTTTCTCTCCTAAGAGCTACTCTGCTCTCGCCTAAACACATTTAACTAAAAATAAGTCCGTTATCACTTATCAGTAATTATGTAAATTGTAAAGAAACAAAGTAGCAAGCGCCTTATCAACACTCTCGTTTGACTATAAACGATAAACTGTAATAGTACACTTGACGACCGCAGCATAGTCACGATAACATTGTGTGACCTCGAACTCGCAGAATAAGGATGCGGGTTGTCGGCATTTTTGCTCACGATTTGCCTAGAACGAAGGCGGTTGTATGCTTTTAGGCCATAGCACAGATAGGGCCATAGAATTCTTGATTTTGAGAGATTTGCCCAATCTAAGTAAACACCGGTAAATGAGTATAAAACCATATTTGTATAAGACTTCTTTTGAATAAGGTTACTGAATTATCAGTTTGAAGGCGTTCATAAATTATATTTTAAATTTTGTTCGATTATTCGACCTCTGAAGAGATTTTACAGGACCCACTCCAACCGTCGCCAACAAACTGTCCTCAGTTTGGCGAAAAAAAGATGTACATATACCTACCACTTAAGTTTCTCTTTAAATAAATTAATTTTAAAAAAATCAAACGGTTTTTGCAAAAAAGAAGAACGATTTTTAACTATCCGATTCGATAAATCGATGAGATTTAGAAAGATCTCGCTCGCCCTAGCTCGTCCCTCTAAACGCCTCACGTAATAATAACGCCCCCTTACTAGTGTGGACGGGACGGTAATTCAATACACTCAACCTGCTGATAAAGTGCTTCCTCTCGTACAGTTCGGAGAAATCACCGGTTTAACTTACTGCCCTTTGAGAAGTAGACTTCCTGTGTTTATAACCAGACGAAATCACTGCGTGTATGGGTTAGGATATTTTTGATTACTAAGACGAATAAAGTAATAATCAAATTCAAAAAATACTAGAACTCTTTCGAAAGCCTAAACAACAATAAACAAAAAAAAAACTGCGCGCGCCAACCCGCCTGCCAAGCGTGGCGCGTATTGCCATACAACCCCCCCCTTTGATGATAAGTTCCAAATGGAGAATGGAGGTCCAAAGGGGAGGCCTATGTTCAGCAGTGGACGTCTTATGGCTGAGATGATGATGATGATGATGAAAAAAAAATACTGCTTAATTTCCTTGACTTAGATTTAGGTATACATATAAAATAACCAAGATTATATCAGTAAAAGATTAAGAGCGAGTGAAGGTCACTATGAACACCTCTCCCTATACAAAGTTACAAAAAAAAATGTGTAACATGTGATGACATCTAAGAATGAGGGTTTCCGGAAATCCAGGTGACGCCACTGTGACGAGAGGTTTATGACAGCAGCTGTCAAAATCCACCAAACAAAAAAAGTGATTAATCTTGATTGGTGGATTATGTTATGACAGCTGGACCTCTCGCTACGGTGCTGCCGCGTGGTGAAAAAATCGATTCACGAAACCCTCATTGCTTTGCGCCAACGTTTTTGTGAAAATTCTGTGATAATTCTCTGATTCAGTGACAGTTGTCAACCGCCAAACATGGCGCACATTTGTTCTAGATAGTACATCTAGTAGAATACATAATAAATTAGTGCATGTAATCGTATTAAGGCCTGTACCGAAAAGTTTTTTTACAAGAACACATTAAGATAAAAAAAACTTTATAAAGTACCAAATAATTTAATCTGTAACTATGTTACTTATACAACTTTTGCCTAATGATTAATATCAAAATAATATTTTTTATACGTACATATTACACAACACATACCCTAATGTAAAAAGGAAGAAAATATTTTTTGCGCAACTCGCAGTCGATTTGCGGCTGGTATTTTGTATTTGCATAAAAATTGGTCAAAACAAATTACAAAGCAATAACAAGGTTCCAGAATCGAAAGAAGAGGACCAAATAATTGCTAAGACCTAAAATTGGTGACAGAAAATTATTTGAATATTACTTAACCATAGTGATAAATAGGCCTCAGTTTTCATACAAAACGAGAACGCGTGATTGAAAAATATTCAATCCCTTATAATATTGTTAAACTTTCACCAGATGCTTTATATTTAGCATCATTAATAGCGGAATTTATTCACATTTTTAATTTTATGGCATAAAACGACCAGTGAAATAAAAACATTGGCAAGTCGTGCAAATATATCTAAACATAGGCTCGCAAAATTTTACTCAGAATTTTAAGGGAAAATGTCGCTCTTGCTTAGATACAAAATAAATAAATTGAAAAATGTTGTTAAAAAAGCCTTAAGGGTATACTTAATGATGTATTAAAACATGAAAGTAAATAATCTGGAAATACCTACAAAAAACAGCAATAAATTATGTAAAAAGACTTTTCGGTACAGGCCTTAGTATACGAACTTACTGTATTTGTTTGTAAATAATGAATAGGATCGTATTCTGTGCAATCAGTATTCTAAGTGAATCATATGATAGCTGCCTCGCGTTTGCGTTCATTGAACCCGTCACATTGTCCTCTACGATTAATGCTACTAATATTTGAAACTTTAATAAAATTAGTGAATTAATCCATTGAGTAACAAGAGATCCCTAAGAAATGATTTGTCCCAAAAGATATGTTAAAAATCACTATAAGTCTCTTTGATTCATGCCCGGAATACACGTGGCTAGTTTTTCAAGCCGGTATATAATAGCTAGTTAGTAAAGCTAGGAAGCTAGTAAATAGAACGGCAAGCTATAAACTTTCCTGGCTTCAGCACTAGCTTACTAGCCTGAAAGTTAAGCTAGTTTTGTATACACGAAGATAGACCCACTAGCTTGCTAGCTTACTAGCACTAGCTTACTATACCGGCTTGAAAAACTAGCCTCGTGTATTCCGGGCATAGTCACAGCTGTCAAACACCAGTCTAGTAGAATACATAAATCATAATAATTAATAAATCAATGAATTAATCTTGATCTTTTACTTATCACTAGCAAAGTGTAAATAGCTAGACTCTGTCACTAGTACGGCTTGCTCACTTGTTTTTATGAATGAATCGAAAATCCTCCCGTATCAGATTTTTTATAGGCGGAAACTGGGAAATTCCCTTATTAACAGTTCATTCCACCGGTTTGGGAGTACCCCATGGTGGCTACACTATGAGCCTTGAGCATTCAAGATGTAAGCAGATTTCCTCTCCATTTTCCTTACCGGAAAGCAATAAATGTCAGTCGCGTACGGCGAAGCCAAACGGAGGGGTTATGATTTTAACGGCATATGTTCAGTGACACCAAAAACATGTATACAGCTTTGAACCTTATTATAATCGAATAAGGTGCAAAAGTTTATACATATTTTTGACGTTGAATGTACAGTCAGGAGCAGAGCTTAAAACGATCTTAGGACGATTGTATGATTAACGCTATGAGTTTTTTGATCATTTTTAACATTTGGACTGCTTAAATGCAGAAATATTTTTGCTGACTATACAAGGTGTAACAATAATGCTGGTAATCCTCTTAAGGGCATTAGTATCGTATTCTATTTGCTTATAAAAAAACTTAAAAAAAACGGGAGAAATAAAAATTGGTGTAGTATGGAGTAATTGGTCGGCTGAGAACACTTGTGCGTTTCACGTTTCACCGTAAACCCAAAACATCTAAGCCGATTATGATCAATGACGTGTTAATTTATTTATTTTTGTAACACAAAAAAAACTATCAAGTAAAAGTTGTAGGTATATGAAAGAGAAATGTTACTCTATACAAAAATAGTTTCAAGTGGCTTGCATAATCATTCAAGTACATATTTTGCATGAATTATCATCATCATCTCAGCCATAAGACATCCACTGCTGAACATAGGCCTCCCCTTTAAAGGGGGGGGGGGGGGGGGGGGTGTTTGCCATATGGCAAACGCCCTTTTGTTTATCTTAACCGTGTATTTCATTATCATTACATACACTAACACAAAACAATTTAGGAAAAAATCCTGTTTTGATATCACATCATTTACATGCATGAATTCGATTTCATCATACATTAAATTTATCGATTAGTTTTTTCATGTACCATGATCAACGCGGGTAACTAATTATTACCTACCTATGCCTTATTGCCTCGAAATAAGGTCTATTATTGGGACTCTGTTTTGGTGCTTTTGGTGCTATACATTGTAATTATTGTAAACCAGACAACAGGATAAATAACAAATGAAGCGGTTGAAGGTATTTTTTAGCCGCCAGCTGCGATTCTCGGATTTTTTTTGTTTGTTTATAATTGCCACATTGGTTTTCCTGGTTGCATTTTCCCTAATACTTCAAAGGTGCTGTCTGGGAATTCTTTAGTGCAGTCGGCCAAAAATGTGGTCTACCACCCTACGGTTGTGGTTCGTTTGAACGTCATGAGACAGCAAGGTCGTGCATGTTTTAAACTCCGTTAGAAAAGTCAACCTTAGCGATCGTTAGATCTCGCAGAAACTTTTGTCAAAACTGGTATACCACTTCCTTGGCCCACTGTACCTAGACTACCTAATACCGACATGTGCGATTGGCGTTGTTGAAGCAAGAAGTACAAGAAAAGTAGGAATAAAATACAGTCCGTGAGGTCTATAAAGAACCTTCGGGTTTTAGAAAGAGACGTCGGGTATCAATCAACAGTGACACATGAAAAAGCAGAACAGCAATATTACCTTCGTGTGTCATCGCCGATTCCCGAAGGTTCTTCTTAAAGCTCACGGACTGTAGCATCACTGCCTAGCTTTACACGACTACAGCAAAGCCAAAAGGAAGGGTTATGATTTTAGCAGTCTATGTATGTTTGTATTTACGTATGTTCCTCCGTAGCGCCTAAACATTCACCCGATTTTGATGAATACGGTGTCAATCGATTAGTTATGCTACATTTTAACCGACTCCTAATTTTTTTTCCGTAGTTGGGTTAGTTTTTTTTTTTACTTTTTGCTTGTTTATTGCTTATTGTCGATCGCCGAGGTCTGTACTTTAGTCCGTGGCGAACGCACATGTAAGAGCCAGGTTATAGTAGCCAAACACCTTTGTCCACGCATAGAGTAACTTATATAGTAGAGCAGCAAATCCTAAGAACCATTTGAAGCTCAAGTCAATCGCGCCATCTGCGTGAAAGCCCCCTAAAGATACCCAAAATGTAAGAGAAAATGTCACCTGCACTACTACTCCACCTAGTAGCTACTAGTGTACTCTTAGTGCGCTATTTGTTAATAGGTGGAGTAGCAGTGCAGGTGACATTTCCTCTTACATTTTGGGTATCTTTAGGTGGCTTTCACGCAGATGGCGCGATTGACTTGAGCTTCAAAAAGTTCTTATGCTGTGCTGCTCTACTATATAAGTTACTCTATGGTCTACGTATGCTTACGGACCTATAAACTATATGTACAACAAACGCGGATTCTTTTATAATTCAACTTGCGGAATCTGTACGTTGTCCATACGTGATACGGGCAGGCATTGTTTTATTGTTTTATGAACAGCAAATGATTAGGTGTTGTTTATATATATTGCAGCCCTCCAAGGAATGTGCACAACAGTCTAAGGTAAACAGTGAGGTGTAATTAAAATCCCGAGTTTTTTACCCGAGTTGGCAAATTGGATGAAACAGTACTTTATTTAATTTTGTATAATATATAACTTTTCGTAATCATCGACTTTTAAAGTGGGCAAATTAAAATATCGAAGCTGTAAAATGGTGATATTGAGATATTTAATAAAAGTCCTTGATTTACTATTAAACAGCTCTCTCCATATAAAGTGGTTTGAAACGTATGGGGCGGGAGCAAGATTACTGTCTTGAATTAAAATATCTACTTTAGTGTTATATTATATTCGATAATCACTGGTGCACAAAACTCACGACTGATTACCCTTGCCATTCAGCCCTCAGTACACGGCATCGTAGCCTAAGCCGTAGCGTAAGCGTATCGCAATACGCGCGTAAGACAATAGCGATAAGAGCACCTACACGTTCAAAGAAGTCCGCACACGGAGCGTCGGGAAAACGATTCGCTTCAACGACGCTTCATGTGCGGACTTCTTTGAACATGTAGGTGATGGTATCGCTATCGTCTTACGCGCGTATTACGATACGCTTACGCTACGACGCCGTCTGCAAGGGGCCTAAAGCGAGCTCTCCACTCACTCTACTCCAAGGCCGAACAAATTACAAAATCTCAATCCAAAAATGCTCCTTACTGACTTTGGGCATTTCCGTCAACTGTTTCATACAATTCGTCGACTCGTATGTATTGCAGTATTGTACTTAACAGGCGAAATCGTGTGTTTCTATGTTTTGTTAACGACTTTTTTTTGTATATAATGCAATAAAAAAACATAGCATTTATTTATGTGAATTATGTTGCTTGTTTGAAAAATAATTGTGTAGAATCTAGAGTCATTATTGATTATTTATGCACGACATCCCACGGTTGCTGTGTTTCATAATAATAGTGGTAGTTAGTAGAACAAAATCGTTAACATATTATTATTTGTGATTTGTGTCATCATTATATCAGCCTATCAATTGCTAAGAATTACTGTGAACTTTGTGTTGAGTCATTTATTTTATTATGAATACTTTTTTTCTCTATTGCTTGCATCTCCAATATTGTATACTTGAAAGTAATTGTAAAGTTAGTAAGTGTTGATATAACTATTAGGTAAAAATATACATTTCACTTAAAGAAAAGATTAACGACAATAACAATTAGTGAGCATTAATGGTTAATTTTCTAAACAAGATTATAATCAAACATACGTTGATTGAACATAATATTGTGTTATCAGATCAGAGTACAACGAACTAGACATATCCTTGACATCCAACTGTACGAATCGTCACAATATTAACTGAACATTTCACAAAAAATAACCTTGATGGGTTTTTTATGCGTGCGGCCTTTTATCATGTCCATTTCCTATTGATAAAACGTTGTAAATAAACTGTCAGGTGGATTGTGAATATCCCGAGTGTTCTGGAATAACCCAACAGTTTGAGTGGATTAATGGTGATGGGTTTTTCTACGGGGTTTAAACGCCTTTACAAGCTTTTGTTTAACTGGCATGGAAGTAATCTCCAAAATTTGTGAACAATTTTTTGACCTGCTGTTGGTAGGTAGGTACAGTCAGCAGCAAAAGTAGTTAAGCGGGTAGGGTGTTCATATGACCTACACACGCTCTTATTCTCTTAACAATAAAGTCGTGTTCAGTTCATTTTGCTGAAGTTTGGCATTCTTATAAAAGCAGGTGGTAATGCAATATTGATAACATTCAGCTGATCTGATGAATGAGAGCCAATGAGACCATAGGAACTCTGTGATAAAAAGACGCAATCTCGTTTATTTTGAATGTCTTGATGAGTATTATATTACTAATTAAAGAAACTGGGTACAGTTTCTGGTTAAACATGTACTTTTTGCATTAGCAAAAACGTATTTTTAAAATGTCATATTAATTTGGTTGAAGAATGTAAATTTAATATCGGGTGATTAATTCAATTGATTGTAAAAAATGTGCTACAAAATAATTATCAATTAAATTGTAATGTAGTGTGAAATGGTGACTCATTGTAGATTATTATTTGTTCAGACATTTAGTTCATGTTTTAATTATTAAAAGAATAACTGTCTCATTTATATTTACACAATTAGTCATGAGGTCAATGTGTTTAAACTTCTTTTGTTTTAATATTCTCAGTATAATAATTACATACCAATAAGTTACTAGTTAATAAATGGTATAATTTAATCGTTACTTAATCAGGATCTCATTTTATTAATTATAAAAAAAATAATAATAATAATAAAAATGATTTATTCAGTAACAAGCAATTTTTACAAAATACAGGTTGGTGCCCTTTTTTAAGTATGGAAATACCTGTGTTAAAGGACACCGCTCTTCCTTAGTTAATTCTATTGAAAATTTTGATAGCTGGTCTGAGAACAAAGAAAAAGGAGTGTACAACTTTAAATAAAATGGCCCAACTGCTTTAGAAAAATTGATTTTTGATTATCGATTAAATTACACCGTGTACAAGGAGGAATTTTACCTACGAAACTTGGTTAATAATGCAATGTAATGGTACTAAGCAGTTCTAAAAGACCATAAAGATTCTCTACGATTTCTTCGAACTGTGTTTTTTTTCTGTAGATTTGAGTTGAGACATCCTTGTTCTCAAATATATAATCAAAGAAAACATTAATTTAAATTTTCACAGGTCAGCAAGTATCATGAGTTCAAAATCGGCTCCAGGCATCATCATGGCCACTGGCGTCATGGGCAAGTCCTTGAAAGGCATCCCTGGCGTGTACCTCAGTAGAGACGCCGGGCTCACATGGAAGAGGATCCTCAAGGACTATTACTTCTTCAACTATGGTGACCATGGAGGCGTACTCGTTGCCGTGAAGTACTTTAAACTACGCGGTGAAACTAATAAGATTCTGTATTCGACGAATGAAGGCATTGAGTGGAACTCTTATCAGTAAGTGTGTTAGTCATTTAATCATTCATACGATTAGAGTAAACACACCAAACGCCGTTTATAATACATGATTTAATTATGGGAATCAGTGGAAAACACAATATTAGATAATAGAATCTGCGGGCGCGGAAAGCGCGCCATGTCGGATTGACAATTCGAAAGTGACGCCGCGTAGTATTATACCGCGCCGGTATGGAGCTGTCATTAGTGCAGGGCTACATGTGGTGCGTTGCCTTTTATGGCTCCTCTACATGATGGGCCATCATAGGGACGCAGCTATGCGTTAGAGGGAGCTAACGATATTGCGATCTCGTTCTGTTGTATAGCTGCGTCCCTATGATGGCCCATCATGTAGAGCCAGCCTTAATACTTAACAGAATAACCACTTCTAGATGGATATCCAGGACGACCGGAACCCCGCCCTTATCCAAGGGTTCCTTACGATCATGATCGTCAACGTTGGGTTTTTACCCATATTGTGTTTTTCAATAAGTTTTTAAATTACATTGATGGGCAAGTCTGTAAATAGTGTTCCGTATAGGAGTATCTACCTTTGTTTAGACCACACTACCAACAGAAGTCTTAAAAGAGGAACAGTAAAAATAAAAGTCTTCCTCTTGCCCCAGTGTCATTTTAGTCCTGCCTTGCCTTATACCTTCATTAATGGAACCATAGAAATAATTGCTTATCGTCAAATAAGTATGCTCATGGACACTTACAACGGAAAACAATGTATGGAAATTTCTATAAGTTTTGATTGTTCGTGAGTATACTGTGTTCATCCTCACACCCTGGAGCCTAAAGGGTCGCGCACTGCACGGTTTAGGAGGAATTTCCTCCGGCGAACGCTCTGACTGTGGAATGAACACTATGCCAAGGTTTTCCCAGAAGGCTACAGTACGAGGTTCTTCAAAAAAGGAGTGTATAGGTTCTTAAAGGGTAGGTAACGCGCATGTGAATCTTCTGGAGTTGCGGGCGTCCATAGACTGCGGTAACTGCTTACCATCAGGCGGGCCGTATGCTTGATTGTCACCGTCGTGGTATAAAAAAATACTATAAATTTCGGTTGTTGAATCTAGAAATATCCATATTGGACGTTCCTACAAGGAAATTATGTAGAACTCTTATCAGTACGTTGTGTTTTGCAATTAGCACGTTGTAGGTATTTAACGCGTGCAATGTGGAACGTGGTTGCAATTTGCTAAATTATTTTCTTTAAAAGTGCCAGGGGACTATTTAATAAAGCTACAATTGATAATTTACAGGTGGTAGTCTCTTTTTAACACACGGGTTTAGAAAGGGACTGCCGCTTTTAAATTATCAATTGTAGGTTTATTAAATAGGCCACAGTACCTCCTTTTAGGAAAATAAATCCTAGAATTTTATCTATAGAAAGATACGGTCACGTATGAAAAAATTGAAACTTTTAATTTAACAAAAACAAGTATCCAAGACTTTACGCCTTGGTAATAGAGCCGTGGCTACATATTTTTGTCACATTAAATTTATCCATATTTTCCGACGTGACTGTCGTCATCATTCATCAAATATATCGGAGCGGCAAAAGTACTCAAAAATATCTGAGCATGCACTTTATCGCCTTATGCGTTGTTCAGATATTTGTGTCCACCTTGGCCGCTCCGATATATCTGATGGCGACTGTACAAGGAAGTTTATAAATAAACATATTTACTTGTGGTTTCGCTGCAGCAGGGTAAAAAAGGCCAGTGTTTTTTGCTTTATCCGATATATTTACAAATACATTTGCATATCTAATGCTTTTCCTCATACAGAGACGTCGGATGTTTTCGTTGGTTACATTCTTTTTTCTGGTTGGTGGTTTCTGATAAGTAATAAAATGCTTGTTTTGTGTTTTTTGGACCGAATGTTTCGTGGCCTTTCCCACATATAATTTTAAACAAAAAAATAACCGACCTCACTTAGGATCCGCTATTCCAAGAGGAAGTCGCCGAGTTGCTTGAAAAATAATGAAATCACTATAGGTGTGCCTATAATAGTTGAAGAGTTCCCTCGATTTCTCCAGGATCCCATCATCAGACCCCGACTTGGTGCCAACGGGACCATCTAGGGTTATACCCGTTCGATTGAAAAAAAAAATTTGAAAATCGGTTCACGATTCACGGAGATATCGAGTAACATACATACAAAAAATAATGATAATAAAAAAAATCAGTGGAATTGAGAACCTCCTCCTTTTTTGAAGTCTGTTAAAAATAATGTAATGCACAATCAGTGCCACAATTAATTTTATACATGATTAGAGTGTCCGGAAAGAGTAGTGTCGTAGAATGTATGAGCTCCCGTATAAACCACGACACTCCTCTTTCGGAAAATCTCTATCAAAACTTTACGTATAAATGAATGACCATACAAAAATGGTTCCAGCAACTTTTTAAGTCCAACGAAGTTCGTATGCTTTCTTTGTATGTATGAATGATTCACTACAATTCGAGTTTTATTTACAAAAAAACACAACCTACTACAACGATAAGAACGTATATGATTGTTCGCAGGTTCAACGGAGACGATCTCCGCATATACGGACTCATGACGGAACCCGGTGAGAACACCACCACCTTCACCATGTTTGGCTCCGCAAACGACCAGCACCAATGGATCATCATCACCATTGACCTCCAAAACGCCTTCGCCAGAAACTGTACCGCCGAAGACTACAAATTCTGGTCACCATCACCCCCCAACTCGTCAGTCTCCTGCGTATTAGGCACCAGAGACACATTCCAAAGAAGACTGGCCCACACTAACTGCTACAACGGAGTTAACTACGACAGACCAGTTAAGAAAGAACTCTGCGAATGCAGCAGACGAGACTTCGAATGTGATGTTGGCTTCCAATTAAGCAATAATGTTTGCGTTCGCAACAAATCTGCGAAATATAACCCTTACGCTACCCCAAGGTTTTGCCGACCTGGCACCCTTTACCAAAGAACAAAAGGATATAGAAAAATCGACGGCGATGTTTGTAAATCATCAACATATATCCCTTATGCACCCGACATGGTCCCATGCCCGCTAGACGAACCGACAGAATTTATCCTAGTTGCTTTAAGAGATAAAATCGCAAGAATAGATCTATCAGACAATTCTACGCTATTCCCGGTCAAAGGACAGAGCAATATAGTCGCTATTGAGTTTGACTTAAAGAATAACTGCATATATTGGGCTGATATTGAAACTGATAAGATCAATCGGCAGTGCTTTAATAACGGAACAGTCCAAGAAGTAATAGTTGATACTGACTTAGCAAGTATCGAAGGGATGGCTTTAGACTGGATTTCAAATGTGCTATTCTTCGTCGATGGTATGCGCAAGAAAATCGAAGCAGTCAGAACTGACTTAACTATCGCAGGCAGAATGAGAGTTACCATCCTAGATTCTAAAGTCCTATCGAAGCCTAGAGGAATCGCTGTTCACCCTAAAGCAGGCTACCTATTCTGGACCGACTGGGACAGAAGTAATCCAACAGTATCCAGGTCTAACCTCGATGGTAAAAATGTTAAGAAGCTATTCGGAAAGCCGATAGTCCAATGGCCAAATGGAATAACTATAGATCAGATGGCCGAGAGAATATACTGGGTAGACGCTATGGAGGATTATATAGCTAGCGCTGATTTAGACGGCAGATATTTCAAGAGGATTCTTTGGAGAGACGAGAAAGTATCTCATCCGTTTGCTGTAGCTGTTTTAAAGGGAAATATGTATTGGGACGATTGGAAAGCGAAGTCTATATTTATCGCCGATAAAGACTCTGGTGACAATGTTATAACGATTAACAATTCATTCTCAGGCTTAATGGATTTGAAAGTGTTTGCTCATTTCGTTCAGCACGGCAGCAATGCGTGTTCGTACAAGAATACCAGTTGTGATACGATGTGTTTGGGTGGTCCAGGGAAAGGTTTCAGTTGTTTGTGCCCGAATGGATTTACTATGACCAATGGGAAGTGTATGTGTTCTAATGGGTTGGAGCCGTCGGCTAACATGACTTGTAAGAAGAAGGAAGGTGCTTCTTGTGACCCTGTAAGTACTTGTTTTCTATAAATAGTTGCACTGTTAGCTTAATATTTACAAATATTGATGATGAATTTTTCTCATTCACAAATTTTAAGTTATCGACATGGATGACTCCATGCTCGCGTCTGAATCTACCTAAAATGAAATATGGACAGAGAAAATGATTGCTTATTAAGTTTCTTGAAGTCATGTTTTTCTTGCTGACTTCATAGTATCTTTTAAATAATAGTCTTATGTATTAACTTAACAAATCGCAGTATTAAGTAGCAAATAACACAACAAATCGTTTTAAGCAATTGAAAGACGTTATGTATGACAGAAAAAGCGATCTAAAGAGCTTTGCAAGAACTTGGTACAGTTAGATCTCATTTATTTTATTAGCGACACCGTTTATGACCTTCGCATTCATTCGCATTTGTTTTTGATGGTATTACTTATTACGCCGTTTCCTTTTGAATTTTAGAGCGTCCAGCAAAGTAATGAAATGAAATAACTATTTTTCAAGCGTTTAGCAATGTTATTTGCTACACGCTAAACATTGCTAAACGCTTAAATAATGATTTCGATTATTTATATTTATATACTGATGCTGATTCTGTCTCGCAGGACCAATTCACATGTGCAAACGGCATGTGTATTACCGCCTCCTGGCAATGCAACGGCAACAACGATTGTGGCGACCTCTCTGACGAAATAGGGTGTCCACTCTGCGCCGCCCCTATGCTGTCATGTGACGACGCGTCGCGATGCTACCTTCCGCAGTGGCGATGCGATGGTGACGTGGACTGTCCCGATTTTAGCGATGAGAAGAGTGAGTGCCCTCATATGTTTTACTTATTATTGTAATTAAATATCTGGCGACTTCTCTGACGAAATAGGGTGTCCACTCTGCGCCGCCCCTATGCTGTCATGTGACGACGCGTCGCGATGCTACCTACCGCAGTGGCGGTGTGATGGTGACGTGGACTGTCCCGATTTTAGCGATGAGAAGAGTGAGTACCCTATTATGTTTACATATTACAGTAATTAAATATCTGGCGACTTATCTGACGAAATAGGGTGTCCACTCTGCGCCGCCCCAATGCTGTCATGTGACGACGCGTCGCGATGCTACTTGCCGCAGTGGCGATGCGATGGTGACGTGGAATGTCCCGATTTTAGCGATGAGAAGAGTGAGTACCGACTCGTGTGTGTCATATTATTTATGCTGATGAGTTTAGGTTTTCTGTCACTTTGTATTGTTCTGTGATGCCGCGTCGCCGCTTGAAGCAATACTGATGTAGACTGTCCCGATTATAATAAAGGCGAGGAGAGAAAGTATACACCGTCTAGTAGGGTGCACATGTTACTATGTGCGTAGGAGCCTCTCGTATTATAGGATGCTTTCTTGGGATGTCGGCAACAATCTTACTTATTAAATGTGATTTGATAATTTCAGTGGTAGAACTGACTTGTAATTTGATATGGATATTTATGGATTGTATATGAATTATATTAAATTACAAAGCTTGTATATTTTTTTAGATAATAAAACTTATTTCTTTGTCCCATCAGATTGCACCAAACCGAACTGCACTAGCGGCCAGTTCCAGTGCGACACGGGCATGTGCATATACAAGAAGTGGGTGTGCGACGGCGACAACGACTGCCACGACGGCTCCGATGAGCGCAACTGCAATGTTAGTTTATAGCTCATTCCATTTTAAATATTTTACATTTCTGTAGTAGCTTTATTTTACATTTTATTTCAATATCCTATATTTCTTATGAATTTTCAAAAAAAAATCCGAGAACGTTTCTATATATTTGGAAAATTAACGTAACTTGTACAACTGTAATTCCATTCGGATCTTAGGTGAATGTAACCACGAGACTTTACTCTTAATCATGTAGTTTTTGGTAACTCTTGCACAAGTTATCAACAATAACATGATCTAAAGGCGCAGGGTCGCCATGTGATGTTGTGGTTAGCAGTTAGGGGATGCACTATGCTATGTTAGGGTGATTATATCAATGTTGGGTCGCGAATATACTGTCAATTACGAGCTATAAATTTAAAAGACTGCTCTTCTCTATACATACTTTTAAAAAAAACATTTTTTACGCGCAGTCGACATCAAAACGGCCCGTCCTCTACACTTGCTCCGAGAACAGCTTCCCATGCAGTGCGGATCCCAACCCCATCTGCATCCCCAACTCCTGGGTGTGCGACGGAGAGAGAGATTGCCCCAGCGGCGAGGATGAGAAGGACGACAAGTGTAGGAACTCCACATGCGCCCCGACCATGTTCAGATGTCCGAGCGGGAAGTGCATATTTAAATCTTGGGTAAGTACTTACTGCGGGCACGCAGCACGCACCCGTACTTATCGATTCGCTCTCGCCCCGGGTAGACGCTCTTGATATTGATCGTAAATTGATCATATGTTTTGATAGAACGAGTAGCTCGTTAAAAAATATTCTTAAGTAAAGACTGTGTACGTTAAAATCCGGCCACGCATGGTATGGTACATCTTTTTATTGAATGTGCATATTCAACCAACACTTCTAATTAATAATTTGGGGTTATCAAGCTACATAATAAAATTTAAAACATAATATAAACGTTACGTTGTCTATGAGTTTGATCACTATATATTCCACAGTGCCTATATTTTTTTGTCCACAGTGTTCTGACAGTGTTTACCAAATTTTCCTGTTCAAAATAGTTTTTTATTATAAATAAGATGAATCAAATGCTACCTTATTAAATTCTCTTTTCACCATAGCTAACATTTTTCTAAGTGTATTTAGATTGAAATAGTTCGGAGGTGTTCTAACTTTGGTGAGTTTGACTTTTTGACAAAAAAATGGCTGCCATATAAAAATTACTTTCAGTGCTTGGAGTAGAAAGTTTTCCTGACTACCTCAAGTAGAATAGAGTTTCAAAACATTTTTTTTTGTAAGATGACATTCTATTGACCATAAAACCGGTTGTGAAAATATAAATACAATTGTGGTATTGTAGCAGGAAGCGAGTGAAGATTATCAAAAAACGCTGGACAAAACATTAAAGATATGATGAAATACCTTCAGTAAAAACTGAGACAAGCCCATACAATTGTAATATGATTCTATTTTTATTATATATTACTATGATTAGAGATTATTTATAAAAAAGAACTGCTTGAAAATGTGTATCCGAAAGGGAGATGTACCATACCATGCGTGGCCGGATTTTAACGTACACAGTCTTTACTTCTTTCATCATAATTCATAATACACACAGTTTAAGAATATGTGCCTGAACACACATTCTAAGAACAGTTTTGCTTTTGGTTGCCTGATAGCAGTGGCGGCGCGTCCATAGAACACGATTCCCGTCGGCTTGCCTAATTTTCACGGACTTGAACAGTTCTCCTACAGCTCATAAAGAAATTTTAAGCCAAATAAAGTTCCGGTTTGCCTTAGAATTTTTTTTACCCACCGCCACTGCCTGATAGTTAATTTTTATCATTCTTAAACAATAATTTTTAGATAACAATGAATTATGATCTGCCCTAACTGCCCTAAATAGGGCCATAAGAGTTTGACAAATAAATCAACATGTAGTCGGAAATTTTCGCAAAAATTGTGGCTTAAAAGAGTTGAGATAGTATTAAAAAAAATCTCCAAACACTCCAAATAGCTGCCACAACTTTAGTATGAATATTACAGATATCCACCTCAAGTTAAGTTTAAAGTCCTTAACCCACATTCGCATCGTCCTTTGCTCCGTTTTACCCAGTGGCTGTTGCTAACTTAATAATTCTTTCTAGGTATGCGACGGTGAAAACGATTGTTCCGACACCGAATCGTCGGACGAACATAACTGCACGAACCCGGGTCATAGCGACCAGTCTAAACTTATCCCTCGGCCGCAGGATAAAGCGGACTTCCCCTCAAATGGGACTTGTTTGGACTGGATGTTTAAGTGCAAGAACAACAACTGTCTGCCTTACTGGTGAGTTGACTCGAAATGGGACCTATTTCTCAAATGCAATTACACACGAAACTGATCCCACGGCCACAGGAGAAAGCGGACTTCCCCTCAAATGGGACTTGTTTGGACTGGATGTTTAAGTGCAAGAACAACAACTGTCTGCCTTACTGGTGAGTTGACTCGGATGGGACCTATTTATAAAGTTTGATTTACACATGAAACTGATCTCACGACCCCAGGAGAAGGCAAATTTGCCCTCGAATTTGATTGGGATTAGGGCTTGCAACTCCCCAATTAGCCCCGTCATATTTAACACCAGAAATCGCTGAAATGGAAACCTAACGGCTGATTCTGATTTTTTAATATGTTGTCAGGATCACTACCAGAATTGTGTATCTAAGTTTGCTATGCAGCTTCGAAAGACCTGTGCTAACTTTGCAACACTCGAAAGATTGCGTGTAATATAAGGTTGCCTAATCTTAGGAGGAATGCATAACTTTTGGCAGCAAAATATTTGCGAAATGTTTGCTCTGTTTTCAGTTATTGCTTGTAGCTCAAAACCGATAGGTCAGTCGAAAAAAGTTAATGATAGTTAAATTCGGCTGTGCATTTGTTGGGATTAGAGAGGCCAGATTGAAAATTGGCTTTAAAAAGAATTTTGAGAATATCTCGTGGTGAATTTTGTCCAAAGTGGTTTCATGAGATAGGCCTTAGGTGAATAGGGTTGCCAGAAATCGTTGACTTGCTGAAATGAGGTCCTCAGGATCAACATAGGAGCAAAAATCATTTCATTTCATTTTCATTTCAAAAATTTCCCAAAGATAATGCACACCTCCTGGGCTTGAGTAAACTCGGGTAACACGAATTTAGGACCAAATGTAGGTATTAAAACGATTTCTAGCCTGGTGGGAATTAATTCTTCGGAAAAGTCTAATTTGAATGTTGTTATAAGCAGAAACGTCTGCAAACGATATTTCAATTTTATAATTGAAAGGAAAAATGGAAAAATTCACCGCGTCGAGCGAGACTCGAACTTGCGACCTCTCGGAACACCGGTCCGATCGCACTGCCAACTGTGCCATCGACGCTTACTCAACCCCGGTGAATCTTTCCATCTGTTACTCCTTTTTGCTTACGTCAGAGGGAGACGTGTAGCGACATCTACCGTAAGTAGCACAGTTGGCAGTGCGATCGGACCGGTGTTCCGAGAGGTCGCAAGTTCGAGTCTTGCTCGACGCGGTGAATTTTTCCATTTTTCCTTTCAATTATAAAATTGAAATATCGTTTGCAGACGTTTCTGCTTATAACAACAATTAATTAGTACGGGTTAGCGCATTGTTATCGATGTTATTCCAATATGACTTGGAACTTCGGTGCCGTTAATGTGTATATGCACTTACGGTAGATGTCGCTACACGTCTCCCTCTGACGTAAGCAAAAAGGAGTAACAGATGGAAAGATTCACCGGGGTTGAGTAAGCGTCGATAGCACAGTTGGCAGTGCGATCGGACCGGTGTTCCGAGAGGTCGCAAGTTCGAGTCTTGCTCGACGCGGTGAATTTTTCCATTTTTCCTTTCAATTATAAAATTCTAATTTGAATGGCCTGTAAGTGTGTTAAATATGTATTTTACAATCGAAGATATGTTTACATAACTAACATTTTTGGCGGAATCGAGTTTATGGTGTCATCATGTTCGTTACCAAAGGGGCTACGAAAGGTGAAGAAATGTTAGTCGAAAAACTATTCTCTGTTTCGAAAAATTGCAAGTAAAATTTCCTGCATAGTAATACATCCTAAATACACGATAAAAACAGCGGAATCATGAATTATAATAAAATAACTTATAAATTACCATTAGAATAGAGAAATTTATTAGATGCAACGAAAACTTTCCATAAAATAAAATATTTTCAGAAAAAAAATTGTTTCTTTTTGCACAAGAACAACGTAACTAACCAAAATTTTACAAAAACAGCATAAGTGACAAAGTTTATTTCATGTATCTTCCGAAAAATAAGGAGCCTTAAAACAAATAAAGAGATTGTTCTAACTTTGTAGCCATTATTATTATTACTATTTTTGTTTATATCTTTACTGTGTCTGAAAATCAGGCTTTGATAATTATTATTTAAAGAGAAATTTAGTTTTATCGATCGACTGTAAAATCTTGCTCAATGTAGTTATAATGTTTTTGTAAACATCCCTTCAATCTATTAAATTGTCCAGGTGGCGTTGCGACGGCATCAACGATTGCGGCGACAACTCTGACGAACTGGGCTGTGGATCCTTGATCATTGATGCAAGCACGGCAGCGCCAGAACCCGAATTCAAGGACAAGAAGTGTGCGAAAACTCAGTTCACTTGTTCGACTGGTAAGTCTGTTTTCAAGCGTTTTGTCGCCCGTTCCAGCTGTTAACTACAGGATTTAAAAGAGTAGGCTACTTTCTGGCATATGGAACATGAGTTATACCACAGAATTATTGTATGTCTCTACTTTCCAAAACAAGCACGGAAATAATCATGACGCATTTTATATGTATTTTTTCCCAGGAATTTGTATCCCTCTATCATGGGTATGCGACACGGCCGAGGACTGCCCTCAAGGCGAGGACGAGCGCAACTGCCAGCGCCGCGGCGGCTCGCGGCGCCGCTGCGGGCCCGACGAGACCCCGTGCGGGGACGGCCGCGGCTGCGTGCGCGCCGACCAAGTGTGCGACGGACGTCACGACTGCGCCGACGGCAGCGACGAGACGCACTGCGAGGTATGCTTAGGTCCCGACGTCACGCTGTGCAGCGACGGCCGCGGCTGCGTACGCGCCGACCAAGTGTGCGACGGACGCCATGATTGTGCCGACAGGAGCGACGAGACGCACTGCGTGGTATGCTTAGGTCCCGACGTCACGCTGTGCGGCGACGGTCGCGGCTGCCTGCGGGCCGACCAAGTGTGCGACGGGCGCCACGACTGCGCTGACGGCAGCGACGAGACACACTGCGTGGTATGCTCAGGTACTGACGTCACGCCGTGCG
Source organism: Pammene fasciana (assembly GCA_911728535.1). NCBI lineage: Eukaryota > Metazoa > Arthropoda > Insecta > Lepidoptera > Tortricidae > Pammene > Pammene fasciana. The sequence continues at coordinate 13,836,044 of OU452287.1, forward strand.
GCGACGGCCGAGGCTGCATGCGCGCCGACCAAGTGTGCGACGGACGTCACGACTGCGCCGACGGCAGCGACGAGACGCACTGCGAGGTATGCTTAGGTCCCGACGTCACGCTGTGCAGCGACGGCCGCGGCTGCGTACGCGCCGACCAAGTGTGCGACGGACGCCATGATTGTGCCGACAGGAGCGACGAGACGCACTGCGTGGTATGCTTAGGTCCCGACGTCACGCTGTGCGGCGACGGTCGCGGCTGCCTGCGGGCCGACCAAGTGTGCGACGGGCGCCACGACTGCGCTGACGGCAGCGACGAGACACACTGCGTGGTATGCTCAGGTACTGACGTCACGCCGTGCGGCGACGGCCGAGGCTGCATGCGCGCTGACCAAGTGTGCGACGGAAGTCATGACTGCGCCGACGGCAGCGACGAGACGCACTGCGAGGTATGCTCAGGGCCCCAAGAGACAGCCTGTGGCGATGGCCGCGGCTGCGTGCGCGCCGACCAAGTGTGCGACGGACGCCACGACTGTGCCGACGGCAGCGACGAGTCGCACTGTGTGGTATGTTCAGATCGCGACGTCACGCTGTGCGCCGACGGCCGCGGCTGCGTGCGTGCCGACCAAGTGTGCGACGGACGCCACGACTGTGCCGACGGCAGCGACGAGTCGCACTGTGTGGTATGTTCAGATCGCGACGTCACGCTGTGCGCCGACGGCCGCGGCTGCGTGCGTGCCGACCAAGTGTGTGACGGTCGTCATGACTGCGCCGACGGCAGCGACGAGACACACTGCGAGGTATGCTCAGGGCTCCACGAGACGGCTTGCGGCGACGGCCGCGGTTGCGTGCGAGCCGACCAAGTGTGCAACGGACGCCACGACTGCGCCGACAGCAGCGACGAGATGCACTGCGTGGTATGCTCGGGTCCCGACGTCACGCTCTGCGGCGACGGTCGAGGCTGCGTGCGCGCCGATCAAGTGTGCGACGGACGCCATAATTGTGCCGACAGGAGCGACGAGACGCACTGCGTGGTATGCTCGGGTCCCGACGTCACGCTCTGCGGCGATGGTCGAGGCTGCGTACGCGCCGACCAAGTGTGCGACGGACGCCATAATTGTGCCGACAGGAGCGACGAGAAGCACTGCGTGGTATGCTCAGGTCGTGACGTCACGCTGTGCGGCGACGGCCGCGGCTGCGTGCGCGCCGACCAAGTGTGCGACGGACGCCACGACTGCGCCGACGGCAGCGACGAGACGCACTGCGTTATTTAACATCATGCATTACTCTAGTGACGCGCATTTTATTTGGAAATATGAACGTCGCTCGTTACCCGCTTGGCCGCCGCTCGGCAACATGGCTGCCGCCAGTGCCGCCACGATAATGGTGCGGTCCGTTATTTATCGATAATTTCGAACACGGTGATTAAGGTGTACGAACATAGGCTAGTTTTTATCACAGAAAAAAACCTTGAGAGGGTAAGGTAAAAAGATTGTATCGGGAATCAATAACCCCTGCACCTATTTTGATGAAATTTGATACGTACCTGATATTATATATATTTGTTGACCCTTCCGGGACCTTAATTAACGGATGAACCCTGATAAGGATAGCTTTTCCAGCTAATAATAAAAATCGACATTATTATATTAATATGAGGTGTCGGGATTATATGGATAATTGGAGTTAATTATCGATAAAAAATATATCGACAGGCCACTTCTCTATAGTAGGCAGAGCCTACAAGGCAATGGTATTGGTTACGTATTTATGAGTGTAGGTACGCACACACCAAGACGGACATTTTTCTGTGTGTATCACTCCGTCTCCGTGCGTACTTTAATGAAAATGTGTGTGTGTAAAATCCGGCTACGCTGGTTTTGGAACAAACTACGACTGATACCATCCATATATTCCGTGGGTGATACCAATAGAAGCGTCGATATCGACTTGTTATGTACAAAATTTCCCATTTTAATTACAAACTTTTTGAGACATATATTTTGTTGCCGTCGAAATATAAAAAGAAAAAAAGAAAAATATTTGCCCAGGGCCGGCCAGACACCACGAAGTGCCCCGAGGGCTACACGCTCTGCGGCGACGGCATGCTCTGCATATCGGAGGTGTCGATGTGCAACGGCCACCAGGACTGCTATGATGGTAGCGATGAGAGCAACTGCACCAGCGAGATTCCACCGCACGGTTTCCAGGTACGTTTCTAAGATGGCGACGATTTCATAATGTTAATTAATTCAACAACAAATATTTATGTGTCTCAGATCGCGGATATTTGTGGCCCGAACCGAAGGTAAAGGCCATAAACAAGCGATCTGAGGCCTTCTTTATTACCGCCCGTGGTGCGTACACAATTTTACGTCTTCTCCTGGCTGCGAAGTGAGATTTGCCGCTGCGCCCGTGGGCGGCAAATCTCACTTACCACCCAGAGCGACGTAAAAGTTCCAAAAAACTCAGTGGTACGAGCCGGGGTTTGAACCCGCGACCAGATTGAAAGCCTGACGTCTTACCGCCAGGCCACCAGCGCTTCTATATGAGTTAAAATTTATTTCTCAGATCCTAGGAATCGGTGTGGACCAGCCTTCAATAAACGCTACAAGCTTCCTGATCTCATTCTGGATGTCTCAGCAGAAGATGTTCATATACAGTTTCCTGCCTTCCATATCGAAGGTGTCCGACGGCGCGTGGAAAAATATGACCTGGATCCATGAGAGCACTTTCAGGTATAAAATAATCTAAAACTCTGCTTTACCAACAACCGGAGTGGCCATTGACAGGCGTACCCCTCTGCCGAAAATGTATGACCAGCGGTCATACTCATTGTTTGGACTGACGTTTACCTGACGTGGCTATTTTGACGTTTCGCATACATTTGACGTTCCCCTCCCCCGCAAAAAACGGCAGACATTTTTGTGTAGAAAATGACAGACATGGCCGGTCCGGTTGGTTGAATAGACGAAGTGTTTTTCAGTTTTACATATTATGAGTCAGACAACATAGTTACGCCAACTCGCTATATGTCACTTAACAAAATATAGACCGGGCTCCCGTACGTCGTGTGAATAATTATTAGACAGTAGTTTGACTTGTGATCCTTGTAGTCTACTCCTGGGCTTCAAGAAAGACATTGAATTTAAACTTTCGTGTGACATATTAACACTATATATTATCACTGCATGCGGCTGTAATCACTTGTGTGTAGTCACTACGCGCGACATGTTTCGGAGAGCTTAGGTCTCATCCTCAACCACTAAGAATGCTAGGCGAACCGATTCACGACCCGTCCTTACGGCGCCGCGCCATCGACTGTCGGTGGCGGTGCCACACCGCTCGAAAAAAAAGAAAAAGGAAAGAAAGAGAGTCTCTGGTTCAAGAAAGTCCATGTTGCCAGGCTGGAAAGTGGTGCCGTTTCCCCCACCACCCCGCTGAACATCCCCATATGAAATGTTCATAGATTTCGAAAACTACGTATATCTCTTTGAGATCGTGTTTAAAGTGTGTTTTTGTTTTAGATTTACCGATTTGGAGCCTTACACGCAATACAATGTGACCTTCTACATCCAGGATACCAGGACGAACAAAACTTATCCTTCCATGAAGTATGTCAATACTACTACTGGCGAAGGAAGTAAGTATATGCACAGATAATAAGCGTATATTACTACGACATTCGTTTTCATATTTTAGTAATTTTCTCTCTCTTTCTTCCTCTCTCACACACACATACAAAATGAACTCGATTAGCGAGTGTTTAAGATATTCGTAAAATAAAAAAAATACTTTGTTTCCCAGAACCTTCCCCACCTTTAAAAGTGAGCGTGGCTCAGTTGACCGGCAGCCGAGTCCAAGTCGCTTGGGACCCACCAGCCTCCCCCAAGGGCCAAATTCAGTACTACACGGTGTCCTACAGCCCGCCCGTGCCCCCCATGGACAAGAAGACCAGGGGCGCCGAGACGAACATTACCATCAATGGTTACTTCCGACCGAACATGAGCTATTCATTCTGGGTAAGTTTGAGTTGTGACCCACTAATGTCCCTCAAGGGCCAGATATAGTACTACACGGTGTCCTACAGTCCACCCGTGCCACCCATGGACAAGAAGACCAGGGGCGCCGAGACGAACATTATCATCAATGGTTACTTCCGACCGAATATGAGCTATTCATTCTGGGTAAGTTTGAGTTGTGACCCACTAATGTCCCTTAAGGGCCAAATTCAGTACTACACGGTGTCCTACAGTCCACCCGTGCCACCCATGGACAAGAAGACCAGGGGCGACGAGACGAACATTACCATCAATGGTTACTTCCGACCAAACATGAGTAAGTTTGAGTTGTGACCCACTAATGTCTCTTGAGGGCCAAATTCAGTACTACACGGTATCCTACAGTCCACCCGTGCCCCCCATGGACAAGAAGACCAGGGGCGCCGAGACGAACATTACCATCAATGGTTACTTCCGACCAAACATGAGTAAGTTTGAGTTGTGACCCACTAATGTCTCTTGAGGGCCAAATTCAGTACTTTACCATCAATGGTTACTTCCGACCAAACATGAGTAAGTTTGAGTTGGGACCCACTAATGTCCCTCAAGGGGCAAATTTAGTACAGTCACCATCAAACATATCGGAGCGCCCAAGGTATTAAAAAATCACTGCACATGCGCTTTATTGCCTTGACAAAAGAGGCGCGCGACTGTACTATTTAGGCCTGGTTCCCACTTGTCGGATGTCGGATCCGGATTTTAATCGGTCGTTCCAGTGGTTTATTTTTCCGACACGATTTTGTATGAGGCACCGACACCCGATTGAAAATCGAACCCGACATCCAGGCAGGGAATGGAGTCTTACGCGGCATTCATACTATAAAATTATTTTTTATTAGTACTTCCTTCATTTAGTAGTTATGTCTGTCCAAAACGAATATTTAAAATGCCATGTCAACATCTTAATTCAGAAACTAAGACATAGTTAACTGGCCATTCTTAAACCTTATTGCAACGAGGTAATGTTTACTAGCAGTTGTAAAACCCACGACAAATATATAAAAAAAACGCACAATGTATGTATCCCTAGACAAGACAGGTTTGTAACAGCCTTTCCTATTGTATTTATTAATAATACTAGTAACAAACATTGCAGCTAAACTGTCCCACCTGGACCTCGCAGCACTCACTGGATTTTTTTCATCGTCTGCTTTCTCACTACAACTTACCTCAGAGAAGAAATGCCTATTTATATCCAGTGGCATGTAGCCATACGATAAATAAATCATATTAATAATACTCTTTATTTTGTCCTACAACAGATAACAGCCACCAACGGCGCTTACACCTCCGACCCCACCCCCGTCATGAACCTCATCTTCGACGACGTCGGTGACGTGGACGACCTTAACCACATCGGCGTGACGCGCATCAACGAGAGCACAGCATTATTGACGTGGGACAAGATTAAAGGCATCGAGGGCTTTAAGCTGGTCGTGCGGCCGCCTGCGCCCAGCTACGTGCCCTGGGACCCTATCACTACTAATGCGACTAATATCACGTGTGAGTATATAGTCCGCTAGTCAAAGGAAGAGTCATGTCAGGAGCAGTAGAACAAAATATACATTTATCCCTTTTTAGAGGTGTCGGTGGGTGACAGTAAGAAAAAGACGGTATGATTCTCTCTATGCTCTACCCCTTCGACTACTGGAATGGTGAACAGCGAATTCCCGGTATGCTACCGGAATTAGATCCGTGTAGAGACAGCGATTTTTATGGTTTTTTTCCGTAATTTAAAATTTCTTACGTGAGAAACAACTCCCTAGCCGTATTCAGTGTAACTCGTCTCAAATTACGGCATTGGTAAGTAAACTCAGGACTTATGAGTATAATAGAGGCAGAAGAGTTTGGGAAGAGGGTTTTAACCATATCTATCTGACTCATAAATTAGAGACACGGCTCAGACATCACTAATTTCAAGACTGTTAGACGTTAAAGCTCAACTTATGACAATAGTAATAACGTTTTATTTTTTCAGTAACTAACCTCCCAACCGGCGTACACATAGACGTCGACATAATGGCCTACAAAGGCACCATAACCGGCCACCCTCTCACCATCTTCCTGAAACCCGAGGGAGTTATCGATGACGTCATCAACAGTACAGCTTATTTGATCAAGGAGAAACGAACGTCTGTTAGGTTGGAGTGGAGTCCGCCGACTAGCGACAGATATAAGGGGAGAGAGTTGGAGTACGCGGTGTATTATAATGATGTGATGCATACTAGGATCCCAGGAAAAGAGAGTGAGTATTATATAATGTGAAAGTGAGCCGTTTGCACTTTGTCCATGCCGCTATCCGCGGCGATATGCGAGAGAAAAGTTATTAAGGCGATTATCACACTGCCGCAACCGCACGCGGTGACGGTGTGCAGGCGTGACAGCGCTATACACATGCAAAGCGCTATCTCAGCGCATCGGCACTGCATGCGGGAACCACAGCAGTGTGAAAGCCGCCTAAGTGCATTACCTTATCCACTATTGTAGCAAGTTAAATTATTTTTCGTAAATATTGTTTATTGTTCAAAAATACATTTGCACCTTAACAGCTTAACCTTAACCAAGACGGCACAAACTTAAGACGGCATAAAATTATTCATAGATTTTTTTTTCTGACTATTTGTTAATAAGGTGGAACTGGAAATTGATGCATTAATCTCGCTCGTTCCGGTGTACCATTTTTCAACCCACCAACGGAGCAGCAGCTGACGGTGGTACTTTGGTTAGCCACAATAAAAACTTGAAAATTGTACCTGGCCTATTAGATATAGATTTCAACCACATTTATTTTTCAGCTAAACTTGTGACGAAGCAGACGAGCATGCAGATAGACGACTTGCACGCGTGCGAGAGTTACATATTCGCTGTGACGCTCGCGAACGGGCCCATTGCTAAATTACACGAGATTATGACCCGAGAGAACGCAAAGTAAGAATTCACACGTTTACTATATTAGGCGTCAATAGAAAAATAAAATGACGTAAACAAATATGGCTGATTTCTAGGCAAAAAAACACGTCACACATATTATCAATGAAATTTGTTTTCACTGAAATATAAGTGATTAACGGATATTTTCAATAAAACTGAATATAAGTGCGCGATTGCGATAGGTATAGTCAAAGAGAATTAAGTACCTAGAGAGATTGTTAGGAACTTCTTTCGTTTTGTTCCAATGGTCTTCAATAGATGTCGCTCAAAGTACCAATGGCTCGTAATAATTTTTCATGTTACTTGAAATCTAGTCGCTACTTATCTAAACCTGCGTCATTATATTACCAAAACTGATTACAACAAGAGTAATCAAAAATATCTGATTAAACCTAAGAAAAAAATAAATCCAGGTAATATCGCATTATTAATTTAAGCGCCATCTATTGTAGTTTCTCATAATTTTACGGTTTAGCTCAATCTCGGAGTAACCCTTTGTGTAGCTCGTTTGTTTAATGATAATAGCTCATAGATGTCACTAAAATAAATATCGAAAAGACCCCGACTTGGTTATAATGGGACCATCTAACGGGTGATAACAAAAAAATGAGAATAAATTTTATACGGGTTTAAAGAAAACTCTTGCGGTTATATAAAAAAGTAGTTATAATTGTAAAATATATACAAGAATAAATGTACAAAAATGTTAATGGACATTGGCATAGGGTCCGTGGTCAGCTGTACGTCGGAGCCTGGACATGATGTTGTTGGTACAAGACCGTTGGACGCCATTTTTGTCCATCTTTCGCACACATGCTCTTATTTTTTTTATTAATTGAGCACAGTTCGCAGCTCTCCAGTTGTTTTTATATACCAGAATGCTCAAATTACCGAAGAAATCTTCTATCGGACGACATTGCGGAAGATTCGTAGGGTTACGCGTCTTAGGTACAAATAGGATGTTATTTGCCTCTAGAAATTGTATAGTTTTTTTTGCATAGTGCGATGGTGCCTTATCTGGCCAGAAAACATATTCCCCATCAGCATGATGTTTACGAATAAACGGCACCAGTATTTTTTTCAGACACTCATTTTCGTACACATTTTGGTTGACCGCTAAACCGCTTGGCTTGAACCACAGTTTTGAAATACCCTTTTCAGATATGGCGACATACAGCATAACTTTTGGTTCCAATTTATGCTTGTACTTATGCTTTATGTCCTCTGGTGTAGTAGCGACGTCGCTGGTATAGTACCGGTCATTTCCAGGAATATGAGTTTTACTCAAAGGAAAATAACTTTCATCGTCCAAAATAAACGATTTTCCTTTGTAATTTCGCGTCATCCAACGACATTGAGACATAACTGTCGATTTTTGCTCGTCGGTGTATTCCGGTGCCCTCACTTTCTTTCTGCATTTAAGGCCAACCTTTTTTAATGATTTACAAATGTATGGTTGACTACATTTAAACTTTTTTGCGGCATCTCTTTGGCTTATGGCATCGTTGTCGTTAAACCACAGAGTAAATAATAGTACAATACAGAGAAAACTCTGTAACGTCACGAATCATGTTGTCCCTTCTTAACACATGACAAGTTCTCTTTCGCACTTATGCAAACGTATCGGATACGTCGTGTCAAACTCGAATTTTTTGACAGATTTACACTGAGTTGTACCCCCCTGGCAGTGACTTCAACGCCCTCTTCGTCATAATTTTCGCTGGTCGACCACTGCCACCTTTTCGAGATAGTGTCAAGGATGCTAAAATTCTATAAATTGTAGAAATTGGCACGTTTTCCTTGGCAAAATGGTCCACGGTGAACTTTTTACCAAAACAAACGTTAGAATTATAAAAATTTACAACGCGTTGTCTCAAAGCTTCTTGTTTTGACGCCATTTTTGACAAACAAAACGATTTGTAAAAAAAAACAAATTACACACATGATAGACAAAAGAGGTTCCAACAACTTCTAGAACAAACTTTTTCTTTAATGCCAACAGTATTTTTTTTAGAGCTGCAAAAAGTATTCTAATTTTTTTGTTATCACCCGTTAGGGGTTATCCCTGTTCGATTAAAAAAAAATTGAAAATCGGTTCATGATTCCCGGAGATGTCGAGTAACATACATACAAAAAAAAGTAAAAAAATAATGATTTAAAAAAATTCAGTCGAATTGAGAACCTCCTCCTTTTTTGAAGTCGGTTAAAAATGGACCTTTTTCTCGCAACCTTTTATTTCTTCCAAAATCTGTAAACGCCAATTGGGAGGATACCTTTCTTCAAATAATTGAATGAAGGTATCCTATCACTCATCTATCACTACTTGTGATCAAATTGCAACTGAGTGAGTTAAATAAAATAATTAAAATATTATAAATATCATGCGACAATCTTACACCAACACAAATCAACCTAGTCCCACGGTAAGCTCAATAAGGCTAGTGTTGTGGGTACAGTTGCCATCAGATATATCGGAGCGGCCAAGGTGGTCACAAATATCTGAACAACGCCTCTATTGTCAAGGCGATACAGTGCATGTTCAGATATTTTTGAGTACTGTGGCCGTTCCGATATATTTGATGGCGACTGTAAGCGACGATCTATATAATAGATAGGTACTTATAGATAAATACTTAAATACTTAGAAAACATCCAGAACTCAGGAACAAACATCTGTGATTAGCACACAAATAAATGCTCTGACCAGGATTCGAACCCGGGACCTCCTGCTACATATGCAGAGTCACTACCAAGGCTAGAAGGCCGTAATAGTATTTTATGCCACACCTGGCCATAAAGTGGCTTTTTCCGCCCGCTGCGCGTACGGAAAAAGACGCTTTCTGGCCAAGTGTAGACATAAAATGATGTATACAACACGCGAGGTAAAAGAAAGCCCTCGATCGCATATTTACGTCCCTCGCTTGCAGCTCGGGCCGCAAACTTCTGCGATCTTGCCCTTTCTTTGTTTTACCACCCTAGTTGTGTAATGTACTATTGTGCAACAGTTACATAATAAGCGTTCTTAAGATTCGAGGGTCGAATTTACAAAATGAGGCGGAGCCAAATTTTGTAAAAACAGACCCGAGAATTTTAAGAACCCTTATTATGTAGGTACCGTTGCACACAATAGTTTTTCTACGAGTGCTTAAGCAAGCCGGTAAGAATTGAGTTCGACGAAAGCCGTGCACAACCTATTGCTTCTATGTGATCTCGTAACGTTCGATCTCCCGGTGGATTGTGCCGGCGGCGCCCGCCCGACACGCAGTGCGGGGCTCGACAACAGTTTCACAATATTGTATGGAAATCCTTTCTGTCATTGTTATGGATGCTACAATATGCGACCATAGAAGCTCTATCAAAAAGTATGCGCTAGTAGTTCCGCCACCACAATCTCAATTCGAGTATTACAGTCGCCGAGTATAAAAATACAATTATTTATGACACAATACAAGTTTTACCACAGTTTTACGTTGCGACGTTGCCAGCTTTTTACCGAGTTGGCAACAACACCAGTCAAACTATACAAACTATCTTCACAATTTTGTAGCAATTTTGGCTGTGATTTTGGCACATTTTGGCACAGAGTAAATAATAGTATAACAGAGAGACCTCTGTAATGTCACGTAACGTCACGAATCATGTTGTCCCTTCTTAACGCATGACAAGTTCTCTTTCGCACTTATGCAAACGTATCGGATACGTCGTGTCAAACTCAAATTTTTTGACAGATTTACACTGAGTTGTACCCCCCTGATTTTGGTTCGGTTTACATAACGTTTCGTTTCTTTGTTTTCGTCCAACATTGTCAAATAAACATGAATAAACTTAATAGTATAACGGTACTATATCATTATTATAATTATTGATAAATATTTTTTACTGAATTAGAATGCTTTTTTTTCATGTATGTTGATTTTCTGCCTTAATCATTCACCTAAATAATAAGATTCTACATCGCATAAAAACTACATAAAAAGGAACGACAAAGTGCTTAAGGGTCAAAACACACCTAGCGGAATCACAGCGGAATTAAGCCAATTTATAGACAAAATGCTTAAATTTGTCTATGGTAGCAGATTTTTTGTATGGAAGCCATAGACAAATGATTATGAATTTTCTTAATTCAGCTCAGGTGTGTGGTGTACCTTATTGGGGTTCATATAAATTGAACTGGCAACATTTCAAAACGTGGAATTGACATAAAGAAATGGATGATTTGATTGTATTGTCTATTGCCTTCATAGTCATAGATTGCCTTTTATTTTCTTGTTGCACAGACGGAGCTATAATATATATTAATATACCGTAAGATACCGAGATATATATAATCGTATAGCTCGGCACCCTACACGGTAAAGCTATCAAAAGAGAGACAGATATATCGGTTGTACGTCACGCCAGACAAAGAAGGCAATATACCCAAAATATATCGAGCTATAATATATATTATAGCTCCGTCTGTGACGGGCTTTATTGGCAGCATAGCGACTGTCTTCGAAACTAAGTACGCTCCCTAAAATTAAGTACCTAGTAAATAATAGTAGTTTGTACAACAAGTACATAAAACCCACCATTTTACACGAAATGTTTAACCATCCGAGTGAGCGAGCGTAAATAGTATGCGGGCTGTACACTCTCGCCGAGACAAACCGAGACAGGCCGAGCGCGAGAGTGTACAGGGGTGCACTCGCTTGGCTTCCAAAAGAAAAATCTACCCCGGGTCACAGAGTAAATAATAGTATAATACAGAGAGACCTCTGTAATGTCACGTAACGTCACGAATCATGTTGTCCCTTATTAACGCATGACAAGTTCTCTTTCGCACTTATGCAAACATATCGGATACGTCGTGTCAAACTCAAATTTTTTGACAGATTTACTTTGAGTTGTACCTGCCCGAATGCTCTCGCCCGAGAATGTACAGCCGGCGGTACGGTCAGCTGCAACGAAAAAGGCCCCCGCTGCATACAAACTTTGCAGGGGGTAGGGGGGTCTTTTTCTCTGCAGCTAGTCATGGTCAGGGGGGTACAAGTAAATCTGTCAAAAAATTTGAGTTTGACACGACGTATCCGATACGTTTGCATAAGTGCGAAAGAGAACTTGTCATGCGTTAAGAAGGGACAACATGATTATGGATGGATTATGTCTAGTTTACAAAAATATGAAATATAATTTCACATGTAATTATAGTTTTACTTTTTTTATCATTACTATTATGATTAAAAAATTAATCCATATCGAAAATCCAGCGTCGTTTACTGAATCGATTCAAAGATAATCGTTTATTTTCTGACGGGCAATAACCATTTTGAATTTTGACGTTTGACACTTATGCATATTTAACGCCCCTAAGGATTGCTGCCTTCTATATTTTGTTTGAAAATACAAGCAAAAATGATCCTTGGCTTTTTTGTTTGACATTTGCAAGGACTGCATCCGATAATGAACCATATTTCAACATAAGTAAAATCAACTATTTGTTGCTCCATTTAGTGTCGTGACTTACTGTCAAATATGCGTGATATTTTCAAGTGAAAGGTACACCATTGTCCGTTATCAATAAGGCGATGCTACTATAAAAATTCATTTAGAAATAAACTTTATTAACAACAGACAATGATGTACCTTTAAATTGAAAACGCCATACGTATGCTACCTCGCCTCCCTCAGATTTTGGCAGACCTTTTTGTTTGGAAAGATGAGGCGATGGCTCCTACAGGCATAGAGCTTTATGATGATAACTTATTATTATGGTTTAAATATATCGATTTACGAATAATTAAAAAACTAATTTAAAAAATAATATAAGACAAATTCAAAAAAGTAAGTTTATTTCATATTATAAAAAAAATACTAAAATATTCCTACTGTAAGACGACATCTATTGACTAGTTAATCGTAATGTTAGTTGACAAGTTGACATATATACGTCGCTACAAAACTTTTAAATCAGGACTAACAGATGTCGTTAGGAGTACTACAACTTCGCTGAGACGTGTAACGCTATCTCTGGTCGGTCGATGTAATCAGTGAATTTTCAGTAGCGCCGTCTAGTGCTGAATGTATTTTAGGCGGTCGCATTTTTTTACATGGGATAAATTCTCTAGATATATTCTTTACTTTATGGTATAGTTGAATTATCGAGAGCGTGGAATTGCATATGTAGTGGTTGTACCGTGTTGTGCCTCTTTATGTGCGGATTCAAATATAGAATGCCTGTACACAAACAATACTACTACATATGCAATTCCACGCTCTCGATAATTCATCTATAGAAGCGTTTGTTTACATTATTTTACTTTTCTATTGACTCTGAATATAGATTTAGTATAGTCAATCTATCTGTATATATTTATGATTATGAGGATCAAACGCCTATATGGAAGTTACTGTATTTAAGTAATAGAAAAGGCAAACCGAGAGAAAGTTGTACATTTCACTTGTATACAGCTAACGTTACGGATTCTCAAGAGACATATTGAATGTTTGGAAATATCGTAAATGTCTATTTTGATCAAAAAATATAGTGTTTGAAATTCTCACCATCAGACTGCGTAACACACAATGCTGATATAAGTTTTTATCAAACGAAATTGTGACGCCCTACTTTAGGAAAATATTCGTCGTTATAGCATATTCGAGACAACGACATCAATATAATCTGCTTTCAGTTTTAATTTAAGTGCATTTTTTTTTACAGGGCTCCGATAAAGAATCTACACGTTGTATTCAAATCCAATAAGACCAAGATGGAGATATTATGGAACGCGAACTGTGACGTCTTACACGAGGCGGTGGCGTACAGGGTAAGTCATTTCAATACAATTTTAGCTTTTAGTAGGATATTTGTTAAATATCTACAGAACTTTTTAATAAGATTTGGGTACAATCACCTCCAATAATATGTTACTCAACGGCCTGTATAAAATGAAGTGAGATAATCCTAGCAGTTTTTTTTTTCGAATTTCGTATCCAAAATATTATTTCACTTGACTGTACTCTCAGACGTGTCACTTAACGTTACTGTTCCTAAGGTTTACAACTTTACATCCTATATAACTATTTTATAAAATTTTCAATCGTAATCATATTATTTCAAAATGTTATTGGTAGAAAATGTAACAGATGATTTCTTCAATGATAAATTCGCCAACCAGATAGGATAGGTTGCTTATATTAATTTTCTTTACAACAATCGAAATCTAAGAAGTGTGATGAAAACATACCCACTCATAATGTGATGCTCTATGTTATTAGTTTCAAGCACTGGCATAGAAAATAAATATAATAGACCGGTAGTCATCGTGATTTAGTATCGAAACAAGTAAAGGAAAGATTCCGTGAATGTGTGAGAGTACGTCCTTAAACTAAAACGTCATATCTTCATACGGTATTTTATAACATAAGCCTTTTTAATATCTATGGTTTCAAGGTTCAAATTCGCTTGTTCTAGCTGGATATAACGGAGGAGACCCGCAACAAAGTCAGCCGCTACGATCTCAAGCCAACGACTGACGTATCGTTATCGCACACCATCGAGAATGTCGCGGTAGGAGGGCGGTACAACATCTGCATCAATGTGAGTACGCTTAGTATTATGTATGGCTGTACTCTCGAACAATATACGTATACTGGTCGTTCATATCGTAATCTATATTAGTGTCCTAAAAATAGTACAGTCAGCCAAAAACGTGGTCTACCCTACGTTCGAGGTTCGTTTGAACGTCATGAGACAACAAGGTCGTGCATGTTTTAAACTACGTTAGAAAGAAGAGATCTCTACGAGATCCAACGATAGCTAAGGTTGACTACCTTAGCGATCGTTGGATCTCGCAGAAACTTTTGTCAAAACTGGTAGACACCACTTTCTTGATCGACTGTACATTATATATAATATAATTGATATAATTGAATTTAAAGATTTGGAACATAAACCAAATTTTGATTATTATTTTTGAGATTTTGGGCGGGTTGACTACATTTTGCCGTCCTAAAAACAGGCCATTGAGTCTTACGAAAAGTTATCAGCCCATTTCTTCTTGGATTTCTAAGATTATGAGATAAAATCCCGAAATCAAGTGGTATTTTTCGCCATTAGGTAAGTTAAAAATACAGGATTCCTCTATCAGACACACATTGCTGTGGAATCCGAGCTGCGCGATCTCCAAGCCGGTAACTGTTGGGAGACAAGATCGAGACAATTGTAAAGAACCTTATTACAAAGGAGTAAGGTCCATAAATCTCTGACTTTATTCAATCTACCATTGTCTACAGGCCAACGTGCCGTCGGCGGCAGTGACGTGTAAGCGCGTGATTGGTCAGCCGCTGCCGGAGCCGGCCGCCGTGGTGGCGTGGCTGGCGCCCAACGGACACCTCATGGTCAACTGGCAGAACCGCCAAGAGGACGTCGATCACAAGTGAGTGTACTACCCTGTGGTGGGTCTTCAAAATTGCCATATGTCAGTACTATGGACACCACGCCACTAGGTTAATAAAGCTTATTACACTAGTGTAAAAAAATAAACATAAAAAAGGTCGACGACAATGCACTAATGCTCATCTTTGAATATTATGGTAACGCCATCCTCATCAAGAGACAGGGTTTTAATTTGTGTTCTATGAGTATATTGAGTATGGCTGACTTTATAATAACTGATTCTATTGTTATTTTTATTCATAAGGTTTGAATGAGAAAAAAAATGATCTGCCAATGCTTTAAACAAGCATTTTCTGCATATTCCGTGTCAGAATAAAAATATACCATAGCACATTTACTGGCCCAATAGTAAATGTTATTGCAATGGCTTTAGGTATATTACCACACGAGGTTGTTGAATTTTATCACTTATTATTACAGCACTATCTAAATGCAATTTCCTTTTCAGATACACATACGAAATAATAGTATCCGAAACCGAAATCCCAGAGGACCTCCTACACCCAACAGCCTCAATGAGAACGGAGACAGCCGAGCGGTCTCCCAGACTAATCACGGTGCCCGTGACCAACGGGCCTCTGTATTGCGCCGTGAGAACCAAGTCTGAGGACGGGTACTACAGCGATATCAGCGAGGTGCATACTCTGGAGATGCTTGGTGAGTAACAAAGAATAAATAGGATATGCGTAAAGATAGTTCACTGTGTAATAAATCCTCTGTTTACGTACAGCCGCTATAAAATATATCGGAGCGGCCAAGGTGTTTACAAATATCTGAACAACGCCTCTATTGTCAAAGCGATAGATTGCATGTTCAGATATTTTTGCGTACCTTAGCCGCTCCGATATATTTGATGGCGGCTGCATGTTAAACGTGCGTAAATGTGTACTTTGTGTGTATTATTTCTGTATATTTGGGCCTGAATTTAGAACTTGTTTACATTGGCAATAATGTGGGTTGAATGACAAAGTGTATGATTGAGCTTTAGCAAAGTTTTCTTGATTTTATAAGATGTGTACAATTTAAGAATGTGCTTCAAATTTGACAGCTAGATTATGACGCCTGACAGTGTCATGTAATATGGTTACCAGATAAAGTGGCGTATTATAAGCGCCATTTTCAATCAAATCAATCATCAGTCAAATTCGTGGCATGATTGTGTTTTCGACTTTAAACCGGTACGTTCCCATCTGTGACTGTAAACAATGATTTTTCTCACAGGTTCTCCCGAACCGGAGGTTTCTGCCACGTCAGCACTATGGTGGGGCGGCGGAGCAGCACTCATCGGCAGCCTGGTACTAGGCGGAGCGCTGCTACACGTGCTGCTGCGGAACCGGCGCCTCGCGCGCTCGCTGCTGCGCTTCAGCTACGACAGCCGCCGCGGACAGGCCACCATCGACCACGGTACCTCATGCTTTATCTACAGGCTCCCCGGTAGTGACGTCAGCACTCATCGGCAGCCTGGTACTGGGCGGAGCGCTGCTACACGTGCTGCTGCGGAACCGGCGCCTCGCGCGCTCGCTGCTGCGCTTCAGCTACGACAGCCGCCGCGGACAGGCCACCATCGACCACGGTACCTCATGCTTTATCTACAGGCTCCCCGGTAGTGACGTCAGCACTCATCGGCAGCCTGGTACTGGGCGGAGCGCTGCTACACGTGCTGCTGCGGAACCGGCGCCTCGCGCGCTCGCTGCTGCGCTTCAGCTACGACAGCCGCCGCGGACAGGCCACCATCGACCACGGTACCTCATGCTTTATCTACAGGCTCCCCGGTAGTGACGTCAGCACTCATCGGCAGCCTGGTACTGGGCGGAGCGCTGCTACACGTGCTGCTGCGGAACCGGCGCCTCGCGCGCTCGCTGCTGCGCTTCAGCTACGACAGCCGCCGCGGACAGGCCACCATCGACCACGGTACCTCATGCTTTATCTACAGGCTCCCCGGTAGTGACGTCAGCACTCATCGGCAGCCTGGTACTGGGTGGAGCGCTGCTACACGTGCTGCTGCGGAACCGGCGCCTCGCGCGCTCGCTGCTGCGCTTCAGCTACGACAGCCGCCGCGGACAGGCCACCATCGACCACGGTACCTCATGCTTTATCTACAGGCTCCCCGGTAGTGACGTCAGCACTCATCGGCAGCCTGGTACTGGGCGGAGCGCTGCTACACGTGCTGCTGCGGAACCGGCGCCTCGCGCGCTCGCTGCTGCGCTTCAGCTACGACAGCCGCCGCGGACAGGCCACCATCGACCACGGTACCTCATGCTTTATCTACAGGCTCCCCGGTAGTGACGTCAGCACTCATCGGCAGCCTGGTACTGGGCGGAGCGCTGCTACACGTGCTGCTGCGGAACCGGCGCCTCGCGCGCTCGCTGCTGCGCTTCAGCTACGACAGCCGCCGCGGACAGGCCACCATCGACCACGGTACCTCATGCTTTATCTACAGGCTCCCCGGTAGTGACGTCAGCACTCATCGGCAGCCTGGTACTGGGCGGAGCGCTGCTACACGTGCTGCTGCGGAACCGGCGCCTCGCGCGCTCGCTGCTGCGCTTCAGCTACGACAGCCGCCGCGGACAGGCCACCATCGACCACGGTACCTCATGCTTTATCTACAGGCTCCCCGGTAGTGACGTCAGCACTCATCGGCAGCCTGGTACTGGGCGGAGCGCTGCTACACGTGCTGCTGCGGAACCGGCGCCTCGCGCGCTCGCTGCTGCGCTTCAGCTACGACAGCCGCCGCGGACAGGCCACCATCGACCACGGTACCTCATGCTTTATCTACAGGCTCCCCGGTAGTGACGTCAGCACTCATCGGCAGCCTGGTACTGGGCGGAGCGCTGCTACACGTGCTGCTGCGGAACCGGCGCCTCGCGCGCTCGCTGCTGCGCTTCAGCTACGACAGCCGCCGCGGACAGGCCACCATCGACCACGGTACCTCATGCTTTATCTACAGGCTCCCCGGTAGTGACGTCAGCACTCATCGGCAGCCTGGTACTGGGCGGAGCGCTGCTACACGTGCTGCTGCGGAACCGGCGCCTCGCGCGCTCGCTGCTGCGCTTCAGCTACGACAGCCGCCGCGGACAGGCCACCATCGACCACGGTACCTCATGCTTTATCTACAGGCTCCCCGGTAGTGACGTCAGCACTCATCGGCAGCCTGGTACTGGGCGGAGCGCTGCTACACGTGCTGCTGCGGAACCGGCGCCTCGCGCGCTCGCTGCTGCGCTTCAGCTACGACAGCCGCCGCGGACAGGCCACCATCGACCACGGTACCTCATGCTTTATCTACAGGCTCCCCGGTAGTGACGTCAGCACTCATCGGCAGCCTGGTACTGGGCGGAGCGCTGCTACACGTGCTGCTGCGGAACCGGCGCCTCGCGCGCTCGCTGCTGCGCTTCAGCTACGACAGCCGCCGCGGACAGGCCACCATCGACCACGGTACCTCATGCTATATCTACAGGCTCCCCGGTAGTGACGTCAGCACTACAAGTGACTGCCCTAATCCCTTGCGCTAACTACCTCGAATGAATTGGCACAATTCTTTTTGTGATTAAATATAATAATAATAATAAATTCATTTATTAAAGGACCAACTTGGATCAATTTTTGTTAGTATGTCACTTACATCTATATTTCTACAACTATCGTTAGTCTATCACAATATAAATATACACATTCACAGCTAATAATAATAAAATATAAGTAGTCAATTACTCCAAGTCATAATAAAAATGTACACTAAATAGAAATTACATTTTATCAAGCCTACAGTAATTTAAGATAATAATGATAATAATACTGGTTAAATATAAATTAGAAATAATATTCAAAATTGTTGTAACGAAAAATAATAATGTCTGTTTTGATAAAATGTCATTTCAATTAATATTCGCTTAGTTATAACATTAATATTATTACATTAATTGCCTCTCATGAAGGAATCTTTGCAGGTATCAGTAAATATACTTAACATTTTGATTTAAGTGTATATTGACACAGTGATTGAGATATACACCATCCATACGTTCAGAAATCATTTTTAAAATAGTGTTGGGACTGCTATAATGCTTTGTGAATATAATGCTTTTGTGTAATTCCTCTTTATTTAAAGCAGGGTGCGTGAAAGTGCTATTATGTTAAAAAATAAAGTTGACTCAATAATATCTTCGATGTCCTAAAGTAATTTGAAACAAGCAAATGTAGTAATCGTATTTTTTAAAGTTCTAAAGTAAAATACGTTACGAACTTTCATACCTTGCCGTCTCAATAAAGTAGTCATAAGTCTGAAAGTAAAAACTGATATTTATATTAATAAAACAACAATAGTTTTCATTAATTTATTACAAACAAATATAAACACTTCTACTAATACTACTATGTAAAATTA
This sequence comes from Pammene fasciana, assembly GCA_911728535.1. Classification (NCBI taxonomy): domain Eukaryota; kingdom Metazoa; phylum Arthropoda; class Insecta; order Lepidoptera; family Tortricidae; genus Pammene; species Pammene fasciana. The sequence goes on from OU452287.1 coordinate 13,855,842, forward strand.
AATTATTTTATAATACTAATCAATGTAAATTAAATAAAAATTGTAATCCGCGCAAATTAAACACTTCACACCCAGGAGAAAACGTAAATTTGTGTACAGGCGGTAATAAAGCAGGCTTCAATCGCGGGTTTGTGCTCCGAACCGAAGGCGAGGGCCATAAACAAGCGATCGGAACTACTGCTATTTATTTTACCGCCCTAGGTGTGTAATGTACTATTCTGTCAATTACCTCATTGCAATACGGTTGAAATTTATCTTATTCTAATATTTGTTCACAGATGACGACGACGTGCCTCCGATCCACGGTTTCTCCGACGATGAGCCGCTCGTGATAGCTTAGTTGGACGGATCTTGTCATTAGTCAATCGCTGGGGACATAACAATGTTACACTTGAAACGAACTAAATAAGAGGCTCGAGTTACACTAATACTACATTTATGTACCTATCTATACATAGACTAAAGTCAATGCCAAAAAACTTTTGCACCTTACTCCATTGGAATAAGGTTCTAAATTGTTTATATTTTTGGATGTCCGAATTTAACTAAAACATTCTTCTTACTATTTGGACTTTACGTGTGAGTAAACTGTAAACCCGAATTTGCCGAGAGAAAATCTCGCGCTCGAGATAGACTATCAGTATTTCAAACTGTATTCATTCGAAAGAAACGGGTAGTCTATCTCGTTGGTGTCTTATGACATTAGCGCCTTTTTTTTGCAAGATTTTCCTTAATGATAAAAAAATATGTTAGGCGAAAAAGATTTTCTTTATAGGCGATAAATTGAGAAAGATAGGAAAGAACGAACTGTTTGAAAATTGCTGTTCTTTTCCCAATTGTTTTTGGCATGCTACTCGGGACTATTGTCTTATTATTTTTTATATTCTTTTTTGGGAAAAGCCGCAAAGTTTAAAGCACTAGTTAAAAAAATGAATGCATCGGTTGATTTTGATAATATAATTCTTGCATTCATAAAACTTAATTGACAATTTTTTTTTAAATAAGTACATATACATTTTGAAAAAAATACTGATTTCGTGTAACATTTTTATATTCCTAGTATGTTAGTAACGCATTATGCCCTAACCAAAAAATATCTCGATATTTTTGCATCGATAAAATTTGTTAGGGCGACTGGCATGTTACAGAAATTAGTGTCTTATTACAAATACAATATGGTTGATGTATTGACTCGTCAAAATAAATGTGCTTATTCTTGGTACGGTGACATCTGAAAATATGTATACATTTAATGTGACAAAAACATATATCCAAGATCCTTGGTAATAGAGTAGTGGCTACATATTTTTGTCACATTAAATGTATCCATATTTTCAGACGGGACTTACCGACTTTTCAGATTTATGTAAGTTCTTATCTGTTGTATGTGAAAAAGAAAAAAAACTATAACATTTGCTTAAGACCTAAGTTCTCATTATTATGAATAAGAAATCTCAAGTATTTTATTTGCCAGTATGCGTTTAGGATTTATATGTTTTAAAATTATAGTATTTATACTGTGTATTGCGGTTGTTGAAATTAATTATGTAAGTGAAAAAAACGAATTATTTTGCATCGACAACTTCAATACATTTAATAATTTATTTATGTTATTACTTTATTAGCCCAGAGTATTATTATGTTTACATAGTTATTACAGAAAGGTGGTTGTAATCCTCTTGTTTTTCTTATGAGCTAGGTCATAGGGTAAACTACCCAATATTTGCTACTCAACCAATACCAATCATTGACATCCTGTGGGAAAGTCTCAACTGCTGTCTTATGGCTCCCCTATATTATAAACCATGACAGACATGTAACAATGCGTTAGAAAGAGCAAACGATATTGCGATCTTGTTTCGTCATATAGTTGCGTCCCTTAGGCTGGCCCATTGTGCAGGAGCCTTAAGGTTGAACGTGTCAACTATTGGTAGGGTGTCGATAATAGGATAGCTTACCCTATTTAGAATGTGTAATGAAAACGGGCTGTAACATGTAAGACTTGTTGTTGTATTGTTTAAATAGGTTTTTATTTACGCTGCTCACTTCGACAAAATGTGACGTTTTCAAGTCAAAGGTATACTGTCGGCTATTAATAGTTTTCTAAATGATTTTAGAGCCTTATTGCTTACCGACAATGATGTACCTTAGACTTGAAAACGTCACAAATGTTGTAGATATAAAAGACAACCCAACTTTGAGTCAGGTTCGAAGCCAAAGACATTTAATGTAGAAGTACAATTAATTGTGTTTAACTAAAGTTCTCGTGATACAAGATCTCTGAGGTACTAGTGTGATACGTTATCGTGATGGTAACAACTCTCTTTTTCCAATCAGGGTAGTATGACAAAGTTAGATATATTTTTGCAATAGATAATATTTTTAAACAAAAGAAGAACCGAACCGACTCGGACATGCTCGAGTTGCTGCAAAAAATACTGAAATCACTATAGATGTGCCTATAATAGTTGAAGAGTTCCCATGATTTCTCCAGGATCCCATCATCAGATCCGGACCTGGGGACAATGGGACCAGCTGTGAAGTATACTCTTTCAAATAAAAAGTAAAAAACCCAAATCGGGCCAGCCGTCTTCGAATAATCCGTGAACATATATAAAAAAGAATAGAAAAAAAAAACAAGTAAAGATCCCGACGAATTGAGAACCTCCTCCTTCGAAATATTGAAGTCTGTTGAAAAGCCACACTTTAGTTTATTTGGTGTTAAAATGTTACAGGACGAAATAGGCTTTGTATATTTTGAAACATTTGTTTTTATGTACAGTCGCCATCAGATATATCGGAGCGGCCAAGGTGGTCAAAAATATCTGAACTACGCCGCTAATGTCAAGGCGATAATGTCCATGTTCAGATATTTTTGCGTAGCCTGCCCGCTCCGATATATTTGATGGCGACTGTACAGTCAGCGGCAGAAGTAGCTAAGCTGGTAGGATGGTCAAAATAAGCTTGACATGACTTTATTGTCAAGAGAATAAGAGCGTGTGTAGATCATTTTGAACACGTTACCCGCTTAGCTACTTCTGCTGCTGACTGTATGACACATGTTAGTGGAGAACTTTATTCATATTTCAATACTAACCGCGTCAATCTATTTGCACTTGTTATTTTTGCTTCACTTATTTGATTCATATTAATATACCGTATTTTTTTTTCTTTTTATTCTTAGTCTAGCTAGGTATTTTATAATATGGAAATAAAATAAAAGTGTAATACAAAACACAAAACATTATCACATTGAAAAAAAACCTAACCTAGGGTGCGGCCGGTGTAACACGGTTGAAAAAATTACATACATAATTTAGAAGGACTATATAATATTTGGACTGCAATACAAAATTCAGACTTAGTATATCTTTTTTTATCCGAAGCGCAATCTATCACGGAATTTGAGGCATGTCGCGTCAGTGACGCGAAAGACAGCGGCAGTGCGTTTGCTTTACGGGAACGAGATTTCATATAGACACAGTCCAGTTATTGCATGGTCTTTGACATATAGTAAAACGTGGTTGTTTATTGATATCATGCTAGGACAAAAACGGGACTTAATCGAGTAGATACACTAACTTTTTTACTTTCCTGTCGTTTCGAGCATGTCCTTAAGTCTGCCTGCGAGGCCGAGCGACACGCTTGAAACGCCAGGAAAATAATTTAAGTAAGAGTACTCGATTTAAGTCCCGTTTTTGTCAAAATAATGAGTGAAAATCATCAGAGCTTAAATCAGTATATCATGCTAGGACTTCTTTGAACTCAATGACGTTAGATTAGATCTCGACATTCCTCCAGTTGGGTCAGATAAGTTAGATTAATTTGCTTAGTTCCTATAGGACATTTTGTAAAATGCTGTTTTATTATGTTTCTTATGATATGATGCTTTGGATTCGTTCGGGCACGAGTTAGTCATAAAATTGTAACAAATAAATGGAGAAATAAAACTATCATATTAACATTGGTGTTTTTTTACCCGACTGCTAAAGAAATACATTTTTGGAGTGTGTGTGTGTGTGTGTGTGTTTTCGAGTAATGGTATGTGGTAAACGCGTGAGCTGTCTTTAGATTCGTCTCGATAGGAACGACATTCCATATACATATGTTTACATATACTGAATACATATATGTGGACGAGTTTAACCCTTTCACCGCCACAGTCGGCTGAGGCCGACATCAAAAAGTCGTGCCATGGACGCCACCGTCGGCTTTGTAGTGCAATAGGGACTTACGTGGACTTCCGCAAAGTTCAATTTCGCTTGACAAAACGCGATTACGTGGCGTCGGTGGCGCGTCATTTTTGTTCAACGCTTGGAGGCGAAAAGGTTAATGCAAGGGACCAGTTTGTCGATTTACAAGGACACTTTTCTTTCACTAATAGATAGTGTATATTGCGTAGTTTTAGAAAGTATTAGTAACTCCATATCGACAAAGTAGTTCCCAAGTAGTTCGTTTGTCCGTACACGGACACATATTCTTAATTAATACCTTGTTCATCGTATGCGCAGAGCGGATACAACACTGACTACCCACTCGTGTACAGGTAGCAATACAAGTGCTGTGTCTCGCCACACCGCCACCCCGACCACCGAGTGCCGGTCACCTATGTTGCAGGTTAAAGGTCCTCCCACACCTGTCTGAATGATAGAGAAGTTTTGTTTAGGTTTCATTTCTAATTTGGTTTCCGATTTAAAAACAGCATTGGTGATTAGTTTTATTTGATGTACAGTCCGCAGCAAAAGCAGCTTAGCGGGTAGCGTGTTCAAAATGACCTCAACACGCTCTTATTCTCTTGACAGTAGAGTCGTGTCCAGCTCATTTTGAACACCCCACCCGCTTAGCCTCTTCTGCTGCTGACTGTACCTAAGTCACAATCAAAAATCTCTCCATCAGTATCGTAAACACTCCGCACCACAAGTCGCTACGCCCTACGCTGGTAGCCGAACCTAACGTATTCCTCGTATGTAGAGGAAAGCGACTACGAAGGGAGAGCCGAGTCCCTGGTTCTCGATGTGTTAAGTTTCGTACGAGTATATAAAAGACAGCAAACATCAAGAAAGTAGTCAATGATCGGTATTTCTTGTACAGGAGGGTTTTCACATAGTCCTATCTGATATCGGATGTAGGAAAGCACAAAGAGAAAGGCAGATAGTGCCCTTTTAAAGACTGTCTAACTCGCGTTATTTCTTTGTTTTGAACATTGAAGATTGTAATAGAAAAGTACAGAAAAGCACATGTTTTATATTTGATTTATTCGTGTTCCTATATAGTTATCCGATGTCAATATCGGATCTGATAATGTACGTAAGATTTTAATCGTATGTTCTAGTGGCAGAACATTCTATAAGAAGCTATTCCCACTTGCACTACACAATTTTGTATGAGACGCCGACACCCGATTAAAATCCGGGCCCGACATCCGACAAGTGGAAACGGGGTCTACAGACTTGCAATAAGTGATGCCGATTTGATGAGACAAGGTACGATGACATAGTCTTTGCAACTTACCACAGAAGCCCGGGACTCTATGGAAGCGCAGAATGTGTCAGACGGCAACATGACACGGTGTTTCGTGGATGAGAGGCGCTCGTTGCATTGTCGTGGTGTCAGGATTGCCGCTCGCTGCCATCGCGGCCGCTCTCTGATCGCTACAAAACGTTTTATTTATATTTTTAACCTTTTGAACGCCAATATATAGAAATAATATAGCATGTGTATCCGTGGGACACGGCACAGATTCAAATCCACCCAACATTTCTTCAGTTTCATCGACGGTGCTGCCCTACCCAGCCCGTCTACCTCTGCCCTGCACTAATGCCACGTTCTTGTTGTTAGCTAATGATTAAAATTAAAATTGTAACACTATTTTACGTTAAATAAATCATTTGAAATATATTTAAAACGTCACACACCAAGATCACTTGCATTATTTTATTAACAGTCCACTTCAGCCGTACTTCCTTGCAAAGAGTTGACCGGTTTAACAAGACCGCCATGATAATTGCCTTTAGGACTTATAGCTGATAGTTGGCCACGAACTTTAATTGTTGAGCTATTTAGGGTTCACTTTACATTGGACATTTCATAGAGTAAGTATTAAACGAAAGAAAATAGCTTAAACTACACTTTACCACCATCAACTATCAAAAATCGATTAACTTCCAAATGCAGAAGAGACGTGCCGCCAGCCGACAGAAGTTAAATGTCAGAACTCACTTCGCTCAATCGTTTAGTACTAAATTCTTACGTTGATCGTAACCGCCCCAGCCCACGAATTTGCAAGTGTCACCCACGTGAGGATCCGCTACGCAAGCTGGCTGAACATTCACTCCAAGCTTTAGAGGCCGTTTCCAATGCTGAAACAACAGTCAAAGTGAGTGGGCTATTGTGGATATGAAGTTATAAGTAGCTATTGTTTTTCAACCTATAGATCATAGGTTCCCAAAATTCTTTCAGCGCCCCCAATAAAAAAAAACCGGGCAAGTGTGAGTCGGACTCGCGCCCTTCTTAAATTATACAATTTACAATTGTAACAATAGTTTTACCTTAAGTCCGACTCACGCTTGACTGTTAACTTGCAGGTTTTCCTGTCGTTATCTATGGCCATGTTTCGAGAATGTCTGAGAGTAGGGTGGCGAAGCGCATTTTCTATTCTGAACTGCAGGACGGCAAGCGGAAATCAGGCGGCCAGTTCCTCAGTTATAAAGATGTTCAGAAGAGCCCTCTGAGTGAGAAGCACATGCGGCGAAGCGTCCGGAGTGGAGGCGGTTGTTGCAATTGAGAGTTAAAGATTTTGAAGAGCGACGGAAAGTAGACCTTGACAACAGACGGGATGCTCTGAAGGCTCGACCTCCTGCAGCCTTAACTTACCACTACCTAGACGGAGTCCTGACATGGCCTCTGTGTGGGCGCACACTGCAGACTAAGATTGGCTACTGCAGTCAACGAGGGTGCACGAGCGGGCGGACCAGCTTAGTTCCCGCAGCTAAAGAGCGTTATGCAGTCGCTGTAGCCGAAATCGGCTAGGTAGATGAGACATTATACAAGTACATGAAGTACATTATACAAGTGCACAGAAGAACATAATGCAATCATTGACTTTAAAGTTTTTAATTATTTTTACTACTAATTAAGCTAGCGCCCCCTTGGACAATTTCAGCGCCCCCCAATTGATTGTGAAGGCTTTACCGCCCCCCTGGACGTCGTGAGCGCCCCTTAGGGGGGCGGTACGGACCATTTTGGGAATCTATGCTATACACTGAGAGAAAAGACAACCAGAATTCACGTTCGTTCAACCAAACTCTCATTTTAAAATAGCGCCTACAAGCTCTTTGGTTAAAACTACAAGTTCGATTTTGTTAAGTTTAATTAGTTCATTCTACAAGTTACTTGTCATTTTAGTTTAAGTGATTTTTAAACCAACAAATCGATTATATAAAACCAAAATGGCACATATTGTTTTAAACATATATTTGGCTGATTCAACCCAATATCTTTTAACAAGTTTAACCTTGTTGTTCGTACAAATTCGACTTGTATTATCAATATTGGTGATCGATTCCGTTTACTAAAATACTTTAGTTTCAAACTGATAAACACGCAACAAGTCGAATTTGTTAGACTCACAAAGCAAATTTCTCTCAGTGTAGATTTACATTTTTGATAGATCAGGTACTTACTTAAGAGTTGTAACGTTCTCTAGAAGTTTTAGTGTAATATTTCCCATAGTCAACGCAGACTTCTCGAGATAGCCAAATCTTTCGTTGTACCTATTTAATATCTATCTCACCAGCATAGCCAGGTTGTGAGCCAAGTTGCCAGGCTTGTAGTGCTGGTCGACGTGTATCTGAGCCATGCGCTGCTGTGTCCTCACGCTGTCCTTGTCTTCCAGATCCCAAATACCAGCGATGAGTGTCACTTCTCCGGGGGAGGTCCTACTGCGGATTTGACAATGTGGAAATTTTTTGACTGAATACCTTCTCGCACGTAAGTATCAGCCCGAATTCCAGAAAGCGTCGTAATGATGCACAACCGTATGTGCTTGTCACTAAGGTTATGTAGTTACTCTACTTCTAGCTGACTATCCAATTTGTATGAAAAAGATGACTAGGTAATATATAAGTACAATAGCTAATACACGACTAAGCTTTTACCCATAAACGCAGTCGGCGGCAGTGACCGCAGCACGCGGATGCACTAGAGAAGCATAACACAGAATGCTCTGAGGACTCTTCGTAAGAACTGCAAGCGCTAGCCATGGATGAGATCCGACATCTGCCTCTCCGGTCTGCTTGTCTTTGGCACCGGAAAAAGACACAAATAGGTTGCATGGTATCTCTATGTTCGCAACATTAGAAGGACTAAAAGATTTCTTTAGTATGTTAGCAAGTATGATGGGTGGATGGAATTATCGCGGTAATATTTAGCAACGAGATGATACAGGCATTTCATGAATTTCAGCACTTTGGAAGTTTATGCCCTATACGTGTGGATACTGTCCCTTAGTTAGATAAAGGAAACTACAGACTGAGACCATGAAAGTATTGGAATCGCGGGAACTAATAAAATTTGTAAATGATAAAAGCTTACCATGCTCACACTCTTTCAACGGGTCTTTTACAGCTTTACCACAATCTCCAAAAACATTCCCATTGACATCAAAAACGTCATCATATTCGTCTTCAACCGAATGTATCATAATAGGCCTCGTGTGAACACACTCGGAACTATCTGACACCCGCTCAGTTGTGGTAGTCCGCCGTCCATTCTTGGAGTAGCTTTTACTTGTGTTTCGCACCAAATTGAGGAGCTTAAAACCTTGAAGGATATGGAAGTCTGGGTGTGCTTGATAGTTGACAGTGTGGCTTTGACTGTCGTACGAGATTTCCTCCGAGTCTTCAGTAAATGCTGGTTTCCGCTTTGGAGGTTTAGCGGTTCCTACGGCTAAACGATCAACTGTAACAAAATATATTTGTTAAGGCGACGGGATACGCAAACACGTAAAATTTAGGTTTTTTGTGCAAGTTTTGTGATGAAATCAAAGCACTTGGGAGACTGAATTTAGTTGTTATGAAAAACGTTTATTATACTTTTCAAACGTATGCTAATTGAAAATATGAATTTTGTTTGTATTAAAATTGAACTGCTTTCTTGAACCCATTTCCCTCTACGATCCGGCACTGTACAATACTTTTTTTTAGTTACCTGGACTTCGGGCCAGATTTAAAATACGGAATTCAGATTGAGGTACGGAACCATCTCCACGCGAGTTGAACTCGCACGTGTCCGGTTTTTAATAACGCTAGACTGGATGCTGTGTAGATTTCTCGTAGTAGTTACTTACCAAGTCTTGGATCAAATGACGAGTAACCAGGGGCATCATCATCAGCAACATCATCATTACTGTCATCCACTGCACTGTAAGGCGAATCAGTTTTTCCACTACTGACATACGTCCAGCTTGAATCAGGTCCATGGTCCGAATACAGCCCAACTAAGCCTGGCCTTGGCAATTCAACCATGTAATCTTCTACATAATCTTGGTTGCCATATTCATACTTCGTTCCAGTGACTGGGTAAGGATTGCTCGGTACGTACGCTTTCTTGAAATGTGAGTTTTTAATGTTCGCATACGGGTCTACGTAGTCTTCGTCAGGGGTGACAATTTTGTGAGTTACTTTGGCTGGTGTGGGTTTAGTTGGAGACTTGATTTTGCGGTTTGGAACAGGGAACCTACGACGCATTAAGGCGAGCCTTTGCTTCAAAGCTGTAGACATGTCACCAGTATTTGTGGACCTTTTGAAACGCTTGATTGGAAAGTCGTCGTCGAAGTAAACTTTAGAAGGTTTGTCGGACGGTAAAGGAAGGATGCAACAAATAAATTGCGAATCACTAGGTGTCTTCTTAGGGGGTATCCTGAAAAAGATTACTTTATTAGTCATTTTGTACAATTTGTACTCAATAAAATCTTAAAACAGTTTTTTGTTGTAACAAATTATTTTTTCTCTTGCAAGGAAAAATTGTTTAGTTGCACTAAATCCCACGTTACTTTCATATCAACCTTTTTGGATAAATCTGCGTCTACAAACAGTCATCAGTTAGTTATTTAAATGTTACTGTCATGTTATTTTACGCGGTAGGTCTTGGGTAGGTCTGGTGTCTTCACAGTTAAATTCTTGGATTATATATTTGAAGGGTACACGGAAAGAACATGTCTAGTCCCTTTTTTCGTAAAATGAGATTTTTGTATCAAAATGTAGAGCTTGTAATGAACTATTAGCAACAACTTCTGTAACAGCTGGAATTTTTAACATAAATCCACTTTTTAATTGATAAAAACAATCTAGTTACGAAAATAGTATGGTTAATTGAATCGTTCCAAACTTTAAAACCGCTATGACTCAAAATGATGTCAAAGTGACTACACATGTTCTTTCCGTGTACCCTTCATTTTATATAATTCACCCACTGTCACGCAAACTACTTACTGCTTACACATCAATGTCACTCAAAGTATCACAGGCGGGAGTAAGTAGTTATTTGGTTGTAGAAAGAAAGAAGATATATTTTGCAAAATAATTTAATATCTTCCCAAAAATATCACCTAAACTTCGGCAATTTTTGGCAAAATTGCTCTAGCAATACATACTCTCCCTAATTTATTTTTATTAAAATACAAACAAAAGGACAAACAACAGTATATAAAAAACTACCTTAATAACATAATACTACCTAGCTACGTAGTATTAATTAATACTACCTAGCCTACGTGGTTTAAACTATGTGTACATTTTGCATGCTTCGTTATGTTCATCAACTCGTTATGGGCCGTTATAGAATTATATCATTAAATTTAACTGTAAAGAAACCGCATTGTATAGGCTACAAAACAAATACTGGTGGAGTTGAGGTAAGTGGCAGAACCCTTCTTTGCGTTACTTAATAATAAGGTAATTAGTTACTATTTAAGGTACTTCAAATAATTGTATCTAACACTTAAAATCAAGCGTCGATAATTCTTTCTTTTATTTATCAGCCTCACTATTAGAACTGTCATATGATTTAAAAATAAGGTTCCTCTTACCTGTCTCGTTTAATATAAACGAGTCCATTTCTGCTCTTGCATTCAGCTTTCTTCAAATATGTGCATATATTTTGCACTTGAGTCGTTTCTTCCTTATACACTTTAAAAGTTACTTTGTCAGTGATCAAGACTGTTTTATTTTTAGTTGTGTTCGCGTCACTGGTATTAAAAGTGGGCAACTTGTGTCTTATATTAGTATCGTCTTTCCAAACGAACTTATCGCTGTCGGGGAATTTGAAATCAAGAATATCTCCATTCGTTGTGTCTGGTTTACTTGTAGTGCTTGGTAGGACAGTAGGTTTAGCTTCACGTTCATTAGGCCATGTCAGTTGCGAATGATCTTGAAATCGAATGTTCCACCTGTCATTGCTCCTACCTTCTTCGGCTGAATTACGATCATTGAACACAATCTTGTCAGTCTCATCAGTGTCAAATTCGCTGACTTCTTCAAACGTCGGTTCTGGATTAGCGCCTTTTATTTCAGCTAGTTTGTCATTGAGCCACCAGAATTCTCCGTCGATTTGCGCATTGGCGATTCCTGATACAAGGAGCAAGATAGTTGTTAAAAGCATGTTGCTTAGTTGTTGGCTAGTAGGGATTATGGTTTGTGTGTCAGTTGAGTCGGAATAAAAGGAAGGCAACGAGGCAGAAGCGCAGGATGTTACGGGTGTGCACTTGCGCAATTATTGGACAATTCGCGAGTAATTCGCGTATTATTTCGCGACGATTACGTTTAACGCGATCGTGCGCGCTCACGCCCTGTGACCGTTTGTGGTCGATCACTGAACTGGTCCCCTTTTGTTGAGGTACGGTCGACAGAATAGATACGGAAACTGGGTCACCAGGATAATAGTACATGTTATTAATTTTATACAAATCACATATGAGTTTCAAGTAAATATGCTTCTATTGCTTATACTTATGACTGAATTGATAAACTTGCACTGAGCTTAGAGTAGGTTCATCACTCATCACTGGCCTTTGCGTCTATTACAGACGATTTAAACATGAACACTGTGGAGACAACGCCTTTGGTGGCTATAAAGACCGATACGGGAACGACACGATTTTCCACACTTCTGGCAGGAAAAGTTGACGTCAGAAGCCCCAGCATCGGTATGCTGCCTGCGCAACCTCCTTCCAGCCAATGATTCGAACCAAGTCTCATCACATAACCTTCTGCCTTCCACAATACCTGCACGCCATCCGTCTCTGTCTCTCTCTCTCTCTCTCTCTCTCAGAGTAGGTTAGTGATGCATTATAAGGATTCAAACTACTTATCTTAAAGGTGACCAAAACGAAATATACGCAAATCATATATTTTTTGGTATAGTTAAATAACAAATACAATTATACTATGCATGTACATATTTACGGTCGTAAGTAGGTGAATTATTTTATTTATTTATAGTTTCCTCGTTTTTGCTGACCGCATCATAACAATTAAGTAATTACAATCATAATAATTTTGCATCCGTGTGCACTATACCTATTTAACATGGGATTTATTATTCCTCTGAATGTATCTATCTTGCGTCCGTGACATACATATTTAAATATATATGTTACTAATTAAAACGTAAACAATTGGTCATTTTGCATGAAAGTAAGTAGGTCAATGTTGACTATGTGGTATCAATCTTTTATGGAGTCAAAGGTCGTAGTCCATAGTGTATTAAATTTGCTATGAGTGCCTCTAAGCTTAAAAACTAAAATTGGGCTAATGTAAAAGTAAAGAGTGTGTTTATTTTAGAATAATTTTAGAATATATTTACTTGACCTTTTTTGATTCTTATAAAAATAACAATATCGTAGTTAATACTTATTGGGTCAGGCGCTGGATCATCTTTATCTATTAAGTTAACTGACATGATGGTATTTTAAATCACAATAAATTACCTACTCGTATATTTTAAAATTAAAAAACTTAACCCCACTCAACACAAATTAAACTTAAATTATTTGAACACCTTAGTCACCTTCATACAACAAGGATAAATTGTACGCGTTTTCTAGAAAAACTGATTCCGTAAGAGTCACATCTTGCATGAAATTTATTACGGTACGAATGATCCATTTTATTTAATTTTTATTGGATTTTTTATATTATGTTTACTGTTTTTTATATGAACTTTTGTCAGAAATAAAACGATTTTTTTTTCTAAACAAAATAAATTAAACTTTATTCAATACAATAAGTACCAGTGAATTTTAGTATAGCCGCAAGCGGTTTGGTAACTCCATGTCCAATCAGCTTACATTGTCATTAATGTTATGTATCCAGTGATAATCCCATCGACAACTAGGGTGATTCGATTATCAGATGATATCAGCAAAACGGGAACTCGTATTATGCGGAAGCAAAATAAAAATCTACAATCCATTATTTTCAATAAGCATGAGATTTTTGGCGTTCAAATAAAGCCAAATAATATTGTTTATTTGCGCTTTACGCGCTACTAACTTTATCTGCGTAAAATTAGTAAGTATTTACTTCGTGCTTTTTTTAAGTGCTGTTTATTCAATTTGAAGTGTATTTCCTATACATATAAGTGATGAATTAATTATCCACTTCTATAGTAAAACTTCCCTTTCCCCCACTTAAGGAATTGTTTCCGTAATAAAAAGTTTCCTATGTCCTTCTCCTGGACTCGAAATATCTCCATAACTAAAATCAGAGTTTAAAAGGCAGGCAGAAGAAGCAGTTACTTTTGCATTTAAGTAAGAAGGACAATGAATATAAAATCACGAAATGTATTCTTAAATTGCACATGCACTGTGTGCCTGATCTACAACCTCATGTTCGTATAAAAAGCTTTCCATTGCTAAAAAACAGTTTAGAAAAGTACCGCCCCGACGTAACATAGGTACAAGAATCACCTGAAGCGTAAATCAGAACGTCAGTTGCACGCAAATGGCGCCGACATTGCAATTGATTCCGAAAATGAGTAGGTATCCTACTGTGTTATACAAATTGTGTTCTGATCTCCGTTTAGGCTCTGAGATATCATGGGTTACCATTTCTCTATTTGCAATGGAAGAAAGAATAAATAAAGTAAAGAACATTAATTAGCACTAAAAGAACAACTTATCCTTTGTTACGCAAAATGGCAGGTCAGAAACAACATGAATTATGACTCTCTTTTCTGATTTTCTCATTTAGAATCAATAGGGTGGACTAGGTCAGTTTATATATTCCTTATTTATTTATTTCCTATGATAATATTGCGTAAAGGAGACTTTAGCTCACTTCTTTAATTAGTTAATGCGCTTTAAATAACTGCACTGAGGCACGATTCTTCAATTATTTTCTAAACTCTTTAACCGATTTAAATATTTTATAAAATGTAGTTACTTAATATTCAAGTGAGGTGATACACCTTTCAACAAAATGATATACATACTTACGTTGGTTCAAAACAATTACTCATCTTATCAAAGCACTTGTATATTTTAAAGCAGAAATCTTACCACTGCACAATTGAGCCAGGGGCCTGCAAGGCTAACTAACCCCATAAATTGGCGTAGGTACTTAATACATGTGCGATGTGCGTAGAAACTAAGTTCATACTTTGTTAATTGAAATGCTCGAGCGTAATAACATGGGTACGAATCTAGAAAGTAGATAATCAAAGACAAATCAAAGGATTTGTTATTAATGAGTTTGTGGCAAATGCCATGGTTACCCTGATAATGGTTTTCATGTTACAGGCCGTGTAATTACGGCAATAATTGCGACACTGGAGCGTATAATTAGGGGATTCGCAGCAGCGTCTAATCGGATTAAATTGTAACATGATCCTGATTAAGAATAGCCACTCACCGACTACATATTATGAATACTAGGCGACACAAATACGATGATTAAGCTTTTCTTTAAATTTCCTGAGTTTACCTATGAAAGATAGCAAAGGTATACCCAACTTTTAGAAAAAAAAAACATTTGTCGGAGCTCGACAAAGTTAACAATCCGTGTCTATTGTATAATACTGATATTCTACGACACTGTATGGAATGCTCAGTTAGATTTAATAAACAGGGCGCAAGAAGCAACAAACCGTTTGCACTCGAAGGTGAATGAGGAAAGAGAAATAATTTCCGATGAGTTAACTCTACAGTCCACAGATTTTTAACAGTATGATCATAATCATTGATCGATTAAGTACCGGTTATCGTGTTATGCGTCAGTCGCTTATATATAAGAACGTAATGACAAAATGAGTGTGACTGTGCATAAAATCGAAGTGACATAGAGGATCATGGAGTGCGCCATGCTCGGCATCAACCTTCAGGATTGAGTGAGGAATGACGAGATCCAACATCGCACCAAGGTGCAAGATGGGGGATACGTTATTTCCAAACTAAAATGGAACTGCGCGGGCCTTGTTGCCAGGCTGAGTGATGGCAGGTGGTCTAAAATGTTGACGGAGTGGTGACCACTTTCAGATAAAAGAAGCCCCTGACGTCCGTTAGCTCGATGAGTAGACGACATTCGGAAGGTTCGGGTCACTTCTAGATACGATTGGCTCTAGACCAGGACAAGTGGCGTACACACAACGCCTCACTAGGTATACACTTTTGAACGTTATTACAGCGGAATGAGGCGTTACTACAGGCGTTGACTGTACACGAAGAGAGGCCTAAATATGCTTAGCAGTGGGCGATAAAAAGGCTGAAATGATTACGAGTTGAGTAGATCTGCTTGTTTGGAATCTTTACTTTTTTACGGATAACACGTTAAAGTAAATAAAAAAACTTTGGAAATAAAACATTTCGTATTGAATACACAATATCAACTGTGCGTGAACTCGAAGGTTCATCTGTGTTATTAGACTGCATGGCAGGACACAACTGCATCAGGCTTCTGCAGTTTTTCAGGTCAGAGAGATTGCAATCGGAAGAAACGAGGCCATTTGCAATGCGCACATGTAGGGCTACACATGTAAGAATCTCATTTCAGTTCATAGGAATTAAATGACTGTTACGATTCTTCGTTTTCGTTGGAGGTAACTTTCTAATTCAGACACGTAATTAAGTCTCGTTTCAACATACAATACATTAAAGTTAACATTTTTTACATACATTTATGAGTAATAGGATTGTTTAGTAACGTTCGTAAATTTTTGTCAGGACTTTTGATGTTAATAAACGGCAGGTAACAAAAGTACTGGCGATCCGTTTAAGGGCATAATTTATTTTTGCATGGGCACGTCACAGCTCTGCTGGCCAACCCTCCATACAAAATCAAAATATTATATTATTATAGGAATACGGTAGCAAGTATGCCCTTAAAATGATCACCAGTATTTTTGATACATTCTGTATATGGTGACCCAACATTTGACATTATTTCCCTGTTCCTTCGCAAAGTAGACTGAAAACTGAAAAGCTTGATTGTTCACCTTTGCATTTTGAGTTTCCCGGTTCATCAAGTCTTCTTTTATACTGAATATCTCTTTCCGCGAAAATGAAAAATATCTAGGTATCGTTTTGTTGGTTTAACCTAACTAGTTTCCGAAAAGCAAAGGTGAATTGGTAAAAATTCTCAATTTGCCTGTATTTTTTCCTGACTTGGAAAAACATAGTTTAATCACCTCCGCTTTTTAATAGGCGCTATTCTAAAGAGCTTCATATCTATACTTATAGATAGTTACTACTAGATATATTATAATACTAAACATAAATATTTAACCTTTTAAAAGCCAAGCACCAGACGGAAAAATCGTGTCTTCAGCGCCAGCGTGCTTATATTTTAGACGTGATATCACGTGCTGGCGCTAAGGGCGCAACTTGCCGTGTGCGTGATTTGACGACTTTGGCAGCCAAAGGATTAACATTTAATTGTTATGTATAAAAATTACGATAAAAAAATATGTATATATAAAAATAGATCAGTACTTAATCGCATACTTAATTACACTTAACACATTGAGTGCCAGGAGTGCTCTTGTTCGTCGTCGCTTTCCACTACAAAGCGGGAAAACGCTAGATCAGCGACGAGCCTAGCGCGTAGCAAACTCCGTCACGAAAAGTGAAAATTTTATTTTTGTCATCATACGTTTTGAACATGACATTTCATTCATGATGCCGTTTTAATTAATTTAATAGGCAACCGTGTGAGTTTACTAGTACATTACGCACCTAGGGCGTTAAAATAAAGAACGACTCCGATCGCGGGTATTTGTGGCTATAACCGAAGGTAAGGTAAGGGTCACTTACCGCCCAGAGTGACGTTAATCGTAACAACGAATTATTTTATCTTCCTTATCTGGCAAAAATCGTATTTTATTTATTCAGTATTCCTTCTCCAACAGAATAGATAGGGAAATCCACACCTTAGCTGATAATATATCACCTCAGATTCAGTGCAATTCATTTAGGGAGAACCGTAGGTAGAACTGGGTGCACTGGGTTTCGATAAGACGAGGAGCAAGCAAGATTGATGTCAAGAATCTACGGATCACTTCCAAACTAGACTAGGGAAGAGGTGGAAAATAAGTTAACTTTATCTGACAGAAGTCAACAAGGAATAAACGCTAAAAAGACGAGTTGATGACGCTGTAATCGTTTAAAACATGTCTTTGGATATATAAAATCCATTGGTACACTCTATAAGAAAATTTCTAAAGTACCTACAGGTACTTATTTATTATCACCTCGTTCAATATGAACGGTTGTTATTATTTCACCCAGTATTTGGCACTGCTATGCTAATAAGGCATGAAAGCGCTACTGCTTAGCTAAGTCAGTTTACACTTGGGTCAGAGGGTCATGGATTTTGTGATAGAAAATAGTTATTAGTGTTATTACCGAAAATAAAAACCATTGAACGTGCAATAAATTCCAAATTCAAAACGCGGTATCTGTGAGTGGTAGTCCGTGCCCTTCTTAAGATGTTATTGGGTCGAGAGAACGCTAGATTGGAATTGAATTTAAGTAATTTACGTACTTTACTTCTTTACCTATTTGAGGGTATTTATGAATTTATACAATTTTCTAAATGTTATTTAAGCATTGCAGAATTTTTGACTACCCTTTCTCACATTCAGGCAGATTTTATAAAGGGTACCCATGTGCATCATAATAATATGGTTTTGATCAAATTAAGGATAAGGGTTAAAACACATTCCCAGATAGCTAACTATATTACAGTGTGATTGATAAACAAAATGTATTTCTCAATAAGCAACATTTTTTTTAAAAGCTCTCTTCCTCCACACATTAAATTACTTAAGTTCTGAGTTAGGATAAAAACTATGTGCCATCAAAGTTTTTAAACCTCAGAATCTGCTTAAGCAACATTTTATACCGAAGCAGAGATTCACAATTTCCAATTTTTAATTCACGAAGCAGGCAATTTGCTATTCGTCGAAGTCGGCACTAGAAATATTGCAGTAAACACGCGAAGGAATTCCGAACGGAATAAAATTTCAACTTAAACGAAATCCAGAACATTGTTTCGGAAAGGTTCCAAAGTTTAAATCGGTGGATGCTACCTTGTTGTGTTGCCAGGATTGGCTGATAAAATATCTTGATTAGGTACTTTTTACCAGAAATCTAGAGCAAACTAAGAAAACAAGATTTATTATTATGTATTGGTTTATTATTGTGTATTGACAAATAAAATTATTGTTCCTAGCATATTGTTGTGCGACGGTAATAAAGAAGATCTCAGATTATAATTGCTCCTCTACATGATGGGCCAGCGCTGGGCCAGCGCTGGGCCAGCGCAATGGCCATGTGCGCAACTACACGATGGCGACATTCAGTTGTGATCCATACGTTTTCCAGGATGGACGTGGAAGCATTAGCCGCTGCAGCAATCTATTTATGCGCCATTTACCACCATTTTCTTAATGTACTCGTACACAATAATAAAGTTATTAATAAGAAATAGCGTAGACGATGACGGATGTTATTTATCCAATGCTTAAATTTAAATTTATGCAAAAACTTTTAAACCCTACTGAAAAAAACATTACTTATCTCTGTCTGCGTAATGTATGTGTAATTTTACTATTCCTCTAATTAATTAAAAATAAAAATGCGTGCACTACCAGTTATAATACGTTCTGTTCTTATATCCTACTACCCTAAGGTTGTCTGGAAGAGATCGCTTACAGTGATAAGATCGCCTGTTGCTGTCTTTATTTACATTGTTTTGTTTTCTTTGTGGTGCAATAAATAATATTCACTTACGTACTTGAAAAGCTACTTTATTTTCTTTAAATTCTTATTATTAGTTAGGTCCTGATTTTAGTATCTCTATGATTCAAAATAAAAGCCATATAACGCATCCCCGTTAAAGTTCTTAGAACTTCATAATTTCATGATAAGGCCACGTACTCGTCATTTTTTATTTAAAAAATCGTGTATTAGTTCAGAGATAACAGAGCGCACGCACGTCCGCACCCAACCGCGTTCGAGCACGCACTGAGGAATGGGCCACGTGTGGATGCGCACTGCCATCGCTGGCCCAGTCCCTTTGATGTGCGGTCAAAAAACCGACACCGTGGCCATCCCAGCGCCATCCGCCACGCCATAAGCCAGCCGACGCCACTACCCTCTCTACACGCTGGCCCATCATAGTGGGCCAGTGTGATGGGCCATCATGTAGAGGAGCCATAAGATTTCCAGCAGACATGTCTCAAAACTTTAGTCAGTAATGAGGACAAATGCGCGAAATTATGCGTAGATGGCAATGCATTTGGATATGTCAAAAATACTTTATGGTAAACAGTCTCTAAATGTTACCTACATACATTTAAAACAGAAGACAGTGGGAACAGGAACCATTTACTGTGGTTTAATATGTTAGCCTCTATACGTCCCACTGCTGGGCACAGGCCTCCTCTCATGCACGAGAGGGATCAGGCTATAGTCCCCACGCTGGCCCAAAGCGGGTTGGGAACTTCACATACACCTTTGAATTTCTACTGTGGTTTATTCTCATTTAATTTAGTAATGGGGTCCCAGCGCATACAAGTTTTTTGCAGAAATCGCGAAGCGTCTGGTTGACGTAACTGGTGACCGAAGAGCTGGCGGTTTCCTCGCACAACATAAACATCAGCATTGCGATACAACGAGGAAATGCCGCCAGCATCCTTGGTACAATGCCGCAAGGGCCTAGTTTAGATTTGAGCTAGTTATTAATTTAGTTTAATATTTGTACTGTAGTGCCTCTGTATATTTAATTATGTAAATAATGTCCCATTTAGTAAAATAAAATAAAATAGAGCAAATTTTACAAACTGGTAACCCCGTCTCCATCGTGGCGAGAGAGATTTGTGTGTCGGCTTGCGCGAGGAAATGGCCACTTGCACGGAACTCTCGGAATACTTGATGAATGGAGGTGAGTTCTGAAACTGATATTACATTATTTATGTACAGAAATGGAACGTGGCTTTACTCAGAACTATGCAAATTATTTAATTGGAAGTTTCTTATAACTTCCTGCTGCAATTTATGTTCATCAAAGAGACAAGATTCGTGGCCACTTTGAGCGTTAGTTACTCTGTCATATTTACATAAATACTTTACTTACTTTTAAAATCAGTCAAATAGTTTTAAAAGCTAAACTTATATTTTAAAGGTGGTCTTAGCCATTTCACTGACTAATCTTGCGGAGTAAGCCGAAGTAATTCGTTAATTTAAGTTTTCATGACGTAGCGGTGTACGGCGTAGCGCTCGTAGAACTCTGGAGCGCCATTCGAAACTTTAAAATATGATCTTGATTCTCTGTATACCCTACAGAGCATAACAATCTTACCCGAACACAAGTTCAGTACTTTAGTGTATAATAAATGGTCCAGCTAATCCCTAATCTCTATTCCTAGCACTTCCGTAAACCGCATTCACCGTTTGTAGCAGACATCACCCTTCTTGGACAGATGGCGTAGTTTCGTATGAAATGGTAGTCGTTTAAGACGTTTTGTGAAGGCTGTTTAGGTGAGAGCCTGACGCTAATTCCTGTTTCTTAGTTCACAATACAAATGATGAAGGATGCTGTGAGATTTGCTCACTCCTAGTATATCTCGGTCTAGATGTGCTTCATATATTCGTTGAAAAATATAGGGTAAGACCTCCAGTGAATGAACACTTAAGCATTTTTTCAATTTCAAAAAATCATTTCTTATTAATTTGTTAATAATTGTAATAATTAAATGCAATTTAATCAATCCTCATTTAATGAAGAAGAATATAATTTCTGTGATTTTTTCATTACTTTTATAGTTTTTGAGTTATAGATGATTTTATCAAAAAGTACCCAAAAACCCAGTGAATGAACACAAAAACTAATGAATGAACACAGTAAAAGTTGGCGAGCGCAGTTTTTTTTGTTTATTGTTGTTTAGGCTTTCGGAAGATGCTGTTGCCCATCTCCCGGTATATTCCCTTAGCAGACTCCTACTGCAACCACGGGACGATATGGTGGGGGACAATTCTAAGGCCGGGCACCCCCCGGCAAGGCACAAAATAGATAGTGATAAATAGTAGGTTAGGTACTACGATAGAATGATAGACTTCACCGAAGTATGTAAGGAACTTAATTTATATATACAGGGTGAATTTTAAGTCGTGAATCGAAATATTTAATGCCCCTGACTTGATCATCACTAAAATCAAAGTAGCTTTTTTATTTTTCTTAATAATGTTTCTATTCTATATTAATTTGTCTTCTATTCAGATTACTTTCAATATATATATTTAATTATAACGATATATTTTTCCGTTTCCGAGTTTCCGACAGTTATATTTATATATTTATGTGTAAAGTTCCCAATTTTGAAAAGTTTCCACCGAAGATTAGTAAATTGCATAATGTAGCTTTGTAATAGCTGAATAAGTTGACAAAAGCCACGCTGCCCACGATTTTTTCTTAAACTAAAACTCTTCTGCAATTAGGTCTTTGCTTTTAATTAACATAAAACTACCTTAATTAAACATCGTCAAAGAATAGTGCTTTGTCTTTGTTACTCCGTGATTACACTTTGAACTACAATCTTCGCGCCTGGTTAACTAATGTAGTTAAAAACTAGACTAGGGAGCATAATTGCACATTTTCTCTGTACCCGTTCGACGTCAAAGCCAAGGACTCCAGGATTAATTATTAGTTATTACCGTCTTCTGCAAGGCAATATCGAGGGATTAGAGGGTTAATGAAAGTAAGTAAAGATAGTTAAAGTGTTAATTTTACTAGGAAGTGCGATGAGAATATGTTTTTTAATGACATTAATATCTTTGAGTCTTGTAGAGTCTGTCCAGAAAGAAAAGTACCACCCTTTTTTTAACCGACTTCAAAAAAGGAGGAGGTTCTCAATTCGACTGTTTTTTTTTTTATCATTATTATGTTTTTTTTTGTATGTATATTACTCCATATCTCCGTGAATTGTAAACCGATTTTCAAAATTTTTATTTAATCGAACAGGTATAACCCCTAGATGGTCCCATTGTCACTAAGTCAGGGTCTGATGATGGGATCCTGGAGAAATCGAGGGAACTCTTCAACTATTATAGGCACACCTATAGTGATTTCACTATTTTTTACAGCAACTTGGCCACTTCCTCTTGGAATAGCGGATCCTAAGTGAAGACGGTTCTTTTTTTGTTTTAAATTATTACTCTAAATATGCGGCGTCTTACTTAGTGGCAAGGCGCGGGATACTTCATTACCAAACTAAAATGGCATTGAGCGCAACATGTTGGCAGGTAGAGTAATGAGTTAATGACAGCCAATTAGGCGCTCTGTATAGTACCATCGCAAATAATATGTACCTACTTTAGCATTTGATACTGTTTGTATTAGGTTGCAGTTCGAATCTTTGTTCATGTTTTTTTCGTTCTAAATTATTAGTTCTTATAAAAATGTCCATACAAAGTCTCCCGTTTTTATTGGTCTTGCGTGCAAACGCAGATTCAGTGTTAAACAATTAGTCCTTCTGCTTAAAAGCTGCACGGTGGAGTACAAACAGCATCACACTTAACTGACCATCGACAGACCATATGCCGTTGCGATAGGGATTACATTTGGTCAGTTAACGATGTTGGCGATGGTACACCCCCAAACGGGCATATTTCACAGCGCCCCAGCGGCCTGAGCTACCACCGGCTTAAGCACACCCGCAGTTGTAGTTTACTGAAATATATCTACTGTGTAGTGTGAGGATTGTCTTAATGTCATACTTTAAGCACTTTGAAACAGTCTTGTTGTTAGTGCTTAAATATAGGGTGAAATCGGGGCCACGTTGTTGTTGTGTGTGTTGTGCAAGCAATCAAGGCGTGATACAGAAACGAAAGATGAACCTCATGATGGTAGGTAATGGTAATTTTTCCGTCAACAATATTGATCATTTCAGATGATAAGTGGAAAAATAAATTTTGGCGTACAAATTGGTCACCCCACTCAAAGTGACATGTCGTTTTCCATACATTGTATGTCAAAACTAATACGGTAACCATGATTTACTCACTTAAACATTAATTTTACTTGAAAAATAAAAATTTTAAATACCTACTATCGGTTTTGATCAAATACTACCATATGAAAATAGTGATCAGTTACAGAGTCAGAAAAAGTGGTTCAGGATTACGACCCAAATTTCACCCTGTATACGTTGATACAAGCTGTTGAATTGAAAGTAGTGTATTTGAGTATTTCTTTTGATTATTTAGACCATCGATCATAACATTTTCCTCACACTTTATCATCGTAAATTCTATAAAGTTTTTCTTTCATGAATGATTAATAATATGAACATTTTATAGAAGTAAATTAAACCTACTTTTTCACCCCCGTTTGTCAACGGCGATGTAATGATTTATTAAGATTTATTGTTTCAACTAATGGTGCAAAAGCAATCAAGGACTGGATGCTTTATCTTCTTTTATTAACTATTTTGTATGGTTTCAACTTACTCCCTTACTACATATGTAGTAACGGAACATCCATATAACTCGATACTCATCGACTTGAGAATGTATTTTAACAGAAAAAAGAAAGGCCAAATCAGTTTAGAGTTCCATTGGAAATTTTTTGACGCATCTGCTACATATAGATTAAAAATAAGACTATTTTGAATGCCCCGCTATACCTACTCAGGTGCACAATCGCACACAACGTCAAGTTACTTGTTCTTTTTCCCGACATGCATCATAAAACTTTCAAAAACCCTCAATAACATTGTTATAATTACGATTCAATAAAAAGCCATCTATTCAAAACCTACCGTGGAAGCAAATAAAACTGTACAACCGTAATATCACTTGCATATTCACAAACTACGCCATTTAAATCCACTGCACGCGCAATCCAACCCTGAAACATAAAAATATGGTTATGCATCGCTTGCTTGGAACAAGCGTCGCACCCCGTTCCTGGCTCACGGCAATTTAAACTTTAACACAGTTATGGAAAGTTCTAGTTTCCTACGATAGTTGGGAGTTTTTGCCCGTTATTTTGAGCGAGAGGAACCGGCTGAACAGTTGCGGTTTTCTACATCCTAGTTGTATTTAACATTCACGAGTGGACTGCCGTGAAAACTACATTTTTAATGCAACACGGACAAGTCGTAAAAGCTAGGGATACACGCACAGATGTGCCCGCCGGATTTGTCCGACGGATGTGCCCGGCGGACAAATCCGTGCGTGTATGGCGCGAATTGGACACGGATTTGTTTGCGGACACATCTGAATAGCGCCATACACGAACGGATTTGTCCGCCGGGCATATCCGTCGGACAAATCCGGCGGACACATCTGTGCGTGTATCCCTAGCTAAAGTCACATGTGTTGAGTAATTTCAGGGTGCGATTTGTTAATAGTTTATTTGCAAACATACTCTATATTATATTTAAAAAAAATTGTGCATAGTTGTACCTACTACATTTACCATCATTACATCCATCACCCTCTTTTCGTTTGTCAGCCTCCCAAGAATTGTGATCTTTGAACGTCAAGGGAAATGTAGGGGTCCTAGATTTGCCTAGAGGGAGACTAGGACCGATTAGACCAGATTTTTTAGCATTCTCATTTACAGAAAGATTTTTTTTCTGGTGGTACTTAGTTAGGTACTGCGTAAAACTACGAGTAGGTAGTTTAGGTGACTGTAAAGAAGTGTGTCAGCTCTTTTCAGTCATCAGTTACAACGCAGCGGTAGTTTCAAGCAATTTAAAGTTCTTAAAATGCAATTACACAATCAGCGCTTTCGCATCTCGGTAGTCTGCAGTTACTGGGCACGGGGTGTGGGAGACAATTTTATATTAAATTTTACTTTATTATTCAGAAGTTGCGCAGGATCGGGATAGGTGGCGTGCTCTCTTTTCGGAGGCCAAGATTCTCTTTGGATCGTTGAGCCAAAATAGTTAGTTAGTTATTTTATTATTCAAATAAGTTATACAACATTACAGTACCTAAAAAACCAAGGCACTGTGAACTACAAACAATTAACATTACAGAAATACTTAAAACTAGTTGAATGAAGCGATGTAACTGCGTGGCTCCGTTGCGTCATCTGATTTGGGGTAGGATTCGGCAGAGTGCCCCGGAACCGCCGAAACACGACACCCTTCTCACAATGCTCTTGAGCTCGTTTGCTGACACTGGTTTGTAATAGTTTGTATCTAGTTTTATATAAAACTCGAGTTTTGGAGTCCTAATTTTGTAGACTCGTCTCAGATAATTGAGGGCTCCGGGAACTTAAAGACTCCGAGTCCGAATCTGAAGTCGAGTCGTGTGAGAAATGAGTAGTTTTTTCAATAGCCTAAGGTCGCAGTTAACAGTTGCCAGACCTGGGGTGTCTGAGACAATGCTCTTGATATTAACATGTAAAGTTAGTGAGGGGGCGTTCATTAATTACGGCATAGATTATAGGAGATTTTTCAAGTAAAATCACGTCTTATATTCTGACACTCGTCTCTCCCTCACGCGAGATTCGGTAAGATTCGGCTCGACCTCGTCCCTCCCCTAAACGCCTCACGTAAATGGACGCTCCCTAACACCTCAGTACACAGATCATGTATTAAATTTGTTATAAGCCAAAACCCGGAGTCTAGACGCCGTGACGCGTGCCTTGAACAATATAGTTGAGTGTTGTCTGTTAAACCTGACATGGAGAGGGGGTGGTTTAAGCTAACACAAGAACAACTTTTAGTTATTTCAGTTTAGCTTTTCATCTTTCACTGTTCTGGTTTTACCATATTGTTTCTTTTTATGTCCTTAAATTATATTAGCGCTTAACTGTTAAGCTTATTTTAAAATCGGTATATAATAAGATATTGTGCATTTTTATTCTGAAGCAAAAATATACTGTAACGCGTGTCTTTAATTAATTGATGTTTAAGTTAATTAACATTAGAACCAGTTTTAGTGATTCCGAATAAAGTTTTTTTATTATTTTGCTACCTATACGGTCCCAGTTAAGCTGCTTGCCATGTAAAGAAGATATTGAAAACAACATCAAAACAAGTTTTTTGATTTTTCCGGATATAGGTTTTTTTTTTACTATAAATCTTGAAAGATTCGTAATACTTATATTAAAACGTAATTCACAACCAAATACCACCAAAAAGCTTTGATAAGTTGCCTAACTAAAATATAGTATTATTTTACCGAATGACGTTAGGTATAACACAATTCCTGTTAAAAGTAATAAAACTTTTAATTAACTTTTCTTTTTACTTTTTCTTTTCTTTTTTCTTTTCTTTTTTTTATGTTTATAGGCAGAGCTTAATAAATCTTAGCTAAGTTTCGGAGTAATTACGATACAATTCGCCGATTTTCATTTTAGGTATATTATACTACCTTTCAGATATAAGTATGTATACCTCTATCGCCAAACGTTTACGTGGTAATTTCAAACGAAAACGAGAAAGGCTTAAGGTGTAAATGTAATAGAATCTATAGAATCTTTAGCAAATCTCGCCAATAGAAAAGACCACTAATTCCTCGTATAGACAAACTGGAACTTTTCAACGCTGAATGAAAACGGATTTGAATGAGTCTGCCATTCGGCCAAATCGGCGATTAGTGGCAAAAAGAAGATCCATCGCTTGCGGTGCACGGCAACCGGCGACGGACGGGGAGGATTACTGCACGGCACGGCGCCGGACGGGGAGGATTACTGCACGGCACGGCGCCGGACGGGGAGGATTACTGCACGGCCCCGCGTGCCCGGTATTGCCTGCGTACTCTACTCTAAAAATCGGGGATCCCTGTCCCTCAATCCTGGCCCGACCACGAGACTATAATGAAATTTAATGATTGCACAAATTCATAATATTTTAGGTGCTATTTAGTGTTCCTAATCCCACGAATTTGTGCCGCGTAGTTTTCAAGTTATCACGGTATCTGACCCTGACTGACTGACCCGACTACTTATACCACTCCAACAACGAGATTTGGTAAATTCACAAATTCATTGTTTTGTAGAAGCAGGTTAATGTTATGTAAACTACAAATACTACAATGTGTTCGGGGTCGGTGACCAGTTGTATACTATACAATGTTGTTCAATGTTCAAAACCCATTTTCATTTAGGTTTGCATTATGCTATAAGTGTTACCAGTAGCTAATACTTTGTCAATAACTAGTGCACACAACACGAGCGGATTATGTAAACTACAAGCTCGCATTCGGCGGGTTAGTGGTTCTTTAGCCGGTGTGTTGGCACTTCGCCGTCGGTAACCAGATGTTTAAACCTACAGATAACACAATAATTTGTTGAATGCTCTTCTTTTAGGTTTCTTTTCTATAATGTGTAATAGAGTTGGTACTGCACGTGGCACTGAGTCATTAAACTTTAAGAAATATACAAGTTGTAACAAACATGTTGGTGACACTGCACGTGGCACTGAGTCATTAAACTTTAAGAAATATACAAGTTGTAACAAACATGTTGGTGATCCTTTTAAGTGTTGGTATAATATTCTAATTATGAAAAACTACTTTTTCGCGATAATAAAAAATCGGTTTTATAGGGAGGGCTGCCTGTTTTTTTTCGCTTCCAAAAAATTGTTCTTCTACTTTTTTTTTGTCGTAATACGATACCAATTATGCCCTTAAACGGCTTAAACGGATCACCAGTATTTTTGTTACATCTTGTACATTCGTAGTACCTTAATTACTCTTTGAAAACTAAGCCTTTTGCGTACGCCATTTATTCATTATACTTGCGTATTTTTTTTATTTAAACTTGGTTTTGATATTTAGTTTTACGCAATAAAAAAAAGTATTATATGCAGAAAATCGGAAAGTTCTAGGTACTTGGATTGTCCGTAGAGCTTTTATCGTGGCAGATACAGATCCGTTTAGTACAGTTGCCATCAAGCAAGTTTTAGATACAGAACACGCACTTTATCGCCTTGACAATAGAGGCGTTGTTCAGATATTGTTTGCCACCTTGGCCGCTCCGATATACCTGATGGCGACTGTACATAGATCCGACCATGGATATACATAAGTAATCCACTTATATGGACGAGGAAATGTAAATTCTGAAGAGAACGGGAAACTTTGCTGTATAAAGTCCGTGTTATGCGAGATGAGACTGATTTAATTGTATACTTTTCCTCCACCCAGAAACTTATCCAACATTGTAACAATTCTTATCAATTCGACCACATTGTTGTTTTGCATCAACGGAATTTTATACTAGTTGTTGCAAAATCGATAAGGTTCGTATTTATTTTAACAACAAAATCGTTACGGGAAACATTCGAGCTTTTCAATATCAATACATTTTTTTGGGCAGAGCTGGGGGCCGATTTTTGACAGCCGGACGATCGAATTCAAAAAATTCAAGCTCGAAAATAATCGCACACAAAAGTTTGTAGACAATTTTTTCGCATGGAATTAATAGTTTAAATAATCATTATTTTAAATTTCTATCGCTTTTATTTTTAAAACATAATTTCATCGTTTTATTCAGAGTTTTAAATGCCACTTTCGAGTGCTCGAATCTCAAAAATCACCCCCCTGAACTCCGTAACAATAAGGTCGTGTACACATATATTTTTGTTAAAAAATCGCTACGATGCTTTGGAAACCGACTAAGTAAGCAACTTAGAAGTTTGTAATGACTATACCGCTATCTGTTAGGTACCTATTTAAACGATTTTATTTTTGACAGGAGTGTTACAAATTCCTCGTTTTAATTTCATATTCAAGTACAGTATTATCAATTACCTATTTTATATAACCGCGCCGCTTGAACGCAAAACATTTCATTAGCCAAGTCGAAAGCGTCTGACGTTAATTAAATTTCAGCATATTTACACGATATTGTCTTTATTTTTAAGCCGTTGTCTGTTGTAATCTGAGCCATAACACCGTAACAACTATACGTAAATGCAGGTCTCGCTGATGATGGCAATTTTGTGGCGAAGCGATTAGTAAACGTTATGAAATACTTATTTATATAAAACAGGAGACTCATTTGAACTTTAATCATCTTAGCTTGATTTATATTTAATTAACATTAGCTTTTGCCTGCAACTTCGTCCGCGTAATGAAATGATCTAACCTCGCTCCGGTCATCTTGCTTACTAAATACTTCCTTACGATTATTTCAAATCCTTTGTTAGTATAATCCGGGCAAAAGGGCAGGTGCTACATATAGGTATGTATGCCTGGTTATATTATGTTAGGTTTGGTATAATGTGATCAAATTTTCGTGCAAATCTTTTAATTCGTTTTTGCTTGAAAGAGAAACAAACATCCAAATAGTATGTTGTAAGCACAAAAACTTTCGGATTAATAATATTAAGTAGGTATTGTAGATTTAGGTACGCGTGGTGGATCTCGTTTGTACTACTGCTACTCATACATAATAAAATCAATCATGATCATATATTTAAGAGCTAGGCTCTTGTCGGTGGAGCAATTTCCATGCCTGTCTGTCATTTGCCTTCTCCTTTACAGCCTGATAGGACACGACGTTTATTTTTTCCTTTACTTGATCCATGTATGCTCTCCTTGGCTTTCAAAATCAATATCAAATCAATATAATTGGTATGCGGCTTCAGCGCTACCAATAATTTATTGTTGAACGAAATACGGCTGATTACTCCCGCCTAAATTCGACTTGGTTGACTGGCATATTATAAAGGAATCGTAAATAAATCAGTCATTTTAATTAAATTGCTAAGCCGTATTTTAAACGAGCAAATAATAAATAATGGTAGATATAGCGAGTTAATTAGGTGTGGAATCTAGCACTGCGGGATGCGTGACGTTAATGTTGGATGACATAGATTATTGGAGGTGGCATGCCCGGGCTATTACTATTTACCACATTTCTGTTACAAAGCATTAAGCATTTATATGTTACTTGTTTGTATTAATTATTTATCTAAGCTAATTAATTAAGGTTATAAAATCATCCTCATAGAGCTCGTCCCGGCTTTTTGCCACGGCCCTAGTGAGCCGCTCTCTCGGCAACCCAGTCCTAGCGAATTGGCGTAGACACTAGTTTTTATTAAAACGATTGCCATCGGACCTAGCCTAGCTAGGCCTTGTTTGGGTCCGGTTCGCTTACGATGTTTTCCTTCACCGAAAATCGACGGTAAATATCAAATGATATGAATTTCGTACCTACATAAGTTCCGAAAAACTCAGTAGAAGGGCTTGAACCCGAGACTTCCGGATAGAAAGACTGGTGACATCTTACTGCTAGGCCAACAGAACTTCATTAAGCTTATGACATTTTGAAAATATATAGGTATTTGAAACGAGTAATGCTTTTTTCAATTGCATTAAAAACAGCATTATTATACATTATATGCGTAGTAATAAGGCTCACGACATTCAGACCTACTCTTTGATGCCAACCACCATTGAATAAGTACCTACGTACCTATCTCCAGCATTGCATAGGCGAGTCCCGCCTGTCCTGCTGGGGTGATATATTACAACCGTTAATCTATGGTTCAAGAGTTAAAAAGAGAGGGCAAACTTATTAAAAAGTTCAATCTTTCGCTCTTACACTTATTACTTTTAAAATTGTATTCATAAAGATAAAAGATCACGGCACTGAATTAAACTATGAATTTCGAGATTTTAATACGGTCAACTTTCAAGTTGTTTGAAATTGAAGTATTTCAGTGTTTTATCTACTTTGGATGTTTAAAAGGAATCATTATTTTAAAGCTTTATAGTATTCGTGCGGATTAGCAGTCGCCATCAAATCGTTGAGGCCAGGGTACTCACAAATATCTGAAAATGTGCTTTACCGCCTTGACAATAGAGGCGTTGTTCAGTTCTGATATGTGACCACCTTGGCCGCTCCGATATATCTGATGGCGACTCTACTAAAAGCAATCAAGCTATTATAGTTATTTCTTAAGTAATCCTATTATTTAACTAAAATTTGGAATTTTAACTAGTCAAGCCTCTGCTCTTCTACAGTGAGCTTTTTTTGACGATTCCAGTATGGGATACTGCCATACCTACAGTATGTGAGCATTTAGAAGAACCTTCGGGAATCGGCGATGACACACGAAGGTAATATTGCTGTTCTGCTTTTTCATGTGTCACTGTTGATTGATACCGGACGTCTCTTCCTAAAACTGTAGGTTCTTCTAAAAACTCACGCACTGTATATTCATATAACCTCTTTGAGTGAGTGACATCCAGTATCTAATAAAAATCTACAGACTTTCTAGGTCCTTAGCCATATTTTTGTTATGGATTGTTAGTGTTTGTTAAATTTTATAAAGTATTCATATTCTAAGCTGCCTCGTCTCCTTCCAGGCCCATTTATAAGAAAAAGATTTCGTCTAATAATATTAGTTACAAGTTGTTATGCAATTGGCCCCTGGTCAGTATTCAAGACTACGAAAGTGCTTTCAAAATCAAAATATTAAATGTTTACAATAACAATTTGAAAGCTCAATCGTTGAGTGACACGTTCACTGAGTGACGCGTATACATGCACTAAATATCTTGCCAGCCTAGGCTAGAAAGTACATAAATAAAATCCCAACTCAGCGGCGAAATTTGAAACGATGAATCCGGTGTTACATCGTTCATTATCACGCCCAAGTTTTTCCATTATCAAAAGAGAAGATAATGTTAGAAGCAGTAGGTAATTAATTTACCACACGAGTATGAACACACTCTAGCAAGACAAACAGCCACCATTTTGAAAATGTTAATTAATTTATGATAGTTTGTTACGGTTTCTCAGAATGAAATATGCGGGGTCAAATTAGTTGCCGTGCCAGTTTCACGGGAATTGCGAGAGGTTAGAATAATAACTATATTAATTACCCTTACTGGAGGTTACTTACATATTACACATTGAAAATTAGGGGTAATATTTTAAAGCTTAGATCAGTATTTAATTTAAAGTTTTGTCAACAACATGTTTAAGGTATTGTTACCTACTCTTGTCTCTATTTATATGTTTTCGATTTGTACAGGTATACATATATTATATGTAGTAGCTTGTGCAAAGAAAAATGACCACGAAAAGTGAAGCAAGCCCGCGTGTAGATATCAAAAATAACAGGTTAATGAAAATGCTCAATTTTCTATGGTTATCCACAAACAAAACCACATTTTTATTTCTCTTGAGTGTATTAAATGACGGCAAACAAACAGTTGCTCAATCGGTCGAAGTGCGCCGGAGTGTTTTAATTTCCTGTTCTAACTTGGGCTGGACGGCAACAAAGGTCGGTTTCCTGGCTCCTACGCGTTAGCTGAATAAAAATGTTAGAAAAACAATGAATAAATCAATTATCTTTACTATAATTTTTTAATTTAGACTAGGGGTGGTAATACGTGTATGTTGAAAATGGTTTATTTTTTATTCAATTTTGAGCCAGTTTAGAAAAAGCCTTAGGTAAATTTAAACACCTTTTTTAAAACTTACGAATTTTTTATATTTCAACAGATAAATTCGTAAAACAATCGTACTATATTTTCTAAATAAATGGCTTCAATAGCACGAACTATTTATTGGTACAGTCGGCAGCAGAAGTTGCTAAGCGGGTGAGGAGTTCAGAATTACCTTCGGACGCTGTTTTCTTAACAATAAAGTCATGCCAAGGGTATTTAGAACACCTCACCCTCTAACTACTTCTGCTGCTCACTGTATATTTGTTGCCAAAAAAAGAAACAAAATAGCAAACTTTAATGTAAAATTCTACAACCAGTAATTAAAATATTCTCTCAACAAAACCAGAGCTTCTCCAACTTTAGTGTAACTACCCACCCAGATCACTGACCCCTCAGTAAATTAAAAGTTATGTAGGAAGAGAGAAGTCGGGGGAGCTATTATTGGCACCTGCCGACGGGAGGTACAAGCCTATAAATTGACCGAATAGTTGTTTGTACGTGGGAAATGCCAGTTGCAGTGGCTGGAAGGTAGTGTTAGGCTAAGTTGTATACTTATTTGAACTAATCTCTCTAGTAGTCTGGCGATACAGCGAGGAATTGCTGCCAGCATCTTTGCACCTAATTGTTTTGATGTATTTTAGTTTTAACGTTTTATTAGTCTATTTTGCAAGTATACTTTATAATTTATTTTTAGTATGCATTATATTCTTGTACCTACCTTCTTAATACAGCTGGAAGACGTTCTGGAAGTAAGTTATTCAACGTTTCGCTGTGATCTTAAAGAATATTGCTAAAATGCTACTTACATAAATAGCTTACAACAATTCAAAATGAAGGCGCAACGTGTCTGTGCGTACCATCGGATTCATGATTGCATACCCAATTTATGAAAGAATTCATTGATAAATTGGGTATGCAATTATGAATCCGATGATACGTAGATACCTGCCCGAGTTGGTGTGCCGCATGACGGCTGAAAGAAGCTTGGGATCGTTCGACAATCTAATTACAAAAATTGGTATTGGCACTACTTTTTACGAAATCAACTGCCATCTAATCTTCCAACCCGGGAAATCAAATAAAGCAAAAAAAATATTGGAAAGAATTACATTATTCTGTAGATGCTTTCGTTTCCACAGACATGTTCACTGAATATTCGTTATAGATTTTATAAGTTAGGGCCGGTTGCACCAAACTGTCTGTGAACCTAAACGTAATCGTAAAAAAATCTTGTATAAAAAGTTTGACAGTTTTCTATGGGATGACAGCTCCGTCGCCATATTTAACGTGGATGAGTCTATTAATTGTGCGTGGTGCAACCCACCCTTATATTAGTCGCTAATGTGATTGCACTCCTGATCATGCTGGACAGCGCTGCTTAAAGTATTCGATATAATACAGGGTGTATTTTAGTTAGGTGCCTAAATGATTGATTCACGTTAAATTTATTTAGTACTCGTGCTTGTTGAAAATTAGCTTTATTTTGCAAAAGAATTAGGTAAGTATTCATAATTATTTCTGTCATAAGTTACAAAATTAAACAATTTTATGTTGCTAAAACTCACAGCCCCCATAGGATTATGCTGTGTTGGCTTCTTAATTTGCCCCTTTTGATCTGTGTACCTATTCAGTTTATGTTCCTACTTATAATTGAATCTTGTTTTGATTTTGATTTTCTATTTTCATCAATTTACCTTTTCAGGTGTGCAATGTCTATTAACGTTGTAAGGTTACTAAAAGCGGTATTAGACATTGCAACCTGTAGGGCCCAATCTGTCATGTTGGAAGGTGTAATTAAAGGTAGGGCCTGTAGGGAGCTGAAGGAGGGGAAGGGAGAGGCAGGGTACACAACAGATTGGGCCCTGCAGGTTGCAATGTGTAATAGCCGTTTAAGGTTTAAGTATAACCTATACATTCGATATACCTACCTCACGCTAAAATGTTAACTTCGAACATTATATTAGAGTATTAACAAGTCTATTCTTAAATAGAAACATTTTTTTTTCAATCCCGGTAACTAAAATTACAAACTTATATTTTTTAAGTAGTATACTTACTAAAATATTAAGGTAATTTAATAGAGAATAAGAAATATCTTGGGGGATATAAATGGCAGTAAAAAGGCTCGTATAAAAAATCTCATGAACTATTCTACTTTATAACCCGGAAAGTTTGAGAGCCCTGATTTAGTAGCAACATCAGACTAATGGCCAGTTTTCTTACAGGATTTACGTTTCGTTTTATTCTGGGCCCTGCGGCGGGTAAACGGTAATAGCTCCTTTTTATATATACTTATTAGTGAACTCCATTATATGGTTTACGGGTAAGTATTTACGATAATGACGTAAAAATGCAATATAAAAATAAAGAAGAAATAAAGTAATTGTTAAATTTTACATGAAAATTATCTATTATATGATATGATTAGTACCTGATTGGCTATTTTGAGGTAGTTATATTGAATTTTTACTTAAGCGTATTTGCCTTTTTCAGAGAACATTAGACAATGTTCTCTGAAAAAGGCAAATACGCCTATAAAAAATAAAATGGGTTGTGAAAACGGAAATGCAATTGTGTCATTTTAGCAGATGGTGAGTGAAATTTCTAAAATTATATTGTACAAAAAGTTAAAAAGTATGTTGAAATATAAAAGCGAAAACTTATATATCATGCTCACAATTTTTTATATCATTTTATGATTGTTTTATAGTATTGTATATATCTTATTCTTAAAATGTAAACACTGCTTCAAAATTGGCACAAAATAAAAATAAAAACCAGATAATGCACGGCTAATTTTTTTCCGGACTGCTTATAATTTTTTACTTTAAGGGTCAGGCGCAAAAATTATGCGGTTTCCTCGCGAGCATTCTGTATACTCAGCTAAAAACTCCGTACAAGGCGGGAATAAGTTGATAACTCGAGATATAAAATTGAAGAAATTAGAACCGTCAGATTTTTTTTAAAGTAAAATTTTCCTCAATTTATTCGCCGCGACTTGTCAAGTTCTTCCCGCCATGTACGGAATTATTCAATGTCAATCAGATATTACTTATCGAATGTCTGAATTAAGTCCATCCACCGCCCCTTTTCTATAAATAAATATCTGATATAAGCAATATAAGTATAAAATTATTTAAAAATCTGACTATATTAAAAAACCTCTAAACGCTTTACAGTTGTAATCAATACCAAACAATTCAAATTACACTTTTAAGACAAAAACCTCCATAACTTCCCCATTTACATTCCTTCCTGAACCATCTCGTATCTCGGAGCATTGATGATTGGTTTCTGCCAGGTTTACATTAATTTAGCAGCTTCACGACGATGTAGTCATATCAAAAATCATAAATGTTCAATATTACGCTCCTCTAGAGCCCTATCGCGAACATCGAAAATATAAATTTCGTTATTTACCTCTCTATCTAGAATATGCCAGAGTGACAGAGAGGTGGAAGACAAAATGTAGATTTTCGATGTTTGTAGTAGGCCCCCTTGAGCTGGGAACATTTTAATATCTGGGGTACAGGTGCCTCTTCTGCCCCGCTGGCAGGAGATAGCGGTAACGCGTTTTATTAAAACTTCAACTATTCTAATAAATTCTATGTAAATTTTCAGTTCGTCTGAGTCTGAGTTATTGTCGATTTTAGTTTGTTTACACAAGCTAAGTGTTGTCCACTACGTAACATACTACCTAATGATGATAGGACATCATAATTAAGTCCTGGGGTGCTTCTTATTTTTGAAAATTTTGCGGGGCTACTTCCTCATTGTGTTCTTTGGCATTAAAGATGTAATTCTCCTACTTAAGAGAAAAAAAATATGTCATATAAATTAGCCTTATTATTATTAACGTTCCGTCGCTTTTTGAGTGCTTTTTGTGTGAGTGACTGAACTCGGGAAAAAATCGTTTAATTAAGTCAAAAAATATCAATTTCTCATCTTCGAAAGCCTTATATGATCCGTTATGAAAAAAAATCTGCATCAGCTTGTGAATTACACCATCTCTTAACTAATTCCTCCCCCCAAAGTATAATTTTCAATAACAGGTGCGCTCAATGTGAACGTAGCCGTTCATTATGGATTCCTGATAATTCACCTTTTTTACCAAAAATTCCTGGATTCTTAATGATTATTTCACGAGGGCTTATAAAGTTCCCGAGGTTAATTAAACGACCATAATTATGAGACCGCAGCCGGGGGGTTATAATTGTATTGAATTATACGAAAATTCAATTGAGATTTCCTAATAATATTCGAAGGATTTGATTATTGTTATCTGATGAGGGGAGAGGAAATTGATAGCAGCTTTCTAAATAAGATATTAATGTATAGATAATCAATTAACGAAGCTACGAGAACATAAAATGGAAATACTGAGCTTCGTTTTATAATCTTGATTAAGTATCAAATTAATGGAATATCTAGATCTAAAATTCTGCAACATTGAGCCCTCTCAGTGGGAAGGTTTGGCAGCACAGCGTTCTGAGTGGCGCAGGTTGGTGCAGGACAAAGTAAGCGATTTCGAAGAGCAGCGTAAGGTTGACCTCGACGCCATACGTGACGAGTTGAAAGCACGCCAGCCTGCTACCATTCACTACCACTGCGTGGCTAGTGTCCTCACGTGCCCTCAATGTGCACGGGGGTTCACCTCGAAGATCGGCTACGTCAGCCATCTTCGGGCGCACGAGCGCCGAATGATTAACTAGGAGTTGAAGTGGTCGCCTTGGTCGAAATCGGCCGGAAAGAAAGATCATCATCTAAAATTCTACTAGCCTAAATTGCAAATGTCACTTGCCCACTTTAATCTAAAATCAGTTTACTAATATGCACTGAAATTACGCATAGTTTTAGAGAAGCTTGACACACTGAATTATATCTTCGTAGCTTAGAACTGCAAAGTCGTAACTGGCAAGACTTTCGTGCAAATGTACGTCGTTTTAAAGTGGGAACATGGTAATTATGCAGGCTCAGTTTCCTTAAAGCCTGTGTTTTGGTGCACGAGCACGTTGCCTGTGAAGTTTACACCGTGACATTACATGGTTAGAGCTTAAGAGAGGTGTTTATGAAGTCATACTGGAATATTATAATCGAGAGTTTTAAATATAATACTTCAAAGGAATGTTTACCCAGGTCATTGTATTTATGGTAATGCCCTTTCATGTCAGTCACACATTCTGTCACCCAATAACTAGTAGTCTGTCTCGAACTGAGAACTTGCGATTTACTTGGAAACGAGTTGACCAATTGAAGATTTTTTTCTCCTTCTAAGTCCACAACCCCTTGATCGATACAGCTCATAAACGAACTCTTAAATTGTATGTATCTCTGCTACAACCCCATCAAACTTTATAAATCTCAGAAAACCGTTACTAAAGTTATCTTCGGACAAACTCTCAAAATTAAAAAGCCATCGAAATGCCGAACGTCCCAGTAGCCAGAAGTTGTTTGTAAGAACTCGCTTCGCTTGCGCTCCGCCCGTTCGATAATTGCCCTGTAATGTTTTACTTGTCATTTTTTGCACTCAGCATTCAAGAGATAAAGAGCGCGTTTCCTAGATGGTGTGGTGAAAGATAACTTTCTCACGTCACTTAAAAAAAGTAAATCTGATGGAACAATCATATTTTCTAAACGC
Source organism: Pammene fasciana (assembly GCA_911728535.1). Lineage (NCBI taxonomy): Eukaryota > Metazoa > Arthropoda > Insecta > Lepidoptera > Tortricidae > Pammene > Pammene fasciana. The sequence continues at coordinate 13,894,400 of OU452287.1, forward strand.
ATTTTTAGCAGCTCCAAGTCAAGTTTAAATCTTTATGAAAGTAAAGTGGTCTAAAGATAATCCAATTTATTTTACGAGGCTCGGTGGAATTCAATTTATTTCCTTAGCTTTTTGGGGCTTGGAACGCAAAAATCAACTAATTTAAGATTTTTCCGACGTAACATGAAATAAAAGAAAATTTCTTATTAAAACAACAGGTTTACTTTATTAATTTATATGATCTGCTTTTTAAACTTCTATATATAAACATGTTGTCTTTACAAATAGTTAAGTATTTACTTTTAACAATGTCATAATTTATCATCATCATGGTTTTTTACAACATTTTCCGTATGTAAAAACAGCTATACAATATTTTAACTTTGGTACATTTATTAGATAAAGAAACTTTGCATACGAAAACTTTCGTACAGTTGACGTCAAAGATATGTTTACACGTTTGCACCTAACTCCGTTCTAATAAGGTGCAAAACTGTAAACATATCCTTGACGTCGACTGTGCTTATAGTTCGTTTTTTTTAGATTAGAAAAAAGTTGAAAGGCGCATGTACAGTGTTCTTTATCAGGCACGATACGGCATGATACATGTCACAAGTGTCAAAGTGCCAATGCGGCCAATAAAAAATATTTAAATATATTTGTAAATGTTAAATTTAATAATATTAATTCTTTTACAGTATTGTAATAGTAGTCATTATTACGAAATAATTTATTCTTATCATTGTTAATGTTTTAGTGAATGTTGCACAATAAAAAACCTGGAGAAAAAGAGGTGGTGGCATATGGTTTTCGATTTATAACGTATGCGTGTGTCAGTGTCAGTTTTTCAATTGTCATGTGTCTCTAACGTGATAATCAAAACGAAATCGTGTTTTTATTGCTGTTATGGATTATAATCTGCAAATTGTCATTATTTATTTACAAATGTGAACTCTTCATCATGTTAACTAATCGTTTGTTGGTATGCTTGCAGTGTGTTTAATTGAACATTCAAACAAAACAGGTTAGAACAGGTTGGCAACTTCTGTTTCTATGTTTACTAAATTTCTAATCTCAAAAAAAAAAACGAAATATAAGTTGATTGCCTTGTCTTACATGTCTCGGTTACTCGCCGCAGATTCGCACTCGGAGGAGAAATTCGCTTCTATTATTAGATATAAATTTAGGAGACACATTAATTATTTGGTCGTAAATCTACTACTCTGGTACTAAAATGAATGAATATGTGGTACTTATATTTCCTCACAGTATTCGTGAAAAGCACCATCTAATGTCTAGACCAGAAACGCTATGATGACCTCGTATATTCGAGGGATTCCCTAAACGGGTCGGCTCTCAAACTCACTCGTCCATCTTTAAGCGATTTCCAGAATCTCCAACAATATATTGTAGTAGGTGAACAACAAGGACTAGTAGTAGAAGTAGAAAAGTAGCAGGTCAATGAACCAAATTTTTCGTGTACAATGTTGTAACTTTAAAGCTACACCGAGGAGTGTTTCCCCGTGATGACGCCTGTAGTCTTGTTGTATACTAGCTCTCTGTGGCCGCCATTGTCTGCTCGCTCCCCATCTGTCCCCAGCAGACCTTTCTTGTCCCTGAAACACGAATAATATTACTTCAACCTCGTTTGTTTATGTAATATTGGGGGCAAACAAGCAGACGCATCTCCTGGTTGTAATGCTGGCCATACACGATCATTCCTATCGTCCAATCGGCATGACGCTACCGATTGGATCAGTTAGAATTGACCGTGTGTGGGGTCCAATTGGCATGAGTCATGCCAATCCACTCCCACACACGGTCAATTCTAACTGATCCAATCGGTAGCGTCATGCCGATTGGACGATAGGAATGATCGTGTATGGCCAGCACGATTATCGTCGCCCTGCCTGCATGACCAGTGAAATCACAAGTGCATTGCCAGCCTCTTAGGTTCCCACCTCGCTCAGTCATTCACTACTCAGTATGCTCTTTTTTAAAGGATCTTTAATCATATAATCAATCAGCCCTTGTGAAGACAGAAGCTATACATCGACCACATTGGGGCTTCCAAACCTGATACTTTTTTGTAGATCAATAGTCTGATCCCAGTCCTAGACCACATACAGCATTTCAAATAAGTTCTTCTTTCTATAAGCGGCACTGATATTCAATTGAAATTTTTCAGTCTGGATTAAAAGTTCTTACCTCTACCTACACCAATACCCATAAAACTTACCGAGAATTAACCGTATCATCTTTCTTCTTGTTTTTCCTGAAGAAACAGCTGGCGATGATGCCCTGCCGCCTCCAGCAGAGCAGGAGCAGGTCTAGCACGAGTAGACAGAGGAAGACCGCCACCACTGATATACCGATGACAGCGCCCGCTGAGAGGAGGCTTTCGCTGATTAGTTTTACTGGAAAGTGGTTAATTTTAGAAATAAATAATTTGTAATCACACATAAGGTAAGGGTTTAAAATTTGGACTTAAATTGAAGTTTGACCTACACATAAGAAATTATTCAGGTTTTTCTTGTCACTCCCTGGCTTAAAATGAGAAAGTTTTTAGAAACTATTACATACATTTGAATTAAAATATTTTGTGAGCGATAAATAATTAGAATTTCAATTCTAACAAACAATTTTGTTCTTCATAGTAATTTAAAATGTTTTAGAACCCACACGGAAAAAAAGCATCCGGGATATTCTCAATCTAAGACATTAGCATTGCGATTCAGCGAGGAAATGCTGCCAGCGTCCTCGGCACGGCACTATGCCACAGGGGCCGTTTTTAGAAATAGATTTTTAGTTTTTAGTATTTTTAAGACATTATTTTATTATGTTGAAAATATTTCCTCGTGACAAGTATTTATTTCCTTTAACGAAAATAAAATAAAGTTTTAAATATAACGAAGCGAATATATTCTTACAGATTTTCTAGTTTTCTATTACATAAGATAATACTTGTTTGATTAAAGTACAATCTCTCTTACTTACTCAATATACTCTTGAAACAATACATTTTTGTATTTCTATTTTAAGAAAACGTGGTTTTATTAAGCGAAGAATCATATTTTTGGTAAAGGAAATAAATAATTGTCACGAGGAAATATTTCCAAGATAATAATAATGTCTTGGATTGAGAATATCCCGGAAGCTTTTTTTGCCGTGCACGCACGCCCACGGAATAAATGTTAATGCTTTAAAATGATTTTGCTCTTTTGTTAGGTACTAAACAAATCTGACTTATACGACGAGTACTATGAACTATCAAATACCCATCAGATAAGTAAGTAATATTTTTTGCTGAAATAAAACACACATCAATGAGTTTTTTAAATATTCTTCTACAAAAAGGAACTACGGTTTTAAACTGCTCTTTAGGGTTTCGTACCCAAAAAGCAAAACAGAACCCTACGAAGGCTCCGCTGTCCGTTTGTCACCAGGCGGTATTGTATCTAGTGAACCGTGACTGTTAGACAGTTGAAATTTTTACTGATGATGTATTTCTGCTATGCGATGCTATAACAACAAATACTAAAAACCAGTTTTATTTATTTATTCATTTGGCGTTTTTATAGACAATGGTTCGAAATCTTTCGTGCACGAGTCCAAGTCGCACTTGGCCGTTTTTTTTATTAACTTCATATATAAAAATATAAATAAAGTGGGACTGGGCCAGTCATATCTGCCAGATGCCGAATGAGTTGTGAGCAAAATCATAAAGCATTGGGAGCCCAAAAACTCAAAACGGGGACGTGGAATACCTCGCCGGCGATGGCGGGATGAACTGGACTCCTTTTTGAAGGACTGGCCATACACAGCACAGGATCGGGATCAGCGGAAAAACTGAGGGAGGCCTTTGCCCAGCTGTGGGACACGTCAGCCTCCTTATAAAAATATAATATAATAATCTATTGCGAAACTAACTAATAATATAATAACATGTTCATTAGGTATACATTACCTGGCGTCCGTATTTCCTTGTACGTGTAATCCGAGTAGCCGTGAGCGTTGTGCGCTCGTATCTCGAACTTGTACGAGGCGTTCCTCTCCAATTTCTCCAGCGGGAAGGCCGTGTCGGACACGTTGTCTTTTTGGCAGAGTGTGTAGTTTATAATTTCTCCAAAAAACTGAAACATTGATAAATATGTACTTAAACTAAATCTAATTTTAAATAGGTTTAGAGTTTAAATCTGGCCTCGGACACCGGACTTCTAAAAACACTTGATAATAACCACATTGGGGTTTTTCGATTCGGTAAGCGCTTACCTTTTGGGTAAGCCAATGATGTGCTTACCGAGTTGATAGTGTTTGTAAAAACAACCGTATCAAATACCCTATCTAATACCCCTTCATTGGTAACCGGTTCCGGTCCCTGGGGCTTGGTCACTCTTTCTGAAGTATATGACATCTATTTCAGTTTAGATTTAGATTGACAAAAAATAAAAACAAATACAACTTTGATGAGAATCGTATTAGTGTTGCATTAACCTACATGATGAATGATTCCAAAACTGCGAAATGTTAGTGCAAGGGACCACTTTGTCGATTCACAAGGACACTTTTTTCTTTCACTAATAGATAGTGCATATTGCGTAGTTTAGAAAGTACTAGTAACTCCATATCGACAAAGTGGTCCATTTGTCCGTACACGGACACATATCTTTGCACTATTCCCGCCGCACGTACTCGTACAGTCAACGTCAACAATAATTATGTTTACACCTTTGAACCTTCCTGCAGGCTTATGATGGCAGAAGTTGTCAGCTGATAACTTGATATAAACCAGTATAAACCAGTTTAAAATAAGAGTTGCCGCCATGTTTATCCTTAATCTGATAACTTTGTCCATTTTCCATTTGACATCTGATAGTGGAATGATATTTTGATAATTTGACATATTGTCCATTGTAAGCACGCATGTTTTTTGAATGTGTGTGTGTAAAAAAATATCGTTTACACTATGGTTATCCACGATGAAAATCGGGTTTTCCACTTTGACGGCGCTAGCGGATAACTTGATAATTTGTACTTTTTATGACAGCAAAACTTGTTAACTTTATATAGGTGCTCATCGGATCCCGATAACAATTGTCAGGAACTTTAACGTATGAAAATTCTTTTTTTGTCGTTGATTTCTAGCAAGTAACTGGTTCTTGTAATGTAACAAAAGTTACTTTGTAGAACGTAGAATCGTTGCTTACCATGTTATTGTTTTGTGGAGTGGCGGTATTTCATTTTATGTTATGAGCAGTTGCTGCTGCCGAAGAAAAAAAAAGAAAACTCCATAGCAGAGCTAAAATGGATGTCTGTAATCCATTCGAAATGTGTGACGAAGAGTTTGGCACATATCAACATCCTCATAGCGTTAGACCCGGCATAGGCCGCGGCTCATTTGCGCCTGGGGTGCGCTTTGCCAAGGCTCAAATGACCCTAATCCCATGAAATTATCGTAGTAATTCAGTACGAAACGTATTCTTACGAAAGCTACTCAAAGGACAAACTATTCCTCATTGGGATTAGGTATGGTTTCCTCAAGATGTTTTGCTTCACCGAAAAGCGACTGGTAAAAAATGATATTTCGTACATAAGTTCCAAAGAACTCAGTGGTTTGAACCCGAAACCTACGTACCTATTGAAAGTCAGACGTTTTAGCGCCCGGCTACCAGCGCTTCAGTTTGGCACGAGTGACTGCAAACTTCATCGACACCAAATAATTAATCTAGCGCCATCTAGTAACGAGTAGCATTACTAAGGCAAGCTACTCGTTACTAGATCCCACTCACAAAGGCGCTAGGTTTGCTAAGGTAAACCACACCGTGACACCGATCCGCCGTTGCAGTCCCTTACGGACTCGGGTGTAGTCTTTCGTCAAAAAGAAGAAAGTACGATACCCGTTATTAGATGGCAATGTAGCGCAGATGTCATTTCCTCTTACATTTTGGGTAGCTCTCGTTCAAATGGCGCTTCAGACTTAGAGCCTCAAAAATTTCTTCAGACTGTGCGTCTCTATAAAATATATACCTACTCTCTGGTTCTACCGTATCTAGATACCTATTGTGCGTTGCATACTGTGGAATTATTTACAGTTTGGAGTAGAAGCCTGTCCGGAGAAAGAAGTGCCGTAGAAAATATGAGTTCCCACATAAACCACGACACTCTTCTTTCCGGACAAACTCCAACAAGAATATATTTTTAGTTTGAAATTGGGTATTTATATTAGTGTGCACATTTACCCGCATGGTTCAAAGTATGCGCCTTCCGGTTTTCCCTCATTATTTTTATTCTGCTTCGAAAATAGATAGCTAATGTTTTTATTGTTTATTCAATTTGTACCCTTATAAGTACTCAATTCAATTATTATTTTCTTGTTCTTCTAATACTTATTTTTTGCGCGGTATGAAGTTAAAGACAAAAGTGCGTGAAGTTACCCCAAATGACTCTATCATTATTTTTAGATCCGAGCATCTGTCATGTTCATCGGTAGAGGAGGTAAATAAATAATTCGAGAAGATTTTTAATGTCTCTCTTTTTCGAATTATTTTTTGCACTAACATTTAAAAAATATATAGGCCCTGTCCTATATGAAACAGACACCTTCGGTGGATTTTAACTGCTTTGGTATTCCTTCTTCCCAACTGGCGTGTAATTCTAATCTCCGTAATCTCCGTATGGATCTAGTTAAAAGGATAATGTAGCAAATTAATTAGAGGAGTCAATCAATATATTTAGATTGAGTTTCTTTTTTGTCAGGTACATATTTAGATATTCCTAAAAAAAAATATTTTACTTAATGTGTTAATTAACAAAATACCTACTAGTCAATCTAAGCATGTATCGATATTTTTTTTTGCAATTAATTTAGGAAGAAGCGGTGCTATATTCGCACAAATATGGAATAGTAGGTAATAAATAGGTAAATTTAATAAATGAAACACTGGCAGAACCGCTCTCTAACTTTTTGTCAAACTTGAAATGTATGCGTTGTTGAAGAGTTCTGTACTGATTGATCATCATCTGCAGTTCTATTCTACTTCATCAAAAGTCACCTTTTTAAGTGAAAATGCTTGATTACTAAATAAAAAACACAAAAATCACTATATGTATGCCCTAAAGATTTGAAGAGTTCCCTTGATTCCTTATGGATCCCATCATCAGAACTGCGTTTTGACAAAAACGGGACCAATACATATGTATATACTTACAACCAAAAAAAGGATTTCCATAATCGGTACGGACATGACGGAGTTATAGAGTAACAAAAATAACAAAAAAAATTTTTTCGACAATAACTTTAATAACGTTTTTCAGTTTTTCTGATCTTTATGAAATTTGTTGGGGTTAAATTTGAGAGTTGGTTTATGAGCTGGATCGATCAAGGGGTTGTGGACTTAGAAGGCGAAAAAAAATCTTCATATGGGTCTTCTTATATTGGTCAACTCGTTTACAAGTAAATCGCGTGGACTACTAGTAGTTTTCATTTGATATTTTTAAACTGTTGTAACTTCTTCGCCACTCAATATATCCTCCGCCGTATATGAAATGAAAAACATTTAATTAATGGTAAAAGTAATACTAATACACATGATCAGCCTGTGGCGTGCTATTGGAGAGTAGCGTCTCCGCGAACCTGAGTGCCCCTGGGGTGTCCTGCCGGATGGGTGGGACAGGTCCCCTGCTTCTGGCTTGCCTTAGCCGGCTGTACAGAGTGGGGTCGCTAGAGCTGCGTTCTCGAAGGTAAATGTGGAAACATAAGTGATGAGTTGGTCATATGTTTAAAGTCCAGTGACACCTCTGTACCTCCAGCCCCCGCACCAGTGTTTTCCTTGGGGCATCTTTGATGTCGCATTTTATGGGGGCCTATCTTGCAGAGGGCGAGTCACCGTCTGCCGGAAATAAAATTCGATACCGTTTTATTAGGCAGGCGTCCGGCCCATCATCTAATAACCCTGTAGTTGAGTACCACACTTTTCACCCAATAGCCTAGTACATTTTAAATTCTATTAACTCTTATCCTTCCACCATGGCGGGTGCTGTCTCTGCGTGCATCCCATGACACGGGCAGGGGCAGCATCCGTCTGGTGTACCCCTCACTTTTCATCAAATTGACGAAAGGGCCTATGCGCGTTGGCTTCGGATCCGCATACGTCTCCCAAAGGTCCGGGATACCGTTGTTCTGGTACATATGATCAAATAGGTGCTTTTATCTCTTGATGTTTTGCACACTGTGCCTCGGTGAAAATTTCAAGCTCATATATTCACACAATACATACAGACAGACATATACATACAGTCAAACGAATCCCTTTTTTCAATTTAATTTTTTTTTTATTTGTTTTTGTGGCAGCATTGTAAAACAGACATCTACTTTAATTTAATTTTGCTACTAACTGTAATATTAGACATCCATAATACTTAATATATTTTCTCATCTGTACCTAGAATATTTTAATATGTGAGTAAATTATACTTATTACTTGGCGCTGATGTATTGTGCATGCATCTCTAAAACTGAGGTTTAAGTTGAAACAAGTTTCCCTACAACTTCCTAATTATATAAAAATACGATACTTAAACTACGACATATTCTAAGAAAAATTACATACCTATAACGGAAGGACAGACGGACTAACGGACGGACTGGACAGACAGACAGATAGTCAGACATCCAGAACATGAATCTATAAGGGTTTCGTTTTTTCTTTTTGAACTACGGAGGAGGGACAGACAGATGGACAGATGAACGGAAGGACGAACAAATGGACGGACGGACGGACAGATAGACAGACAGACATCCACGACATGATATCGACAACATACAGCCAACCTCCTTTTAAAATATTGAAGTCTAAAAACTACCTATGGAAAAATCTTGCCTTTCATTCGGTATACCTACATATCTTGTTATAAATTATTGGTTGACTGGTAGAGAATGCCTTAAGGCGTTAAGTCCGCCATTTGTACCTTCTTGTATTGTGCAATAAAGTTTAAATAAATAAATAAATTATAATATAGTTCTATAATTAATATTTTGATATTTCCTTATAACACAGTTACTTACGTTACATACAGACGGACAGACAACCTTTGAAAACATCACCGGCAATTCCGAAAAATCAATATTCCTTTATATTCCCGCAGAATTCGGTTAGTTGGTTGGGAAAAAGAAAAATATATAATAAAATATTACTTAGTTATGAATACTTTTATTTATTTCCAAGTAAATAAAAAAGGACATACAACTGCACAGGTTCTTGAGGTGGGTTAGAAAAACCTGCTGTAAGTCGAAGGTAAGACAGGCGGACGGGCAGACAGACAGCAAGAGCTTAGAAATAAATAATATTCTATTTAAATTTTAAATATGGTACTCTAAATATCCAACAAACATAATTTATTTCTATTTTATTTACATGAAACGGTCATCGTTTTCCGGAGAGTTCGGTTGACATTAAGATTCATTGGATAAGATGTAGATGCAGAGTACCGTCAATGGCTACAACTTTGCCTACGATGCACAAATTTGCCTGGCTTGCAGAACATGATTTTCTTCACCAAACAGCTATATATCTTATTTTCGAGATGGCCGACTTTCTCCCAACTCCGGAATAATATATAAATAGCTGTTAGGTGAAGAAAACCATGTTTTTCAAGCCAGGCAAAGTTGTGCATAGTAGGCAAAGTTGTAGCAGTTGACGGTAGTATAAACTAAAATGCATCGGACGTTTTGATTGCTTGCATGATGTGTAAGTATAGTAATTTACAAGAGATTTTTTTGTTTACCAGCGAAGTACCTACCTAATAATACTAATGTAGGGGCGCCTTTAATACTCACTTTAATAAACATTGCTTAGTTTTACTCTTTTACGACATTCTAGTTGCACTCTAGTAGCCAAAGCCACAAGAAGTTTATATTTTTATGTGGAATTCTCTGAAAATGAAAGAAATTGATAATGAGATTAATGAGAGAACAAAATATGAAGCCACGGTATCAAGCAAAACCGTGATAAGACAGATACTTAATCAAAAAACCAATATAAAAACTTACCCTCATATTCGGGTTGTTTTATTTTGTAAAGCACTTCAGATACTTTCATAACAATTTACTCATAAGTCTCATAACATCAGCAAAATATGACATTTATCATTATATGTGATGTTTTGCAGTCAAAGGTACTATCATTGACAGTTTGTCAATAAGGCGTTACTGCCATAAAACACTTAAGAAATATAGGTACTCTATTAACAACTGCCAATGACGTACCTTTGAAAAAAACGTCACCTATTTCTACTTTGGTCATTAAAATATTGACAAGTACATACAAAAGCAATCGTGCATTGATCGTATTACCTCCATGAAGTTATCATTTATAACGGGTGTATTCTCTTTGATTACAAAGTGAGGCCGAAAGAGAAGGTTATATGTTGATGTCTCGTTTTGACTTAGGAGGTAGAGACGTCATCACTCATCAGACAATCAAAATATTAATTATATGTGTACATTTTGTAACGAGTACGAGTGAGATGAGACACTGCCCCCTATAATTATTATGCTCTCTATGGGACCCTTTTTACTAATTTTACTATAGTTTGGCCAGAGTTTGTTCCACTTCAAGCATAGACAGGGAGAATCATACTGTCTTTTTCTAATGCTACTACTCTCAGTACTAAAAAAGGGATGGGTATAGCATGTTACTCTGACTGTTACTGCGCTTTTGGTTTGCCAGACTATAGTCACATGAACGACTGTTTGCTCGGTAATAAAATAAGGTTCAACTGTGGTTAGGGAAATAGAGTAAAAGTACTATGTATCCGGTTTCTCTATTGGTCCGTGTCTTACTTTGATTATTAAACCAACCGGATGCGACACGCGCTCTCATTTCTATCGGAAAAAGCCGTCTTTGCGGGGGAGGGGAACGTCAAATGTATGCGAAACGTCAAAATAGCCACGTCAAATAAACGTCAGTCCATACAATGAGTATGACCACTGGTTATACATTTTTGGCAGAGAGGAACGCCTGTCAATGGCCACTCCGCTTGGTTTAAAGCTCTAAGGTGTCTTACGTACACACACTACCGAAAACTGTCGGCAACAAGCTGACAACTTGACATATTGTCAGGTTTTGCTGATAACTTATATCAGATTCGTATAACTTGACAGCTTATCAGACTATCAAGATATCCGCCGACAGTGTCCATCATAAGCCTGCTGATTTGTAATATGGTGCAAAAGTGTAAACATATCTTTGACGTCGACTGTATTTATTTATATTTTCGATTTAAAAACCTATCTTTACATCTATGTAAGTAGACAAATAGTATATGTACTACTCTGAAAAAAAGGGGCTACATCTACGTAATCTGCATAGCAATCTATTACATAGCATTAAGTACGAGTATATTAAATGTTATTTTATTATAAATAACGGCCTCCATAGCCCAGTTGGTAGTGACCCTGCCTACGAAGCTGGAGGTCCCGGGTTCGAATCCTGGTAAGGGCATTTATTTGTGTGCTAATCTCAAATATTTGTTCCTGAGTTATGGATGTTTTCTATGTATATAAGTATGTATTTATCTATCTAAGTATGTATATCGTCGCCTAGCACCCATAGTACAAGCTTTGCTTAGTTTGGGGTTAGGTTGATTTGTGTAAGATTGTCCCCAAATATTTATTTATTTATTTATTTATTTATTTATTTATTTAACAAACTAAACATTTGTATGAAACGCTATTAATTTCGCGTGACTAGATTATAATTAATTGGGTAACTAATATGTTTACACTAGTAACCTAATACAATACAGAGTAGCCGACGGCTCTGAGGCCCATGTCATATTGTTTCAGAAGCTTATATAAGACGGGCTTAATTACGTGGACTGCTAATTTAATGGGCGTGTGTGAGGATGAGGATATGGGTCACTGAATATTATGGAAGATGAGTCGGATCATAAATGTATGTTAATTAACTTGAACGGTGGAATTCATTCCATGTTCATGCACTTTTGGCGCTTTAACGTTATTGATTTCGATTTTTATACTACAATATGATACCTAAGTATAGGTAAACTTATTTTCGCATATTTTAACCTTAATGTATATAATAATCGGATTGAAGAATTGGCTAAAAACTCTATAATACAATTACATCAAGGTTAAAATATGCGTAAATTAATTATAATCAATGCGATTATTATAACCTTGATGTATATAATGTATTATAGAGTTTTATAGCATAAAGGCTAGTTAGCTAGCTAATTCTTCAATGCGATTAATAGTTAGGTACAGGCAGGTAATATTTTTGATTGTTTGAGTGTCTATGTTACTGATGACACTGAACTGAATTGGTCAAGACAGTCAAATATTATATTATGAGATTTTTTTTTAAGTACCAAAAATTAAGACGTTATTAATGGATAATCCATATTCTATAAGTTCTATATAATATTAATAAGTTGTTCCAGTAGCTCCAAAATATCAACAAATCGCTCCACAAAGTTACCAGTAACGATAAAATGGGCAGTTACCGGGCAGAACTCGACGCTGTAATGGTCGATCGGGTCGCCGTTGGGCTCAGGCGCCTTCCACCTGAGCTTGCCTTGATTAGCCCAGACCTCCGTCGGCGGTTCGGGAGCGGACCTGTGGACCAATTTAACATAGGGTATATGAAAATATTATTTGTATTCTGAATTATTTTCACCAACTCCAATAATATGGCAAAGGAGTAATATGTAAATGTCTGTAAAGTTGTGTATGGAGTATACAAATAATTCGGGGGATGGAAGGGGATGAAGGCCTCAAACGGTCTATAGTAAAGTTCCTGTTTATTCCACAAGAACGTGAATTATGGTGCTCGGTGATGATGAAGATCTCGACCAAGATATAAGTTAAATAATTCAAGGAACAAATCCTTACGATTCAGGTGTCACAAATTCGATCTACTACGACCGATCGCCGTCACCAACTGCATTCTGGGCCTTGAATTTGATCGAATACGTCTTGTCAAGCCTCAAACGGTCTATAGTAAAGTTCCTGTTTACTCCACAAGAACGTGAATTATGGTGCCCGGTGATGATGAAGATCTCGACCAAGATTTAAGTTAAATAATTCAAGAAAGAAATCCTTACGATTCAGGTGTCACAAATTCGAACCACTCCGACCAATCGCCGTCACCGACTGCATTCTGGGCCTTGAATTTGATCGAATACGTCCTGTTAGGCTTCAAACGGTCTATAGTAAAGTTCCTGTCTACTCCACAAGAACGTGAATGATGGTGGCTGGTGAAGTCAAAGTTTTCGAGTAGGTCGTATTCTGCGACGTAGCCACGGATTGGAGCGTTGTCTTCGGCATCTGGACCTTGGATGAGGAACGTTACTGATGTAGCTGTCGTGTTTATCACTGTTGCCTGTAAGGAAAAACAGTGAAATGAACACATTCGGTGCCACCGTCCTATTTATCAAGTATTAGGTACTTATTTTATAACGGGTCACTAGCACCTTATACATGATGGTGATTACATGGACGACCATTATTTTAGTTTTATCAAAGAGACGTGTAAGAAATAATCGTACCCCAATCTTGGCAGCACCACTAGATGGTGCTTATACGATGTTTTATGGCAACTGAATTGCTAAATTACCTCCATCTAAGCCAACTAACAAATTACAGGTATATTTATTTCTTATAACGACTGTACACATTATTAAACTTCTGTTTGCTGATCAATATTAAAGGGATATTAATATCACTTCATTACTATAAGGAATGAATGTATTCTAACTAAATATTGTGAACTACTTATTTAAAAAATACGTCCTTACATTTTTGACAGCCGCTGGTTTAAATGCTTCTCTCAAAGAAATTTTCTTTGTAGCATTGCCATAATCATTGCTAGCTATACATTCGTACTCTCCATACAAAATTGCGCTGTCAACTTGCAAGGCTAAGTGTTGTTCTGAACTACCATTAGTCAGTTCTTGCAGTCGTTTATTGACTTCATTATGGTCAGCAGTTGTTGTTTCACGACCTACACCACCAAGGAATCTGATAAAAAAAACAAGTTTAAAGTAAATGCTAAGGCATTATGATTATGACTAAGATAACAGCGCCACCACTTTCCCCATCTCAAAATTCAATGGAATAGGTCGTATAAAGTACAAATCTTGCCTACAGTTGTATGGCAATAATTCTTAGGCAGCTCGAAGATTAAAAAAATAGGTAATAGCTATCGAGGCTGGATTATGTCTACAGTTACTAAATCTAAAAATGGTTGAAATCCACTGATCTCCTGAAAACCTTTGCTATTTTTTTATTGTTGACTATGTTTTTGCCCCTGTTTGATAATGTGAAATGAGAAAATCATACTTCCATACTATTGTTGACGGCGGGTTGCTTTCGTGGACGCAGGTCATGTTGACTGTGTGTCCGTCATAGCCCCAAACAGTCTCATTCAGTACAGGGAAATACGGCGGGTAGAAGATGGTCATGTACAATTCTTGGGTAACCTTTTCTTCTGCAAAAAAAGATAAATTCCTTTAAAAAGTAAAGAGATATCAGGAATGCTCCTGCTCCTACTTACAACCGGAAAATACCAGAGAGCTCTCTCTTCTTTTCATTCTTTATTTTTGTCTGACACTAAATTGTATGCCAAGCTATGGAACTATTAGATCAAAAGCCTAAAACTGGTTCGTTAGGCGGCTTTCACACTGCTGCGGTTTCCGCATACGGCGCCGGTGTGCGAGCGGGATAGTACTCTGCATGCATATACCTAGCGCTGTCACGCTTGCACACTAACTAACACCGCATGCGGTTGCGGCGCCAGTGTGATAATTGTCTTAATATTATTTTTTTCATGATATTAGTTACATAGTTTCTCAAGACTATTCCCGTAGTGTAATATTTAATGCACTGTCTGTAAGCACTTAATTTTGCTCCTAGAAAAGGGACACGAGATATTACAAGTTCTTTCAGACTTTAAGTAGTTCAGTGTGTCGTTATTAGTTTGCTTTTCCAAAGCTTATAATGATTATACTAACCTCTATCAGCGCTGCATGTGTAAGTGCCTTCGAATGTTCTAGAGACGTTCATGATCGTCAAATAGCGTTCTGAACTGTCAGCTGTCGGGTGTATTGTTTCTGATGATACCCTGTTTGAGAAAACAGATTTATCAAGTTATTTAATATCTAATAGTGTAATGTTTACCAGCGATGTGCATATGCGGTGATTCCAAAAATTTCGATGGGGAAATTTGTAGAAATGGGGAGGGCGGCTGCCAAACTTTGCTACTAGGTGGCGCCACTAGAGTTTGTGACATGAGATTAGTTTGGGCCAAAGAGAAAATGAACAAAACAGTTTTTATTTGGATTATTATACGTAATTGAAATTTAATTAGTTTGTACATGCATACTAATACATAGTATATTTGTACCTATAGGCAGATTGATGCCTGAAATATGACTGTTGTAATGAAATTATCATAATAGTTAATGGAAAAGTGAGTTACCACAATCAAATGAGTTTTGTATTAATTTAATGAGATATTAATGTACCGGTTTAAATAGTTTTTAATATTAGACATGATCCAAGGTGAGAGCTTTGATTCTGCATTGATATCTCTGTAAGAATTTACATCACAGGCGAATTCTGTTGATGCCTCATAATCGACATTTAATTGAAAATTATTATTTTGGTCATAAAATATTAACCTGAAATAAACAGGAAAGCAGTTTTAAACGTTGATATTGTACATTTTCCTTGATATTTTAAGCATAATATTATCGAGTGAAAACAGTATACCTATAGCCAAATACACTTAATAAACCTTTCTATGCGGTTTTTTCCCGGATGCGTTGCGTTCCCGTAAAAGTGCTTTTAACTGTGTTAAAGCCATGTTACACTTAACGTTTTTTAGTGTCCTAACTAGCATCCTAATTAGGATCCTAACTTTTTTCAATAGTAAATTTACTTCCTAAATGCGGTTACACTTGACTAAATTTAGAAACTAACTCATTTAGGAAGCTAACTAGGACAAGTGTAATAGGGCTTTTACAGTCAGACGTCCATATTTTTCATGAGGATCCATTTTATCGCGTTAAATAGACAATTCTCACGTACATGAAAATATCCAAGATGCTCCTGTCAAAACAAAACTTTTTTATTTGAATGGCTTTGAAACCATATCCGACAGTTTCTCGGCCTCAGATACAAAGTTTAATACTTATACAGATAGTTTAATTATGAAGTTTTGTTAAACATTGGTTTATTAAATACTAATATTTTTTTATGTTATAAATTTCATGCAATGAATTGGTCGAGTTGTCTCAAACTCTAGTGGCGCCATCTACAATTACCTTTCAGCCGCCCTCCCCATTTCAACAAGATATATTAGAAATTATATTCAACACCGGAAAGTTCAAACAAACTTGTAAATAATAAAAAAATACATGTGGGAAATACTATAATTATGAAAAGTTTCCATCGGTACATCATTTGTGATTTTCCATAGTCGCATTACTTACTTACTTACTTCACTGGCTCAGTGACCCAAAACGGATCTTGGCCTCTGACACAAGAGAACGCCACTCTGCCCTGTTCTGCGCCACTTCACACCAGTCCTGTATTCCAAGGGCGGATATATCTTTCAGGGCTTCGTCTCTCCAGCGGTATCTGGGGCGTCCTGACGGACGCTTTCCACCCGGGTGCCCCACATACGCCCTTCTCACAGCTCGATCCTCTCCCATCCTCTCCAGGTGTCCAAGCCAGCGGAGTCGTGTGGCTTTGATTTCGCCAATTATATTGGGCATAGTGACTAGCTCCTCTAGCTCCATAGTCGCATTAGTTTTGCAAATTTTTGTTTACAAAAGACTATACCTTTTATCATGTTCCAATCCTTCCAGGGTGGTGCCAATGATAAGTTCCGGAGCAGGCACCCCAGTCGCTTTGCAGGCTATCTGTGCTACGTGTCCTTCCACAAATGTGACGTTTTCCATACGGGTTATCACTGGCGGAACTTTGACCTAGTATAACAAAGTTTGAATTAATTTTGACGAAGAAATAGATAGTGGAAAGAACAAAGAAAAATCAACTGTGGAATTTTGACTTCACCAACATGAAGAAAGAAGTAAAGAATAAAGAAAAATTAAAGTAAAAATGAAATAAAATCAGATTGTATGGAAATTATAAATTATAATGACTTATCCCTCTAATCGATGTATACTTACACCAATGAAAATGTTTCTAGATACACTATCCACAATGTTTGCAGCTGTGCATACATAAGTCCCTGCATCTTCTTTCTGTATGCTATCAAATTTTATTGAGTTGACCACTTGTATCCACGTTGAGTTTACATTTTCTAATAAATTTCCATACTGAAAATATGACAAAACATCAAAAAAATTACAGGGAATTACATAACTAAGAGTTTACGCGAGAGTGATCTTTCGCAATCTCCCAGCAATTAACGGCTTGGAAATGGCGCGGGTCCTATTGCACAGCATCGCTCCAGCGATACCTGGGACGACCGATTTGCCTTCGTCCTGCTATATGACCCAGTTATGCCATCTTAGGGCTCCTCTACATGATGGGCCATCATAGGGACACAGCTATGCGTTAGAGCGAGCTAACGATATTGCGATCTCGGTCCGTCGTATAGCTGCGTCTCTATGATGGACCAGCGTGTAGACAGGGTATTAGCACCGCAATCCTCACCCATTGTCACAACTTGGCCAAGCCAACGAAGTTGGTCTGCTTTCCTCTCACCGATAATATAGAAATACCATACATTTAAAAAAATGAAAATGGAAGGAAGTCATACCGCATCGGAGACCTTGGTCCAGGTATACTCAGGGAATGGTATGCCTTCCGCAAGGCACTCCGCAACCACCATGTCGCCAACAACTATGGAATCCGGGGGAATGTTGAATTTGAGATCATACATTACTGGTCTTGCTGCAGCCTACGTAAATAAAGCATTACATATTAAATCTTACATGAGGTCAATAATTAAGACTATCTTGAGCCATAATATAAAAATGTATATTATCTTAATTTTTTTTTAAGTTCGTTTAATTTTAATTTGTTTTGTGTATTGTAAATATAATTTATTGATAATTATTGTTTTATTTCGTACCAGAAAACCTGAAAAATTATATAGTGAATATAATTATTTTTCAATGAACTAGTTTATAAAGAAATCCACAGAAAAGCCTATTCGCTGATATATTCTTAGTTACATTCACATTACTAATAAAAATTAACAATTGGTATTTCCAAAAGTAAACTGGTATATTAAAATGATTAGGATCTTAATTTAGATGATGTGATTTAGGTGATTATTTCGATAAATACCTAGCTAGGGATACACGCACAGATGTGTCCGCTGGATTTGTCCGACGGATGTGCCCGGCGGACAAATCCGTGCGTGTATGGCGCGAATTGGACACGGATTTGTCTGTGGACACATCTGAATAGCGCCATACACGAACGGATCTGTCCGCCGGGCATATCCGTCGGACAAATCCGGAGGGCACATCTTTGTGTGTATCTCATAGATGCAGATGTCACTAAAAATGGTGGAATATTGAAAGAAACGTATGCGTTAAATTAAAAGTAGTATTTGAGAGAGATTTTCAGCGTTTATTGGGTTTTACCTGAACATTTATACGCATTGGTATCGAATCTCCTGTAACGATATTATTTACAGTACAGTTGTAGAATCCGGCGTCATCTCTTGTTACGTTCTTGATGAGTAGGCCATGGTCACTTAATACTTCGTATTTCATGTCATCGACCAAAGACTGAAAAAATATGCATTGATATTTGTAAATAGGAAAGTTCAAATAAATAGACTTCCAGGAACCGAACTATACAAATGATATTTAATAAATTTGTATATTGCCTAAGACTAATATCTAAGGTTTAACTGGGCGAAAACCGTCAGTCGGCAAACATCGGATAGCAAGCAATTAGGTACAGAAAATTGTGCATAGCTTTTTTTACGAAATGGTAAAACTGTTCTAGAACAGTTCTACAAGAATTTGCTGTAATTGCTTGCTATCCGATTTTCGGCGACTGTCGACGGTCTTCGCCGAGTTGACCTTAATTAAATCATGTATTATTCTTACCTACATTAGATAATAATGACATATACACATTAGTGCGCAATGAAATAACACTCACAATACGTAGTGTAAGATTATAGTAAACACAAGATTATAATAAATCTAAAGCATTGTATATACGTTGTCATTGTTTGTTTTTCAAAATATATTTACGAATGTTGGAATATTTTTTAGAAAATTATTTATTTTAATAGGTGGTTTATGACTTAAGGCAGCAATATATATGTAACAAATTATTTGATGAAATTTCATACCACGTCAGCTCGATCTGTGATCTTATACCAAACTATCTCGTACTTCGGGATGCCCCGCACTTCGCATCTGACGAGCGAGTCTTCTCCGATAATTATATTCTGATCCTCTGTCGTGTTCACAAAGTATGGGCTGTCTGCAAACAAATTAGACGAAATAAACATCTTAGGTATTATAGTAATGAAATGAGTGATATTATTTTGCTAAAGGCATCAATAATTCGGCGGCTGGCGTTTACGTTTTTATATATACCTAATACTGAAGTATGACGTAAGCGCCGGCCACCGAACGGTTAGCCAAATAATGTCATAATTTAATTTTGGACCAAATATTATTTGTTGTTATTTGGTCAGCAGGAGGCAATTTTGTGTTGTTTGTTGGAGGAAATAAACCACGTTTTACAAACATGCTTGGCAGATCGTCCATCATGCAAAAGGAATCTGTCACAAAAATCCAAAAAATGTCATTTAGATTCGAGCCGTCGCTTTATTTATTTAAATTTATTACCATTTTTTAGACTTATTACAACTTTTGGTGTTTTCATTTAAAATATATGTTGAGCAAAAACTTTTAGTACTTATATATGAGCTACACGCGTACACGCCTTTCTTGTGGACATTATAAAGTAAATGGACTTTAAAGCCCGATTTTCTTGTTAAACCCTTAGGTGCAATTATTCTCATTATAATAACATAGTATAATGCATCTAAATCGTAAACTATAAAAAATGTTCATCCATCTGCGTAGGTACGTACCATATGCTTCAATATTATAAGTCTGATTATACGTGGTGCCCTCATAATTGGTCTGGCAGGTATAGTTGCCAGCCATGGACTTGCTGATGCTCCTTACTACGAGGCTCAGGACACGGTTTTGTTCTTGGACCTCTGTATACACGTTCCGATTGCTCGAATCTGGTCTTGGAGAAACAAGCATTTGTTTAATTAAATACAATCGCTATCAAGATGAACTGCAGGGTGCCCAATCTTAACACTAATGGACTAAGAGTAGGCCGTTGGCAACCCTACCTCATCAAGGAGCATGATTCGGCCTATATATTAATAATTACTATTTATATTCGGCAATGCAGGGTAAAAGTTATGTATTTTAGTATCTGGTAGCCAGAACCTGGAGCATTTTGTACAGAGAGCAAAAAACTATAACCCTGTTTTTTTGGCAAGATCTACCTCATCGCGTAGTAGTAGTGGGCAACAATGAAATGACATTTGTAAACACGTTGCTCCGATTCATCTTAATAACTATTATAAATACGAGTACATATGTGTTATCAACTGCCAATGGCTTAATCTGAGCCCTAAGAGAAGTCTGAGCGTAGCGTAGGTTAGGTCTAGGAGGGATTTGCTCAAATACAATATTGAATTTGTACAACTAATGACGTAGGCGCCTTCCGCGAAATTGTACCTTTTCATTTAGACTGCCACATATGTCCTTACCCATTGATAACATTGCCGTCGGGGTCCAGCCAAGTGAGATGTTTCACCGAATACCCAACTTCATTGCAAACACAGTTCTTGACGTATGTGGAGCCAGTCGTGCCGGTGTATTTTTCATATTCACTTCTTGCAAAACAGGCCGTACACACTGAAAAAGAAAGAAAAACGTAAATATGGGTAGTACATTACATATACATATTCGTACCAGTATGTATTTCGTCGCCTAGTACCCATAATACTCATCATCATCATCTCCTAGCCGTTTTCGGCTACAGCGACTGCTTTGCTACAGCTGAGAGCGTCGCTGGTGCGCTCTCAGGTGACTGACGTAGCCAATCTTTGCAGCAAATGTGCGGCCACATTCGCTGCAGGTCAGCACCCCTCCGACGTAATTGTACGTGATGGCCACAGGTGGTCTGGCCTTTAGCTCGTCACGCTTAACGTTGAGCTCCGTGCGTCGCGTGGCTTCAAATTCACGCACCTGCGCCTGCACTTTATGCCTCCACTGTGGACGGTCACCAGCCATGTTGATGGCTCTATATGAGCTCTCTTCATATGCCGCTTCAACACATCTTTGAACCGCAGAAACTGGCCGCCTTGCTTTCGCTTACCAGTTTGCAGTTCGCTGTAGAAGACCCATAATACTAGTACCTACACAAACTATGCAGCAACAAAATTGATAAAAAATATCTACTATTTCCGGCTATTGTATATTATAATTTTTTTTGGCAGAAATAGGTATGAAACATTGAATATGTGTTTAAAAATTATTCTAATTCTAAAGATTCCCAGACAAATAAGGTCCCTCAGATCTGTTCCCCATTCCCTGTGGTTACATTTCCTCGCTGGATGGCTTTGGAAGGAATAAGCCAGCTCTATTACATTATATGCCATCTAGACACTATATATGTACCATCAATGCCAAAGGCCTATATAAATAGATGTTCAGCAGAGTAGATTGATTAAATGTCACTCTGATATCCAATACCGGCGTACGGTCAGCGCGTTAGACCCATCTGATTGTATCTAAGGCTTCCCGCTGTTCGATTAGGGAACAACTTGTTTTTATAGGCTTATGTTGTCAGCGGGTGAAAAGCGAAATTCGATAGAGGATAAACAAAATGATAAAAAAAGACCTTTGTTATCCTCATAAGGCCCAGTCTATTTTTTGGACGAATGAAATATAGACCCAGCGTCCTAAAAATAGGACATTATATTCTGAATTAGCAGCTTCTGGAACAAGGTCTAATTTTGATTTAAAATTTGGCGTCATGGGGCATTATGCCTAAAAATAGGCCATTGGGCCTTGGGCCTTACGGGGATATAATTGGACACACATTACTAGTGCAATTTTCCTTCTCTCCATATCACACTTTTTCCTTCCCTACATGACAGTCATACCTCATCTCCTTAAATGGCCCTTAAACCTTTGACTCAGCGCTCAAACCGGTTATATTTTAGACGTGATATCACGTGCTGGCGCTGACGTGACGTGCGCGTGATTCGGCGTCTTTGGCGGTCAAAGAGTTAGTCAAACGGAAGATAAAATAAGTTGTAAGATTTTGTAACTTTTACAGTTTGATTTTATTTGTGAAAGAAACGATTTTTTGTCCGAATACCGTTCAAAGGAGCAGCTAAATGTGCTGACTTAAAATGACCCTACAATAAGTTTGGGCAGAAAGAGAAGTCTCGTGAATTATACGGAAACTCATACATTCTACGGGAATTCTCTTAAACACAGACTACCTACTGTACATGTACTGTATGCAATTAACGGTTTGTTATTATTATTTTAACTCATCTAATAACGCTTCACCTTCATTCTTGAATCACTACTGACCGCAATCGTGTATTATGCCGACGGTAGCCAAACGCAATTACACGATATATAATATATTTGAAGTAAACTCGTTACAATAAGACGCATAGGTGAGGTTGGTGTAAAAGGTCCAGAAAAAATTCAAATAAATAATTGTTGATTGCCAAACGTTTTGATTAGGTACTTATATTCATGATACACCCATTAGGGTTTAGTGGTCAAACTCGATAAGTCTATATAGTTGGTTTTTGAAATTCGAACAATACGTGAATTACGTTGAGTTCTTATTATAATGAAACATTTTCTCGACTTATCCGGTTTCACCGCGAAACCCTCATTATCATGCAAAATTGTCATGATGGATGTCGACATGCGGAAAACGCCCATTAACACTAACTTACATCGTGATTATTAATCTTCGTAGTTCGGAATATAAACCGAGAATTTAAAATAAATAAATAACCATTATGTGACAATCTTACAGTCCGTGAGCTCTAAAAAGAACCTTCGGGTTTTAGAAAGAGACGTCGGGTATCAAACGACAGTGACACATGAAAAAGCTGAACAGCAATATTACCTTCGTGTGTCATCGCCGATTCCCGAAGGTTCTTCTTAAAGCTCACGGACTGTACACAAATAAACCTAGTCCCTAGTATAATCCATCCATCATCTTATAATCATTATTTCATCTTATTATCAGTATATATCTTGGCATTAAGTCCGCCTTTTATACATCAAGTTTTTCTTTTGTGCAATAAAGTTTAAATAAATAAATATATACTTAAAACAGTTGCGTTACCAAAACGCACAAAAAAAGCGGCCTTTAAAGGCAGAATCTTGAAATTTGGAGAATATGTTCTTCAAATTTCATGGAGCTCCTCCACTACAGAGATTTATCTAAAGGGTAAAAACTTTTTAATTATTTCGATGTGGGCGAAGCTGTGGGCGGGTACTAGTTGTTTTAATATGAGACTCTGAACTTGTATTATAAAACTTAAGGCTACGATTACACGAAAACCCGACAGATTACAATCTTCCGCGCTACGTGCCGAGCGAAACCAACTTTAATAAAATCCGGCCAACTTTTTAAATCTCGCTGTTCAAAGGAAATCAATAACCCCAACTCCACATTGCTAACGTTTGAGTGATTTTAAACGATCGGACGAAAAGTTGGAAGCTGATTAAAATGTTGATTCAAAACACAATGAAGCGACTACAGTCGTAATGATACGTCATTATTTATTTTTTCATTAGTTTATACTAAATGTACACCCGTACTTATTAAATATCATATTAGTTAAAAGACATTGACAATCAGCTTAACAAGGCACACTACAGCAATCGAAAATTATTTGTACAGTTTGTACTACCTACAAAACTTCCATGAGTTAGCAATGCTAGATGATGATAATTATTGTATTTTGGCGTTTATGTAAAACATAACATAACTAACAAAATAATTTGGCAACTATATTGTCTGTCACCAAAATTTAGATTTGTCACTAATTTATGTCCTTTAAATACAATATAACATATAACAGCTGGCAAGATTGGCAACAGAAAGCCAAGGACAGAAAAAACTGGGTAAAACTGGAGGAAGAGGGGTCCTTACGAATTATTTATTTTCTATCTCTACAAAAAAATATATATTTAATGTAACACTCGTAAAGAATCAATAAGGGCTTTTATTTTGTCATTACAATATTTGTCCCCGAGAAGTATTTTTGTTGCATTTTAACAAATTATGCGCTTTCTAAATATATCGCGAACATGTAAATTCAACATTACATGGTTAATGTATTGTATATTACGTGGTCAAAACATATCTTATCTTACATTTTGTGTCCGAATAACTTACGATTAATCAAATTTAATTACGGCTGCCATTAATAGATGTCCATCCATGACCTAATTTTTAAGAAACCGTAAAATTACCCTCAGTACTTTGATTTCATAGCAGCCATCAAAGTTTAATAACAGTTTCCTGGACATATATGGGTTAATGGGCGAGTTAAAGCGTGTTGTGGTGCGTGCCAACCAGCTTACAATCGAAATGTACTAGATCTTATAACGTTAGCAGTAAGACCATTATTGCATATTTTACACGAAAACTATGTGGTCGGACTATTAACATTCATATTTAGTGCAAATGCCTCGGCACATTTCCATTTATTGGTTAGAATACTATTTTTCATTATCATAACAAACAGTACATTCTATAATTATACGTATTCATATAATTTACTGTATTTTATGAGTACTAAAAAACTATTAATAACACTTGGACCTAACTTTTCCATTGTCATTAATTTCGAATGATCGTAGTGACGGCCTCATAGCCTAGTTGGTGGTAACTCTGTCTATGAAGCTGTAGGTCCCGAGTTCGAATCCTGGTAGGGCATTTATTTGTGTGTTTATCACGGATATTTGTTACTTAGTTATGGACATTTCTATGTATTTAAGTATTTATTTATATCTATCTATTATATAATTATATCGCCGCCTAGTATCCACAACACAAGCTTTATTGAGCTTACTGTGGAACTGGGTCGATTTGTGTAAGATTGTCCCATAATATTTATTTATTTTATTATCATATACGAGTAAAACATATATAATTTTGTCAATGTTAATAAAAGAGTTGTAAAATTACACTGATCCAAAGAGAGAGTGTTCAAAGTGTCAAACGAAAGATTTATTATTAATCGACTTTGCAAAAACGATTTTTTTGTGAAAAAATTGTCAAAAAATATATGTGCATATAGTAGATATAATACTCATTACCTACTTGAGTTAAAGAATAATAGTTCTGGAATTGATGGTACTTCCTGAGGCAAGTGTCATATTATGATTCACGACATTTTGCGAAATAAGCACTAGTTGAATAATGTATTAAGTGTGTGTTAACACTATTAACATTCTGTGTTAAAGACGTGGCTGTCATTGTTATTGTACGTATGAGCAATTCATGAATGTATGAAAAATCATAACGTACCTGATGAATGAAACAAACGCATAGAACGTTCATGACTTGAATCTAAGGCTTTTATTTTATACTGAAAGTAATTTTATACTTCTTTAGTGACTACATGACATGAATATAGTGACTAAACTAAATTGGATTAAATTAAACTGACCTGAGTAACCGCTGAAACGAGGCCATGGCGTCTCTAAAATTAATTTGTTATTAGTCAACTTAAATTTTGTCCTAAAAAATTGTATCTATAAAATAAAGTATTCAATTGTTGTAAGTAACTAGAATTACTGGTAGAAGTTATTAAATAAAAATTAAAATAATTGTACTACTTATATACTTTTTATAATACGATCAAGGTACTAGTTGCACGTTATAGTAAAGAAAATCTATTCATTTCATTCATTCATTCAAGTAGTTAAAAGACTGACGTTTTAACGACGAGAATAGTTACGGTAAGCGTGTGTACGTCATACTTGAAATGACTTTAAAAACTGTTAACGGTATGCAGATGAACTAGTGTTGCATAACAGATGGGTCATTGTTTGCCTCAATTATGTGAAAAAAAAATTGAGGCCTATAAGAGTTTTTGATTCCGGTATTTTTGTATGCAGATACTGGGATCGGAAATGGTAAACATCAGTAAACATATTAAGTTGGCTGCACGTAGTGATCCTTTAAATGTGTTCTTTTGCTTATTGACAGACAAATAATATCTTGATATGAGAGTTAATAATAATAATGAATAGTTAATTGGTGTGGCTAACTCAAAATGTATTCAAATTTTACAAATTTAAGTTACAATTTATATATACTTGGACTTAAAATGATTGTATTTTTGTTGCCCACATTTTTTGGTCGCGCACGAATAGGGAATACCGAAAATGTGGCTTTTAATACATACTTTGACTTTGACTTTATACATATTTTAAGCCTATCTCAATTGTCTATCCTAATCGCCAATAAAAAAAATAGTATGGACTTAATAGCAATAGCCAGGAGGCCGATTTTTGACAGCCGGACGATCGAATTCAAAAAATTCAAGCTCGAAAATAATCGCACACAAAAGTTTGTAGCCAATTTTTTCGGATGGAATTAATAGTTTAAATAATCATTATTTTAAATTTCTATCGCTTTTATTTTTAAAACATAATATCATCGTTTTATTCAGAGTTTTAAATGTCACTTTCGAGTGCTCGAATCTCAAAAATCACCCCCCAGTTCTAGATCAAACTGATACATTTCTTATATGTTTGTGTACAAAAATAGAAAAGTGTGCAATTTCAAGATGGACCAAAATAGGTTATACTTTGAAGTAAAATGTATTTCGGTTGCCCAAAACTTACTAAACGAAAAGTGTGAAAATGTTAATATAAATATAACGTGGCTTCGAATTCTGTACCACAAATATATTGCAAGATTATCTCAATAGTCGATCGCATTTTCCTCGAAGGACGAAATGGGTCACGACTCACGATGCCATTTGTATTGTGTAGAGGTTAGATGTTTGATAGGATTTAACTTATGTTATTGCTTAAATACATCCAAACTGTACTCATATATGTATGTGCATCTAATAAGACTCGCTTATTGCCTAATATTATACTAGGTACCGTGTTCGAAGTAAAAAAAAACAATACTTAAGAAAACAATTTATTTTATTTATTACGTTTATGGACAAACGAGCTGGCAGCTTCCTCGCTAAACGCTTAAGTATTGCAGTTCAGCGAGGAAATGCTGCCAGCGTCCTCGGCACGATGCCACAGGGACCCATTTTAGAGATGGATTTTTAGTTTCTAGTATTTTTAAGTAAGTTAATTTTAGGTAGTATTTACATAGTTTATTTAAGTTTTTTTTCATGTACCTATTTTGTACCAATAAATATAATGAAAAAATTATGAAATCTATCTCAATTTGATTTTCATTACATAAATCACTTGTTAAGTGGAGTTGCATCGGAATAACTTTCAAACCTAGAATATTTCTGATTCAGACGTTTAGACACTATTTTGACGTTGGAATTAACTCTAATATTAACAATGTTTATACAATTTTAATTCATTTGTATACAACTTAAATGGAGAGAAAAGTCTCATCCATGATACAAAAATACAGTAATCTGAATGAGAAAATCTAGTGAATTCTGGGATTTTCTTTCACATTGTATAAAAACTAGACTCTAGGGCGTATATTGAATTCAAAATATAGTAAATATCTACTGACTTAATTCGCATTTAACATGTAGGTCACTAAGTTAAAATATGTTATAAAATTTATAAAATAGAACGGTTACACTCACGTCTCTATTTAGTCACTATGTCTCACGATGTCTTTAGATTTAAAATATGTTTATAAACTGTTTATAAATGAG
Source organism: Pammene fasciana (assembly GCA_911728535.1). Classification (NCBI taxonomy): domain Eukaryota; kingdom Metazoa; phylum Arthropoda; class Insecta; order Lepidoptera; family Tortricidae; genus Pammene; species Pammene fasciana. Next base: position 13,922,368 of record OU452287.1, read on the forward strand.
TCAAATCATAATTTTGTAATCCCGTTTAGGTTACTGTTAATGTTTACATTTCAGAGAGGTTACTTTAAACCAAAACACGGTATGATATCGTTCCCAGTCTCACGATTCGTAAACAATTATTATATTTAAATACTTCCTTACTTTACTACCTGCACACTGGCAGCAAACATGATCATTATGAGCATGTCAAATAACAATAAGGCATCTAAGTGGATAAAAGTGTTTTTATAACTGAGTAAAAATACCGATTCCTATTTGATTTAATTTGACTAAATAACAAGCTGACGTAATTTTCTCATAAAAAACAATCATATAGATTTGTACAATGCATTGCATTATAATGATGATGTAATGGTACATATTTATTGAGTACACTTTACGAGATACGAGTAATATAAAGTTCCAAAAAATCGCTTTCAAATTTATAAGCAAAAATCTCTAAACTCTGCACTCTGTGTTCTGTTAACTAGATAATGTATGATAAATAAGTTCTTATTTAGCTTTCGGGGCTAATATCTTTTTCTTAGATTAAGAAATTAATAATATTTAATTTATTATGATAAATAAATATATTTACTTTCACGGTTTTCGTAATAATCGTATGTGCTAAGATGTATTGTAATTTGTAAAAACATTTTCCTATGATTCTGTCTTTACAGTCGCTTAAATTAAAATGACAAGGAATGATTAAAAGAAGCAATCCAACCACTTTGTTGAGTGTGTCAGCGTCCCGTTTAAACCATATTCTGAAATAGACTAAATTAAACCGTGATTCATGGCTACCTTAACCAAATGTAAGTGATACGAGAGACTGAACCGAGATTAAAGGTCCTGACATCACTGTATACGTAACAGCTATTTCTAGTTTTACAACACGACAGTTTATTGTGTTTAATACACTTGAATAGTTAAGTGAGTATTCACACTAAGTAGATATGAATAGATAGAATACCTTGATATAGGTATTAGTTGTTAAGCACACGTGGACGATCAGCGCACTTTCGCATTTAAAAGTTTCGCATTACTTATATGTACATTATTAACTGCCATTAGATGGAATAAATTTATTTTACCTTGAGTCGTCCGCGAAAATAAAACCTGTGTCGAAACGTCGTCATTTGCGTTAGACCCGTCTTACTTGTGGGCAGAATGTAAGTAATTGCTAGGTTCTATAAACAGAAATAACTTTCATCTAACTGTCAAAGGTTCCGAAGTCGCTCAGTATCATGGGGGCCAAATTATATAACTTACACGGAAAAAAAAGCTTCCCGGATATTCTCAATCCAAGACATTATTATTTTCTTGGAACTATTTCCTCGTGACAAGTATTTATTTCCTTTACCAAAAATATGATTCTACGCTTAATAAAACCACGTTTTCATAAAATTTAAACACAAAAATGTATTGTATCAAGAGTATATTGAGTAAATAAGAGAGATTGTACTTTAATCAAACAAGTATTATCTTAGGTAAAAGAAAACTAGAAAATCTGTAAGAATATATTCGCTTCGTTATATTTAAAACTTTAATTTATTTTCGTTTAAGGAAATAAATGCTTGTCACGAGGAAATATTTTCAACATAATATAATAATGTCTTAGATTGAGAATATCCCGGAAGCTTTTTTTTCCGTGTACTACCGAAGTCAATACTTGACTCTGCCAGTGACCACATTTTTGTACGTAATAAAAAAAAAAACTACTCCTAGATAAAGCATACTACAAAATTGATGAGTTTTACACAGAAATGCAATACAAAAATGTGTAATGCAACATTATTAATACAAAAATTTATTATGTAATTATAAATAAGTGTAATTAGATAATTTCTGAATATTGTAACCTATTTTTAAAACTTTTGACATGTAAAATATTATTTATTACCAATAAATGATCTATCTATCTAACTCATCATCACTTTCATCTTGCTTGAGATTAGGTACTGTTTAACTACATAGTTCCAGTTCAGATACACTGATATCATAATTCTAGTTTAATTTTCCCGTTCATTTAAAACTACAAAAAATCCCTAAATAAAATTGTAAAATCATCCGTTTTATATCACCTACTTACGTGCGTACAAGAAATATATTTGTATGTAACCGAATGATGTTCAACAGTTTAGTACTTTTTGAATGAATGAACATTAGCAAAACACTTGATGCCCGAATTGGCTTTAGGCCATTGAGTTTTAGGCATTAAGAAAATTGTCATGTGACAGTTCCTGGAAACTAAATGAATCCAAGGTCATATCTATCCAGCTCGACTCGTGCTTAATATCGCCAATATAATTCGTCTCAAGAACTAAATGCAACATATTAGTGCCAATATAATAGTGCCAAAGTGAAATAGCTTCTTATATTAGTGCCATAGGACATGTTTTTGGCTGTAAGTTTGATAATGAAAATAAATAGTTTTAATTGATATTTAGTGTAGATAAAGCCGAATTCTCCAGTACACACGTACATTTATAAATATATGAACATAACCTTATTTGTACGAGTTCAAGATTGTGTAAGTATCCTACCTATATATTTTCGAACGTCTGTGTGTACAGATATTGGAGAATTCGACTGTACATTTAGCACAGTTTTTGTACTAGTAGCAGTACCTACTTAATTGTAGATAATTAAAGTTTTATTTGATCGCATCCCTATGTAAATATTAACAAATATCTACCCAAAAAACTCAATAAAAAAACACGCTAGAATTCGACATTCATTTCATCAGACGGTGCGCCGCAAATCTAAATATTTTTTCCCTACCTTCATTTGATAATTTTTCACAAAACACATTGAAGATAATCTATACTAGGATTGCATTATTTAGCAGACTGCCAACCACATTTTAAAACTCTTAATTTATTAACCTATCCTTGTTTATATATATTTGAATGTTGTCTGTTTGTTAAGTGTAATCCCGACTTATTTGAAATGCAGTCTATAAAGCGACCAAACTTACGGCATAGGAAACCGAGGGCGCTTATAGATATAAGCTCAACAGCATTGAGAAAGAAAAACGTTCCAGTTATGGCACTAGGGAATGCAAACCGGTTATTTTCATACAAAAAATAACCGGTTTGCATTCCCTATATGGCACCAAAGCTATACATATAATAAACTCCCAGAAGCATGGCAATATTTAAATTTCTGTCTGATAAGTGCTACTATAGTGTCGAAGAGTACCTACAGGATAATAGTGTGCCTTTGTAAAAACTGTATATATAGTAATTAAAAACATTGTACATAGCATGTATAATAAACATAGGATAAAAAAGTGTTAGATTTAAGAAATAATTGTTAATTTTTGTATGCCCAAAGGGCTCATCATAGCATTGCACATAAAATACAAACCTGTCAACTTTCTTTTGTACCTATGATGACGAAATAAATATTGATTGATTGAAAAAATTGTTTGTCTATTTTAGCGTCCATTCTAATCTATTATAATTAAAATTCTAATATTTTACATTCAAAACTAGAACACAAGAGTTCCAGAAATTGCAAATTTAAGGTATAATGAACCATTTATCCCGTGTGAATAAGTTGTTGACATAGTTATGAGTATATAATGACAAATTGAGTAGCTACATGGCATCTCTATTGAGTGCAATTAACGCCTCAGTGGCGACGCGAGTAGTTCCATTCAATTCTAACCAATTACCTTGTGCCTCGCTTTTATTTACTCACTTCGATGAAAGTGCATTAACTTCCGAGTGATTAATACTTAGCGAAGATATTAAAATTTGTAGTTTGTATGTACACTCGAGAGCAAAAATTTTGGGTCAGTAACATAAACTTTATATTTTTAAAATTAATATATTTTGAGATATTCAAGAAAATGCTAGTGACCCGAAACTTTTGCTCTCGAGTGTATATTATCCGGTTGAATAATGTGGTTGATATTCCAGTAGATCCCTTTCAGGTGATTCGCTATAAACATAGCAGAATAGAATAGATTACATTTTATTGACCAACTGTGTACAAAGATGTTGTAACTTATAAGTAAGTAGGTATATAGTTCCAAAAGTTACCCATTTGGGCATGCAATATTTAATATAGGTTATCTACTTAGTCCTACATATAAACTAACTATTTTAAGTACTTGACTACCAGTGCCTTAAATTAATTAATACTTCCAATCAATATCATTAAAATTTAATGTGTATAGATGCTTTTAAGTGAAAACAAAGTAACAGATACATCAGTGATCTGTCTAGTCCATTTGCAAGGAAATGTGTATGTACATGCATAGTTTGCTTCTGTCGTAACGATTCATATTACTTAACATACTTACCTATGAACTGCCAGTTATTATTGATTTGAATTATATCGAGTTGTTGTTTACTCAGATTTTTTCGTGAAAAAGCGTTTTCTGTGAAGAGTTAAAGTATTTCACTTTGTTGTTACCCAAAATCGATTGGAAATACACTCCCTCGCCCTATCGCTTCGTTAACGGGAAAGCATCGGAACCCGGCGCAGGATTTAATGTTATTTCTCCCTAGTGGAGGAATTAGCACATGGAAATAATCCAAGCACGGCCAGTAGAGCTGGGAACATTCGAGTTTTTCGCTTGCGAAAAGTAGCTGTTTTTACCACAAAACTGTTTTGAAAATAAATAGTTTCCCTGCGCTTTGGTATCAAATTCTTGCGACTGCATCATTGTTTGATGGCTCCTCCTTGTCATTGTTATTTTACCCGGCGTCCTAAAATTAAGTTTTTTTAAACAGTTTTTTGCTCACATTAAACTATTCTACCGTTATTGGAGTTGAAAGCGTTTTTGGGAACGCTAACGGATAAAATATCTCAGCTCTAACAGCTATTAGTTACTTCTTCGGAGGTGGGAATAGATTGTGAATAAACAACGTAGTGTTTTCAGTTTCAGGATTGAAAACGGAAAAGATAGGCTATTTGGCTACTCGGGTAATTACGCTGTATTCGATATCTTTTAAGTACGGTACGGCCAGGCGGATTTGGGATATTTTCAAGTCAATTTTCTTTTCAAAATTAAATCTCATCTAACAATTTACCTATATTGTAAATTGTAGGTAGTTCGGAAACTATTTTCGTAACGTTGGCAACGCAATGATTACAGAAAAAAATTAAGATCTCAAAATAAATGACAATATTATAATATTAGTGCACCTCCTAAAGAAATCATGAGGAAGTTGAAGGATTTTACTATGTTGCACTCAAAAAGTTGGCAAGTATTTTAAATCGATCTCAGTATTTATAAATGTTGTGAAAGAAGTGGTGCCTTTGCCTTGCTATAATATGTATAGCTTGGTCCACATAAAGATTTTTTCGTTAGACTGGTAGGGTATTTAATATCGACCGGCAATCAACTCTACTATAGAAGTACTTCAGTACGAAGTACTGAAAATACTTCAAAAATTAAGTGCAATTAAACTATTTCTTCTTGGAAGTTGGTTAAATATTGTTTTTTAATAAAAATGAAACACAACGACCCCGCGTAATGTAAAGTCGGGTATAGTAAGATTTTTTTAAGTTATCTGAATTGTAGAAAGAAAACTCTAATAAGATTAGGACATCTTAAAAAATTACTACCCTAGTAAAATTGGTAAAGCGCGAGACATGTTCGAAATCACTTTATTTATTTAGAAATAAACAGTCGTATTTTACACACAAAAAGTTTTTAAATTATAGAATAACAGTTTCAAGAATAAGAATACACCGTTGTTGTGGGACACAATAAGGACGTGCTATGATCATTGTGAACACCATGCCCGCTTAGCTACTTCAGCTGCTGACTGTACTTGGCTAATATTATACAACTAGGTATCTTTTCATAAAAAAAATATTTGCTTAATAAATGGTGACTGGTAGGTTTGTAGTAGAGGTTTCTAATTGGCATGAATACGTAATAACTTAATGTGACTTAATTGGCTTAGGTAAGTATTGTAATGGAAAATAATTAATATAATTATAATTAATGTCTACAAATATATAATGAGCGTATTTAATTGAACCAAAATCTGAATAAATTTGATGTACGAGTATAAATGTACTTTGTTTTGTACAGACATATCTTTTTTACTCTTTCTTTTTCTAGTCATTTTTACCTAACACCGGGAAACCCCGAATTTGGAATTTTGAGACAATGTCAAATAGTCTGAGCACTGCAGGTGCCGTAGTCCACTTTTAAAATGTAAAAACAATACGTTGATAACACAATCTGTCTTAAACATAACTCCAACACTCAACCAATAATCAACCAATATTGAAGTAGTATTGTAGTTGCAACGCAGTAATTTTCAAGTAAATTCCGTCATTTTTGATTCAGACGTGTAGTCGTAAGCTGTATTGTGTTGTTATTGTATTGGATTTGCATTGAAGTTGGATCGTGTCTGTGCGTGTTTTAAAGTTAGAATACGGCCCCAGGTGAGAAGTGAGAATAGGAAGGATGCACAACGTCATGTCCATGAATCTCCGCTCAAATGATAAAGGGAGGTCATCTTTCATTACATGTTTCAATCAAAGTAGTTAATATAAAACAAATTCCTTTCTATGACCTAAGATGGACTATCTTCTGCGCGTGTCTATAGTCTATGGTATGCGCAAGCGCTTATTGGAGTGACATAAATATTGTAGTTACGGAGGCGTCTCGCGTGCGCTGCTCACTCGCCCAATTACAACCTATTAGGCCTGTCTTGTGGTTATATTCAGAAAGCTAAATTTTATAACAATCTTCATAGGGATTAATATTATAAATACGAAAGTAACTATCTGCCTGTCTGTTTAAAACCTAAACCGTTGAACCAATTTGAATAAAAAGAAGTGTAGAGATATCGGAGATGGCGTGAGAATACCCACACGGAAAAAAAAGCTTGCGGGATATTCTCAATCCAAGACATTATTATTTTCTTGAAAATATTTCCTCGTGACGAAAATATGGTTCTTCGCTTAATAAAACCACGTTTTCTTAAAGTAGAAATACAAAAATGTATTGTTTCAAGAGTATATTGAGTAAATAAGAGAGATTGTACTTTAATCAAACAAGTATTATCTTAAGTAAAAGAAAACTAGAAAATCTGTAAGAATATATTCGCTTCGTTATATTTAAAACTTTAATTTATTTTCGTTAAAGGAAATAAATGCTTGTCACGAGTAAATATTTTTAACATAATATAATGTCTTAAATTGAGAATATCCAGGAAGCTTTTTTTCCGTGCAGGTAAGGTACAAAGGATACTTTTTATCACGGGAATTAACCATTAGCTGGGTGAAATGGGGAAGAATTTACTATAAAAGTGCGATAATTGTTAACTTTCCAGAGTACAAATTTTTCTACAGCAATCACGAGAAGAACCTAGTTTGATAGTCGACGAGGATGATGACGGATGTCAAATTGATATCTAACTTTAGACTTCTGAATCCGCTCGCTGATTCTCTCCTAGTCATGCTATTGCTTCGTTTCTCATGTTTGTTAGATCATTACATTGCAAGAAGCGGCATTTAGTGTCCATTAGATTGAAGTCACTTATACCTATAGAAAATAGCGAGATGTGGTGTATATGTCACGTCTTTTGGACTCAAACTATGTCCTAGTATCCTCCATCCATCCATAGAGGATGGTAGTACTGGGGCCGTATTCTAACTTTAAATAAACATTCAGAGACGATCCAATTCCAATGCATTAATTACGAAACACAGCCAACGCCTAAGTTGGAATTTATAATTCAGAGGAGTAATTTGACAACTCCTGTAAATAATGCGGTTGTTAAATGTATGTAAAGTGCTGTCAAATTACTTGTGTAAATTATAAATTCTACCTTAAACGTCTGAGTCAGATTTTGCTTCAAAATTATTCCGATGTACTCCAATATTGGTTGATTATTTGTTGTTTGTTGAGTTCAGTTGGGATTTTTTTTTTTGTTTAGGTATTGATTTTAAAGTTACAAATACGGCACCTTCTCTCATCATCATTCTCTTAGAGTTTGTCCCTGTCTTGCCACGGCTTAATTGAGCCTGGGGTCCGCTCGGCAACCTAATTCCTAAGGCACTTGTTTTTACGAAAGCGACTGCCATCTGATCTGCCCAGACGGGAAACTAGGTCTTAATAGAATTTGGTCCTGATTCCTTACGATGTTTTCCTTTACCGAAAAGCGACTGGTAAATATCAGATGATATTTCGTACATACTTTCCGATAAACTCAGTGGTACGAGCCGGGGTTTGACTACCGTTAGGCCAAGAGCGCTTTTACAATACGGCACCTGTACAAACTTAGTATACTCTAGTGTTAGTGAAATTCATTAAACATTAAAAGCACACGATCAAACAGTATCGCTAATCCACCAGCCGAGGCTCAAAATTATTCATAACTTAGGAAACTAAGATAACCGGTGTCAAGTCAACCTAACCGCTAATCTCAGCTTAATGCCAGGGTATAATAAGAGATGTGTGACTTATAAAGACTTTCAATTCAGAAAATATGTTTTTGGTCATTGCTGTAGATATACTAGCGGATATTTCAAAGTTAATTGGCAGCGTGACCTCAGCTTTTGGATAAAATCTAGCTGAAATCTAGCTCATCTTGTTTTGATTCACGGAAAAAAAGGATGTCTTCAGCCAAGAATACCAATCCAAGAATATTATTGTTTAAACATAATTAAATATTGTCTTGGACTGATAATTAAATATTGTCTTTAGCGGAGATATATTTTACTTGAATAAAGACATTTTACTAGAATCAAGACCACTTTCTAGGCAAATTGTTTCCACTTAATACGAAACAATACAATACAATACAATACAAATACTCTTTATTGAACACCTCATCAGCAAATTTAGAGAACAACATTGTTTTGACTAAAGGAATTTGTCTTCGATGAAGAAAATTTATTTGTCCGTGTTGTAACCTAATCTTATTCATACCACTGTTTAAAAGGACTAAGTTATTTTTTCTACCTCGTCGCTGAAATATACAGGTATTTTTCTAGTGTTTAGGGTCTCACTAAAATACCCGGTGGCTTAGACTTTGAATACGCCAATTGACCTCATCCTTAGCTACATCCCAGGACAGGTACTTCGCACTTCTGCTCTTCTGGTAAATATGCTGCCAGTAGTTTATAAAATGTATGCAATTGGAACATATCGCTAACTAACTTAAAGGAAAACGCCCTTTTTTATGGAGACAGCCTCTTGAGTCTACTATTTCCTTGTCTCTGGTATAAATAATTCAGCGTCCTGAATGTCACTAAGAGACCCGGTCGCTTATATTATGCAATGCTGTTGTTAATTTTGGTACACAAAGCTGTTAATTAAGGCCACATATTGTGGAGTGCAAATGTATGTGCACACTTTTGAGCCTTAATCCCATTGGAATAAGGGACAAACGTGTACAGATATTTTTGAACGTAAGCGTACGTTCCAGACCGTAACGTGACGTGTCGGTTATTCTCGCTTTATGTAGATTGGCGTTGATTAAATGCAATGTCAAACAATAATATCAAGTATTATGTTGGGTGTAGTTTTGATGTTTTGTCATATTAATGGTGTAGTGTTAGTATCTGAATGCTTTGTTCGGAGTTACGTAAGTGAGAGATAAATATAAGTATGATAAGGAACTCTTGTCAGCAGCCATATAGGTACTTATATGTATATGTAGCGTGTTTTTTCAACACTTAGTCATATTGTGCCAGGTGCTTAGCTACCTAGCTACAGTATGGCCGACAAAACTTGTTCAGTATGGCCTATACTGAACTTTTTTATGCAAGCAACCAGGAAATCCCAAAAATATATCTTCTCTTTAAACCGTCGACATCTGATCAACCGAAATATTTAAATAGCCAAAAAAATCACTATTTCGGTGTTGTTGGTACTATAAAGAAATGTTCAGTAAAGGCCAGGTGCCGTATTCTAATTTTAAAATACTTAAACAATACATTAAAAACACAATCCATCTCAAACATAACTCCAACACTCAACCAATAATCAACCAATATTGAAGTTGTATTGTAGTTGCATCGCAGTAGTTTTCAAGCAAATTCCGACATTTTTGATTCAGACGTGTAAGTGTTAGGTGTATTGTGTTGTTATTGCATTGGATTTGCATTGAAGTTGGATCGTGTCTGTGCGTGTTTTAAAGTTAGAATACGGCCTCTGGCCAACTAATCACTTCGTGCAATGTAACTAAGGAATAAAAACACCATGTATTTGATGTATGTAATCCCTAGCCTCCATCCACGACTAAAATAGTCAACCCTGAGAGGTTTAAGTACAAAAATTATTTCTTTAATTACATAAAATAATTTTATTCAAAGTGATTGATTCCCTATGTGATTTGCCTTGAAAGTTCATGCGCGATATTTTTGTATCGATGTATAAAAAATATAAAAATAGACAGATAAACGCACCACAAACCGGTTATCTATAGATCAGGTAAAACTGATAATATTGAACGTAGCGACTTGGCCTTACAACTATTATTACTCGTTATGTACTGCACTTGGCATATTATTACCCTACGATGTTAACGAAGTGCTTATTACTACAAAGTCTTAATAGCATTTTGTAATGAGTTTGAGCGAGGATGTGCGCATCTTTGCATAAAAGCGATCAAATCAGACTTGCAAGTATCTGACGAAAAAAAAGTATATTTTTGTAAAGGATTTTTGTTTTTCGTTTATTTGATATTTATGATTCTTAAATACCTACACAAGTAGCTAGCTAATAGCTCCATAAAATCATTAAAATACCTATTGATAAAATTGGCCTTAGTACCTATATATTGGAAGAAATATCTGGGTGTGCGATTAAAAAAAAATGTTTTAATTTATCTTGGATTCCGTACATTTTATTTATAAGTTATAAATTATAACATAACAATGTTATAATTTATAACTTATATATTCCCTTCCCTTTTATATCCCCCTTCATTAAACTATTCTCACCTTATAAAGCCTCGATAAGTATCTAAATGTGTTAAAATACCTATCTACTGCCGCTAACCGGCGTTAAAATAAATACTTAACACGCGCCAACAGATCAACGTCAAAGTAGGTAGATCCATATGGAGTAGTCTATCTTAAGAGGAAAGAAGACGATCACTTCCATATACTCGTATATTTCCATCCTGGATTTATATTAATCCCCTTCCATGTTGTAATTATTAATAAAAAGTTAACGAGTTTTCATAAACTGTATTAAACAAAGATTAACCAATTTGGAAACTCTAAAAATCTCAAAGCAAGAAGTATTTAAAAAGTCAAATAAAGGGCATAGTAATGGCTATACTCGTACATACAAATGAAGTGTCAATGTCCAGAGAGAAAAAGAAGATCCACTTCTCTCACTTAAAACAAAAAAAAAACAGCAAACGAAATCAATAACTACATTCATCAAGGGAACACAGCTAGCTTAGAGTTAATAACCTCGATTAGGAGGTGACGAGTAGTGACACTAATACTAACTCAATTTCTAAACCATCAAAGATAGCTCACTGTCACCGTACTGTGTCAGCGCGTATCTTAAATAGCTCCCAGTGACGTGGAGCAGTTAATTATGCTAACCCACTAATTGGGGCGTGAACCCGAGCTTTCAGGCCATTAAGGTCATTGATTACCAAAATAACAGGCAACAGGAACACCGCGTAATTTTAAGATGGTAAGGAAAATTTGCGGGTTTGCGATTAAATTTTCATGCACGTGAACTAATAAATAATATCCTGTGTTTAATGGTGGCTCTATCCTGCGTAAATATTATAGGAAGCATATGACTGTCTAGTCACTTTGACAACATTTTGTGTTATCGCGTTTTTAAAGTCAATTGATTTTTTTTTCCCGTTAACAGATGTTTTTATGTGAGACTAAAGGGATTTAAATAGTTTGTTATTAAATCAAATAAAAACATTGAAAAAATAAAAAACCCAGTAAGACCAGAGTAAGAAGAAGTAGTGAGTGGAATGCGCCACTTTAAAAAACACGTAAAATATTTATGTAAAGGGATTTCTCTTAATATTTACATCTGCAAGGGAAGATGTAAGTAATATTTCATTGCGGCTCTACGTTTTAAAATAAAAATTTCATTTTCCATAAAAAGTGACTCAACATTTTTTTGGCATAGTCTGCTTACTCATCAATAGTTAGCTGGTGGGTACCTAAGTTTTGACTAAATAAATTTGAAAAACCGTATATCAATCATAATGTTTAGTGTATTTTAAACTGTGGTTCCACCAACCTACATAAGACAGTGTACTGACCTTATCAACCAATTGAATAAATTTGGTAAACGGTGTATTTATTATCTGGAAGATTATAAGGTCTTTGTCCTGTGATTTTACCTCACTATACAACATCAGTTTTATATAATATGTAGTGGTGTTGGTAGGTCTTATTTCTGTTATCATATACATTATAAACACACAGTAAATTAAATATAAAAAACAAAAATAAAATCTATGAAAAATATACATGGGGTAAGAAAATATACAAAATAATATACACTCTTATATGAAATACAGTCACAAATGGTTACAAACTTTTCTAATAGCTATAGGTAATAATTATGGTCATACCTAACCATTTTTGGGTAAAAAGTTATAATTAATATTTTCTTTAATTTAGAAATTGCGAGACCATATTTCATGGCGGTCGGCAGTATATGTAATTTTGTAAGTAACATTTTGCATTTAAATGGCCGGCATACCAAGAGCCAATTCTAGAACTACTGCAGCTATTTTAGTTTAACGATCATCGACTGCTCAGTAACTTTACAAAGCAAGTTTATGAGTTTAACTGGTTTCTGAATGGTGAAGTAGCTCTAAGGAATAAAAAGAGTTAAACCGACCAGAAAAAAATAAAGCCTACAACTAAGTAAATATATAGAACAGTTGCCATTAAATATATCGGAGCGGCCACGGTACTCGAAAATATCTGAACAAGCACTATATGGCCTTGACAATAAAGGCGTTGTTCAGATATTTGTGACCACCTTGGCCGCTCCGATATATATGATAGCGACTGTACAAGTAGATATTTTTATGTCTTGAGGTAGCTTAAAAATTTAGCGAATATTTTTTTAAAGATAGGGACAATATCATAGTGGTAATTTTAATTAATTTATATGATGGCAAATGTAGTGGCTCTTAACCGCCACTTATTTTATACTCGCAAAAGATAACCATGAGTTCGATTTTTGAATCTCACCGGGTGACTTATTTCGTACTAAATAGTCATCGGCTGCATACAAAAAAGGCACCGGTGAGATTCAAAAATCGAACTCCATGGCTCGGTGTATTTTAACCCCCATTTTCATAAACGCCTCTCAGGTCTCAATTAGTTAATTTATGTTTTGACCCCTTATCTTCACTTTGACAGTTGTATTGATTAGAAACAGACAAAACATAAAATAACTAATTGAGGACTGAGAGACATTTATGAATAAGGGGGTAAGGTTTTGAGCGTTGTTGTAATGTACCAACCTATGTAAAGTAAAACGGTATTTTAAATACCTACTCATGAAAACAAGCCTGATAATCGCTTGTCAAAAACATCAAATCAACTGAACTCCAAATCCATGTAAAGCGATCCGATGATTTGTCATTAGTTTGAGCTACAAAACGATCGTTTGACATAAATAGCGTACATAATTTGGAAGCTGGCACGGGGAAATGAAAAGCCACATGTCTATAGAGAAATGTAGTACTTGAGCCATTTTGGCGTAGTTATATTAGTTAACAAGCTCAACTGGCAGTGCCCGCTTCAAATATTCGTTGATACGCGTCTAGTATTGAGTTACGCTTTTTAATAATTCTTTAATTTACTGATATGTTCGAACGTAAGAGGAATAAGTTGGTACTAGTGCTAGGAAATTATACTACTAGTTCTAAAACTTTATGAGTTAGATTTGTCAGAGCTGACGCGAAATTTGTGCTGAAACTTAAAACAAGAAAAGTTCCGGGAAACAAGTTTTTTGTACCAAAGCTTTTAGAGTTCGTCCTTTAGTTTTAGTATTCTATGTCTTAAGTTATCGAGGTGCAAGAATACATGTAAGTATAATATACCTAATATTGTCACTGGTTGAAGTTTTTTAAATTGAATATATTGAATCATAAAAAATATCAAGTTTCGTCTAAAAATCGCGTCTTTTCACAAACGCTCGATATAACTAATAAAGTAGGTTAGGTAGTACCTCCAACGCAAGCTTTATGGTTCCTCTACATGATGGACCATCATAGAGACGCAGCTATGCGTTAGAGGGAGCTAACGATATTGCAATCTCGTTCCGTCGTATAGCTGCGTCCCTATGATGGCTCATCATGTAGAGCAGCCATTATATGTTTTAATTCCGCTTCGGATTCCGGATTTCCCGAACCGCAGCCATACAATCCGCGTGTGACATCATTTATTCTACACATGTACGTTCACTATGTACTCTACTAACACATCGGTAGTTCGGAAGTAAAACCATTTGTGATAGCAAGTGAAGATAGTGGAGAGGGAACTGATAGACAGACAGAACACACACAGACAGACAAACAGAGAGTCTTATTTTCGCATGTATTAAAATAGTACGGAATTTAAATCCGACTAAATATTTGAATCTGAAATACTTCGCACGTGTCTCTCTACCATATAATACAAATGCTATTGTTATGAAGATCGGGCTTTGTAATGTAATCGTTACTACGAAACGCCACTTAGCGGAATTCTTTGAATTTACATCCCTTTTGCCTTTGAACGTTTGATGTAGGTACAATTACAAAGAATTTATATATAATATACCTATTATGCGTAAGTATTCGAAGAAATGATGATATTATAGAAATAAATATTTGGAATATTTAGTTCGAACTAGAACTGTCAGTTTCAAGAAAAATGTAGTTCAAAGTAAATATGTCAAACTTCTTCGAATTGAACACATGTGCCGGACATCTGTGATTCTGTGATTTAGTTAGGATATATTTGACGTGCCTAATACACATTGTACTGTACGCACCTTCTTCATCATCTTTATGGTAGATGGTACTTATTCGTAATGTTGTTTTTTAATGTTATTTACCGAGTATTACTTTTTTTGTTTTTAATTATGATCATAATTAATTTGATTTCCCATTGGGAGATCCTAAATTGAGTTTTTGTTATACGATCAGTATTTTAGCGTGGGTTCTATCTTTTTATAAAATAAATACTATTCCAATAGTTATTATAAAATGTCTGATGTCACTCATTATTAATTACGAAAAAAACGCAATGATTACTTACTACAGTTCAGTTATGATAAAAAAAAAATTAAGTACTTAACAATGTACAGCACTGCCAGCAGCAAAAGTAACCAAGCGGGTAGGTTGTTCAATATGAGCTGGACTACTTCTGCTACTGACTGTACATAATGGCGACGATATAACTTTAAGTAGGAAATTACTGATAAGGAATTTTCATAATTTAATGGCGAAACTCTAAATATACCACAATTAGGTACCTACTCTTTCGTAACCTAAGTAATATAAGATTTTTAAACATTCACTAAGTTTATTATTATACCGGATATAAAGCCATATGGCAGTTATCATTTTGAGATTTTATCAATTTCAATTTTCAATTTTATTTATTCACCATAAAGTAATATGATCATTACATGGTATGTCATTAGGTACAAACATCAATATAAAAATATTTCCAAATTGAAATAGGATTAGCATTACCTAATCCAAATTATTAATGTTAATATTGCTATTTAAATATTCAGTGACAGAGTAGAAGGCATGTTTCCTGAAATATTTTGATATTTTATTCTTAAGGCAATAAATTCTAGGCAATCTATTGAACATTTTTATTTTTAGGTATACGCTCTGTTTTTTGCGTTTTTTAAGCCGCATCTTTGGTAAAAGCAATTTGTCTTTGGATCGCGTGTTATAATTGTGTATGTCAGATAATTTTAGGAGAGAATCCGCCATTTTGTGTATTTCTAAGAGGGAATTATAAATAAATAGGGAGATAACCGTCATTATGCCTAGTCTCACGAAGAGGGGTTTAGCCGGGTCACGTCGGCGGACACCGCACATATTTCTCACAGAACGTTTTTGTAGAATTAGAACTTTCTTAATATCTGTCGCATTTCCCATATCAATGTTTATTGTGTTTTTTTACAGTTTACTTTTGTTCACTAGAACTGATCAATATGTTAAATTGAAATGTTTGGTTGACTTTTTTTTTCTTAACGTAAATATGTATATTATACTAGGTATGTTGCTCTCAATTCCATTAGTTAAGTTACTGCAAATGAATTTTTCAGTCGACAAGCGTCAACGACATCGTTAAGACAATTAACTATGACATTTTTAATCAAAGGGAACCGCTAACCGCAATTTGATTGAAACAAGTATGCAACCTTAATTCAGTAGGTACACACTACACAGTCTCAACAAGTCATCATATTTATTTGTTGTTATTGTGAATTATACGCCAATTTAACTACACTCAAGAGCAAAAATGTCGCGTCAGTAACATAAACTTTAATATCTTTAAAATGAATATCTTTAAAGTTAATATCTTTTGAGATATTCAACAAAATGCTAGTGACTCGAAACTTTTGCTCTTGAGTGTACATATTAATGATAATGTAAATTAAATATTTGTTTTTACGAATTTCTCACGTTTCTGTTTGTGGATTATTTTATTAAAATCGGAGCTACAAACTTTCTTGCCTTATAAATCAAAAACTTTCTTAAATTAATGCAATAAGGTGATTAAAAAAATTACAATCAAAAATAGTAAAAAAGAAAATAAAACTCACCTTTCGAAGAAGCAACTACAAAAATTGCAACTAAAACGTCAAATCCTTTAGTTAATAACATTTTCAGGCATAAAAACAAACGAAGTCAACCGAAACACAACTTCAAAACAAAGAATAACTGGCCGTCAATAAAGAAAAATAAAACTATGACACATTCTACTTTCGCGCCTTTTTCATTCAAATGCGTTCGTATTTCGAAAGGAGCGTTCCAAAATGTAACGTCAAGTTATGTAGGCAGTGATCTCCTGATGCGTGGCATAGCGCGACTGACGTTTGCTTGCTTGCACGACACAATCTGAAATAGGACGTATATTTTGTAGCGTAAACATCACGCTTATTTTTAGAGACGGCCAAATTATACGGCACTCTTGATCGTAATGTCATTGCTTACCCTTTAATAATGCTGTATTTATAAAAAATACAGTTATTTGGACCCCTAACGAATCTATTTTACTTTTTTCTCGCATATTTTGGCAGCGGAGTTTTTCCAGCCAGCCAACCCTTTTGTGTTGGTTTTTAAATATAACGAGGGTTATGAGCGGCAATGTGTTTTAGCCCTACTTAAATAAATCGCCTTGTTGTAAAAGAATGGCAGTAATGGTACTAAGAACGGATAACCAGAGATAAAAGAGGGGGAGTACAAAAGATGCAACGTTGCTTAATTGTTTGTTTGTGCAAATTTGAAATAAATATCTTCTCCTATTTTGATGACTGTTTTACTGACGTTGCGTTATCATCTTGAATTGTTTTTAGTAGATAGCAATTTGAGGAAATTCATATTTAAAATTATCTCTTCAGGTAAATTAATGTCACCTTGTTTATTGGAAAAATAAATAGTGAATATCTTTCAACTTAACTGTTTTCCCCGGAGGTCAACCGGTTGAGAATGCTCTATAGTTAAGTCCGCCTACTATAAGATTTTTTTCAATAACGATTAATTAAATAAATAATATCAATGATCAACTTTAAAACTATATCGCCAGTATACGTTTGTTACGTATACGCCACCTGTCGATACGTTTAAAAATGTCGTGTCATTAAATTGCCTGAATTATTAGTTAATATTCTAAGCTCTGTACAATAGCATGAAATAAATATAGTTTCTAAATGTACTAATAAGATAGTAGTACCTTTATTAATTACAATGAAACTAGGAGAAATTTGAACTTAGGTAGCACCTAGTTATTCAGTCAGTATTTTAATAAAATGTTTAAAATGTCGGTTATCCCAAAAGGAAAGTGTTTCGAGCGATAAAGGCGCCCGCTAGGAATGAATTCTTCATCAAATGGCTGACATTGTTAGGGGGAATAATTTATGTTGCCGTGAAGAATAACGAGATCTCCAACTCTGGTCGCCAGTCGTTCAACACCTTGTAATATTTAAGGGAAGCCGTTTAAAATAAGGTAAAGTTATTTATTCGTTGATGTTGTTTTTGGGGTATAAATTCTCGGTCTCATCGGAAAATCCGGATGAGATAACACTACATGCTGGAATTAACCAATTAGGTTTCCGATGATATTTTTAAATTCCTGGCCACGCTATTTCATGCAGCTTGATTATTTATTCATCATTCGCTAGTTAACATCACTTTGCTGCTGAACGCAGCGAGAAATAGGGTAAACTACAGACGGACATTGATGAGCAACTACTGAATGATTATTAGGACGGCAAATCTATGGTTGTCTGAAAATTACACGTATTTTCATTTAATTTCATTTCAAATCTGGATTTAGATAAGAATGTTTTAAATAAGTATTAAGAGTTATTAGTTTGATTCTCTGTAGTCGGTAGGTGATAAAAAATATTGAATCTTGCAGAAAAAGCTTATGATGAAACTATCAAAAATCACTGAACACTGAATATACGAGTTTTCAATCGATAGCTTATAAGCTGGTCTAACTATTCATGCCTAAATAGATAGTCAATTTTAGTGTACGGCATCCTGACAATCTGACCCTCCAAGAAACTTGACCGGTGTTCACTGTGGTCACTCTCATAGCATTTCATTTGTTTGTTATGGACGCGTCATCGATCGCGCTGCCGATCGCGCCGCCGACGATCGCCGCCGCTCGAGTTTGCAGTTTGCATTCCCAAGGACGCCATATTGTCACAAAGTTTACTGCGATAATGCATATTCCCTCATTCATTCCTTTGTACTTTCACTGGGTAACATTACAATAATGCGATTTCAGTCTCCAGTCATAAAGTCATACAGGGATCTCCCATATTTATTCTCAAAACAAAAGAGCATAGGCTGACACTCTTGACCCAATTGCCTACGATAACATACTAAACGAAAGGGAAAAGCTGATTATTCCTAAACGCCTCTTTCGAAGGAAAACAGTCCTTTCGAGCATTCGGCCACCTTACCCTAATTGAAGGTAAACGCTCCGAGCGTTGGCCAAACATTCTGACAGACCCTTTTGAGGCTCCCACATATCGGCGTATCCGTTTTCATATGGATGATACAATACAATCCACAGAGACATTTTGTTTTTTTTTCCTCCCCCTACGGAACGAAGACGACGACACATAGGTACCTATTTAGGGTGAAAAGGCTCTGTTTGTGAATAAAAACAAATGTTTGTATTCATCTTCAAAATAGCTTGTCCGATTTGCTTGTTATTTTCGGATAACGGTAGCTTCTTAAATAGGTTTAAGCTGGTAGATGGCGCGTTAATAAGTTGTGGGATTACTAA
Source organism: Pammene fasciana (assembly GCA_911728535.1). Classification (NCBI taxonomy): domain Eukaryota; kingdom Metazoa; phylum Arthropoda; class Insecta; order Lepidoptera; family Tortricidae; genus Pammene; species Pammene fasciana. Next base: position 13,941,820 of record OU452287.1, read on the forward strand.
ATATTTAATTAATCTTGTAACACGATTAACAATGAAAAATATTTTTTTTTGTATTTGTTATCTGAGCATTGAGCAACGTGCGGCATTTTAACGCACTTCATATTGGATATAACTCAGGCGTTTTGTACTAAGGTAGAGTTCATAATTAAGTGTAGTAATTTGACAGCGCCTGGAATACAAAGCGGTTGTCAAATGTATTTAAAACGTTGTCAATTTACTCTACTGCACTATGACTTCTTCCTTAGGTAGTTTTTGTTAGTGTCAGTATTTTTTTTAATTCTAACTCTAAAACACTCTGATCAGAAACTTAAAGTGGTATTAAGACAAGTAATTTAGATTTAAATTATAGAACAAGCACATTATCAGTGTCTACAACATACCTAAAGAAATTAATTAAAAACGGACATGTCATAGTTTTCTTAATTCGTTTTCCCTAAGCCAAATACAAGGATAAGAACATTACGTACACCTATTAACTGCGAACAGTTCCTTCTGCGTAGTCCGTTCTAATCCGTGATAATCCAGAGATTTCGCCATTACGTGTCGTTGTTTCAATACCAAGCATAACAGCCGTAAGAATCATCGGAAAACGCAATAAATTATCTACTTTAGTCCTATGCAATAAGTTCCAAATTCAAACTAATTCTCCAATGAATGTTGTTATCCGTGCGGCATTTGTCTCTTGCGCGTTGGGAAAAGAAAAAAAACGTTTACAATGGCGGTGTGACAGAAAAACTCTTCAATTAACGTTTCAATCATGGGTTGTTGGTCTGAAGCCCTGTTATTAGTGTAATACCTAATGAAATACCTTGGAAGAGTTTTCTAGGTAACTTGTTTTCTTTGAGTTAGTTGATTATGAATCTGTATGTTGGGCTTACAGCTTGCAAGACGTTTATGAAAAAGGGGGTAAGTGAATAGCTACGATTTAAGTGAGAACGAGCGGTATTCGTATAGATTAAAGAGACTAATGTTTAAAAAAAAATGAACTTATATGTAAGGATATTTATAAATGGTAACGAAAACGGTATCTCCATTAGAAAGTTACAAAAGCTGTTCATCGTAGCGTTTACGTTTGAGGAGATAAAAGAAAATTTGTTTACCCTACAGATTACATTGTACTGTTCAGAGCATCTGTTCTTTGAATATCGATGTACATTTGTCTATTTTTAACCTCTTTGGCCTTTTACACGGGTTTTTTAAGGATTCGTTATACCTAAATTCGAGTGTTGTTTGATTTTCGTAAAATTTCTGGTTTAGGTGACAATTGAAAAGAACGCCGTGACCTGAATAGTCTAGAGGCCTATTCTTGAGGTCTTTGTCTCACTCTTTCTTTATATGATATCCATTTCAGTTTTACATTAAAAGCTTTAATTATACGTAATATATATTTGATTCTAAAATTGAATATTTTCTTAACAGCTCTTCACGAGCTCGTGACCCAATTGCCAGTCATCCGTAAAACTTAGTGAGCACGTCGAGTATAACTCGTTAACTCGTAGGGTCTAAACTTGTTTGTAGGAACTTTCGCGCGGCCTTACTTTGTCAAAAAGGATTGCGTGGTAATGACTGGCAACCTTTTTTGGACAGAGAATATATTTTAAGAAGGTCTAACTACTAGGTTATCCATTTTTCAGTTCTTTAAATATTAATAGCTCACAAACTTCAGCTATCTGCTACCTTTTCGATGCTGTCGACTATTTATACGACGAACCTAATACCGGTTGTAGTTAGCATAATAGAACGTTAACGAGTATAGAATGACGAATGAATGGAATTGGTAAAACAATGAAGTGAAGAATTATCAATTTATATTATTTTATGGCGTTGACAATTTCATGTCTATAGTAACAGTACGACTAGTAGGTGGCTAGGTACGTGTAGTCTCTTCTTATTGTGAGAGTAATAGGTTCTGACTTTGATAATGGCCACTGCCAGCTCTTTACCTATAGGCATGAAATTGTCAACGTCATACAATAATATAAGCTGATAATTCTTCACTTCATCGTTTTACCAATTCCATTCATTCATCATTCTATACTCGTTAACGGGAATACATTTTAGTAAGTTTTAATTAGTAGTTTTAATTTGTGACACACATTATGGCGTCATCTATTGCTACTTCGAGTCTTTCTAGTGGTCAATTAGACTATCATTCTATTTTTAACTTTTTATTAATACCTATCTGGACGTTGGTATAGTCGTGTCATAGTTTTGTCTAATCTAACTAGTCTAAGCATATCTATATAGTTTAAAAACAAAAGAGAGACCTTAACTAGATAACTACAATAGATAAGTATTGTCTGTTACTTTAATTTATTAAATAATGCATTTAAAAGATTTCCACTTAAATAACGTTAATTGTGCCTATTGCAACAACATAATAAATAATGCCGTGGGGTGCCCGGCCTTAGAATTGTCCCACCATGTCCCGTGGTTGCAGTAGGAGTCTGCTAAGGGAATATTCCGGGAGATGGGCAGCAGCATCTTCCGAATGCCTAAACAACAATAAACAAAAAAAAAACTGCGCGCGCCAACCCGCCTGCCAAGCGTGGTGCGTATGGCAAACCCTATGAGGCCTATATGTTCAGCAGTGGACGTCTTACGGCTGAGATGATGATAATGATGATATTGATGATGAATAAATAATTCAACAAATAAATAATACCGCTAATAATAAGTAAATAGTTCAGACTAGGATCTGGGGTTAGGTTTTTTTTTTTTGAGTACTTTTTTGTTCGGTCCAGTCCCCGCGAAGTGTACGGGCGGCTGGATCCGTAGTGCCTGTTTTTTTTTTTTTTTTTACTATGATGAAATGATTGGTCTGTTATTATGATATTGTTTTTATAATATTGGTGATTATGAGTGGAATGTGCTGGAGGGTGGATGAAGCTATATGAATGACAATGTTATGTGTTGTTGAACTTTTTTAAACTATTAATTATAGTGCTAGTTAGTTTGCAGAATGAGGTCAAGGTGCTTTCTTTGGTGATAAGATCCTGGATGTTGAATGGTTGTATATGAAGATTGTGACAGGTGATTTCATGATTGAATCTAGGGTTAGTGAATTTTGGGCATGATCGAAGAAGATGGTCAATGGTTTGTGGGATTGTGTTGTCACACGGGCAGAAGTCGTCGGTGGTAATTTTGAATCGTTTGAGATAGACTTTATGGTAACCATGCCCAGTAAGTATTTGAGTTAGGTGAAAGGAGATGGTAGTCTTTTTTCGTAGTTCGGAAATGTGGTAAAGTGTGGGTAGCCAGTTCTTTAGGTGCATTCCGGTAGGGGAGGAGATGTAATCGTTGCTGTGTTTGTTGCGCGTAGGGTTTCAGGTTTCTCGACCTTTTTTATTTCTCGAGGCACGGGAATTCTCGACCACGATTTCTCGAGTTTCTCGAGTATCTCGAGAAATTTAAGAAGGTCTTTTCCGACCACGGAACAATGGTGTTCCGGACCTTTGGAAGGCGTATGCGGAGCCAAAGCCAACGCGCAAAGGCCCTTTAGACAATTTAATGAAAAGTGAGGGATACACTAAAAGGATGCTGCCCTTGCCCGTGTCATGGGACGCACGCAGAGACAGCGCCTGCCATGGTGTAAGGACTATTCAGTTAATGTAATGGAGTCTAAAATGTACTAGGCTATTGGGTGAATAGTATGGGCTAATTACTGGGCTTTTGGGTGAAGAACCGGACGCCTGCTTAATAAAACGGTATCCAATTTTAATTCCGGCAGACGGTGACTCGCCCTCCGCAAGATGGGATCCCATAAAAAGCGACATCAAAGATGGCTCAAGGGCAACACCGGTGCGGGGCTGGGGGTAGAGAGGTGTCACTAGACTTTAAACATATAATATAGCCAACTCGCCACTTAGGTTTCCACATCTACCCTCGAGAACGCAGCTAGCGACCCCACTCTGGACTGGACAGCCGGTCCTACAGTCCCACTCATCCGACAGGTTAAGCACAGAGCACAGACGGCATAAGCTAGACGCATTAAGTGTTAAACACGTGTATTTTTTACTTATCGCTCTTGCGATTTATTTCTCGAATTCTCGAGGCATTGCGGTTTTTTTTCCCGTCTAGACGAAGGACAAATTTCTCGAGATTTCTCGCCTCGAGAATTCTCGAGCAGAAACCCTAGTTGCGCGTTTCATTTCTGCAGAGGTGCTTGATGTAGGAAATTGGAAAGTGGGCAAAGTCGGGTGCTCGGTGTAGAGTGGCAGCTATCTTCGCTTCTTGGTCGGCTTCCTCGTTTCCATGAAGTCGAAGTCCCACATGAGCTTTTATCCAGCAGAACTGTATCGTGCCATCTTGTTTGATTCGGTGGATGTTGTGATGAATGTTGTTAACAGTTTTATTTGTACTATTTCTATTGGCGATCTCCTGTAGTGCTGAGAAAGAGTCGGAGAAAATGGTGGATTCTTTTATTCCGAGGTGAATGCATGTTTCGCAGGCGGCGTCTATAGCAATGCATTCTGCTTGGAATACAGAGCAGAATTTGTGAAGTTTTTTGCGTTTTGATGTACGTCGGCCGTCTGGATGGTGTATTACAAACGCTGCTCCGACCCCTCCGTCGTGCTTACTCCCGTCGGTGTAAATTCGGTGCATATTTGCGGTGTTGTATGGTTCGAAGTCTGTTGCATTGTAAATTTTATTTATTTCTATGGTTATTCTGTTGGCAGGGTGGAGTAGCTTGGCTGGGGGTATTCGGGTGTCTAAGGTGAAGTCTGCCGGCAAATGTTTGCTAAGCCCAGTTCGTTTGGTGTTCTGTATTTCAGCAACTTCGTTTAGCTTGTGGTGGAGGGGTGTGAGGTCAGCTAGGGCTATAGAAGCGGTGGTTGGTATCGTGCGGAAACCTCGGACGATCTTTATGGCGAATCTTCTCTGAAGGCTGAGGAGAGCTTGGGTCACTTTTTTATATTTTGTTGCGTTGTTCCATACTTCGGCAGCGTAGGTTACGGTTGGTTCGATTACTTGCTTGTAAATTATTGATACGAGGGGTTAGGTTAGGTTAGGCTAGGAGAATGATGAGTAAGTCCAGACATAGCGACAAAACTACACTTACAACCTGCAATAGTATCTTGCTCGGCGAAGACTGCAAAAATATGTGTCACGGTCTTATGACTCTAAAAAAAAATTGTATCATATATTTTTGCGCCCTTCGTCATGTAAGTCATATTATTTCGGGCGACTGTACACGAGACGTGAATGATGACAAACAGCTTGCTTGATAATTTTTTTTATCGAAATTACAAATTGACACTAGTACAGATCTAGTAGTTAGAAGCGACCAAGGGATAAGGTATAAGGAAACCTCTGATCCCTACTGGTGGTGATTTATTTAATTAATAGTCATCCGCATGGCGGCGATGCGGTTCGCCACCCATCATGTCTAGTTCTTCACGGAGGCGAGAAGTGGCTCACGGAGAGCCGTTCTGCTGCATTGATCGTAGCAAATGGAAATCCGTGATCTATGCCTAATACCCCTTTTGGGATATAGGCGTGATTGTATGTATGTATGTATGTATGCATGTATGTATGTAGACCGTTCAAATGTTCTCGTCTCACCTCGCAAATCCAAATGATGGAAGCGAGTTAAATCTTTCCTCGCGCCCGGATTTATTAGCTCATATCTCGCATACAAATGACGAAAATCTATGCTTGAAATCCCGCGTTATGAAACCACCAGAATAACTAGACCCTTCTAACATTTTAAATGACGTTACGTATATAAAATTTGGCGTTCGTAGAAAGCTCAATATAGGATGGTTAATATCCCCCTACTCCATTATGAAGTTAGGATTACGAGTGATCGAAATTTAAACCATCTATGAGTAAGAAATATTTTCGAACATTAATATAAGGCATACTTTATGGTAATTAGTTTGGTAATCGAGGTTTAGTGAAGAGGAAAATACGTAAAGGGATGATTAGTATCAGATGAAGTGAAACTTGTCGACATAGGTACCGTATACAACACATACATATTAAAATCAACTCTCTGTACTATCTTTTCTACCTCCTGACGAATAATCTAGTGTAGTCAGAAATTCTGGTATAATGAGTTAATAATACGGTTTAACCGAGTTAAAGTGTATTTAATTATTTTTAAATCAACAGAGTTTATTGAATTGAAAACATATCATATTTTAATTATATATTTGATCAACGATTAATTGAGCCAATCATTGGAGTAATTACGAGTTATCACCGATAATAAACGATCTGTTGGAATTATGCATGGAATTGACCGATAAGCGGTATTTTTTTTTACTATGGTTTGCATGGTTGACTGGTACGTAATGCAGTTTGGCATTAAGTCCAAAATTTGTGCATAATTATAATAATTTGTAATTTTGTGTTTCAGCAATACAGTATACTTAAAAAATAATTATGTAGGTATCTCCAATATACTAAGTTTCACCTGAATCGGTTCAGTTGTTTTCATGTACTTAATTGTGTTCTTACAAACAACTTCTGGCTACTGGGCTACGTCTCGGCATTTCGATGGCTTTGATTTTGAGAGTTTGTTCCACGATAACTTCACTAACGTTTTTCTGAACTTTATGAAATTGTTGGGGTTGTAGCAGAGATACATAAAATTTGAGAGTTCATTTATGAACTGAATCGATCGGTTGTAGACTTAGAAAGCAAAAAAAACTTCATATCGGTCTTGTTATATCGGTCACTCATTTGTAAGTAAATCGCGAGCTCTCAGTTTGAGGCGGACTACCAGTAAATCTTTATACAAGACATTTATTTAGGTGCATCTCTGACAAAGTATATATACAGTTTAATTTTAAAAATTTATTTACACGACAAAAATAAACAAATATTATTTACAAAATATACATTTTACAAAAATTTACGCGAACATCTCGCTCCCGGCCGCTCCCGGCACGAAGGTGCCCATAATTATATAATTATAAAATTACTGACATCTTTGTACACAAACATTAAGAAATTAGAGATGTCACGAGCAGACACTAAAAGGTTTGAAACCGGCCCCGTACCTACATTGTGATTCGCCAACTGTCAAAAAAAATTTGAAAGTGTGCCTATTGTTCGTCCGCCATGTTGTGCTCCGAATATGATTGATTCATCAGAACGAGCATTTATTTATTTCCCTGTGGCTAACGGCGACATAAAATAGCTTTTAGATTAAAAGGTCGCCATTCCCGAGAGACATGTCTCGCGTCATGTCACGGTAGTGCATTTCGTTTGCATAGTTTTTATTGTATAACTTTTGCAAGTACTTGAAGACTGCACGTTTTTGCTGGTTTTCTAATTCAGTTTAAACACAGAAAGATAAATGCTGGTGCAAAAGAGGGTGGCCGTGTCAACTTAAATAACAAACCTGTTATGTTGATTAAAAAGGGAAGATAAAATGAATTAGGTATAATTTTTAGAGGCATTTTTTGAAAATTCGTCTCATTGCGGCGACTCTCAAGAAAATGTATATATATTACGACTACTAGGAGAAATGGTAGGTACCTAATTAGTTTCCACATGCAGACACGAATTTTCTTATTTTTGAGATTCTTAGTTAGATTTTTAAGAATCTTTGTAGTTAATCGGTGAATTTACCTATTTCAAGTTCTTTTTAACCTCTGTAACTCTATACGTCATTGATATTACGAAATAAGTGATCAAAACTTTCAAGTAAATATATCACCTGCCAAGCAATTAATAAAAAAAACTATGCTGGCTCTTTGACAGTGATAATATGAAGTAAAATATTTTATACCATTTTTGTTGTTAAAAAAATGTAATAAGAAAATATTACCTAACGCATGATGCCAAGCCAATAAGATACACTCTTCCTTGATAAATATATTTACGTATATTTTTTCCAATTGACACAATAACCGCATGCTCGCAAATGGTGTAAATGAGGTAGGTAAACATGTCTTACCTCCCTATATCTGTTAGGGAGGGCACAGATGGTCCGATATTATTACCCGAAGCGAGGGGAGAACACGTGGATTGCCAATCAATTTCATATCGGGTAAAGTTTTCGTGTAACTTTCTGTTATACTTCTATGATAATACATACAAACGATAAATAAATATTTGTAGTAGGATTATTTCAAATTGAACATTTCTGAGTTCTACTCTGTTTTAGCGATAGCTTAGAATGTAATTTGGAATGCGGCGCCAATCTGTTAAATTTTGACAATCGTCAAGTACTTACCTATTATCAGCTTGGTTAAACAGTAAATGCTTTTATCCGTTAATTTTTTACACGTTTACCTTATTAAATTTGGTCAAGTATGCAGGTTTGATTGATTCTTAAAATAAGAGTTTTTCAGCCCTCTATTCTCAATTCGCATAGGTGAAGAAAATCGAATTACTCGTAAATTCACAACTGGGCCTTTATCTTAAGCCGAGAAAAACCTTTACAAACTTACCCGTATCCTTTCTCAAACACACAACCTACAAATTTACATACTGACCTGTAAGCTATCAATTTAGCAAAGATAATGCTCGCCGGAAAATGTAAGTTTGCTGCGCGCGACAGAAAAAGGTCACGAGATAACGTATCGAGAGACCTGTCAGTGTGAGAAAAACCTGCCTGATAAATGAACATCCTTGCCCGGTCCATGATTTATAAGCAGGCTTTTGGAGCTATTGTTGGAGTCACTCGAGGGATCAAGACGAATCGTCTGATATCTTTTACATTGGATGTGTCGAAGATCAGTCAACAAGTACACATGCGCTTAACGAAACGTTTGTTTTCTTTTTTATTTCATGACTCATGACTAACTTAAAAAAAAGTGATTTCACTTTTAAAATTGCATATGGGCATATTTATAGTGCATTCATAAGGTTATATTGATTGAACATACCTTTCGATTGGCAATAGTCACATAAGCAGGCGTGTTACGGAACTTTTATCGCACATGACATGACTATCATATCAGCAACATACCTCACTCTCTCACCCTGTTCTTTACTTAAAATTAAAAGGAGACGAGACGTTGTCATATTAAGTACCTCTAGAAGCAACGAGAAAGCCAAAGGCTTATCTTCTCCACAACACGCACTGATCAGGAATATTGTCAATAGATGTATTGTCTGGATAACTAACAATTATGTTAAGTATTTAGTTAACTTTTTTATGTTTTATTTTGCTTACGTATTTGTTTTATAGTTTGCTAATAATAGCGGGTCAGTAAACCAGCAAATTAATTAAGCAGAACAAACACTCTATTTACACATTGTGTCAGTATGTCGGGCTTATCCAATCATGTCGATTTTCATATTAATTAGCGAAAATTCGCCTACGAATCAACTTTATTTATACGTATTTATAATGACTGGTATTCGTTCATTCAGATTATTGGAACCTAACCATGTATTTAATTTTAGTTCTATCTATGTCTCAGTTCTAACGCATGAACAAAAGTTGTTATAATTCTGGCGATGTTCAATATCCGTGACGCCTGATGCATCACCGTAACTTCGTAGCATCAGGCTAATTCGAAGTTTAAAAATAACAATTTGATATGTTACGAACTTGACTCGACTCACCAAGTATTCCGACTCACTTACGTTTGGTGCACGATTTTATTTGATACAAGTCGCTTCGATAAAGGAAAACATTGCGAGATAAATAGACCAAATTTCATTATGGTTTAGTTTCCCCTCTGGGTTGACACGTTTGGGTCGATGGCAGTAGCTTTAGCTTTATCTTCCGTTAAAACTAGTATCTCTACCAAATCTTGTTTCTTTTTTTGCATACACTAGAATCTCTATTGGATCGTGGCAATAAACTGGTATGTACAATACCTGCAATAATATATTCCCCAAAGAAGGCTGCAAAAATATGTGACACGCTCTTATGGTTCTACAAATACTGTATCAGATATTTTACGATTACGGTGTAACGGTTACACTCACGTCACTTTCGTCACTTTGCGCGACATATTTCGGAGAGTCTAGGTCTCCATCTTCAAGCACTAAGTGTGCTATTTGAACCGGCCCGTAGCGCACTGATGCACTTCGCTTTGCCGACTATTGCAAGTATTCTTAAGATCTCGTTGGCGACCGTTTGGTCACGCGATCACCGTTGCTTCGAGATTCCAAGGATTCACATCCTTTACTGAGGCCATTCCCATACTTTTTCATATGTTTCCTATAGACGCGTTGCCGATCGCCACCGCTGGAGTGGCCCAGTTTGCACCCTACGTAAATCAAGTTGGTATTTTTATAGTTTGAATTGGCATCCAGTGTGAACATATTGTGCACGAATCACGGGCAAGTTCGCGCAGCTGTGGCGCGGACTGCGATATCCATCCTCGCGTAAATAAGGGCGATAGTCCACTTATAGATAAATAGATATAGTTAGATATGGTCCAGTCTTTACTTTTAGCCATAGACTTAAATATATAGTAGACGGCCATAGTCTAAGAACTTTTTGAAGACAGAAGTCTGCCTACAAAGCCAGTGGTCCCCCGGTTCGAATCTTGGCAATTAATTGTGTCTATGTTTATCGTCGTATGACACCTATAGGTTGTACAAGCTTTGCGTAGTTTGGAGATAAATCGAACTTTGTTAGATGGCCCCAACCATTTTTTTTATAAAAATGAATTTCAAAAAGCTTAAATAAATAAAATGATCTCAAAAAAGCTAAGACATATCAATGTAGCTTTATTTATACATACAGTTATAAAAATCATAATGGTTATGAATTTTGTTTTTAGTTATGAAAGTTTTCTTTATTTATGGAGCCCATAGATATTTTTTATAACAATAAAGAAAAAATCATAACAGTTATGAATATTTTACCGGTTGCAATGGCGCGCCTAAAATAGCGGACAAAAATAAACCTAAACCATTAGATTACATGAACCATATAAAATGATGCTGCTTGTACAGCAGTTTGAAATCAAACTAGGGTCAAGTTTTTTTCTAAAGCCACCCCATTTGACATTATTTCTTCACTATATTTGAACAAGTCGTGTCCGTGCACCTAAGTTTAACGATGCGTTATTAAACCGCTAACGATGTTGTCGTCGGCTTATCCCGCTTACGGCAAGCCGGAGGGTAATTATAAACTGACGTTAACACCGCAGCCTAATAGCTTGTTAAAAGAGCTTTAATACGCTGTAAGCCATTAAAATCTGACAGACTTTTACGAAGGCCTGAACCTAATTCTGTCTGTGGTCAGAATCAGGGTTGCATATAGATGATGATCTGCCTGAAGAATTTGTATATTACTCTGTGCGTCACAAGCTGTATGTTACACATGACCGACATGACTCATAATGTTATACAAATTTAATATAATCGGCAATATCAATATATATATTTGATATACTTTGTAAAGTATAGCTTTTGTTAGCAGTGGAGACATGTGACTCACAAAATGTGACCCAGAACCGATAGAAATGGCAACTTCATTATTTTTGATATCATTTTGTATATTAGTTATAGCATCAATAGCGAAGTCGCTGGCAAGCTGTTACCTTGTGCGATACATGTGACTCACAAATGTTATACAGAACCGATAGAAATGTCAACTTCAATATCTTTGATATTATTATCCTTTGTATATTATAGCACCAACAGTGGAGACGCGGGCTAAGGCAAGCATGTGTTACGACATGCGGCACAAAACCGCTCCATCGAAACTTCACGCTTACAGAACCTTGTGATTACATCAATAATATGTGCTGTGATATAATTAATAATTATACGTGTTCACTTTACTAGAATAGCTATGTAATGCGATTTTTTATTTGAAAGCAGGTATTCTAACGAGTAAACTTAGTCATGTTTTAAAGAAAACGGTTCAGCTGTTTCAGTGGGTCTTAATTTTTTAATTTGTAATGCTTATTGTAAATGTGACATTGACCTTAATATTGAGTAAATATTGGACATTGTAATTTACGGCCACAGTTTTTTGTAGTTATAATAGGTAATAAAAAAAACTGTAAGTGTCAATTCATAGGTAATAATAGTCGCCATTTATTCATCTTGAACAGAAAAAACAGCAGAAAAACACTGCTTATCAAGCCAGACATCATGGGATATAGTATACATATAAAGATTGGCAATTTTACGTCATCATCATCATCATCTCAGCCATAAGACGTCCACTGCTGAACATAGGCCTCCCCTTAAAAAGGCTGGGTTTGCCATACGCGCCACGCTTGGCTGGCGGGTTGGCGCGCGCAGTTTTTTTTTGTTTATTGTTGTTTAGGCTTTCGGAAGATGCTGCTGCCCATCTCCAGGTATATTCCCTTAGCAGACTCCTACTGCAACCACGGGACGATATGGTGGGGGACAATTCTAAGGCCGGGCACCCCACGGCACTCACGACATACCTAGTAGTAAAATTAATACTAAAGTCATAAATATTATTGAAAACGGGGTATTTATCATGTATATTTGTTTCTTTGAGCACCCCATATTTAGGCACGAACGAGTTGCTGCGAGTGTTAGTTGTAGTCTACCCATTAACCGTAGCGATCTACCTTTTTTCGAGATCACTTTTATTGTCCGTTGTCACTGCTGCTACTACCGAAAGAGCACATGTAAGACAGCACTTTACACACATTTGACAACGGCATTTACCGGTAGCTGTCAAATTACTCGACTTAACTATGAATTCTATCTTATACTTTCGTATTTTTTACTACCGCCTATGGAAGCTGTTTTAAAAAGCGCATACAAAAACCGCAAAGGCATCTATCATAGACGATGTGAGCAGAGCACAATCTGTGGTATCGGTAAGTAATCTATAGAGAAGCCGAATAAACATCTCCGTTCCATTCATTTGTCCAGCATTTGATTAATGACATTTCTTTCCCGTCCCGAAGTTAATCATTGTTTGTTTAATTTACTTTGGTGGCTTTCTTCCATATTCATTATCTGTGAGCTTTATTGATGTTGACAATACCTTTTAATTAATTATGTTTTTGAGTTACTTATTAGCAGGAAAATATGATAATGGCAGAACATGGACAGTAATTAGACCTACTAACCAACTTTTATATAATAATTAGGTATATTTTTAAGCTATAAATACGTACCTACTTAGATATAAGCCTACGTAATAATACGAAAATGTACCATCGGGTTCATAATAGCATAGGTACCCAATATATGAATGAACCACCACCTACCTGCATACTTTATCGTCGTAGCGATTTTTTTCCTACTAAATTATGTGATAAAAATATACTTCAGAGAGGAAATAAGGTCAAAGTTATTCGGAACAAAGAAAAGTTTTAGTAAGCGTATTTTCTTGCTATGCTCTTCCATTAAAACAAAACCAATTTTTTCGTTTCGTTTCTGTAAAAGTTGTTCAGTACTATCAAATCACTAAGGGCCGGTTGCACCAAACTGTCTGTGAAAGTAAGCGTAATCGTAAAAAAAATCTTGTATGAAAAGTTTGACAGTTTTCTATGGGATGACAGCTCCGTCGCCATATTAACGTTGGTGAGTCTGTTAATTGTGCGTGGTGCAACCCACCCTAAGAGAAGCAAGGTTAACGGTTAAAACGTCAAATATTTATAATATTAATAAACATGCAATGAAATATTTTACTTGTAAGTATCCTGTCAAGGGCGCAGCAGCTGGAGGGAACTGTAATGTGATTTCATTGAACTTTTCAAAAAAACAATAATATTTTCGCATTGGTATTCTTGGCTGAAGATATCCTTTTTTTCCGTGCAGTGTGTGAATATACCAAGGACTCCTTACGTCTGGGTTGTCCGCCATTCATCTCCAAACCCGCTCGCTCGGCATAAGCGGATCAACCACTTTGAACCTGAGCCAAATACAGGTCAGTTAACATGTCCTATTAGAATAGGAGCTAGTGCTCCTGCCCGCAACTTTATCCGTGAAGAATTAGTACTGATGAAGGTTGTGTATTTTTTATAAAAAGCATAAATAAATTGTATTGACAAACACACAATTAGATGCATCTATTATCGTGCTTTCGTAGAGTATTCCCGCTTTGATACCTTACAGTAATATAATTACGGGGTAATTATCGTAATAGAAACTATTCTATGTCTTTCCCCGGGACAAAACTATCTCAATACCAAATCTAAATCGATTCGACAGCTTAAGCGTGAAGGGGTAATAGAAAAACAGACAGGCAAAATTAATTTCACATATTTTATAATATTATAGGTATAGGAATTGATAGGTATAGACGTATTAGGGGTTTAATCGGAGACGCTAGTACAATTGTTTTTTTTAACACCGGTTTAGGTATTTTATGTATTATGTGTTTAAATTAAAATATCATTAAGTAGATCAGAACTTAACTAAGATGGAGCACATAGTTGAAAGCGACTGATCTTTATTTCTCTAGTAAACATAATCTTTTTTGGTAAATATCGTATCAAATTGAGGTTTTTAAGAGATATAATTACTCGTAAAGCGATATTTCACTGCACCATGCTTGTGATTGACTACCATATTATTGGGCGGAACATATCCGTGATCATTAAAGTCGTCTATGAATAATGGCATATATGACATGACGTCACGAGGGGCCACGTCATCAATGTCATTATTCAACACAGGGGACTCATTTTTGCATAGGTGGACGCTTGAAAAATAACAATGGCTTAAATTAAATAAAAGTGCAAAAATTCACCCTTTTCATTACGAGTTATTTCACTTTGGCCTAATAATCCAACATTGGAATTTTAGGGGACAAAACTTTAAGCAATTAAGTTTATTTTTAAAATAACTCCTGTAGTAAAATTTTAGGTATTGACCCTACTAAAATGCGTTGGGGTAAGATAGAACGATATTTTTTTAGGGGTAAGGTAAAAAGTAGTATGTAATGCTCCGGAATATAGACGACTTTTTGTCTTATCCCTAAAAAAATACCTTTCTATCTTACACCAACGCACCTTATTCAATTTTGCCCTTAAAATTACAATGTCTGCTCATAAAAATGTTACCAAATTTTATGTAAGTATAAAAATAATGAGAATAATTAACATACATTTTTTACAATGTGCTTATAATTATATGTTGAAGTCACGTCTCGTCTGTTTTAAATAAAGAGTAGAGGAAATGAGAATACCACAATGTTTAGAAATAAAGGAACAGTAAAAAGATAAATGAAAAGTAGATGTTATAAATTCTGCCCCTTGGGGCTATTTGAGGCATTTGTAGTAGTTATCATACTTACTTACTTACTTACTTACTTATTTGGCGCAACGACCCAAAATGAGTCTTGGCCTCCGACACAAGAGCACGCCAATTTGCTCGGTCCTGCGCTATTTCACGCCAGGTTTCACCGGCACCGAGCTCATGAAGATCAGCTCCTACCCTGTCTGCCCAGCGATACTTAGGACGACCGACAGGACGTAGCAGCAGCAGGGCGTAGCAGGGAGTAGTTATCATAGTTTGGATTCTCTGTTAACGTTGTCTGTTGACCGTCTATGAAGTAGGACCAATCTTCAGAACTGTCAGAAACTTTGAGGAATGAAATGGCGCCTCGTGAGTATCTGTTAACTGTCTAATTCGATTGAAAATCCGATTTTCCTCTCAGGGTGGGAACTTAAATACACATTTTAGTGAGTTTACGGAACTTAATTTTATTGGTAAGTACCTTTGAGGAATTGAGTCTCGTTTGGGACACCGACCGAGGAGGTCGTCCCTTCATCCTCTATTGCATTCATAGAATTCCGGAAAGTGAAACAATAGGCGGTCTTTACCATGTGTTTGCACAACGCAACTGCAGGCCCGCCGCCCGCCGTGCCACTTTTTGAGGAAGTCGCGAATCGGTTTTAAACACGCGTTTTCGTTTGGTCTATGTGTTTCTGTTTTCCTTATTTCGCGAAAACTAACATATACCATATCCAGCATATATTATTATGCGTGCGCCCGCGAGTGAATTTAAGGGAGTGTGCGTACGACAGACTGCGCTCGACGCTGCCAGGCTTGACTGCGGCCTGAGAGGATGGCGTCATACGTTACCGTACAAAGACCCGGGTGAGATCTTTCCATAGTTTACTATTCATACTTTGTTTCATAGGTTGTTTTTTATTAGGACCGGACCCATCTAGGTACCTACTCTTCTGTCAATAAAAATAAGGAAGGATTGAGCAACGTCCAAACTGTGTCCCGTTTTTACAGAACCTGCATGGTCCCGGTTAAAACCAGTAGCTTCGGTATCTATCTGAGTAGTCCTCTAAACTTTTTCCAAAATACCTATTATGTATGTATGTATGTATGTCTCTCATAAGCTAAACTCCGTAAACGATAATACATGTGCGCGCGCACGACCTTGCCAGTGCTCAAAACTTACCTACATTAAAGCAACGAAATTTCGTTATCAAAAATAAGCATGCACAAGTTCGAAGTGCAAATTCATATCTAAAACCACCACATAATTTAACTAAGTAACTAAGACATACGAACTATTAGCTAGCTAAAGAGCATTGCAGGTACATTGCAGTTAGCAGATAATAAGAAGTTGCCGTCCAAAGGGTTTCATGTGGAGCAATATGGGAGCAATCACAAATCGACACATGTGCAAGAGTTCTCAAACAAGCCGAGTGCGGACAGAACAGAGGGCTACCGCGAAGTTCGAAAATCGACAAAACTATGGCCCCGTCTCTATCGCTCTTGCATATACGAAAGATAGTGATGCAAATAGACGATTCGATAAACGAAGTGCTTCGCGGTTACAGGCCAGGTATACCCGCAGAACAGTTTGCTATCCGGCAGTTGCGATAGAGCGACACACAAAGCAAAAATACTGACAATATAAGCTGTAAACTTGAAGAGAAATATATTTAATGGACTTTATGCAATTAACACAACCATCGAGACTTTCTCCAAGAAAGAGCGACAAAAAAAAAAGTTTTTCGTTATGTTCGACGGTCCCGGACCCGAAATCCCCAAACACGTGCGGTTGCCAGTTGAGCCGTTTGGAGTCTTGAGGACAATGGTCATCATAAAGTCGGCTTTTAAATGACAGAGATCCAATGACCGGAACAAAATAAAAAAACGCTACCTAAGCGATATGAAATATTTAACTATTTCACAAACTAAAGTTTAGTTGGTAACGAAATGAAATTGAACAACGCGCTACACACACGTAAGTACAGCCAACAGAAATGCGTTCTGCATGGGAAAATGTGAAAAATATCTGTGCCTAAATTAAAAAAGCGTTTTATTACTTATAATATTTACGTTTTCAGTTGTGATTATTATGTTTCCTTTCCGTGAATAACAGTGGAGCTGTTAAGTGTATAGCATTGTGAATATACACACAAATCCATATTGGTTATCAGTCCAGTGTTATTGGTGTTATTGTGTGGGTAAACAGTAGAGTGACAATAGAAAATACTCTATGTTATCTGAATGTGTGCTACAATGCCTACAATATGTTAGAAGATATTCGTTCAAGTGCTTTTAACTTATTGAATTTTTTATACTCATATATTATTATCAAGTGATTGTGGTTCTCAACTTATATATTTTTCGTGTTTGTGTCTTTTATCATATATTATATATTTAAGCTAGCTAGGATTCTCAAAAGCACCAACAGAGCTAAGCTACAGAAATAAGAACGACATACACCTTAAAGAAACGCAACGTATCCAATGGACCGTCAGAAAATACACGAGAGGCTGGAAAGTCAAGACGCTTACGAAAAATAGTCTCACTAACAGAAGGCCAAAACAAACTTGCTGCGTTGAGCTATGGTATGACGGAGAGCAAATGAAGAAGATGGATTCGTGGATTAGCTACTTGAACCAAAGAACAACTTGACCACAACCAGGAAATAACTAGGGCTATTTAGCCCACCTGCTAATCAATAGATCTTAACGCAATGAACGCAACTTATACGCAGTCACTATCCCTTCGTATATATTTACACACAGTATTTATCTATCCTCCTCAAGCTGGGCACGATGCAAGTATTCGGTCTGGTTCTACCTCCTGTCATTCCTAATGTCCCTGACTGCACAAACCCGACAGTCCTATCCTGTATTTATTGGCCCACCGGTTTCTCGGGCAGGAGGGCCAGCTGAGCATACCAGGGCGGCAGACGATGGGATGAGCACACGAGGAAGCCCGGATACACGCCCTATCTCGGATTGGGTTCGTCCGGACAGAGGTCGTTAACCCACCGAACTCTACGCCTCTGACCGACGGCCTGAACCGTACTAGTACGTTTATTTGAGCTATCTCGGCAAGCCTACTCGTCCCTCCCTCCCTTGTATGACCAGCGCCTCTGCGTCCTTGCAGCAGAACTGCTGGCTGGTGGTGTCACATGACGGTGACGGTGACGGTGACGGTAAGTACCTTTGAGGAAATTTGTTCCTTGGCAACCTTATTTTTCGGGTTCCATAGTAAAAAGTTTCCGTCTGTCTTATTGCTTAATAAGTATCCTGAGAAAATCTTACGCAATTTTTTCAAAGTTTAAAGCTTGTAATTTTTTTTTTCAAAAAATGTCTTTTTACAAAACCTATCCAATCACAAACCGATCGTAACTCTCCCTCAGCCACAAGCGTGACCAAACCTATTCTAAATTGGACAACGGCCCTCTAAGCCTTGGACCCACATTAGGGTCCGACACGTCGAGGATTATCGGGATTAGCAACTTCGCACTGCGGAGCCTAATTAATGCGCAAATGTTAGAAATTCTGAGTGACTAATGGGGATTTTGAATATTTGTTTCGACTGCTTTTGTTTTGAAAATATTGTAAATTTTTACTAGCATTAATGAAAAATGAGAAAATACACTGCTTCCGGCAAGACTTGAACTCGCGACTCCGGGATATCAGCCTGCTATTCTACCAACTGAGCTACCAAGACCTGTTGTCTGCAAGTTCTTCCTCATATGTCTTTTAAATGACGCGTAGTGACATCGGCAGTAAGAGTTTTACACTTCTTAACCGATTATAAGTAGATTCTTTGCTAGCGTCCAAAATATTTTTCATCGAGGCCGTCTGTCTGACTTTCAACAACCATTAGGCACCTTGGCATTTAAAATACTACGTTAAATATCTATTTTAGCTGTGAAGTAAATGAACTGAAATAGAACATCATAGTAGGGGGTGGCACTTCACTCACACCAGGCGCGGTCCCACGTGAAACATGACCACCCCCCAAATCGTAAAATTGAAAAAAATTATACTGACCCCCGCAAAACTTGGAAAAATTATTTCTGCATTAGTGTCCCCCCCGAAATTTTAGGCTGCGACCGCGCCTGACTCACACCTTCTTATTGCCATATTGGCATTATAGCCAAACCAACTCATTATTCTCATAATGAAAACGAAATTCGACCTCTTACTTTGACCTTTGATTTCTCTTTCAGTCTCAATTTTTGGTCGAATCCACGCTCCGAAGTACGTTTTTATACGTTCGTGTGTAGATGTCAACCGACAGAGATTTCCATAAACTTTAACGAACTAAGTACCTAGGTACCTGTCAGAGATAACATGGCGCGTCCACCCTCAGCTCACTCATCGGAAAATTACAATCATTTTCATATTCATCTCACAGCGCTGAAGTTTAATGAAATCCAACATTGCACATTCATGGTGTGATTCATCGTAGGGTAGTGACACGGAGGCTGACGCGCCTCCCCGCCGCCGCGGCGCCGCGCCGCCGTGACGCCGACCGTTGCTCGGCGACGCCGGAGCCGGCGGCGTGTTGATGACCCTTAAGTACTAACAGCATGCAGCCTTTATCATTACTGGTGGAGGCTGTATTAGTAGCTAAGCTTGTTGTGTTTGTTGTTAGGGTTGAAAACACATCGTTGTGTGCATAGCTTCCTTCGTAATGCGCTACTCTTCTACTGCGGAAATTCAAGGAAAACACACAATTTTCTTTTTGATTATTTTTTAAAATCTAAATTGATATAAAAGCGCCACACTTGGTCTAAATTAACTAAATTAAAGTAGAAACAAAGTAGAGATCAAAAAAATCTGTGCCGAAAATTGTCTGATCGACTCCGCCCAAAAAAACATGGACTCTTAGATAACTTTGAGGACGGTGCTGAATTTTCGTCACCACCCCGAATTAAAAACCGTAGGAACTACCGAAGAACGGAAAAAAGGCATTTAAAAGGCACCTGGTTCTAGAGGTCAAAGTCAAAAATGCCTATGTTCGTAGTTTCCCTACGAAATCTAATATTTATATATGGTATACTACCGTAATACGAAAGCTGTAGGTACCTAATGAAGTGTTTGAGACCCAGTTACAAAACGTGAATACTTGACATTTTTCCTTCGATAAGGGATTTAATAAGTCCCCAACAAACCAGTAACACAACTCCATTCTTTTAATCTTTCCCGCCCAATGAGTTTTTAATGGATTTTTGCTCCTATCTGAATACATTTACATCTTCAATGCTATTCCGCTTGTAATTTCACACCGCTTACGGCGCTTTGTTTTTTAATTAGTTATTGATAGCTTCCTTTATATTGCTTAAAGGGAGAAAAATGAAATACTAGGTATTTAGGTAAACACTTAATTTCAACAGTAATACTTTTAAAACGAAACGTTTTTCTTTTCATATAACTTTAGACTTTGGACTTTTCAGAAAGAGACTGAGTGCATTTGAGATGTGGTGTTGGCGAAGAATGGAAGGCATCAGCTGGACAGAACGACGGACGAATAAAGAAGTTCTAGATTTGGTAGGAGAGAAGAGATTTCTTATGAAGACGATTGAGAACAGGAGAGACAATATGTTAGGGCACCTAATACGACACGACGATTACATTAAAACCATAATAGAAGGGAAAATAAAAGGAAGAAGGCGCCGTGGGAGGCCTAGACGGGCGTTTATAACTCAGGCTAAGGAAAAGGCGAATGTAGTGTCTTATCGGGAGATAAAGAGATAAAAAAGATAAAAAGAGATAAAAGATATTTATTCTTCAATTTAGGCACATTACAATGCACTTATGAACGTCAGAGAGAAAAGAAACTACCACCGGTTCTAACCCTACACCTCTGACCCGAGAAGTATTACTTATTACCGGCAAGAAACTCGGCGGGACTTATTTTTTCAAAACAGTACTACAAATACATTAAAGATACTATATACAATAATGCGTAGTTCTTCAAGAAGGCATATCAAAACAGCTTGAGAGACAGACATGTACCTGCCTATTGTGTAATTAAAATGAAAAATAAAAATAAAATCCAAATCTGACTGCTTCGCAATACGTTTGATATTCTTTCTTACTTGAACTGTGTCCTCTAAATGTTAGATGATTTTATAGATTCTGGTTTGGGCCATGCATATATGTCTGTCATATAGTCCTCGACCCTGTAATAACCCTTTGACATTAAAGTTTTTTTCAAGTATTTCTTAAGAGCGGGAAATGATAGATTCAAAACATCGACGGGTAACTTGTTATAAATATGAATACCCTGGCCAAAAAATGACTTATATGCTTTGCGGACACGACATCGTCTGGTAGCAAGCTTGCTTTTATTTCTAGTGTTATAGCTGTGGATGTCAGAATTCTTCTTGAATGTGTGTATATTCTTTACAACAAAAATAATATTATCATAGATATATTGGGACGCAAGAGTTAAAATATTAATTTTTTTTAAATAATTCTCTAATTGATGTACCTGCCTTTAAGTTATACATAAAGCGAATGGAGCTTAAAACAATTGCGGAGAGGCGAGATGAGTGGCGGTTACTCCACCGACAAGAGCAAAGCTCTTAAATAGATGATGATGATGATGATGATGATAACTTTAGAGCAGTAGTTCTTAACCTTTCAGCGATATGAAATCACTCGGGAAAATTTATTTGCATCACTAAGTTATATGAAATTAAGACGCTAGTAACGGGGTTGAGCAGTTTAAAAGAATTCCCAGTTTTTTTCTCACACGTTGTAGGTAGATAAAGTGAGACACGAGATGAAAAATATGCGTTATTACCACGGCTGAGAGCCTTCGTGTCAGGATGATAGCCTATTCTGACTAGACCGTGCGTGTACAGTGCACATGAGCACAGCAGAAGATTTTTCATAATTGTTAATAGCCATGGTTTTGGCGTAAATTTTATTGTTATTAACATTGCTTATAATTTAGGTTGCTTATAATATAATAGCATATCACGACTATACAACGAGTAACTCCCAAAAATATTTTAGAACACACTATTATTGCTGACTCTACCTAGTAGATAGCGTTGTTATGTAAATTACGGAAGTATACCAAATTTTACCTAATTCAGACTAATACGGGCGATGGTTGAAATTTCACTTACAAGATTTGATGCCTTTAAATAAATAATAAAAAAAAAAACATACGGGGTCAAGTTAAATAAAGTGTGTAAACATCGCAATATCTGAGTAATGTTATTCTCACTTCGAGAAAAAGTACAATCGTCAAATCCAGCGTTTAAGACGTTTAAATGAATTATGAATTCTCGTCAAATATTCGTCAGTCACATTGCTATGAGCCCTACTATTGTTATAAAGTACATAATATCGTCCCAACTTTGAAAAAATCTTGTATCTCACATTTCTTCTCTAAGTTGAAATGCAGCAACTCTATATGTGTCGTATACATAGTTGCCACATTTTTCCTTTGAGTGTCAGAACAAGATACCATTTTTTTTCGCTTCGCTCGGTTTTCTACAAGCTTTTATTTAATTTGTCCTGTCAGGGACAAATCTTGCAAGTTGAATTTGACATATTTCAGTGGTTCTGAGTTAAAATTTTGTATTATTATATACACAATAAAACAAAAACTTATTTATACCCGGACCAACGTCACCTTGCCCGCTGTGGTCCGCGTTAAAAGCATGTTTTCCGAGAGGGCCAGGAATTTATCGCATTCATCGCTTGCTGGTCCCCGTGGAGCCTGCCTTCAATCTTAAACTAGGTAGCTTTCATTTTGAACAAGCTTACAAACTTTTGTAACTACACTCAATTGCAATGAAAATAGGTTACTTTGGCTGAACATTTTATAAATACAATACTTCGAAACAGGATCTAACCACGAAATCATTATTATAAGCATTTAATGTTCTAACCTCCTACATTAAATTATGATTGTATTCAAAATCTGGAATTTAGGAATTGTTAGGTCCTTTTACCCTACATTTACTTTTTTAGCTACCGTCGCCACGCTATGTGTATTTTTTTTCTAATTAACACAAAGGTTTAGGCTCCTTGAGTGGCACTAATATCATAAATACTAAGTTTAGCTCAGGCTACCAAGTACTAAAATTCATAACTTTCCATCGTGCGTTGCCCTACATCCTATATAAGCCGAATTCTGCTACTCGATGAGGGTAGCCTACCACCTACTCTTGATCTTATAACATGAATCGACTAAATATTTTCTACCTGATCATGATGAATGCAATTAAATAGCCTTTGTACCTATCCTAAATAAATGTATCTAAGCTTCATCGATTACTATTCAAAGAGTAGGCACAGCTAATATTAATGCAGTAATCATGGAAACATAATCACGTGGCTATTACTCGTATGTAATGCAGTGTTCTCAAAGTTATGTATTATATTAAAACTAATTTAAAGTGAATAAAATGTTATTTGACCGAGAAAAAAAAATTAATACGAATTTAAAGTTACGTTGAAGATTATTTTGCAAGTGAGAAAATGAGGTGGTGGAGTTAGTTCGCTGTCTAAACAGCTTAGAGCACCGAAGCGAGAAAAAGCGCTTTCGAGGTGGTGAGCATTACCTACAACATATGTATAGCTACTTTACCTAATTTATACTTAATAAATGAAGGTATTTGCCTTATTAATATGTAACTATTTATAGAACAAATGTATTAAGTTTTAAAGAACATTTATCTGGGCACCCTAGAGCACGTTAGCGAAATGAACTGGTGGTACCTAATATTATATCATATATCTTATCAATTACAGATTTTTAAAACGCGTGTATTCCATTTCAGGTCTTTGCTGTCGTGAAACTGAGTAAAAATACGTGGAAAATTCCGTATGAAAAAAGTGGCGATAAGTGGCCATCAATGAAACACATTTGATACGACGTATTTTATTTAATCCCCAAAACATGTAGCGTAACACACGTCGTAAATTCTCACGATACTGGCCATCGGAGGCCATAAACTGCCGGCAAAGTGGAGAAATAAAAGCATTCCTGGCCCCGACGCGATTCGGGCCCTCTAATTGTGCATTTCCCACCGCTTCCGTTAGGCTGACGTACCTACGGCCGTGAAAATGGATTTATCTTGAATTCTTGCTGAAATCAAGTAACTTAGTATATGTTTTGTTGACGTTGGAGTTACAAGGTTTTAGTAAATAAGTGTTGTCGTTTTCCTTAATATTTACGGTATAGTAAAATATGGGTAAGATTACAAAAATGTTAACTATATGATACTGATAGTTTATTAGCTTCAAAGTTATATTCACATACTTTTGCTTTTCTGGAAGCACACGCTCGTGTTTATGATGTTAGTGTTTAACTAAATCTGAGGTATTTAATTCGTACCTAAGTACTTTCTGCCCAGATATGAAATAAATACTCAAGTATGGAAAATTTTATGACACAGCCAAGGGCCAGATTTTTCAACGTAACGTTAGCAAGTCGATTTTAGCTAAACTGTCAACATTAAGTATTTATTTCAACTAGAGGAACTGAAATACAGAACGTACCTAAACAAATTACAAAAGCAAAGCATGAGACATGCACGTTGCACGATAAAATGAAATCAAAGAGCGAGTTACCTTTATTATTCACAAAAACAGCGAGCAGAATCCAAGCGTATGACAAATTGAGTTTACAATTCCGCAATTTTTTACGACTCGAGTCTAAAAATTAATTCAACTGCACCAAAACTCATTGGTATGCACGCAACGGTCGGCAAATCAACAACTGACTGAGCATTGTCTATTCCAATCGCGTCCGATTCAACCCTTCCTCTCAGTTCATTTCTTTCCGAAAATTGTGATTTTATTTCCCTGAGTGTAAATGCAATGAAATGTCCTTTTGTCAGTCCCCCTTTTGCAAATATCAAGCTCTCTCGATATTGCTCATTTGTTTAGTGCTAATGTTTGTCAATCAACAGTTTTATTATCTGAAACGAAATATTGACGTGAACGGATAAATAGGGGATTATAAATACAAGAACGTTTGTGTTTGCGTTAAACAACAACAAATTAGTGTATAATCAACAAAATTAAACCGTTCGTTTACTTCGCTTGGCTTTGGCTTATTTTTACTTTAAAGTTCTTTGCTTGAAAAGTACTTGTACATCCAGTTTCATACTTTCATCTCCTTACTAAATACAAATGATCTTTGCTATGACTGCTTTTTTTGTTTGACGGTTTTTGCTATCAATTTCATACTTCTTGTTCTTTAGGTACTTACATAAATGCGTCTTTTGCTCCTCTGTAGGTTAATTTGGCCTCGATCAGCTCACCTCACTTATGGCAGGGCATCAAATACACTTAACTGAAATATAGCAGCCCTTTTCGCAATGCATTTTGGTTGTTAGAAATAGTAGAAGTGTTAGAAATAGACATATATTATGTCGGTTGGTATACTCCGATTAGCAATTTTTTGTTGTTTGAATTTTTTGCTTGAAAAAGATGCATATTCAATTTCAAGCTCTGCTCTTAACACAAACGCGTACTTTAGGTACTCCACTGCACTTTGTTTTACAGCCGTGCATGTAACCTCCAAAACCACTTAAAGCCTTCCTTTTATGTAGCCGTGTCACGCCGAAAGCCGGCGCTATCCCCCGAGTCCGTTTACGTTTGTGGCCGAAGCAGATTAATTATGGAAGCTTGGCTTCGCTCAGCTCAGCTCACACATGGCAGGGCAAGCATCAAATCAAATATAGGTACTGAAGTACAGTTTGACGGCAGGCGGCTTGGAACGAAATTATTGTGCAGTTGTTTTCATATTAATTTAGGAAAGTTCATCTTAAGGGTAATTGTTGAAATATACTTATTTATAAATAAAGTCTAAGTTTAAAAAAATATTATTTTGTTTAGAAACTTAGAGTTGATCTCGTAAATTAAGAAGTCCGATTCAACATATCAAATGTATTGGATTCTTATGAAAAAAAATTATAATGAAATGTCATTATAATATTTTGAAAAAATTACAGTTATATAAAAATAACTATTAACGTGACTGCTTTATTCCTACAAAATCATACTCAAATTCAATTATGTAGGTAAAGGTATATAGACTAGTTCTGTTTCCTTTTACCTAAATTAATGATAATATAAAATTATGTTTAAAAGATTTATTTAATGGGAGAAAGAAAACAAGCAGTTGACTGTATGATTAATTAAAAATGTACTAAACAAAAATATGTATATGACATACAAATCCGCCTAACGGCCTCCTAGTCTAGTTGGTAGTGACCCTGCCTATGAAGCAGGAGGTCCCGGGTTCGAATCCTGGTCAGGGCATTTATTTGTGTGTTTATCACAGATATTTGTTCCTGAGTTATGGATGTTTTCTATGTACTTAAGTATCTATATCTATATGTTATATATATCGTCGTCTAGTACCCACAACACAAGCCATATTGAGCTTACTGTGGGACTAGGTTGATTTGTGTAAGATTGTCCTATTATTTATTTATTTTATTTATTTATTTAAATATAAAATGATTAAAAAACTCAGACAACATATACCAAAAAACTATATACAATTATGTAAATAACAGGATATAAAGTTATTATAACGCAAACTGAATATACATTTAAGCCACCGCTAGAAACACATTGTCAAGCAAATAGAGACCGCTAGTTTCCGTACAGCGAAACGTCCATGTTTAAAATTACCATAAATGCTGATATCTCATTTGTTACATTGTTTGCAGTTTCATTTGAAATTCAAGTATCTCGGATTATTTTTATCTATATTTTTTACTTTACATACATGCAAGTACTAGAGCATAATATTTTTTTAAATAGATTCTTGTGAAATAGACGTAATAGAATAAGCGTAAATTGTATCTTGCGAGCTATAAATATTGTTTTCACACGAGTAAATTTTGCTTTGTAAGTTGAAGCAGGTTACTTTATATTATGACTGTTATGTGCGTCTCGGCGCCATTTTAAATGATAATGAGACCTTAGAAAAGATTCTATATATTATACATTGCAATATATTGCGTAGGTAAAGTTTTATATTATTCTCTTAAGCTTACTTTCTGTTGTCTCCTATGTTTTAAACATTGCATGTTAGCTCTCTAGATTTAGAGTTGACTTTTTGTTGAACGTTGTAATTGGATGATGATTGATTCCATGTTTCGATCAATGAATTCTACCAAAATTTAAATGTTGTTATCAAGATATTTAATAGAATAGTTTAAGTAGGTAAGTACTTTAACCAATCATCTCATCAAACATAACTACAAGCTTTTTGTCGATTTTTTTACAAATGCATTCCTTAATTTCAAAGCAAAACCATATACTTACCTAATATCTATATCTTTGTTTATCATTTTCTTTCTCTTTTGTACTTTCCTCCTTTTTTCTTCAGAAAAAAATATTGTAACATTAGTTCCTAATTTTGACGATGTTCTAAATGTATGTAGTACTAATACTAATAAAACTTTTATGTAACTTAAGGATTTTCTCATCCACGGGACAGGCATTGTCTAGTAAAAACTGTAATCGTATATTTTTTCTGAAACAAATGTTTTTTTTTTTACTTTTAATATTGCTGACTAAAAACACGAGACGGCCTGACTAAACATTAGTTATAAAATGGATACAACAGCAATATAGACACCAAGTAAGCTACAAAAGGATAGAAAAACAGATTGACATGTGCCGAGCGTATGATATTTGAATATTGAGGATTTCAGCATTATGCAATACGTGCCTGCCAACATGTTACCTCGATTTTATTCCACAAATTTTTTGCATAGGTCAAAGAGGGAGGGGGGGGGGGGGGGGGGTCATGTGGTTAACCGATAGACGGGCATATTTTGTATCAATAAATATTGGCCACAGGTGTATGTTCGGGCAGATAACATATGTGGACTGGATGTAGCTTAACATGAAAATAAACATCACAGAAACAAATTATTTCGTGCTACAATGTTGACGTTGGTCTTACGTCATGACAGAGTAAATATAAAATTATTTTTTGTCTAGTTAAATATTATTTAAACTACAAGTAATCGTGCTTAGTCTCTTTAGTTTCTCGCCCAATCGATATAAATAAAATATTAAATATTTATTTAAAAAAACATTTGGTCTGGTGGCATTTTGGTTTGGGTTAGGTTGACCCGCCAAGTAAAGATTAACAAGTTCCTTTTTAACCCTCGCCATGTTGCGGATTTTCGATGGAACTAATTTATTTTAATGGCAATGATTTTTTTTGACAACAGACGTTGAAAGTCATTGAAAGTCACCGATATAAACAAATCGAAAATAATTGTAAATATTTCAGGATAATAAATTAAGCAATCAGCATGCCCAAAAAATTTCACACCGATGCAAAACAAATAATTTTAAATATATTAAAATACTTGCGACAGAAAAAGGTTGAGGGATTCAGTAGCATTCCATTAAACAATGTTGTGAAATTAGTTATTGACATGACGGGTACTGATATTCATAGTGCGGTTGTAATAAACTGGTTAGTTTGTTACTAAACATACTTCTACAATTCACAAGTACATAATTGTATATCTCACTCGCTCTTGCACGATGCCAATACACACTGTCCCGACTATTCATGACGTACACGTATTGTTGCTATATGTAAGCTGTTTGTAGCGACACTATATCAGGGCTAAAAAGGAACTTGTCAGGCTTTACTTTACAGTTATTCTTTCATTGTAATGAACATCTTTTTCCAATTTGTGAGTTTTTTTAGTGTTTATATGATTTAATTGAAAAATCTTAGCTGTTCCATTCCATCAGAAGAATACTGCAATAAACAAAGCACAAATTAAATAAAAGACGTCGTCGGCCATGATTCATTGTTAGAGCCCTCAAATCTCGATAGTTTACGGGGGACTGCCCCTCGTAAACGGAGATTGGGTGAGATGACCAAATTTACTTAGACACGAGTACTGTGCCAATATACCGCTAATGTACTGTCACGCACAGAGGTATTCTTTTAGCTGGCTTTTTTCAATCAAAACGTTTCTCGTATAAGTCTCGAGGTATTCTCAAGGGACTACAGTATGGGTTCTTCATACAAGAGTGTACAGGTTTTTAAAAGGTCGTGAATTATGTGTGGATATTTCCCGAAAAATTTCGAGCTTTGCTTTATTTTGATTGTATTAACACTTTTGGCAACCGCGTGTTCAAGTTGTCGTTGCAGAACGCTTGGTTGATGAATATTACCCTTACGTACATTAAAAACTATAGATAATCTTATTATAAACCCTACATTGATGTAGGCTCGAGCGAAGTAGCTAAAACCTAACTATGACCTAAATACCTACAAACATAGCAAACGTTTGACCACAATGCATGATATGGTGCATATATTATTCACACGGGTCGTGCCACTGACATCGGTTTGCATTTATAATATAACAAGGCTACGTTTGTGCAACTACCATCCATGACACAGTTATTATGTTTCACTTGACATTGAAAAAGCTTCAAAATCATAACTTTTGTGTCTTACTTTGAAACTTTCGAATGTTTAATTAATACTTAATTTATGGAAATAGGTTTGAAAGTCGTTGTATACTATAACCGATTGCCGAAACAGGGTTTTTTTTCTTTTATTCGCGGTTAGTTTCCGTAATTATTTGCCGTTCAGCTCCCTGTTTTTGGTGTAATTCAAAAGCTCCGTAAAATTCCGTCCATTTTACGATAAGTGGTTGGACTCTTGTTCTAGCTACTTTGGTTGTTATTAACATATTGAGAGTTAGGAACCCGCTAAGCGGGCTCACTGTACGTAGCGGCTTTCTCTACAAAGCGGGAAAACGCTGCGATCGGCTACGAGTGTAGCGCGTAGCAAACTGCGGCATAAAAATTAATAAGTACCACCTAATCATTTGTGTACGAGTTTAGTGCAAGGGACCACTTTGTCGATTTACAAGGACACTATTTTCTTTCACTAATAGATAGTGCATATTGCGTAGTTTTAGAGAGTACTAGTGAACATGTTACAAAGTGGTCCCTTTGTCCGTACACTGAAAAAATGTATTACAAAGAAATAGAACGTAGAAACAATTGTGTCGCTGACGGTACACCTCCACACCTATCACCATCTTTCCGCAGTTCCACGCACAAGGGTCTGCAAACATAGGAGATGAATCATAAAAATGAACAATAATACTTCACCGCTCTGAATTTTATGACCATTGCACCCTAAGACAGCGTTTTATTTTGCACTTGACAAAACTTTGGTGATGAAATTCCCGTAAACTGTAGGTTGATGAAATGGGTTTTGAACTGTCGTAAAAGTGGGTTTGTAGAATGGTAGAGATGACTAAGGTGGAAATATTTAAGTCAATATTCACTATTACTATTTTTAACTATTAACATTTGTTTATTCCATACAATACATATTATGTTGAATATTACAATAATCTTAACTTAACATAGAACTTAACCTAACAAACAAAATAAATCAGAAGAAATACATATACAACAGAAAAAAAAAACGTAATCTAGTCTATGATAAAATTATAGACGTCCACTGCTGAACATAGGCCTCCCCTTGGTTTGCCATACGCGCCACGCTTGGCAGGCGAGTTTGCGCGCGTAGTTTTTTTTTACATTATCTATATATTATATACAAAATTAATAATGTCCAAATATTACAAATGTAAAATAATGTGTTTATCACAAATATTTGTGGCTGAGATACAGCTCTGTTCCTTATCAATGTGCATTTATCAATAAAAATATGAATATTGTTCTGTGTATGATTGTCCTCAAACATTTATTTATTTCAACCCAAAATGTTCAGAAGCCATTTTCATTCAAATGATCTCTTGTTCCATACTGTCTTAAGGAGCATCAAACTTTTGATACGACTATTTAATAATTTTACTTAGTTTCCGCTATTCCAAGAAGTGGCCGAGTTTCTGTAAAAAATAGTAAACTATAATAGTTGAAGAGTTCCCTTGATTTCTCCAGGATCCCATCATCAGATCTGGACCTGGTGACAGTGGGACCAACTGTGAATGTCCAGTCGTCTTCGAATAATCGGTGAACAAATATAAATAAAAACATTGCAAAAAAAGCAAAAATCCCGACAAATTGAGAACCTCCTTCGAAATCTTAAAGTCGGTTGAAAAACTATTATTATATGATGAAAACCTGTGTCTCTTAGAAATAGGATAATATTACTAGCTAGTAGCTACATACTTATTTAAACTAATTCGATAGTTAAGGTACATGTACATGGATACATAGCTCGTTATTCTGTTTTTACATTTTGCGTCCTGTTTTTAACCAGTTCCTGTTTTTGCTTTTAATTTATAAATTCTTTGTGAATTTAAAATAAAGGTACGTTTTTACGAGTTGCTACAACTGAGTTCACGTTTTAGATTCCGCAGGGAACATGCATATTTTATCTACTTTTTACATGCCCCATGTTCAGTTTGTTGTCAGGAAGCCCCAGCGGGTTCCTCGGCTTTATATGTTAAAATATTTCAAGCCATGTTTTGCGGGAAATTCTAAATACCAAATTAACATGATATAAATCAAAGCCTCTAAAGGAAATAATCCTTGTGACAAAACAAGTCCGCATAACGGATCCGACGAATTTATGGATAATGGGGATTAAAATACCTCGGCTTTTATAATTTCCGTCCGTACACCCTTCTGGTAATCCTTGGGAAGACAAAACGACACAGTAAAGGGTTCCGTATAGCTTAATTCCAATAAAACTTTGAACGTGCAGCGAATAACGCTTTCGGTTCGGAGGTTTTCCTTAAGAATTCGGGGGGAAATCTGCATTATGAGACAAATCCATGACAATGTGTTGCGAATAAAAATGTTTGAAAAAATGCTTTTTATGGAACTACACAATAGGTTTAAGGATTTCCTTTTCGTGCGGAAAAATGGAGTTAATGGCTCGAATACACAATATTTTCAAATCTACTGCTGTCTTCTTATATATATATCTGTCTTTTATATTATTAAAGAAAAAATACAATTTTAAAAAGATAAAATATATTTATTCTTCAATTAAGCACATTACAATGCACTAATGAACGTCAGAGAGAAAAAAAAAAGAAACTACCACCGGTTCTAACCCTACACCTCTGACCCGAGAAGTTTACTTATGACCGGCAAGAAACTCGGCAGGAATTAGTAAAAAGAAATTTTTAAACAAAATCCTCTTTTTACTAACCAAGCGAATAAAGATGCTTTAAGAAACACAACGTGTGCATTCGAGCTGTTGACACCGTCGAGTCCAGACCGCCTTCCCTTTGTAAATTACGGTTAGCTCCGAGCGCTACCGATACGATATATGAAATAAATATTAAGCCTCAGGCATTCAAAATCCCTGTTAATTATAGTTTTATGCACTTATGTAATAAATAACATACTTTACAATTCCTATGAGCTACCTAATAAGTATAAGTACCTAATGACCACTTTTACTGGAGGCCGCTTACGTCGTACGTTGTTCGGATTTAATATTATATTCGACCTTTGAAAGCGTAAGCAATGGCCGGCAAACGGTACCTTTTCAGAAAAAGTGTCGCATATAATAATATTCTTACAGGTAGGCTGCGTACATTTGTCTCAAAGAAACCTTTTAATACCTAAACTTAATGAGCAATATGTACCTTAAACAAGTGTTAATATCGTGAGGATAACGTTGACATTCATGGCAAAGTATAATATTATTTTATAACGGCCTCCTAGCCCAGTTGGTAGTGACCCTGCCCACGAAGCAGGAGGTCCCGGGTTCGAATCCTGGTAAGGGCATTCATTTGTGTTAAAATGAAATATACGCTCGTGGACGGAAAGTCCCTAAGAAGGAATTAGATTGACCTTATTTTTATTTTTTATCTAATACTTCAACATATTTATATCTTTGTGTGTGAAAATGGATCCATTTAATATACCATTTCCTTGGGATCGCACCAGTTTCCAGGATATACCTACTATCGATGTGCAAGCCTGCACCGAGCTCCCCTAACAGCGCCGTAATGAAATGCTATAGGTATTCATGTCGCCTCAGCGATACACCCTCGGCATACTGATACTGTGAATTCCGTGCTGAAGCGAGTTGACGGAAATACATTATCGTGCGCCTTTTATGATTTTTGAGAGTTTTCGCCGAGTGTCAGCTTTAGAGGTTATGTTGAGTTTACGAGTTTTTTGAAATTGACGAAGCTAAAATATGACAGGTTTATAGTACACAGGTATAGATAGGCTCCAACAAAATCTACCGAAAATAATGATTCGTGAAAATTTGTAACCGGCCGGTCTTATTATTATTGGCTAGTCTAATAAAACTGAGTGAGAAACTATTGTACAGTCAACGCCTCACTAGGTATACACTTTTGAACCTTATTCCGCTGTAATAACGTTCAAAAGTGTATACCTAGTGAGGCGTTGTGTGTACGAGTCGTTCTTACAGCATTATTGTGGGACCATATTTGGGCTAATAATTAGGTATCTCGATCTTTATTACATATCGGCAATTGGCAGGGTTTTGAAATAAGGCGAGTTACAAACAGTACTAGTAGCGGATATTGCTTGCCGTGGGGTACCCGGCCTTAGAATTGTCCCCCACCATATCCTCCCGTGGTTGCAGTAGGAGTCTGCTAAGGGAATATACCGGGAGACGGGCAGCAGCATCTTCCGAAAGCCTAAACAACAATAAACAAAAAAAAACTGCGCGCGTCAACCCGCCTGCCAAGCGTGGCGCGTATGGACCCCCCTTTCAAAGGGGAGGCCTATGTTCAGCAGTGGACGTCTTATGGCTGAGATGATGATGATGATGAGATATTGCTTGTGTGCTTGCAACCGCAGGGATGCACATGCATGTTTACTATGTTTAGACACCTTTAATTTATATTATTTCTCGATGAACTCCTTACTGTAGAAATAGTAAAGAAAACTTGAAAAAAGTCGTGACTGTTCATGCCCTGGTTTTTAATTAGTTTCATATTTCATAACACACATACACACTTTACCTCTAAATACTTTTACATTCCAATTAGTAAAACTAAATTACATGTCTTGTTCTAACAAACATAAATGTTAAGACCGTCGACCGTCCAGTAGCCCTCACTGTATTTTCAAATAAACTAATAAATTTCTATATAATCCCTAATGTTAAGTTGTAGTCCTACTAATTCCGCAACTTATGATCTATGTGATACAGTTTATAAAATTAGTATTTTATTTGTTCATTACTAATTACGCTATTCACAATTTTAAAATCCACGCCGCAGGCTTCGTCAGATTGATACAGTTTTTTATTACTTACTTTTGCCATTTAGCTAAAAAATGAATTAGTAGGACTACCACTTAAGATGAGGGATTATACAGAAATTGACTCATTTATTAGAAAATATAATCCCCCAATGAGAGCGCTACTGGACGGTCGACACAGTCTTTAAGTAACGGATAAGGGTAAATTAATTTCAAAGGCATAATATTATTCGATTTGACGCCATTAGTTTAAAAGCTTCTTCTTAAGCTTCTTAGATTCATTAGTAAAGTAAAGTAATATATAATTCACGCAATTCTTTATCAGTCTCATAATTAAACAAATGCTCAAATTAATTAGCATCAAAGTCTTGGTCGTAAATTACGCCCCGCTGTTTTAGTCTTTTCCGATCTGTTTTCTCTAATTAATGTAACAAAGTTACTTTCAAGCTCTGAAATACAATCTTATTCATTTTACGTTTATTAAGCGTCGTAATTCTTGAGATGTTTTTTCTGTAATTCATTGTGAAAAACGAGTAAGTGAAAAGAAGTGAGAACCTTCCCAGTCTTCCTACTTTGTGTTTGAAAGAAAAAAACCGGCCAAGAGCATGTCGGGCCATGCTCAGTGTAGGGTTCCGTAAACTGAGACCATTAATTCAAAAGGTCGTTTCTTACGGAAAATTTGGCGGCGCTTACGTCATTTTTACTTACGTCCTTTCACTATGGGTTTTTGAATGATAACTCAAAAACGGCTAAACCGATTTATTTCAATATAGTTTTCATTGAAGGTACTCATTAGGCCCCAGTTCGTTGAATTTTTTCAAAATTTTAGGACCCACGATTCAAAAGTTAGATGGGGGGGACGCCCTGTTTTAAACTTACGGAGCTATTATTTCCGAGAGTATTAGTTTTATCCAAAAACTGTTTTAAAAGACCCTAATTCTTTTTAAAAGACCTATCCAACGATATCCCACACAACTTGGTTGGAACGAAAAAATATTCGCCCCCCACTTCACGTGTACGGGAGGTACCTACCCTAACAAAATATATTTTTCGCGTTTTTATTCTACCGTTTTGTCGGCTTGGTTAATGCACATATTCAAGCCAAATTTCAGCTTTCTAGTGCTAACGGTCACTGAGCTAGACCGTGGACGGACGGACGGACGGAAGGATACCAAATAAATATTTAGTTAACTGTTAATTACCACAACGTAATTATTTTTTGGAATTTTTTGGAGCAGCAATGTATTGCGTATACAAATTTGACACACATCATCAATAGGGACGCGAAGGTAAAGTAATCATGTAAATCTTTTCATTTTCATGCAGACATTGCAACTACAATACAACAGAGATATACAGGGTGGGCCCTGTAACTAAAGCAAAAAATTAAAACGTAGATTGTACTCCTCAAACTAAACAACGTTTATTCAGCGACTTTAAAAAAAAACTTACGATTTGATTTTTTTGTACATTTTAAAGTTTACCTGAACACGCAATGTACTGCGAAATTGATTATGTCTGTAGGGTGACAACTGTGTCAAGACTGACAAGCAATGTCAATTAGAGATTTTAACGTACATTGAAAATAATATTTAATTTGTATGAAAAAGAGACAATCTTAAGAGGATGATAAGAGCTAAATTCCCTCCCTATCGTTTTCAGCGCGAGTGAAAGAGAAACACTGCGTTACGATTAGTATGGGAGCTCATTGCAAATTTTGCAAAATGATGAATAAAAAAAAACTATGCATTAATTGAGAAATTTAAGGCAACGAAGTTTTTAGTATTAGTGTGGTGGAATGTTGCCCTTAATTACAGACATATAAGCCAAGAAACTAAAGACGTGCAATTGTTTTAAGCTAATTTTAGATGTAACTTTGGAATTATTTTCTATCGAGCCGATTTCGTCCAATCGTGTATTGGAATTAACCAAGTTCTTTTAAATATAATGAATATTAACATATATTCTTTTTAGTTTTCCAAAACAAGTAGTTATAGCTATATGACTGTTTAAGTAAAGTCAATTTGAAGGTCATCGGGTCTTGTCAGCCTCTTAAGACTACATATTTCTTTAAAGTCGCTTAACAAACGTTGTTTAGTTTGAGGAGTATAATCTACGTTTTAATTTTTTGCTTTAGTTACAGGGCCCTCCCTGTTTATCTCTGTTGTATTGTAGTTGCAATGTCTGCGTGAAAATGAAAAGATTTACATGATTACTTTACCTTCGCGTCCCTATTAATGATGTGTCAAATTTGTATACGCAATACATTGCTGCTCCAAAAATTCCAAAAAATAATTACGTTGTGGTAATTAACAGTTAACTAAATATTTATTTAGTATCAAAACCTGCGTCTGATATCCATTTGCGGTTATATCAAATATCCATGCGGTGTTTGGAATCAATATACTAAATAAATAAACTATTAATTACGTTATTAAAACCACAATCATTAATATGGTAATTATTAATATGGTTGGGCTGTGTTCAGTTCGCTCTAAATGTTATTTCGGTAAACTGAAGTTAAATATCATTATTTCGATATATTCGCAGTGCATCCGTTACAATTTCCAATCCCTTTATTTAAAAGTAAAAATATTGAAAACCGTCCGTTGATGAAATTAAAAAAAAGTCTATGTTGAAAAATAAAGCTTTTTTATACCACGATGGTGACAAACAAGCATACGGCCCGCCTGATGCTGTAGCTACCACAGCCTATGAACGCCTGCAACTCCAGAGTTATCACATGTGCGTTGCCGACCATTCGGCACACTGACTTGGGTTGTGATTGCTACTAAAATATTTTCGG
The DNA here is from genome assembly GCA_911728535.1 of Pammene fasciana. NCBI lineage: Eukaryota > Metazoa > Arthropoda > Insecta > Lepidoptera > Tortricidae > Pammene > Pammene fasciana. Next base: position 13,978,933 of record OU452287.1, read on the forward strand.
AGCAAAGTTCAATTTGGGTGGAATCCGGTTGTAACGTCTAGTAGGTAGTTATATGTACTACATACATTGTCTGTTGGCTCGTTGGGTGGACGAAATTCGGCAGATCGCGGGTCACTTCTGATGAGATTAACTCAGGAGAGGCCATTTTTTTTTAAGAGGAATGGCTGCCTCTTGGGCTTCCGCCAGAATTCAGTAAATATGCATGTTGTACGGTAGCGGCCTTTGCTTTTTGTATAGCGAGATAGCTCTCCACTAAAAACAACACGCCGTGGCCGGGGACTCGGATTTCTGACCCAAACAGTGGTTACACGCGTTTTGAGAGTAATTCTTCATGTTACACACTGAACAACTAAAATGAACAAAAAATTAAAATAAATCCCAAAACACAAACGCCATGTTTGCGCCCGGAACCGTAAACCTAAGAGAGGGCTACTGGGTGACAAATGGCTAAAATGATGATGATGAATGATACACTGTCACTGGTCACTGTCAAATCTGTACAAGCTTAGCACACTATTGTCCCTTATTCATAAACGTCTTACGAACCTCATTTAACTTATAATCGCTTATATTATAAGGACAGATCCTTATCTGTCACTTTGACAGTTGTGTTTGTTAGCAACGGCAAAACACAAATTAATCAAATCGGGCTTGGAAGACGTTAATTTAAAAAAAAGTATGTACCAGTGTACTTATTACTGACAATTATTTTCTTACGATTTTATAAAGTTCACTACGGCTTGCCGGAGCGATTCACAGATTTGAGTTTGCAATATTCTTACACCCCGAGTTACATACAATGATTTTCATCACACTTGCGAAGAAAAAAAATAATTTAAAATAATTCTTAAATACGGTGACGTTTCAAACATTCGTCCGCCATCTTATATATCTTTGACAGGTTAGGAATTGAAGGCATAGACCCATCCGACATTCAGCCACGATTGAAAATTGTGTTTAAAATGTTTTTAACGGCTATTGTTCTAAATAAATCACATATTTGTAAACATAAAGAAGAATACTAAATTATAAATGTCAATATTTACAAAATAAACTTAATATAACCTACTTAGTTCGTATGAAAAAGCTATATAGCTTTTTTTTCAGAATCTTATAACTCCCGTGGGAACAAAGTACACTTTTATCATTGAGTATGCCTGCATGAAATATGATCTATTTCGAGCAAGTGTGCTGAAAAAATATTTTTCCTTAGTAATTAGAAAGAAGGAGCTATAGGGTATTATTTTTCCTTTTCAGGATATTGTGTCGTATTAGTCAGCGAGCTTCCCACCGGGACGGAATTGCTCTTAACAAGCTGACGCATCTCGCGAGACGCCCACTGTGTTAACTGAATTTTTCCTTTTTCTTGTCCGTATATTTTTATATTGAATTTCAGTAGAGAAAGTACGTAGGTTAATCATAATGTCTTTACTGGAGTTCGACAAAATTAGTGGCAGTAAAATTTTAAAATTTTGAATACCGTCAACTTTGCCTGGCTTGAAAATGTCGACTGTACTTTACCTGTTGGCACACTTCAACCGATCGCATTCGGTAAGAGTATGCCGAATACCCCCGCGATCATAAACAAGTATTTACCCGAACATTATTTTTATTTCCATACTAAAGCAAGCGGGAGATTTGTCATAGGAAAGTACAATAAAATGCATAAGCAATATTTATTATTTTATCGCGAACGCGACTTTTATAGTGATTCTGATTTATGGACGAACAATTTTGGGGCGGCCGCTATTTCCGATTTTACGCTTCGCCGACGCTTCCGCAAATCTTCTTAGAGTTTTCTAAACTTCTACTGTACCTATTTGCAAATAAAAACAATTCAGACATTCGTATTGAGGGTCCTGTAGGTATCAGGGGATGTTTTTTTATTCCTTGACTTTTTACACACTTCTATTTAACTTAACCCCACCTTCAAACCTTGTAAATTTAATTTCAATCACTTTCCGGTTTTTATGTCTTTAAGCGATTAACATGACAATTCTCTAGGTACAGTCAGCAATAAAAGTATAGGCCAAAAAAGTTATTTTGGGAGTAAGACCCCGTTCCCACTTGTCGAGATTTTAATCGGAATGTTCCAGTGGCAGAGCATTTTAAGCTATTCCCACTTACACGACATAATTTTGTATGAAGCGCCGACACCCGATTAAAATCCGGGCCCGACATCCGACAAGTGGCTCTTACTTGCTTAGAATCTAATAAGTACATCTTACCATTTCGAAGAAAGTAGATTCCCTGTAACATCTCGTCATCTACGTTGTATTAGGTACTAAGCTATCTACTGGGACTATCATTCTGGTATGGAACCCTATTAAACTTGTTATCTTGCAAAACAATTCGAAGCAAGCATTGGTTTTCTCTTGGTTATTAAGAACTTATCAACAACTAGCCAGACTGACATAACGCTGATATACGATGTAAGAATACCAAATACAACACAGAAAGTTTTGATAAAATTGGAGATAAAAGTTCGCAGCCGAACGATTTCTACGTGAAGCGGAAGCTGTCGGGAATACTTCGAATTTGAAAGTTTTGTGGTCTTTTTTGTGAAATATTTCGTTTGAAATTTAAAATAAAACATTTTAATAAAATTGACTCTTGTTCTGCTGAGTAAGAAGTATTACTTACTTACAATTCATATTGTGGTGCATAAAATCAAAGATAAAAATTTCAATAGGTTTAAGTTTTCAATTTATGAATATTGGTACTAGTAAATACTTATGCCCTGGAGAAAAATTAAATTATAAGTAAAAAGTTTTCTTACTTCTCAACAAATCGCGTGCTGTGGCCCAATTGAAAAATTTGCAATCAAAATAGAATATAATATAATATAACAAATCTTTTTAAATAAATAAAACTTTACTATTAAAATATAATATAATAGAATAGAAATAGTTTAGTCGTAAACACATACACATTAAAATAAATAAAAGGAAAGAAGACATAAAACGAGAAAGTGCCACGAAATGACCTCACCTCAGCATGATGCTGGCGGTTGTCAGCGCTGATCTTCCGATGAGACCATCATGTGGAAATAATTCACACATTAAACTTAAATGAAAAATGAAATATGCAAGATTATAATTTTTAAACCAGCTTAAGAGAAACAGTTATATTTAAATCTCTTTGTAGATGTACCTACCTAATCTAAAAACTCACAGTATTGGAAACTTACGGTCCACAAGAACATAAAGATTCTCTTAACTTAAAAGACAACTCCACATACGAAAAGTACATTTAAAATTCCGTTTGGTATGAATTCTTTATCTCCTGGCAGGTTAGTAGTGTTTTGGCGGAGTAAGCCTCGGCTTTACTGTTCCCTTAGCAGCCATTCCTGGGAGCCGGGGATCAGCATAAAATAAAATTGAAGTATCCATACAGGAGGTGCGGTGCATTACGAGGTCGGCATTACGAGACTGATTTCTTTGCGTTATTTGCTGTAGCGGTTCATTTGGGTGTAAAAGGTTGTTTTTGAATAATATTTTGTGTGATTTCTTATGGAGGAACGGAATATAAATGTGTATTATAAAAGCGAAAATTTGTCTGTTTAGTTTTTTGAGTTTTGAATATTTAGATGTTTGGATGTAGGTTCCTTCTTAAAGCAAAAACCGCAAATTTTTTTTTGGATCATATTAGTCAAAAAGTCAAGAAAAGACTCCTAAATAAAAGACAGCGCAAGTGTGCGTGTACGTTTACGTTTTTTCCAATTTAATTTACTTCGTATAACAGAACCGCTCGTGATTTATCTAAGTTTGCTAGTGCCGAATGTAGGTACAGTGTGATTCAAAATTACATGGACACATTATGAATCATTTTGTATTTAGGTATACCGAAAAACAAATGCAACATAACACGTATAATGAACGAGAAAATGCTACATTTGAGTTGCCAAATAAGGTAAAACCAAGCTTCATTAGCAAACGTCCGACAGACAAGCTTCAAAAACACTCTCTCATTACTGGACACAAACTCATGTGACCAAAATAACAATTTTAGTCTGCGAGGGATGGGGGATGAAAGAAACAAGGTGTGTTGTCAATAAAATCAGCAGGTGTCCGGAGGGATGGGGGTCGTTCACCTCTGGACTGTACTTAGCCTTTATTACTGTGGTTGGGGTTAACAAGTTACAGTTTGGGTTTATTGAAACGTATGTGTGTTAGCGAATTGGCCGTGTGAGATTGGGCGAGTTGAAAATTGGATGGTGTTCGAATTGCTTTGAAAACTGCGATGATACTGTCTTTATATCATGGACTATATGATCTATTGAGTATTATTTCTAAACCAAACATTTAAATTAAATATGAAGAAATATCTACGTGTACGTGTAAGTGAAATAAAAGCTCTTCAACTAATAGTAATTAAGAATAAGTAAGTAATACGAACTTATGTCAATTCGACACGCTTTCAATTTATTTATTTAATCGTTATGGCAAGATATTATAACTAATACAATATAAACGTTCTTTATAACAAGACACTCATACATACATCAACACGTAGTATACATATGTGTCTAAAGATTAATAAATAGCGTTTTTTTATCTAGGTACATTTACAATTTTTACTACTTATACTTACTTACCATTAAATCTTTGGTTTAATTTTACGTTTCAAAACTGTCGAAAGTACATGTAAATAAAAGTGCATTGCTTCTTGGTGTAGGTATGCAAAAAGTAAATGTAAATAAAAATGCATTGCCTCGTATTGTATGAAAATGCGCCTAAATATGTAATTCGTTGTCGACTTTTTTCTAACGGAGGAATTATATGTGCAGTATCAGCCTGATGCAGGATCTTACTAAAAGTATCAGCGTTGTAATAAAATTCGTATATTTGTACAATAAAAACAAAGGGCAGTGGGTACTCGTCCCTGAGGAGTGGGCCGTGGCAGTCGTGGCACTGTCCGTTGTCCCGTAATAAATTCTTTATTCCTTTAATCCCGCCCACTAGATATTCTTTTGCTTTTACGAGAGATTCTCGTAATCGTCCGGGCTTCGTTGGATTTGCACGTAATTTGTCTTGATCGAGATAATCAATGTTTGTTTTCGAGGTGTTAATTTGATATTTACTGTGTGCTAGAATTATACTAAACCAAATGTAATATGTGGACGAGTTTAGGACAAGGGACCACTTTGTCGATTTACAAGGGCACTTTTTTCTTTCACTAATAGATAGTGCATATTGCGTAGTTTTAGAAAATACTAGTAACTCCATATCGACAAAGTGGTCCCTTTGTCCGTACACTGACACATATATGTAAGAAACGGACTACTTTAAATATAATTTAGGTTCTTATTACCACAGACCGAGTAAACCGCAGACTAAATATTTATACAAACTACTTAATATCCAAACAGCACATGGCTCAGATAGGGCAGATGCCCCGGTTTTGGCCACTTTAAGGAGAGTTTGTCTGTTCAGACGTCCGTCATTTTGTGTCAATAAGGAATTATGACACTCCTTTTGTACTAAGTCGGTGAAAATATATTACTATATTTATATGTATCTCCGCTGTTAAGATTCTGACATTAGATCTATTTTTTTCTTTAATGAAATGTCAGAAACGGGTCCAGGAGCCAGTTTTGGCCACTTTTTTCCATAGCCCCTGACAGCTAAATGACAACTTATACATGAAAAATGACAGTGCCATCTGTATTGCCATATTTTACTCTTATATTAACCATAAACCATAGACTTGTAAATTGTTAACCTTAATAAATTTGAAAATGGCCAAAACCGGCACAGTGGCCACAACCGGGGCATCTGCCTATAAGAGTTACTGAACGCAATTAGACTTCATAGATGTTAATAAGTTTGACATGCTAATTTGTAGTCTAATTATTTGTACGTTTTAAAGGATTCTAACTCAAAATGCACTAAACAAATAAACAGCTATTGAGAAGAAAGTTATTTGATGAACAAATTACATTACGAGTATCTTTAAAGTTTAGAGAGTTTTTATGGATTATGCACTCTACTGCAGTGTATAAAGTTAGTTCTGATTTTATTCCGCGACCACGGGCTAGTAAAGTTATAGAGCAAACCAATGTATCAAGTATTCGAGATTGCTCACAGTTATGGGTAATCAGAGAGCATTGTTATATTGGTTCGTTTTAGTGTTCGATCATGAGAGCTTGTCAAGATTGGAACGTCACCCCAGGGTTGATCGAGAGCGATTAGCGGAAGAATGAAAGTTTTAAGAGCTCTGTATACGGACGGTCGGACGTGTACAAACTATTTAGTAGTACCTACCTATCGACAGCGTCCTCTGAACTTTATGTTAGTTAGCCCTTAGAAGTTTGAATACACTCGAGAGCAAAAATTTCGGGTCAGTACCTAACATAAACTTTAATATGTTTAAAATTAATATCTTTTGATTCAAGAAAACGCTGGTGACCCGAAACTTTTGCTCTCGAGTGTAGTAAGTGTCGCATTGTTTGGGATGTCAGCAATATTTTATTTATCAGATCTAATTGGCATTGATAAGTTTACTTTAAATTCACGTTTTAGTAATAATTGCGGACTCGAAAATAAACCATTTTCAAAACTCAAATCACATTGATATACATAAAAAAGGGACGGGATTTCCCTTTATATTATTATATATTTATTTAGGAACATACAAAGACTACCAACTACAAACGTAGATATAAAAATAAAACTAAATAAAGTAACTAAAATAAACTTAAATATAAACTTACAATAAACTTATACTATATAAAACTAAAATAAACTTATATATAAAACTAAAATAAACTTACAGATAATTTATGCTCCCCAGGTCGCCTTCGTGAGTCATGGTGCTTACCCAGAAGGCTGGCAGCATTGCCTCTTTGGATGGCCAGGCTTTATATTAATAATTTCCTTTTATATTAATTTCGCCCAAATCACTTTGCAGATACTTCTATTAGTCACTATTAGGTACATCTCGTACTAATACATCTATACAAATAGCGCTCGGTCAATTTGGATAATTAAATTTTGGTAGCCAGATAGATCCGTCTGGCCTTCGACGTATATAATTAATTAATTGACAGGACAATGGCTAGGGGTTGGGGGTAACTGTTCGGGGTCACTTCGCTATTAATAACGTTTGTTTTGCGTGACTAATCACCACATGTCATGGCCCGATAATATTTATGCGATATCGATTTTATAGGTTGCGTGGAACAAATTTTGATTCCGCAAGTGTATGTCGCTTTGAAACCCTCGTATCTCCGTTGAATCTTTATAAAAAATAGACTTTACTGCACATATAGTATAGTTGATTTTGCAGTTACTGAACTGAGTCATGAGAGGTTTGAAAAGTTGGTAGTTAAAATGTGAATGTGGGAACAAATGTCCGAGGGTTGCCCTATAAATGTCAATAGTTCGCGTGCTCAAGTGGTAATATATTGGGCTTCAATCTGGCACGTACCTATTGTATTTGAAATCTGGTTATTTGGTGCTAGAATACGGAAAAATGCTGGTTGTTATTGGTAGTGGATTTGCACAGTCAACATTTTTGTGTGTTTATTAGATTATTTATATATAACAATCTTTTCTGTTTCGCCCTAAGGTTGACTGGTAGAGAATGTCTGGTAATTATTTTTCGATAGCTCCAAGTAAGGGTACCACACATTTTTGGTTGAATAGTTTTTCTAAGTAATATATTGGTCAAATGCCTAGGTATTGGAACTAAATTGAATTTAGCTAACAAATAAATACACTAGGTACAGTAAATGACGGAACTAGTTTGGAAACTGCTCGTAGATACTCGTATTGACTGTGCAGAGACAATAAAATAATACGGACAGATAATAACGTTGGAAATAAATAACTGTAACCAAATTAAAGTAGTTTTTAATACAGAAATAGTTTTTTTTTATAAGTTTATGTGTATATTAAAGAATTTATTAAAGTTGCGCTCTTCAACTAAGTAAGTAGGAACGATGTCTAAGTGAGGATTTGTTTATGTACAGTGGAGTTCATGAATATGTGAGCATTACAAGGCTTCAAAAATAAATGTACGTAGAAAAGTACACACACTACTGAACACATTTGTTCATCAAGAATGTATGTTTATACTTAAGTTTACGGGCTGAAATAAATATTTATTTAATTTCTGCCAGGTGCTTAAAAGTTAGGTTAGATTAACGTGGACGAGTTTTTGAAATACTATTATGTTAATGTCTATAGACAGACTACTATAGATTATAATCAAAACTATATTATTGTTTGGTCTTTGATTTAATTTAATACCGTGTAGCGTCCACGGTTTACCTAGGAAGTTTGCGAAAACTACTTACCTACGGCTGGGTGTTCCGTTTAGTTGTTAGATCTATGTTGAAAATACGTGTTTGTACTTGTTCATAATTTATTGATTCTAGTAGGTATGTAGGGACAAGTATCTGAAAGTATTTGTAAAAAGTCTTGTAAAGTCTGCTGCAATAAATGCTTAAATTACATACATACATACAATCACGCCTATATCCCAAAAGGGGCAGGCAGAGATCACGGATTTCCATTTGCTACGATCAACGTAGCAGAACGCTAAAATTCATAAATTAAATTTAAAAAATGCTTAAATTCATGCTCAAAATGTTTATTACGTTACAACTCGACGTTTGGTTAGACTCTTACGTCGTTAATTTTCTTTTTATTATTTGATAATGTACCTCGGAGGACCTCAGCCCCGAATTCCACTTACACGGTTGCCAGGCTTACCTTAATAAAGTTTCATCGTTAAACATACCGTATAGTAGCAGTTTTTTACGAACCGCGGTATTATTTAAAGTTCATGTCAGTGATGATTGATGAACGTCCATTAGCGTGACTCCCTCTACTCTAGCTTGTCCATTTCGAGACATTGAGCACCTTATTCTACAACTCTAAGATGCAAAGAAAAGTAATTTTCGGTTTTCTTAAAGAATATTATCGACGCGGTGCCACTGGTGGACGATTGACAGTTAAGTATTAGGCTGCACACACGAAACACGCGACCAGCCGCCGCTGCAGCGGTGAGACGGGCGGCGACGCGGTGTCGGTGGGCTGTTCATGAAACCAGCGGTCACATCGCTTGGTAATCTGCGGTGTAGTGACGTGCCGTCGACCATGTCGCTATCGAAACTTTGGCGTGATTATTTTAATACGTGCTATTTTCTTTATTATAAAATATTATTCCTTCTTTCGAAAAACCAAGTGCTATTAGATCGACGGTTAGGTCGGCGAGGAAATACCTACGCTATACAGTGTAGGTACTTAATAGTAATATTGTCGTGCCGAATGGCGTACTAAGTAGGTACTTACTTTTTAAGACCTGCATATTCGAATAATAAAGATATAGGTCTTTAATTTCCACATTTAGTTAGTTTTTTAATTAATCTATTTATGACCGTTCTACTCTTATGTCTTTATGTTTGCTTTTCCATAAGGAAAGTCTTTCTAAATTAGCAGATATTACTTCATTTACTGAAATCTCGTTAAATACGCCGATAAAATATAAAATCACTACAACAGCATGTCACAACACTAACTCGCCGCGCACGTGCGCCGCCCGACTGAGCTCGCCGCTCGTGCACCGCCGCCTGCCGCCGCCCGCGCGCGCGACTCACCGCTGTTTTCGTGAACGCTTTGATAAAATTTCATACATTGCTGAACATTTTGATCTCGCCGCTCAGTGCCGCCGCTCGTCTCACCGCTAGCAGCGGCGGCTGGTCGCGTGTTTCGTGTGTGCATGCAGCCTTAGGGCATTTTTACTTAACTATGAACGGCCGCTTAGCAATAGTCACAAAACTGACGGTCAATGTCAAATCCCATACATTTTGTCAGGAATGTGATGGTTAGATGTTACTGTAACACGACTTAAGTCGTGCTTTAAAGTACAAGTAACAACAAAAAGTAATTAATTATTTACTAGTCTTTGGGATCAGTATCAATTTGTGCGACATTGCATAGAACAAGGCAAATTCTCTGCGCGCACCAGGATCGCATAGTTGCAAACAACATTAAAACAGGATAGTCTGGTTTTTTTTTTCAAGAAATCGTTGTCGAGAAGCAAACGATATTACTTTTGGGCAACCGGGCTTTTTACCTGGTTTAGACCCTGCTGTATCTGAATTGCCGGTTGCCATCAAAGAAACTACAACCAGAAGTGAGATACGGCCAAAAAAAGGACCCGTTTTTTAGCTTTTCTTAAATAACTCGAAAACAGTAGCACCTACCAAAAAATGTTCTTCCACTTAAGTAATCTACATAAAATTCTCTATAAAAAAGGTTCTATACAGTTTTTTGCTGGGATCAATGTTTAATGAGATATTAAGGGACTAAGATAGACGATAAACATATATACTAATTAGCTTTTTCCCGCGAGTTTGTCTACGTGGGATTAACATTCGCTATAATAAATTAATTAAATGCCGTAGTTTAATCTGACAGCAAAAATAAATTTAACGTATAAGCTTTTTTACGTCTACAGTAAGCAACAATTCCATACCAACTTCAACCCCCCGTTTCATCCCTTTAAAAGATGATTACTGGGATAAAAACTATCTTATATCCTTCCCCACAACTCAAACTATCATCACACCAAATTTCATCTAAATTGGTTCAGCGGTTTAAGCGTGAAGAGGTAAGAGACCCACTGACTAGTCCAAAATTATTAAACTCTCTCTCCTTCTCGATGCGACAGGCAAAGCATATTACTTTTTGTTTACACGGATTTTTACCCTATTTGGACCCTTCTGAGTTCGAAATTTAAATAATTTTTTTACCGGAAGTGGAATATTTAAGATGGCGGCCAGTATAAACCTAAGCGACGAAAAATCTATGTTCCTCGTATGGATACCCCCATTGATTATACTTTATTTTTAACGATTGTTATTTTTGGGAATAACAGTTGTAATGACACGTATTTAAAAAAAAAAGATTACCTTTTTGCAATGGTTCCAAATATACTGGTCTTTAAAGTTATAAATCGCCGTCAACACTGTATTCCACCACGCGCTTTGTGGACGGGGTTTTGGGAACACGTCTGCAGACCTCCGGTACCCCGTCGTCGTTGCTCTTACGGGCCCATTGTAATTCTGCTCGTGCAATCTCCTCCGCTGACGGCACCTCGGAATACTTGAGGGCCTTCTAGCTCGGAACCTTTCAGGCGAATGATGGAGCTGTTGTAAAGGTGTAAAGAGTGGGTGTAAAGAATATAAAGGCGGCAGCATCGCCGCATGCCTGGTCTTCTGCAGGAGTGAGTTTACGTCATGTTCGCGCATATACTTCGCAGCCTCCTTTTGGGTCAAGGAGGACTGAGTATTGTAATCTAAGACTCCCTAAGTCGAAACTTCCATATAAGATGTGTATTATTACTACTACCCTTTCAACTAATTTTGCTCACTACAATAATATAAAAAAAAACGAGAGATTTCCGTCCAAAAAAAGAATAGCACATTTTTGAAGCCTTGCTGGACCTGGACACCATCTTCTATATCTTACTTCCGGTCTAACATATTTGATGGCAATTGCAAAATATTATAATTACAACTGTTATTCCCAAAAATAACAATCGTTAAAAATAAAGCATAATGAATGGGGGTATCCATACGAGGAACATAGATTTTTCGACGCTTAAGTTTATACTGGCCGCCACCTTAAATATTTCACTTCCGGTAAAAAAATATTTTAAATTTCGAACTCAGAGGGGTCCAAATAGATTTTTACCCTATTTGGACCCTTCTGTAAACAAAAAGTAATATGCTTTGCCTGTCGCATCGAGAAGGAGAGAGAGTTTAATAATTTTGGACTAGTCAGTGGGTCTCTTACCTCTTCACGCTTAAACCGCTGAACCAATTTAGATGAAATTTGGTGTGATGATAGTTTGAGTTGTGGGGAAGGATATAAGATAGTTTTTATCCCAGTAATCATCTTTTAAAGGGATGAAACGGGGGGTTGAAGTTGGTATGGAATTGTTGCTTACTGTAGACGTAAAAAAGCTTATACGTTAAATTTATTTTTGCTGTAAGATTATACTACGGCATTTCATTAATTTATTATAGCGAATGTTAATCCCACGCAGACAAACTCGCGGGAAAAAGCTAATTAGTATATATGTTTATTGTCTATCTTAGTCCCTTAATATCTCATTAAACATTGATCCCAGCAAAAAACTGTAAAGAACCTTTTTTATAGAGAATTTTATGTAGATTACTTAAGTGGCAGAACATTTTTTGGTAGGTGCTACTGTTTTCGAGTTATTTAAGAAAAGCTAAAAAACGGGTCCTTTTTTTGGCCGTATCTCACTTCTGGTTGTAGTTTCTTTGATGGCAACCGGCGATTCGGATACAGCAGGGTCTAAACCAGGTAAAAAGCCCGGTTGCCCAAAAGTAATATCATTTGCCTGTCGCATTGAGAAGGAGAGCGAATTTGAGATTTTGCTCCCAGTCTAGGATGGATGCAAGCCTGTCGTCGCTCTAACTTGGAGAGCTAAGTAATTGTTTTATAATTTAAGCGCTCGAGAATGCACTCTGGTATAATACCTACATACCTACATTAGAATTTATGATATTGCTCAATATTTAAAAATATATGCACTGAATTTAAGGAAAAAATTAATAATTCTGTAAAGCAGGTTTATTCTAACAAGGTCTAGTTTCCCGTCTTCGTCGCAAAAATATGGCTGTCGCTGTAGTAAAAATTGTATCTGCATGCATTTTTGGGAGTATGTTGCCGAGCGGAGCCAAAGTTCCTTTTAGAACCTGTATTCTGTAGCATAAATTATAGAAGAGGAAAAGGTGAAGTTCTTAATAAGTAGAATTTTAATAATTAGCAAATAAAAAGAGAGCCTACATCTAGTGTACCGACATAACCGACTTAGGTTACATTAAATAATTTTCATGGATCCAAGAATTGCCAACATACCTACTCCTCAAAATCAGTCAAAGTCCTTTGAAACAACATTCAATGAAATACCGAGCCTGTCGCCTGAAGCTAAGATTTTCTTACTTACACGTAATTCACTAAAAGGGCTTTTCATGTTAATGTACTCTCGCGCATATTCAGTTCAGATTTCCAGCATTCTAAGAACCTAATTTATACATGCGTGTTACTCAATGTCGGTGAAGCGTATAGGGTACAGTCAACTACAAAGGTTTTCACCTTATTGCGTTTTAATGAGGTCCAAAGTGGATATCTTTGTAGTAGATTACCATCACATCATATATTAGGATGACATGTAATATAACGTATTCCTTGAAATAGGTTAAACCTACAGATAGTTCTCAATAGTTGTAGCTGTAGAGGTCTAGTCGACGGGTTTTTAATTTATATTTATTTTAACCTACTAAGAATATCTGTCTTAAGACAGTTAAATATCATCGTGATTTTTTTTTGTATGCACGGAAAAAAAAGCTTCCGGAATATTCTCAATCTAAGACATTAATATGTTGAAAATATTTCCTCGTGACAAGCATTTATTTCCTTTAACGAAAATAAATTAAAGTTTTAAATATGACGAAGCGAATATATATGATTTTCTAGTTTTCTTTTACCTAAGATAATACTTGTTTGATTAAAGTCTCTCTTATCTACTCAATATACTCTTGAAACAATACATTTTTTTATTTCTATTTTAAGAAAACGTGGTTTTATTAAGCGAAGAATCATATTTTTGGTAAAGGAAATAAATACTTCTCACGAGGAAATATTTTCAAGAAAATAATAAAGTCTTGGATTGAGAATATCCCGGAAGCTTTTTTTTCCGTGTGGACTCAATTGGATTGGTTATTGCCATAATTGGTAATTGCTTTTAAACTCAAAGCCTTAAAGAAATTACAACCAACGAAGATACTTACGTATTTGGTCTTGTCCTCCGAGTTCGACTGATAATTTTGTTGTTTTTATGAATATATCAGTTTTTCTGACCATTTTAGGTCGGTTCAACGTTGACAAACTCACACGGTCGCCAATATTAGATTACGACAGTTCCAACGACTTTGTCGGTGATTCGTATTGGCCGGGTGCACGACGAAGCGCCGTCTAGCGTTCACAACTTTGACGGCTCTGTCAAAAGTGTCGACTAATGGATGCAACAAAATAAAGGTAAATTATTTTAAAATATTGATTGTAGAGCAGTTAACAAATGCAAAATCTGTTTGATTTTAATGTGAAACACATTTGGTTTTGTGCTGTATTGATAAAAGTAACTATTGTGCGGATATTAAGTATTATTATGTCAAGTTACTTCATTGTCGTTTTCTTACAATTTAAAGGAAAAAATAATGTTTTATTATGTTTGCTTCCAGATAATTGAAAAATGACTACTTTTTTAAACACCGGTCTTAAATCGAAAGTAAAGGGAAGCTGTTAGTTTTGGCACATCACGTTAGAAATATGGAAGAGTAACGGTGCATTGCAACAGTCGGACATAGGTAATTAGACACACTTCTTTGTTGGCCTGAAGCAAAGGGAGCCCAACCCCAGTGTAAGTATCTTTAGATTCTTTAGAAATAGTGCAAAAAACAATTCATTCATTTTACTGGGAAAAAAATGTTGGTTTTGAATCGCCACTCTTGTTTTAAGCAATTTAGTTTGGTCTGTCTGTCATAACCCTTTTTCTCAGGAACGCGTGGAGGTATCAAGTTGAAATATAACATCAAATACTTATTTATATCTGCGGCTCCTTGAAGCTTCTAACTCGACGGAACCCAAAGATACGGTCATTTGAGCCTTATTTTCTAACACTTCGCAGGGAAGCAAAACCTACGAATTAAGTCTGACTCGCACTTGGTTAGTTTTTTATAATACAGACAAGATTTCTGTTTTTTTACAGATACCAGTGTGCGTCCATATAGTAGCAAATGTACCTTCGTATGTGGCCGCCTTTATATACCTATTATATAAATTGAAAATGGTGAAAGACAGACTTAAACAAGCAGGAGCAGCAGCGGGGAAAGTCTAGCACTATTTGTTAAATACAAACAAAAGTTATAACAAATTATATTTTTTGTGTTTTTTCAAACATCTCTTCTGAAATCTCATAATTGTTGTACTGTGTTTTAAATGATAGAAACGAAATGAGAAAGTCTTGTGAGTTTTATTTCTTTTGAAAATTTAGAAGTCTGTAAAGATCATGCGTAAAAGGGATCCAAAAACAAACAGAGCTATGAATTATCTCTTTTAAAAGTTCGTTCGTTTTATCTACTTAATTTCGTTATGGAGACACCAAGATGAATTCCATTGCATAACTAAGATATTCATGATTTAGTCAGTCACAGTAATTACTAGGAAGTGCGCCTATGCCTAGACGGACTGGTTACTGTTAGACCTCAAGTGGCCAACACGTCCGCCGAGCGGTTGTGAACGCAGCCCAGCTGCAATGCTTTATTTGTACTGCGACTAAAATATGAAAATCTCAGTTCTGCTGTGGAATTCAACTTGGTGCTCATAGAACTAAAGCCAATAGAGATACTTATTTAATGTCCTCTTCTCTGATGGTTTTTGGATCACGATCCATACAAAGTGGCCCGAAATCCTTTACCAAAACGCAGCACGTAATGCATGTATGAAAAAAGTCCGTAGGATTTTTATGTAGAATCTGATAAAGCCTCAATCCTTATCCTTACTAGTCCACAGAGAGTACATAATATAGTATGTATTCTAATTGAAAATGTGTGCCGTAAAATTGTATGCAGGCGTTTTATATACTTATTGTAAGTGTTATTCTACGCAGACGGAGTTGCGGACAGAAGCTAGTCTTTACATATTTCTTTCTACGTGTATCCTGTACTCTAACGTTACCTATTTTACCTCAATTTATTATTTAATAGCAAATTAAAGTAGAAAGCGTAAGCAAAATAACTAAAACGTATGACGTTTCAAAAAATACAGCCGTCGCAGTTGCCACTTTTGGCCACGTCAAGCGCTGCGATCGTTTTCGCTTTTCCCGCCCAGTCTCTGCACCCGGCCAATAAGTGATAAACCAACACACAGTCGGAAAAACCTATGTCAGATGTCTTGTTTCTAACCGTGTGGTACTTAGGCGCTTTAAGATTCCCTCCCTAAATTGTTAAGTCTATCAAAAGCACTGTTAGAATTAATTTTGTTACCTCATCTTAATCCTATTGTGGCAGACATTTTGTGGGGAACTTTCATCTAAGTATACAGTGTGTGGCCTGTAACACAAGCAAAAAATAACTTATATTTTACTCCTCATGCTAGACAACGTTTGTTCAGCGACTTTTAAAAATAACTTGGGGTTTCATTTTCATTACCTACACTTTAAAGTTTATCCGAACACGCAATGTATTGCGAAATTGATTACGTCTGTAGGGTGACAAGACTGACAAGCAATGTCAATTAGATGGATTTTAACGTACATTGAAAACATTATTTACCTATATATTTTGTATGGGAAAGAGACAATCTAAAGACTACATATTTTTTAAATTGTTGTTGAACAAAAGTTTTATTGTTTGAATAGTAGAATCTACGTTTTATTTTTTTTGCTCGTGCTAAAGGCCACACACACTCTATGTAGGCATTAAATTAGTAGGTAAATAAGCTTCTTACGTTTCGTGAAGTAGCGTCACAAAATTAAAAACAAAAGGCTACGAAAATTTTAACAAGCTCAGACGCTCAGAAAAACGTCTCATAAAAAGCCTTGAGCTTCATGAAGAAAGCTTGAGAAATTCTTATTTAATGTACCAGCTTTGTTAAATGAAAATTTCCTAGAAATATCGCTCCAGCAACAAATCATGCTTTTGTCCTTCTACCCTCGCGACGTTTTCCACTCCATAAAATTAAATATTGCCCCAAGAAAGAATAATTTTATTACAGACATTACGTTTGTGAATGAAAGTTGGTTATTTTTGTGTTTTCTTTTGTATTGTTACAGCTGAGTACGCGTTAAGAGGGATCTGTGTGTTCAACAAGGCCAATTGTGTTTTAATATCTTGGGGAAGATTTAAAAATGAGCTGCTTTAATATTTAAGTTTAATTTGATTCAACTGTGCAACGACTGAGTAGAGTTGCTATAAGGTACAGGGGGATAATTTCGACTGGGGGGCCAATTTCAACTAAGTCGCTATATCTTACTCCCTAGGCCTCACTTCCTAATTATATGTTATTTATCTGCATATGTATTTAACTAAGACTTTGTAATAGTATTACCTATTTAGGCTGCGTTTCCATCAGAGATGAGCGAGGATGTGTTGCGAGTAATGTGTTTTTGACAAACAATAGAATCACTACGATACGACGATACGACGGGACGATATTTTGAGCAAAAAAGTAGGGGAGAGGGGGGCTTGTTTTAACGGGGGTAGGTATTAACAAGCCTCTATCTATAAAACTATGCACGGCAGAGTACCAATTTCAAGGTTATAACTTCGGGCGAGGGTAGGCCCGAGTCCCGATCAGCCAAGTCTCCCGCCGGCCGCCGCGTTGCATAGTTATGGCACGTGCGTGTAAAAACAGAGGTCAGCGGACTTTTTTACCTTCTGATTTTTTTGATTTATGCCTTTATTAATAAGTCCACTGATTACGCATTAGGGCTTGTGCACAAATCACGCGAGGTTCGAAAGGGGGGGGGGGGGTCCCGAAAAAATCACGATAGATCACGTGGGGGGTGGGGGGGGGTACATGGAGACCTCACGTGTATTTTCTATAATGAACGAAGCCGTGAAAAATATAAAAAACTAAGGGATCGTAATGACAAAATAGGCCGACCAACGCGCATTCTAACGCGGCGAACTATAGCGAGATCCCAAAGGGAAGTTCTTTGTGTAATACGGGAAAACGACGACGTCGTGTCGTGTGGCAAGACGAAGACGATGTCAAAGGATGTATGCCCGCTACCTGCCTGCCTGAAGATGTGTGCCCTGTTGTAACGTTTAGAGACGAACCAGAACAATCCCTGGACCGACGAATGATTTAATTTCAAAACAGGTTTAATTATATTAATAAATATGTCTATTTTACTGCGCTATAAGCCAAACGGTAAAAAACGGAACCCTTATAGATTCGTCATGTCTGCGTCCGTCCGTATGTCACAGCCATTTTACTCGGAAACTATAAGACGTATCATTATCAAATTTTTACATAAAGTGTATTCTGTGTGCTGCTACTTAGATATGTAGTTAAATTTCTGAAAAAAAAATCATTTTAGAGGGGGCACTCCATACATGCAAGTAATTGTCAAAAAATATTTTTTTACCAAATATCAACATGATGCACATCAATCGATAGGTCTTTAAGAATAACATTGAGGTTTTTTTTAAAAAAAATTGATTAAGTGGATATATTCAGAAATAATGACTCCGAAAGTCAAAAAATTGAACCTTATTTAAGTCCAAATATTATGGAAAAATTCAAGAAGATACACTTTTGAATATTCTTTCAACGAACATTTTTGAGTTATCTCCAAAAAACTACCTACTTAGGCAGATACGACCTTGCGATATTAATTTATTCGATAGTAGCTACGGCCGGTTTTTATAGATAATGGTACGGAACCCTTCATGAGCGAGTCCGACTCGCACTTGGCCGGTTTTTTTTCTTGTACCCGTCAGTAGCACCTGTAATATAAATGTAATAAAAGCTAAAATTAAATCGGCGAATGTAGAACTTTGAAAAACCATACCTATTACCTCAAAATAAGAGTCAATTTTTCAGAGATAGTAGTAAAAATTACACAAATACATTTGTGCATCAACGGATACTAAATATATGGCAAATATAACATCAGTAACATCACATTAATTGCGAAAATAGAAAAATAAACAAGATTTTCGAATATTTAATTTCAAAATTAGGTCGAGTAAAAAAAATTCAATAAATATACGCGAGGTTAGGTGGGGGAGGGGGGGGGAGCTTAGAACCTCACCAAAGATCACCAGGGGGGAGGGGGGGGGGGTCAAAAAGTAGCCAAAAAAACCTCGCGTGATTTGTGCACAAGCCCTAATAGTGTATGTTGAACACTTATTTAATGGGCTATTACGCCTGCTAGTTGTTTTCTTAAATTTACGCATAGTTATTTTTTAATATTTTTTTATGTTTGAAAAGTATCTCTGGGGCTAGTTTTAACAAAATGAAGGGGCAAGTTTTAACCCTACTTATGCTACTCGAACAATTTGAGATGTGGTGTTGGCACCGGCTTTTACGGATACCTTGGACTGCGATGCGCACTAATCAGTCTATACTAGATGAGCTACGCCTAAAACGCCGGTTGTCGACGACGTGCCAGGACCACATACTCACTTACTTCGGACACCTTTTTCGACGCTCCTCGAATTGCTTTGAATTATAATGACGGGAAAAGTTGAAGGCACGAGACTTAGAGGGCCTCCCCCTGCAAGATGGTGTGCCCAAATGACTGCACCCATGCAATTTAAACTGCACGAAGCCATGCACGTAGCGAGGGATAGAAGCCTCTGGAGTAACCTGGTCTTCAACAGAAGGACATGATGTCACGATCCTCAGTTGCCTCCTTCACTGAGGATACTGAGGATACTGAGGAGGACTTGGGGATGATGATGCTACTCTAAGTATTTTAAGGACTAATTGTGATGTTACAATAGGACACCTTGCTACCTAAGACTGATTGGTCATTGTCTGAGAGAAGCTCTCTATTTTTTTACTCTATTAGATTACAACATGATAATTATAAATAAATAAAATATTACAAAAATTAAAATCGTTTTATTTTCGACAAACATAATTACTTTACACGGCTAAAGTTATGTTAATTCTTACCCCTTCATTGTTAATATTTGCCCCAAAAATGGGGTAAGTATTAACCGCCGACTTTTTGAACAAAACTGTTTCTACCTGTGAAACCAGGCAATCTGTGTGGTATTTTGCATATATATATAAAAGATGAATAAATTTCCGACACGTAAGTAAAAGAACATTAACGTTATGTTCACAATTTTAGGAGCTATGAGCAAAAGTTTGAATTTTGTTAAAACATGCCCCCCTCTCCCCTACTAACAGACATATTGAGAGACGCAGGAGGTTCGGATTTGGCTCGCCTCAAGGCAGCCGCCTGCTGCGAGTCTGGCGCGTGGCTGCACGCATTGCCGTCACCCCAGTTAGGCACATTTCTGGACAACAACTCGTTGAGGATAGCGGTTGCATTGATATTAGGCTGCAAAGTGTGCGAGGTGCATCGGTGCGTTTGCGGGGTCATGGTACAAGAAGATGGTCACCATGGCCTTAGTTGCCAAAAATGTGCAGGGCGTTTTTCGCGTCACCATGCGATCAACGAAATTGTTCGCCGGGCTTTGGTTTCAGCCAACGTACCCTGTATTCTGGAGCCTCCGGGGTTGTGCCGCTCAGATGGCAAAAGACCTAATGGTCTTACGTTGGTTCCTTGGCAGAAGGGCCGGTGCCTCTTATGGGACGCTACATGCGTCAGTACTTTTGCCCCATCCCACCTGGGCCACACCATGAGAGCTGCTGGGTCGGCTGCAGAGTATGCGGCTAGGCAGAAGCATACTAAGTATTCTGCTTTGGAACCAACGTATGACTTCATACCGGTTGCGGTAGAGACTGCAGGGTCATGGGGTGCGGAGGCCAAGGAGTTTGTTAGGGACTTGGGTCGTCGACTCAGAGAGAGGGGTTGCGATCCTCGCTTCGGATCGTACCTGGTTCAGCAGATTTCCTTGGCAATTCAGCGTGGAATTCAGAGTGAAAGCATTTGTTTATCCTCGTACAACGCAGCTCTGGATTGGGTCTTAACAAACACATCCCTCGCAACGCATCCTCGCTCATCTCTGGTGGAAACGCAGCCTTAAGAATTGTTTGCAAACTGTTTTCCTATTATGAGAAACCTTTACTCACTTGTTTTGGTAATTGGAGTCCCTACTTAAATTATTGAAACACCTCGGTATTCATTAGTCAGTAGAGGAGCACAGCCTAAAAATTTTTTGAAGCTCAAGTCAATTGCACCCTCTGTCCGAAAGCCCCCTAAAGATACCCAAAATGTAAGAGGTAATGTCACCTACACAGCCACTCCACCTAGTAGCTACTAGTGTACTACTAGTACGCTATTTGTTAGTAGGTGGAGTAGCAGTGCAGGTGACATTACCTCTTACATTTTGGGTATCTTTAGGGGGCTTTCGGACAGAGGGCGCAATTGACTTGAGCTTCAAAAAGTTCTTAGGCTGTGCTGCTCTACTATATAAGTTACTCTATGTCTATAGCTAAGGAAGGTACGGCATTAAATTAAATAACCTTATTGTTGTATCGTCCTGCAAAATTACCAAAGCGCCTGGAAAACGTATATAGCAACAAGTTTACGGCGCACACATTTTCCATTAGCACTTGCTGTGCATCGGGCAAGCTTCATACCTTCCACCTTTAATACACTTAACGGATGTATACTTCTTACTATACCGATACTTATAACTTACCCAGACAATTCTAGGACATAGACTGCACAAGCAAGCTAGTTTTCGATTGGTATACCTTTTATATGATGTCTCTTCTCGAACCCAGTAACAACAGTAACAGTTTATATGTATAATTTAGGCATTCTCGGTTGAGAAGCTCTGAACTAATTATTGCAAGGACTAATCGATATCACTAAGTATACCTATAACGTAGCTATACTTTGTACAAGTATATTTATTACGATAAATTATGGTGTAGTGAGCGTTCCTCTATTGTAATACGTTTAAAAAAAAGTATTTATTTACTTAGACCGAGTCGGAACGGGTAATTTGCACCTACACAGTATATTGATTTCATTGTGTTACCAAAATAACCAACTTTCAACTAATTTCCTGGCACAAATGTCCTTAATTTTAGTAATAAAATAAATTGAACCTAAAAAAAATCAAGTTCTTAACTATATAGGTAAATTTTTAATCCTCCCGGAAGTACTAGCATTTGCTGACTCTAGTTTAGTAATAGTCTGTGTTCCCAGTATTCCTAACCATACCCACAACTAAAACTAATGTAGTCTTTCCTACACCCCAAGTTCGCGAGCTTTCTGAATATTTAGGGCGGCGACACACGTATCGCCGCTTAAACTAAAGCGTGTAGTATAATGGACAATTTTTCATGTAAATGGAGGTGGTGAAGTTTAAGCTTTGTTGAAAAATCTTGAAAAGTATTTTGTTTTAGTATACATCGTAATCTTAGGACGTGATCGGAAATAAAGAAAGGTGCCTGAATAAAACCACTTATGTGTGTAAACACATCGTATTATTTTTCAAATTATGGTAACCTTAGGTAATTTAGTACAAGACACAGATTGGTTATCTAATATTACAACAGTCAATAATTTCATATCAAAACATAATTTTAATCTGTAATTATTGTCTTATTAACCGACTTCAAAAAATGAGGAGGTTCTCAATTCGACTGAATTGTTTTTTTTTATAATTTTTTGTATGTATGTTACTCCATATCTCCGTGAATCGTGAACCGATTTTCAAATATTTTTTTTAATCGAACAGGTATAACCCCTAGATGGTCCCATTGTCACCAAGTCGGGATCTGATGATGGGATCCTGGAGAAATCGAGGGAACTCTTCAACTATTATAGGCACACCTATAGTGATTTCACTATTTTTTACAGCAACTCGGCCACTTCCTCTTGGAATAGCGGATCCTAAGTGATGTCGGTTCTTTTTTTGTTTAAAATTATTGATATACCTACCCGTTAAAGTAAGTCGTTTTTACATAGTGTAGGCGAAACGCTATCGAACTTTGAAGCGTCAAATTTTTGACATTTTTTCCTTGATCGACCTATTCAGTAATACATGTATCTAACTGGCACACAATTTACAATTATTTTTACCCCAAGTAACATCCTATTTGGAACTAGTCCGACATCACACAAAATAGAAGAAATACCCACCTCACAGACACTAAAGTTTGCAGTAGCTCGACTGCAGTCGGTGATAAAATAAGCGCAGCTGCGTTCAGCGGGAGAAAGTAGCAGCCATTTAGACGGCCCTAGCGGTTCAGGCACTTAACGAACCTTCGCTTAGCTTCCTCGTAGAGTAGACTAACTCATTGTTCGTAGCAAATATGAAATACTGTCTACTTTCTACATAAACAGGTGAACTAAAACTAAAATGCAGCTGGGCGGGACGCGTTGCAAGGCAGAGTAATGGCAGGTAAACTTAGTATTGACAGAGTGTTGGCCACTTTCAGATGACGCCCTGACGTCCGTTAGCTCGATGGGTAGATGACATTCGGAAGATTGCGGGTCACTTTTGGATGAAGTTGGTTCAGGACACGAAAAGAGGCATATGCTCAACAGTGGGGGACAAAAGGCTGATGATGATGAAGTGAACTAATTCATATTATTATAACATTTTATTTTATTGTATCATGGTGTAGGTAATCATGTGTTTCTCTCCTTGTATCTCCTTTAGCTTACGATACGCCATTCAGACCAATCGGTGTGATATACAATAAGTGAAGCTGTGCTCGGCGAGAGAAAGTGGAAATATCCATTT
This sequence comes from Pammene fasciana, assembly GCA_911728535.1. Taxonomy (NCBI): domain Eukaryota; kingdom Metazoa; phylum Arthropoda; class Insecta; order Lepidoptera; family Tortricidae; genus Pammene; species Pammene fasciana. The sequence continues at coordinate 14,002,391 of OU452287.1, forward strand.
AAGCCCAAGTGGTTCAGGCGCTTAGCTTATCGAACCTTTGTTTAGCTTCCTCGTAGACTAACTCATTGTTCTACATAGACATACAGACATACCTACTCAAGTTTTGTAAGATAAAATATTTTCTAGTATCATTTTATTATTAGTAACATGGAGGCCAACTTTATCGCAGAACATGTCTGAAAAAATGCAACTTAGACCAGATACAACTGAACATTTGCACTAACTTCCGTACTTAGTACCTTCAATGTACTTAATTAATAGTTAACAGGAAAAAAGTAAAACGAAAGGGAAATATCTATCCGGCACTTACGTCATTTTGGAATATAAGGAGTTTTTTTAGACTCAAAAATGTCTGAGACGATAATGATCACCCAGAAGGAGTCACAACACAAAAATATTAGTTATCAAGAATTATTTCAAGCACGGTTTCATTATTTCGTTTTACCTGTCTCAGGTGTACGCCCAAGGCGAGGTGTAAGTACATACATAGGTATCGCTTAATTTAGCTTATTCTCATGTTACCCTCGTCTCATTAATATTTAACCTAACATTCTCATTTAAAGGAAGCGCATTCCAAAATTAAGCTTCTAAATTCAAATTATTATTGTTAGACGTACGGTAGTTCTAACTCAGTACGCAAGATTCGGTGGATAACGGGTCCTAAGGGCGTTATAATTAAATTATAAAGTTTTCTAGCGAGGGGCGGAGGGTCAACGCGAACGTTAAGTAAATGCTATATCGTAAAACTTTATTACGTGCCAAATAAAAGGGTTGTAAACTTTTACATTTGTTGTACGCGGTAAGATTGTAAAAGTAAATTGCTAAAGTAATTGCCGCTTTACATTCTGGATACAAAAATTGTTATCGCTTACATTGTTGGCCATTTTTATTTGAGTTTTAGCTCAACGTTTTCGTTATCTCTTGTTAGTTTATAGGAAGGTTATGCTTCGGGAACAAAGTCTGTTATCTATGGACTGACTATACTTTGCAGAATATGTTAAACCATATTGCATTGCATTAAAGTTCACGGATTCTCAGTTAACTGGGTGCGATGGTATAGACGGAGAGCTAGCCCTTGAAAATCGTACGCGATTACGAGAGCGACAAAGCTCGGAGTTAACTAGGATGCTTTATTATAATTATCTTTTTTAATAGATTCTGACAGCAGTTCATTGATAAAGGGGGTGGATACTAGACATGTGCGCCGCGCCGATGCGCCGCCGCCGCCGACAAATTTTCCACGCCATTTTTTGGCATCAGCGCACACCTCTAGTGGATACCACTTGAAAGATGTTAGTTGTAGAATGCTGGGTTTAGTGCAGTATTACTTTAATTAGAAAATATAATTGCCAGGCGTTTATGTTCGAGAAGCATTAGTGCCAGGTGATATATTGTGATGTTCATAGACGCTTGAAGTGTTTATTGTTTCTGTAATATGCAATGCTATTTAAATTTAATGGTAAAATATAGCCTGCCTTCCATAGATGACGCGACTTCCGCTATTTCTATGTAGGTACTTTGATATTATTTTTTCTCAAATTACCTAATCTGTCACTAACGTTTACGGCTAAACATCCGCCAGATACCCGAATCTAACACAAAGCTTAGTTTAGTAAAACTAATTACGAGGTTTCGATGCTCGCTTAATCGTATACAATTTTTCGGGGTTAGCTCTTAGCCTAGTTCTAGAACACCGTTAGTCTGAGCTAGTGTCGGTAACTCGTGCACACGTTTTTATGCGGCTGACGTGCCATTACCATCTTTGTAAAGGCTTACCCATCCTTATTTATAACTGGTTCAGTCAGCAGAAGTAGCTACGTGGGTGAGGTGTTCAAAATTACCTTCACACGCTCTTATTCTCTTTACAATAGAGTCGTGTCAAGCTCATTTTTACCACCATACTATTTTAGCTAAATCTGCTGCTGACTGTATTATCTGTAGTTTGAGAGCATAGAAGATAGTCGTATATTTTATACAAAAATACCAGATTTTTCATTTGTCATTTGAAAAGGTCGTTGAATTTTGATACAAGAAATGCGAGTTCAGTAAAAGGTTTTTACATTAGCTAGGGATACACGCACAGATGTGTCCGCCGGATTTGTCCGACGGATGTACCCGGCGGACAGATCCGTTCGTGTATGGCTCTATTCAGATGTGTCCGCAGACAAATCCGTCTCCAATTTGCGCCATACACGCACGGATTTGTCCTCCGGGAATATCCGTCGGACAAATCCGGCGGACACATCTGTGCGTGTATCCCTAGCTATCACTCCAAGCAATTTTGTATAGTTAGAATAGAGAAAATAGTGGAAATCACTAGAGGAGGCCTTCACCTTTGAGTAGCGAGGGTTTCTTACAACATTTTTCTAAGTATCAGAACTTATAACTTATTATGTTATTACTTGGAAAATAGTTCAATTAGCATTTGTTTTTGTAAAAAGTATTATGCAATTCTGCGTGTTGTATGCGTCCGTTCGATTATTTATTTATTTATCATATGGTATATCTGCCATCATCAATCAGAGGTAAAGTACATGAATTTTGAAGGAACGCAATTTTGTAAAGACAGTCCAGTTTTTTCTGATCTTTGGTCCAGGTACTAAAATGTCTTTGATATACATTAATATAAGAACTAACATTAAGAAATACATTCTATTGCTGTACCCATTCACGCAGAAACATGTGTAGAAAATTCGATAAGTAGAATGTTTTCTGCAGACTATTCCAGTGTTACATCTTCAGAAATCCAAAGAAATCTTTTACGTTTCAAATGATTCTCAGTTATTTCCACTCGACCGAATGCCCCAAAGCCTACGCTAAATACCGAAAAACTTTTCGTACGTGACCCCATCGACCTTCTCGGGGGAGCCAAAGGTTTTTTCTTACTTTTATTTACCTAATATGTGCCCTCGTTTTTATATCTTTTGTACTGGAGGTAAGTTTTAGTTAATAGCGTTTTTGTTGTTCTCTGCTTTGAAATGTAAGAAAACTATTTCAGAAGGCCATCCATGGTTGCCATTTTATCACTTATCGCGCTATGCGTCTCTTTCACACTTTCATACTTGTTAGAACGTGACAGCTATGGTGACAGGCGATAAAAACCCGACCATAGTAGGCTAACAGGTAAGCATACGCTCAGTCATAAGATTTCAGTAGTTTAAATATTTGCTTTTAAGTATAATAGGTATAAGTTTAGTGGCTGTATTATTTAAATGGAATTATAGCTCGGTATGTACCGCGTACGAAGGCCGCAAAAATATGTGACACGCTCTTATGGCCCTGCATATAAGAGCGTGTCACATATTTTTGCGGCCAACTCGGCGAAAACCGTCAGTCGGCGAAGAGCGGATAGCAAGAAATTACAGCAAATTCTGCATAGCTTTTTTTAAGAAACGATAATAGTGTTCTAGAACAGTTCTACAACAACAAAGCTGGTAAAATGGTTCTAGAACAGTTCTACAACAATTTTACAGTTTCGTACAAAAAAATCTATGCAGAATTTGCTGTACTTGCTTGCTATCCGATCTTCGCCCAGTTGACCTTAAGTAGATTAAACTATGCGTCATCATTTTATTAGAGGTATTAGAGGCAAATAATTGGGATTACGAACAAAACTTTCACAATATCTATTTATATCAGACATAATAGGAATCCATCTTCATTCATACTCAATACTATTGAGTATGGGTCTGCTTTGTTAACTGGATTACAAAGCGAGTGAAAAGCCTATTCAGTATTGATATACCTACTCGCGCGGTACAGTCGGTGATATTAGGTATTTGTGACATTAGAATATGCTTTTTGTTATGAGTCATAACGAAGTAATGGCCTTCTAGTCCAGTTGGTGTTGACCCTGCCTACGAAGCAGGAGGTCCTAGGTTCGAATCGTGGTAAGGGCATTTATTTGTGTGTTTAGCACGAATACTTGTTCCTGCGTTATGGGTGTTTTCTATGTACCTATTTAAGTTTATATTTATATCTATAAGTAGGTATATCGCCACCCATAGTACAAGCTTTGCATAGTTTGGGACTAGGTTGATGTGTGTAAGGATGTCCCCAAATATTTATTTATTATTATTATGTATTTACTCGTAATGGTCAGTTCTCTGTTTTGACATTTGCTGGGACGTCAGTCTGTGACCTGTGAAAGCTGTGTTGATACGTCGGTAATACGGTTATAAAGTTATTCACGATAGACCCGTTTCAACATATTATTTAGTAGGAACAAGGAACTTATGCTAAACGCGAAAGTTTTAAATGTAACTTTAATTTTTATGTATCTGAATGATGCAAAAACAAATTCTACTTCAAACTTTACGTTGCTTATTGCACTGTACAGTCGACTGCAAAGAAATATATCCACTGTTTCACTTTATTGCGTTGTAATTTGTAGTTAGTAAAGTCCAAAAGTATATACATCTTTTTGTAGCCGACTGTACCTGCAAACACACACAATACATGGAAAGTTAACGTATCGGAATATAGTTGCTTGCAATAACACATAAAAGACGGTCTGTCAATATCTGGAAATTAACTCAGTAATAATATCCTAAAGTTAGTTAAAATGTCATGAATACTTCCTTTGGGTAAAAATTTAGAGGCCATTGACAGGCATTCCCTACTGCCGAAAATATATGACCAGTGGTCATACTTATTGCATGGACTGACGTTTATCTCACGTGGCTATTTCGACGTTACCTTCCCCTGTAAAAATAGGCAGACTTGTTTTGTAAACAAAATGACAGACATGGCCACTCCGGTTGGTTTAATCCTTTAAGGGCAAAAATGAATCCAACCAACTATAAATATTTATACTTAGGCTTTTATTTAATTTAGTGAATACCCGCTCGCTATGTATCATTTGATATTTACTTACCAATTGATTTAATGAAACGTATCTTTTTAACGCAACAAAGATTTGTACCTAATAAAAATCCGGCCAGTGATGGCGAGTCGTTCTCTTATTGCTCATTTGTCACTTTTTCAAGCAAAAGGTAAATCATTGCCCGTTGTTAATAAAGTTTATTTCTAAATGAATTATTATCGCAATAATGCTTTACTGACAACCGACAATGATGTAATTTTTACTCGAAAACGGCACAAATTTTGGGACAAAAGATATGCGATAGGACTCCACATCTTTTGTTAGTGTCATGTAGGCGAGCCTTTATCTAGGACAGAATAATAGCTCTGCTATTTCATATTCCAATTGGAATAGAGGGTCTGAAGGGATTTCGCCTTTTGCTGGAGTTTATGGGTCATGAGGTCGGAATAATGAATTAGGTAATTATATGTATTACCTAGACCTTTCAACAGCATTACTGATAATGATTTAGGTTTATGGCAGTGTCGACATTTTTATGGCGTTATCATTTGTGCGGTATCTTTTATTAATCATCATTTTCTTGTCAGTCAGTAGGTATCATTCACATTTTTTCTTAAAACGGCTGATGTACATTGTACAGTTGCCACCAAATATATCGGCGAGGCCAGGGTACCCAAAAATATCTGAACATGCACTTTATTGCCTTGACAATAGAGGCGTTGTTCAGATATTTGTGACCACCTTAGACGCCCCGATATATCGAATGGCGACCGTAAGAATCCCATTTATCAAAAAAATAATGCTTACAAAAAAATTCAAAAAACATACAATTCAAGAAGTTACAAAATCCGAGCTTACAATAAAAATGTCTCCTGTCCTGTATGTATGATAATGAAAAGGTACCGTCAGATGGCCCAACTTTGCCCCCATACAAAACTTTGCCCAAATAGAATTTTCTTCTTGGGCAAAGTGGGCCATTTGACGTACACCCAGGTTCAAAATTGCACGGGCAATTTATGAATGAATCCATTCATAATGTGTTCATGCACTTTTGAATCTCACTGTACAATAAGATATTTATAAAGGGGTTTCTTTGCTCTCATTATCATGTCATATCTGACATGGCTAGCTCTCCGTCTATAAGTAAATAAGCTCATGACGTCAAGCATGCACGTTCAAAACTTTGCAGGCAATAATTTCTAAAGTATTTTAGAGTGTACTCTTGTTCAACATAAAGTATTAAACTACGTAGTATCGATAAGCAGTTTAATATCCTCGATATTCAAACTCATGCGAGGTAATATTACTGATCGTGGAAGAAGGGCTTATCAGCCAAATATTTATTAACAAGGTAAGCCGTTCGGCTTTGAGCGATGCACGAAACTTTGGCCCGAGCGAAATTTAAACCAACAAACTTGTAAGCTCCAATAAAGGTGTATAATGCTTGTAAAATTACGTGTTTTTGTTAGCGAAACGACACTAAATGTTAAACGGGTGTAAATAAAGCATAGTTAATTGATTTAGATTAAAATTTAATCGGTAAACACAACTTTTAATTTAATCGCATTTCATCGATTAAATATGTATGATATGAATTATTACTTTATTTATTTATTATTAGAAGGTAGTTATTAGGTTTAAACTTTCGTGAGACATACCAGAGACTATAGAGATATAGACCGCCACAGCCTAAGAACTTTTTGAAGCTCAAGTCAATTGCGCCATCTATGTAAAGACCCCTAAAGATACTGAAAAAGTAAGAGAAATGTCATCTGCACTGCTATTCCACCTAGCAACAAATAGCGTACTAATAGTACACCAGTAGCTACATACTAACACTTATAAAAACGCCGGTTCAAGTAGCATTCCTAGTGCTTGAAGATGGAGACCTAGGCTCTCCGAAATATCTCGCGTGAAGTGACTAAAGTGCCGTGAGTGTAACTGTTTTATTTTACAGTGAGATGGTAGCTAGCCCAAAATATTTTGTTATCATGTTTGTCATGTATGTGCTAGTATTATAGTGAAATAAAATAATAGAAAATAATAGAAATGTCTACTAAATTAAGCTAAGGCGCTTCAAAAACCTTAAATAGGTGTCCTTTTGGTCGCAAGCAGGTTATAGGGTCGACCGAGGCGATTCGGATCACTGGGGGAATCGGATCAAAATAAGCATTTCTGTAAAATTTGAAAGATTGCGGGTAGTTACAGCCAGCCAATCAGCGTCCCGAGTTGGCTCTGTTCCCCCCGCACGCTGCCACAGTTGCTGCCACTGGATAAGACTCACGCGTCAGTCACGGTGACGCTTCCCGTTGAGTCGCTCGTGCAGGTGTCTAGTGATTTTGTCGTTGATGTAAAAAATGTGCGAATACATTCAGTGTCAAAAGTTAATTCAAAAGCTTTAAGGGTAGTAACCATTGTTATTTATAGTAAATCTTGCATGGTGTTTCCTGATTTGGTTTTATTTTTGCTGTGTTTCAATGGCTATTTCCGTTAAACATAAAATATTCATACCTATGATATGGGGTTATTCGGATCATCAAAATGGGGGCGTTTCGGATCACATTTTATAATAATGTTTTTATACTGTTTTAGTAGCTTATTGTACGTTTGCATGTTTAAGATGGTTCGCACGTATAAGTAAAAGACGCACTAAGGAGAATGGTCAGTCGAAAATATGACTGCTGCTGCTAATGAGGTACTGACTAAACAGGGTATCCTTACGCCGAGCTGCTGAGTTGTACAACATTCCTTTCACAAGCTTACAAAGACGAGTCACAGTGTCTCTAGGTGTTGTAAAAAGCCGTGGGGGACTGTCAACATTGAACCAGGAAGCCCAGAAGTTATTTGCCGATCGACAATTTGGAATTAGCATCTCGTGGATTCGGCTTCACACCGAAATCAGTACGTAAGAAGTACGTAACGTGCCAAAGAAAATTAAAACGACGCCACAATTAAGAGCTAAGGGTGCATCCTCGTCTAGAGACTGGTATTGTATTTGCTGTTCTGAAAAGTTTATACACCCTCCTGCGGAGGATTGGATTCAATGCCACGTTTGTGAGGAATGGTGCCATGAAACCTGTGCCCATCGAGGAGATGTCATAGGGCCATACAAATGAGAAGTTTGTAATAGCAACCGTCGTTGTGAGTGAACTCAGTAGTCATGTTATATATGTTTTAATTGATTAAACATAATATTTTCATATGAATATGGCATTGTAGGACAGTGTTTTGTAACACTGTAATTTGGTTTTTTTATATGGGGTGAATCGGATATTTGTGATCTTCAACTTTTGGTCTGTGAAAGTTTAAATTTGTGGGTTTATTTTTATTTAAGTTACTCTATTTTATTACTATGAGGCTATAAGCATAGTTTTCATTTATTGTTTTAATATGTGATAGCATATAAAAGTGATTTTATGTTACACCTTCTATGGATGGTGTTAATAAGAAATTGAATTACAAAGGAGGAAAAAAAATAATGCTTTAATGTAACATTAAAGACACTATCAATCGTTGACCTCAATTAGTTGTCATTTGTGATTATTAATTATATGTTTGACATTGTTACCTATTATAATTAAGATTTTATGACAAGAATTTTTTGATCCGTTTTACCCCTGAAAATGGGGCGAATCGGATTTTTCAAGAGGTTTTGTATTTTATTTTTCATAAATTGTATTTATGTTTCATTTCATGCCTGCCCCTAAAATATTGTCAATTAATAAATAATGTTCGTAATTAAATAATAATAATAACAGTTTGGCCTTAAAAAGTTGTATTTATTTGCCATCAAACAAAAAATGACCCGATTCGCCTCGGTCTACCCTAAATACCAGCATTATCTAACCGGGACCAACCGAAATATTGCTACTGAGATATATGTAGGAGAAAGCATGCCGTATCGCAAATAATTTATAGAAACCCAGTGCCTGGTGCAGGCTTGTGTGGACACCGACTTTCATCCACAGACTCCGTATATAATATTAATCAATACTTATTTTATAGAGTAATCACTTTAAGCTTACTTGTTGTTTTACAAACACGCTATTATAATTTCCTAAAATTTAAGTTTCGATTTGCTCTGTTAATTTAATATACGATTGTCGCTTGCCTAGATTCTGAATTAGTATCGGTGACCGTAAAAATACAATGTATGTTTTTATTTTTTACACATACCATAAGGTAGTTTACACAGAAAATACAAAACAACTGTAAAAGGGCTAACTTTAAAAAAAAATCGTTCCTTAGTTAACTGCAATGCAAATATCAATGTGTGATCGACATCCATCTTATATTCTCCAGCTTTGTCATAGTTTTGACCTAATATATATTATATTATTGTTCTGTAAGGTGTAAAGGGTGAAATAAATTGTTATTGTACTGTATTGTATTCTCTATCTAGTAGGTAAGTAATCTGTAGGGCATAGTGGTGTAGGGCCATAAATCGCGGAGTTAACGACAGTTAGCTTCCCCGCGAAGCTACTCTAACGCATCGCAAAGCTTCGGATCCACCGACTAGTCGCACATGGTTACTTAACTGTGCAAAACTGTTGCAGTACGATAAATGTATGTTTTCACCTAGTGTGGTAACTAAAGATTATAGAAAGGAGATATTGAATAGAATATTGAGATCAGACTATTTCGTAAGTTACTAACCTCGCAAAGCTTTGGATCCACCGACTTCTCAAAACTGTTGCAGTACGATTAATGCACGTTTCCGTTCAGGTGATATAGATTTAATTTTAATCTAACATTTTATCAAATTGAACAAAAGGAAACGTGACAACCAACCTATCAGCACAGACCTGGTGAGGTCAAAAAATACATATTACACAAAAATATACATTTAATTACAGTGTTATTTACAAATTAGCAAGCATGATGAAAGGTGGTTTTATTTATCAAACTCTGCATTGTAATGGATCATTTTGATCGAGTTACGATTCTGACCAGAAATAATCCCTTGACTATTGACTACATGCCACAATCCACTGCGACATGGGCCCGTAATGTTATCGTGACCATAGCACAATGGTCACTTTCCAGGAGAGGACATTTTCCATACTAAGTGTGAGGGTAGCCATGCGATCGGTTTTTTTTATGTCTCTGATTAAGTAATTCCTACACAATTTAACTTTTACGGTTGCAAATTATACGTTATCACGGTTTATTTTTGATCTATTAACAAAGCCAACCGTAACCAGATCAAAAATTATCCTATAATGAGTCATGATCCACAATTTGTCGAGACAAGGTCCTCTCATATTATCGTGACCATGGCACAATGGTCACTTTCCAAGAGAGGACCTTTTCCATACCAAGTGTGAGGGTGACCACGCAATTGGATTTGTTTTTTAGAGTCTCAGACTTGGTCTTAAACAATTTAAAGATTGCGAACTGTAGGTTGTCATGGTTTCTTTCGGATCGCTTTAAAACTCGTATCAGAAATTATACCACATAATCACAGATAACCTCAACCACTAGATAGATAATAAGTACAACTCATAAAGCTCTATACTGGAGTAAGCTTAGGTACATTGCCCCTCTGTCAACGTTATTAGCAGGAAAATCTAATAGGTTTATAAAAACTATTTCAAAAATCGATTACACGCATTCAGTTCATCGTTTTCAGTGAGTAAAGAGCTCCTTGAAAATGCCTTTATGTATTGTTTTTAGGTGTAAAAAATGTTCTATTATGTCTAGTTTACAAAAATATGAAATATAATTTCACATGTAATTATAGTTTTACTTTTTTTATCATTACTATTATGATTAAAAAAATAATCCATATCGAAAATCCAGCGTCGTTTACTGAATCGATTCAAAGATAATCGTTTATTTTCTGACGGGCAGTAACTATTTTGACGTTTGACACTTATGCATATTTAACGCCCCTTAGGATTACTGCCTTTTATATTTTGTTTGAAAATACAAGCAAAAATGATCCTTGGCTTTTTTGTTTGACATTTGCAAAGACTGCATCCAATAATGAACCATATTTCAACATATGTAAAATCAACAATTTGTTGCTCCATTTAGTGTCGTGACTTACTGTCAAATATGCGTGATATTTTCAAGTGAAAGGTACATCATTGTCCTTTATCAATAAGGCGATGCTGCTATAAAAATTCATTTAGAAATAAACTTTATTAACAACCGACAATGATGTACCTTTAAATTGAAAACGCCATACGTATGCTACCTCGCCCCCCTCAGATTTTGGCAGACTTTTTTGTTTGGAAAGATGAGGCGATGGCTCCTCCATTTATAGAGCTTTATGGTACAACTCGAGGTCACCACACATAGGTGCTCCCGTATTAATTTTGTATGAGAGCGTGACCGCTTATTTTAGTTGAGTTAAAGTTTTTGATCATAACTCATGTGAATTAAAAATATCCACAAAAATCTAGTTACAGGGGTGAACCTGGATTGTTATACTACAAATTGGTGTAGAATGCTATTGAGATGTGCTGTTCGAATCGTAGAAATTTACGAATAAAATTGCGCTTATGTGTGGTGACCTCGTGCTCCCTGTACAAGCTTAATGATGAGGTGTCTGTGTAGTCTGTGCACATAATATAATTTGCCGCGACTGTCTTGTTCTTGGTTTTTTTTTATCCAAATGTAAAGTTTTTGCTTATGTTTGAATTTTAGTTAAATTTTATACTTGATTCTACAGGACCATTTTTTCGACACGGTACGACTTGTTTGTAGCAAATGATACTGTTTATGTCTAAATAACTATTCAGTATCATGGTCACAGTACTATCGGAATCTCAGAGATAATCTATTGTATATATCTATTGTGTTGAGTGAATGAGAGATGAACAATCGGTAGTGAAAGTCAGGTGGTCCCCTTTAGTCACGCCATAAACATTGGTTTGAATAAAATAAGGTGTGAATGATATGCCATGTTTGGGACTTAACTGTGCTTATAAAAAGGTCTTATGATATCCGTAACTGTATTTCCAAATTAGAGCTTAGCAGTCAGTGAGAAGGTATATTTTAAAAAATCATCTGAATAATAATAGCGGTGTTTGTAAAGTCGCTTCTTAACTGGCGTATTTTGGAATGCTATTTTGTAAATCTCGTATCTGGAATTTCGCAACAATGAAATATGAACTTTATTAAAATCTGATAAAGTCTATTGTGCAATGATAAATGCGGATGAAATACGGCTTGGAAATAAACAGACATGTTGCCAATTAAGATGAAGAGTTCCTGCTGCTTGCCATTACATTGTGTTACGTTTTGTTTACGAGTGTATACTTTTCGAGTATTTACTTCGGTAAAATGTCACGCTGCTAGGTACAGTTGGTGTTGGTAGTAAGAGAAGTGTAATGGAGCGTAACAAAACAAAGACAGAATCAGAACTCGCTAACTTTGGACAAACTTTTCAAGTGAGAAAGAGCCACCAAAAGCGTCAAATTTATATGAAAATATGATTCATATGACGGCAGTTCCACATCTTTTCAATACACTCAAAAACTTAGCGTGATTGGAAATGGACCAAAAGAATACGTCAGAACCAGTGGTCGGATTTTAGGGTGCAACACGGCGGAAAATATACACTTATATAAAAATATATATTGCAAATATAGTCGTTAAAATGTTATTGAAATATATTTGCTGTAACAAAATAAACAACGTGTGTCCTAAACCCCCGAAGATTATCCATTTTAGCATAGTTTATGAGGTAAAAAAAAAACCATTGGTCAGAACACTGGTTTAAGTTTTGCCACGTGGCGTGGAAGAGGTCACGGGCAGAGGCTACCCTCTCAAATCAATAGGTATCGAGAACAACTTTTTTTGGCAAAAGTTTTAAGTAAATACATCAAAGCAAAACCAATAACGTAACAAACTTGCCAAAAACCCAAAATAAAATTAAAATCCACAAAATTTATTTGTAGCCAGTGTGCGGTATGGTGTCATGTGCAAACGCTTGTAGTAATATAAACTATCACAGGACAAACAAAATTGGTAAACTATCGAGCAACATCTGTTGCGAGCAATATTCGAGATTTAGGTGAGATTTTGTATAGAAATGAATCCGGTGAATTGGCTGGCCATCTGGCGGTGGCGGCAGTGGGACAATGCTTACAGTAGGTGAGCGGGGTTTGTTCAGTTATAATTTGATTACATCTACGTCATTTCTGGTGAATACAATCTCTCTGCTTTGCCTTAAGGTTGACTGGTAGAGAATGCCTTATAGCATTAAGTCCGCCTTTTGTACTTTAAGATTTTCTTTTGTGCAATAAAGGTTAAATAAATAAATACGAATTACCTTGAGACCGTTTTTAACGAAAAATTGTTATAAGTTTTATTTATGACTTAGGTATTACTTTTATTCAGCGCTTTTGTCACTAGTTCAGGACTTCAACTGTTACGTAGTGACATAACATAACGTTCACTACCTCTAGATAGAAAATAAACTAAAATACAACTAAATTTGGTTTAGGTGCACGGAAAAAAAGCTTCCGGGATATTCTCAATCCAAGACATTATTATTTTCTTGAAAATATTTCCTCGTGACAAGTATTTATTTCCTTTACCAAAAATATGATTCTTCGCTTAATAAAGTCACGTTTTCTTAAAATAGAAATACAAAAATTTATTGTTTTAAGAGTATATTGAGTAACTAAGAGAGATTGTACTTTAATCAAACAAGTATTATCTTAGGTAAAAGAAAACTAGAAAATCTGTAAGAATATATTCGCTTCGTTATATTTAAAACTTTTATTTATTTTCGTTAAAGGAAAAAAATGCTTGTCACGAGGAAATATTTTCATATATAATACCACAAGAGCTTCAAAATTATCGGAAATTTCCCGATAGGTTCGTTGCAAACAAATGAAGGAGTCTTTCAGGTTAAAAAATCACGAGCGCGAAGCGCGAGTGGTTTTTCCTGAAAAACTTGACGACTTCATTTGTTTGCAGGGAACCTTGAGGGAAATGTCAGATAATTTTGAAGCTCGTGTGGTATTCGGGGGATTATTTTTCCGTCCCAAATGTCGGCCGATAGAATTGCACCATGAGAGACAGAGATAGCAACGACCAGAGAAAATATTCAGTAAAAATTGTCAGTATAATACCATGTAGGTTGTACCACGTGACGTCGAATGGTGCAATTCTATTGGTCGATATTTGGGTCGGAAAAATAATCAACATAATATAATAATGTCTTAGATTGAGAATATCCCGGAAGCTTTTTTTTCCGTGTGTATTTTGCCTACTAAGATAAACTATGCCTAGACCGATTCTATTATTATGATTTGCATCCCTAGCTATTACCATAAATTCGCTATTAGATACCTACTCGAAAAACATTGCAATGATCCCTGCACTATTTTTATCCAACACTAAAGTGTCAATTAAAATGAAGTCAAAATAGATATATCAATATCGTTTAAACTTATTCACTCTCTAATATTTTTTATTATTCAGTCCGTAATATTATTGCAGGTACCTTTAATAAAATCTCCCTAGTGGCTCTTATCTAAACAAAAAGCAAATCTGGCCCACTGTGCTTACTTTGCTCTATACGGCCCTGGGGTCCAAACTGGTCACGAGTCTGATAAATGTGTGGTCACGCCGATTTTCTAACCCCGTCCGTCGTGCTCAAGCCGGAGCTAATGAAAACCAATCGATTTGACGGGACTTTGCAGTTACATTTATGTAAGGGTAACACCAACAATAAGCTCGTGTGATTTTGTAAACATAATATTAACGGGTTCGAAACCTGGAAAGGGCATTATATTGGTTTGTTTGTCGTAGGTGTTAATTTCAGAGTTATGGAAGTTTTCTATATATTTAGGTATTCATAATAATATACAGTACATCTATTTATTTATTTTTGGAAGAGCGGTGTTCTCTTAACACAAGTATCTTAAATATTTAAAAAAGGCACCAGCACAGATGTTGTAAACCTTATTTTTATTTACTGAATAAAACAATTTTTATTTTTTTAATTTTTATTTATATTCTATCGTCATCTAGTACCCTCAACACAAGTCTTATTGACCGATTGTGGGACTAAGTTTAATTTGTGTAAGATTATGATATTTATTTATTTTATTTATAAAGCCACTGTCATCTTACCTTCTATTCCTTCTAATCCATAGAGGTTAACTAGGCTTGCTTGGTATTAGGTCTAGTTTCCTCACGATGTTTACCTTCACTGAAAGACGCTCTATAAATATCAAATATTATTTCGTACATATGTTCCGAAAAACTCAAAGATACTTGCCGCGTTTGAACCCGAGAACTATATTTCCGGCTACTAACGCCATTTAGCCAATAATATTTACCCAAGATATTACCGAAACATTACGAAAAGCACACCCAAATCGTACCAACTGGCATCCCGACGTCGCCAACACGGAACGAGGGGCCTTTGTTTCGATCCAAAGCGTCAATTAGGCTAACGTCATAATCCGGCCCATGTTTGCCGAAGGCCGGCCACAAATAAGGTATTGGATTAATGCGTCCATTTCTTGACATTGATACGTCACAAATTCGGGAGTGAAGTCGATCCTTTCAATTTTTGATCGAGACATAGTAGTATACATATTAAAGTTTGTTATTACATAAATACAAACTTTAAAACGTTGAAAAAATAATAATAGTTATCAAGCGATTCAGTTCATATGTCTACTGTAAGCGTATGTGTGATAATAATATAAATATACAATGTGTAAATTTAATCCAGGCTAACCTTTTAACAGTAGTTTATATAGGTCATACTGAACAACTTTCACTATGGAGCCTACCCCGAAATCGCGGTTTTTTTTGCCAGGCTCATACATTTTGTCGCATGGGTGTCGACATTTTGTATGAGGAAGCCAAATTTTTTTTGAGATTTTGGGGTTACCCCCATAGTGAAACTTGTTCAGTATGACCTTAAAAGGTTCGCCCGTATTACATTTACACACTGTATACAATGTACAGCCTTGGCCAGAAGTGTTGAGCACCAATGCGATTTTCATACAAAACTGGAAAGTTTAGTCCATCGTTTCCATCTTTGTTTAAGTTATTTTGTCAATTAATTTAAACTAATAGGCATGTTTTGTTGAAGTTAGTAGTAACTGCATAGAATATTTGCAATATGTCGCACCGACTTAAATTTACATTTTTGGTACCTTCTGTTTTCATATTTTTTAAGTACCTTGAAAGTGTTATTAAGTGAAGTTTTCTATATTTATAAATAAAATATAACATTTACCGTTACCGTACATTGTTAAGATAGGGAAATAATGCTTAACATCAAAATTGTAAACAAAAAACACCTATGCTCAACACTTCTGGCCAAGGCTGTATCTAATGTGTGTAATGTATCTAAATTAAACCATAGGTATGTTTTATTTAGCACAAACACCTGAGCCAATATCATTGTATACAAGTGTTAAGTTCCAAGCAAACCAGTAAACTTCCTTCGCTAGTAAGAAATTTATTGTTCAATTTTGCGATTGGTTACCTCGACCAAGAAAATAAAGCCTTAAAGTTTGTTCTAGTGAATGGCTCGCCATTGTTAATTTATTACTGGCTTACCTACTTGACGGCGGAATATTCTTTAGAATGGCGGTAATTAATTATTAACACATTTAAATGGGTGGATAAATTGATTGATGAGAATTAAATGGGAGCGACAGTTCTCGAATTAGAACAATTATTAGCGGGTGCAGTATGTGAAGTATTTAAAGTTACATATTGTAAAATATTGGTGACCCTAATTTCAGTTTTTTGTATATTTTTTTAACAGATTTTTTCCCGAGTTGCTCTCAGATGTTCAAAAATATGTTTTTCACCTGTTATATTTTCCAGTTTCAAATTCAATTGTATTTACATACAGGGTTTCAATAACTAGCCATATTGTGCGAGGTGATTCGGTAGGCTATACTGAACACTTTTTAGTATGAGGCCAACTCCGAAATCTCAAAAATTGTTTTTGGGTTTTCATACATTGTGGCTTCGGATATTAAAAAAATTCTCTCCATGGAAAAAGTTGTTCAGTATGACTTAAACTAATCACCTCCCAAAATATGGCAAGTTATTGAAAAAACACCCTGTATATAAGTTTAGTTACATTATAAACCAAAGCATTTATACGACAGTTTTGAATGTGAGTCATTGTTACTCGTAATTTATGAAGCGGATGGGATTTGATCTTTTCCCACCCATGGGAGTTTAAAGGGAATTTTACTTGTTTTTATTAATGTTCGTGGTTAACGATAAATATTTGGTTTGGATTCAAATTTTGATATTGTTATATCAAACTTGAATTTTACGTTCAAGAGTTTTCCCCATTTATCACGAAATGTCTTTGCATGGCAGTTGATCAGCAGGTAGGTAAATTAAAAAAAAATTAAGTAAAAAAAAAGCCATATACCATATATGGCTATATAATTATTGGGTTTAAAAAACAATTCGCAATACAATTCATGCAATCTCTGATTGTCTTAATAACTCGAGCATATGCCGACGAAGTAAATTCCCAGCTCTCCCGATACGATCTCGTGTCATGTTTGATTTTGAATCACTATGTTGATTGAGTATATGTCTACTATAGCGACGATGGGGGAAGTTTCCGATAGTGCAAGTTTTGTTAGTTTGCACTGTTTGCAGCTTGTGTGCCGTACGTATCATGCCGTGCATCTATTGGTTGCGATAGATCTGTCTAGATTTGGAATGAACCATTTTAATGTGAACATGAAAGCTATAACAAAACTTTCCAAGAAAACGTTATTTGCTCTTGCTAGAGTTGAAACAAGATTTGGGATTAACCATTTTAATGTAAACGCAAAACCGTTACAACTTACAAAGGGTAGTCCGATAAATTACTTTTTGAATTTTGGTTACCTCTTTGCTATGATTTTAAAGATTCTTATTTACTTAAAATAGGAGTTGTATAATTTATTTATTATTTGTTCTTAATTTATTTTTCGACATTCGTATAAACGCTTTTAGCTAGCGCTCACAGCTAGCGCTAACAGTTAGCGCCAACACACTTATATGGTACTTATATATAAATTATCACATTTTATAGTAGTAAATAGCTATTAAATTGAGGAGTAAAAAATCTAAAAGATCTTTTTTAACTCCTTGTGTGTATCGGAAATTAAAAAATACGAGTATACCTAACTCACCTAACTGGTTTACCTGGCGTGTTCGACTCTTCCTAGCTAGGTCAGCAAGTGGAATGCCCCCGGGCGCAGAAGTTGGACGAGTTTGCTTTACAGTTTCATGGATGGTAAAAATGTATCTTTGATGCACGGATAGGAGAACACGACATCGTGTTTTACAGCTTGCAGCTGTCGGTGGGTAATTTGAAAACTTTGCGACTTGGTCGCCATTCCTAACACGAGGCAACGTATTATTCAAGAATTCGTCTTTGTATACCGCCTGTAGAATAATTTGGTAAAAATATACTTTATAACATTAAATCCGTCATTTGTAGGTTAAGTTTCAAGTAATATTGTCATGTAAAAAACTTAGCGCATTGCAAATTGTAATAAAAAAAGAAACCACTTCTTGAACTTAGCCTCCACCTTTCCAAGAGCAAATGCTTGAGCTGCTGTAAAAACAACACTAAAACCACTATAGGTGTATTAGAGTTCCCTTGATTTCCTCAGGATCCCATCATCAGATTCTGACCTGATGCAAATCGGACCAACGGTTAAATATACTTTTTCAAATAAAAAAAGATTTTTCCAAATCGGTCCAGCCACTCCAGCCGTATTCGAATAATCGGTGAAGATATATAAAAAAAAACACAATCAAAAACAAAGATCTCGATGAATTGAGAACCTCCTCCTTCGAAATCTTGAAGTCCGTTGAAAAGACTTGAAAAGAAGAGAAATAAAATTGATATTCTTTAATAAAATCCTTCCCCATTTTGTTAATAATAACCGTATTGAGTGATGACAGGCACGCGCTGTATCGACAGTGCACAAAGTTAATTAAATAGGGTAGTTCTGGTAGACGATACTCAACAGCTGCTAAACATATATGGGCTACTATGTCACAACGAAACAGTGCATGCCCCTTATATTTCACTATAGTACATTGTGCAACATGGGGGGTAAGAGGAATATTACTAACGAGAGTCTAGTTAAATCGCGACGGCTTGCCGGAGCGATTTAAAGACTCGAGTTTGTAATATTCTTACGCCCCGAGTTACACACAATGTTTTTCATCACACTTGCGAGGAAAAAACTAAAATTTAAGCGAAATAATTCTTAAATACGGTGACGTTTCAAATAGGTATTCGATCGCCATTTTGCTTGCGCCGTTGCTTAGCAACGCGGTACAAACATTCCGTGCGTTTTTTATTACGACATAGTTTTCGAACTAGATTTTGCAAAATTATTATAACAATATTTACCAAAATTAATGATAAATACTTTTAAATATTAAAAATAATGAAGAAATATACCGTATTAGTTTTATATACTTTAAAATTTGCTTGTAGTCAAGTTTGGGTGGCATAACAAAAAACCCTGGCTGAATATAAATGTCCTGAGTCTGAAGTAATGTACGAGTGGGTCAACATTTTTAAAACTAAACCTATAACTCCACACTGTGGAGTTATAAGAATTCCTAACTCCCGCGGGATCAAAGTAGGCCTTTGTCCTTCAGTACACCCGCATGAAATAACACCATTTACGAGCAGGTGTGATGAAAAAATACTTAGTTGACGAAATATTGTTAGAGCTACGGATGCTCGGACTTTTTCAACAGAGTTCAAGATTTCGAACGTTCTCAAAAACTCAGTAACATTCTCGGAAATTTCGGGAAACATACCCGAAAATTTAAATTAAATTTCCAATGAGAATATTTTTATAAACCCGTAAATGAGACTGTCAGTTAAAATAATTGATAACGGCGGTGTCCAGCGACTTCTTGAATAATTCTTAATGTTCGTAAAATTTAAGGTCTGAGAACATTCCAAATGGAGAATTCCGTAATTTTGGAAATTTCTTGGTGCATTGCTAATAGTAGGTAGTTATACGTACATTAACCAGTGCACTTTCTGCTTAACAAGCACCAGCGTCCCCACATCTCCAAACACGTAGCATGCCTCAATTAGCTTATGCACCCGTCATACGTGCTCTATCAATTTAGTTCGCCTATTGACACCCCGCCAATGTTATCCATCAAAGTGGCGGCAACCCCATCGCTGGGGAACGCGATAAAATATACCCCGTAAACTATGGCCAAGTTGGGATGGTTCAGATCACGTTTTACTAATAGATTGAGTCTGAAAAATCTTTAACATCGGCATCGCTACATATTTCAGTGAGTAGCCGAATCTACTAGTCTGCCATGGTCGGGTTTTTATCGCCTGTCACCATAGCTGTCACTTTCTAACAAGTATGAAAGTGCGAAAGTGACGCATGACGTGATACTGATAGGTGACAAAATGACAACCATGGTAGACGTTCTGGAAGTTCAACTTATAAGTTACTTATAAGTAACCCTCATATAGGTTGGACGGAGAGGGACAAACGATTATCAGAGGCCTCTTAACTTTAGTTGACGTTTATGAATAAGGGGGTTAGTTAGTTAGGTTACTTAGGCGTGTGCCTCTTTAGATAGATCTCTGCTAAATAGAAATATACATACCTTCGTTCCTGTGTTCTGCGATTAGTTGCCGTAGTTATCTATACGGAATTTTTATAATTTGAAGATCTTGAATCCTCATAATTTAAAGCTGTAATGTTGTAAATGGAATTTGCTACCAATGGCATACATGTCCTAGCATCTAGTATACTTTTAAATGGTTATACCTACTCTTGATTAGCATGGAAGTTTTATTTTTCACATAAATTATAATATGTACCATGTAGTGGGATGTAATCTTCGTCTGCGGCCAAGTTCCGAAGCTATCACTCTTCTAGTGCGAACTTAACGATAATGCGAACGAAGAATAATGCTCCTCTGAAACTTTTTAAAAATGGCTCTCGTTATACTGAGACGGAATTAAAGGAATTTTATTGTAATAACCGGTCATTTGAAAGATTTGTTTTCTGAGATAGGTAGACAGTAAAACATAGACTATTCTACCAACCGGACCGGCCATGTCTGTTATTTACAGTACAAAAAAGTCTGCCGATTTTTGCGGGGAAGGGGAACGTCAAATGTATGACTATCAAATGTATTCGCACGTAACGTACAAATAGCCACTTCAGATGAACGTCAGTCCATAGAATAAATATGACCACTGTTTGAGCGATATAAGCATTATTTTTTGTCACCTTATCTATCTATAACTTACATTACTTCGATATTACGAGGTTTTTTCGAATTCAGGTGCGTGTCGAATTGTAATTCTGTTCGGTTTATTCCCATCTGTCCATTTTTCGGTAGCACACGCTTCGGTACGGCGTGGGAGACTGGGAGTAATTAATACTTTTACACTCAAGCTAGAACACCGATTATTTGTACAATATTTATTTAATGAAGCCATATTAGTATTATCGAGCTATGTCAATAGTTAAAATTGCAATATTTTACTAATAATACGCGTTTAAGAGTCGCCAGGACGCTCGCGTGAACTCGCGTCCCCATACAAACGTAATTCAGCTCTCATTTTAAAACGACATGCTTTAGAACCAAGAAATTTGGCATGGGCATTCTAGCAGTACAGATCTATGTCAGTAATTCGTTTTCGTTGCTAAAAATTGTATACAAAGAAAATATAGCAAAAATAAGTTTTGTATGTAAATTTGTATCTGGCTGTATTTTCCGTGTATTACAATTTTTAGCAACGGAAACGAATTACCGACATAGATCTGTACTACTAAAATGCCCATGCCAAATTTCGTGGTTCTAAAGCATGTCGTTTTAAAATAAGAGCTAAACTACGTTTGTATGGAAACGCGAGCGTCCTGGCGACTCTTAATGCGCATATAACTTGCAGCCATCACTATTCAATTAATTAGCAAATTATGTGCAAATAAATTAGACTGCAGAATAATTATTGTAAATTCAGCACCGTTTTAGCAAAAACAACATCCGACCCATTATGCTCTATTTTAAACTATGTACCACTATATGTTATATTACTACTAACTACTAATTAAATCATTTGCAATAAACTAGAACATCTTTTCAAGACTGCAGAGTAGAAAAGACGTAACCGACACATATTTCAATGTAAGATGTGACTTTTTGTGTAAAGGGAGGTACAGCAAGAATCCTAATGAACTGGAGAGAACATTACCTTTTGACATTCATTTCGTGTCTAACAAGTCCGACGGAGCGATTAGATTAAATTAATAGATATGTGATAGTGATATTGTTAAACCTTCCAAATAAGTACTTATACAATACAATCCTTAGTACAATACTTACATGCTGTAAGCTACTAAAAATCCCTTAATAAAAAAGCAACTTTATAAAGTTTTAAAGTGAAAGTCGAAGAGCCGTCACGTTAAATTAAAATAGGTAACTCGTAAGCTAGTTCTTATTGCAATTCAGCGACAAAAAAACTGATAGCGTCCTCGGCACTATGCCGCATTTAAACAGGGGCCGCATTTAGAAATAGTATGTAAGTGTTGAGTATTTTCAAGTTAGTTAGTTTTAATTTGTTTATATTTAGTTATTTTTTGTGACTCCTAAATGTCTATTAAAGTTTAGCAAGCTAATTAGCACTTACGTAATAGTACATTTCATACAGGAATGACAGGATATTATATTACCTTTTAATTTGGCCGATGTCAATATAGGGAAGGAGTATAAGTACAACGTTTTGTATAGAAGCTAGCCAGGTGTGGAGCATTTATAAGATATTTTCATTCGCATCTGTTAATTCCATAACTTTTTCGTTTTCAATTACCTAGTGTCGTTAATAAAAGAGCTCACGAGATCATCATTAAGAAAATATTTACCTTCATACAATACCTTACATACAGTTGATTTCCCATACTAATAATAGGTAACCATCAGTTTAAATTCGCTAGTCGATGTTAAGCAAAAACAAAACAATGTTGCCGCATCTAAATAAAATCATTAGATCAATCTAAGTAACCGACCTACATTTTTTTTTATACTCCAGGGGTGGCACACTATAGTTAATCCGTATCATCTGCTACCCGGGTAATTATTTAAAAGGGAGCAGTATGAACCGCACTTAAGCCCTAGCGCGTGTCCGACCCTAATTGTTGCGTCCGATAACCAATATCGGTGTGGGGTGACCCTTATTTGGGACGTTTGTCGCAAAATTCAATCCTAGAATCGTAGGGTTGAACATGAAATGTCATAGAATTTATAATTAAAGGTCTAGTCAGTATGATAGGGATCGCTTGTACGTAATTAGTAGGTTAGTTGTTAAAAAATATGGCAAATAAATTATGATTTTGTTATTTGTAAGTTCTTTATTTTCGGATCCACGTATTTAAGTATTTCTCAAGAAAGTCGTTATTTCTGATCAAATGCGGCTATTTCCACTACTGGTTAGCAATAGCTCACGAAATCGAAATTTGCAATAACGGATCTCACGACTTTCAATACAGATTGCAATCCATACTGTTTTGACATTTGTAGCTCATGAAAAAGGTCAAGGTTCGATGTACAGTCGCCATCAGATATATCGGAGCTGCCAAGGTCACAAATATCTGAACAACGCCTGTCAAGGCGATAAAGTGCATGTTCAGATATTTTTAGTACGTTGGCCAATCCGATAAATATGTCAAGTATGATGGCGCCTGTTCATATTTTGTCAGTCTTATTCATCAATTTAGTTACAAGTATAATCTCCAAGAGTTGAAAGTCTAGTAAAATAAACTTGATACTTAGTGTATATGTTTTTGATTCGGAAGGTTCCCTTAACATTGCAATTAGAAATAGGTAAATAAGTATTGTTTTGTACTTATTATGGACTTAAAATGATGGACTATCCATTATTAATCCCGTAATTAGGTAAGTACCTAAAATATTTCCGTTATGAAACATGACTCTGGAATTAAATAACTATATTCCTACCTACGGAAGTCTAATGAACTTTTTTCAATTGAAGGTTGACCTTTATACCAAGACATTTTACTCGATGCACTGCACTGGTGCACCGTTGTAAAGGACATGGGTAGTTCCCCCGCCATATTATAAATTACATGCCGCTTGGGGTGTGTCATTGTTCCTTCCATTTCTCAAAACATAACCCTCACTAGTTGATAACCGTGTATAATATACTTACAAAACCAGTATTGTACTCCACTAGTGTTGAAATTTCTGCGTAATATACTTACTCCGCTGGCTTAGGGACCCGAAGTAGATCTTGGCGTCCGGTACCAATTGTAGCCAGCGCGCCTTGCTCCAGTTTTCTGTTCTCTCCAACAGTATTTAGGATGGTCATCCAGGTCATCTGGTCAGATGAGCGTCTAACTAAGTATGGCTGCCCACGTAGGCCCTTTAACGTTAACTAATTAGGAAATGAAGTTTTTTCACTCATATGTTTCGCCTGAACGGAGCGTTCCGCCCAATATATGGCAATTTATTAGAATATGTGTAAATGTAAGTAGAATGTAACGTACTTACATCAAAGTTCACAGTGAATGTGAAAATTGCGTTTAATTATTAATCACAACTCTAAATGTGACTTTGAAGCATATTACCTATTTTTTATTACCAAGAAAATTTTAACTGTTACAATATTTTATAGCTTCGCCAAACTGTACAAGAGTGGCGAAATTTATGGCGTTTTCGTACCATTGGCGTCAGTTAAATCTTGATTGTAGTTAAAATACTGTCAAATGGTTGAACCGTTGTAAATTGAATTAAAGCTTGTCGATTGACTGCACCCTGCGGCTTTGTGACGCATATAGCGGTAGTGGAACGATGGAGGAACAAGTCCATACATTTAAATGATGTTTTCTTTCGGGATTACTTTTTTGGCCACTTTATCAATGTCAGAAAGTTGACATTATTGTCGATAAATGTATGGTAATAACTTTAATAGAATCACAGTCCAAAAGATAACAGGAGGTTAACTAATATACCTACTTACAATATGGACCACCACCGGTATACAATATGGAGTCCATATTATGGACCATATTGTAATTAATCAGGTACATATTAGTCAACCTCAGCTGTTATCTTTATACATTGTTTTTTAACTTTTATATTTGTACCTTGCCGTTAACATTATTAATCAATGTATCATTTTTAGTAATGGTTCTTATTTATTTTCTTTAATGCAATCCCTGGCAGCTACATTACTTTTTTAGGGTTACGTAGCCAAAATGGCGAAAACTATAAAACTTATCTTTATCAAAATTTAATATCAGACTTTATATTTACCATGTCTAATAGAGCGATATTGAACAACAGTTTATTTATAAGCAAAAAAAGATCGATTGAACTATTGAACCACCAATAAAAATACCCTATTCATTTTAATAAGTTCCTAAATGTTACACCGCAGATGTACGGATATAAGGATATTATACAACATCGGCTATTGTTGCTGATGCCCGCGCGCAGCTCCAACAAAAGATCACATGATTCATTCCATAATGACTTATCTTCAATTTAGAGATTATTAGAAAGTGAACCTTGTGTCGACAACCATATGGTCGAAATTACATGTAGCTTTACAGGAGGGTTAAACTTATTGTTACCCTTGCACTGTGATCAAAACGTCCGTAAAAAAGTACGTAATAAGACATTTATAAGACTAATAAGAAGGGCGGTAAAAAGACCCATTTGGTTTCACTAACGAGTATAAATCATCATATTGTCGTATTTTCACCTTTAATAGCTGGTAATTTAACCATCAATGGAATAAATTAATATTAATGATCCTTGAAAATGTGGTCACCCTTATTTAAAGGTGCGATATGGTGCCATAATTATTCATATTATAAAATTTACTTTGCTTCTCTGCGGCGTTTGAGTACAACTCCTAAATTATTAGAGTTAGAGTAATAGTATTTCTTAACTTAGATGCTATAATCTAGTTAGAATTTGGTCAATTTAATCTTGGCATGAGGTGAAAAAGAAACAAATAAGTATTAGTTTTGAGACATTTATTTTTTATAAAAATGTGCTTCAGTAATATTCTTCACTGGTATCCGTCAAGCCGACATACAGACACCCATACATACAGACATTACATGCGAATAACGTATTCAAGCTTCGACATTATACGTAATTAATACAATTTAAGTAGAAATTCGGTTTTCTTTAATTTGCAGTATTATATGAATGAACATTTAAATAAAAAAAAGATTCTTAAAATATGCTGTGAAAATCTCTTCCTTTCAAATAATAGATGTATTTTGACACAAATTAAAAATTATGATAAGAATTTATTTATGTGTTCGGTTCAAGTATGTTTTTATTATTGTTTATTTACAATTCCGGCATTGTTGTACTAAACAATAATACATGTTTTTAAAGCATATGTCTTCCTTAAAAAAAATATTGATTCAGTATGATGCAGTATTTGGCATACATTGTCAGAATGCTTAAATTTCTGAGACGTATAAAATGTTATTAAAATTCAATGATTTTAAACTTTCCGACCAAGTCCTGTTCTCTATAAATTTATATTTGTGATTTACTTTATAAAATTAAACATAACATGACCTATAAAAGTTTACTCGTAATAGAAGCAAGTAATTTCGCATTATACTTGAGGTCACTTAATGCATTTTTATTTATTTTGTAAGGTGACCCCAATATTCTAAAGCTAAGAAAATTAAACAATTAGAGATCTATTCTAGAAATTATTTACAGAACTTAAAATTAGTCTATTTACAAGCCTAATAATCTAAAATAATAATAGCGGCTATATCTTCGATACGCTAAAACATTCTTAGAGGTATTTTTTGCTGACTGTACCAATAATTTTTGAGGCTTCTTAAAGGTACTCAGCATTATTTGATCATTCTTTATGTTTTGCTAGCATTTTGGTCACAGCAAAGCACTCACTAAAAGGCATAAAAAATTAACTAACATTTTACGATTAGAGAGACGTACATAAACGATAAATAATTAATTCTAGTAATACACAGTAGGTTATATAATTAGGTACTTTTTTATCCGTGATGTTATAAATATGAAAATATAAAAAACTGACTATTGTGTAGTGAAAAATCCTAATTATTGTGTATATACACTTAAATATAAAAATACCCTCATTATAAAGTACATACTCTAGAAGGCACGTTTTGTACCTTTACAAACGGCTATAGTGTAAAATGATCGAAATATTATACTAAACTTGTGAAATTCGCGATCGGTGGATATATAGGCGTAAAAATGCGAAATATAAGCGATATGATGTAGATAATTCAGTTAAAGGTAATAAATTAATTATATCTAAGGACATAGTAAAGCTGCTTACGTATGTACTTAATCATAAAGTAACAAATTCGTTTTGGCAGTTTCAAAATACTGTTCACGCTCATCACATGTACACAAGCTTTACTTTCACAGGTAGTACGACAGACAGGAACTGCACAAATGCGACAAGAAACACCCCTCCTTCTTCCTCCTTAGCGTTTGTCCCTGCTTGGGGTCCGTTTGACAACCTAATCTGGCGTAGAGCACTAGATTTTACGAAAGCGACTGCCTTCCAATCCAGAGGAGAAACTATTCCTTATCGGGATTCGATCCGGTATCCTTACGATGTTTTCCTTCACCGAAAAGCGACTGGTAAATATCAAATGATAATCCGTTTGAACCCGAGACCTCCGGATTGAAAGTCGGACATCTTACCGCCAGGCCGCTACCAGCGATATACGCCACCCCAACCAACAAGAAACACCCCAAGTAAGAATATCGCGCCTTACATTGCCTATTTCATTAGTGACGTAATTTAAATGTCTTTAGATATATAGTTTAGTATAAAACAGTAATACTTTTCGAGAGATATATTAACACTTATTTACCCAAAAAAAAAATCGTTTTCCTGTAGTATGACCCCAGTTAGGATTTCTCTAAATTCATTTCTGTAGCCCATTTTACTAGAAAAATTGCCAGGCAATGACAAATGACAATGAACTCCAAGAATCTATCAGTATTTCTTCCAAAAGTTCTATTTATCTCAGTTACTAAGTATCCCCTGGAGCTATAAGGAAACTGTGATAATATTCCTTGGAGATGGTGGCTTCAAAACTGATTTAAGTAGTTATAACTCATCAACTTGTTTACTAAGTGTAACTTCACAACTTGTTAAGCCAGAACCGTCTTATTTATTTATAGTTTGGACCGTCCTAACGACAATTTGGTTAGTTAATTTGCAAATGGTACAAATGGTATGTAAATATTTTTGTAATAGATAAAAGCTAAACGTGTACAGTTCCGTAATCGCGTAGATAAATTGATCTTAATCTTACGTAAAACTACATGAGACGAGCCAAGAACGACATAAGTTTCAGCATAACTTCAAAGATAGTCACTATAAAATCTCTTGCCAAATCTAAAGGGAAATATAAGTAATTTAAACTATAATGAGTCTTTTATTTTAATTATATAGCTGTTCAAAGCGGTAATATATTAAATATGTCGTTCTTGGCAAAATACTAACAACTACACTTTTAACTGACTTTATATCTTCGATAGGTGTATTACCAACTGCTTTCATTTCAGTATGGTGGAGACAAAAGGGAATTATTTCTAAGAAAAAACTCATTCCCATTTCACCCCAGCGGGCACAGATGGGAATACCCTTGATAAGGTTTGCAAATTGTCAGTGAATAATGTGGACGATAGTATATTGGTATGTATACCCCAGAATTACATCAGAGTGATTATACAGCAGAGTTTTTGCCAATGATTTGGCCCCCGCTTGTGGCATAGACGCGTCGACCATCGAATTCTATCGACGAATTCCTCTTCAGTGCATCTTCGGCGGTGTCTTTAAGGGGTTCCTTTTCATCTCTGTAAAAATACAAATTGTTAATCACCCGCCTATTCCGCGTCTGGGTTCTTTACGTACCATCGTCACATGGCGATTATATCGATTCGATTTAGCCTATATTGGACAGTTTTGACGTGATGATGGAGTTCATTATCAGGTCATTATCACGCCGCTTACCGTTACAATCTTATTTTCACTGATCACAAACGCTGCCTGTGTGTTTGACGTCTGACGACGACATGAATGTTAAGTAAGCAGTATAATTGCCATATGACTTTACCTCGTGTTGAATAGGAGAATGTCTTTTATATGGGTACCAGTCTACTATTATATGAGTATGCTAGTACTAGTAAGTGTTTTTGTACAAATTTACACATCCAATTTTTATGTGTATGATGAATGATGATGTTGCAATGATATATTTTCTTTTAGTACAGTTAAGATAGACAAATAAATCTTGGATAGCTAAACATGTAAAAGAACTACCTATGGCTCGTGCTGACTACATGAAGGATCTCCAAACTACGACCCGCGACCCTGTCAATCGAGTAGGATAAAATAGTTATACCATACAATCCGGCCCGCGAAGGGAAGCGGCCACCCGGCTGTGGTCCTCGGGTCTCGGGTAACAAAGTTTGGACTGTTTGGAGACCCCACATGAAAGTAGGTACAGACTGACAAGTGCTATAGACATGGATATTACAAATGATGCTACTTTTCTACGAGACAAAGCTTTATACGCTACACACAACGACTTTCAACAAGTAAATACATGTTTATTTACACAATTTAACCACACACCCCTTGCTTACTTACCAAAATAAAAGCTCGAATTTTATATAACGAAACATTATTACAGAATTTAGCTTTCATCTTTATCATATCAATCAAAATCCGTGCTTCAAAGTAAGTAATTAAATCTGTCCCATCATACATAACCGATTAACTGCTGTGACAGACATAGGAAGACTCATTCAACTGTGTACCGTATTATCGCGTAACAAAGTTAAAATCAGACTGCTTTTCCAATGCCTGAGCAGGGTATGCGTGGTTTGGCAGAATTTGTTACCTATTTAATTATAACTAAGGGATAATGAGGTTCAACAAAAGGTGAATGATTAAAGCACACAAACGACAACAAGCACAAAATAGAAGGCCAATTATGAAAACATTGCGAAAAAATTGGTGAATTGGTATGAAATTATTAATTTTCTTACACTGGCGTGGTCGGGACATAGCTAAATGGTGACCGGAAGGCAGCGTGGGGGAGAGACAATTATTGTTAGTTATCAGTGCAATATTAAACAAGGTGCTATATTTATTAGTAATAATGAAAAACAAAACAAACTTGAAAATAGAATGAAAGGTGAACGGTCGTAAGAGATGTTCCAGGCAACTGGCACAACAAACGGAATTTCACGATTCAGACAAGAACATTATCCGAAGCTTTTATTAAGTTTCAAGTCGGTATTGATTCTACATCTAAAACAAGACGTATTTACACAGAGCTCTAATTACAGAACATAATTAAATCAAGCAGAATTAATATTTACGCAATTTAAAACTAAATCTAAATCCAGAGCTGTATTTACACGAGGCTTGGCAAGCGCAACGCTTCGGTCAATATTTACAGAGGGCAAAGGGTAATAATAACTTAGTTATTAGCCGGCCGAGGCATCCGCACAAACAAAGCATGCAGACAAACTAAAGCCTTACGTCGGAGTTGGTACGAGCTTGACGGGCGGCGGCAAGGGCGCGGGGGAGGGCGGCGCGCGCGGCTTCGTGCTGCAATAAGGGAGCGGGAAACGCCAACCGTACAGACTAGCGGGCAGAAACATCTCTCATCGACACTAACACTTAGGAAGGACAACTAAAGGAATCACGTAAACACAAGAAGGAAATCATGATTGTTAAAATGTCGATGGACAGTGCTGTCAATGAATTGATTAACGAAATAAAATCACGTAATTAAGAGAACTGATATGAGAAAGAAAATCATTAAGTACCTTCCCAACTTGGCTTCATCGTCCTTGTGCTTCTTCCCCCGTTTGCCACAGAGAATAGCGATGACGCCCTGGCGCCTGAAGCAGAGGAGAAGGAGATCCACGATGAGGAGGCAGATGAAAACGCCGGCTAAAGCCAGCCCGATGATAGCGCCGCTTGATAGTAGTTGAGAATGAGCGTATCCGGAGAACGGTACACCTGCAAGATTGCAAACATTAGAAAAAAGACGACTCAAAGGTGATTTAGGAAGAGCAGTGGACGTAAATCAGGATAAATAGCAGTTAAACATAATTCACTCTGAGATAAGTGAATTTTAATATCTTAAGAGTCTACTGCTCTTGCCACGGTTAGTTTGTGCATCACGTCGCAAAAGCTGTAATGTTAATGACATGAACGCGATTGTAATAAATGCAAACGGAGAATTGGTGCATAAAGATAGGTACCTATAGGATGCTTAATTTATTGTACAAATTTGTGAATATCTCGAAGAATCATTCATTACAATCTCAGTGGTGACAACAGAGGAGTGCTTTCTGTTAAAGAACACGTGCACCCAATCACCATAAGAGGAATTTCAACAACATACGTTTCAGATAGTTTAGTAAGAAAGCTCTCCGCTTAAATGAAATGGGGTTTGAATGAATGAAAAATGATGGATATTGAAAATGATAGACAATGATGCACAAATAAAAATACTTATAATTCATATAAATTTTAAAAAGAAAAGTTGTCAAGATGCAAACATTCCAATTAATGTCAATAAACGCAACATAAATAATGTTCAAACCCCATCACAACTTTGAACTCTTGAAGCAAATATCGAGATCTAGATTGTAATCGTTAAGAAAGACGTGTATAAAAACTACATTGATGGGAATCTATAGAACCATCACCGTAATATATACCCTACAAACATTGAAGTAATGGTCATTAGCAATTTGAATTTATCAACTGCTTCTTTATAGTACTTAATTTGATAACTTCAAACAACTACCGTCAACTAAAATTTTAAAAATGTATGCGTTATGAAACTGCCAGATTATACGAGATGATGTAAATTTTGGAAAACGTAACTTGACTAATTCCAATATCTTAATTGGCAGTTTCAAGAATTGAGCAACCCATGCGTGGATGAAAATAAAAAAGGAAACTACATGATACCTAAAGATCCAATAATTTATTTAAATGCTACATTTGATGTCCTCTAAGAGGATTAACAAGAAACATCTTTATGAATAAATGGAAGTATGGTTGGCTGTCATTTCACTTGAATACTATTTGAATATAGAGGTAGGACATAGGTAGTTATGACCATGCTAAGGGTATATTTGCTTGAAGGTGTACACAGCTAAGTGGATCATGCAGTATAGTAATTAGGTCATTCCATGGAAAACTATACAGCAGAGTTGTTAACTATAAACTATTTATCAATACAAAGTATATTTACCCGGAGGCAGTCAGGGCGACATCGACACAAACACTGGTCGACTGAACGACATTCAAGGGTTAATTAATTAATTTCTTGATAAGCATCTTGACAGCTTTCTTTCGGGTTTTTCTAGGGTTAGGGGATCCTTCAAACTAACACAAATCGATGATCGATATCAGGAATGAATTACTGTCTTCATAACAGTACTTCATTCTCCTCAATGGAAAGAAAATGAGAAGGTATATTTGTTTTGGAAACATTTATTATTTTGACATTGGTCGTTTTTCTAACAGATCACATTCGTATCCTTCATTTATTCAAATATCTTTTGCCTAGTTGATATCTTAGTCTCTATTACTTTCAATAGCTCATTTCTCCCTAAATCTTTCTGCTGGACGTCATCCTTCATAATATCACTACTAAATATAACTATCGTTTTTTTTCACAATATTCTAATAAAAGATAAAATAGTTATCAAAAACTCGTACACACATATTTTTGCCACTCACGAAGTTTCAAAATCCTAGATTAGGCGTATTTATTAATGTACACTAGTACGACATACGTTATATTTTGGCAGTGTTAATTTATTATATAGCAATTATTCTATCTAATTCAGTACTTAGACTTCTTTGACACATAATATTAAACACTTAATGAAGGTCTAAAATAACTAAATTCTTAGTTTTGATTTCGTTAGTGATATTTTACTTAGAGAACATTATACCAAATCATTTGATGATAGTTAACGTAAATTATATACTTATTTACAAACCAACGTATTGCTTATCACAACGAGTCCTTTTCTAGTTATAACAACAGTCGTCTTAGTTTAAATTTAAGCTGATGATTTACTACATATTTTATTTATTTTATACTAAATAGTTTAATAGCAATAAAGTGATCAGGATTTCCGTCTTAGTCCATCTGATATTTGTTGGACTTCCATTTGGGTTACCTAGAAAACATGTGTTATGATAATATTGCATATAATAGATTACGTGATCGAAATATTATTATAATAACTTAAAAAAAATTAGAAAAAGTAACTCACCAGTCATAATAAATTAACACTAACATAATATAATCTCCTCAATATTAAACATAAGGAAAAGTTTCTAATACAAACCATAGCAAATATATTGATGAACTCAAACACTTCTTATGCAAAATCATGAACTCACAATCACAAAAAAACTCATGCCAACTTAATTTTTTTAAACAAATCACATTCAAATCATGGTTATCATATATTTGTACCTTTAATGCCTTATTAATAATAAGTAAGGATATATGTTTATGTATAGGGTTATGATCTAAGGCAAGATATTAAAATATTGTCAAAAGCTGACTAAACTAGCAGAGTAAAATGTTGTATACAAAAAAAACTTACAAGTTTGCAAAATGATTCAACTAAATTAAAAAGAAAGACACAAAATGATTCTTAAAAAATACATTTCTTTACAAAATCAGTACTTGTACTTACACATAACTAAAGCATTAGCAAATATAATTACAAATAATAATCAACTATGTTGAGGCGTCATAGTTTTCAAAAGTTACGTGCACTGAATTAAGACATGAGTCACACGTCACACATCACAAAAACAAAGACACTAAAGCAAAAAATAATAAAGAAGATGCAGCTGAGGTTGCCGCAGATGGGTATGGGTTAGGAGCTGTATAAACGTCGTAAAAGCCAGCTCGGAGGGGCACTTCGTTAGTCTCTTGGTACTCACCGAGAGCGGTCTGGACATAGAGTGTCGCGGGCTTAGAGTAACCCAGGATATTGTGGGCGCGTACACTCATGCGGTAGCGTGTGTCGGGTTGCAGGCCGGTGACTTCGTAATTTATAGCCTCGTAAGACTTGAGTTCTTGAGTAACACAAAGAGATTCGGATGATTCTCGCCATTCACCGCTTACTTTCAGCACCTGGTTAATTAAATAAATATGTTTAAGTACATTGTCAAAATCCAAGAAGCCAATTTTTCTACAGTGGACGACTATTACACGGCTGAATACTTACTGGACAATAGCTGACTTCATACATGTCGATGGGTTCTCCGTTATGAGCAGGAATTCTCCATTGCAGTTCATATCTATCAGCGTATTTGCCATGCTGAAGAGATTCAGGGCTAGGAGTGGGTTCTTCTCTCCATTTCGGTTGTTCGGGTGCAGACCTGTAAATGTTTATTTTATCAATATAAGAATCATAGCAGAAATATTAAGATGAATTAAAGGATATCAAATGAAATGGAAGGAAAATTATTGAAAGACAACGAGAGAAAGGAAGGAAAAATACAGAAATAAAAGGAGATTTGAGTTACCTTCTTGGCATGACAACAGTAATTGGTGCTCCCCAGCTACCACCACCGACAATATTTACTGCGGCGAATCTAAAATCGTATGAGAACATGGGCTTCAAATTCTCCACCACATACGGGGAGTTCACAGACCAAGTCCGATTCTGGGATAAGTTCCAATCAAAATTCCCGTTCTCTTTGTATTGTGCAGTAAATGCTAGTATTGGCGGATTCATTTCTTCAGCAGGTCCAACTATGTTAAATGTGACTGATGTAGCTGTTAATATTTCTTGACGGACCTACGGACAAAGACAAATGATAATGATAGTAACCGGTCACATCAAATGTGCATTTATAATAACATTCTTATTAAAAGTAATCCTTACTTGAGTGACAGGTCCTGGCACAAATGCCTCCCTAAGCTCTGTGGAATGTACGGCCTCACCGTGTCGGTTGGTAGCAATGCATTTGTAGTGTCCATACAGAGTACGCGCAGTCGGAGTAACTCTTACGGTGCTGTAGGGCCCTGCTCCATATATCCTCACATGGGGTGATTCTACCAAGTCCAGCTCGTGGAACCTAAAAATAAATAGTTGTTATTATTTCGGCACTATTACAGGAACGACTTTGTGATTGCTGCAAAATAACTATTCCATATCGTATCGAGAATTAAATATTTAGTATCAAAACTAAATTTACCTCCATTTGATGGTTGCGTTAGGGATACTCTCAGCAATACAACTGATATTAACTGGTTGGGAATTCCAACTCCAAACCAGTGGTATATTTTGATTCGGGTTAAATACTGGTCGGAATTCTACCATCAGATGTCCATTCTTTCTCGCTTCGCCACCTTAAACATAATTATTCATGAAATGCTATTAAAACACAGCAATATTTAGAACCTTGGGGTAGGTTCTAAATATTAAATTTGACACAAACTTATTTTGTATTTTTCTTACCGTCGTTATTAGCAATACACTCGTATAGACCATCATCTGTCCTATTTAGATTGGAAATAGTAATTACTGCACTTGTTTGCATTTGATCACCCGTTTGACGCGAGCTGGTTTCAATGTTTATTCTGGAACAATACAGCACTCAATAAATACCTATGTCATCGGAATAGATAGACAATAAAGTAATACTTATTTATTTTATTTTATATGAATCGTCTTGTTAGATCTATAAATAATATTTGAAAAAAAAACGCCTTTTTAAGTGGCTTACCTTCCATCATCGTTAGGTCCATTTACAAAAGGTTCAGTGCTTGAACGTTTACGGAACCTGATCCTTGGTGCAGGTCTGCCAGTAGCTTTGCATTCCAACCGCCCCTCGGTCTTCTCAGCGACCGTCATATTATGCAACTCGAATATCCTCGGCGGAACTAGCACTTCAACGTCGATTTCAGTTTCGTTCTGACCAGCCTGGTTGACAGCACTGCAGATATATTTACCATAATCTCCTGCTTCAACTCTATCGAACGTTAATATTCCGGTAATTTCGTTTACGCCAAAGCGAGAGGTACTAGCCAAATTCTGAAAAAGAAAATTAAAAAGTAGGCTATAAATTGTGGGATTGATTTCAGGCAACTGTGCTAAATCTAATAGATTAAGCTCCCATTGCATGAAACCTTACCTCACACGGTGGCAGAGCAGACACATACTACAGCGATAGATAATACTTAGGAGCACTGGACTATAGTAGGTTGCCATGGCACAGCCTGGAAGAACATAGTTTTTTTTGAATTTTAAAACGTCATTTTTTACCAAAATTTACATCATAAGGTGGCAGATTGAAACCTTTACCCATCGAAAGAGACCCCTTTGGTGACCCGAACCCGCATAGGTTGCCAGCCCTAAACCTGGTAGATTTCCAGGTCAGCCATGTTTTATGAGGCCAAAAAATGGGGTAATTTACCTCATCAGGTGGCAAGCTGAAATTGATGCAGATCGATAGCCCTTGGCGTGCCATTCACGAATATATAGGGTTGCCTGCCATCAGCCTGGTAGTTTTTCTGGTCAGCCTCCTCAAAGTATCGATTTAGTAACTTGGACCAACGAGAAATTCATGTACAGAAGCTAAAATTCGAGGAATATTTTAGTGCGAACCGTGATATTTAATTAAAATCTATATATTGACAGTCTTGCAATGCATACGTGTTGAAATAATAGGGTAAATGAACCAGTTTTGGTCATTTCTCACTAATTATATAGATGACTACCGGAAAACTTAGACTGCGGGTAATATTGAGGACGCCGCGACAATAAATCATCAGTGTGTGACGTAAAATTGGTTAATCACCTCATTTCCGCAATCTCCTATTACTGCTTCGCTTAAATATGCTCAATCTGTGGGTGAAAAAACACCCTGACTTGGGTACTTTGATTACTGCGTGAAGTCATAATATATACGACCGACGCCTACTAGAGCACTCTCTACTACTACAGGGTAAGCATCCTTCATGCGCATAGACTATAGGGCTGCTATCCCCTGGAAATAGGCCGCGCCCGTGCATCCCGTATCCGTCATGACAGTATTTTCAAATATGGGAAATAAATGTTTCCGTTTAAGTTCAAAGTTCACTTAATGTTAAACGTGATATATACCTAAGATCTACGTACGGTCATGCTGGATATTATAATTATGTAGAAATCATAGGACATCATTAATCACTAAGTATTTTGTTCTTACCTCTTTTCCATTTCAATTGGGATTGGGCCTCTTCGTATATAGGCACCAGGACTTTCAGTCTTGGGTATTCGATGGTTCGTTATTCAGGGCAGAACCCGCATAGGTCGCCAGCCCCAAGCCTGAGAGATTTCAAGGTCAACCATGTTCCATGAGGCCAGTAAATGGGATAATTTACCCTATCAGATGGCAAGATGAAACTGATTTAGGGTCACAACACACCTAGCGGAATTCCTCGCGGAATTAGCGGAAGTAGCGGAAATTTGTCTATGGTAGCAGATTTTTTGTATGGAAGCCATAGACAAATTTCTGCTACCATAGAAAAATTTCCGCTACTTCCGCTAATTCCGCGAGGAATTCCGCTAGGTGTGTTGTCACCCGTAGATCGATAGCTCTAGACGTTCCATTCACGAGAATATAGGTTTGCCTGCCATCAGCCTGGCAGTTTTTTTGGTTAACCTCCCTAAACTATCGATGTTAATATCTTGGAAACAAGAGAAATTCGCGTAGAGATACTAACATTCAAAGTATATTTAAATGCAAACCTTGATATTTAATTAAATCTACACATTGTGAGTCTCGCACTTCATACGTGTTGAAATAATAGGGCAAATGAATCAGTTGTGGGCATTTCTCATTGGTATTTTCGGTTTTTAGGGTTCCGTAGCCAAAATGGCAAAAACGGAACCCTTATAGTTTCGCCATGTCCGTCCGTCCGTCCGTCCGCGGTCTAGCTCAGTGACCGTTGGCACTAGAAAGCTGAAATTTGGTTTGAATATGTGTGAATTAACCAAACCGACAAAACAGTAGAATAAAAACGCGAAAAATATATTTTGTTAGGGTACCTCCCGTACACGTGAAGTGGGGGGCGAAATTTTTTTTCGTTCCAACCAAGTTATGTGGGGTATCGTTGGATAGGTCTTTAAAAAGTATTAGGGTCTTTTAAAACAGTTTTTTGATAAAACTAATACTTTCGGAAATAATAGCTCCAAAAGTTTAAAACAGGGCGTCCCCCCCCCCCCATCCAACTTTTGAATCGTGGGTCCTAAAATTTAAAAAAAAAAACATGAAACTGAGACCCAATGAGTACCTTCAATGAAAACTATATTGAAATAAATCGGTTGAGCCGTTTTTGAGTTATCATTCAAAAACCCATAGTGAAAGGACATAAGTAAAAATGACGTAAGCGCCGCCAAATTTCCCGTAAGAAATGACTTTTTGAATTAATGGTCTCAGTTTACTGAACCCTACACTGAGCATGGCCCGACATGCTCTTGGCCGGTTTTTCTTTCAATGTAGTGATCCTACTAACTTCAAGGTTTTTTTACATCTCGTGTTCTTGAGATCCCTCGCTACGCTCAAGATTCAAACTTAGAATCACTCGCTTCGCTCGTGATTCAACTATAGAATCTTTCGCTTACTCGGGACTCAAAATCAACACTCGCAAGAAAACCCAACTTTCCTCTCTTGTTGCACAAATAACTATTTCCAGTTTTTATTCTACCATTTAGTCGGCTTAGATCATGCACATATTCAAACCAAATTTCAGCTTTCTAGTGCTAGAGGTCACTAAGCTAGACCGCGGACGGACGGACGGACGGATGGACGGATGGACGGACGGACGGACGGACGGACGGACGGACGGGCAGCGGAATCTAAGTAATAGGGTCCCGTTTTTAGGGTTCCGTAGCCTAAATGGCAAAAACTGAACCCTTACAGATTCGCCATGTCCGTCCATCCATCCGTCCGTCCGTCCGTCCGTCCGTCCGTCCATTCGTCCGTCCGCGGTCTAGCTTAGTGACCTCTAGCACTAGAAAGCTGAAATTTGGTTTGAATATGTGCATGATCTAAGCCGACTAAATGGTAGAATAAAAACTGGAAATAGTTATTTGTGCAACAAGAGAGGAAAGTTGGTTTTTCTTGCGAGTGTTGATTTTGAGTCCCGAGTAAGCGAAAGATTCTATAATTGAATCACGAGCGAAGCGAGTGATTCTAAGTTTGAATCTTGAGCGTAGCGAGGGATCTCAAGAACACGAGATGTAAAAAACCCCTGAAGTTAGTAGGATCACTACATTGAAAGAAAAACCGGCAGCATGTCGGGCCATGCTCAGTGTAGGGTTCAGTAAACTGAGACCATTAATTCAAAAGGTCATTTCTTACGGGAAATTTGGCGGCGCATACGTCATTTTTACTTATGTCCTTTCACTATGGGTTTTTGAATGATAACTCAAAAACGGCTCAACCGATTTATTTCAATATAGTTTTCATTGAAGGTACTCATTGGGTCTCAGTTTCATGTTTTTTTTTTTAAATTTTAGGACCCACGATTCAAAAGTTGGATAGGGGGGGACGCCCTGTTTTAAACTTTTGAAGCTATTATTTCCGAAAGTATTAGTTTTATCCAAAAACTGTTTTAAAAGACCCTAATACTTTTTAAAGACCTATCCAACGATACCCCACATAACTTGGTTGGAACGAAAAAAAATTTCGCCCCCCACTTCACGTGTACGGGAGGTACCCCAACAAAATATATTTTTCGCGTTTTTATTCTACTGTTTTGTCGGTTTGGTTAATTCACATATTCAAACCAAATTTCAGCTTTCTAGTGCCAACGGTCACTGAGCTAGACCGCGGACGGACGGACGGACGGACATGGCGAAACTATAAGGGTTCCGTTTTTGCCATTTTGGCTACGGAACCCTAAAAACCGAAAATACCAATGAGAAATGCCCACAACTGATTCATTTGCCCTATTATTTCAACACGTATGAAGTGCGAGACTCACAATGTGTAGATTTAATTAAATATCAAGGTTTGCATTTAAATATACTTTGAATGTTAGTATCTCTACGCGAATTTCTCTTGTTTCCAAGATATTAACATCGATAGTTTAGGGAGGCTAACCAAAAAAACTGCCAGGCTGATGGCAGGCAAACCTATATTCTCGTGAATGGAACGCCTAGAGCTATCGATCTACATCAGTTTCATCTTGCCATCTGATAGGGTAAATTATCCCATTTACTGGCCTCATGGAACATGGTTGACCTTGAAATCTCTCAGGCTTGGGGCTGGCGACCTATGCGGGTTCTGCCCTGAATAACGAACCATCGAATACCCAAGACTGAAAGTCCTGGTGCCTATATACGAAGAGGCCCAATCCCAATTGAAATGGAAAAGAGGTAAGAACAAAATACTTAGTGATTAATGATGTCCTATGATTTCTACATAATTATAATATCCAGCATGACCGTACGTAGATCTTAGGTATATATCACGTTTAACATTAAGTGAACTTTGAACTTAAACGGAAACATTTATTTCCCATATTTGAAAATACTGTCATGACGGATACGGGATGCACGGGCGCGGCCTATTTCCAGGGGATAGCAGCCCTATAGTCTATGCGCATGAAGGATGCTTACCCTGTAGTAGTAGAGAGTGCTCTAGTAGGCGTCGGTCGTATATATTATGACTTCACGCAGTAATCAAAGTACCCAAGTCAGGGTGTTTTTTCACCCACAGATTGAGCATATTTAAGCGAAGCAGTAATAGGAGATTGCGGAAATGAGGTGATTAACCAATTTTACGTCACACACTGATGATTTATTGTCGCGGCGTCCTCAATATTACCCGCAGTCTAAGTTTTCCGGTAGTCATCTATATAATTAGTGAGAAATGACCAAAACTGGTTCATTTACCCTATTCTTTCAACACGTATGCATTGCAAGACTGTCAATATATAGATTTTAATTAAATATCACGGTTCGCACTAAAATATTCCTCGAATTTTAGCTTCTGTACATGAATTTCTCGTTGGTCCAAGTTACTAAATCGATACTTTGAGGAGGCTGACCAGAAAAACTACCAGGCTGATGGCAGGCAACCCTATATATTCGTGAATGGCACGCCAAGGGCTATCGATCTGCATCAATTTCAGCTTGCCACCTGATGAGGTAAATTACCCCATTTTTTGGCCTCATAAAACATGGCTGACCTGGAAATCTACCAGGTTTAGGGCTGGCAACCTATGCGGGTTCGGGTCACCAAAGGGGTCTCTTTCGATGGGTAAAGGTTTCAATCTGCCACCTTATGATGTAAATTTTGGTAAAAAATGACGTTTTAAAATTCAAAAAAAACTATGTTCTTCCAGGCTGTGCCATGGCAACCTACTATAGTCCAGTGCTCCTAAGTATTATCTATCGCTGTAGTATGTGTCTGCTCTGCCACCGTGTGAGGTAAGGTTTCATGCAATGGGAGCTTAATCTATAAATACAAGTTGCTAATTTTTATGTTTTTATATCAGGCAGAATATAAAGAAACTTACCTCTCGTGTCGAAGCTTTAATCCAGGAGTATTTCGGCGGAGGTTTGCCTCTAGCTTTACAAGTAATGGCAGCTGATCCTCCTTCCTTAATTACCACCCGTGGCTCACGTTCTTCCATTTCTGGAGCAGTGTAAACCTACAACAATTTATTGCAATATTTAGGTATTTATAAAAACATTATTACTAAATTACTGTTGTCTCTTTTGTTATTTACCTCTAGTTTTATATTTCTCTCTGCGAGTTCACCAGTTTGGATGACAACGGCACGGCAAGTGTATGTTCCATCGTCACTCTCTTCAATGTTCTTAATCATTAAGCCATTTGCATGAATAACATATCTGTCGCCAGTGGAGATCTAGACAAAAAATACAATTTCAATCCCATTATTTTAATCTTCGTCTGTTTTTTTACTTGTATACAACTCGTTTTTCTATTGGTCATACTATGTACGTCTGCTTGTGGATTTTTTATAGATCCTGGTTACACTTACCGGGGTTCCTTCTTTGAACCAGTCGACAGAGGGCGCAGGCTCAGCAGCTACTTCGCACATCACTTTGAAGTCTTTGCCCTTAGTGGCGAACTGATTCTCATTAGCATTGATCCACGTAATGGCAACTGAAATAAGAACGGACATATTGTAAATAGTTTATATAGTATGCAGGCCTGCAGGGTGTAACCAACCTAATAAAACGACAAAGTGACTTGGTAAAATGAAATAGGATCATTCACTTAATGCTGTCACCGCATGTATAATAACAAAGAGTGAAGCTGCCAGACAACTAACATTGTTTTTATCCAGAG
Source organism: Pammene fasciana (assembly GCA_911728535.1). Classification (NCBI taxonomy): domain Eukaryota; kingdom Metazoa; phylum Arthropoda; class Insecta; order Lepidoptera; family Tortricidae; genus Pammene; species Pammene fasciana. Next base: position 14,044,633 of record OU452287.1, read on the forward strand.
GACGGCCTCGTGTACTTGGTGATTATAGCACAAGATAAAGTAATTTTGACCCAAATTACTACGGCTTTTTACATTCTTTAGTAACTGGATGCTTATGATTTTTTTTCTGAATTAAAGAAAATATATTATGTTAAAAAAACGTACCAAAAGTGTCTAACACGACGCTAGCGCTCAACGGTTCGTTGGTGTAGGCAGATACACAGGTGTACCTCCCAGCCATGGCGGGCGTGATCGAAGAAATGTACAGCGTCTGCAGCTGCTTCGCAGGGCTTGACTCCGTGTAGATCTCCGGCCGAGTGCTGGGCCTATTGGAAGATATGGTTAATGTAAATATGGTTTGAGAGGTATCGTTAGTTCCGCACTAAACTCTATTGAACGAATAACTAGCGCTATAGTTTGTCTATTTACATGTATAACTTAATGGCACGTGTCCGCAATACCTAGACGAGATAACGATGATGCGATTGATGAGATGGTAACTTAAATGAGAAGGACACGGCGGAATTTTGTACTTCATGTATTAGAAAACAACTAAGTATTAATGTTCTTAGTGGTGATTCTCGAGCAATAGATTATCATAGACTACCGTATTGTGAAAGAGAGCATATTTTCTTTTTAATACTTACGAAGCCGCATTGATGACTTGACCCTTAGGGTCCTTCCATTGCGGTTGCGTGACCAGCGCTGGGTCTGGTGCATTGGCTTGGCAAGTGAGCACCACTGACTTGCCCACCGCCACCGTCTGCTGTTCTTGCTTCGGGAATATCTGCAGGTTCTGCGCTGAACATCCTGCGGACAAAAATAATACTGTTAGTTTATGTGAATTGTCCAAGTAAAGGGCAGCTTTGCAGTATGTCATCTTTAGCTTTTATGATTGGCCTAAATGTCCGGATGCACGGCATCGACGATGCACGATTCTTGCACTATCAGGAAAGCATTGTTTACTCATTTTTGCTTTAAAAAGATAAAAAAATAAAAAAGATAAAAGATATTTATTCTTCAATTTAGGCACATTACAATGCACTTATGAACGTCAGAGAGAAAAGAAACTACCACCGGTTCTAACCCTACACCTCTGACCCGAGAAGTATTACTTATTACCGGCAAGAAACTCGGCGGGACTTATTTTTTCAAAACAGTACTACAAATACATTAAAGATACTATATACAATAATGCGTAGTTCTTCAAGAAGGCATATCAAAACAGCTTGAGAGACAGACATGTACCTGCCTATTGTGTAATTAAAATGAAAAATAAAAATAAAATCCAAATCTGACTGCTTCGCAATACGTTTGATATTCTTTCTTACTTGAACTGTGTCCTCTAAATGTTAGATGATTTTATAGATTTTATAGATTCTGGTTTGGGCCATGCATATATGTCTGTCATATAGTCCTCGACCCTGTAATAACCCTTTGACATTAAAGTTTTTTTCAAGTATTTCTTAAGAGCGGGAAATGATAGATTCAATACATCGACGGGTAACTTGTTATAAATATGAATACCCTGGCCAAAAAATGACTTATATGCTTTGCGGACACGAACCTAACCTTTACTTTTCGTAGTTTTATATTTTTGTTACATGCGTGTGTATTCATTTTCTTATTTACAAAAGAGTTTTTATTTATGTTAAAACCTTAAAATCTACACCGAATCCATCCAGGTTCATTATTTTGACTGTATATTTTAGTATTTTTTTTATATCAAAAAGAAAACTGGAAAGTTTGTAGCAGCGGAGCAATGTTTAATTAACTTTACTGCTATTTATTTCGCGGCACGTGATGCTGTTACTCTTAGTTAGTTAGCCCTCTGTCGCAGTAAACAGATTTCTGATAGCGTTGCAATTTTATTGGTACTGTTGATTTTACTGGGATACAAACGTTGTCCCAATATTTATGAATGCACTAACACTATTTACGTGGGTTGAATATAGGAGTATCGTTATGGAAAGTCGAAAATCCTAGGTACCTATATAACTTGGAACACCTTTTATGGTATAGTATAGTCAAGTGCTGGTTTTACACGATTCTAAGTATTTATGTTATTTATTACTAATAACCTAAAATTTCTGGGAATCCGAACAACATTTGTTCTTACACAAATCGTGTAAGGTCAACGGGAAAATCGCACCTTTTGAGCGTAGGATAAGATAACACTTAAACCTGTTTCCATACTGATCATCTTCTAATACTATATGTACACAAAAAATTACACCAACAGGCATTATATTCGTCTGATACTACAATGTTATTTCAATTCCAACAAAAACTGAAATAGTTCGTGTAATTTTTGCTTTGCAAATATGGCCGCCTTTTCTTTATTGTATGATTATCATAAAAGCAAATTTTCTGATTATATATCTGTATTGTGTGCCTTGAAAGTTATGTCTAGCAGTGAATAATGTTTCAATCGCAAGCAAGCGGTTTCAGATACCTGAAAAATTAGGTAGCTCGGTTTATGTGTAAGTAACCTAACATATATATTATATTTTAGTAAAAAACTTGTCTCTACACTCACATTTTAAATCACACGGAAAAAATATAAACACACTTGACACAAGTTTTCTTTGAAATTCTTCTTTATCAATTTGACAGTAAGGGGAATTTAATACAAAACTTGTTTACATTCTCTCCATGTGATTTGAAATACGAGGTTAATCTTGAAACTCAACATTATTTTCTTTTAACAATAAACTTTTGAACAGCTCGTGTGCTTACCTTCTTCTGCTGACTACATGAAAGCCGTGCGTCAACATTGTTACTGCTAAAGTGATAATGCATTCTATCATTTTCATGTAATGTCTCTATCATAAACTTTTCTTGTAGCAAATTGTCAAGAGGTAACGCTCTTAATTAGCTTTTCCGCATGACAAAAGCAGATCAAGTTTTGTACTTATGTGAAAAACCATTGGTTTATCTATTTTCACTTATATGTACTTAAATCACAACCCTCTTTAGAGCTGGAAAGAAATATTTAAAGCTGTCATACTTATCGAAAAATACTCTTATTGAAATGTAATTTTGATTTTAATAAAGGGTTCCCGACTCCCTCATTTGAAATATTGTGTAATCAGAGCCAACTTTCCAAGAATGAATATTCGCTTCTGACAGGAGACTTGCATTATTAAAGACTTGAGTTCCAAATGCCAATTATTTGATAATGATTGATCCTCTTATTAAACTTCACTTAATTATCGTGTTGTTAATGCAAATGCAAACCATAAAGTTGTATGCTATTTTTAGTCTTCGCGTTTAAATAGGGTTATTAAAAAAAAACACTTAACGAAGTCCACCTACAAAATATGCATCTTTGTAAAGGGTAGGTACTTTTCCATTAAGGTTATAATCAAGAGAATCTAGAACTGCAGTCTTTTCACAAAGCATTATGCATTGTTCTGCGAGTTCATCCCTAATATAATTGGAGCCCTAAGATGGTAAATACTATTTGTAATCAGAGATCTACCTAACACTAGTTATACTCTCAGCAATGTGATTACCAGCAAAGATACTATCTGAGCACTCGAGGGCGTCTGCCTCATTCACCCTATTCACTTACACATACTATGATATACATTGCGTATATACGTACAGGTAGATTAAGAAAGCATTGTTGGCGATAAGAAGAGAATAATAGGTATGGATTAGCGATATTTATTAGGTTAGTGCTACGGCGCGCGGCGTGTGGCGCAAAGCGATTGACCTTACCTTACGTTTTCGGAAGTAAAAATCATTTGACGAAAATTTGACGCATACGTGAGATAAAGTTATAAAGCGTATACTGTAAATCTAATGTCAGATTTTGTTGATTCGAAATCTGCATATACTCATAACTGCCGCTTTAGTCCCTTGAATTTGATTTGCATATTTCCGTGTAAATGAAGCTAATTTGTTAAAGGAATCGTATAAGGTTGTAAAGGTCTAAATGCAGGTCACAATTTAGTTTTTATAAAAGTTTAATATATGAATAAGTAGATATAACAAAATTACTGCACGTAATGCCCTCATGCATAGAGAGAAATAATTATTTTCTTTCTTCGCGATTGGTACCTACGTATTTTAAATTCAAATGAAAAAGTTTATGAAACGTGTACCGATAATAAAATTTCCATACGGCTTACGAACCCTAATATCTATATCATAATCATATTCCTCGTGCGTAGGTCGTCACATCTTCAGCTGTTGACAAGTATCGCATCGCCCGCCGGGAGGCTGCGTACTCTGAACCTCCGAAACTTATTACGACGCCATTTGCTCTGAATCACAAATGTTTTCCTGGGTCTTATTCTCTTTGCTTACCCGAAGAGAGTTCACATAATCACCTTTATCTTTGGTTATCTTTACGGATGTAAAAGACAAAGTTATACTGGTTTTTTAGGCGAAGGCTCGGCATTCGTTAGGCGTTAGGAACAGCCCTTGCAGCGGAGACGCATGGAGTTTTTTTACAATGTTTTAAGTATGCAGTCCGCGTCCCATAGACCCTTCCTCCCTCTTTCCCAACGAGCTGCATTTTATACGACACTAGCAAAATTACGTCTACGACAAAACAACAAAATTATACTGAATCGAAAAAGTCATTTCAGCAATAAATTCTCTAGATAATTTCTTAAATAAAAGCTTGTCAGTGAAGATGAAAATAAACGAGACAGATAACAAGATTTATGTTGATTTAGCAATGATGAAAACCGACGGACGAGGGAGATGAACTTTTATTATATAAAAAATAACTTGAGGAAAACCTCTAGCACACAGGCATGCAAATTGGCTAGGGGAATTTGTATTGAATTCCCATATGAAAGAACCTTCCAGCTGGATTTATAACCCTGTGAAGTAAATTTTCAATAGATGGACTTTCCGACAAGAGAATATTTCGACTTTGTTTTTGAGTAAAAAGTTTCAACTACATTTTAGAAAAGCTTTTACGATAAGGATTAATCTTCATGAATTTCCAATTTGATCTAAGCGTTCCCCAAAGCCCCATTTAACAAGAAAACTTTCGCAGTACAGAAAGATGTTATATGCAAGATCGGCGCATCAAAGCCTTCTATGAATTTTGCAGACATTTGTACCTCGGAGGCATAAGAGAATTGAACTACTTAAAAAGGTTCTCATCTTCTTACCACTATCTCATTTTACATTAGATTTTGAGCTCTGCTGTTTGTAAAACAAGGTTGCTTTTGTAGTTGTATAAATCATCAAGATAAGCGTTTGGCGAAGTAAGTGGTCATGAAATTACACCAACGGGCATCGGGGAGAGAGGGGCAGGACAAATTCGCGAACGAGGGGACAAGTGAAATAAGCGAGCGGCGGATTAAAGGGTTTGCGGAAAATTTGTATGCTTCATAACGGCCCAGGCTCCCCACTCGGTTTTGTATTACCAATTATGTTCATTTAATTCCTAACAAGCTCTCTGGTCGGATTTGCGGATGCGTGACGGAAAATTCATTAACGAGCCTCTGTTGTTCCGCAGAAATGACTGTCGAGATGTGTACAATGTGATACCCAATTTGATATAACCATGGCAACCAGAAGTGACCTTTATGTATAAGGCCCATAACATTTTTCCCTTGACGATCTGGTCACGATTCCTGGGATTGAGAACCGCTGAATGAAAGTAGCTCACGACTTGTTGTTGTTTATATTCTTGTAGTATAGGATATCGTACAGTAGATTTATATAAAAAAGGCTTTTATATAAACTTTTGGCTGGTGTGTTGAAGTTGATAATATGTTTAATCATAACCGCGCATGCAACATCCTATCTACAACCTTGACATATTATCATCTTGTAACAGAACATAATAATAAATCTATACAATTCAACTTCAGTTGCTTATAAATGTACATACGTAAGTCAAACCTTTTACGAGATAGAAAACGGACTGATGTAAAAAACGACCCTTTTCCCCTAAACACCTTTTAACATCACCTTTGACTCGTACAATAGGCAATCGTAATACGTCGGTGCAACGAACCGCGGCAGTTTCAGGTCTACCGGAGACGTCCCCTGGCCCCATTGGAAATCAGTCTCAAGACCGCACGGCAATCGGGCTCCTATTTTATTCTTGCTTAGTAAAATCATGTTTATTTTGGTTTAGTGTTTGGACTTATAATTATAGTTGACTTCATGTCTGTATTCTTCATTACATTCACTTTAATTTGAAAATCATCTAAACAATCAGACAATCAGTAACTCACGCTAAGTAGTTTCGGTCTTCCGAAAAATTGTATATCGTCTATAAATGGTTGACTATGAAGGTGATGCGGAAAATTTGAGGGATATTTTATACTTACATCAAAGATATCAAGTAATGGTTTAACTATCTAATTATATTCTGGAACAATTTGTGTGTTCTGATTGCGGAGCCTGATATTCCATTATAAATAGGGTAGATAGTTAAAACAGGGCGTTGAAAATTAGGAACAAATTTAAGAACAAAACATTGCAAATACGAAAAGGGAATTCATAGTGATTAATCGCATAGGCATTATTTCCTAATTAAGCCCACCTTCCCCAGCCGAGGGAGCGAGCGTCGGCAAACTTGGGTAAGTAATGTAACGTATACGAACTTATGCTATATTGCTTAAAAAGTATAAACTCAATTTGTATAATTTTGTAAGGCATAAATTATAGTAAGTATAACGTACGAAATGTATAATATCAAAATGTATAATTGCATAATGTGCTTTGTATATAATATCGTTTACTATAATTATAAATTGAAATAATGATGAAATAATATAATAAACAAAACAACTAACATACCTATTCCAAATATAAGCGACTACCTACGAGGCAAATTATTCCGAAAGCATATCCTAATCAAGTCGATCCCAACCAAGTTTTTTTGGTTATAATTTGTTTCTGTGAGAGCTCGCAGCCGTGCAGTTCTTACTTAACCTAAACTACTTTTCTGGTAGCAGTTTATATCAATGGGGGGGGGGGGGGGGGGGCGCAGTGCTAAACTAACCTACTTTTCTGGTAAGTGTTTATTTCTGTGGGGGTCGCAGTTCTAACCTAACCTAACCTACTTTTGTGGTAGCAGTATGTCTGTGGGAAGTCGCAGTTCTAACCTAACCTAACGTACTTTTCTGGTAGCAATATGTATGTGGGAGGTCGCAGTTCTAACCTAACCTAACCTACTTTTCTGGTAGCAGTATGTCTGTGAGAGGTCGCAGTTCTAACCTAACCTACTTCTGGTAGCAATGCTTTTGGTAGCTGAGGGTTGTAATGCTGAGGTTTATTCAGGTTGTTATTTGAGATGTTATTCGTTGTTTTAGGTTATATATGTAATGAAGATTATATAAAATGGAGTTAGTTAAAATACCTGTTATATGAAACAACTGTATATTTTATCTATGTTATATTACTTTTAACGTATACTAATTGAAAATAGACATTTAGTGCATTATATTTAACGTTATTATACGTTTTGAACGTTTGTAAACTGAAATTATACAAAAAGTTCGTATTCATTACGTTACGCACCCGGCAAACTTGGAACAAACACGATTGTACTCCGTCTGTTGCAGCCGAAAATCCCGAAATCTGTTGAGGATAGACGGAAAGCCGAAAATTAACACTCCGCGCATAATTAAAGCAGAGCTCCGGATGGTAGTTGGATCTAAGCACATAAGTTGTTGCCTAAGTCTATGTTTGTTGTACTCCGAGGATTTCCTATATCTGCAAAATTAGACAGTGTACAGTACACTCAAGTTGTGCCTCAATAAGCTTAACAATTCTCTGCGTCTGTTTTCCCTTGTTGTAAACAGATGATAATAGGATCTGACAAGCCAGTTCACCCCATTTGACATGTGACTCCTCAGACTCAGGAAAGGCCGTCACTGAGGGAAATGAGATAAATTACTGCTGTGGTTTGTTTGTGAACAGAAGGGGCAAAACCACCTGCGGCGGCGCGTTACTCATCTTATAAAGCCCTTGTAATCGAAGAAAAGCTTAATGATTCTGCAGAAAAGCGTCGTATATAACCTAACAATCTCGAAGCAGGTGCTCGAGTTCTTGGGATTACCATTAACGTGCCTATTTAGAGTAAACGAACATCCGTAACAATAAATTTCCAAGGTAATGCCGCTAAACTTGGCTAGGGGCGTCATTATCAGTTTAGCGAGGGTCTTCTGAAAAATATAAAAAGAACGATCTCTGAGTGCGGGGGCGTAACGAAGTGTGGCACACTTAAAACAATAGCTAAATACGAGGGTCGATACGAGCCCATTGTACTCAAAACCGGAGACCACTCAATATGTGCTGAATTCGTGGAATTTTTATGGGGAGCGTTTTGGACTCCTTTATTGCGTTGGATATTTACGGCGTCCCGTGGGCGATATAAATTTGAGTCCTTTTTGGAAACCGCTCAGCCTGTTGCATAAACCGTAAGTATAAAGTTTACCATATTGTATGAGTTATTGTTAAAGTTGACTTGCAAATACTTATGTGTAAGTACCTAACTATGCAAATAATGTTTTTATTCCGTCAAGATGTAGAATAGGACTAGCATATCTAGGTAATTTTAGCGTTAAACGCCTTTGATTAGCGTATTAGATACGCACATTTTAACGTCAAAAATATTATTTACTGACATGAAAAAAATATTTGATCACTTCTCCAAAAACATAGTAAATCGTAAATTGATCTAATTTCACCCCTGTTTTTGTCAGACCATTAATTACTACTTGATGCTCCTCCGTACCCCTTGCCCCGCTTTACCCCGCTGTACCCCAGAGTGCAACCCCCGTTTATTGGCCGCAAACAAACCGAACCTTCACCCCGCATTTGTTTATTACCTTTGCGAACTTCAACTGTAATTGACTTTTACGAAGATATTTCGGCTTGTTTTAACGAACAAACCAACGAAACTTGCAGGGCTTCTATTTCTCTTCGCAAGGATAATACCAGATTATATTGTATTTGGTGGCTACTGGTCTAATTTATTTTTGGTAACTAGGCTAACCAACCCACAAACCTACCTAGCTAGTTCGAGATTACTTAATATCACAGCAAGAAATTCCTGTTAGACCTATCAGACAAATATTTGTTTATAACAAGAATAACATCTGGGATGTCACGTCAGGTGACGATAGCTATTTTATCCTACGAAGTCAATTTGTGTTCGTCAAGAGTATATAATTGTACATCCCCCTCCAGTTTTAACGTTTCTATTCAATATGGTTTCTAACCAACAAATTTCGTATTAAATTAGCTTTTAAATCAACAACCCGTAACGCAAACCCAAGAATTAATGAAACTTGTAAAGACTGTGGTTGTCTACTGTCTGAAGAATGTGATGACGTCACGGATAGGGTTCAAATGAATCATATGCTTTGATCAGAAGGATGTAAGTTCATAGTTATTCTCTAGGTTATATCCCATTTTCTACGTAAAAGTCTCGGCCCACCTACGCGGCGGTTACGGTCAATTCCCGACCAACGGCGACGCTAATCTTAATTAAGTGTTAAATATTATTCATGTACGAATGTCCATCATCATCTAAACATTAAAGTGAGAATATTTACCTAACAATAGTAGTACTTGTAGCAACGAATTTGTAGAAGATTAGTGAGTTTGCACTGTTGTGTCTTGAAAAAAGTTAGGACGGAGAATTTATGTAATATGTTTAAGGTGAAATCCGATCAGACTGTTAGCTATAAGGTTTATTTATGTATTTTTTTATTATAAAAACTATACTGAAAAATAGGACAGGCGCCACTTCGGCTATTTCGTTAATAACCACAATTCGGTAAGGTGTTAAGTGCTAAAGTTTATTTGCTTTTAACTAAAAATTAAAACAAAATATATAAATATAAATGCTATTATAAATTGTTCAATGCGTTTATTATTTGAAGAATTGACACATGTTGCTATTGAATAAATGATTTTTATCATAATTTACTAAAATCCTTATAAACAACAAAACACTTTTGTAAGTAATAAGCCTTATCTGTCTCAAAACTTAATTTACTAGTAGACGAAGTTTAGTTGCTGGTAGTAAAAAAAATATTTCACGGATAGCAGTGGGACACTCCAAAAGACTAATAAAAAGTGAGATAATAATAATAATTACAGTCATTGCTTGTCCAAAATTTCTTCTTAAGTGATTTTTTTTTGTGTTTTAGTCAGTTTAATTGTATTGTATTTTTATAATGAAACGAAATAATTTAGACGGCTACCCTTATCATTGCAATAAAACTTGTGTAACTTCAAAGGGAATACCGACTCGCGAGGAATGCCAATTTGAATTACAAGATAAACGCCCCGATTTCTAAATCGCGTAATTAAAATTATTCTCTAAACGAAATATTGATTAGAGACAGCTTTGAAAAATGTGTGCTGAATAAAAAATAGGGCAGATTGTGGTATATTATTTATTTATAAACTTGATCATTCTGCGCTAACAAATCGCTATTCGCAAATTAAACAATTTGACAGAACATTTTCGAAAATTATACATCGCTACCTAATGTATGTATAAGTAGTAACCATACTAGTCACATTACTGTTTTTAATATATTCTGATAGAATGTGTCCGGAAAGAAAAGTGTCGTAGAATGTATGAGCTTTTCTTTCTGGACTCTAATATAGGTCTAACCGCTTTTATGTCGACAGCATTAATTAGTATACTATTGTATTACTAATTCTACGGATTTAGTACAGACTGCAACGAATTTGTCAACATCAAGTGCACGTCTCCATTATTTACGTCACATAGTAAATTAGCAGGCGTATTCTGCAATTTCATTAGTTTCATTACCATGGCAATAACGCGGGTCGCGTCGCAGCGCCAACGCCATGCATACTTGTATGCACAAAATAGCGAGATATGATGCTTAAGTCAGGTGTACAAGTCTATAAAATATAGCAAACCTGTTAAATGAGGACTTCCGAACTCGAAAATGGCGTTAGTGTCTTGGGAATAGTTTTTAAATTTTTTGTTCATTTTCGTAGTTCAGTGTGTAAAACCTGTAAAGCTTATTGTGCGGTGATCTAATGAACAAGTGTGCATGATGAAGAATTAGTTTCAAAACGTGTGTAACCTCTGTTTGGGTTGATCATCCGGTTATCCCACGTGTACTTTGTAGGGAGTAGCCTCAAAAACAAGACCTCACTTTACAACGTTGCACGTCACGTAACGTCTAACTTCCATATTGGCAAAATCCCCATTGCTTTGGACAAAGGGAGAAAGTCATTATAATAATATAAATTTAATCCTTTTCCACCAAACAGAAGTGTGAAAATACCTAAGAAAATTTTATTAATTATCAACGGCATTTTACATTTCATAGGCGATTACAAATCAATTCATGTCAATAGCATTCATATTCAGTGCAGTCCACGTTTGACAATAGTAAATTTAGCAGGCGTATTTCGCAATTTCATTACCTCGGCAATAACGCAGGTCCCCAGCGCCAGTGATTTGTATTCACCTCGCCGTCTGACCAGATTAATTACACCCCCATGTTTGCCAATAAGCCGTGACTTCAGTAATCTTTGAGTGGATGCAGATTTACGGGGTACGCGATAAGATGGATTTCGATTTGAGAGCAAAAATTTACCTGCGGAAGCATGCTAATTTTATGATTTATTTGAGCAATTTTGAACATTGAAAGAATTTTCTTGATACCAGCAACCACACTTCGCTTGCTAGTAGCTTAAGTTTTGGGAATTCATAACTAAGGCTTATTACTTACCAAAGTGCTTTGTTATTTGTACGTAAAATTTTAGTTATAATCAAATAAACTTTATCAACTCCTTTCCAAATTTTGGTTATTGATGAAATAGCCGAAGTAGTTTGCTTATAATATTTTTCAAAAACATGTTACATTCGCGCTGCTAATAAGTTTTAGGTTACATAACATCTCATAAATTGATCTCTTAGTCTATACCTATAAAATAATTCTTGGAATCTTCTTAAGCGAAATTAATTATTTCAATTCACAAACAAAATATTATACCTACTAAGATGAATTAAATTAACAATGAGGTAAATACAAATTTAATTAGTTTTAAATTGTATTTAACTCAAAGATAAAATGGCCACGCCTCTATAGCGATTTGTGTTATGATATGATGTCACCAAGTGCCGATTGGTTTTAGAACAAATTAGATGAGTAATATAATATGGTGAACTACTACATAGTTAAATATTTGTAGATACTATTTACTCAAAGCTAAGCTGCTATTTAATTTTATTTTCATTCTGGCTTCACACATCACTTACAACAGGACTTTCAAACAAACTTACTTACAGCAAACTTCACTGAATATTTTTCTTAAATATATTTCAAAATAATTCAAACACCGTAAATCTCGATCGCTCACCGAAGCTACGCAAACATCGCCACCATATTTACCGAAAGCTTACCGATACTTTTTTAGCATTCCATAATTCAAACACAAATAAAGCGTGAGCGAACATGTAAACTGCAAAGGCTCAGAAAGCTGATCACTCGTCCTGAGATCACGTGCTGTTTGCCAAGGAGATTAGACCCAATGGAGTTTCCATCTCCTTTACCCAGTTGAGGATAAGATTCATTCGTGATTCGTGCTTTCTCCTTCTGTTGAGATATTGTCAAGAAAAACTACCCTTAAGATCAGAATGGCAGTTCTAAAGTGACGTTTTGATAATGGCCGCATTTAGCGCTTAAAATTTTGCATATTCTATTAGGTACCATCGGGTTCAAAAATGCATGGGCAATTTATGAATGAATTCATTGATAAATTGGCCATGCAATTATGAACCCGATGGTACATGATGTCTCCATGGGTTCTATTCTCCTTGTGTTTGCCAAACGTTTAACTCACGGGGGACAAAGACAAACGTGCCTCACACTTCAGTTAAGATATTAAACGAAGATGCGACTTTATTGACACTTTAACATGGCAATTGCAAAGTTTGGAAACAATTGAAATTTCAAACTCGAGCAATTTACGTAGGCGTAAGGGGAATTCAATAATCACGTAAGTTTAAAAATCTTCATAATATCATAATAGTATTATCTCAAGAAGTAGGATCTAAAGACCATTCTTACGAAATATTTTACAAGTCAGAATGTGAATTTACATACCAATGATGATCGACATTTTTGTGCTCGAATATTTTTTTTATGTTTGATTTCTCCAAGGTCGAATTTTACGTAAAAAGAACAAAAAGCTCGAGGAATCTGTACTATATGAGAAATGTATCATTACATATTTAATTCAATTAAAAAAGGAAGGGGTATCATATTTATAGGAGTAAACTGCCCAAAATCCTTTACGTAATTAATGAATGTACCCCAAAACAACTAAGGTACAAGTTTAGTTCTAACCCGACACCCGTAAATTGTACACCCGTAAGACACCACCCATTATTTAAGGCGACGCATGAGGCAAATCTCCAGAGACAGAAATTGTAATTGTGGCAACATTTCGTAGCCGTAATGTATTTGGGTGTTTTAAAACTATTGCGGCCGAGTTAGTTAATGTGATTTGTTGGATTTTGAGAGCAGGGGGCGTGGAGGTGTTGTGGAACATAATAATTAAACTTGCTCGTTCTGTCTGTATAGTTTTACCTTAAATTTAAATTGTTTCTATTCATACATGTTATTCATGTGGAAGGATGTATGTGTGTGTGTATATAAATTCGTTATTATATTTGAGTAGAATATAGTAACGAATTTCTAAATACCTATATTTTAGTAAAATTTTGCACGCAGCTCATAAACCTGAATTAACGATCGTTTCAACCCCCTAAATATTTTCCAAAACGCGTGAAATAATGTTAATAAAAAGTTATAGGCAAGTGATTTAAATCATAAGAAAATTTAGAAACACATGACAATAATCATACGAGTAAGATTATAATACACTCAATCAAAAAAGTTCCACTGGCTGAGTCAAAGAAAATACGTAGTTACAAATATAGAATCGGAACTATTGAACCCTTCTACTCATCCTTTAATAAAGTGACGATATATCACTTGACTTCGTTTAAGTAAATGGGTAACATGACCACACTGTCTTGCACTGAAGTGAGCAAATAGTTAAGGAAAATTTTCAACACTATGTTGTCGTGTCACATATCAACTGTTTAATACGTTTGTCGCATTGGACCTCCTTCTAAATATTATTGAGGACCATTGGTCGTACATAGCCTTAACTTCGTAGCCTTAACAGTGGATATAATAAATCATGATAATGACATGAGCCCATTAGGTGTATCTTTAAATCGAATCAATAGTAGACTTTTTTTGAGAAATGCTGCAGGTATAAAAATACGTAGAAAGTACGTAATTAATTGACTAACAGTTCGCAGTAAATCACTAATGGCAACATCGTAACATCTTCACTATCAGAAATACAATAAGTTTTAAATTCATAAAAAAACCAATAGGCAGTTATCGCTATAGTCGACATAAGCAAAGTTGCAAAAAGATATAAATAAAATGTTAACACATTCCTACCTTTTCCTGGAACGAATCTGAAGTAACAAGTCAATAACGTTGTATATCCTACAGTCAGCACAACTTTCAATAAGCTCAGTTCATTTATCAACCATATGTGCTCAGAAACGCATGAAAACTCCCAAACGCCCCAACATATGAAAAAGAAGATATTAATTAAATTCTCCAGACTTCTTCAAAGTGACGGGTTGATTTACGGCGAAATTGGTTGAAGCCGCAAACCGCTTTATTACCATTCCGACTTTATTACAAACTCCGACAAATGTGTCGACGGCCGGGAAATTGGAAAATGTGACATGTCAAAAAACAGGAAGTGGTCGTGGATGGAAACATCGTGGGGTTCACTTTTTCCCCATTTCTGGACGTCGAGATGGATGTGTTCATTCGAAATGACAACTGGCCGCTTTGCAATTGCTTTGATGAGGGTTTTCGAGGTTGTGATTCCTTTTTTAAGTATGTTCAATTGACAGTCGATTAAGGAAAGAAATAAAAAAAAAATCATAGGTGCTTCAATACCGAATGCTCTCTTTTCTATACCGCACCTTTTAACATTCATGGCACCAAAATGAGATATATAGGTTGAGATATTTCCATAGATTATAACCAAAATATTAACGGCAAAGTTGTCATATCTACGTAGATATGATAACATTGATATTTTACACATATTTTGAGCGCTAACCCTCTTTCTCTGTCAAAGCTTTAAAAGTAGTTGCAAAATTGCGAATTCCCCCAAGTGAATAGAAAAGCTTATTGGAACTAAACTGTCAATCATTTGTTGTGGAGGCACGTTCCGTTTTGCGACACAAATACCACGTTACTATCTTCAGTACTTGACAAATACGAGTAAAACACAAATTTAATTTAATTATTTAGTATAGTTTTTATTAAAGTCTTTCCCGACCACGGAACAATGGTGTTCCGGACCTTTGGGAGGCGTATGCGGAGCCGAAGCCAACGCGCAGAGGCCCTTTCGACAATTTAATGAAAAGTGAGGGGTACACTAAGCGGATACTGCCCCTGCCCGTGTCATGGGACGCACGCAGAGACAGCACCCGCCATGGTGTAAGGACTATTGAGTATTAATGGAGTCTAAAATGTACTAGGCTATTGGGTGAAAATTAATGGACTGAATAATGGGATATTGGATGAAGAACCGGACGCCTGCCTACTAAAACGGTATCCAATTTTATTTCCGGCAGACGGTGACTCGCCGTCCGCAAGATGGGCCCCCATTAAAAGCGACATCAAAGATGGCTCAAGGGCAACACCGGTGCGGGAGCTGGGGGTAGAGAGGTGTCACTGGACTTTTTTTTATTAAAGTTATTATTAAGTGTATACCTTTAGCTAATTTTAATTAATATTTCTTTTAAAGAAGATTGAGAAAGTTCGGAAATAAAAATGTCGTAGATGTATGAGCGCCCATATATAAACCACGACACTTCTCTCTCCGGAGAGAAACTCTATATATAACAATATTTAACGCAGGTTACTCATGTCATTTTCATCGATATCACTCGACATATTGCCAAAGCAGAGATCTTCGTAAATTTATCGAAACATGTAGAGCAAAGTCGACCACAACGTGATGTATAGCGAACGCTATATTTTGTTACATAGTTAACAAAACTAATACCATTGTCACACATTGTTAATAACAATATGAGTATGAGGAAACAAGTGAAGTTAGATTAATTCGTAGGTACTTCGTAACAATTTTATTCGGTAGTCAGCAGTTGGATTGAACAAGTTTACGATTAGTTCGGAAGTGCTCTCTATAGCGGACGCAGGAATTGTATTCGGACTAGATTGACTTAGTTCCCATTGTGTTATGGTATTAGGATGCATGTTAACTGAAGCGTATGGTAAACTTTTTGAAATTTATATTATTCTTCTTTTAGGTACCACTTTTTAGAATCTGATTGAGGCTTCTTATGAATAGATACAATTTTTTTTTAACTGATTGAGGATCAATTATATCGAGATATGACGATTGTTAAGCTGTATTTGTTTTGTCGACTCTTTGAATCTTTTCTATTTAGGTCCTACAAAGTCAGCACGCTTATGACACTTCTGAAGTTGCATCTACAGGGTGTTTTTTCAATAACTAGCCATATTGTGATTTGGCAACACAACAACAACAACTTTTACGCCAACTCCGAAATGTCAAATTTTTTTTTGCTGTTTCATACATTTCAGCCGATCAGACGTTGACGTTTTATATGGGGATGCCAATTTTTTTTTTGGATTTCGGGTTTGGTCCTATAGAAAAAGTTGTTCAGTATGACTTACCTTATCACCTCCCATAATATGGCTAGTTATTGAAAAAACACCCTGTTTAGGCACTGTCTCCGTTTACCTTGCTTGGGGTAATCAGTCCGCTTCATGGCGTTGTGAGTATAAATTATAAATTAAAACATAAGTAAACAAAAAAGCCACCGATAATTTCCAGCTGAATTTTCATATAACAACACCTGTTAAATTTTCAATTTAAAATCCCCTTATCCCGTTAAAGCTATTAACACACGCGAAAACAATATTTACCCGCACTCCAACCCGGTACCAGAACTAACTGGGAAGTGGCGTCCGCATAATTTTCCAATTATATTTCCCGTCCAATTTTCCGAGGTGTCGCCCGCGGCACTCGTCAAGTGCAGCCCTACGGAACCCTACGGAACTCTACGGAACCCTAGGGTTGCACGGAACCCCGCGAGATGTGCAAAAGTCAGGTGCACCGCAATTACTGGTCTTTTGTAAGGTTGGATCGCGGAGTCAGCGTTTGAGAGTAATTTGATTCGGTGGAATCTATTTTTAATTAAGTTTCTTGTAAGGTTTCTTTGGTTTGTGGGGTTGATGTACTGTTTTGATGCCGTTATGTTTGGGTAGTGAAAAATATAAATAAATAATATAAATAAATACCTATTGCTATTAAATATTTAAACAAAACAATCGCGTAAGACTAGGTAAATATATTATTATATGAGACGTTTTCAAATCAAATGTACATTAAATGTCGGTTGTTAATAAAGTTTATTTCTAATTTAATTTGGCAGCAACGCTTTATTCACAACGGACAATGATGTACCTTTGATTTGAAAATATCACATGTCTATTGTGTATAATAGTGAGAACGGAGCAAATTTTTCTAAACTATACGTATCTTTTTTAAATTCAGCTTTCTATATTTTAGGAAAGTTCTATACAAACTCAATGGTTATAGATTTCTCATTTATAACTACAAACCCCGCATTGTTTCCTGGCAATATAGGTACAAAAAAATCAAGTCATAAAGATTAATTGAACAATGAAAGTGTAAGTAGTGGCAAAGCGAAGCTGAGATAAAAATAAATGAGTACAATGAGCCAATTTGTGTAATAACTGTTATTTTGTAGCGGCGAGAAAATCTCAATAGTACTCGATAATCAAGAAAATTATTGGTTAGAAAATGTAAGTTTGCATAACATAAAGTACTCGTAACAGTAAGTCCTCGAATAGAAATAGCTAGAAATTTAAGTTTTTCATTTATAATTTCCAGTGCCGGCCATTGGGCGGCAAACTACGGGATCGTTTTTTGAAAAATATTTGGTCGTTTTCAGAAGAACCATGTCGATACGGCGACAGAAAAAAGCAGTTGCATTTGGATTGTAGATGAGGATGGGCATCAGCATCTTCCGAAAGCCTAAACTACATTAAACAAAAGAAAAACAAAACTGCGCGCGCCAACCCGCCTGCCAAGCGTGGCGCGTATGGCAAACCCTTCCTTTCAAAGGGCAGGCCTATGTTCAGCAGTGGACGTCTTATGGCTGAGATGATGATGATGATTTGGATTGTGAATGCGTAGCCGTTTTTTCTCTATAATATTCTCTCTATAATCATCGTATAGTTATTTGGTTCAACATGGGAAAAACAAGGTCAAACATATTTTTTTAAATTCAAAAATGTTACAATTACCTAAACCTAATATATAAGTAGGTAGAATGCGAATGCGAATATTCGTTACATCCCTAGTAGGCACAGAAGATACAAAATAGTGATATACACGTTGTCTTCTATACTGCGTGTAAAAAAATATTGGTGGTCTGTTTAAGGGCATAATTGATATCGTATTGCGACTAAGAAAAAACAAAAGAAAAAATTTTTGGACGCGAAATTTTTTTTTGTATGGGACCAACCCTCCGTACAAAACAAACTTTAATTTTTACGCGAACAATTTTTTTTTCTTTTTCATCATTAGAATACGATATTAATTATGGCCTTAAAAGTCACCAACATTTTTGTTACACCTTGTAGATAATTTATAGTAACAAATCGTGCGTGAAATAGTTATTAAGTCTAGAGTATAAGTACTAATATATTATGGATCATGTGATCTGAAATAAATTATTTTTATTTTTATTTATTTATAGGTAGCTCTGATAGACTAGGTAACTTATTTGACTCTTTTGGGAAAGTACCAAATTACAAAACCTTTCAACCAAGAAGAAAAATTACGCCCTACTGAGAATAGTCCAGTTATAGACTATGATGTTCTATGAACAACAGTAACGTAGACTATCAAAATACCGTGCACAAATTAACGCAAGCCATCAAGATTTCCCACTCACGTACCTACCACTAACTAGCGACAGTGGCTCCAGCGGTGCGTGCGGCGACGTCTCCAAACTAATTGCTAAGTGTTGAAGGAGCCAGTGTGCTAACTACAGACTATATTGAAGTAGATGCAGCGAATGCTCATATTTTGTGTGCCTTTGTATAAATAGGCCTCAAACATTGAAATCATATATAATTTTAAACAAAAAAGAACCGATTTCACTTAGGCTCCACCTTTCAGGAAATGCCCGAGTTACTGTAAAAAAATACTCAAATCACTATAGGGCCTATAATAGTGGAAGAGTTACCTCGATTTCTTAAGGATCCCATCATCAGATACTGACCTGAGGACAATGGGACCAACTGTGAAGTAAGTCTTTCAAACAAAAAAAAAAAGAATTTTCGAAATCGTTCCAGCCGTCTTTGAATAATCGGTGAACATACCTACATAAAAAAGCAAAACCAATGATCCCGCGGATTGAGAACCTCCCCTTTCGAAATCTTGAAGTCGGTTGAAAACAGAGAATTACAGTAGACCAATGCTCGGCACTCATCGCAAAAAGGGCTTTTTCATTAGATTCATAAATGCTCTCGTGCTTTAAGTACGTTCATGGGTGCTTGCGGGGTCTATGGTTAAATCTATGGTCTGGTGACTAGTGCATGTAAATGACCCACTGTGGGGATTAATTGCTCTGCTGCTCTAATTGTCTCAGCGTTACGCTAATAGTGATTGCACTTGTTAAGGCTGCGTTTCCACCAGAGATGAGCAAGGATGTATTGTAACACATAAGATGTTCTGTGCACGTCGCAAACTGGGAAACAAATGCCACGACACGTCACGTCACGATCTGTAATTAATGAAGCTTTGAACCATCTCCATTTGTAGCATACATACCCTTACTGTGAGAAAAAAAAATTCTTGCGTAGTTAATATTGTGTACAATGAAGAAATAATTCTAAAGAATTAATTGAATTGTTCTAAACAAAAGCACGACACCAATCTCCTTACACACGTGACGTTTTGCACACGTCGCTGGAATTTATTTTCCACGAAGCGCCACGCATCGTAAGTATCGAAGCTGAGAGCATCGCCATTTATTTTGTAGCACATAGTTAAACTGCGAGAATTGTATTATTTTCTCAATCTTTAATGGTAAAAGCAATCTTGGTTAGAAGATGTTATGTGCATTGAACAAATAACTGTTAAGATTTAATTGTATTGTTCTAAACAAAAGCATGACACCAATCTCCTTACACACGTGACGTTTTGCGCACGTCGCTGGAATTTATTTTCCACGAAGCGTCACGTCCCCTAAGTAACGAAGCTCGGAGCATCTCCATTTGCTGCACACCATTATACTGGGGAAATTGCACTCGTAGGATTGCGTGCTCAATTGTGTTGCACTTACATTTATTTTAAACAAGCTTAAATCTGCGTTTTCAACAGAGATGTGCGAGGATGCGTCGAGGAATGTGTTTGTTAAGACCCAATCATATAGCTGCGTTGTGCGAGGATAAACAAATGAAGTGATACTTTTGGTAATCAAAAACACATTACTCGCAACACATCCTTGCTCATCTCTGGTGGAAATGCAGCCTAAGATGCTAGAAATGTACCCGCGATTTTTACACAGTATTCATTAAAACGGGACTATTGTGGGACTTCGAGTCGCAAATTTCAACTTTCTACCTTTAAATATTGGTTAAGGCTGTTGGTTGTCTGATAGTCTCTAGGTAACGCGATAGTTTTGTATTTCTAGACTTTGTATTCGTAAACCGAAGCGAATTTGATAATTGGGAAAAAAAGATAAATTTAAACAGATTAAGATAAATTGAAAAAGTAAAATCGCTGAAGTCACGGACAGTCAATCACTTCCGGAACGCCGCCGGCGTCGTGGTGACGACTAGGGTATGCAATACCGGTAGGTATCGTATGTCCTAGTGACCACTGCCATGTAACGACCAAAATGCTAAGTCGTACAACAACACAACTTTTACAAACACACTTTATTAATTTAACAATTCCTAAGCGCTGAATGTAGCTCAATAACTCAGTATATTAATTAAGCAAATTAACAAATACACCAAAATAACTTGCACGTGTCTCGTAAAAACAAGAATATTTAAATAAGTTTTCCTTTTGAAACAGCGCGACCCACTTCTGCAATGAATCGAGTAAAAAGTCTTTGCGAGCGTTTTCACGAAATAAAAAAAAAAACCGGAGCGGGTCTCTATTCGCTATTAACTTTATTTGAATTCATTTGGACGGACGCCTGCGGCCTACTAATGAACGCTTTAGCCTTAGATTCGGGACACTTGGGGATAAACAAGCTCCAAAATATAAATAGCTACATAAAGATCGGACGCTTGGAATGGAAAAAAATTTTGTTACCAAGTTACATAAGGATTCGTGTTGTGCTTCTAAATATACAGAAACATGATAAATAATGCTTATGGCAATCGTAGAATACCGTAGTAACACCATAAGTAAAGGGTTTGCAATCTGGATCCGAAATATATGAAATTATCCGGATTCGGATCCGGATCTACGGATCTTCCATATATTTCAGATCCGTCGTGCTAACCCTAATTATAAGAGATACGTGAACTAAGTTTGGTGCCTAATTGTAAGACTTAATTGCGATTTTTGCGTTTTTAAAATACCTTCTTTTATTTCTATAAGAGATCAAAACTTAAATTTTGACACGTGGGCCATTTTATTAAAAGTTGTATATTCCACATTTTTTTTGACTATGAAAGTGTTTGGTGATTTCGACTCAGAATCACGAGCTCTTTCCATCTGAGTAGGACACAAAATGTGTCCCAAAATTTTCATATATTTTTTGTTACTTCCATTCCGTTACCGCCATAAGAAGTCTATGGAAAAATGGTAACGGAACGGAAAAAAAAATTGGGACACATTTTTTGTCCTAATAAAATCAACAGAGCTCGTGATTCTGAGTCGAAATCACCGAAAATTTTCCAAATTTAAAAAAAAGTGCAATATACAACTTTTAATAAAATGACTCATGTAAGTACTTGTGGCGATGGGACAGTGTGATTATAATCTTTCGCTTTTGTTAGCACTTGTGCTATGATAACTCACATCACAGGCACTCCAATTACCAGCAAACCAAATGTGACAAGACTGACAGCTTAGTTTCCAGAAGCCCAATTTAATTTATTAAAGGACACACGTCACCCCCCGGCTCAGGTGGGTCTCATTTGTCAGATCACTTTACGACCGAGATCAAAACTACGGGCTTAGTTGCGCTTAGATGTATGTTTGCCGGTTCTGCACATGTGCCTGTCTTAAGCAAAATACAGAATATAAGTTGAGAATGAAAACTGGTAAATTTGTAGATAAATTTCCATGCAAAAATAGGAAAAGTTTTCTGTTAATCCCACATTAATCTCCAACATTATTTTCTTCACTTGTCCAACATTTTTACCTAATGGTCCAATCAAAAAGATCTAATATTTTTGATTACAACTACCTATAATCGAAAGACTAATACAGTACAATTGTCCATTTCAAGTCCAGTGACTTAATGTAACGGAATAAATCGGATTGTTCAAGCGAATCGATACAATTACAAAAGATTGAGATGATCCCGTTCAATGACTTTAGGGACACAGTTAAAATCATTACGATTTAATATGGCCTCAAAAATGGGCAAAAAACCCGAGTTACTAGTGCGTGCTATTGCTTTCAATCGATAACTTTCAATAGTAAAGATTAACTTTAAGCCAGTTGTGACTGGTTCGTGGGTATTTATTGATGTAGGTACCCGTGAATGGGTTCTTTTAAGCAGGTGTAAATATACATTTTTTTCCAAAGGGCCTCTACGTATTAGAACGTTAGAACAACATCCCCAGTTCCTACACGAGCCTATCAAATGACCAGAATGTACCTATGGGCCATTTAGTAACAAAAAACGCTGTTCTAAAGTTTATTACATGCAATAATAAATGTTAGATGTCACTCTAATAAAATTCCTCTACCTCTAATCTCTTTAGAGAAAATATCACTTTTTGGTAACTATGTACATACAACTTTCAAGAACCGTAAAACACAACTTCTAACGGATCTCCTTTCGTGTACAAAATAAGATTCTTAATAATACAACAAGTCGGTACCTAAGAAAAACCACGTGAAATCACTACACAAGTGTAACCAGTTGGGTACTCTTGCTATTCTTCATTTAGTTTCGCAAACTTTTTGTTATGATAAGCACTAGACCACAAAGAGACGTCAATAGCAACGTTCATTCACAAATTGGTGTACAATGACTCGGCCTTGTAAGGAGTGGCCTCGCTGTTACCTAGTAGTGTCTGTGACCTTTATGTTTATTCATGAAAGCGGACTAACTGTGAAAACGCACCTTAAAACAAAAGATTGAAGGAAAACTGTGTGACTGGTCTGATTTAAACCATGATGCATTGAGTTAGGTGCGGGTATGAAATTAAATTAGTTTTACTTTATAAGTTTACATATACCTACTCTCAGAATTGTAATAACAAACAAACTTTGGATAAAAATCCACTAATTTTAATTGGTTTTGTCCTTTGTTTTAGACTCTTGTTTACTTAACAGACAAGTTTGCATGCTTTTTTTGTCTATGATGTACGATTTTGAAACGATTACAGGGCCATCTCCGCGTTTCTCCTCATTTATATTTATGTTCGGAAGCTAATAATGCATGTTCATAAGCTAATTCAATGCTTACTTTCACATAAAAATATGCTAGAATATTTTCCAATTCTGACACCACATCACACCACCAATTCCAAAAGAAACGGTCAGTCAGGTCGTGAACCTAGCTCAAGTAACCTAACTATTCTTTTATGCACTCGTATTTCCCATTCCCGTTTCCCTAAGCCTGATAACATAAACAAACCGCAGTGTTTTATCGACAGACGTAGGCAAAGGCACCTGTTACCCGCAAAAAACGCGCATCTGTTGCTTGTCAATTTTTTGTGGCATCCGTTTCGCGAAATCGGCAAAACGTGCACCCTAGTGATTAAGCAATAATGTGCTTTTTGTGCGTGGGATAAGAACGTAGACGTGGTAAAGATAAGTTTGTGGACAAATAGCTGACAAACTTAATGCAGGTATTGACGTTTTGTTCTTGCGGTTAAATACGATATCTTTTAGATTCTTCCGGTTTATGCTTGCAAATATCTGTACTAGGATGGGATTGGCATGGAGTCTTCTGTTTTCTGTTGGCATAACATATTACACGGATGTTGACGTCATAAAGATTTAAAATGTAAAAATAATAAAAAAATATAAATAAATAAATACCTCAAATAAAAAAAACTACTTACGACTTTCATTATAAATACAGCCCTTTTGTATTTATATAACATATATCTCCGCTCTGTTTAAATATTATTTGTAAGAGATCGCTTTATATCGATCAAGGTTGTTACAGATGTAGTGAATAATCCTTTCCTTTCGTATTTTCTCGGAAATGTTCGTTTTTGCCATACACTGAGATGTAAGACAAAAACGAACATTTCCGAGAAAATACGAAAGGAAAGGATTATTCACTACATCTGTACCTGTCTCTACTTTTTATTCTAATATTCTAATGTTACAAGTTTTATCGGTCAAACCCTAGACATAATTTTCGTTAAAATGTATAACATAGCCATCAGCCTACATATGTGTCAGTTGCGTAAACTTTCCAAATCATTGAAAATTTAATAAATGGAAAGTTTCAATTCCAATACAAAAATTATAGTATTTTCCCAAATTCTCACATTGGGAAAATTTCTCAATTTTGGAAACTTTCCGTCGACACATCCGCAAGCCAGCCTCCGTACCCCAGCACAGGGGATGCGGGCCATTTCCTCCCCGTTGTATCGGAGCGATGACAAATAGCGTAGTCAATGATGCATGCTATATACGCGCTGGATAATAGGCTCGGCTACACGAAAATGTAATGGGAATTTTATTGTGTTTTTAATACAGGATTTTTTGTAAAACAATTAATCTTAACCAAAAGTCAGTCAGTCAACTGAAAAGTCTTTTAAATAGCACAACTTATTTTCAACTCAAATCAAAAAGGTAATGAAAAAGTTTAAACATAGAATATAATAACTAAACCCCTCATCTATAAACGTCTCTCAGGCCTCAGTTTTTAACAAACACAACAGTCAAAGTGATACATACGGACAAAACATAAATTATAATATTAGACTAACAAGAATAAGGGGGTTAATCTTGGCAGCGGACTTTTTTGTGGTTTAAGTGCGGTCAATAAGTGAAAACGACGTTAGATCGTTTAGACTTCGTGACCTACGTCGTACCTTATCACCTTTTGCTTATGTTCCGGCTTTTTGACACGAGTAACTTACAGACCTTAAAAAATTATAAGAAATAGCTTTCTCAGAAATATACGTTGTAACGTAGATACATAAAATCAAAACGCGATATTGTGAGTATTGTGACTAAGTTTGTACTTAGTTGAGCTTTTAATGTAGACAGTACAGTCCGTGAGCATTAAGAATACTTTTTTGAAAATCGCAATAAAAACGGTTTAGCCAAACGCGAGATAATCGCGAACAAACATACAAACAAACAAACATACGGGTCAAACTGAGAACCTCCTTTTTTTGAAGTCGGTTAAAACCTTCGTTAATCGGAGGTGACACACTGCTGGTCTGCTCTTTCGCGTGTCACTTCCGATTGATACCCGCATCTCTTTCTAGAAAACGAATGTTATTTTAAGTGCTCACGGACTGTACGTAAATGTGAAATGGCACTACTGCTTATAATTTCCCCTTGTCTAACCAACCATAAAGGCTAAACTGCTAATTTTCCGTTAGTCAGAAAGCCTACCGACCTCATTTGTATTAGGAATTAGCGCTAATAAGCCTGACGAATTGCATTTTGCTAGTAACTTAGGCCCGCATTACAGCCCAACAAATGTGACGGTTTCCAGCAAAGGATATAATATATCACATCGTCAGTTATTGAGGAAGGTTATTTTATAACTAGCTTTTACCCTAGTATCTACGTATGGGCCTAATGAATGAATGACAAAAAAAATGCAATGGTACGAAGCCCTAAAATTTTCAATTAAAGGCCGACTTTTTTATTCGACCTTACGTTTTCAACCAACTTCAAGATTTCGAAGAAGGATCTTTGTTTTTTTTATGTTATTCACCATTTATTCGAAGATGGCTGCACCGATTTGGAAAATTCTTTTTTGTTTGAAAGAGCATACTTTGCAGTTGATCCCATTGTCACCAAGTCCGGATCTGATTATGGGATCCTGGTGAAATCGAGGGAACTCTAACTAATATTATTCGTATCGTCCCGAAATTGATTCACGTTAACTTTATGAGTTCAACTGACGTTCCAGCAAATGTCAAAACAGAGAACAGTATGGCTACCATGAGTTTGACATTGACATTTTTCGTTAACAGAGAATATCGAACTATACGCTTCCCATGAGTTACGACATTGACGTTTTCGAGAACGAGTATCGAGGGTTCTATCTGTGCATCTTGCTTGTAACATATTAGTGTAAACGAGATGCACAGATAGAAAATTCGTTACTCGTTTTAAAGGCGTTTTTTTTTTCATAGTTCGGTTTTAAAATCCATGAAACTTTATCCGTATGATTTTTTTGTTATAACAGTATCTATACGACATCTAGGGGAAATTTTTCACTCGTAACGTTAGCAAAGGGAACCTGTTAAAGTTTGGAAATGAAAGTTTGCCTAAAACCGGCGCCGATTCCATATTCGTTTATTTGCAGCAAATAGCAAATGGGTGTACGGAGTCCTCGAATATTTTGACATGTTTTTGCGATGTCTCACGGGACGTGATGTGGTCGTGCGCGAAACTCTACTGTAACAGTATGGCGTCGTTCAGTTCCAGATAGATTGCTCTCTAGACGAAACATACTCTAGCATTTGCAGTCCCGTATTGTGGAACTCTCATACTTTAAAAACACTACCGCTCTTATGACGCGCAGAAAAAAAATTACCTACTTACACTGTACTACTGCTAATTTTTTTTGTACAAATTTTTTGGTCCGCAGATTTTAATTTATCAAGTCTGATACATACCTTCAAGAATGATTTAAGACTGGCTCAAATTGTATTATTAAAGTAAAATACAATTGAAGTTAGTCTTCCTGTACGCTAAAATTTATTGTAAATATACTTAGAAATGTAACGTCAGAATTCGAGTAGTGTAATGACATTATCTTGTTCTAAGTATGTTACGCTAATAGGAATTTTCCACCTTAAACGGTAGATTCTCATATTTTGCAATATTTGTCCAAAACATACCTAATTCTAAAGAGCGTATCATCTCTTTCTAAAAGAGCGGAGCATGTTTTCCTTTAGAGTGGTTTAAACAGTTTTTTAGTGCGCGTGTTTATATCATATTGCGTGGAATTAGCCAAGTGTTGTGGCGCTTCTCATAGGTATATAACTTCACTTAGTATAAAAATCTAATATACATATATATTTCGAAATGCGGAGTCTACACGACACAGTCTCTTGTCATGACAACGTCCATTTTCGTCCACGTCAGTACAAATTTAAACTGATGGTGGTCGTGCAGCGTACTGGACAATGGCCACTCACGTACTCACGAATATCTAGAGATGGATGTCCCCTATTTGTCATTGTACCTGAAATATAAGAAACATTGTTGTTAATAACTTTCACGATCACAACATCTTTATAAGCTTAATAGGAAGATATGTAAATACGTAAGTATCTACATTTGTTATGGCAATGAGAATCGTGACATGACAGTATAATGGTATAGGTAATCATAACTTTTTAAGATGTGTGTATTTGAAGAGATCTTTATTAAAATTTAGATATTTAAAAAATCTTACAAATGCGTAGTACTTTTACGCAAAGTATGCCAACTTAACGTAGCGTAGATGGATTATATTTTGAGCATTGAAGTGTAAAGAGTGACTTAGATACACATGTGTCAAACTGAAAAGTGACGATATCCCAATATTAACGAATAATATTTAAACACAAGCCACGACGTGAACCATGTACGATTTCAAGCTAACATGATGATTAAAATTAACTCGTTTTTAATACTAGTCAGAATGTAAACATAAAAATATGTATTTTTTTATTGAAAGCAATTCAATGATACAACAAATAGCCTAACAACAATAACTATTAACCTAATGTGATACCGATACCAATACCGCTTCATTTCATATAACATCAAATTAAAACTGCGGTACCCATTACGCTACCATTCCACGAAGACAATAGCGACTTCAAAATACCATTTCAGCGGACCCAGCACGCGGGCTGAATCCCAAATGATGGTCAAATAACATCCAGGGGTAACAAAGTGCGGGGCCCCTGCGCTCAACACTGACTAATATGGCGACTGTTTGCCCCTGGCTTCACAGCACAGACATGTTAAATCACTGGCTTTGGATGCAAAGGCGTCGGTCAAGCGGGTAATGCAAATGCTGGCATCAATATTCCCTTGGGGGTGCAATGTCTAATGTTACAGTGGTACAGTAAGCAGCGCAAGCAAGGTGTTGCAAATCATCTGTTGTTATTGTTATGACTCGGTACAAGATCGACTATACTCGGTCAAAATTAACAAATAATCTTGGTTCTAATTGCCTTGGAACTGAAGTCAACCAAAACCATACATAGATAACACCACACCAGTGTTTGAGGGCTTTTGTTGTTGTGTATTTTCATTTCATTTTAATTTTTTATATGTGTACCTAAATAAAAATGTGTAGTTTTAAATCTATTGTTACGCCATTTGCGCTTACATTTGTTAATTTTAAATAACTTACGTTTCCAAAGCCGGTGCTGAATATCTATGAAAATGCCGACAGCTCGGTACATATCTCGCGCTAGCTTTTATGAATGAACATTCGAGTACCTATACCTCTGAACAAATCCTTTATTTAAAAAAGTCCTATTGAGTTTTAAACAAAACGATTGCGTGTAAATTTTATAGAGCGTAAACCTGTTACGGTTGTTCTAAATCGACGGGATGAAATGGAAACAGGGAATAGTATTACGTGTATGTTTTTTTTTCAGTACCTTTACCAGTTCAGTATCAGTTTACCGTGCGTGGTCGTATTTTAGTAGCTAGCGAATTTGTTATCTCACTCATTCCCTAATAGTAGCGGCTGCTTGAGTTTAAAAAATCTTCAGCAAATGGTGTCGCTGTAAAGTCACACTTTTTCTGGTAAAACTTACAATACATTTTGGCTTTCAGAAGGCGAAGCGTACTGCATGGTGTGATAGAAGGAAACGACCACATTTAAGCACGTTTGACAAGCCTAATTAAGGGTTTTATTAGAGAGTGAACATTCTTTTGGGGGGGGTATTGAAGCAGTTCATCATGCGATATTTTGAAGCTGTCTCGACAATGTGGTTAGAAACCTGCCAAAACATCAGGTGGTTTCAAACACAGTGTACCATTAGTTTAAAAGAAAATGTGCTAACTGTTTCGGTAAACAAAAGCGATATTTATCGTTTAAATTATGTCTAACTTTATACTTATAGAAAATGGGTATGTAATCTATATACATAGATATTTGTATAACAAGCATAGCGAGTCATCATGCGATTACTACTACTGTCGCTGCATTCTTGTGCTAATTGTGCAAATTATTGTTTGTTTAGTTAGTTATTATTAACTTATAGTTATTCTCCTTTATAGAAATAAACAGTCCAGTAAAATTACGTCTTCCTTTAAAAATAATTGAAATTGAATTTAGCAAGCTCAAATATTGTTTTTTTTTCGCCATCTTTAAAACTAAGAAAGTATCTAAAAAAACATGAATAAGTTTCTGTTTCCATCGAACATTCACCATCTATTATCGCCCTCAAATTCACTCAAAAGTACACTGAAAGGGGAATCGTTTAAACAATCAAGAAAGCAATATGAGCTATTAGGAACACAAAGTTCCAACCCTTTGTTCATTTTATTTAGAGTACCATCGTTCACAATGTTCTGACAAATCTTCAACCTTATGACAAGGATTTAAAGCATACGTTTAGTCAGCGATGTACAGTTGCCTCCCCAAAAACTAATTTATATTAAGGTATTACCGTTGAGGTGCGCAGCTCATATCGAGTTAGTTCCAGATGGGATCGCTTGCGACCCCTTTATGTCAAAATTGAGGTTTGGTATAATTAGACATAGAATGATTATACGCATCACAATACATACTAGTGTCACATTAATGTAGATTTAGTGATTTTAATAGCTCATTATAATATAATATTACTTATCCAAGCATTTAATAATAATACCTAACCCTCTGTACGCCTTGTCCAAATTCCAAGTCCTTAATTAATACGTAAAATTACAATCTGTATCATAATTTTGGTAAAGGTATTACCATTCGATACCGGCGCTAACGCTTTTATGATTAATTTATTATAAAACAAAGATCCTGTAGTTACATGCATTGCATGTCTTTTTACACGTGCGGCCTGTGGGTCAATTTTACGCAGCGGGCATACAGCGACTTGCGTATCCAATATAACAACGCGTTTAGGATACTGTTGGGGCTGCCGCGACATTGTAGTGCGTCGGGCATGTTCGCGGAGGCGCGGACTGATGACTTTGCAGCTATAATGCGCAAGCGGTGCGCGTCTCTCCGGGCCCGAGTCCGCTGCAGCTCCAACAAGATCCTGAGTGCGTTCGCGGATCGCTGGGACTCCGCGTTGCTGCGTAGGTGGACGCAATTGCACGTCTCGCGCCCCCCATAGTTGTAGATTTTATTATAGTTATAGATTTTATTATTTAGTGTATAAATTGATAGCAAGTAAGTACCTACTAACATTAGTAATATAAGATTTTACTTGTATTTGTTTTTGTGTGTTACTAATCAAATGGAATTTATATTCTGAATAAAATATTGAATTGAATTGAATTGAATTACATAAGTTAATAAAAATGCCTAAATTTTCACATAACGTCTATATTTCTATTTCTCTACCAACATTTCCTGCTACACCTGACTCAGCAATCCTCTATTTACCGGCCGCAACCCAGTCACGTATACATTTTTATCTTTTTTTATCTGTTTTGCGACAATTTGAAATCAGGGCGCTACTTTTTGTTGCAACCCGTAATTTAGGAGAGAAATTTTGAGGCAGATAATACCGTAGCACGGCTTAATTAACTTTATTAGAATTTATTTTGCTGAAACGTGCCCGGGAGCGTTACTGAGCCCTTTATCCCAAACCGGTGAAAGCTGTTTTCGGGCCGAGGCCGTAAATGCGTTAATGCGCTTAGGCCCGTACGTTTGCTATCTTTTTAATTGCTTTATGATGACTGAATGAAAAAATATTTGGATGTTTCGCAAAGTAAGAGGCGGTAATAATATTTGCTATATTTGTTTTTTTTTTCTGTTTAACCTCCTAAGACCCGACCTTTTAAAAATATAGTTGTTATAAAGACCGAGATAGCTTTTAAAAGGCTAAAATGGCAACCACTGTTAAGTCCTGACGATTCGAAAGTAACAGTTGTCATTAAGCACGAGATGCCTTTTAAAGGTACAAAATCATTTTTCGAAATTTACCGCGATATTTTAGACCTTAAAGTCATTATCTTAATGTTTATATGGTCATCCCTTTCGCACGCATAGAATGGAACCATAGCAAGATGCCATAATTATTTGCAATAGCCAGGAACAGGTCACAATTGGCAGCACGTCGGAAACTACGTAAGTAAATCCATTCATATTTTAGCTAAATATTGATATTTACTTCCATCAAAACTGTGTTTGTACTTATAAATTCATAAAGTATACCTAAATTGTGTTATTTTTGGTGATCATGCGGCGTAAACGGTAATTTTTCAAGGTAAAATAATTTGTCCTTTTAAAAGTGCGTTCGGTCTTAGTGACTTAAGTAACTGATGTATAGTGTTCTGTTTTTAGTTATCTTTTTGGCTTGAATTTAATAATATTCTTATTATGTAAATATTACAACTGTGTTAGAATTATTGGATATAAGGTAACGACACAGTTAACCTTAAAACGCAGCATTCATAAACTTTCTTGGTTATGAAGATCAGGAGTGCTAGATTAATAGTAGGTAGATTAGATAATTAGGTATTATACTTTTACTAGAAAGTGCAGGGCCGGTTTTATTAAATTTTATTTTGTTTTAGCGTTACGCGATGAGGATGTAGACCAGCTCTTGAATGAATCTGAAATAGAAGATGCTGATGATGACGAAGATCCTTCGTATAAAGAGCCTGAAATTAGAGCCTGTAAATAAATTTTACTTTTAGATTTCTTGTTTTAGTTGTAATTTGACTATTTGACTGAATAAAACTAAAGGTTGTAACCAATGTCCTTGTTTATTTACCTACTATTATTATGTTCCCTAGTACACACTAAGAACGAGAGTCCTTTAAAAAGAACAAAAGTATGGATTAACTGACTTAGTACAAAATAAAGTTTCTTTATTACTGATTAATGTTTGTTCTAGGTAAAATGGTATAGTTGCGTATAAATTAGATTAAATTGCCGTTAAAAGTTCAGGACTCAATGACTATGTTGCTTTAGACCTTTTAAAAGTTCTTTCGGTCATAGTGACATCTTTTTTTTTCAAAACTCAGGACTCAACCATGAACGCCATTTTGTCCTTTTTAAAGCTATTTGGGACTTAGGAGGTTAAAATATATACTTTAAAATGTTTATCAATTTAAATTACAAACATCTACCTACGTAGTATTTGATAGAACCGTTTTATTACAGTTATATCGTCACTTGTAATATGAATTAAGGTAACCGCCACCTTTGGCGGTTACCTTAATTCATATTACAAGCGACGATATTTGATAAAACGGTTTAACCTTGTAAATAATTATTATAAAATTAACAAAAAAATTAATAGTCCCTATTTTTATCGACAAAAATCTTACCAGTCAAGTGTTCTGGATTTTGTATAGGTACCTATTTCTAGAGGTACATATAAATCTTTACCCGGGTTTTGAAGATATTTCTTATAGATTTAGGTAATAAGGAAATATATGTATTAGAACTACTTACCTACTTAAACGATCCAAAGACGGATATCAAATGTACCGTCGGGTTCATAATTGCATGGCCAATTTATCAATGAATTCATTCATAAATTGCCCATGCATTTTTGAACCCGATGGTACAAACCCCATTTGTCTCATCTTACCAAGAACATGGAAACTTTACGAGTACCTTGAAGCGTTTTTGTAATAAAATAGATAATTTGTAAATTTAGCGCAATTGTAATAGAATAGAGAATCAGGAACCCTATTTAGATTTGAAATCTGCAGAAGGTGACCTAGGTATCTTTTTGTTAGTTTTGTGATGAGCAATATTACGGCCGAACTGTCAACCTTACACTGACAAAAATAAATCAGGGAGCGTACTGTACGCTCCCTGTCAGTGTCTTTGTCAGTGTAAGGTAGCACTCTAACACCAGTAAAGAAATCTATTTATAGATCTGATAAGATAGATAGGTACTTGCATTATTTCGTGGCTATTTAATCACTGAACCACAGGCTATACAGCAACACGACGAATTAAAAAAATGGCAGTTATAGGGACTTCCGATACAAGTGAACTTTTAATTTTAGGAAATAAATGCAAAAATTTTCACTTTCAACTTTGAACTATGGACTTCTCTTCACTTCACTTTATTTTTTACATGTTTCTCAATCGTGTGACTTGTGACGGTATCGGTGACGCGAACCTATTAGATTTTCTCCTACCAAAAATTGACCAACGCGGCAAGAAGTTTTCACTTCACAAATTGATGCTAGCCAAAAGTACCAATATAGTGATTAGGTCAGCTATAACTACAGCGTGTCGTCATCTTCATCTCACCCGTAAGTCAAATCAGGCCAAAAGTTGTTGCAGTCGGTACCGAAATCAGTTCTGTATTTGAATTTTTGGCTTCAAGCTTGAGGCTAAGTGGAGTCTTAAGACGGTTGCAAGACTTTGGAAGCACGTAATGTTTACATTGAAGAGTATTGTGTACCAATTTATCATAGCAGTACCGTATGATAGCCATAAGACTACTAGTCAAATTATCAAGTCAAATCTGGCCAAAAGTTGTTACAGCAACGAAATCAGTTCTGTATTTGAATTTTTGGCTTAAAGCTCGAGGCTCAAGTGGAGTCTTAAGACGACTGCAAGACGTTGGAAGCACGTACTGTTTACATTGAGAAGCACTTTGGATTGGGGTACAAACAGAGGTGACGTGGCGATTACGGGGGCCGGATGTTGAAGACGTATAGCAATACGAGTATGCTTTAGACAAACCCTCTGGATGGTGTTTAATCTGTGCTTGTTACATCTCAATCGGGGATTAAATATATTGATTACGATTAGATGTTAATTTGACACTCACATTTTAATCTCATAAGGTTAAGTTACCGGACATGAATTCTGCTAAACGCTAAATATTGTTTCACTGTGCTGTGATTGGAGTTCATGGTAATCGATTTGAATACGCTCTTTAAGTCTTTATCTTGCAAATCAGCATCATTCAGTGTATAAGCGCCACTCGATAAATAAACAATTTTTTCAGGAGTGAAATAGTCGGTAGCAGTTTCAAAGAAAATGCTGTACAATATTGATGAATACGAGTTACCTGGACAAAGCAGTGGATAGTTGCTAATGCCCGATGAAAATGTAAAGAGCAAAAAATTTTATATTTCAATATAAAATAACGCAAACTCCTGTAACTTGATGCAATTGAAGTTCGCAAGGAGTTTGAACAGTTATTGTTATTTGACTACTGAAATATTTACCCAAGCGCGCTATTGAATTCAGACTGTCAGTCCTTCAAATGATAAATTCTTCGCTAAACGTACTTGTACAAATGTACAGTCAGCAGCAAAAGTAGCTAAGCGGGTAAGATGTTCAAAATGAGCTTGACACGACTTTATTGTTAAGAGAATAAGAGCGCGATTAGGTTATTCTGAACACCTCACCCGCTTAGCTACTTTTGCTTCTGACTTGTACATGTACATTTAATATAATTTAGACACCCTTGAACTCTTCTGGTACTAAAAGGCAGATATGTTGTATTTGACTTTACGCACAGAGAATCAAACTGAAATATTTAATTTACTTTGCTATCGGGTTTGGCAGAAAATTTTTATAGGTTTATTCTAAGTCCGAAAAAATTAGGGCTTTCAATGCCGTGCCGGTATTATTATGTATAAGCAATAACAGAATTCCAGAATTACCGGAAAAAAGAAAGAAAAAGAAATAAATTTTATTCATGACGCTACAAAGTAACTTAATAAGACTAATACATAATTCTACATAAACATTGCAAGCCAAGTCTTAAGTAAAATATTATAGCACTAGTACAGTACCTACTAAATTTTCTCTCATATTATCTACTGTAAACCATACGTTCTCAATTATTTTGAGCTAAATAAATTATAATTACAGTCTACGTAATTTGACTCGTTAGAGCTCCTATTGACATTAATTTCACCCCGTTATTAAAATTTTTAGTTATTCCACAATGTCGTAGACGTCGTCATGTTGTCAAAGGCATAATGACAGGCTTTACCCTCTTCAAGTGAGTAATTGACACTCGTTACAAACCAAGCCTTGCTTACACTACTTAATGATTGATAGATTCGATACCTCGTTAATTATTAATGGGTTATTAAATGCACATTATATCAAAACATGTAATTTAAATTGTGTTTTCATTATAACTGATTGGAAATATCAAGTATTATTAGCGGTTATTGTTAATGTCAGAGATGCGGCTAATGTTAAATTTCTCAATGTCAAAAGAGAACAAAGAAATATAATGTTTTTGGATGTAATTTGACACATACTAAAGAAGCAGAATAACTATTATTTTAGAAAAAGCATTTAAAAATAACGCATCCTTACTCAAACTAAGTAAATTATAAATAATGCGAGCATGCTAAAATCTTTGATTAGATTTATATACTTGGCAAATTCAACGGTATTATATTACAGTACTTTCACATTCCTAATTTTCAGTACAGTATAGGGAAGAAGGCAAAACTTTAGCAACAGACTAACAAATAGTTAACGACCTCAAATAAATATCCGTGCACGCCCCCCGATTCAAACTCATTGAAGCAAGATGAACTGCACAATTCAGTTGGCAACTGTCTCAGATGCAGTGACGATCAACTAAGTTACTTGTACGATTCCAAACTGCACTAGTTACCAAAGTTACCGGGTCCTTCTCCGAAGTTTGTGTTAGTACAAAGCAGGATTCACTTAACCTGGTTGGTTCTTGGCCTAATCCAATCTAATGCTGCGCAAAGTTTTCCAATATCCCCGTTCATGACGCATTCCTTCCTGTGGAGTCGTAAAACGTAGCTAATCTCGTAAAAACTGATGTTCCGGGTAATTTGGTATGTATGAGATATGATTGGCTGTGATTTTATTATTTTACTTATCCGGGATTGGTTTGGGAAAAACTTTCTGCAAGAGATTGAGCAGCAGGTGGGCATGTTTATCAAAATAATCTGAACAAAACTGTATGACCTATTAAAAGAGCAGGATCTTGCAGATTGTATTGAACACATATACATTTATTTCTTTCTAAGATAATTTTCTAATATTTGTTTCTAATAAGGACTTTTACTTTTTATATGTACACGTATACGTCGAAGACTATGTATATCTACATCAGAATCCATTGTACCAGTCCTAAACTGCCATTAAAATTGCGGTATCTGTTTATAATTTATATTAAAGCACCTTTTGTAGATTACACAATTTGACAAGCCTGCGAGAACCCCATTTTAGTAATTTTTACAACCAATAAGGTATGAGGTAATTTGAATACTCACCAATCCCATGCACACTTAAACATGAAAAGTGAAGCAGAGAATTTAAAAATTAACGCAGCCATTAGCTTTAAACAATTCCCGACAAACTTCTCTTTTTCCAACCCTTGCCAAAAAAGACGCAAATTCACAAGTCCCCGTATTTCTCCGTCGTCTAGACGCACCATTTAACTAATGAGATAAATCTTCTTAGGGGTGATTTTTACCCCAAACGAGTGAAGTAATCTTTCAATCTTTTAATGACATAAGTTTGGGCGTTTCGATTGTTCACTTGGCTTGATCAAGCGGTAAAAATTGTCTATGGGGGTGGCTTATTACAAGGAAATACAGATGTACAGATTAATTGGACAATTTTTATTGTTATTGCAGTCCTATTATCTAGATAAATGTAATTTTATGCTATTTTGCTATTCAAATGTCAGTGTCATATACTGGTATGTCGGTGTTTACTTTGCTACATTCTAGCCGATAAGCATAATAAGTAGCTAATGAACAAATGCATGTCTCCAAACAGGTGACTGTGGTTCGAATCCCGGCTCGTAACAATTGCGGAACTCGTCCTTAACATCATTTGATATTTACTCGTACCAAAACGTCGTTGAAGGAAACCATCGACAGGAAATCTACATGAAGTTGAAAAAATTCGAAGATAAGTGTAAAATTCCAACTCTGCATTGGGCTATTGAGATTGTGACTTTAGTAGTGTTGATAGATTTATATATTTAAAAAAATATGAAATATTTGCTTCAAAATTATCTTAACTTGTAGTGTGATGTCTGACATAATTTGCGCTAGTCACATTTTATTATACAAAACAGTCGCGTTACTAAATCCTCGAAGATAAAACTGTTATGGATATATGTTTATAAAAAATTTCGAAGCCCCCCAATAAGAAATATATTGTTGTAATGTAAGGCTAAGGGGACTGAAGTTGAGAAATTTTATAACAGTAAAAAGTATGGAAGTGAATCTTCACGTATGTTTTACGTTATCTAGGACAATTTATTCGTATCAGAAGCAAATCGCGAACGTTTTTCCATAACTTCTTTCGCTCTGTATCTATACTTATATCAAAATAACGACCGGCTCTACCAATCCGCAATTTGTTTGCAAAAAGAAATTACAAATTTAATCTAAGAAAATAACCTCCAATGGGTATCATCAGTCAAATTGAACCCCCAGAACGGGGGCAATGGAATGGAAGCTCTCAAAAATGTAATCCATTTCTCTAGATGACTCACGAGATAATGACGATGAGAAATATATCTTGCGTAATGACACTTAGCGATTCGGAGTCTAATTCTTTGTTGTCTGAGTAATCGTATGATCTTGGAAGTTTTAAGTGGTATTCATGGTAGTGTGAAAAGAGCGTGTAGGTTTGGGCATAAGAATAGGTTATGCAAGTGCTTGAGTGTGTGATATGTGAATATATGCAAGTACTTGTTTACTGGTACTTTCTAGATAATTTAGATACTAGGAACATACAAGTAGTAACAAACAACTACGTTTATGGTAGCGAGGAATTGCATTGCTAGCTTCGCGGTTTTTACAGTTGTATTTAGGTCAATTATAATGACACATATTAGTTCAATATTTGTTACTACAATTGACTTCACTGAAAAAATTAAACAGCTAGAAATAAATAAGTTTTTGTTATTTACAACCGAGTGACTCACTTCGCATGGAGCCTCCAAAGTTCGTTGGTAAATCCAAAAAAGGCAACTTGGCTAACGTATGTATGTCAAATTATAGTATTATATCATTAATTTTTTTTTAATAAATAAGGGAATCAGTTAAGGGTTATATTTACTAGGACACTTTCACTTATTTGGATTCAAAATATGTCTTGGTTGTATGGAACTAAAAATATCTTAACCGAGCCAAATTGGTACTTTGCTAACACACATTTTTTTCCGTGTTGATTTTATATCAATGGCTTTTCCTACCCACAGTAACGTAGGTATAAAGAAATTTATTATTTCAGTAGTGAGTAGATAATGTAACTATAAAGATTGCGTTCTTCCACTGATCCAAAATAACACATATCTGTTGATCTCCTAATGAAACCAATTGAGTCCACAATTATTGATACATTTATTTCAACCCAAAAGGCATCGTTTCTTAGTTTTGAATGAGTCATAGTAAATTAGGGGCGCAGACGGCACTCAACAACATTGCCACTTATTTTCTCAACCGCGTATAGCATGCAAATAACAATTAGAGTATAAACAACCTTACCTTATACATTGTAAAGTTGATATTCACTTGGTTGAATGCAGGATCGCGCGATTGGGCTTATTGTTCCTCTTAACAAGTCAATGTAAGGACTTGGAAAATGTTATTTTTTCTCTTTTCGAAAAAGTTAAGAATTGAAATGCAGTCGTTTTGTTCGGAGGTGTTGGTGAATTTATTTTACATATTTTACGAGACGGTTTCATTTAAAATTTTGTTTTGCACAACGATAAAAGAATAATGGTAAAATATACTCCAGTCTCGACTGTTAAAAATATAGGAAGCATAGGTATCATACCTAATGGTTCTTTACTTCGTTTGTTTTAAAAAAAATTATCAGACAAGCTATCTTATAAGACTATAGCAAAATTTTCTTACAACGGTTTACATGTCAATAATTTGATGTAAAGTACTAATAGCTTCAATTAGTAAATGTATAAGCATCATCAAAAAAATTAGGTTCAATTTGAACTACACAAAATTTGCTTGTCTAAAACTAAAGAACAAACAGCCTCCAAAACAGCTACTCGTAACTATAATAAATTCAAACAAACGAGGCCAAATTAGGCAATTGATGCTTCCTGCCTCATACATCATCTGGCGTTTGCCCGACGCGCTGTTGCACAAATTGATTGAAAGGGATACCAGTTTATGATATCGAAATTTGTGTACCTCCATCTCTGTCACCCTAATTGACCGAGCGATAGCGAATTCTGATGTCTACGCTTCTAATATTGCAAATCTGAAGAGGTTGGCGTTACGGCCCACATCGCAAGTGGCAAAGTTATCTAAAAATCCGAATACAAAACTCTATAATGAATTTTCCATTTCGCATGTTTTTCATGATTCTTGGTTTACCGACTTTGAGGAAAAACTATCCTTCAGGTTAAGGGAAAAATTAATAAGTTTTCAACTTAGGACAGACAATGAGCGCAGCGCAGCGCACTTGATAAAATATGACTAAAATTAAATTCCCAATTTTCTCATTTCAGATTATAATTATTAGTCCCGTGAGTGTAACCGTGTTATTTTATAAAATTAATTATGTCTCACGAACGTTAAAATTTAATTTCTCATTTCAGGTAATTTACACAACTCTTTTAACTTACATCAAAATCATAATCATATAAAAATCTCTTTTGTTTTGTAAACGTTGTTTCGCAAGTGTTTTTCAACAAACACCAGCACCGTTGTTTCAATTTCAAAATGCACCTCCCAAACAATTCGCATACAGGCTATCAGATCAAACTTTTGTTTAAAAATGAAACCTTTTGTTTACAGAATCCGCAGTTTTTCATTGCTGTCCCTTTCAGCTGTTTCAATGTATTGTATTTTATTTGTGATACGAAGTTTATTAAAAAACCGCTATTAACAGCGTGTGGGTTCGACATGTTGCGAAAATAAAAGAGGATCAAATCGACAGCGCGTTATTTAAACTTCGGACTAAAAAGGGGTGTTATTATGGTTGATATTTGCTTGTCATGTAAACACACTTAAAGTGAGTTTTTTTTAGTGATGTGCTGAATTGTGCTGATATTAAAGTTCACGTGATGTTGGGCAGAAAAGAACGGTCGACGGATCGTTTGATACGTCGGTTGAGCGACGTGGGAATATGTGTGATCTTTCATACACATATCATCTTGACTAAATATAGAAAGTTCGTTAAAAGTATGTCCATTTTCTGTAGATTCATAAAAAACATTTTGGTGAAACTAAGCTTTATATTTGCAGGTTACTTTCTGTCGATTTATCATGCCTATTTAGTTTCATGAATGTCGTTATTGAGGAAAATAGTTTACTCGTATTTTATACATCTACCTTATAGTGTTTGTTTGTTAATTTTTCAGCTACGATTATAAATTAAATTTTTTTTAATATTATATTGACAAAATATGTGACTTGTTATATTTAATACTAAAATATCTTCACTTCTTCACGTGCTTTATAATTATTAGTGACGCGTCTCACGAAAGTTTAAATTAATACTTATATAAGGTACCTACTATATGCTTGCATATTGTTGGTACCTAATGAATAAAGGAAAAAAACTGTAAAAACACTACTACATCATTTAAAACAACTGTATATGGGTACTACAACAACTTTACGTTTCCTATTTTGTTTCAAAATACACGCTGCAAATGTATGTTCCTAAAAGAATCTATGTAGTTAATGAATAATTAATGTGGTACATATTCCCTTAGCCAAACTGGTCATTATTCGGCTAATTTGATCTGACCGCCCCTTAGCTCGTATTCTAAAGATTCTGAAAACCAGCATAAGAAGGCTTACCAACTACACATACGTGTTACTAATTCCCAGATCAAGTTACCCTAGTTTTTGTAAGAAAGTTGTGACGGTAATGGAAATTCATAGTCTGATTGCGGGTCAAGACACTCAAGACCTCGTCCATTACGTCCAAGGCGGATTAAATGCCCTGTCAGGTGACTGGCAACATTGGCATGAAAGTCTATTAATTGGATAATTGTTTCCATTAGGGCAACATTATTTGACTGTCTTTGGATAAACTTTATAGAGGTATATCTTAGGGCATTATTTGACTGGGGTTATATAGAGTTATCTTCATTGCATTATGTTTAAAGTGTGAAACAATGTTCTTGCTATGAATATAGGTATTTAAACGAATGGTAATATTCAAGGTATGTCAAATATCTGAGTATTTGTACTTGGTATGTTTTCCATTAATTTAAAGAACGTTAAATTTATTTTGTCTTTTCGTCGGTGTACTCAAAAACAATGGAGACAGCCAGATTAACTGCGATAAATTAG
This sequence comes from Pammene fasciana, assembly GCA_911728535.1. Classification (NCBI taxonomy): domain Eukaryota; kingdom Metazoa; phylum Arthropoda; class Insecta; order Lepidoptera; family Tortricidae; genus Pammene; species Pammene fasciana. Next base: position 14,086,543 of record OU452287.1, read on the forward strand.
AAAGCCTGAATATATAAATAAGGTAGGCCTGAATATATAAATATTAAAACAATAGTTTTATTTGTACTTTTATGAATTATCCACCGTTTAAGCTTGTTAATGTAGCTGTAAAATTTTAAAATAAATAATAAATAAATAATACACCTATACTCACTGTACCTTGTAACGGCTTAATTATGCACAAATTTAATTTTACTACAAATAATATATTTTATTCGTGTTTTTTTTATACGTAAGTTACATTGGGATATAATTTTTGTTTCATTTTCCATGTAAAAAAATATTCATTGCAAACTTGTCCTTGGGCCTTGTCACGAATTACATAGCATACGTCTTGTCCGCAGATAAGGTGACAAGGTGGTTAAAATCATATTACGAACGATGAAAATCACGCTATCCAAACGATAACTGCCGCAAGTGAGCAAATAAGTAAATATTATTACGGGACAATCCTACACAAATCGACTTACTGTCCCACAGTAAGCTCATTAAAGCTTGTGTTGTGGTTACTATAGACGACGTTTTATATTAACATACTGACATTAACTCAGGGGAAAATATCTGTGACAAAAACAAATAAATGCCCTTACCAGGATTCGAACTCGGGACCACCTGCTTCGTGCAAATGTACAAGGTAAATTTTCAAGACTGTGTCGACCGTCCAGTAGCGCCCGTATTGGGGGATTGTATTTATAATAAACGAAAAAGAATATGTATAATCCCTCATGTTAAGTTGTAGTCCTACTAATTCCGCAACTTAGGGCTTTGTCACATAGTTTAATTTTGCGTATTTTTTGCTTCATTACCTACTAGTAAACGGCAAATGGTGGCCACTTTTTTCCGTTTAGGTGATGAAGGCAAAAGTAAGTAATATAAAACTGTATGCCGAATTAGTAGAACTACAACGTAACATGAGGGATTATACACAAATTGGTTCGTTTATTAGGAAACACAATCCCCCTAATCAGGGCGCCAATGGACGTTCGACGTAGTCTTATTCTTATACTCAAAACAGCAAGCCTAGGTTTCCTGTGTTAATCCAAAGGCCATTCAACCCGAATAAACGCAGAACACAAAGTAAATAAAAGTACGGAATAACAAATGACTTGCGATTTAGGTTTAGCAGTTCAGCACTTGTAGCCTGTGGGCTGAGAACGTAAACACTGGGAGTTTCTCTAAACACCGCCAGTTATTTGCGTTGCGGCCGTTGCGGGTTAGGGATGGGATTCCTGCCACAATGAATAGTTCTTTCTTCAATCGATTAGTTTAATCTTTTTCAAAAGTTTGGTTAAAGATTGATTTTATGATAAAAAATATGGAAAATACTATTCTATTTTTGTAAGGAAATCACCGACTTGAATTTGATAGATTATGATTCTAGGTAGTGATTTTACTTAGGAAGGACCCAAACTTTACAATAGCTTATGTAATCCTTAACTCAGTGACACTAAACATTTTAAAGGAAGAGGTTAAAATGTCATATTCTTAAAGTTTTATGTAATTACGTATACATCCGTGAACCAATGTATGTGCATGACTTAACTTCTTATGTATGTAGATAAATAAGTATCATTAATTAAATGTAATAATATCGCTCTCTAATTCTTTTATAATTATACTTTCAGAGCGCCTCTAAATGTTTATATAGGAATAATGTTCTAGCCATACGATTAAATAAATGTAAGAGGGTAAAGATAGTAAAGGCCATAACATCGATAATTGAATTATCGGAGTTTTATCATAAAAGTATCTTGAACCTGAAGTATGACAATTAACATCGATTTTTATTATTAAAATAATCGATACTTTTCCCATCCGTAGTGCGGGTAGAGTAGGATTTGCTCGAGCGCTCGCATTTGTTGAATTTCGGCGTATTGGAGGACTAAGCTTTTTTTTATATTATAAACGGTTTGCTTGTTGTGTTGTGTAAAGTACCTCTAGTTTTATCATTTATTTATTTTCTTCAAATGTGGTAGAATATATGGTAAACAGTTATTATAGTTCAGCACATACTGCCAGCATTGTGGCATAGAAATACTATTACACTTGTGCATTTATAAAATAGAAGTTGTCGCTTTGACCTTTAAAATGATTATGATTTATAGCAGTATTTATTAACTAGTCTTTATAGAACATCTGAAACAAGTCAATAGTACTTATTTCACTATGTACCTACTCATATAACTATATTCTAGTATTTTGTTATTTTTGTAATCCTCACATAAAATATTTTCTTATCCATTTTTAGTCACGGTTTATTTGATTGCTCATCATACCTAACCAAAATAACCTAAGTCGAGACGTCAGTATAACTCGAAAATTAATTACGACGCCAGTAAGTACATGCAACTTTCTATTTTTATTACGAATCATCAAAGCCCAAAAACTGTTAGCAGATTTAATCGAGCACGAATACCTCATTAATTCGATTAAAGCAAATGAACTGAACAACAAAAACATTTTAGCGTTCGAGAATTCTAAGGGAGCAATTTTAATGCTACAAATGGCAGACATTAGGATTTTGATCGTTCGTAAAAACGAAAACTGAAAGGACTTTGCTATATCAAATTACTGTGATGTTACTACTTTTCTTTTTAATTTAATATTATTAAATATAATTTTGTTTGAAAATACTTAATAACGTAGGATATTTAAGCTTTGATTTTTACTTTGTAGGTTTTTGATTGATTCACTGTGAAGATTTTCATTAAAAGATGAATGCAAGGCATCTATTTCTTCACTAATTTGGGTAATATTTTCAAACCTAGCAGGTTTAGATGATTATATTGGTTATGTCACTTAAAATAAATTAAAGGCAGAACACAATAAAGTACTTTATCAACCATAATCTCCTTATTATGCTATAAACCAGAACACGATATTAAATTCCAACAACAGAAATAAAGTATAATACCGAACATAAAGAGCCATAAACGGCTCGAAAAACTCAATGACGGGTGACATATAGCTTACAATGGAAGCTCGGTCGATATCGAAAGTCGACACAAAAGCTCTCGGAAGCCTCTCGTACACCCGTTCTAATAAAAACCGGATATGGTCGGATACAGGATGCGATCACCGCAAACTCCCTCACCATAAAAAAACTCCCGATAAAAAAGAATCCTTAAATTCGAGCACACTTTGTCAAATGCACTCTTCAATTTAAACTTCTCCACAAGTTTTTAAGGACGCGTTTTTATTTCGCGTCCTAAATCTGAATCATATTTTCGCTCCGGGATCCTTGGAAGTGTCGATAAGTTGATTTTACGACTCAATGAATACAGAACGTGGAGCGAGGGCGTCTAGGCAAACAAAGGCCGAGAATGTTGCTCTTGCTGAGTATGTTGGAGATGCATCGAATAGCTTTGCACAAAAGTAAGGCGATATGTCCCGGGGTAACCAAACAAGCAACCCCAATAGAAAACAAATTGACATTTCAATGAAACCCGCCCAAGGACTAGCCCATTTGCAATTCAAAGGAGCACTCTTCAATAACATGCCCAGAGCGTATGGAAATAAGTACCCGCGTTTTGAAAAGGATCTGATTTCTGTAGAGATACGCCTTCTTGAAGCCAAGTATTTGCAGATTAGGAATTCTCCTTCGATAACATGAAAACAGCATGGTTTTCATCGATGTATTTAAATTCACCGTTGATGTTTATAGTTGGGTAAGGGCGGCGCTAACCTTTCAAATTGGCTGTTGCTATTTGGCTCACTAGAGCAGATGATTAGGGAGCATTGAGCGATTAGTAATCATTCGGATGACTTTTCAAAGTAACAGCGTGTTATATAGTACTGGGGCCGTATTCTAATTTTAAGACACGTTTAGATACGATCCGACTTCGTCAAAGTTAAGTGTTGCAAGGTTAGTCGACATGCGGAAAGGCGGCACCATCGTCAAATCCAAACCAACTGGTATAGGTGACTTAAACCGGTGGCGTGTGCATTAAATGTCTATATTATCAGACGTGACCGTAATTACTAATTAGGCTTTTTAGAACTTCTCGTTAATTAAACATTACGTGCCACCTACCGCTATCACACAGCTATAAAACTAGGCACATATAAGTAAAGTGCATTAACACAGCGTAAAATAAAGTAAGGAACCCCATAAATGTACCCCCAGGGCGCCCTGCCGTGCCCCCTGTCGCTCCAACTTTACTCCACTGTAATTGTTATTTATCGTGACTTTCTGTGACCAAGGATTTCGTTCGAATTACATGTTTTTCTACATTTGTGTAAGTACTAAATAACCATTAGAGTCCTAACTCTATCTAATATGAAATACAGTGCAACATTTTTAACCGTTGTGCTCTACCTAAAGTCAATCATAGAACAAACGGTTTGAAAGAGAGCATTAAATGAAGGCGCGGTGTTTCACTCGCACTTAAATATTATAACATTGACTTATTGAGTATATTGAGGAGTACATTGATGAGTATACATGTATATGATATGTATCAGAAATTTAGTAAACTTTTGTGAATTGTGATTGGTCACACGAGTCGACGCGATGAGCCTTAGAGCTTTAAACCAAGCGGAGTGGCCATTGACAGGCGTTCCCCTCTGCCGAAAATGTATGACCACTGGTCATACTCATTGTATGGACTGACGTTTATTTGACGTGGCTATTTTGACGTTTCGCATACATTTGACGTTCCCCTCCCCCGCAAAAAACGGCAGATTTTTTCCGATAGAAATGAGAGCGCGTCTCGCATCCGGTTGGTTTAATAATCAAAGCGATGAGCCATGTGATTTCTCTCTTTAGTCACGATATTACAATATGTAAGTAATACTGTTTCTAACACTAATACTAATTCATGTAATTTTATGTATTTGGTTCTGTGATATATGTTTTATGCGCTGTGGTTTAAGCATTAGGTAAATCGACTATGCAATTTGCATCTTGACCGAGTTTTGGTTGCGGGAGCGAAATGGTTTCTGTTATTTTATAAAAGGTAAACTATAAATAGAAATTGCTGTAACGAAATTATCTTATATCCTCTAAGAAAACGATCAAAATGTTTGTTTGTACCTAATTACGTTTTTGAAAATGATTTTCATGCTTTCGATAAACAAAACCCAACATCTTAATATTCTTTTACAGTGATTTTATTTGCTTTTTTTTTTTTAAGTAACTCCGAAAACGAAATAGTATGTATCGAATTAATTCTGTATTTATTCGACATCAGTATCATTCAAGTTTTTAACATACCGCATAAAGATTTTAACATGTGTCAGGACTATGCTTAAAATCCCATACAAATCTTACAACCGGAATGAATCTCCTCGCGATGACAGTTTGAATGTATTCACATGGCCTGCATTTGTCCAAGGACTATAATTCTTTCTATACGTCACCGGGAAAGTGTGATAACGTCATATTGTTTCCGCTGCTTATTTTAGATGACGTAGAGAATTTCTAAAAGTGTTTTTCTTCTCATCGACTATAATACTACAATTAGCTTTGTAGACTAATAAATAATAATACTTATAGGTCAACTGATGCGCTAATTTAAATCTAGTCTCAACTATAAATTTCAACGCCATAATTAGTATATAGTTACTTACTAGTTATACATACGGTTATTTTTCTTATCAACATAATCGCATTACGTAAACAAACAAAAAAACATAGCTACTACATCTTCTCAAAGCCACTCAACTGAAATCATTAATTACTCACAAAATTCATAACATCTGCTCTATAGTTGCGCAACCTCCACTTAACATCAATAAAACAGGTCACTTTGTAAAGAAACTCCTATACAAACTAATCCGTTTGGATTGATCTTGAGAGTACTTACATCAAAAGCGTTACACGTGTTCTAGACGATCGGAAAAACAATAAAAATCAAATATGCCACGCAACGTGGTACGAATTTTATGATCCCCGAAATGTGTGACATAATTTCTCGTCCGTAATAACTTGAGAGCGTCATAAAGTGCCGAAAGACCGCGTCATGGTAAAAAAAGTCTATCAGGTCCTCGAAAAAAGGAACAAAACTTTTTATGAGAGGTTATTATGGCCGTGGATTACTCGGTTTTGTTACATTCGAGGCGTAACTGAAAGTCATTTTGAATGATTTCGTGTAATTTAGAATTTAAAATGTTACAAGAAGTCTAAATTAGCTTACCTGACTTTTGAGGACATACGAGCTCCTGCTGGTGATTTTTGAGATTCCAGGGGGGTGACTTTTGAGATTCGAGTACTCGAAAGTGACATTTACAACTCAGAATGAAACGATGAAATTATGTATTAAAAATAACAGCGATAGGAATTTGAAATCATGAGTATTTAAACTATTAATTTCATGCGAAAAAATTGGCGCTAAGCATTTGTGTGCGATTATTTTCGAGCTTAAACTTTTTGAATTCGGGCGCTCGAAAGTCAAAAATTGGCACAGGGGGCTCGAGTTTGACATTTAAAACGCTAAATAAAACGAAGGAAAGGTCTTGATTATTTAAACTATTCATTTCATGCAAAAATAATGGCGACAAACTAGGTATTGTGTGCGATTATATTCCAACTTCATCATCATCTCAGCCGTAAGACGTCCACTGCTGAACATAGGCCTCCCCTTTGAAGGCTTGGCAGGCGGGTTGGTGACAAATATTCCAACTTGATTTCTTTAAATTCGAGCGCTCCAAAGTCAAAAATCGGCCCCCAGTTTTGATGTGTAATAAAAACGTTAAAATGTTGAAAGTTCGGTACTAATCTTGTACCAGCTTTTATACTGTCCTAAACTTATGGTAAAAAACTTAACTTACTAATAAAAAACTACCTTTCAGAATAATGAAGTGTTAAGTCGAATAGAAATTAAGTGTGTTAATTACTGTTCAAACAAACCTCTTATTATTATTACGATCGTTTTCTCAGATTTATTTATATATAAGTATCAGATTAAACAATGCGTTATAGCCGGCAATAAATTGGTAGCCATCGGCCGCGCCATAGTATTTCTGGTCCCTTCTCTTACGACACCCAAGGGTTTTACTATTCGAAACTACGTTCTTATGATGCGGAAATCGGGTGAGTACAGTCGCCATCAAATATATCGGAGCGGTCAGGGTATTCAAAAATATCTGAACATGCACTTTATCGCCCTGACAATAGAGGCTTTGTTCAGAAATTTATGAACACCTTGGCCGCTCTTACATCTCTGATGACGACTGTACAGTCCATGTCAAAGATATGTTTACACTTTAACCTTACTCCTTTGCAATAAGGTGCAAATTTGACGTCTACAGTGTGATATTAAGTTTTGCTGTATATTGTAAGCCGATTTACTGAAACTTACGAACTACTTAAGCTGTTTTCTCTTACTTTAGAAACTTCTCAAAATGAATTTAATTTATGAGATACACACGTACACTTTATTTTAGCTCAGAAGTAGACACAATAGAATTTATTTGATACACAGACATAGCAAGGATAGAGCAAATGGTTTTGTCGTTCATAAGTAATTTCTAGATGACGTTTGGCGAGAGGGAGAAATAAAAATTAATATTTATTTATTCCATAAGCAAGTAATAAATCATATAAAAAATAAGAGTAGGTATATATGTAAATCCGGTCGACGGGCCGGTTCAAGTAGCACTCCTAGTGCTTGAAGATGGAGACCTAGGCTCTCCGAAACATGTCGCGAGACGTGACTAAAGTGCCGTGAGTGTAACCGTGTTATTTTATAATGTATATAAATGGATGTATGTAGCGCAACGTTCAGCGCATTTGAACACATGCATGTTCCTAGTCCAGATCAAAGTGTTATAATTTTCAAAACTCTTAAATTGTATGGCGTAACAAAGTAACGCACTAATTACTTAAGAAATGATTATTAACGCGAACATGTGCGTAACGAATGTTAATTTCATAGCTTTCGTGTGTTATGTTATGGCTCCCTTGAACAATACTCTTTGTCCAGTGACGTAACCAAACGGTTCACATTTCAAAAATAGAACTACTCTTTGTTCTATTCCAAAAAAAACGGTCTTTTTATTTTTAATTCCTGTTTGGACAAAAGAGGCATTGAACTTTGGCAATTCTGCTCTAGTTGTAGAAACTCGAATTAAGTTTTATTGATGAATTGAACAATGAGGTATTGTTTTGTTTGATTTAGTTTTTTGAACTCAATTAAGTTTTAAGGGTGTCGGTTGGAACTTTAATATGCCACATGGCGTTATAAGGAAGTATTAATTAAAAGTGTTTGAACATTTTAATTTGGGTGTACATTGCAATAAGTAAGGCTATCAAGTCAACCGGCAATTTCCTGTGTGAGATGTATGGGAGTTTTTAACGATACGTTTATTGGGAGTTATTTATACTAATTCTGGCGGTTATCTGAGCTTTGCGGGTAGTTTATGATGGAGGACTAATTTGTGGCGCTTGGGATGTAGTTAGCTTTATGCAAAACATGTCTGTGGGTGAGTGATGGGTTAGTTTAAGTTTTATAGCTTAATGTTAATCTATGGCGAAATAAACGTTGCTTTGATTTAAATAACTTATAGAAGGTTGTTAGATCAATCAAATGAATCTGCGAATAACTTATATTATGGCCGCTCTACATGATGGGCCATCACAGGGACGCAGCTATGCGTGAGAGCGAGCTAACGATATTACGATCTCGTTCCGTCGTAGAGCTGCGTCCCTATGATGGCCCATCATGTAGGTACAGCAGTCATAACGCGTAGAAAAATATTGTGAATTTACTAATGCGGCCTTATTTTTATAGCTTACCTAAAATATCATAATATGATTTCAAATTCCAATACCACCATTCACCATACCTGTAACAAAAATAAATATAAATATTTAATTATAATTAGAGATCATTACTAAAGTAAGTTTCTAGTAACAAAACGATATCTGAGCGTTTTTTTCTTTATCATAAAAAAAAACATTTATTAACTTCCATTTTTCGCATGATGAACCTTTAAAAAAGTACTCATAAGTACGGTGCTGCGTATCTGACCAAACCATCCGTCATCCCGGTCCCGCGCCTTATCTAAATCATCAAATAAATCAACTGGAAAATTGAAACCCCGCAACCCCACTGCCAAAAACTAACTTTGATTAACTTAATTCATTCACCTGATTGAATAATTCGAATTCTTCGTTCCAAGCTTTGTGAGTTCGCTTTGGTTTACGTTTGGGGTTGCTCCGTAAGGAATTTGCATTTTGTTTGTCTAAAACGGCTAAATTAAGAATAGTTCTGTTGAATTTTAATCTCTACATTACCTATCGTAAAGCATTCAATTTAGTACAGACAAATCAGAAGGGAACATTAACTTGATCAACCCTGAGTGATCGTTATTACCATTTTTCTAATTTTTGTACCGATATTTAAAATAAATTCTGAAGCGAAAAGTCCAAAAAATCCTTCACTTTCTCCGAATTTAATAACCGACTGTAGATTTTTGCTATTTTGAAGTTAACAATTATATTTTATGCTATTTAAAAGTTAACAAGACAACCCACCCAAGTTGCAAAGCATAAGATATCATCGAATGTATCCATAAATAGCATTCACAGCCATGCGAAACAATTGAATACGTATAAGGAATCATAAATCAATGTAATCTCCGTGATAAAAACTATTGAATCTCAGACATTGTGAGATGGTATCGCCCCCAGTACACTTATCTTGTCGAGTTTGTCGATATAAAACAAAACTGGCTACTGTTTGACAGTTTTTGTACAAAGAGGAGGCTAAACGTTTTTTTTTCGTTTTGTTAGTTTCAATGCGGATTGAATAAGGAATTGTATAAAATATTTATTTAATAACCTGTACCTAACCAATAATTGAAGTTGGGGCCCCATGACGAACATTAGCTAATTCATACTTAATTAAAGCACTATTTCTGACATTTTACATGAAAAGATACCATTTGGCAGAAGGCGCATAAGTCAGACTCAAGCAATACAATTATTTATTAGGTTTTGAACAATATACCTATACGAGTATAACACCAATAACAAGTGAGATACTTAGATCTCGGGAAACATCCCGGGATAGAATTAGGTCTTAGAAGGGTCAGTTTCACAGCCCTTGTGCGCACTAATTCGCAGACCCAAGCTAATTTGATTAACGTACTAAATATGTATATTACTTACGAGTGGACTGGACTGGATTCGTAATATAAAAACGTCACACCAAAACACTTATCGTGATAAAACATTATCCTATTATATTGACTAAAAAAAGGCAACTAAGTACTAAAGACGGACAGACGCTAATATTAATAACCTGTTGAATATATAATTCATATATCTCTAGATCCGTAAGAATCAAATCTCATACTGAAATATCGATAAAATATCATGGGTGCGTCCCATAAGATATAACTACAAAATATATAATTTCATATTAATAACGTTCACAAGATATAATGAACGTCTGCTATAACAACAAAATCTATATTTTTATTAGGAATAACGGTCAATTAATATAACACTCATTTTGTATAATAACTTATCATATAACACTCAAATACTCTAAATTTGTTTAATATAACATACATAACGTATATCGATCATAAGATATACTATCTTTTAGTATAATAATTACAAAATATAATAGCGTATGATATACTAAATAGGTTATAAACTCCATTCCAACCTTTTTCCCCAAAGTGTAATGTTTTCACGGATTTCAAACTAAATCAATAGGTAGAATAGGTAGGTTAGGTTCGTTAGGTAGCTTCAGATGCCCGAAGGGCAAAACGCCCGGAAATAGGAGCCCCGCGAAGCGGGGCTCCGTCTAGTTAAGTTGAGGATTCAACATTTTGAGAATTTTAGAATAGCTAATTAGACTAGCTGCTACTTAAAAAATCGTGTAGACCAGTTGCTTTTAGGCGAGTTGATATGTACACGAGCTGCGATTTAGACAACCCGTTATTCTATACGAGCATTATGTATTTTGGTGTTAGATGTATTGAATATTATCTATATATATAAAAGAAGAAGCTGACTGACTGACTGACTGACTGACTGACTGACTGACTGACTGACTGACTGACTGACTGGCTGACATATCAACGCACAGCCCAAACCGCTGGTTCTAGAGATTCCAAATTTGGCACGTAGGTGCCTTATAAGGTCTAGGGGTGCACTAAGAAAGGATTTTTCAAAATTCACCCCGTAAGGGGGTAAAATGGGGGTCCAAAGTTTGTATGGAGAAACAACATTAGTTTGACTATATTATATGAAACTTCACCGAATTATTCCTAACAATAAATGAGTAAATACGTGTGTCAGCTTTTTTGAAAATTCAACCCCTTTAAGGGGGAAATGGGGGTGAAAAAATCTGAAAATCAATATGGGTATCGTTTCTATGGTTTATCGGGTCGCTGATTAAGAAAACAACAACCATTTTATTGTACAACGTAGCAGGTGTGAAATATCATCCCCCAGGGGGTGAAATAGGGGTCCAAAGTTTGTATGGGGAAACAAGATTAGTTTGACTATCGTATTTGAAACTTCACCGAAATATTCCTAACAATAAATGAGTAATCACGTGTTTCAGCTTTTTTGAAAATTCAACCCCTTTAAGGGGGAAATGGGGGTGAAAAAATCAGTAAATCAATATGTGTATCGTTTCTATGGTTTATCGGGTCGCTGATATAAGAACACAACAACCATTTTATTATACAACGTGGCAGGCGTGAAATATCATCCCCCAGGGGTTGAAATGGGGGTCCAAAGTTTGTATGGGGAAACAAGATCAGTTTGACTATCTAATTTGAAACTTCACCGAAATATTCCTAACAATAAATGAGTAAACACGTGTTCCAGCTTTTTTGAAAATTCAACCTCTTTAAGGGGGAAATGGGGGTGAAAAAGTCTGAAAATCAATATGGGTATCGTTTCTATGGTTTATCGGGTCGCTGATTAAGAAAACAACAACCATTTTATTATACAACGTGGCAGGCGTGAAATATCATCCCCCAGGGGGTGAAATAGGGGTCCAAAGTTTGTATGGGGAAACAAGATTAGTTTGACTATCGTATTTGAAACTTCACCGAAGTATTCCTAACAATAAATGAGTAAACACGTGTTTCAGCTTTTTTGAAAATTCAACCCCTTTAAGGGGGAAATGGGGGTGAAAAAATCAATAAATCAATATGGGTATCGTTTCTATGGTTTATCGGGTAGCTGATTAAGAACACAACAACCATTTTATTATACAACGTGGCAGGCGTGAAATATCATCCCCCAGGGGTTGAAATGGGGGTCCAAAGTTTGTATGGGAAAACAAGATTAGTTTGACTATCTAATTTGAAACTTCACCTACAACGTGGCGTGAAATATCATCCCCCTGTTAGGGTGCGATAGGGTTGAAATGGCTAAATATCAATATGGTTGTCGATTTATGGTATTTTGGGACGTTAATTACGAAAATGGCATCGATTTTGAAATTTTGGTATAGAAATAGTTTTAATCCCGGGAAAAGACATAGATTAGGGCAGCCTTTAAGGGGCTGAAAAGGTGATTGGAATGGAATGTTGTATGGATAATTTTTAACCGTTGAACTGATTTAAATGAAACATGGTATAATAGATAGTTTAAATTTCGAGAAACGACTAAGGGTAGTTTTCATTGAAAAAAAAGTAACCCTTAAAGGGGTGAAAAGAGGTTTGGAAGTTTCTATGGGATTTATTGAAATCGGGGTACCGACTCCGATTCGCACTCAGCCGCAATAAATTCTCATGAAATCATTTATTTATTTATTTATTTATTCAAATTATTCGTTACACAGCATTACAGTAAAAACCAAGGCACTGCGAACTACAAACCAAAATATATAATAAAAAAAATATATTAAACAAAATATATCATGCTGAAAGCGTCTTTTAAAAAAATGGAATAAAAAAAATGTTCTCTTGAGAAAAACTCTTGAGGCGCAAGTAAGACCCACACTTGCCGGGTTTTTTTAATTTCCTAAAATCATTACTTAAGGGGGTGAAATGGGGGTTGAAAGATTTAATGGGGCTTTTTTAAACGTTGAACCGATTGAGATGAAACTTGGTATAGAGATAGTTTGTGTCCCGAGAAGCGACAAAATAGTATTTATTCCGAAAAACAACTCTTACGGGGTTCAAAGTAAAGGGGTTGGAAGTTTTATAGAGAATTATTTACAGCTGAACCGATTTAGATGAAATTTGGTATAGACATAGTTTGAGTCTCGGAAAACGACATAGGACACTTTTATCCGGAAAATCAACCCTTTTAGAGGTGAAAAGGAGGTTGAAAGTTTGTATCGGGAATTGATAACCGCTTAACCTATTTAGATGATTTGGTATGGAGGTAGTTTGAGTTCTGGGGAAGGATACATAATAGTTGTTATCCCAGAAGTCATTCCCTAAGAGGGTAAAAAGGGGGATCTATTACTAATTCCACGCAGAGGAAGTTGCGGGGAAAAACTTTTATTCATTAGAGTAGAAATCTGCATTAATCATAATATCTTAGTAAATAAGTTACTACAAGCAAGTCGTTGCTGGCGATGGCGTAACAATAAAAGAAATATTGCAACCATTTCATTAAAAAAAATAAGGGAAAGCCTTCATCAAAATGTCATGTACCGAAACCTCCAGAAAGTAACAAATACTTTTCTGAAAAGCGCATCTAAATCGGTTCAGCCAAACGCGAGATAATCGCGGACAAACATACATACAATACAGAAATGAGGGTCAAACTGATAATCTCCTTTTTAGTACTTTTAGTACGCGGGCGAAGCCGCGGGCAACTGCTAGTACATTATAAATCTAAGGTATTATGAACGTTATACATTATGACCGTTATATACAACGATATTATACTTAAACAACGTTATACTTAACAAAATTAGATATTTTGATGTTATATCAAACGTTCATTATAGACTTTGAACGGTATACAAAACAAGCTTATGCAATATGAGCGTATATAATATGAATATTATACAATAAGTTCTTATATATTTTATTACTTACCCAAATATCATGCTATTGACTACGAAAAACGCAACAAAGTCCCATAGATGCTATCTCGCTGTGGGTTGATTCTGTGACTCCTTAGAATCCTTAGATGAAATTAAGATAAGGGTGCGTCCACACTCGGCACGTCCCGTATTTTTCGTAAGTAATTGGACGGGGCGCTATCGGGGCTCGTCAATTGTAATAAAACTCTGCAAATCGTCGGATGCAACCAAATGGGGCGTTCCGATGCGTTTTTGTTTCTAATGGAATGAATATTGTATGATGCATGACGCTTACATTAGTACAATGTTGATTTAGGTTTTTCTTATGTTGCGACGAGCCCGGTCGAGTTTTTCGAATTTATGTATTAATAATTAAACAGTTAGGTACATACATTTTCGATTTGAAATTAGATAATAAATAAATACCATAAGTCGTCTAGAGCATAGTCGTCCAGGACATTATCTCCTTTGATGTAATATCAATTTTTTTTTGTATCATTTTGTAAAGTATGGAGTGACAATTTATTTGTCTATTTTCTCGATACATAGAAAACTGAATTTATCTCCATTCAATGGATCAATTAGTATTTTAACTGTTTAGGTAAACATACCAAGATTCATTCAATATATCTCTTGAACAGAGGCATCAGTCATTATCTATTAATTTTTAGTTTGATCAAACGTAATACTCCTTTTAAAAACCTTTTAGGTATTATTGAAGAAAGGTTGGTTCATTATACTGTGATCAAATTATACTGATCTCAAATGTACATTATCTCAGACCCGGATACAGCTGTACAGCCGACGTCAAAAATATGCTTACACTTTTGCACCTTACGCCTGTGCAATAAGGTGCAAATGTGTAAACATATTTTTGACGTCGACCGTACAATACTTATATTTTAATGCCTTTTGATGTGATATTTTATTAAGTATCAAATACACTTTCTCTCAGTATCTACTTAATCGACGAACTATTAGTAGAAAGTATTACTTAGGTGTAAAAGCAATAGTTTTTGCCATAATTAGGAAAAATATAGTCATAGAGCACGATTCGATCCATTTTTGGGTTTCCGGTAGTGTAATTCATCAATTATTGTTTCACTTTTAGCTACATTCTCAAGAGGTGTTAAGAAAACGCATAACAGCTGTTAGATTAGCTTATATTTCGTCAGTCGTTAACTAATTTTAAGTGATATCGGAGATATTAATGATCTTCTACCGCAGAATCCTGCACTGATATTTTCCAATAGTATCGTGCAGGGATGCTTTTATGTAAATACTGTTTAAATGTTATATTACTGTTTTTATGTTACTTTAATTTATATAGTTACATATTTATTTCAAGTTTGCATTTATTTTTACTGATATCTTCTCTTCCAGTAGGTAGCACAAAATCTGCTTTCAAGTTAAAGCTACTCTCAAGAGGAAACGAAAAGAGGTATATTATAAATATGTAAAGGATTAGATGATTCATCCGTAGGTGTAATATATCCTTGATCTTCTGTAAGTACAAATAATAAAAGTAAGTAAGGTAGACATATCGATCGTCCCTTAGGTAAATTCCTGAAGTTCCATAACAAACCTGCGAATATTTCACGCGTATGTAACTCCTCTTTCAGCCGGCCATAAACTATTACATAAATTAGATATACTGGGAACGATGCCCCCGGGCCCAACAGCGGAATCCAATTAAGTGTTAACAACTTTCAGAAGCAACAGAACCGATTTAAAGGTTTCACGTAAACCATACTAAAACAACTCATATGATTGTTGATAGGCCTTATCCCCTTGAAATAAGGTTTACGAATGTTAGTTTTTTCAATGACTGGCAGGAAATAAAACAATTGAGTTTGAATAGTTGCGCGATATTTGTTTCAGTGTGTATCTCAATTAGACTTGAAGGGTACATGGAAATATACCATCTAGTCCCGTCTAATCCCTTTGACGCCATTATGAGTCATCGCGCTTGCAAAGTTTTTTTGGAAGGATTTAGTTCACCGTAGATTATTATATGTTGTTATGTGAGAAATAATGGATTGCCGAAGTTGTAAGTAAGATATATTAATAGTTCATTTCGACTACAATTACGTTTTCAAATAAAAATGTAACTTTACAAAAGGTGAGTAAACATTTTCTTAGCAATAATATATTTACCCTTTAGGATCTGACCCCGCAATATCTGCCTATCTGAGAATAAGGCTTTGAAATTTGGTATATATGTACTTTGAAACAGGAATTATTAGCTAAAAGCGAATAACACACCACTTCACATAAGTGATTTTGCCGACCATGCATCATTACGTTAATGAACTGGCCGACCTAATAATGCGAAATATACACAGAATTTATGATTAGATTGATTAGTGAAAATAAATAAGCCTTGTACGACTAGATTATGGAGGTAAGTGGGGAATCCTACTTTTTACATACATGTTCTAATAAAAATGCGTATTTTGCCCACTTATTCATCATCATCATCATCATTTCAGCCGAAAGACGTCCACTGCTGGACATAGGCCTCCCCCACTGAACGCCACAATGACCGGTCCTGTGCCACCCGCATCCAGCGGACTTATTACAAATCAATAATTGGCATGTTGGGGTAATTCCGCAATTCGGATAATTCCGAAAATCATTTAAAGGTAATAACTAGTACCTAGTGTGTGCATCTGAATAAGCGTTTATAATAACTGCAAATAATGGGTTATTAATTACATAAATGATTGCCGTTTGCAGATATAATAATGCGGATAGAATAACGATTTACTCAAATATTTGTTTGGTATTAGGTAAGTACATCATAAATCGATAATTATTATTTATCGTATTAATATGGGCTTATGAATTACGATTTAGATATTGTGCATTTATTGTTGGATAGCTGAAAAATGCAGTGAATATAGTTAAAAAAATATATTCACAAGAGTGCAAAAAGTATTAAAAAATAAACACGGTTTCGTAAAATACTTGTGTAAACTGTACATTTACAATCTAACGAAAGTTTATCACAGCAATATTTGATCCGATTTATCAGAAATTCCGAATATTGAAATTCGTATTCGAAAATCATTTATCACAACACAATGCGATCTTAAAGAATGGCTGAGGCGTAAGATTACAAAGCATTTTTTACATTCTTCTGCGCAGGGGATTCCAATATTCGGAATATTTAATCAAGGTCTCTTCTTAATCAGGCTTTCTGATTCAGAATAAATAACAGGGCAGGTATGAGGCAAATTTAATTTTCCATGCCAATAATTTCGGATACATTCGCTCCGTGACGTGCTCCGACAAATCTATTATTATTGGGTATTAAAGGGCACCCTGTATTTAGGGCTTTACTTGTAATCATTGAGTTTTTTGGGGTTGTAAACGCAAGGGCGGCGGTGGGTAAGAGGAACCTTGAGGGATAACGAAGAATTCTTTTTAACATTTGTTTAACTATGCATGCCAATCTACTATTTTCGAACGAGCGGAGCGTAAGCGAAGCGAGTTCTTATAAAGACCTCCTGACTACTGCGACGTCTCGGCATTTCGATGGCTTTTTGACTTTGAGAGTTTGTTCGACGATAACTTGAGCGTGTACTTGATCTTTATGAAATTTGTTGAGGTTTGGCAGAGATACATATAATTTGAGAGTTCGTAATATGACCAGGATCGTTCAAAAGGTTATGGAGCTAGGTCTTGTTATATTGGTCAGATTGTTTGCAGTGAGTTCTCAATTCGAGGCAGACTACTAGTTTAAGTAGTCTAGGTACTTGTGGTAGGGCTTACAATATCCGTATTTTTAATAGAAAAACAGTGTTTTTCAAGCCAGTCAAAGTTGAATAGGTACATATGGTAAAATACTGCTGCAGCCAGTAGTAGTTTAAAATTACATTTAGCGGTTCAACCGCTAATGATATAAATGTTAATACAATTTCCCTGTAAGAAAAAAACACATTTAAGAAAATACATCCGCAGTAGGTTTTATTTCAATTTTAGCAGATAATGGAAAGTCCGCTCAAAAGAAATAATCTTCATTTAATTTTCTGCTTCCCGCTTTACAGTAAAGCACCTTTTTGAGAATTTCAAAATACAATTGTAAAAAGGAAAATTCAATATTTCAGTATACAACTGCGCATTGTGGAGCGGACAATGGGGAAAGACATGATATTGGTTGCGAGGACTGAAAGGAGTGAAAAATATCAACTGGGTTTCGGCGTTAAGGATAATGGAAGTTGTATTCAATACGATTTGATAAAAATAGCAAGTCTAAAATGTATTTGGTTTCCTTTCTCACCTTATTAAGGGTTAGAAGAAATCGTTCCTTTCATATGAATGCTTATTTTTGCTCTCACATAGAGAAATGTATACTTAGTTTACTTATTACTCTATGTCTCTTCAACAGACGCAAAGCTTTGATAAAGTACTAAGCTTTCATCAAGATAGTCTCACTAGATAATGCTATAATTTTAAACGGAAAAAGAACCGACGTCACTTAGGCTCCGCTTTTCCAAGAGGAAATGCCTGAGTTGCTGTAAAAAATACTGAAATCACTACAAGTGGCAATAATAGTTGAAGAGTTTCCTCGTTTTCTTCAGGATACCATCATCAGATCCGGACCTGGTGACAATGGGATCAACTGTGAAGTATACTCTTTCAACAAAAAAAGGATTTGCCAAATCATTCCAGCCGTCTTAGAATAATTGGTGAACACATATATAAATATAAAAAAAAAAAGATCCCGACGAATTGAGTACCTCCTCTTTCGAAATCTTGAAGTCGGTTGAGAAGCCAGAATAACATGAATATTTTGGGCATATCAAAACACCACAATAATACTCCTCATTAACTGCATCTCTGCGCACCTCAAAATAGATTCAAACAACTCTCATCACGGCACATCGCATTCCAAAAACTTAATAAAAGCGGCCCATTTGTATTTTCTTTCAACGTCTCATTTTAGGACAATACGCCTAATGTAATGCCACAAATGAATACGGAATTCCGGGAGGGTTCCGTAAACTGGGGAGACATGTACGGAACAAAAGGTAGTAAGCGCCCATGCATTTAGTGCATTTTCCGACTGTTTTCTAGCAGTAGTGGGAGTGTGCCAACAGCGGAAGCGGCTCAAAGTGAATCAGCTCGAAGCGGACATGCCTGGATTAATTCGTTAAGACTTTCACAGAAGAACGAAAATAGTCAGATAATCGCTTTTGTCCTAAACTCATTTGCTTTCACTGATTGTTGATCAATACGTTTTTTATTATGTGGCATTTGGTGAGTAGAACTGCTTTACAAACAGTCGTATTGTAATCGACGATTAACGTTTCGCATGCTTTTTTTATTCATACTTGTTATGATCATTTTTTGGCCGGATGCTGCACTTCATGAAGAAAGCATGCCGCTTTGCACAGTGACAGTAAGAACCAAACTAAGCGATTTCACTCGCAGCAGCGGCAGTTTCACGCATTAGGAACAAAGATGGCGCCACTTCTTTAAAAAATATTTTAAAAAATTCTACAAGCTAAACTAATAAACCGATTTCAATTTTCTATATCTCAAATGAAAGCTCATTACACACACCATTAATAAAAAAATACGTAAAAAATATATACTAAATACTTTTGGCAAAAAACGGCATTTTAAGTTTTCTTTTCTTACTCGATTGACAGTTTTCACTTGATTTCTTAAAAAAATTGTATGGAACATGAATATTTTAATGCATATATATATATTACTGAATAAATAACAAGTACTATAAAAAAAATCGACATAGATACCTCTAATACTTCACGAAATATGAAAATTTGAATGTGAGTATACATTGATTTATTTATTTATATATTTAATCTTTATTGCACAAAAGGAAAAAACTTAGAGTACAAAAGGCGGACTTAATGCTATAAGGCATTCTCTACCAGTCAACCTTTAGGCGAAGCAGAAAAATTAAAAAAAAAATCTTTAAAATAAATTTCAAAAAAATTTACGAGCTAAATATGACCAATTTCAATTTTTAATGTATCAAATGAAAGCTTATTATATTTATTTAAGTATAAAAACTAAAGTTATTATGTTGCTTATTAGATATGGCGAATTATTATAAAAAAACTTTAGCTTTAAGTGATAGTGATAGATAACAAATCCGAACAAATCTTTGCGTTTACTACTCACGTTGAAACAATAGGTTAATTTGAAATAAAAGACTGTGTACATAATTATTTTAATGTATACTCGCATTCAAATTTTCATATTTCGTGAAGTATTAGAGGTATCTATGTCAATTTTTTTTATAGTACTTGTTATTTATTCAGTAATATATATATGCATTAAAATATTCATGTTCCATACAATTTTTTTAAGAAATCAAGTAAAAACTGTCAATCGAGTAAGAAAAGAAAACTTAAGATGCCGTTTTTTGCCAAAAGTATTTAGTATATATTTTTTACGTATTTTTTTATGAATGGTGTGTGTAATGAGCTTTCATTTGAGATATAGAAAATTGAAATCGGTTTATTAGTTTAGCTTGTAGAATTTTTTAAAATATTTTTTAAAGAAGTGGCGCCATCTCTGTTCCTAATGCGTGAAACTGCCGCTGCTGCGAGTGAAATCGCTTAGTTTGGTTCTTACTATCACTGTGCAAAGCGGCATGCTTTCTTCATGAAGTGCAGCATTTTTTTCATAGCAAGTATGGCTATTTGGGTTAACGTCTTTATTAGAGTCACTTAACTGTTTTATAGGCTTTAGAATTAGTTACGGCAAGATAATAATGTAAACATTCTAATTTAATATAGGCCATTGATTTTTATTGCTTCTTTATGGAATGGCTAGTAATATTCAGATGAGTAAATAAGATTTGATTGTCTGCATGTAACTCTTTGTTACATCTATGTAATCTGTATGTGACATTCGTAACTGGCTGTCTGCTATGTTTTATGTTTAGGTACTATAGTCATTTAAACACAAACAGTCAAAAAATAAAATAACAAAACTAGGTGTGTAATAAAAAAAAACAATTTATCCGAAAAAAGGACGCCAAAACAGCAAACATGTTTTCCTGGCTCGCTCCGGGAATATGGTGCAAAATTCACCCACACGTCGCTTATTCAATAGAATTTGATGTAGTATCTCCGCTATATTTCCACGGCTTACTGTTTTCCCGGCCCGGAATATAATAAGCGGGTTATAACATTTGCATATAGATCACCGTGTTCCCCTAAAAGTACCTATTGTTATTTCCAGAAATTTCTTATGAAAAGCGGTAAATAATGCCCAAGTGTGTGATAGGATCTGTGGGTATTAGATGGCGCATTAATTGCGTATGTTCATGAATATTGATTCGAACGGAAATAATGATAGTGAAATTGGTGTTTGCTCTTCAATTTATATTGTTTATGTGTTTTGTTATATCTTTTCTTTAATGTGTTTCAATTGCATTAATATGGGGATGGGGGAACAATTTACTTTGCTATATAACTTGTTTTCAAGACATATTCATTGTAATCATCTTATAGGTAAGTCTTAAAACTGAAGCAAACATTTTCGACTTATCGATTACAATTAGATTGTTTAGTTTCGGTTTCAAATTGATTTAGTAATTATTCCTTCTCTTACATCATCATCCTCATCTTATATTCATTTTGTTGAAAGTAATTTAAAAAAATTATGGTATAATTAGATGACGTTTTTATTTTGTTTTCTTCTCTTATCAATCCTGACGCTAAAGCCCCCAACATCACCATCAATTAAGGTAAACCAATCAAGCTCCGAATATTTCAATTCACTCGTATCAATGTTACACCGGTATCAAATTTAAATCCTCTCCCCTAAACAAGCCGCACTCGATCAATTTCAGTTTTTCGGTTCAATATCTACGCACTGGTTCGTCGGAGCCTATAAAAATTCAGCGAGTGTCGCTGGGGGCCTCAAGGAAGGCCTGATATGGAGAATGCACTGCACGCCACCCACATGGTGCATAACGATATATGATGCATATTTATTGTATTCATACATAATATATTAACTTATAAGTTTTATAACTCGTGGCAGATTTTTTTTTAGGTAAGGCTTTGAGCAAATTCTCACCGGATGGTAAACGACGAAGTAGTTGAGTGTAAAGCAAGTCTTTAAAAAATGCTAGTCTTTACATAAACATGGTGGTGTGTGGATTTTAGTTCTATCATATTTGCTCGCAAAACAAAAAGTGCACTCATTACGTACTTTAACAAACCTGGTGCTTGACAAGTTACGAAACATGAAGCTTGTGTTTCTGATTTCCCCCAATGTGCCAACTCGTCCTAAGATTAGTGCTAACCTGTGCCGAACAATTTACTACTCTAAGGCGATTATGACACTGGCGCCGCAACCGCATGTGGTGACGGTGTGCAAGCGTGCCAGCGTCATACACATTCAAAGCACTATCTCGCTCGCGCACCGGCTCTGCGTGCGGAAACCGCAGCAGTGTGAAAGCCGCCTCAGCCGTTCTAGAGCCCAATACGTCCGAAGCAATAACTATGTACATGACTATCCTAATTAAGGCACTTGTTTTACACAATTGAATGTGTTTTGTAAATTAGCTTCA
This sequence comes from Pammene fasciana, assembly GCA_911728535.1. Taxonomy (NCBI): domain Eukaryota; kingdom Metazoa; phylum Arthropoda; class Insecta; order Lepidoptera; family Tortricidae; genus Pammene; species Pammene fasciana. The sequence goes on from OU452287.1 coordinate 14,109,067, forward strand.
ACGTTAACAGTATACAATATGAAAAGGAAAAATCACAGCCAAATCTTCCAGTTTGCACAACTCGAAACATCAGCTTGCCAAGAATCTATGCCCATTCTCAAATGGTGCACGGATTGCTGGCGAACTGACATAGGATTCGAGAGATGCAATTTCCTAAATCCAACAAAGGCTGTTGTAACACGACTCACGTACTAACATTTCACTTACCACAGGTGGTGCTTATTGCCTTTGAAATAGGGTTGGAATAGTCCATCCTCCCCATGGACTGTCAGATCAAGCGGACAATGTACAGCGTCCATTTTCGAACATTGTTTGGATAAGTGCCGTTTGATTAACACTGTTACGGCAGTCTGACGTCGCTCCGTAAACGGTGCTATTAGATAGATTCCTATTGTATTGTCGTGATATATGGTTGCTACATGGCTTGGTCGTAACTTGTGTTATACGGTGTTAAAAGTCAGAGCTCGGACGGTAATTAGCATATTGATATTTATCGACGTGATAATAACCTATTTCTTCGAGATTATTCTCCACCTTCTTTGGCATTCTATTGAAAAATATAAATTAATTATCCTCTTCATGTGATTAAAAACAGACTTTGGAACTCATCTAGTTACGTATTACTCGTAACTATTATAAAGGTGAAAATTAAAATTCAATATACTATTTCTTAACTACCTAACATTTCAAAATCTACACTGGAACACTTTTATTATTCTTAACGTAAGTAACGTTTACCTAATTCGATTATGAACAAAATAGATAGTCCCTATTTCGCTCTAATTCGCCATTTATACACTCAATTGATTAAATGTATTTCAAGTAATTACCAATTTGTTCAATTCTTGCAAACGATTCGATTCACAAAGCGGAATCCAATAATGTAAACCATTTTAATCACGAACAAAACCCAGCATTCCTTGTCAAAACAAAAGCGGTACTTTCTAACTCGGGCCTATAAAGTGAGTTATCGAGATGTTAGGAGCGATCGTGTAAAGTTTACATTGTTTCGGGGCCCGTTGATCGAAACAAATTGATTTTTAAAGAGAAAGTGTATTAAACCAGTGAAAGGTTCGTCGTGATACTGATTACGGCGCTTGACAAAATACTGCGTCATTTTCATTATCCACAAACATTGTTATCTTTCATCTGAGTCGTATTTTAGAAAGCGGTTGTTGAAAATTTATAACTTTGCCGATAAAAATATTGGGACGTTTGGAGATAAAGTTAAGTCACGAACGACGGGTAAAAGTCTAAATAGGTTTATAAGTCAAGACTTAACTATATACAAGGTGATTTCTTGGTCGTCATCCGAAACCACTTTTTCTGGCTCGGTAACTGATCTACATTATTGTATGGTAGTATTTTCTCAAAACAGAATCATTAGATTATTCATATTTTTCCAGTAAATCATGGTCCCCTTATGACTTTTCAGTTTTGACATACGCTGTATGGGACACGACCAGACGTCACATTGAGTAGGGTGACCTAATCGTATGCAAAATTGTTATTCTTCTAATTATTATCTAAAAAATATCTATTAATATTGGCGATAAAAAATAATAATTACCGTTCTTAAGTTCACTTTTAAATTCTGTATCATGCCTTGTTCTCTTGCTCCATGACCCTGAAATCACCCTGTATAATACTAATCGTGCCATCGGATTATAATCAGGTGACGCCTTTATTGCAGAAATTACGTTGGCAGTAATTTTCCGTATTCACAATTTTAAGAAAAAAATACTGAAATGTTTTAATGTGCGCTGTTTACCGCTCTTCAGTCCACCAACGCAGCCGCAGCTGACGTTTACTAAGCCTCATAATATATTTTTTTCTCTGTACCACTTAGTTAGGTAACGCTCGGGAGAAAATTACTTTGCACTTACAATTACAGCAAGCGCTTTTTATAAATTCTAACACAATCGGTTTGGTAGAGAACTTTAGCTAATTGATTCCACTTAAACTGGAACTTCAATGACGTGTGAAAATCTACATGTGGCCGTCCACGGTACTAACAATTATCTTGGTTTTCAATGATATTCAGGGTGTCCCACGACTTTGCCACGTGGACATAAAATACTGTAGATAAGAAATTTTACTGAATGAAGACTTCATTTTTATTTTTAGAACAATACGAACTGCATTTAAATAATTTTAATTAATCGTTTGTCTGAACCGGGAATCGAACCCGCCAAATGTAGTAACAAAAAACCTGCAGTTTTAGCGTACTGATCGAAACCCTCAATCGTAAAAAAATCGTCTTCTAAATAACGTAGCATCTTTAAAAAAAAGTCCAGAAATTATGACATTTCTAGAATTCGCTATGGCTATAATAAATAGCTAGGAATACACGCACAGATTTGCTCCCCGGATTTATCCGGCGGATATGCCCAGCGGACAGATCCATCCGTGTATGGCGCTATTCAGATGTGTCCGCAGACAAATCCGTGTCCAATTCGCGCCATACATGGACGGATCTGTTCGTCGGGCATATCCGCCAGACAAATCCGGCGGTCCTAGCTAATAAAACAATAGAATCCCGAATAAAGTAAATTCAATGAAGCGTTTCATTACATTTTATAAAAGTTACGGGTAAAGCCACAAAGCCGCCCTTGGGAAGCCCTAGCAAACTATATGACAAAGGGCTCCATGTATGGCTTCTGCCCTTTCATTTGCCATCACCATGTAACACGTCTCACACTTAGATGCTTTATTGACTATCTTTCAATAAAAGTACAGAATAGTTGTTAGGTATTTACTCTCGATCTTATTTCTTCACACGTTAAACTCCGGATAGCAAGAAACATATAACATTTAGTATAATCGAGTCAATAGATGAATCAATGGTGTGTTAGTGTAATTTGTAATCAATTCGTACCTAATAAGTTTTTTAAGCCAATGACCTTCGATCTGATCTTCTTAGTTTTCTGATGCGTTTTGTAGCTTATCATATTATCAGTAACAATCTTAATCAATACTTATCCTATATTTATTTCAATATTCATCGTCTTCGAGATATTTCATATCAAAATCGAGCAATTTTAGGCCAAAAAAGTGTTTTAGACAATGTTTAAAAATAAATTAAAAAATAATAACTCATTTATGTCAAAATTCGGCTCTACAGAACGGAGATAAAAGGTTAAAGAACCGTGACCGTTTGCCTTATAATTCTATCTGTAGCAAATGTAGGAATATCGACTCAAAACTGGTCAAAAATGGGTAAAACATGATTGGAGCCCCTTAACATAATGAAAAAGATGAGCGTTGATGATATCCTAAATCGAAGTATAAGTATATTTAACAGTTATAAACATTTGACCCAAGTTCACCCGAAAATTCTCAAGAAAACTTACTAAGAAACCTCAAAACTTATAAACCGTATCAAGAAGGTCGTCAAAAATCGATGGGGATTAAGAAGTTTCCCGCAAATTGTGTGCGTATGTTTACTCTCTCCAAAGGGCCCATCAAAATGCGCATAAATCAAAACTTCTAACCCCGGGTTCCTCAAAGAAAACTGTCGCTTTCAATTTCCGAAAACGTCCCAACTTTATCCTGTTTTTGTTACTCTATTGATGATGGAAATTTTAATGTGTTTTCTTCTTTACTTAAAAGCCGCGCACAAAGTGCCAATACCGAATTGGGAAAACATGTCAAAGTTAATAATTAAATTTTCGAAGTTCCTGTTCAACCTACTTTCTTTGAATAAATAACAAACATTATTTTAACCCACATAAAATATGCAAGGAAGACGACGCCATGGAGAGACTTGTTGTTCAGGGTAGAGTGGATGGTACAAGATTACGCCCCTCAATGCGATGGACTGATCAAGTGAAGGCCTTCACCGGATCACGCTTAAATCTGTGCGTGCGCAATGCACTGAGTAGAGAAGGATGGCGGAAAACTTTAAAAAATGCCGTACAACGACCTCAGTGACCACGACTACTCTGATAAAAGTATACGACTAAGAAGAAGAAGAAAAAGAAAATATGCAAGGTAAAAATAATGGTAAAATATTTAATAGGAAGTAACACAATAGGTAATATTATATTATTGTGACTTAACACCTTAAATAACATTTAACGTTTACAAATGATGATTGCTCAAATAAACTCTTTATTTTCAGAGAAGTAAGACTGGAAGTTGCAACTAATTTACTCGAAGTTTTAACAATGAGCTTATCGTTTGAAAGCACAATTGTTCAGGAACGTAAACGTCAGATCAGCAAGTGCTAACACCGTAAAAACTTAAGGAGAAGCGAGTTCAGAGTGAAGTAAAATATGGCGTGGAAATGTCAATTTAATTTCTCGAAAACTACAAAATCTGAAATTGTTTGTTTATTGTATTTTACTTGAACTACGATTATACGGGGCTCGAGTTTTGAGTAAAGTAATTTTGCTCGATAGAAAAACATTTCATACTACTTATTTAAGTTCTAATTTCGCAATTGTTTCCCCTAAAACCCAAAATATTTCGTCACTACTCGTTTTTGAAGTGAAAACTTCTTTAGCCGCGTTTAGCACTTTTTGGCAGGGGAAAATCTTATAGGTTCGAGTCCGACATGCTGACGTCGTCGTCACGAAAACGAAAAACCATATGATTGGGAAACATGTAAAATTAAATGTAGAGTGTATGTAAAATAATGTGAAGTGAGGTGAGGTGAGCTGAGAAGAAACATGAAAATATAAGTTCTGAGTTTTCACTTAAATTTTTGTATTATCTTATTTTATATTTAACCTACGGGTAATTTTTTTCGATTTCTGTAATAATTTTGAGTAAAATGTAGAACCATGAAAAACCAGCTCCAAAATTTGGATATTTAATATCCTCTACTGCACATTTTTCGGACGGAGCCTTAAAGCGCAACGTTCAAGTCGTGCCAAGAGGAAAAGTCTTTGTTCTTCGCAGCCAAAACAAACTGCGTTTGGGCTTTCGTTACAATAACAAACATGGGGGAATGGGCCACGTACACCGCCACGTCATAGGTTCTGACAATTAGCTGGGTCAATACAAAAATATTGCGACTAATGCGTTTAGAGTTTGCTGTCTTCAAGGACGACGTGTCAAGGGTGATTGTTAAGTGTCAGAGAGCAATTTAAGGTAAGTGCAAAAATAACATTCCCGTAGCATCATAATCCTTCTCTTCTTCTTGCTACATGCGAAAGTTTTCTCTGTTCTTCGTCGTCCTGGAGAGAGTGACGGCGTCTTATTTTAGCCTTTAATCTTTCCTAACCTAAAATGCTTATTTTGAGTACTTGAATTGTAACATTTTCACATGAAAAACTTTGTCGTGATTATTATCGAATGAAATTAGAATACCCTTTTTATATCACTCGTTACTCACATAGTCATAATTGACAGGAATCAAACGCTACAAAACAAAAAACCTGATGAAAAAATCAAACGTTATAGAATGTTATACAAATTAGTATTATCAGAGACTATAGAGATATAGACGACCACAGCCTAAGAACTTTTTGAAGATTACAAATTCGGTATCTTTAGGCGGCTTTCGGACAGAGGGCGCGCAATCGACTTGAGCTTCAAAAAGTTCTTAGGCTGTGATCATCTATATCTCTATAATCTCTGGTATTATCAAACAGCAGACATGGTACATATGTATTTACTCGAAATCGTAAAAATTAAAACACTTAGTAGTGAAACAGACCTCCCAGTTTGAGCAGGATAATAACAATTTAAATTTACGAGAGTTTTAAGTGTTCTCATTCGTTTCAGTTAACAATGAATTGCACGTATATTTTACAGACAACAAAAGTAAGTTTTACAACCAGCTTACCGTGGGTTTCAAAGTATTGTAGAGGTGTTGAAATTATTTCTCGATTTTTACGGTAATAATGGAAATTGAAGAACTATTTTCACAAGAGTGTTTGTTTTGCAACTCATAAACAAGAAGCTATTAACCCACAAAACTGCCTAAGTTTTATTTACAAAAATGGCAGTATGAAGCTTTGATTATGCTAAGGCAAATTTTGGTACATATTTTAGAGAAGAGAAAGAAAAGAGAAAAATCTACCCTTGCTTGTATCTTTTTTTAAGTGGCAAACAATATTGGAAGACGCCACAACAAGTATTGTGTTATGAAACTTATGAATAAAAATATACAGGTTTTCTATATCTTGCCAGAAACAACCATTAAAACTTACCTATCACGAGACATATTTTAGCATTTTGGAATTGACACTCCTTAGTTAGGAAAAAAATTGTTGATTGCTGTTAACAATTATTTTTTAACTAAGTCAATATAAAAGTATATATTGACGAATCGTTTATTTACTTACAATAAATACATGCTTCTCTCGTTAAATTTAGGACTAAGTAAGCCTGTATAAGACCATACCGAAATATATATTACACATTTATATTGATCGCACTGTACTCAAAGGTTTAAACAGTGCATTATGCAATCCGCTAATCAGTGCCGTGCAGAAAAGGCAATTCAACACAACGCGACTCAGGCAGCCGTGAATGCAGTTGATATTCGTGGAATATTCACAAATTGAAGGTGTATTTTAGCTACAGAGCTTTTCAGTATGCTTTAAATATTGGTGTGATTTTACGTAGTTTTTTTTGGTTACAATTTTAATGTTTCAGTACTAGAGGCCGTTTAGCCGTAGGCCGATGTAGGTGCAATCTCAATTTTAGAACTGTATAATTGTCAGAGTTAAGTAAAAGTGAATACTAAGTTGTTTTTAAAAGATCGTAGACGGAAACTAAGATAACTTTGACTAAGATTAGACAGATCACGCTATTCAAACCTTAATGACTACTATAAATTACTAGATTATAAATAAATTATCTTCTTCTTCTTCCTAGCCTTATCCCATTTATTTGGGGTCGGCTCTCCTTATACGGCGTCGCCAGGAGCGTCTGTCCTGGGTCGTCTCGGCTGTTAGTTTTGCCTCTTTAAGATTAAATTAGATTATAAATAAATTATGTGTTAGAAAAAATATAGGTACCTACCTAAAGTTTATACATACGGCCATCCAAATCTTCCGGTCAATAAGATTCTAATCGATATTTTAACCCGCAGCTTACCTGTAACAAAAAATGTCGTTATAGAGACTGTAAGACGAGTAAGTAATTGCTAAATACAGAATGTTTTTTCATCCATTACTCATGTCCATATTGTGCGAGGTATAAGCTGGACTACACTGAGCAACTGTCCTATACTATTGTCAACTTCAAAACGAGAAAAAATCTTGGACTTCAAAAGCAAATACATCTTATCGGTCGAAACTTGCAACAGTCAACTTTTTTTCGGGTTGGTCCGACAGTAATGGTTTTTTAGCTTAATTATAGGCAAGTCACAAATTAATATGCTATCTGACACAACATGGCTAAGAGTTTTAAATTATAATATTGTTGTGTAGTGTTAATCGGAAGACAAATGTGTTATGATTTGTCGGCGCGCTGACACAGCAATATCGCAACTGACGGCGATAATTGTGCAAACAAGAGGGGCAGAAGATCTGCAGAAGGGGCCTAATAGCATAATGGATTTTGAGCGGAATAGGCCCCATGTTTTTGTTTTTAGACGATTTTTGAACTTCCTCTGGTACATCTACCTAAAGAATCTGTCAATTCTTAAAGAGATAATGTGATTTTAATATAGCCAGCATCTTATAAAATGGTGTAAGATTTAGACAGCGACATAAACAACTAACTTTATGTATATTATATTTTTGTTATGTGAATTCGTAAAATAACTAATCCATAATCGATATTTTTATCCTCGTCATAATTTAATTATAGTAGTTATTGTATTGTTTTCAATAAAAAGATTTAAGTAAACTTTTATAGTGTTTATTTAATCATAAACTTATTAATATTTATTACAAATATTATGAACGCGAGAAATATGTTAACACATTCACTGCCCCCAACGCACATGTGCGTTCACCGTCATACACGTTTGTTCATAGGCCACGCCCCCTAGCAGTGAATGCGTTAATGTGCCTTGGGGAAGGGCAAAGGTGAGCTGTCAAAGTGACAACCACAGAAAACATTTTCTATACTGGTTACGTTCAGGATCACTGTAATACAGTTAGTTTCCCAGCTTCCCTTTTCTGAATATAGCGTGATTTATCCAGTTGATTAAACAAAACGTTAACGGAAACTTCATTAAAGTCGCTAATTGACTCGTTTCACTCAACAAGAACCGTTTAGTAGTGAAAACAACTCAACTGTTTAACGACCTCCTAGCCTAGTTGGTAGTGACCCTGCCTATGAAGCAGGAGGTCCCGGGTTCGAATCCTGGTCAGGGCATTTATTTGTGTGTTTATCACAGATATTTGTTCCTGAGTTATGGATGTTTTCTATGTATTTAAGTATTTATCTATATCTATCTATTATATATATCGTCGCTTAGTACCCACAATACAAGCCTTATTGAGCTTACTGTGGGGCTAGGTGGATTTGTGTAAGATTGTCCCATAATATTTATTTATATTTGTTTATTTATTTATTATATTATTCATCTGCGGGCCTTCGACATTTCGTTGTTTCTGTCTCTATCGCTCTTGCATATTCGAAAGAGAGTGATGCAAATAGACAAAAGATAAAAAAAGATAAAAAGAAATAGTTTGCATAACAGTGGGACACTAAGGAGGCTAACGAAAAAAACACACATTTTTAAAGTGAATTCAAGGAAAACGTGCATTTTTTTGTAGGTAGGCCAAAAAGTGGATACTGGAGTAATTTTTTTGGCGAAACGACAAAAAATGCAAAAAATTATTGTTGTACGAAGATGGGGGTAAGAATTCTCCTTAACATTTTCTTTGCAATCTCGTTTATGACCTCACAGTATCGGAATATATTTACCAAGAAAACCTTGCGACAGCTTTAGTTGTCGACGCTACTTTTCCTAACGAGGCTCAGCTGAGCTCTAAGTAATGGAAAAATATTTACATCGAAGAGCAAAATAACATACATATTGAAAGTATTTGAATTAGATTTTATTTTCTATGTAGAAAATATAAAAGAAGGCCGTCCCTTTAAAAATGATTTAAAAACAGTCTGTTGTAATCAAATTGCAAAGTGCAAATTTTCGACATTAATTTAAGCATTGAATCTACTTAGCCACGGTCATACGATTTCAATGAAAAAAGACAAGCGAACTACTTCAGCTATTTCATCAATAACCAAAATTTGGTTAGGTAGGAGTTAATAAAGTTTATTTGATTATAACTCAAAGTTAACGTACATATAAATAACAAATCATTTTGGTAAGTAGGTAATAATAAGCCTTAGTTCTGAAGTCCCAAAACGTAAGTTACTTTTAGTAGACAAAATTTGGTTGGCGGTAACAGAACATTTTTTTCAGTATTAGCTAACATATATTATCATGTTTACAAAAGTTCCTCAATTAAAATGTTATAAAAAAATTAAAGGTCCTTCAAGCCAATAATAAGTTCCGAAACACAAATTATATCACAAACCTAAATGAAGAAAAAAATGATTCTTATCTGGAAGCGTGTCACGTGTTCTCTCATCTTATCTGATAAATCTGACGAACCGCTACATGTGGCATTTTAACAGACAAAAACTGAACAGGTCTCAAGTACTTTAAACAGCAGTTCAAAGTAATAAGTAGATAAAATAGGCCTTTACTTTAAAATTTATCTACGAGTAAGAATAGAAAATAAGTAGCTGTACATTTCAATTTAGCAGACAAATACTAAAGGAGTTGATGACAGGAAAGTGTTAGTGTCCCACCTGCATGGGGTAAATGTAGTGCTTAAGGCGAAATACTTTTGCAATCAGTAGAAGGTAAGTTAGAAAAATATTCATAATGAACTTAACATTGTCTTTGAAGATCGTGCCATGTTTATTTTAAACAACTCGCTGAGACAAAGCATGGAATTTGATAAAATTAAATGAAAACTAGAAAACAGACCTCGTTTCCGCTTTCCCACTTTATTGTTTATTCCGAAAAGATCTAAAAACTCAAGAGGAATTTTAGCTTAGGAGCTTAAAATTGTGTATACAGAAATATTATTATTAACTCGATGTTTTATTTATTTCAGTTTCTTAATTGTATGTTGTATGTATTTAACAACTGGCACTTTGTTTAATTAACATGGCAAAAACACATAAGGTCAGATGGTACCCCCGGTTAAGGAGAACACGTGTATGGAATTTCTATACTATTTCCCTTTCCTGGGACAAAATAAACTATGTTTCACTTACCCCATCAGACATTATTAAATCAATAAATAAAAACATACTTTCATTTAAAAAACATAACGCGTCAAATTAGTACTTATTAAATGAAAACCGCATCAAAATTGGTGGAACCAAATGCGAGATAATCGCGACAAACATACATTGAAACATACGGGTCAAACAGAGGACCTACTTATAATTTATTTGTAATAAACGGGACGTAGCCGGACCGAGCGAGTGACATCCCTAGTGTACAAAACGTTCAAGTTGATAATCAAGACCAAGTGCGGGTAGTTCGAAAAACTCGCGCGGCTAGATGTTGATGTCAACTGGAGCCAGTCTTTCTTCGCGACCACGGGGACAATGCCGTCCTCGAAACAGTGAAAGTCTAAATCAGTGTGTTGAGAACCTACTTTTTTAAAGTCGGTTAAAAAGTATTTCACCTTAAGCCGTCGTGTCCGCGTTGTCACAATTCAAACAAAGAACACTAAGTAATTTATAGGCGACAAGGGGAAAACCGCTTAAGTTAGGATAATCGACATACTGAAGTTAGTTATTAGAAGGGCGAAAACCCTTTACTTTGGACTTGATTAGTGTAACTCATCGGAGTAAATATGCATTGAGGAATTCAAATACCTAGTGTTTTGAATATAGGGGAAGCCACAAGAATTTAATTTTACAGAATTCAATGAAAACTGGCGCTACGAAATTTAATATGAAACTGTGATACTGATCTCTCTTAATTAGCCCAAATTTTAGTTATAACCGACTTCAAGATTTCGAAGGAGGAGGTTCTCAATTCGTCGGGATCTTTGCTTTTTTTGCTATTTTTATGTATGTTCAAAAATCTTTTTTTGTTTGAAAGAGTAGGTAAGTATACTTCACAGTTGGTCCCATTGTCCCGATCTGACGATGGGATCCTGGAGAAATTGAGGGAACTCTTCAACTATTATAGGCACACCTATAGTGATTTCACAATTTTTTACAGCAACTCGGCAGCTTCTTGTAATAGCGCATCCTAAGTGAAGTCGGTTCTTTTTTTGTTTAAAATTATTTTGAATGATAATTTCAACTATTTTTAGACCTCTAAGTTCAAGTGATATCTAGAAATGGGGCTACCGTTTGCGTACGTGAAGCAATTTATTGAGATACCGTCTTTACTGTTAACCGCACTTACATCCTTTTAGTGTAGTTTACACATTTAATTTAATAATTTAACGTAAATACTCCTAAATGGCACTTTTTTTACTCCTTACCTTCGGTTTAAAGATCACAAAGATAACTATATCACTAAGTAAACGCAGTTGGCGCTCGAGTACGGGGAATTCGCGCTCTGCGTTAAAAGTTTATTTGTTGTAATTTGTCGAAATGTTTCTTCATTGTAAAGCCTGAAATCCATTTTATTTTGCCGACTACGTAAACGAAAATGGAAAGGTTATGTTTAAAAAGGTAATGGTTCAGCTTATTTGTGCACGAGCTTCGATTTAGCTTTTATCTGTATAGCGTTCCTCCAACAGCCCCACATTTCCGCGATTATAGAACTCGATTCTAACCAGCTTACCAAAACTTTGAGATGGATAAGCAGTTTTTTTACAGTTCAGGAAGAAAATACATTGTAAATGACGCCCAGCTTGCCTAAGAAGCTTTTTGACGCGCGTTGAAGGTATTGTGGTAGTTTAGATCAAAAGACACCATTTGGCGGACGGCGATTACGCTTTTGTTACCCGAATACAATATTGAATATGTGCAATGTACGTGAAAGATATGTTTACACTTTTGCAACTTATTACAAAGGAGTTAGGGTCTAAAAGTGTGAAGATATTTTTGACGTCGAACGTACAATGTACTTAACTATTTAAGCGCTTCCGTCAGTTCTACGAAATGGTAGCTTTTCCAAAAAAAGTGTCACATAATATAGTGCGTTTACATATAGGCTCAGACGCATACGACAGACTCATTGGCAGAATACCTACAATACATATTATTACGTAACACAAACGCACCATTTCAACCAACTTTAAAAATATAAATTCGTATCCTGCAGAATAAAGGTGTTATTTTTAAAATGTATTACTGAAACTCAGTGCATCGAAACATGACGGCACCTGTCGATATTTAAACCAGGTGCCATATTCTAATTTTAAAATGTATAAACAATACATTAACAACACAATCTGTCTTAAACATAACTCCAACACTCAACCAATAATCAACCAATATTGAAGTCGTATTGAAGTTGCATCGCAGTAATTTTCAAGTAAATTCCGTCATTTTTGATTCAGACGTGTAGTCGTAAGCTGTATTGTGTTGTTATTACATTGAATTTGCATTGAAGTGGGATCGTGTCTGTGCGTGTTTTAAAGTTAGAATACGGCCCCAGCATTAACGGTTACAGCGTAATGAATTCCGATTCCGCTGGGCGTGAAATTTGACAGATTGCCGTTGAAAATGAAGTGCCGCTACATACCAAGCGTCATAATTAACTTGGAGGCTGGGTAATCAAAATGTTATGAATAACGATTAACATTGTTTTGATTTAAATTGGCAACTTTGCTTAAAAATATTGCCTAAAATGTCTGTTTTTTGTAGCAGTCATTATTAACATGACAAAAGCAACACTCATTACATAAATATAATAAGTATCTTTATTTATTTAATAACCTGTTTAAAAAAATCAAAGAAACGAGTAAAATTATTAGGAAGAATAAATGCTCTTCATTCGTAAATAGTTTTAGGGGAATCCTTATTTTTTTAAAGCAAGTCCATAAGTATACAAAATGAGAATACATCATACCATTACTAAGTCACGTGGTTTCATTTAGATATTCTTTAATTATGCATGTGGAATGCACTAGGCATTAAGTTTAAGTCTTACATAGACTACATGTTCAATTAAAAAAATCAATGTTATGCACTAATTAGTTTTACCAATGTGCATACGGTACTAAGCGATTTGCATTAGTGCATTAGAGACTTAGCACCATTATACAACTAAATAGTCATTAACTAACCAGGCCACAATCCAAGCGTTTCAAGCGGTCAAAATGTACCGTTTGCTCTAAATATATTATAATACAAAATATACGTGACAGTATGCTGAACAATATGAACTTTTAAGATAAAAATTAACCTATAAAACAACTAATTAACTGCAATCTACTTTATAATAACGCTTGCCCCAGTATATAACCCCTTACAGAAGCACGACTCATAAATGTTCATTTTAGAGAAAGTTCATTCCAGAAATGAACTAATCTATACATCAGAAACTGCTAAAGACGCGTTTAAAATATTACAATTAAAGGCTACAAAATACATACACGGGGAATTTACGCCCATAAATCAAAAGTTCCAAACTTCCAACACCCAGATTTATAATTACCAACCCCACTTGTTATACGAGTAAGTTCATTTCAGCAAAATAATTATAATGTACTCCCCCTAATTATAAAATAGGTGATTCTGCAACTTTCGGAGATTTAAATCTGTGGCGTAAGGTGGAATGGGAGTTGTTGATTTGAGATGTTTGTTGAATAACAAACAATTAGGAATCTCGTGAAGTTTGTATAATTCACGGGTGAAGATGTGAGCATTTGGACTTAAGCCCAATATGAAGTTTGTCTTTAACAGAATTTTAATGCGTATTACCGGGACCAATATTGAACGAGAGTCTCACAGGTTTAGTTTGACTTTCATGGGTTTGAGACTTGTCTTTTGCAGTAAAATAATAACAATGGATCAGTCGGGGAGTGTAAGCGTTAATTAAAAAAATATATTATTTAAATTTTCTTTTCACGTTATGTTTGCAAAATACCATATTAGCTTAAGTATAGCTGCTTGCAGCGACTAAGGTAGTCCACTCTTCACACTAAGAAGAGTGAGAGACTGCGCTATATAGAAATGCATTAGCATAGTGCTATTTAGCTAGCGCACAATTACCGCAAACCACAGCTTTTAACCACGTATTGTATTTATTATTTTTACCCATTGCAACTCTCGGGGTTGCACTAATTAAGGTCACAGTAAGATATAATAAAAAATAAACTTAACAAAACTGAGCGCACTAATTTTAATTCCGAAAATTAAGCTATAAACTTAAACGCCAGTGTTTCACTTAATTGCGCCTAACTCAACAAAATATCACTGAAACTTCCAGGAAGTCCATTGTTCATAGCAGAGCGTGAAGTTGTGAATTTACTGGCTAAATAGTAGAAATTCATAAGTTCTCACATACACAGATACACATTATACCAGTACACTGTATGTTTCGGCGCTAAACTCATTATTCTGGGTGTTGAATTGAAAAGGATGCAAGTACTGGAGAGCACTTGGTACACCCGCGCATTTTTAATTTCTAGGTTTTGGGAAATGCAAACGCAGTAAAATTCAACGTAGAGGAAGTCTGAATGTGGATAACTATCTTATGATTTTAAACTAGAGAGAGTGTGAATGTAGTTATCTTATGACAAAATGCTGTAAATTGGGAAACGCTCTAGGGATATTAAAAGTTCAGTTCAAGGATCAATTAAGTACTTATAAGAGGAAATTGCATGCATAAGAGAGTTGTTTGCTTATAATGAGACTAACAAAGCTAAGTAACTACAACTAACTCAAGGAACAGTACTATTATTATTGTGGATGTGTAACATTTTTTTTTATAATAAATGTTTGTGCATGAGGAACTCGGAGTTTGAAGAAATGAGTGGATCTGTATAAATGTATTTAGGTATGCCAGCATTGCCAGCATACAGCTATTTGTTATGGGGATAATTACGAGAGGTTCCAGGAGTGGTATTAGTGGTGAAGGTTAATAATGTAACTTGTTGGTAGTTTTAGTAGGTACCTATTTAGGTTATGTTTTTATTTCGATAGTGGCAGTTATTTTCGGGTCCAATTTGAGTTTATAAATTTTTGATCTTAATCGGTAGCGTTTAATATTTCGTACTATATTTTACATTCCATGTATTCCAAGATCTTAGACTGAAAAGTTCAAAAAGTAGTTTAATTACAATTACATACTCTTGCTAAATTTAGGTAATATTGTCAGGAACCGTACTTCCAGGAATATGTTTTTCAGTAGGTAGTGCCAGTCTCCGTCATCTGCCCTTGAACTTCGTCAAACGTCGCTCAATACCAGCACACTCATGAATATGTCTATATTTAACGTTATCTACACTCGTGTATACATACGAGTAGCTAAGCGGATCGTTCAAAAACAATTTATATTCAAGTATTGGTGTAAAAAAAATCCAGGCGGGAGAAATGCATATTTTGTGTTTTGTGTATTTATTATTCTGCCCCAAAAGTGACAAAAATGAATATTTATGAAATCACTTTGTCGCCTGTCCGTGCATCTGTCACCGACTTATTTCCTTAAAATTGTAACGAATCGCGCGACAAGGCAGAACCGAGTTTCCAGTTCAAAAGGGAAGAATAACGATAAATAAAAAAAGTGCGAGCGGAACTCGTACGTGAGAGAAGTAAACCTTCGCTTGATGTCGGAAAAACTTTCTGTATCTATTTCTAGGTACTTACCTCGATTTTTTGTATTTTATTGTTTGAGAAGTTCGATTTCTCGCACTAGTGCTCTTCACTTTTCTAGTTTGCTACTGTAGTCCATTTAATGTATCCAATATTAGTATCATTGTATTTTTTTGCAACTCAGAAATATACGTCGTTTGATGAACACAAACAACTCATACTTTTCGCCCTTGTATCTTGTACAAATGAGCCTCGTCATGGTATTTATTATAATGAATTCTGTATTATTCTAAGTAAAATAATCACATTCTTAAAAATGTCTCAATTTTCATCAACTGGTCAATTATGGAGTCGCCGCATAATACCAATGTTACCCACTTCAAAAACCTACAAGATTCACATTATGTACTAATTTAAGATACAACACAGACGTTATTTTAGGTGCATCTTACATACAAGACGTATGCAGGTATAAGATTCGATTTTGAAGACGGTTTTCAATCAAACAGGTCAAAGTCTGAAGCGTACTCTTCCCATTGCCTTCCAGTAATTTGCTTTGACTCAAAGCCATGTTGAAATGAGATACAGGCATGTAGAGATTTGAAACAGATATTCATATGATACTTGTACCAATTAATAACAAGCTTACGATGTTTCGAGATTCGATGCTGCTTAAATGCATGCATTGTATCAAACCCGATCAGATGTCGGATATTAATATAGATACAATGCTCAAAAGCTATAATAAGAACAAAACGCTTTGAATTAAGAAACATAATAACAACAGTCTCCTTTTATTGCTTTTGAGTGTAAAATAAAATTGTATACACATAACACTGATTTAGACTTTCACGGTTTTTACTCATAATTATTTGTAATAAACGGGACTTGACCGCGTATATAATTTTTAAATTACCTTCGACGTTTCGAGGACGACATTGTCCCCGTGGTCGCGAATTATATACGCGGTTAAGTCCCGTTTATTACAAATAATTATGTATACACATAATCTCAATGTAGGTATAGAAGTTGTATCGGTACTCTCTGTTCCGCTTGCATAATCTTTTTTAAAGAAAATCAAACATCAATTGAAAGGTTAGTGAACTTAGTTAACTAAATGCAATACCTACCTATAGAAACGGGTCACTTCATTCAAAATTCTCCATACAATCTGATCCGTTTTCATTGCCGTTGGGTATACTATGCGGTGAATGAACTCCAGAAATTCGGGCCGGAAAAACTCATTATATCAACATCGTGTATCCTTTTTAATTACAGAAAATCCGCTACATTCGTGTGGTTTACTTTATTTGTTTTATACAGCCGGACTCGGGCCTACTGGAAATATTCTGCAATCTCACTGTTTATCTTCCTTCCATTATATTTACCTTCGTCCACATTCTTTACTGATAATTCGACCTTATTGCAAAGACGTTAGAGTCCACCGATGATTAGTGTTCCCTATATATCTACTAGGTACCCGTGATTTTAATTTTTCAACAGACATAAAACGCCAGCGCCTTTGGTACAGAGATATCATTAAGTAATCAGTTTCATGATTGCAAATGCATATTCCATCAAAAGTTACGGAAACAAATCACTACCTAATGGAAAATTTTCTATACATTTGTGTAATAAGAGATCATATGAGGATTTTGTATAGAGGGCATTCTGAATGTATATTGGGAGAGCTTCACCCACAATTCCACAGGAAGTGAACGATTAATAAGAAAAAGATATTGAAATAGCTATTTTATTTGAAGAAAAAATGTCCTCAAGTTAAGAGGCAATAAACGTTTTGTCCAACCTTTGTGAAGATAAATGACCACAATCAACGCATTTAGATCTTTCAGCCTGAATTCGTATGACCGCATGGCCCAGTTTTATCGCTTTATCTAAGTGCCTGTGATCAGCCTTGATTGTCGGTTGACGATCTTCCGTCATCGCACAATGGATTCTTAGAAATTAGGATAGTTGATGAGAATAGCTATGATGCTAAGTTTGCACGGACTTTGACAGGGTGTGCCATACATGACGTAGCACGGTGTGAAACTTAGCGTGATGGTACTGTATAGTCAGACAACAGTGACTCTGTACCGCTTTTTGCAAGTGATTAAGAGTAGATACCCAGCAAAAATGACAAATTTATATGAAAAATTATACTTATGGTACCAGGTCCAAGTTTTCAGATGAAAAATTCATGCGGAAAAGCCCAGCGAAATTCGACGTTAAAATTATGAAAACGGAAATTGATATGATATTACAGTGCGTTATGCTCGAACTTAAATATTGGTGGCGGAAATACGATAAAAGGCAAGAAGATCAAGAAAACGGCAAAAGAAACAACAATTCTCGACAGTGAGAAGTGTGTGTATGTGTGTGTCTGTATATTGACAAATACTTTCCTGACAGATATCAAAGAAGTCACGTCGTGCGGAAGGAAAAATGATAAACCAAACATCAGGTAAATACACTTCCATTACATTTATGACAAATTGTAGAGGACCCGCCACACCAAAGCACTCTCAACCTGAATGATTTATCATATCCCTCACAAAGCCAGGGAATCCGTTGATACTGCGTTACTTCGCATCAAAATAAGAAAAGGCCTTCAAAGGCTAGGTGGCGGGTCTTATTTATGGGCCCCTTTGTTGCCTAGCGAAATATAAATAGTTCTCGCTGAAATATCGAATGCTTTAGGGTGCCAGGAAATTAATGATGTGGTCAGTTTGGATTGGATTAGGGTGATGAAAGGGTGTAAGGCTTTGTAAAACAGCTAGGTTAATGGGTATTGTGAATCAGGGGTCTCAAGTGTTTGTGCATTGGTTGATAGGATGAGTGTAATGGGTATGGGTATGGCTGGGCTTTTGAAAAGGGAGCATACGTCAAGTGGGCAATCGGGAAAGAGCTTTTGCTCATTATTTGCGCTTTTGCATGTGGGCAGTTTTGACTAACGATCGCTTTGCAAATGCAATTAGTCTGAGACCAGATGTGTTTGGCTTCAATAATCTCTTCCTGATCGCTTAAATTTACAATTGTTTCATTTTATGTTTTTTAGCTAATTTAGGTACCAATCGGAGCTTTCCAAATAAGTTTTCCGTTTAAAGTGTGAGGTAAAATGGTATCAACGATTAATGAAATGAATTAATAAAGTTTTACGCTTAAAACATTTGTTTTCTGGGTGTACATCAGTGGCGGCGCGTCCATAGATGTCATTACATTACCTCGGGCTTGCCTCAGAAAACTTTTGATGCACCGCTCCTGGTGTACATATTCAAAAAAGTCTATAATATAAGTAAGGTATTGTGTCGGATTTTCTCTTTTATAGTTGGGAGACGAAAATGTAATAATGAAAGTGGTAAAATTTATATAATCTGATGAACCAGTTTTATCGAAAACAGTAATATAACAAATCTAAAAAACTACCTATTCATCTCTGTTTGGTCTGATAATACTAGCGTAAAAGGCTGTCCTTTTCTTCTCTTTTATTTTATGTTCCAGTGCAGTGCGACTAAGCCCATTTAATATTTGTCATATCTTTCGGCGTGTTTCAACATTTAATAAAAAAACAATGTATCTACAAAGTTATAGGTTAGTTAAAATTTTAATTTTGCATGAATATGGGCACTAATATTTGTATGCACTTACGACGTAAGGAATCAAATAAAACAGGGCCGTAGCGAGAAGCCGTAAAATTTTATTTGTATTACACCCTCGTTTGAATAAATTTTACTACGGGTCGTAAATATTACCTACTTGAGTTACACGGAACGTTAACAATGTCAGTGCATTCGGGCAATTGGTTTTTGTAAACATATAAAATAAAAGTTAAATCGTAAAAACTAATTAATATACATTTTGGCAATGATTACGAAACAAAATAAATCTTAAGTACGTATGTAACTACCATTACAATAAGATCAAAAGATAAGATCAGATATCTTTATTTCATTATAAAATACATTATAAATTTGGCATAAGTCAAACTAAAACATATTGATATAGTGAGAGTCAGTAAAAAATATCCAAATACGCTTATTGAAAATGTCAAAAATCAAATTATTACAAAAGATATATAAAATTATTTAAGGGATAACCCATACGCGGTCTTATCGCTAAAAAATTGTTCCAAACAACCTTTAAGTAGCTGAAGCTCATTATTCACTATATTTTTTTATATGTTTCAAATTACTTTTTTAAACGCCCAGATAATGAAAAAAAAAAAAACATTTTCTAATTTTTCAAGTTTAATTTTACATCTAGTCCAATTATCAAGTTAACCATAGTGTAAAAAAGAGTGCTCTGTGTCACATTTTTGCAGCGTTCGCCGATATCCCCACTGTCCCATAAGTAAGTCATAACCTCACATTACGTCACGGGTCACTGACCTGACCGCGAGATGTCCGAGATACGAGTAACGCCTCACGTGCATAATTCATCCTGCGTCTCCCATTTAGGTTGCGATAAAAATTCTTCCCATTTCAGCTTAAGCCGTTGCTTACAGGCTTTGAGGCCTATTCGGACTTCGAAAATTACATTTTAGTAGAGTAGGTATCTCGTGCGCACAAAATAAACGTAAAGCACTTTCATATCACAGTAGTAACAAATCCAGTAAACAATTTTTAGGCTCAAATAGGCTCCCGGAATCGGTAAATTAGTACCGATGGACATGGACACCCTGATATGTACCTACATTAGAGGCTCTTTTTCTTGGAGTTTTATAAAGAAAATAACTCTGGCATCTACACATCATGTACCTTGAAAATAAAATAAGTAAATTGTATTAAAACGACGACAATTAAAGTTATAACATTCTTCGTATACCCACAAGCCAAGCCATCAAATGTAGTATCGTCTTACTGCCATAAAGTTAATACGAGTATTTAATGATTCATTACACTGATCGCAGGAGTATGATTTTTCACGAGCAAAACGGAACTCGTGGAAAGAAGGAAAGATAATTGGTTTGGACGAAGAAAAATGGATCGACCTGAAATAATATAAAAATAAACCGTACACTGAAAGGAGAACAGATCCCGGAGATCAAAGTAATGGTATCAGATTGCAGAAACAATATCCATTGTCTAAGTCCACGGTAATCAATTTTAACAGGCACCAGACCGGCAGACGTGTACCACAATAAAAGTATCAGAACCCGTTCCGTTACTAGTACTTACGTATTTAAAAGCGTTAGAAAAAAGTTGTCAAAAGTATCTATAGAGGTACTTTTTTTAACGTGATGTTGTTAAATTTTGGTAAAAATACTTACTCTCAGCTAGTTGCTATGCCCAATATACTTAATTAGAGAAATCAAAGTCGTGTGACTCCGCTGGCTTGGACAATTGGACACATGGAAAGGATGGGAGAAGATCGAGCTGTGAGAAATAAGGGGCACACGGGTAGAAAACGTCCATCTGGACGCCCCAGATACCGCTGGAGCGACGAAGCCCT
This sequence comes from Pammene fasciana, assembly GCA_911728535.1. Lineage (NCBI taxonomy): Eukaryota > Metazoa > Arthropoda > Insecta > Lepidoptera > Tortricidae > Pammene > Pammene fasciana. The sequence continues at coordinate 14,130,181 of OU452287.1, forward strand.
AAAAGATCCGTCCGCCCTCGGAGTACCCGACTGGCGTGAAGTGGCACAGAATAGGGCAGAGTGGCGTTCTCTTGTGTTGCCAGGCTTGAGCCAGTGAAGTAAAGTAAGTATAAAATTCTCAACTTTGGTAATCTACTACCTTTATTTAAAAATATAAAATTCTTTATCTTTATCTATATACAAGAACGACGCGTACTTTCCTCATAAGATGACGCTATTTCTTATGATGACATTACCGTGCGTCCAGATTGCCTTTTATCGTTTGCGTAATCTATTGATACTATGTAGATTCACTACATCAAATAATAATATATAAACAGGTGAACTTTTGAGTCAAAGAGGTACATCATTGTCGGTATTGTTAATAGAGTTTATTTCTAAATTAATTATTAAGTCGCCTTTTTGACAACCGACAATGATTTGACTTGAAAACGTCACAGTTAGTCATATAACAGTTTCCCAAGAAATGAGAACCGTGGCTTACACGTACAATCAGTTACGGTGCTTGTTAACAGTGTTCATAAAAAACAGATTTAGTGTGTAGATTATGAGGAACTGAAAACTTTACTTCACAAATACAAAAAAACCGGCCAAGAGCATGTCGGACCATGCTCAGTGTAGGGTTCCGTAAACTGAGACCATTAATTCAAAAGGTTGTTTCTTACGGGAAATTTGGCGGCGCTTACGTCTTTTTTACTTACGTCCTTTCACTATGGGTTTTTGAATGATAACACAAAAGCGGCTCAACCGATTTATTTCAATATAGTTTTCATTGAAGGTACTCATTAGGCCTCAGTTTTATGATTTTTTTCAAAATTTTTGGACCCACGATTCAAAAGTTAGATGGGGGGGACGCCCTATTTTAAACTTTCGGAGCTATTATTTCCGAAAGTATTAATTTTATCCAAAAACTGTTTTTGAAGACCCTTTCTCTTCTTATGAAGAGAAGAATTCTTTTTAAAAGACCTATCCAACGATACCCCACACAACTTGGTTGAAACGAAAAAAAAATTCGCCCCCCACTTCACGTGTACGGGAGGTACCCTAACAAAATATATTTTTCGCGTTTTTATTCTACCGTTTTGTCGGCTTGGTTAATGCACATATTCAAACCAAATTTCAGCTTTCTAGTGCTAACGGTCACTGAGCTAGACCGCGGACGGACGGACGGACGGACGGATGGACGGACGGATGGACGGACGGACGGACGGACGGACATGGCGAAACTATAAGGGTTTCGTTTTTGCCATTTTGGCTACGGAACCCTAAAAAGGTTAACATCTGATTTAAATTTATCTCTTTTTTTACAGATCAAAAGGTTTATAAACAAATATTTATGCCAAAATATGTGTATTAGTGCCGTATTCTAATTTTAAAATACATAAACAATACATTAAAAACTTAACGTCGACACACAACCAATAATCAACCAATATTGAAGTTGTATTGGAGTTGTATCGGAATAATCCTCAAGCAAATTCTGATATTTCTGATTCAGTCGTTTAGGCGCTGTATTGCGTAGTTAATGCATTGGAGTTCTATTGAAGTTGGATTGTGTCAAAACGTATAATTTAAAGTTAGAATACGCCCGCGGCCGCTAGTATAATCTGAAGTAAATTGAAAGACAATTTCTAAGTTCGTTCAATTTTGTCAGCATATTCATTCAATTTTACACAAAGCGACTGATGAAAGAAACAACTATATTTTTTCGAATACAAATGCAACCGATCAATGTAAAATCTGGGCAATATTTTATAATTAAGTTTCTGAACGGAAACGTTTGGAATTGAAACACAAATTTGCAACAGTCCGTAGTTAATATTATTTCAGCAACTTTAATTATTTTTCCGTTTAAAAATTGTTTACTTGAACAGTTTCTATCATTAAAAAGTTTCAGAAATAAGCTTGAAGGAATTTAGTTGGATGTTGTCTACTTTTGCGTTAATTACCTATACTATACAAGGTGTTTTTTCAATAACTAGCAATATTGTGCGAGGCGGTTTGGTAGGCCATACGAAACAACTTACATAATTAGTCCAAGAAAACATTTACTTATGTTTAAAAAATAATATTTTCGCATTGGTATTCTTGGCTGAAGATAGAGAAGTGGAAAAATGTTTTCTTTTCATGTTCTTTCAAACAAAAAAAAAATATTTTTTAACTCAGTCCAGCCGTCTTTGAATTATCTGAGAACACGAACTTGAGGACCTCCTCCTACGAAATCTTGGAGTCGGTTGAGAAGACAGAAATGTAAGTAAATCGCTTTTAACATAAGAAAAGTATATTACCGTAAGTAATCAAGAAAAAAGGGCAGAATGTAAGCTTTTTGATATTTTTATATTATTTCCTCAAGCAAAAGATTAGTTTCCTTTGACGTTTACAACTTATTGTAAATGAAAACGTAATACTCTATACTGAATCGTCTTTGTAAGTGAACAAACAAATAAATGCCCTTACCAGGATTCGAACCAGGGACCTCCTGATTCATAGGCAGGGTCACTACCGAACCGACTAGGCTAGGAAGCTGTTTATGAGACGTATTATCACAGCCTATGTCCCTCCCGAATTTACTTATTTTTAGGGTTCCGTATCAAAATGGTAAAAAAGGAACCCTTAATTTATAAATCGATGTACCGATCCCGCTTAGTCATGGTTTTTGCACGCATGCATGTAATTTAATACCTTCACTTTTTGCAACAGAAAAGGTCCAATATAGAGGTGCATATAAACATACATAACTCAAAAGTAAGAACCTGCTGTTACTCAACAACAATAAGCTATAAATTAAAAATAAAATACAAATTCCTGCACTATATTGTGTTGTGAGTAAGAAGTTTGTTATTTCAAGATAAATACAAAATAGAGACTGTAATCCCCATACAAAGTCGCGTGCACTTAATAAAGTTGCAAGTATATCGGCATCCAAGTATAATAAAAGACGGTGCGTTGTTAGCTTTACGTCAAATGCCGTAGTTTTCGTAAATACTACTTACATCACTTTCAAGACAGAGAATATAAAAAAGGAAGTAGCAGTCGATTATTCTCTGCGAGAATCGAGAGCCTTTGCGAAGAATCTGACTCTACAACAATAATAAGGTAAATAACTTCTTTATAAGGACGTTAACATCACAGTTCTGTTGTTAACATTTAATTGTCTCTGGTACTTTATACATACATTACATATTACAACCGCATGTCAGGCCCCTGCAGGTCAAACTTCTACAAATAGGTACAACTTCGAGGGTACTCTCTTGGGACCGGAAACTTTAAGAAAATGGCGGCTGTTTTATGTTGTTTGAGTTTAACTGAATCTATATGTAGACTAGTAAAGACCCGTAATAGAAATAGATCCATAGTGTTTTTTTATTGAATAAGTACGAACTTATCGAAGAAATTTCGATCCGATACGCCTGCGAAAACGCACTGTATGCAATCTACAAGAAAATTTAGTGATTTTATTTAATTAAAATATAAGGCCTTGGGTTTTCTGACCACCCGTCGCCGGCGGCCGGCGACCGACGCCATACAAACATCCGATCGAATCCGATGTTTTGTATGGCGTCGGTCGCCGGCCGCCGGCCGCCGGCGACGGGTGGTCAGAAAACCCAAGGCCTAAGCCCTTAATTTCAACTAAATAAGTGTGCTAACTTTGCTGTGGAAGCGTAAGTACGTCGGCATTCGGCAGCAGCGGTGTTCCACTAAACATTTTTGTAGTATCATGGTAAAGATTAATGCTACAACAACTTCCTATCTCATAAAGTAGGACTCTAAACTACAGTTCACCCCGTGGCATAAATTATGCCACATTTTCTGGTCCTTCGAACCGGATATACCTGATTCCGCCTTGTTTCAGGTGATCACAGGGCAAGCGCTTTCTTTGGGCTGAAGCTGATTCTGGGGGTGCAGAAGACAAAGTCGCCTAAGTTCTTGTGACTATGCTACAGTATTATACCACTCAAATTTTGGGGTTACCGTATTCCGAAATCACGTACCTGATTAATTCACAGTTCTTGGCGAAAATATATTTTTTACGTATGTACCTGAAATCTAAATTAATTATTAATTATCTAACAGAAATACACTAACAACTACCTAATAATTACTTCAAATATGTAGGTAGGCAACTTTACGCAAATTACGCAAGCCTCAGACGTTCAGATTTTGGTTAGATATCCGAATACTAAAGAGCTTATTCTACCAATCCGGAAAATTCACAACATTAAAAAACTGTGCATACTAAGTACATGATTGACTACAAAAAGAAATAAAGTAGCCAATTTGTTAATTTACTACCTGAACTTGAAGGGCGTTAATTTGAGTTCACTCACATCACATCTATTCATAAAACCCAGTTAGACACAACATCATTGTTACATTAATTCCGACCAAAGTAATCAGAGTATTAAATAATAAAGACTGTACAACTGTATTACTGGACCGCGATTAGAATAGGATTAGAGTTGACAGATTTTCCATATGCTTACGTCAAAATTTGTATGGGTTGACAGCTAACTCAATCCCATTCTCATCGCGATTCAGTAATACATCATTACCAGCCTTCGTTCATCCTACTCCCACTGTTGGTCATAACTCCCTTCACGTAAGAGGGGTTAGGTTATAATCTTCATGCGGATTAGGCATCTGTCACTTTCTGATGAATGCAGTTAAAAAGTGATATGTCTATCTCACCTTTATGCTAACCTTGCTGTATGGGTTTGGGGTCACACTCACATACAAGTCTGACACTAGGTACTCTAAGTATGTACGTTAAATGCTCCTGATGGTATGATGCACAATTAAGCCGTATAACGCAAGTTGCAGAGACAATCCTTTCTATTTACTTATCTCTGGTCCAGCCAGTATAATAAAGGCTTCGACACACTCATCAACGTTAATTTCTTAACAGAAACAAGAGAACAACGACCGCAGCCGACGTGTTAATCACCCCAATAAACGCCCTCAGACCATAAACAATTTGGAACTGTTTGTTTACGCTCGCTTTACAGAACAGTCATGAAAGCATTCGACTGCATATTGCAACTGTAAAATACCCAACTAGCAAATGATGTCGTATTATCGTATAAAAGTCACCAGAACGTTTATACGGCTAAATTTTGTCGTATAAAGGTGCTATAGTATCCGCAGAATTAAGTGGCGACTGCGGTCATAAAACTTCTCTTTCACACTTGCACCGCCACGGCAAGAGAGAAGGAGACAGCGTTATGGACTCAGTCGCCACTTAATTCTGTGGATACTATAGTAACTATTATACGACATCATTTGCTATTTGGCTAAATACTATGCAAATTTAAGTCTTACATCAAAGTACAAAGATTGAAAATGGAGAGAACTTAATGTGCAACTGCTGTGACAGTACTGCTCTCGGGAATTTGAACTTTGAACTGATAACTTTAAAGTATAAAATAGCAGCTTGTCACATAGATTATGTAAAGGACTCAAAGCGTAGTCAGTGCGTAAAAGAGACGATAAATTTGGAATACATTTCACGCTCTGCTTCTTCTATTGTTTAGAGAAAGTTGGAGCAAATCCTTATTGTCTATGGATTTTCATACAGAATCTTAATCTGGGAAAGTTGTTTCGATAATTGTTTGTAATCTTTTACGAGTCGATATGGATCGATTACTGTCTGTATGTATGTAGTGTGTATTGATTATTTAAAACAGGATTGATTATTGTAGTACTTGACAATTGGTCCATTTGTCATCATGTCGGGATTGTATGTTGTGATCCTGGAGAAGTCGAGGGAACTCTTCAAATATTATAAGCACGCCTATATTTGAGTATTGTTGCTATTTAAAAAGTGGAGTAAACCAAGTCAAGTCGGTTCTTTTTTGGTTAAAAGTATATTGTATAATTTTAAACAAAAAAAGAACCGACTTCACTTAGGATCCGCTATTCCAAGAGGAAGTGGCCGAGTTGCTGTAAAAAATAGTGAAATCACTATAGGTGTGCCTATAATAGTTGAAGAGTTCCCTCGATTTCTCCAGGATCCCATCATCAGATCCCGACTTGGTGACAATGGGACCATCCAGGAGTTATACCTGTTCGATTAAAAAAAAAATTTTGAAAATCGGTTCACGATTCACGGAGATATGGAGTAACATACATACAAAAAAAAAAAAAAATCAGTCGAATTGAGAACCTCCTCCTTTTTTGAAGTCGGTTAAAAAGAAGAGCGTGTCAAGATCATTTTGAGCACTTCGCCCGCTTAGCCACTTCTGCTGCTGACTGTACGATAGAAATATTAATTAATAAATTAATAATGAACATTAATTAACAGCAATTCCAGATGAGTCGTAATTTTAAGTGAGTCTCACTGTACGAGTCCATACAATAAGCTGCTTATTTTAGAGTCAGGGCTGCTAGTACCTTGGTTAGTTTTATTGACAATTAATATTGGATAATTAATATTTAAACCTAATAGTTACCCACTGTTGTCGAAGCTCATTTTCAAACAAATTACAGATTTAAATATTTCGAAATCGTTATTCGCATTTAAATCTTACAAGAGTATTACTGCATAGTTTTGCAAGCATCTTCAGGGACTTTCAATTCAAATAAATTAACTAGTAGTCCGCCTCGAACTGAGAACTCGCAATTTACTTGTATGTATCTCTGCTATAACCCCAACAAATTTCATAAAGATCAAAAAAACGTTACACAAGTTATCGTCGAACAAAGTCTCAAAATCAAAAAGCCTTCGAAATGCCGAGACGTCCCCCCAGGTAGCAAACTGACGTCAGCGACGCATAAGCGACGTCAGTTATAGGTCATATTAAGGTCGGTCATTTATTCGCTGAAAACGTACGTTATAGTGACGTCAATTTAAGGTCAGGTTAAAAAGTGGACGTCGTACTGACGTCAATTGAGAGTCAGCATCTTGACGTACCATATACACTGCAAAGTGGACGTCTTAATGACGTCAATTTAAGGTCAAAATCTGGACGTACCATGTTGGTCGCAACGTGGACGTCTTAATAACGTCAATTTAAGGTCAAAATCTGGACGTGCCATGTTGGTCGCAACGTGGACGTCTTAATAACGTCAATTTAAGGTCAGCATCTGGACGTACCGTATTCGTCGCAAAGTGGACGTCTTAATAACGTCCATTTAAGGTCAGCATCTGGACGTACCGTATTCGTCGCAAAGTATACGTCTTAATAACGTCAATTTAAGGTCAGCATCTGGACGTACCGTATTCGTCGCAAAGTGGACGTCTTAATAACGTCCATTTAAGGTCAGCATCTGGACGTACCGTATTCGTCGCAAAGTGGACGTCTTAATAACGTCAATTTAAGGTCATCATCTGGACGTACCATGTTGGTCGCAACGTGGACGTCTTAATAACGTCAATTTAAGGTCAGAATCTGGACGTACCATGTACGTCGCAAAGTGGACGTCTTAATAACGTCAATTTAAGATCAGCATCTGGACGTACCGTATTCGTCGCAAAGTATACGTCTTAATAACGTCAATTTAAGGTCAGCATCTGGACGTACCGTATTCGTCGCAAAGTGGACGTCTTAATAACGTCCATTTAAGGTCAGCATCTGGACGTACCGTATTCGTCGCAAAGTGGACGTCTTAATAACGTCAATTTAAGGTCATCATCTGGACGTACCATGTTGGTCGCAACGTGGACGTCTTAATAACGTCAATTTAAGGTCAGAATCTGGACGTACCATGTACGTCGCAAAGTGGACGTCTTAATAACGTCAATTTAAGATCAGCATCTGGACGTACCGTATTCGTCGCAAAGTATACGTCTTAATAACGTCAATTTAAGGTCAGCATCTGGACGTACCGTATTCGTCGCAAAGTGGACGTCTTAATAACGTCCATTTAAGGTCAGCATCTGGACGTACCGTATTCGTCGCAAAGTGGACGTCTTAATAACGTCAATTTAAGGTCATCATCTGGACGTACCGTGTTTGCCTCAAAGTGGCCGTCTTATTAACGTCAATTTAAGGTCAGCATCTGGACGTACCGTGTTTGCCGCAAAGCGGACGTCGTATTAACGTCAATTTAAGGTCAGCTTCTGGACGTACCGTGTTTACCGCAAAGTGGACGTCTTAATAACGTCAATTGAGGGTCAGCTTCTGGACGTGCCACATTCACCGCAAAATGGACGTCTTAATAACGTCCATTTAAGGTCAGCACCAGGACGTACCGTATTCGTCGCAAAGTGGACGTCTTAATAACGTCAATTGAGGGTCAGCTTCTGGAAGTGCCACATTCACCGCAAAATGGACGTCTTAATAACGTCAATTGAAGGTCAGCTTCTGGACGTGCAACATTCACCGCGAAATGGACGTCTTAATAACGTCAATTTAAGGTCAGCATCTGAACGTACCGTGTTCCGTTGCGTGTTGTGTGTTCTCAAAAATGATTTTCCGAAAATATGGCTGGTTAAAACTTGTAACCGGCCCGTCTTATACCGTAATAAATAAAACTATCAGAGAAACTGCTGTGCGAGTCGTTCTTACATAGGGCTGCTGTTAGGTAGCACGAGTGTCCGAGTAATATTTTAAGAAAATAATAATAATGTTCAATTCACTCCATTCCACGGCGCTAACCTTGGTGCGACATGGCGAGCGAGGGGAACGGAGACGCGAGGGGGCGCCTCTAGCGGGGCTCGCCCGCGCCGGCCGGCCAGTACAAACCAGTCAGCGCGGCGCATGGCAACTAGAAGGATCGTTACGTAATTTGCGCGCCAAAAATCGTACCTATCCCGTGTCCGCGACCAGTTCTAGACTTTTTAACTTGTTTTATTCTTCTATTGTGTGTATATGTGTTTTTTGCTCCATTTTTCTATGACCAATATAAAGTAGGACATTAGCTTTTTCTTCTCAACAACCCCGCCCTTTCACTTACAAAATTGGTCCTTACGAATTCGGATAAGTGAAATAGCTATGAGTGATCACAGTATAAAACGGACAACACGCAGCAAAACTAAAGCGATGCTAGAGAAACCTCCAGATTCAGGACTGGGGACTCCGTCGGGTGCCGACGTACCACAGCACGAGGCATCATCTTTGAAGTCAGAGTGCGTCCCCTCGGTGGGTGGTCAGAAGGGCCACGGAGATGAAGTACCACCGTCGGGGCTGATGACGCCGGAAACAGAGGTTTCGGTTCGGCCGAAGAGCCAGGCCAGCGTGGCCAGCTACACGTCGAAAGATTCAAAAGTTAGCCAGGCCTCCCTCAAAGCACGGCGCTTACGCGCTGAATATGAAGCGGATCTTGAGGTGGTCAAGATACATGAGAAGCTAATTAAAAAGAAGCTAGCCCTGGATATGGCCAACCTTCAAGTACAAGAGGAAGAGGAGAAGGAGGAGGCGGTGCCCAGTGTCAGGAGAGGAGAGGTGCCAGTGCCAGCGCCCAGTGTCGCGAGCGGAGAGGTATCAGCGCGCGTGAAGCGCTGGCTCGACGACACGCCCGCCAACTTCACGCCGTCCTATGCCGTTCCACGTGCACCATCGCCGCAGCATGAACCCGCCGCCCTGTTGCTACACTCCCGAGAACCCGCACCATCGCGGCCGCGCACGTTGTCACCCCAGCCGCTGCCACCACTACCGAAGAGCCAGACTCTATCGGATATTGATCGGCTAGCGGAGGCCATCAGCAAGCTGGGACAAAAAAGACACGTGCCGCGGCAAGTCCATGAAATACCTACGTACCACGGTAACGCATCGGATTGGCTCAGTTTTGAAAAGGCCTATCGCAGTACGAGCGAAATACACGCCTTTAAGCCATTCGAAAATATGGCGCGCCTCCGAGTGGCGCTCGTCGGCGAGGCAAAGGCCGCTGTACGAGATTTGTTCAGAACGGCCCGATCCAGAAGAAGTGATGAAGGCGCTAGAAGACGAATTCGGGCTTTTGCTACTGACTGAACTTAAATCTAGCACGTTGTTAGTTCACTCAATAGCCAGGACGGTTCTATTTTTGAACAGACTACTCACCCGTCCAAGCTACGTGAGCATGATGCCGTGCTTACGATATCAGCCGCGTGTGTTCTGGGCGTTGTTATTAAAATGTATATAATACCCGCCTTAATAAAAGTGAAATTCGCCAACTTCTACGGCTGATATCGTGAACACGGCAGCATAATGCAGCCCCTGTAGGTCTTAACGTGTACGTTTTAGTAGGTCACAATGAATCCTGTGTGTGATGTTACAAGTCAGTGTCTGCCTTAATATGTATGTTGAGGTTGTATATAGTTTTTATAATGGTTTTTATATGTTTTATTGTCTTATGTTTTTTATAATGTTTTATTTTTGTATTTGAAGGCATGTATGACGACAATACATTGTTTGTTTTTAGTACATTACTTTTACTCACTGACAACTGCTGGTTTATCTTTTCTCCGTTAAATCGAACCCCATATTTTAGCTATCGAAGCCTTAATAATGTACGTCCCAGTAACGTCCCTTTGAATTCAGTATATGACGTCACTCCGACGTCAGTGGCTGCTCTAATATGTACGGCCCAGTAACGTCCCTATGAATTCAGTATATGACGTCACTCCGACGTCAGTGGCTGCCCTAATATGTACGGCCCAGTAACGTCCCTATGAATTCAGTATATGACGTCACTCCGACGTCAGTGGCTGCCCTAATATGTACGGTCCAGTAACGTCCCTATGAATTCAGTATATGACGTCACTCCGACGTCAGTGGCTGCCCTAATATGTACGGCCCAGTAACGTCCCTATGAATTCAGTATATGACGTCTCTCTAACGTCTGTAAACTGACGTCTTGAGGCTGTGACAAATTGACGTCATCTGCTGGGACCCCCCGACGTCAAGAAATGACGTCTCTTACGTCGAGCAGTACCGTAAACGGACGTCATAATGACGTATAAATGCTACCTGGGATGACGTCACTCCGACGTCAGTGGCTGCCCTAATATGTACGGTCCAGTAACGTCCCTATGAATTCAGTATATGACGTCACTCCGACGTCAGTGGCTGCCCTAATATGTACGGCCCAGTATGACGTCTCTCTAACGTCTGTAAACTGACGTCTTGAGGCTGTGACAAATTGACGTCATCTGCTGGGACCCCCCGACGTCAAGAAATGACGTCTCTTACGTCGAGCAGTACCGTAAACGGACGTCATAATGACGTATAAATGCTACCTGGGCCAGACGTAGCCAGAAGTTGTTTGTAAGACCTCGCTCCGATCCTTAGATAATTAATGATTTACCCCGAAGAATGCGAATTCATGGCAAAAAGGTAGAATGCAAAGTAATTGACTATAAAACGTAGATTGGCGTATTTAAGATAAAAAATCTCTGTACTCCGGAAACCAAAAAACTAAAAGTTCGACACGCATAATAGAGACATGTCATGTTTTTTTTATAAAGCAGTGGCAACCCTAGCTAAACTGTTAATTGCATAAATTTATGAGCACTGTGGGTGGGTTAGACAATGATTGGGCTAAAAATAAAGTAATTTAAATTTAGATGTCAACCCTTATATGGTTATGAATTGCAATTTATGGACAAATATGCAAATCGGATGTACGCATCGGTGTCTAAAAGAGGCATTTATTTTTTGTGGTGGGATAAAACTAGTCATAAATTAAATAATATCGCTACTATGGGTTTTCAATTGTTTTGAGTTAAACAATGGGAAGTTAGCTGTTTAGGTAAAATTACACAATCTACAAAACTATAATAGGTACGAGTAAGTACCATAAATACCTCCATGTTCAATTGTTCAACTAAGGAACAATTTATAAATACATATTAATATTAGATATGTGATATTAATAGTTATCGTAAGCCACAAGCGTAACTTTTCCGAAAATCTACTATGACACATATTATACATGTCAATAAGTTTCATATTTCTAGCAATAGAATATATATGTTTAACTCAGTGGCAATGTCTATAAAAGTCCATTATATGGCCCATTCACGTATTTACATTGCGGGTCGTAACACTTTAATAGAAATGATTAATCTTCAATGAACTTTATGATACTGTGATAACGTTTCATTTCAATTGAATCGCATTTCTGACCACGATTCATAAAGTACTTAACTTGAACATTGCCAAGATTAAAAAGCACCGCTTCCGTAGAACGTCAATCGCGTCATTAATAAGGACTAAGTAAATACCGCCATTTCGATGCCAAGCTAGGGTTGCCAGTCTTTACGTTTGACTTCAATTAATACCTACAGTCGGTGAGCTCTAAAAAGAACCTTCGAGTTTCAGGAAGAGACGTCGGGTATCAATCAACAGTAACACATGAAAAAGCAGAACAGCAATATTACCTTCGTGTGTCATCGCCGATTCCCGAAGGTTCTTTTTAAAGCTCACGGACTGTACTAGTATTTTGAGAAACAAGAAAGAAAAATGGTCTAAAATTATGACACAATGGAGATCGGTGCATAAAGAGGAGAAGGTAGCCCTTGTCGCAGATGGGAAGACGACTTCAATACAATTACTGGAAATATGTGGAGAAGAACAGCAACCGATAGAGAAGAATGAAGAATTTTAGGGGAGGCCTATGCCAAGAGGCATCCGACCACGCCATCCAGTATCAAATAATTTAAGTAAACTCAAATATAACTAGGAAGAGAGTTTGAAATAAAGGCTATTTTATTTAGTATTTCGCCGCAGGCCTCTAATTCGTTAGCCTCTATGCAAATTCTTCTCAAATTCTACCTAAAAATGTAGATATATATGGGCTAAATTATGCACAATACTATACAGAATATTTTTAATAAACATTAGAAACAACAACGACCTAACTTTATTCGGTAGACATTCTGACGACAAATTGCAAAAAAAACTTCGAAGAGCGATTTGTGGAGCGTCTTTATTTCTTCTGGTATATTTACGCCTCTAAGACCGCCTGTTGTTACCATTATTATCTTTATGAATCTGGTTATGTAATAATTTTTCATTGTGTTGTGCAATAAAGAATATTAATCTAATCTAATTCTAAGTCCCGGTATTTTACAATTCTGTAAATATTTTGTTCTTCGATGTGGCAACCCTATGCGGCCCGCAGGACAAATTGCTCGGAATAGTTGACTCGAGCAACTCATTGTGCTTATCGATTTACTGTCAAATGAAAAAAATATAAAGGAAGCAATTTTTCAAGAAAATGAGCTCGGTACGCTCTCATAATCCTTGACATGACAATTTTTCTTTGAACAACTAACATAATTTGTTGCGTCAAGAAGCAAACCGCATTTGCCTTAGAAATTAGATTAGCAATTTTTGCAGTAGTTTTAAATTAACAGATTGATTGATAACGTTTTGGTTATTGTAAAGAAAACAAAAAAAGTGTCGAGATCATTTTGAGCATATCACCCGTGTAGCTACTTTTGCCGAACACACATGCCAAAAGGCACTTCTTTAAAGTACTAAAGCTCCGTTAAATTACTGTAATCCAAAAATAACTGTACCAACTTACTCAAGTGCACGGTAAACGTTATCACAATGAGCACAGCAATAAAAAAACGAAATATGAACCAAAAAGGGACTCTCAAGTCGTCATAAAGTGGCACAGACAAACAAAAAATCAGAAGCACTTGACCGCCTTGCTTGGCGAGCACGGGCCCATAAAAAACAAAGCACTTTGGACTAAAGCCAGCTCCCGTTCAGCCCCATCCAGTAGTATTTAAACTTAATATTGAAGCCCTTTTAAAGCGAAGAAAATTTCAAAAGCCCTCAGAAGGATACTCGAGAAAATGCGGATTTCAGTAAATAATCCATCAGATAAATGAATTTACGGTGATCTTGAACTTTTCCTGGCTTTGTTATTGATTATGTAATGAATCAAGTCTATTTTCGTTCTTGGGTTAAAGTATCAAAGAGATTTCAATCTCAGAACTGAAATGTGTTTTCGCTATACTGTCAAAGAAAGGTTCGTTGAAATAATAAAGGTATATTTCACGACACGCAAACCGAGAATGGTCGCAAATCATCCGACCGAAGAACCATAAAGAAATGAACAGTATGTCATCCCAGTTATGTGATTCCGCATTGCGCTCCGATTGCTCGATCCGAGAGAGGGTCTCTGAACGACCCTTTGTGTTACGGCATTCTTTTGATTTCGAATTTTTGCTATGTATTTAAGTATTTATTTATCCATCTTTAATTATTACATATATCGTCGTCATGTACCCATAACACAAGCCTTATTGAGCTTACTGTGGTACTAGGTCGATTTGTGTAAAATTGTCCCATGATAATATTTATTTATATAAGTATTGCCGTGGGGTGCCCGGCCTTAGAATTATCTCCCACCATAATCGTCCCGTGGTTGCAGTAGGAGTCTGCTAAGGGAATATACCGGGAGATGGGCAGGAGCATCTTCCGAAAGCCTAAACAACAATAAAAAAAAGAAAAAACTGTGCGCGCCGACCCGCCTGCCAAACGTGGCGCGTATGGCAAACCCCCCTTTAAAGGGGAGGCCTATGTTCAGCAGTGGACGTCTTATGACTGAGATGATGATAATGATATAAGTATTTATTTATTGCTGCAATTTTTAGTGGCTACATAATGTGTATACTTGACAGCATACGGTTTATAACTATAATTACATATTAGGTATAATATTTTTGCGGTTCAGCTTGCGTATAATGTGTAGGTATCTTTAGTTGCTACCCGGCCACATACGATATATTTCGGAGGGCTTGCAAATGGTGCTCTTACTCTTAGTGCTTGGGGATAGAGTGGAGACCTAAGCTCCCCGAAACATGTCGCGCGTAGTGACTAAACACAAGTGAATCAGCCACATGCAATTTTATTATAATAGGGTTTCCAAAGTTCCAATTTTTAAACTATTCAAATATCTAAATGACTCATATCATTAAAGTAAAAATTTCTTATTACGAATTCCTTTTTTGGCCCACTAAAACCAACTTAAGGCAAGTTTAAATTCCACCGTCATTCTCCACACTCAACATAAAATTTATGAAACCACTTCATTCTCGGGCTTTCATGGCCTCACAAAAGATTAATTCTAAAGGTTGCGGGATGAACGAAGAATTTCATAGAGATTTTTAATTTTATTTAGCTGAGGCATTGCCAGCGGGACGGGTCCCGAGATACCTGGGCTAAAAATAAATGCCGGGATAAAGAGTTCTTTTCGCAGCTAAGTGTAACTTAGCTTTATTGTTTTAGTTTTTGAGAACAATCAGTTCTTTATGTTCATTTTCTCAGCGACGAACACGAGTCGAACGAAACCTGAGCGTAGCTTGACCGTGTTACAGAGTTAATTCTGCATTTAAGTGCTTCAGTGAAGGGACTACCGTTGCCATCAGATGTATTGAAGCGGCGAATGTGCTCACAAATATCTGAAAACGCCTCTTTTGTGAAGACGTTAGAGTCGATATTCGGACATTTGTGAGCACCTTAAGCGCTCCGATATATTTGAAAGCGCTTGGACTACAGTCGAGTCTTTCATTAATGAGATTCGCAGGCTACAATTACAAACGGTCAAGAACAAGATCTCGGATGCACTTGAAATCTGATAGCATAGGTAATCCATCTTGTAGATAACGGGTATTATGTAAATGGGTGGGACTACGGCAGCTCTCAGATACACTTGAATTGATTAAACTTCGATTGGAATCAAAAGGATTAATTAAAGTTGCGTAATTTAATTGACTTTCGGGGATAGAGGCCAAGTTAGTCATGTGATGAATTGAAGATACACGTTTAAAGCCATAGTAAGGGCTAAGTGGACCAGTACAGTGGGCCAAGAAAGTGGTCTACCAGTTTTGACAAAAGTTTCTGCGAGATCTAAAGATCGCTAAGGTTGACTTTTCTAACGGAGTTTAAAACATGCACGACCTTGTTGTCTCATGACGTTCAAACGAACCTCAACCGTAGGGTGGTGGACCACATTTTTGGCCGACTGTACCTATAAAGTCAAAATATAATTACGAGTATATTTTTTCACGCTTCGTTCTTGTCAGATGCATCTGTGAACAATTAGTTTAACTTGACTGTCAGAAATATAACTTTTTTAAATAATAATAAAAAGATATGTTTTTTTAAATAAATAGATACTTCTTAACACCTCATCAATTCATAAACCATTTTAAAGGCACTGCCCCATTACGCATTTACCTATTCAAAGCGAGACGTTTAAATATGCTTTTCCCAAAATCAAATTACCATCAAGACAACGGGACAAAGGGATCCATCAAATAGATGCACATAATTTATGGAAGGCATTATAAACGTGGTGGTCATACTAAAAGAAAACAAAAAGACGCATTAGGGAGCCGAAAATCGACTTTCCTGCATCGGAGGGACGATTACGTCCCAAGGGAGAAGAGCTACGCTTTTGAAGTTAAGACTGAATTAGTTTGACTATTCACCGATGGGTAAGAATTAAATTAGTAAATAGTGTTTTGTAAACAAAATGGCAAGTAAAATAAATAGTTACGCTTGCGTATATTTTTTATTGATATCAAATATTGAGTTTAAACTTTCGTGAGACATATAAACACTATTATCACTGCACGCGGCTGTACTCACTTGTGTTTAGTCACTACGCGCGATATGTTTCGGAGAGCTTAGGTTTCCATCTTCAAGCACTAAGAGTGCTAGGCGAACCGACTAAACACAAGTGAGTGATAATAGTGATATCACCCGCATGGAGTGATAATATTAGTGATATCAAATATGTGTGCAAAGTATTTGACAATATGCATATACATAAGAAACAATGGA
This sequence comes from Pammene fasciana, assembly GCA_911728535.1. Classification (NCBI taxonomy): domain Eukaryota; kingdom Metazoa; phylum Arthropoda; class Insecta; order Lepidoptera; family Tortricidae; genus Pammene; species Pammene fasciana. Next base: position 14,146,908 of record OU452287.1, read on the forward strand.
GGTCCAAATGGGAGGCCTATGTTCAGCAGTGGACGTCTTATGGCTGAGATAATGATGATGATAAGAAACAATGTAAGAAACAACGGCATAAGCTTTGCACAGATTAGAAATGTTAGAGCCAAAGTTGACACCATTCGTGCTGACTGGTGGGAGACTGCTTAAGACCGGGATGTAGGGCATGCAATACCGGTATTATTTGTATGGGCAATCCCGGAATTCCAGTATTAGTCCATACAAGCAATACCGGTATTGCATGCCCTACCGGGATGCGTAGAATAAGGAGGATTCCCCTGCCCAGGAGTAAGACACTCTTGACTCTTAAATTAAATAAGTAATATAAATAATGTCATTAATCAAAAACGCCACGTGCTTTCATCAGTTTTTTAATACTAAATAAATAAATAAAAATTACGTGTCTGTCAAAAGGTAATCCTTTCTGTGTTTTGGCGTAAGTACAAAGCTTAAAAATCGAATAGCATTTGAATTGACAACAAATCGGCCCTTAGTGGGATTATAACAATTTGGAAAACTACCAAAAATATTTTTCGTTGTTTCCTTCATATCAACGTTTGGCGATAGAAAACTACTTAGACAAGCCCCTCGCGTCCCCACATCTTATAGGGGCCCAACAATGCACGCTCCTTAGACGCCCTCTACATCACGCGCCTTTGTTGCGTTCCTATTGTTCTTCTCTGTTCTTTTTTAAACAATTTAGCGGGAACCCGTGGTGATTGGACGTGAAATAGACCATTCGAGAACAATTTAAATTTCAAATCAAACATGATATGCAGCACATTTATGTTATGTAAATAGTACCATGTAAATATGTTTGTTTAATATTTATGTGATGCCCTGTAAGATAAATCCCTTTGAGCGTATTTATCTGGGGTTCTGGTCTGAATTTACAATCTTGATCGCGTTGAACAGTTGATCTAAAGTCTTGGTTATTCCAGTTAGGTTCTCAGTTTGAATTACGAATGATATTTACGACTCATTGAGGTGATGCAAATGTAGCAAAACTGTGGATAACTGAGCGCTTCAGTGGAATACTGAGTTGCAATATTGAGTTAAATATTTACTTGTAACGTTTCGAGGAACAGGCTTCGATATTATACAGCTCAGTTTAATTTGTGTCATATTCTGTACTGTTTCTAATGTAGGTATGAAAAGATAAAAATATCACAGTTCATGCGACATAACAGAAGTGATAAGATGAAGTTTCTAAAATACATGTGCTATTTTTACTAATGCAATATTTTAAATAAACACCTAATGGAAAGCGACATACATTAAAAATGTGATTTTAAAATAGAATACGACTTTGTGTTTACGTAGATCCATCACAATTCACACTCTGTACGGTAATGGCTCCTCTGCATGATGGGCCATCATAGGGACGCAGCTATGCGTTAGAGGGAGCTAACGATATTGCGATCTCGTTCCGTTGTATAGCTGCGTCCCTATGATGGCCCATCACGTAGAGCCAGCCTAAGAGAGGTATCGTTGTTTACCCATGGTTTACCTAATATACGGGAGCTCATAAATATCATATATCGTTTTCTAGTAAAAGGTACATCATTGTCCGTCGCTAATAAGGCATAAGTACTGCCATAGAAATTCATTTAGAAATAAACTATTAACAGCTCACATTCCCACAATGATTCCCACCTTTTACCTTTTATGGTTGAAAACGCAACATACGACTCTTAGGCATTGTCCTGATGAAACGCGAATGCGCGATCATCGCCAGTTCGCGCGAACTTTACTCCTACGAACGCACAGGTGTCCTTACTGACAATCGCACAATCGCGCGATTCGTTTGGCAAACCCCCCCCCCCCCCCTCATTAAGGGGAGGCCTATGTTCAGCGGTGGACGTCTTATGGCTGGGAATATGATGATGATGATGAATACGTTCGGTAATCTTATAAAATCTTACAATGTGGTTGAAATGATAGAAACCAGAGACAATGACAGCCCTGTGCGAAAGTGTACCGTGAACATGACGAGGAAAGTGAATTTGATTATGATTGTATTCATTTAACTTCATTTCTCAAACGTAAAAAGACGATGATATTTCAAAATCTAAAGGTGGTAAGTATTAAAAAGCTTTTAGAAAGCCAAGCTTAGCTACCTTCAGACTAGTACTTTATTGCTTTTTAAAATATTGACGGAAGAGAATGGAAAAAGTTAGCATGGAGTACTCTGGTTTATTACAGATAAAAGTACCCCAACCCATGCTAAACTAGGTACAGTCGCTATTAAATATATCGGAGCGGCCAGGGTACTTAAAAATTTTTGAAATTTCATTTTATCGCCTTGACAATAGAGGCGTTGTTTAGATATTTGTGGCCACCTTGGCCGCTCCGATATATGTGATGGCGACTGTACTCCCGAGTCCGTTAGAAATTGTATGCTAATAAGAAACTTGTAAGATAATATTAGCAACAGATAGGTATTACCTCGAAATTAACATTCTGATTGTGTCAGAATCAGAATCTTTATATTTTGTGAACACCAACTTTACTTGTCAACACCAAGGTAATGATTATATTGATCTAAAACGCACCTATATATTTACATATTAGTGTCCTGCGCAAACACATATGTGACCTTTTCAAGTCAAAAGTACATGGTTGTCGGTTGTTAATCGAGTTCATTTCTAAATGATTCTTAAGACAGCCGACAATAATGTACATTTGACTTGACGTCGCATATGTACCTACATTATACAATACAGCAAGAGAGGCATTTAAACTATAAAACCTATCCTTTTTTAATACCTAAATGTCCTGAATAACTAACTATGCCTCTATTATCGACGGCGACAAACGAATGAAACCAAATAAATATGCATCGAACAGGCGAACACGTTACTATCAACAAATACAATGCAATAAACTTCTAGAATGCTTTTTTGTTGCAGTTAACAGCCATGCTATTGTCAAACATATCCCATTTTATTGTGATCGGAATACATTTCACTGCAATTGGTTTTGTGCAGTGTGTTTTAGTGAACACAGATAAAAGGCGGTTTCTGTTCTGTTATCGCATTTCGATAGGTTTACGCAGTTAAATAACTCATTGAAAAAGAGAAAACATGATTAAATACTTGTATTTTTGCAAACCTGTTGTTTAAACGGATCTGTGGATTGTTGTATTGAATCTGTGAGTATTTTTATTTACATAGGACCCCAAAGTTTTTTTTATCGTCTTTTCAAATAAAGTTGGACTAAGTTTTTCTTTTCTGCGCTGATTTATAAATACAGGGTGTTTTTACCGGCCATATTGTGCGAGGTGATTTCGGTAAACAACTTTTACGATGGAGCCAACTCCGAAATCTCAAAAAAAAAATGGTTTTTTCATACATATTAGCAGATCAGACGTCGAAGTTTTGTATGGGACAGCCAAAAAAAAATTTGGGTTTTCGGGGTTGGTCCCATAGAGAAAGTTGCTCAGTATGTCTTACCTAATCACCTTCCACAATATGGCTAGTTATTGAAAAAACACATGTATTTCATCCTAGGCTGACTCGTTCCAGAGGGCCTACCGCGAAAATCAACAAAACGATGGTCCCATCTCTATCGCTCTTGCTTATACGAAAGAGAGTGATGCAAATAAACGATTCGATGAACGAAGTGCTTCGCGGTTATAGGCCAGAATACCGGCTACATCTAATTCTACCAAACACATTCAGTTATTAAGTATAATTTTCTGTAAGCATTTCATTTGGTAACACGGTACTGAGTTACTAGATAAATAATTGTTAGTTAAAACTGACTGGTGTTTAAATAACAGACTCAAATAGAGGAATGCGGCCGTGATGTGCCAGTAATTGTGCCTATTAAGCTATGTCTCCGTTAATTTAGTCCTAAGCTCTGACTAAAACCTATTTAGAATGAGTAACATGTCAGCCGTTTTCATGTGATTGGTCACTTTTATACTGTACCGTGGACGTTCACGGCAAGTTTAAACCTACGAATGGGCTATATAGACTTTAGACAAATTATCAGTTACGATATTAGTATTTTCATATCTTAGTATACATTTACTGGAAAAAAACGTCACAGACAAAGTAATATTAAATTTAAATTCAACAACTGATAATTTTATTGGACCTAAAAAATATTAGCAGAACTTTCTTTAATGCTTATAAATAAATGAATTTTCCAGTAGGTATATAAGGACAGACACAACATAGTGATCAAACTTATAAAAACCCTCTTTTTGAGTTGATAAGGAATAGGAAATAGAATTCTGCTAACATTCAAAGTAATAATTTCATATGCAATAGACCCTAAAAACTACACGTTTACATAGTAAAACCTGAAAAAATAAAACGGTTAAATCATTTTACCAGTACAACGCAACGGTTGTAATTCGAGTCTTCGAGAGTCTCGGGAGGGTGCGATGTTTATGTTTAAACACTGAGAAATCCCGATCTTAAGTCATCAACGTAAGCAGGAACGGGTTAAGTGCTCGGGGAACAGCTACTGAATAAGATATTATACCTTCACTTTGTCATGGAAGTCCGAGTTCTACAAGTTGCTGATGATGTTAGAACATAATTACCTGTAACAAGAAAAAAGAATTATAAGTTTAACATGTAATTAATACTTATCGATTTGGTAGTGATATTAACAAGAAAAAAAATGCATTGTCTTAATAATGTACATCCACCTTCTCTCTTATTTTATTGTATTCGGGGCCCACACGGATACACTTCGACCCAAAGGGATCTTTTGTGTAATTGCCCCCTAGTGCACCTACTCGAGACCTTTTTCAACCATCTCCATGTATTGGATAATGGTGCTCAAGGGTAATGCTTTGAATTCCTCTGGATCTGGGTAACCAATACCAAAGTCCTTCATTCTCTGTCTGGTTAGAGCGTGACATTCACACATCAAGTGTTCCATTGTCTCTTCCTCTTCGCCACACATCCTACAATCAGTACATCCACACTTTCTATACAATTATTATGGTTTCACGCAGCTTAGACGCAAGCACAAATTTGGATAATGACATATTTGGATCCGGAGATAACAAAAATAGAACCAAATTAGACGTAAACTATATTTTGTAGAATTAAATTGTATAAGTTATGCATTATTCAATTATTGAGTTAAAAATAAAACGCAACTAGCGATTTTCAGCAAGTAGGCATCAGAAGTCTTTGTCTTTACAAATACAGTCGGCTGCAATTTCCTGCACATCCCCCAAAACCTATATCCAAGAAGGTCAGACGTCTCAGCTGACTCGACAGAACCCTTAACGAGCCTGAAAGCGTCTGTTAGCACCTTTACCGGACCTCGTTATGGAAGCAAACACAGCTGGGCCTAAAGCGTGGGTGAAAATGAATATTCCTCTTCCTTAATTGTTGTCCCCTTTATTTATTCAGAGTAACGCGATACAGCATGACACCAACACGACACAACAAACGTTAACAGTGTTTTAACTTCAGTCAAAATTCCTTTCGTATCTATTTGCACAAATGGGATTTAACATCGTATATTATTTTGAAATTACCATCAACGTTTCGAGGACGATCTTGTCCCCGTGGTCCTGACTTTTTTTTCCAAATTCTCTTCATCGTCTTGTTTCTGACTTTTCTGTTTTCTCTGGCACGATTCGATTATAGTATTTAACCAAACGAATAAAGTATAAGGTAGCCTATCCATTAGCATACAGTTGTATTTTTTTTGTGTTAATTAATTTGACTGTGACCACAACTTCATACAAAAAGCAAGGCTCCGTCAAAATTTAAGGGGATAAAAAAAACCACGAATACAATTTAAGTCGCTTATAGTATTTTAACGCATATTGTTTTTTCTTTTAAATCGTACATTTATCTTTGATGTATCAAATTTGCTAAGGTATCTTTGATGATCATGTAAAATCGAGTCAAATGATATACATAATTAAACATACTTATCACACGGATAAGAAGTTTAAATTGAATACAATCTTTGTCCCTACATACCCTACTTAATATCTGCCTATGAATTCATACCTACGCTAATTAGAAGTAAAACTACTGCTATTCATATTTACACCGTGACGCCGGATGCATTACTCGTTAAAGTCAATAAACGGTGCCCAAAACTAAGACACTTAATAACAGTTGAGTCACTAATGTGTGAAGAAGTCATGAGACCATTGTTTCGTTATTAGTTTTAATAGTAGCATAGAGTTCATCTCGTTTTATTTGTCCTAAATATATGACGTAATACAATGATATGCCAGTTATACAAGATGAGAGCTCATTTTTAATTGTTGTTATTACTATGGTATACTTCAGATTAATTGGAAACGTTATTCATGTTATAAACACATGTTGATACCGTTTATCCATACTTGTCATGCATTTGTTTTTATTAAAAAAGGGATCTAGAAAATGTTACAGTTTTAAGACTATTAATTAAGGTGATGATTAGTTTTGTATTGCTTCACTGAAGTTAGATCAAAAGTGTGTATTAATAAAGAAACTAAGTACTATAAACCTAGGCCTGACCTAGGCCTCCGGTGCCCAAGGCTAGGAACGAACCAGCGTCTTCTGCATTCTCGGCAGACGCCTTAACCATACACATCTATATGCGTTTATAATTTATATTATAGTAGTGTGACTACTTAAAATAAACAAATCAAAAATATTTATTAAAAATTCTTCAGTTAAACTAAGTACTACTGTTTACTCACGAACTTTATTAATTTTATAATGAATTTAAAGTGAAACTAGAGAAAATAAATTAAAAATGGCGGAAGTGCAACCGCATCCAAGCAACCAGTGCTCATTTATCATAGCGCTTAGCACTTCCCTTTACATAAAAGCTAACCACTAAGTTGTAAGTGACTTCTGTTCGTAACGCAGGGTAGTTTGGAACTTTGGACGTCTTGAGAAACATTTTTTTATTTTTTGCGCATTTAAGTAGTTCAGTGTGTAATATTGATAGCTTATTGTGCGGTGATGTAATAAAAAGTGTGCAGCTAATGAAGAATTAGTCTCAAAACGCGTGTAAACTCTCTGTAGTTTAATGGACAGTTGTCCTGGCATGGCCGACACGTGTTGTTTGTAAAGAGGCAAGGCTGAAACCGAACAACGTTGCCTATATTTATTTAACAAATAAAATGTGATTAACGTCGTCAACTTCTCATTGGCAGAATTCCCATTGCTCATGTGCAAAGGGAGAAAGTCATTTATTAAAATAAAATAAAAGTTGTAAGTAAAAATAATGCACATATCGATAAAACACGAATGAGGGCAGAAGAGTGCCAGAACCAGTAACTTTAGATGACATCCCTAAGAAATTCTTTTTTCCAAAAGTAATAGTGAAAATCACTAAAAGTCTAAGCTACTCTTTGATTCGGTGACAGCTGTCAACCGTGAAACATGGCGCACAAAATTTACTAGATAGCCCATTTAGTAGAAATACATAATAAAGCTACCAGCACTATAACGAACAAACATGTATTGGTTATTTCACAGCAAGAGTAACTGGAGTCACTACTGATGTGTGTGTAAGTAAGATGTTCCTTTTAGTCATGATGCAAATTTAAGTGATAGTTCCTTGCTAGTTCTTAGAAAAGTAGGATTAATTTATTATCTCTAGATATATTTACGATTAATTTTTTATCATAAACTCGTGTTACATTAACAAAAGCATCCATTCTTCGATTTCGAGGGTAAAATAGGTTCTGTTTTTTATATCAATGATTTTTAAATATATTTAGGTTCCATAATCCCACGAGAAGTTTATAAATAAATTATATTACAATGCTATCAAATAAAATATACTAGAAATTTATGTAGTTTTTATTTTTATTAGTGTCTTAACGTGTTTAAAAGTTAGAACTTGTATATTTAACTACGAACGTTCAACAAAATAAGTATTTTTAGATAAAACATTCTTTTCAAAATTGGATACTGGAAACTGATGTCTAAGGTAAAGAATTCCAATAAAGATTCAAAATGTTTTGTTTATTTTAAAACGTTGTTACCGTTTAACATTTTACAAACTTTCGTATGTGGAAAATATAAATCGAATTTGTAATAAAAACCCCAGCTCACCGACATTAAAGAAAAATAAACCAAGAACGGATCGCGTTACACAAAGTCTGTCTACACAAAACCGTTATGAGAAAGAAACTGCCTATTCATCCTTCTTGTTAATGAATTGAATTAATTAGATCAGGCTATTTCAATTTATTTTTCTGCCTCCAACCTATTGTTTACAAAGTAATCTCCACTTCGTCGAAGCACACTTTCGAGACTGTTTAACAGTGTAACTGAGTGTCTGTAAATATGTGACTCACACTTAACAACACTTATCTACACGGTGTACTATTGCTTCACATGGGAATCATTTTACATACCTATTGATGGGTAACAGTGCGTCAAAACGTAGGAAAGCAGCTAATATATTAGAGCGCTAGCGAGATTTTTTTAAAGTAGTGACGATATAACAAACTCGACAAAGCCGGTCGGAATCGATTTCTATGGATGTTTTTCACCCCTTACCTACTTATCTTCTTATGAGAAGCATTATTTGGGGTCCTAAAAGTTATTTAAATGTTGTGTTTCTTATTTTATAAATATCTTACCATTTTAATCTTTTGCGATTCAAAAACACAACTAAACTGTGAGTTTTTGGTACATTTTACTAGAAATGGATTCTCTCTTGTTCCAAAAGTTACAAGCTTTTCTTTTGAGAAATAGCGAAAGAACAAGTAAACAACATATATACATGAAGAAAAACTAAAAAGTCTTAAGTTTATTAGTCGCAACGTCCCCTCGAAGAATGCTCCTAATTGCCGTATCTATGGAGCACATCGTAAACTCCACGGCTTAACACATTCAACACTATTTACCCACAAAACATATAAGTTTTTATGACAGCTTACTAATTGACAAACTGGACTTTTACTACTTTTAGTAGTCTCTTAATAAAGACCCGAGTTGTTTCAGAAACAAGAGAGCTTTTGTTTCATACTAATCATTATTTTACCACTTATTTGTTGGTGTAACGGCTTCCGTAGACTTGGGTAGTCTACTGTCTACAAAACTGGAGGTCTTGGGTTCAAAGTTTGAATAAGGACATTTACTCGTGGATTTTAATAATAAATATTTGTTCTTGAGTCATGGATGTTTTTTTATGTACGTATGGTATACAAGTGTTAATTTTTGTATTAAATACCGTCAAATGGCCCAACTTTGCCCACCTACCAAACTTTGCCCCCATACAATTTTCTTCTTGGGCAAAGTTTGGTAGGTGGGCAAAGTTGGGCCATTTGACGGTACACATTTTATCGTCGACTAAAAGAGCTAAACTGTCTTCACTTAAGGATTGCATTGGTAGAAATATGGAGTTTTTTATGTATTATATACATATGTTCACCGTGTTTATACGGCAGAAACTTATTATTACTTAAACTTAATTAGATACATTTCAAAAATTTCACAACAACGGCAGACAAAGTTGTTATAGGTTAATCGTAATTAATTTTAGATACACATCTTGAAATCTCTACGGCCGCGTTTCTACCAGTGATGAACTTTGTGTTTCTTTAATTCTATCCCTTCACATTAAAAAAAAACGAATATTTGTACTAAATAATACCAAGTTTGTTGCCACCATAAGAAATAGATCAAATGTAATTGCCATCATGCGCTCGCGCCGAGTCAATGCCCTGATATGATCGACAATAGCAAGTAGATCACGATTTGTAGACTGCAAATAATCAATAGCAATGAAGATAATTTGATTTTAATCGTCAATCGTTGCTCGAGCAGAATGTAATTAACGGTTACCAGGAAACAGAATGAAGCGCCGGTAAAAATTGTATTGGCTTATTCACAGTAGATGAATTGAGTAATTTCACAGCAATCATTATTTGATATACGAAAATAGACGGAAAAATCAAGGTCAATTATTTTAAAATCTGTAATATCTTCTGTGAGGATTGGATTTGGGATTGAGGATTTATCGTAATGTCTAAAGACGTCACTGGATGTTACATTTCTACAGAACTTTATACGTCATAATCGTAGTTGATTGAAAAGAATAGGTGATTTGGTTTAGGTATTAGTAAAATAGCGAATGTAGACTAAAAATCAACCTACGAAGCTTGCATGCATCTTACATACACCATGTACCTATCAAAGATATGTAAAATCAAAGTTTGAGGCACCAAATGTGATTGACTAAGTAAGTAAATATTCTTTATTGCACCAAAATACAAGAATTATAAAAAGAGTTTTTACAACAGCCAGTCTGATCGCTAAAAAGCGATCTCTTCCAGACTAATGATTTTATGTTGGGATTGTAGACTTTCTGAAACATGATTCTCTTAATAGCTACTTAAAGCGTATTCTGCGTTACTATTAACGCAGTTTTTTCAAATAAAATGTTTAAGTCACGGGTAGATAAAATTTGCGTCACGTCACGTGATTTTTTTTTTCGATATTGTAGAGGAGATGCATTTTCTAAACGATACATTTTTTTTGACTAAACTGATTGAAAATCGCACAGCTCACTTGTTCATTGTAAGCAAGTGTTAAAACGAGTAAGTCTAACCGCGGATCGCTTCTGAATACTAAGTCTGCCTTCGCTGGAAATACAAATTGAATTGTGAATCCTTCCTCATATTAGTACCTACCTGCTTGAACATTTCTCTAACTGAAGCTAAGTTAGACAGAACAATTAAAAGTTTTGATTACATACAAAAAGTTTCATAATAGGTAGTTAAATTTTAGTAAACGAAGACACGTTAATTGTTAAAGTTTTCTGGTAGGTAATTAATACCGCTTTATTTTCATATAAGCCCCCGTGACCTTCAGGGAAATGGTCAAGGTCGAAAATATCGTAACTAGTTTTGGGACATTAATATGTTTAAGTAGAACCTTACCCCACAAACAAGTGTACATTGTCAATTTTTTTTTTTTAAATATCGTTATACCTACGTTATTTAGTCCATAAAAGCTGTCTTAAATCAAAAATATCCTATAAATTCATCCACATTCCAAGTTATCTTATCTCAGCGTTAAATTTTATCTAATCTTAAGCCGTTTTTACGTGTTTGCCAAATGCATGTGAACTTAACTTCCACAAGTACAAAATAGTAGGATTTCTCACATGTCCCGTATCTAAACCAGAGTGCCAGAACCAGTAACTTTAGATGACATCCCTAAGAAATTCTTTTTTCCAAAAGTAATAGTGAAAATCACTAAAAGTCTAAGCTACTCTTTGATTCGGTGACAGCTGTCAACCGTGAAACATGGCGCACAAAATTTACTAGATAGCCCATTTAGTAGAAATACATAATAAAGCTACCAGCACTATAACGAACAAACATGTATTGGTTATTTCACAGCAAGAGTAACTGGAGTCACTACTGATGTGTGTGTAAGTAAGATGTTCCTTTTAGTCATGATGCAAATTTAAGTGATAGTTCCTTGCTAGTTCTTAGAAAAGTAGGATTAATTTATTATCTCTAGATATATTTACGATTAATTTTTTATCATAAACTCGTGTTACATTAACAAAAGCATCCATTCTTCGATTTCGAGGGTAAAATAGGTTCTGTTTTTTATATCAATGATTTTTAAATATATTTAGGTTCCATAATCCCACGAGAAGTTTATAAATAAATTATATTACAATGCTATCAAATAAAATATACTAGAAATTTATGTAGTTTTTATTTTTATTAGTGTCTTAACGTGTTTAAAAGTTAGAACTTGTATATTTAACTACGAACGTTCAACAAAATAAGTATTTTTAGATAAAACATTCTTTTCAAAATTGGATACTGGAAACTGATGTCTAAGGTAAAGAATTCCAATAAAGATTCAAAATGTTTTGTTTATTTTAAAACGTTGTTACCGTTTAACATTTTACAAACTTTCGTATGTGGAAAATATAAATCGAATTTGTAATAAAAACCCCAGCTCACCGACATTAAAGAAAAATAAACCAAGAACGGATCGCGTTACACAAAGTCTGTCTACACAAAACCGTTATGAGAAAGAAACTGCCTATTCATCCTTCTTGTTAATGAATTGAATTAATTAGATCAGGCTATTTCAATTTATTTTTCTGCCTCCAACCTATTGTTTACAAAGTAATCTCCACTTCGTCGAAGCACACTTTCGAGACTGTTTAACAGTGTAACTGAGTGTCTGTAAATATGTGACTCACACTTAACAACACTTATCTACACGGTGTACTATTGCTTCACATGGGAATCATTTTACATACCTATTGATGGGTAACAGTGCGTCAAAACGTAGGAAAGCAGCTAATATATTAGAGCGCTAGCGAGATTTTTTTAAAGTAGTGACGATATAACAAACTCGACAAAGCCGGTCGGAATCGATTTCTATGGATGTTTTTCACCCCTTACCTACTTATCTTCTTATGAGAAGCATTATTTGGGGTCCTAAAAGTTATTTAAATGTTGTGTTTCTTATTTTATAAATATCTTACCATTTTAATCTTTTGCGATTCAAAAACACAACTAAACTGTGAGTTTTTGGTACATTTTACTAGAAATGGATTCTCTCTTGTTCCAAAAGTTACAAGCTTTTCTTTTGAGAAATAGCGAAAGAACAAGTAAACAACATATATACATGAAGAAAAACTAAAAAGTCTTAAGTTTATTAGTCGCAACGTCCCCTCGAAGAATGCTCCTAATTGCCGTATCTATGGAGCACATCGTAAACTCCACGGCTTAACACATTCAACACTATTTACCCACAAAACATATAAGTTTTTATGACAGCTTACTAATTGACAAACTGGACTTTTACTACTTTTAGTAGTCTCTTAATAAAGACCCGAGTTGTTTCAGAAACAAGAGAGCTTTTGTTTCATACTAATCATTATTTTACCACTTATTTGTTGGTGTAACGGCTTCCGTAGACTTGGGTAGTCTACTGTCTACAAAACTGGAGGTCTTGGGTTCAAAGTTTGAATAAGGACATTTACTCGTGGATTTTAATAATAAATATTTGTTCTTGAGTCATGGATGTTTTTTTATGTACGTATGGTATACAAGTGTTAATTTTTGTATTAAATACCGTCAAATGGCCCAACTTTGCCCACCTACCAAACTTTGCCCCCATACAATTTTCTTCTTGGGCAAAGTTTGGTAGGTGGGCAAAGTTGGGCCATTTGACGGTACACATTTTATCGTCGACTAAAAGAGCTAAACTGTCTTCACTTAAGGATTGCATTGGTAGAAATATGGAGTTTTTTATGTATTATATACATATGTTCACCGTGTTTATACGGCAGAAACTTATTATTACTTAAACTTAATTAGATACATTTCAAAAATTTCACAACGACGGCAGACAAAGTTGTTATAGGTTAATCGTAATTAATTTTAGATACACATCTTGAAATCTCTACGGCCGCGTTTCTACCAGTGATGAACTTTGTGTTTCTTTAATTCTATCCCTTCACATTAAAAAAAAACGAATATTTGTACTAAATAATACCAAGTTTGTTGCCACCATAAGAAATAGATCAAATGTAATTGCCATCATGCGCTCGCGCCGAGTCAATGCCCTGATATGATCGACAATAGCAAGTAGATCACGATTTGTAGACTGCAAATAATCAATAGCAATGAAGATAATTTGATTTTAATCGTCAATCGTTGCTCGAGCAGAATGTAATTAACGGTTACCAGGAAACAGAATGAAGCGCCGGTAAAAATTGTATTGGCTTATTCACAGTAGATGAATTGAGTAATTTCACAGCAATCATTATTTGATATACGAAAATAGACGGAAAAATCAAGGTCAATTATTTTAAAATCTGTAATATCTTCTGTGAGGATTGGATTTGGGATTGAGGATTTATCGTAATGTCTAAAGACGTCACTGGATGTTACATTTCTACAGAACTTTATACGTCATAATCGTAGTTGATTGAAAAGAATAGGTGATTTGGTTTAGGTATTAGTAAAATAGCGAATGTAGACTAAAAATCAACCTACGAAGCTTGCATGCATCTTACATACACCATGTACCTATCAAAGATATGTAAAATCAAAGTTTGAGGCACCAAATGTGATTGACTAAGTAAGTAAATATTCTTTATTGCACCAAAATACAAGAATTATAAAAAGAGTTTTTACAACAGCCAGTCTGATCGCTAAAAAGCGATCTCTTCCAGACTAATGATTTTATGTTGGGATTGTAGACTTTCTGAAACATGATTCTCTTAATAGCTACTTAAAGCGTATTCTGCGTTACTATTAACGCAGTTTTTTCAAATAAAATGTTTAAGTCACGGGTAGATAAAATTTGCGTCACGTCACGTGATTTTTTTTTTCGATATTGTAGAGGAGATGCATTTTCTAAACGATACATTTTTTTTGACTAAACTGATTGAAAATCGCACAGCTCACTTGTTCATTGTAAGCAAGTGTTAAAACGAGTAAGTCTAACCGCGGATCGCTTCTGAATACTAAGTCTGCCTTCGCTGGAAATACAAATTGAATTGTGAATCCTTCCTCATATTAGTACCTACCTGCTTGAACATTTCTCTAACTGAAGCTAAGTTAGACAGAACAATTAAAAGTTTTGATTACATACAAAAAGTTTCATAATAGGTAGTTAAATTTTAGTAAACGAAGACACGTTAATTGTTAAAGTTTTCTGGTAGGTAATTAATACCGCTTTATTTTCATATAAGCCCCCGTGACCTTCAGGGAAATGGTCAAGGTCGAAAATATCGTAACTAGTTTTGGGACATTAATATGTTTAAGTAGAACCTTACCCCACAAACAAGTGTACATTGTCAATTTTTTTTTTTTAAATATCGTTATACCTACGTTATTTAGTCCATAAAAGCTGTCTTAAATCAAAAATATCCTATAAATTCATCCACATTCCAAGTTATCTTATCTCAGCGTTAAATTTTATCTAATCTTAAGCCGTTTTTACGTGTTTGCCAAATGCATGTGAACTTAACTTCCACAAGTACAAAATAGTAGGATTTCTCACATGTCCCGTATCTAAACAATGACTAAGCATACTCTAATAACCAGTTAAAATTATCGCAGCAGACGGGTGTAGGCAATTGGTGACATTCATTTTAATATCACAAACTTAGGCACAAGTGGGCTTCATTAATATTTATGAAACCGTCTGACGAGGCATTACAATGAGATTCTTGACTTTCCAAGACAAGTAATTGTTGGAAAGATTTAATAAAATATAGCTTTGTGACGTTGCTCGGTGAGACAATAATTATGAGACGCCGGAAAAGACGCCGTTTTTTTAAGACTCGTTTAAAAGTCGACTAGGAGTTTTTATTAAACAAGTAATGAACCTTCTTGTTTGATAGATGTAGAACAAAATCCTTGCCGACGTTTAAGAGAAAAGGCTTAAGTTTGGTATACTTCTAAAACAATGCGTAGGTACAGATTTTGAAGTTGTTAAGTATAACGCGTGCCAATCTCCGGAATTCCTATCAATGACGTCTTACGTCTACTGCTTTAAACAGTTCCAGGGGAGCGTAATGATCAATGCAGTAAATTTTACTGTTCCGAAAACATTAGAGAATGACAGTAACTTTTCAGTAAATTCTACTGTTTTGAGAGTACATTTTACTGTTTTGAGTAGCTAAAGCTATTGTTTTTCAATAATTAGCAATTTTCAATCAGTTTATAATTCTAATTTAGTTTTATACAGGTAATTTTGTAAGTATATTTATACATATTGTAATTAGTTTGTTTCATACTTATGATATGAATAAAACATTTTCAATCAGTAAATTTTACTGTTTTTCAAACATTTGTTGGTATTGTACAAAACAGTTAATCTTAATGAAAATCACTTTACTGTGTGATAGTTAAAAAATATTCTTTTCAGTGTACATCCGTGGAGTTTTCGGTAAACTCTTTCAATCATCAAGTTGTATACCTATGTGCCACCATTTAAAAAACCTCACAAATCTCGATTTTTCATAAGTTTGTCATTGTGGAGCGTGAGAAATCCTAAATGACTAAACAGTGGCACAGTAACCCAGATGTTCTAACTTCGTTCACACCGCACTATCCTTCCCTTAATGATATCTTAAGTACGGGTCAAACTTGCAACTATAGCAAGTTGTGGGGTCATTAGCCTCACATTAAGCATAGAGCTGTGGCTATAAGCTGGCTGGTTGCCAAACTGCCTTCAATTTGATAAAGATAGATTTTGTGGGGAGAATTTTCTGAGAATGTATTAGCATAGGGATCCAGATCAATATAGGTTCTGCATAATATTTGTGTTTAGTAATCAAATCGAAACCCTTCCTTTTTGGCGTTGAGCCAGACGGGAAAACATCGAATGGCCTATATTTTGACACGAGTAGGCAACTTGGGCATATAACTTCACCACAAAACACCACTATAATATTAATAATAGCAGGTATACTCGGTAGCTTCATGCTTGCCCAGCGGGCTCGCAGTTTTAATTCATTTGTTGAAAATAAATCGTCGTATTTTGTTTTTGATTTAAGTTTTTTTTGTATCTTTTTTCTGCTTTATCTTCTACTCCGCTAAGTTGTCTGGAAGAGATCACTTATTAGCGATAAGACCTACTGCGTGCCTCTTTTTATGGGCATCAGGATTTTTTCTACTGTGTTAAAGTTTATAAAGTGAGCCATTTAAAAGCAGTTCATGAATTCACACATTCATTAATTAGTTCTTAAAAATAACAAATTTGCGTGAAATTAGATTAACAAAAAAAAATACCGTTATTCGAACTTTAGACCACACACAAAAATAAAAACACCATAAGAACAGAAGGTAAGCCGCAGCCTCTCCGGGATCCATTTTTTGCCCAGCGGGCTCGTCTTTTTTTGCAAATGGCGTCAGTGGACGGCCACCTGCTGGGACGAGCGGGCACTCAATAGACACCTGTGGCATCTGATAGTTTTGGTTTTGTCGATTTCAACTTACTTATTTATCTTTCAATAGAGTCATGTTTCCACATTGAAGTTAATGTTGGCAAAACATTCTATTTTTATTTACAATTGCGACAAATTTAGTAATGTGTAATATGAAATGAAATGAAATGAAAAATGTTTATTCGGTGTAACACAGTAGAACGAAGGCAAGGACATACAATTAAAAAAGTTTACACCAAAATGGTTGCCACTCAGCATGTGTCATGACAGAATAGCCACAACGCTGATTTTCAGGGCAACCAAAACTTAAAACTATACTTAACTATTCTTAGCTATTCTTAACCTAATTAGTGACAACAATATTTCCAGGTGACATTCATGTCACTACTGGCAACTCCACTTGACCGGTTTAATATTTGGGCTTTCATACTTAATTAATAAAGTAGCTGAAACTCATATAAGTATCAGTCATAAATATTCACAAATATTAAAATTGTAAACTTATTAATATTTTTAAAGTCCCTAGACTGTAGAAATTACAAGTTAAACATATAAACAGAGAATTTAATCAAAAAAGACAAGTACAAAACGTATTCCTTTCACGGACGGTTTCTTAGAGATGAGAGAGAAGTGAAGTATATTTAAGGAATAAATATAATGAAGTTGTAGGTTATTTCTATATTCATGTCTGTGTATATCGTATACATTTATGTTTATGGTAGTCCGAGGTGAATTAGATCGCAGGACGAAAGATCAAGAAGGTTTTTTGTCAAATTTATAAGATCGCGGGTCAGCCACGGCCTCGGAGCCAACCAGCCAATAGGCATTCCCCTTCCATTCCACCTGCCCGCACGCCGTGGTGTTGCGATCTTTTGATTTTGTCAAAAATGCCGAACTTGATCCGTCTCGCCTCTACTTTTATGTACAAAAACATAACCTTACCTTTGGCAATAACATCGATTGCCTCTTGACCGATGTAATTTTAGATCTAATCCAGTACAGTTTAATGTCCTATCATTACTGCTCCTTCTGAGTTATGGCCTCTTATCGATGCACTTATGAACCGAAATAGGACCGTTTAAGATATTAATGCTTCTGCCCCACCACACATAAGAGCCGTAACAGCCACTGGTAAAGAGAAATTAAGGCATTCAATTGTTTATTTTAATCTCGTGCAATAAAATCCAAATTCAAACTAGTTTTCTGATGTACACGGCACTTATGCGTGGTGTGGCAGATATTAATGAATCACAAGAGCAAAGATATTCGTGCATGAAAGTAGTTAATGGTAGTAATGAAAAAGGTCAATGCAAAATGGCTGTTATTCTTGCTAATTAAATGATAACAGGTTTTCCAAATTAATGTTTGGCGAATTAAAGCATTATTTTCAGATAGAAATAAACGAATTAATTAGGAACCCATACAAACATTTTCTGAGCAACCGAGTAGTGAAGGTATGGAACAGACTCCCAAAAGACGTGATTTCGGCACAGAATGTGAACCAGTTTAAGAATAAATTAGACAAACATACATCTACATGTTAACGATAACTGTCATAATGATTACTGGATACAGGCTATATCAGTTGTCATAACTGCCTGTCTGCTTAGTAAATAATAAAATAATAAATAATAAAATAATAATTAGAGTTTTGTGGAGTGCTTAAGTACGTTATTTCTCGTATCTATAAAAAAAAACTCATTTAGTTATTTGTGGCTTGTAGGAATTTAATGAAAAGTGGGAATCAGTAATGCTATCATACTCTTATTTTCCTTTCATCGTATTTGTTTGAATATAAATTCCTTTATTTCTCTGGCTTTGAAATATTCTCCGAGACAGACTCTGTAAAGTCTAAAAGAAAGACCCAGACATCAAACAGCTCAAATACATGTACTAAATATAGAACTAGTACCCATAATTAAAGTCCTACTATATAAAGAAAAGAAATTTCCACCCACTGTCTAATACTTCAAGAATTTTCCCTACAGAATAAGAAATCCAGCATTTATTTAATTTAGATACTTGGGAGTTATTAAAAAGTTCAAAGCATAGCGGGCACTGGGATCGCAAACGCAGATGTAGATAGCAATTATAACCCGACCAACAATGGTGGGAACGAACGAGTACAACGAAATTCATGCTTGTGTGAAAAAACAATGCAAATTAATGCATTTCACCCATGGCTAGGAGTTTTTGCAATACTTAGCAATTTACTGTACGTGTTCAGAATGTGGTGTAGAATTCTCACATGCAATGTATTACAATTAATATAAAATCTTGGACCTCTGATCGCATTTTTGTATCACGATGACTTGTGAGTGGACGTAATGATTTTTTGTTAGTTTTATAATACGGAGTCTGCAAGTTAAAGCATTATATAATTTCTCTACACAATATACCCCTTTAACTCATATTTAGTTTATATTTGTAATTTATACGAGTAAAGATAAACGCAGATTGCGATCTCATACTAAATTGTGTAGTGTCCAATGTCCAATGCGTGGTCGGTGATCACATGTCGCCTTTCATTCACAAAAATATTGCATAATATAGCTATGCCATCCGTTTGTAAAATGTATTTCCCTTAAAGATATAGTATTGTTAGATATTTGTGTGGAACCCGCTTTACTATCTACATTGTATAGAAACGCCTTAAGCGTGACATTGACATTAGCTGTCAAATTTGGCGGCAACACGGGGAGAACTGCACTCTCTTAGACGAGGCGAGGATACGCTTGTCGTTGCTTTATATTCTGATTTAGTTATTTAGAGCTAATTCCGTGATTTCATTGTAAAACCTTTGATTATAGAACTCAAGTTGGATCTGGAAGTGTTTAATTTCCAAAAGTATTTATTTCATTATTGCTAAAACCACTTTAACAGCGTTCTGATATATTTTAAGTAAAAACACTAGCTAAATGTCTCGAAGCTTCTAGCCGAGTAAGCTCCTTACAAAAAGGAAGTAGAGCACTGAGGAATCGCTGCGACGTGGGCAGTTAACTGCAGGAGCGCTCGTGCAATTGGTTACACTGATTTGGTCGACACGATTTAGTTTCCAGTTTATTGAGCTTTACACTAATGTTAAAAAAAACATTAATTGGCACATTTCATTAAAGCAAGACAACTTTTTTTACTAACAAGAAGCTAATTTAGAGCCTTAATTACTGGACACTATGAAAGATGACCCCGTTGCATGCATACCTAGCACATGGGTTCTTTTCATAGATTACGTCACAATATAAAACGAATAGCTAGGGATACACACACAGATGTGCCCGCCGGATTTGTCCGACGGATATGCCCGGCGGACAGATCCGTTCGTGTATGGCGCTATTCAGATGTGTCCACAGACAAATCCGTGTCCAATTCGCGCCATACACGCACGGATTTGTCCGCCGGACATATCCGGCGGGCATATCTGTGCATCTATCCTTAGCTAATATTATGAACGGTGCTCTGAACTCAATATGTGTAGTTTAGTTATAGAAATACTAAAAGCTGGCAAACTTTATTATGCAAATTTCTTATGCTAATATCACATTATTGAAGTATGTCAAGCAAACATAAAAGGATCGTAAACAGTTTTCTTTTGTGAATAAATGTCTTGGAATAGCGTGCGAGTTGTCGTAAACGACATTCAAACATTGTTTTACTGTAATCAAATTGATAGTGTAGTGGTAAAAATACATATTTGTATGTTTGAAGATACATGCGACATTCATTATGAAGAGGTAGCATTTTGCAGCTGGGGATTCTGCTTTTAATGCTCGAATACAATCTATCTATACATATAATAAAGCTGAAGAGGGTCGAAAGTCTGTACATGGAAGATATTCGAATAAAAGTTGGCTGGGGATACTTAGAATCGATAACAGAACACGTTCCAACAGTTTTTAGAATTTTTGTCTGTTTATCTGTTTGTCTGTTTATCTGTTTGTCTGTTTATTTGACCGCGCATCACGTGAAAACGGCTGAACGTATTTTGATGAAATTTTGTATAGAGGTAGATTGAGTCCCGGGAAAGGACATAGGATAGTTTTTATCCCGAAAATCAACCCTGGAAGGGGTGAAAGTGGGGTTGAAAGTTTGTATGGAGAATTTTTAACCGCTGAACCGATTTAGATGAAAATTAGTATGAAGATAATTTGAGTCCCAGAAAACGACATATAATAGTTTTCATCCCGAAAATCAACCCAAGAGGGGGTGGAAAGGGGGTTGGAAGTTTGTATGGCGAATTATTAACCGCTGAACCGACGATTAAGATGAAACTTGGTACATAAATAGTTTGAGCCCTGGGAAATAATATATGATAGTTTATATCCCGAAAATCACTCCTTTAGAGGGTAAAAACAGGGTTGAAAGTTTGTATGGGGAATCAATAACCGTTGAATGCTGGATATAGTTTAAGCTCTGGGGAAGGATATGATATACATAGAATAGTTGATATCCAGAATTAATTAATTAACGGGGGATTATTAATTCCACGCAGACGAAGTCGCGGGCAAAAGCTAGTATTAAATATGTAAGTACAATCTGTACATTGTACGACTTAAGCGCCAAACGGTACCTTTTCGTGTAGACTATCACGTACATATATGTAAAACTATCAGTTTCCTAATATAATTTATTTACTATTCTATACAATTGAGTAGAATATTATATATATTTTAAGTAAAAGCATCATGCCACACCCAGTGATGTGGGTTTAAAGATGAGATCTTTCGCGTAGGTACATTAATTTAAAACGGAAATTTAGGTAAATCCATTGAGGTCAAGTCTAACTATGTGCTTATTTTATTCTAAATTGTAATTTCAGACGAAAATCTTAAAATTAATAAGGTAGTTTTTATTTCTAAATGTAATAAACATTATTGAATTTCTTGGCTGATATTAATTATTTTTATTTTAACTGCGGACGAAAAACGAGGCGGCCGACCTAAATTACAAATATTGAAATTTCAACAATAATTTTATAACACAAATATTGTACTAGACGCAAAATGTATACTTATTTTATTTCCTTCGAAGAACCGTGTTTGTCCTTTAATAATCTTAATTTAGAATGAAAATTGACCGACATAATTATTAGTCAGTTAAAACAAGTGGTTTGTCACGCTGTTAGTCGACTGAAATAGCGGTAGGTACCAATTACTTAGTCAACAGAGAAAAATGTTACTGTGAATAATTTAAAATGTTATTCATAGTTATTAAGATTCTATAACACACAGACTAAATACAATCAACGTCAGAGAACTGTTTGAGTGTTCATGGAAATACAAAGTAGCTTAACGGATGTCAGTTCTTAAAACACTTGACAAGGATAACTTCACAGTATCGATACACAGTACGTTCAAGATATTGAACTTTGACTATTTTTAGCCCAAGGTCTTGGTTTTATTTGCTCTTGTCACGTCCAATTTCGAAAACATAAAAAAAACTAAAGAAATTTGTGGTTAGGAATGTAACCTGCATTGGCGGCGGCTCAAAATTTTTCTTAGGCAAGCCAAAGCTTAATTTGGCTTAAAATGTCTTCATGAGCTGTAGGAAAACTACTCAGGTGCCTGAAACATAGGCAAGCCGACGGGAATCGTGTTCTATAGACCCGCCGCCACTGGTAACCTGTTGTTGGCATAAAAGTGTTGCTAGACTTTAGTTTATTGATACTCAAAAAACTAAACTATGAATTAAAATATGTAGGTTTCCGGTTTCTATTTGCGTTTTAAAATTAATTTCTGTTCTGTTTTAATGTTATTAATCTTAAAGGAGCTAACTATAGTTTGGTATACCAAACATTGACATTCAACTGTTCCACTGACTGAGTAAGAGTCTCAACCTCATAACAGTCCCATTGACGCACCTGACTCCACCTGCATTCATGTTATTAAACATAACCCTACATTAACCAGTATAAACCAGTCTCCTTATTACACATTGTTGTTGTGTATCTCGGGGTAAAGATACACTAGCGACAACATTAAGAGAGAAAACGGTGTGTGAATAAAAGGTTGGTGTAGCATTTTGGCAGTGCTGTCAAGATGTGTTGCGGGAAAATTCCCTAAACCAAGTGAATACTTTAAAACTATTTAAAAATAGTCACGCGCATTGCACACTGTTGACTTGGCGGCAGGCCATTGTAGGGAACGTCGGATCAATATGGGACCCAACTCTGGTTTAGTATTTTGTGCATCCAGGTTGTGTCAAGAACTGAGCGATTTGTTAAAAATCTATTAAGCTATTATCTTTCCGCCGTCTCTTAGAGCACCTACTGAATGAACTAGTTAGTGTTCACTCCATAAAAGGCTAAATACAATTTTTAAAGAGTTTTGAGCGTATTAATAGCATTACAGTTTCATACGTATTACGATTGAACTGTGCTTAAAACTTAGTAAGCATAAGTTTAACCATACCTCCCATACGACTTGTTATTTATTAAGTAGTTTTAAAATGAATAAAACCAAAATTGCGCAAAATATCGAGGTATCACGGGGCGCATTAACGGGAATATTCCCGCAAATTTCCGGCACCGGCCCATCACTGTAACCTCGTCAAGGTCCGAGGCACTCGGCCAGTCTGCTGTCACACTCTGCTTACTTGCACCGGACCCGCAAACCCGTTGTGTGAATGGGCTAGTTGTGTGAAGTAGCCATTTGGCCAAGGTAAGAAATACCTGCGTTTACCTACATTACGAGTATATACGACTGAGCGAAACGAGGTCGTATAAGAGTTATAAGCAATTATATGAACAGTCATGTTTGACAGTAAAAAAAACAAAGAACTGCCCAGTTAAGAACAATCTTCTTTTATAAAGTCTGTTACATTTAAATTAAACCAGTAAATAGTTACATAGACATTATGTAGGTATATACAGCCTTAGCCAGAAGTGTTGAGCACCAATGCGATTTTCATACAAAACTGGAAAGTTTAGTCCATCGTTTCCATCTTTCTTTAAGTTATTTTGTCAATTAATTTAAACTAATAGGCATGTTTTGTTGAAGTTAGTAGTAACTACATAGAAGATTTGCAATATGTCGCACCGACTTAAATTTTCATTTTTGGTACCTTCTGTTTTCATATTTTTTAAGTACCTTGAAAATGTTATTAAGTGAAGTTTTCTATATTTATAAATAAAATATAACATTTACCGTTACCGTACATTGTTAGGATAGGGAAATAATGCTTAACATCAAAATTGTAAACAAAAAACACCTATGCTCAACACTTCTGGCAAAGGCTGTACATGACAACTTTGTACATACTAATAAAAACAATTGGTGATATTATAGGATAAAATTATAGAATAATAGCTATGTGAGTGCAATTTCTAACCCTCTATCGCAATACCATATTTTTACATTCCAAAGTGAACGTTGGGTGGTCTAAAATGTGTCATACGGTTTCTTTATTTGGCTTATCGTTAAAAATATAGCACGCTCTCTGCATAAAGCCTTTCAAACTTGATATTTTATTGCTTAGCATAAAATATTTATGACCTCGAAAGTTGGCTGTGAAAACAAATGAAGGTCCAGTACTTCGTTACATTTAAACATATTTATGAAAGACCGGAAAGAAATTATGTATGCAAATAATAAAATAATGCAAGCGGGTTCTTATCACGATAAAGCAGTTGTACAGTCAGCAGCAAAAGAAGTTAAGAGGGTAGGATGTTCAAAATGAGGTGGACGCTACTTCACTATCACAACATAGTATAAAACAAAGTATGTATGTATGTATGTAAACACTTTATTGTACATAAAAAAGTTACAATAAAACATGATAAAAGAGAAAACAAAGTACAAAGGCGAACTTATCCCTGTAAGGGATCTCTTCCAAAAGAAAAGAAAGTCGCTTCCTTCTGTCTGTATCTTTAAATCTACGCAACGAATTTTGATGCGGTTTTTTTTAATAGATAAAGTGATTCAAGAGGAAGGTTTATATGCATTAACTGCAGCCGTGCGAAGCCGCAGACGCTAGTTATTGTTAAGAGAATAAGAGCATGTGTAGGTCACTTTGAACACCCTATCAGCTTAGCTACTTCTGCTGCTGACTGTACTGTTCAGAGTAGAAAATCACAGTGTGTAAGGAAATATTGTACCAAGGAAGAATGCTATGTACCTATTTGAACAGAGGAATCAGAGAATACCTCATCATCACTCATTCTCTCCAGGCCGTATCCGGCGACAGCGACTCCGTCAATTATTTCTTGCAGGATTATGGAAGGCTCGGGTATGACTTGCAAAGCCAAACTTTGTCTTGAAGACGCGGTCACACAAAGCGCAGTGTAGATGGCCAGCTGGGTTGTATGTGTATATGTGTAATCGTATAATGTAAATCTATATACATTAACTTACTTTCACATAGGTACCTACAATTAATTAACTTATCAGATTAAGGGAAAACATAAAAACGTTATGGCTAATCATAAAAAATCTACTTATGGTAGTAATTTTTTAAGATGTCCAAGTCTTACTAGAGATTTCTTCCTACAATTCGGATATATTAAAAAACATTACTATAGGTACATAAATTTTAAACTGTCAGGTCACAACCCTCAGAACCATAGCAAATACCCTATTCATCTTTGTTCATGACATTTATGATAGCGTATTTTTTTATTACGCAACAGACAGAAAAACTTAGTCAATGATTACATATTTCAGATAGTTACTGTTAGACACTATGCCGTGAAACTCGATTTGCAAGCCGTCTCGCTCTACTGCGTCTGTTCTGTTCTCGACTAGTGAAAATTACCAGTGGTCCATTTACGAAGCCATTTTTTTTTTCCGTTTATTCCTTGCCGATTGAGGTATTTGCCAATGTTAGAATAGTCTTTCGCACTTTAGAAACAATCGGATTAGAGTTTTATTTTTATTTTAGAGAAGATTAGGAAAACCTAATCGTTTGACTTTTAACTTTATAAGAAATCAAATTCTTGGACTACGTATACGTATTTGTTTATATGGTTCCACGTATAATGATTTTGAAAAGATAAAAAGATAGCACATCATAATCCTCCTCCTAACGTTTATCCCGGCTTGGGGTCCGCTTGACAACCTAATCCCATGAATTGGCGTAGACACTAGTTTTTACGAAAGCGACTGCCATCTAACCTTCCAACCCCGAGGGGAAACTAGGCCTTTTTGGGATTAGGTCCGGTTTCCTTACGATGTTTTCCTTCACCGAAAAGCGACTGGTAAATATCAAATGATATTCCGTACATAAGTTCCGAAAAACTCAGTGGTACGAGCGGGGGTTTGAACCCGAGACCTCCGGATTGAAAGTCGGACGTCTTACCGCAAGGCTACCAGCGCTTCATCATAATATTCTATTTATATTAGATTTTAAGTCATACCAACATACTTTTAAACAAAAACAACCGACTTCACTTAGGATCCGCTACTCCAAGAGGAAGTGGCCGAGTTGCTGTAAAAAATAGTGTAATCACTTTTAGTATGCCTATAATAGTTGAAGAGTTCCCTCGATTTCTCAAGGATCCCATCATCACACCCCGACTTGGTGACAATGGGACCATCTAGGGGTTATACCTGTTCGATTAAAAAACTAACGATTCACTGAGATATATCGAGTAACATACATACAAAAAAAATTAAAAAGATATTCAGTCGAACTGAGAACCTCCTCCTTTTTTGAAGTCGGTTAAAAACACTTTCTAAATACATTCAAAAATTGTCTAGGTACATAAATGTCAAACATTTATCTCGAATGCAATAAACAGTAAAACCCAGTGGTTGGTCAGTACCAATTTAGTTAAACACGAGTTAGTATGAGCTTTTATGATGATTTACAGGACTTATGATATTCCCGTTGATTGCGTCAATTTAAAATGTCGTAAAATGTTTATGTCCGCGGCACGAGCCAACTCGTTAGATGCCGGATGTGGCACTGCAATATTATAAAGGTTTAACGAACTATAAGTTGTTGTCAGACACTTTGTTTTAAATGACCAAGTAAACTTAGTTAGAAAATCTAATCAAGCGAAGCGACTCACCCAAAAAAGAACGATAAAAGAAATCAAAAAAAAATTCTTGCCATTAAAATCACAGTATAGGCCAGTGCCTATCCCAGTGCCCAGTGGCAGCAAGTATTTTCAACGTGTTGATGTATCTACAAATTCTACAATACAAACGTACAGTAGATAGGAATTTACATTTTTTAAATTCGATTCGCTCTTAAAAGTAAATTAATCAATTGTGTTACTCATCGGTATTTGTTCCTCAAACAGACAAGTCAGAATGATATTCATCATACAAAATAATCATTAGAACACCAACAGCGCTAGCATGAAAAAATCCATCCCATAGTAAAAGAAAGTCGAAATTATGACATCAAACTCGCTGGCGATCCGTCACACTCAGCTGTCGGCATCAAAGGGAAATCACTGTAGCGTGTCCGTCTGTCCATTTATACAAAAACATCCTAATAGTAAGCTTGAACTCTACACCTTTCAGTTAGAAAGCAGCATTAAATAGTAAAATTAGTGACTTACACATCGGATTGTGTAAGTGCAGCGAATTATGAGACGTTTTTTCGCCGAAACGATTTCACGAAAATTTAGATGGCTCGTTTACCGCATGCCAGTTAGAGTTCAAAAGTTTTATTACATCGTAACTTGTCGGAACTATGAAATTAGTTCGGTTAAAATTTTCTCAAGCCAATTCGGACTGCGATCATAATTCAAAACTTTTAGACGGTCTCAAGTGTAGACCTTATCAGTTACTTAGCATACTTACAATATCAAATTTCGTCGTTCACGGAGTCAGGAATGCGTAATTTTTTCGGACGTAGAATGCTTCAAAGAATTAATAAGATTCTAAGTAAAAGCATATATTATTCACTTTCCCCGCAAACGTGCAGAAACCGAGTCAGTAGGGTGAAGTCGCGAATATTATGCAGTTCCTGGCAACTGCAAAACCAGTCCAAGGAAGGCAACCGGTTCCACCGGTTCCCATGTTCGAGACGAAAGCGAACAGCGATAGTTTTGTCAGCGGACGTTGAGGGAAAACGGATATAGGGAAAATGTTTAGATGCGTTTCATTCACCATGCCGTATGAATATAAATATACTATGCTGTTAGATTTTTTTTTGTCAATTTTGTCCATAGTTGAGTGTTCTTCTGCTGCACCGGTAGGGTAATGCCAATTTACGAGTATCGCCTGACGCGTCATGGGTGACAGACGATAAAAACCGGGGCGAGGGTCCTCTTTCCCGAAACTCAGCTACGTCGAGTGCATACTTCCGCCACTTTTTAGTTACGAGTAGATAAATTTTCTACAATTTTAGTGTGTGTACAATACATTAATCATATTAATATTTGTGCATTTCTACGTCGTCTGTGGTCAACAAGATTTTAAAATGTTTAATAAGATAAGATTTGCAGGTCATTTAAACATCGGAGATAACTTATCAAGATATCAGCTGTGGCCTGCTACAACTCCGGTTATTGGGTACCTGCTCCAGATAAGATAACTTATCAGTCGAGTAACGTATAATATAACCCACTAACGCATAAACGCCATTTTCATTGAGATTACTAGATTATGGCACCGGAAAAAAGCACGTGGTAACATTATTTTAGCAATATGTGTATCTTCATATAGTATTATTTTATTTAGGTCATGACTCATTCCGAAGTCACAAATAAATTTCTAGCCAACTATATCTTTGTTTATAATGCTTTAACTTAGCCAACCTTCAAACCTTGCCGTTTCTTGTTATCTCCCTCACCTGCCCACGAGATTATGTTGTCAGTTACCGTCATAACTACGTGTCGCCACGACACATGTGATTCATCACCGCGACCCATATCACGCATTACTTTACTGTTGGGGTATAATAAGCAGACGTGCTCCAAACCCACTTTCAAAATTGTCGTTTTACGACGCTTATATGACTGAGAGATTCCGAGTCTCGTGATAATACAACCGTCATATAAACGTATTGCATTCTTCAAGAGAACATCTTACGGTATTTGCATTTTTTATAAGCAACTGTGTGAGTCTGTAGTAATATCTCAAAAACATTTCTGATATTACAAGTTGTATTTAGTTTAGTGCATAGCTCCAAGAGTATAAATCCTTCTTCGTCTAGCATTTAGTATTTATAGTAACGGTTGCAATGTTGCCTAATCGCGGACACGTTAAATCGATCTCAGTTATTTGCGTTCAGGAAGCTCTTGTTATAATTTGTAATGGACTTTGAGTGTTCATTGTGCTTATCTTAAGGGAATTTAGAGGGTAGTCTAAGCTTTTATCGTACGTTTGTTGTATACTGTCGTAGCTGTCAGGTTCTAAGTATAATATTATGTGGGCTATTTGCTTAAAAGTTGTGCCCACCGTTTTATTTAGAATATTTTTGTGACCTGAACCTTGATTTTCGAGCACTTGTGATCCTTATACTGAAAAGTGTTTCTAGATAATTTCTCATTCTGTTACTATTTGCGTACTCTTTTATTATAATGGCAACGGGATCGAAGTAAAAAAAAAATATACTAACGACAAATTTACTTCGACTAATTTTATTACGACACAACCTATTATAATCGAAAGAGCTCGTTACTCTAAATATAAATCACAGAATAATATCAAAATTTAAAAAGGCAATTCTATAAGTGTTATGTGATGACTTGATGAGGCAAGTGCAAGAGTGAAGATAAAAAAGCGTAACCGTTTTTTTTTACTATTGTAGTCGGTTAGTTCAAAGGCTGTTTACTCGGTAACTGCCAGAACATTACACGTGAATTTTGCTGACACTGATAGCATCTAAACTATCGTATAATATCTAATGTTTCCTAGAAGCTGGTCGTATAAAGCTGTTGAAGGGCCGTCGCCATTACAGCAAATGTCGAGTTAACAGGCTTAAATGACTGAGGCTAATGACACGGCAGATGCGCTGACTCCGTGAATATTATTTTATACCTCGAGTCTGACAGTGATGTGGCGTGATGGAATTCTACGTAGTATATACGATTTCAGGCTAACATATATACAATGGTTAACACTATAACTATGAAATAACAAATATTTATGGTAAACATTCCGTTTTTGATAGTGCAATAAAAATCATTTTATTTGACCTTCCAAAATTTTTTTTTCATAGTAGTTCAACCCAGTACCCAGGTAGTGTACTTAGAAGCCAGAATTTTGTTTTCTTTAAAAACGTTACGGAAACACCTATCTGCTGTGTAAATTATTGTGGCGCCATCTTTTGGCCCAGGGCTAAATCTTTTTTTTTTCTCTTTTTCTATGAATATTCCTTTCTATATGAAATGTATCTGGCTGATTCATCATTTAGACATTTGACAGAGTTGATTTGACATAGGTGATGTTCCTTTGCAGTTTCATATCTTGTCACATTGTGCACTGCGATCGTTCACGTTACCCCTACCAATATCTTATTGACGCGAGCGAGACGCGCTGATATTAATAAAATATGAAAGTATTCCTTGACTAAACTAATTCACTTTTAGATCCAACTTTGGATTTTATTAGTGAACGTTAACAGTTATACTCTTATTAATTATATATCCAACTAGCTAACTTATTAAATTTCTCACGCAGTCGAAATACCTCCAGTAATGAGATGAGAACTGGATATAACACCGGCTTCTTTTGAAGCAATATTTAGCTTCCATTAAAATCTCATCTTTCGTAAATAAATAAAGGAAGTAATCATATCCGAGTACAGTTTGGCGAGACGGCTTCTGATAATCGTTGATTTAAGACATTCGTATCTAATCTCTAACATTAGTAGCAATGTTTTCAAATTAAAGAGTAGATTTAGAGGATAAGAGTTGATTTGCTGAGTATTTTATTCTGCAAAAAGCCCGGTTAGGCATTTGCTGCTTTTCAATTGCGGGTACCTATACTAGGATTGCCCCAAAAGTGCCATAAGCCGCTATACCGATGGACCCCCTAAAGATCTAATCACCCTTAGCGACGAGGCCATCAAGAGGCTGACTGGTCTTAATCTTTACTTATTTTGTTTCTGTTTATAATGTATGCCATACGATTAATTAAATACCTATACTAGATATATAAGCATTTAATTTATTAGATTAGGCCCTTAGGCATACCTATTTCCCATTATCATAAACGTCACAAAGCATTCAATGAGGCAAGAAAAAATGCCAGCTATGATAAAATCATTCGAAACTTTCATACTTATTAGTTTGTCAGCACCAAAATGTAAAAAAACGAGCTGAAATTTTATCCTCAGAAATTCCAACCTTTGTACAGAAATCTAGTACAAAAACGCGTTATTCGAAAACTGAAGCACACGGATACAGAATTTCCATTTGATTGATTTGGCTCATCGGATGAGAAAGTAACGCACGAACGCGCAGAGAACAAATGTAGCAGAAATAGTTGGGGCCATTGTTCCTGCGACACATGTCCGATAACGGTTTTAGCGAAAAACTTAAAAGCAGGGAAAACGGATCGCTTTTATAGTCATTTTTTATGGAAAACAAAGAAAAGGCGACCAGTTTTAACATTTCATAAATTTCATAATTAATGTCGCACAAAGAATGCTATGAAAACGGAAGAAATGTAGTAGAAACAATTAAGAGAGAGATAACTCTACACAAAATCGATGGTAACGTTGGTTTGTAGTGTAGGTAACTATTTAATACTAAGGCACACCACACACCTGAGCTGAATTAAGAAAATTCATAGACAATTTAAGCATTTTGTCTATGAATTTTCTTAATTCAGCTCAGGTGTGTGGTGTGCCTAAGTGATCCGTTTACTACGCTGTTTTGATTGCTTCTGTAGAAATCATCCTCCAACGGACAACGGTTTCTGCTAAATACACCCAAGAGAAATGAAATCCTGTCGCTTTAAATAGAATTCCGTACAAATGTTGTTCATTAACTATACCTTCTCCTTGCCCTTTACAATCTTGCATACCTAGCTTTGGCCTAGGTATAAAGTTTTCGTGATTTTGTGGAGTGAAAAACTAGTCTAGCTAGACTATGGTAATTGGTAGTTAGGTACTTTAGGTAGGTACCATATTTGCCTTACTAAGCCCTTAAAATAAAGACCTTCCGATGAATAGTAATCCTAAAAACCATAATAAATGTAGCAAAAATACATTGTACTCGGGGCAACACCTGTACACATAACGGATGACAACGGTTTTTGCGCAACCAGGCCTCGGCGGCGCTAATTTAGTTCAGTCTGCGGTTGCTAATTGTTCCTCAACCAGACTATACTAGCATGCATCTGATTGTATTTGGTAGAAACTATTTCCAACTGCATGTAAATTCAGTTTATATAAATAGGAGAAATAAAAATGACAAAAATAGTATCGCTAAAGTTTATTTTGAGTCACTTTTGATGGTTCTGAATCAGTTGGCATTTCATGGACCAGTGATTGACAATCCCTCCACTGAACATGATGTGGTACAACTGCGAAAATATATATGTGTACTGTAGAAACTAAATGTGACATCTAGAACAAATGTTCGCCATATTTGGCGGTTGACAGCTGTGAATGAATCAAAGAGTAGGTAGGTATTTTCACTACAACTTCTGAGACAAAGAATTTCTCAGGGATGTCATATCCTGTTACTCAGTGCTACAGAATAAACCGATGGAAACTTTAGTCTGGTCCCTTATTATTGAAAAGCATGAAAGGTTAATAAAATAAAAATTGGATGGATTCGTTCAGAATGTTTAGATCATACATCGCTTCAACGGTTTTTATGCAAAGATGCGTTGCTCAGGTGCTTACCGCGTCTCACATTATGCTGCTAATTCTTCTTTAATCATGTCGTGGTTTAAGAATCAGCGACCGTCGTAGGTAATGCAGGTATTGGGTAGATCCTAGCTACCTAGCACGATCGCGTTTGTCTGTTTATGTCCAACATAAAGAATTTTTCCCTCTCGCACTCGCATTCTTGCTAAAGAATGCTTTATGACGGACATGAAAAGAGATCGTGCAAGCTAGTCAGATGAATATTAAATTCATAAAATGTAGGCGCATTGAGCTGAGTCATATACCTATTTACGATTTATATGTACAAAGAGGCTGTGTAAAATGTTTACCTTTGATGGGGAATTTGAATCAGTCATTTTAACACTATTTAGGTATTAAACGGACTTCAACAGTTTTCTGCAACTAGTCCTCATAATCGTAACCATCACCCAGGTCCAAGAGAAGCTAAGCCTGGGATGAATAGGTAGGTATAATATCGCTGATAATCGTTTGTCCCTTTCCCTCAAGGTTGCATGGAAAGGGATAAACGATTATCAGAGGCCTCTTAACTAGTTACATTAGACGTTTATGAATAAGGGGTTTAGTG
The DNA here is from genome assembly GCA_911728535.1 of Pammene fasciana. NCBI lineage: Eukaryota > Metazoa > Arthropoda > Insecta > Lepidoptera > Tortricidae > Pammene > Pammene fasciana. Next base: position 14,180,131 of record OU452287.1, read on the forward strand.
TACCTAATTACTAATTACCAATGTATTATATGTCGAGCTCTTCTTTTTTCTCGGGTTATGAACCTGACGAATTCGATTTTATTTTTTATCGATATTTCGCTCTCTCCCACGCTATCGAGGTTGGCAGTAAATTGTAGATTTTTTCTCCAACTTTTTTTAGTCCCCTGAGTTTATTTCGCGGTTGTCTCCTCTCTTGGGATCTCTTACCACTCTTGATTCTCGACATTTAGGTTGGTTCCGAGATGTTTCTAGTTTTTGTTGAATTATGTAGGTACCTATTTTAAGTTTTTTCTTGACACTCCGCTAAATTGCTTGCAGTCTCTTGCATAGGTAAGTATTTTAACTATCAGAAAAAAAAACACTGATTTATTTGTAGCTAATATTAGTTCAACGGTACTTTACCATACTCTAATTAACAGCATAATATTGTAAATAGGCAAATAATAAAATGGGTTTTATAATTTTTATTCAAAACCTAGGTAAATAAGATTTATTCTTATAGGATTCGCACATGCACCAAACGTGTATTGATAAACTAACAACAATCACAATCAGCTACCGGACGCCCACCTTCGTTTATCGTGACATAACCTACAAATCGTCATTGATAGCAAATGACTCACGCATGAATTACCGGTTTGCAGACTAAACATTGCTTTTAATGTCACAGGTTTCAATGCGGTTATCGACTTCAATTGTTAACTAAACCACTGTTACTAACAACAGTAACAAAACAACTGACAGGTTAAATCACTTGTAAAAAAGTTTGTTACCTGATAATGTTGCCAGCAACACGGCTAAGGCCGCCACACCTGTCGCTCCAAACCGTTTAGACCTCATTTTGTCCTTTTTCAACACGGTATTCGATCGCGTCCTCCCAAACAAGAATAACAACAGAAACTCAAACTACAACTTCAACGTCTTTGTTTCAAAACAATAAACAATTTCACTCGCGTTTTTGCTACACCTTCGTCAGTAAAGATAAGTAAAAACACAAATTGCACAATAAACTGTCTTTAAATCAGTTTGTTTAACAGTCTTGTAATTAATTCACAGTAGTTCATAATGACAGTTGTCCGTAGCGGGTTGTTTGAACAGTTTAAATTCGGAAAAACTTGTTTCGTGTAGTTGATCGAACGAGAGAGCCGAGAAGCGTGCGTCCGCCTCGGGCGAGCTCTCAGCGAAACTGGTGGCGATAGGGGCGACGCGGCGCGGCGGCGGCCGAATGCGGAACTACGCGGCGTCGGAGCCTCGTCCAGGCCAGCCTGGTTGCAGGCACAGGCACGCGACGCGACGCGATGCAACAAGGATTACAAGGATCAAGACTAGTTTAGTTAGTTATTATTAGTTTTGGAGTGCATTCAGGTGTAGCTTTAGTTTCGCAGAAAAGGAGGAAAGTTTTCTGCGCGTCTGAATTATATTATGAAATCGACGTGAGCAATGTTGACGATAAACATTAGATTAATTTTCCCCCTACCAAACTAACAAAAAAGTGTGTTTATAGAGTTACTTAATTTTTTTTTGTATAGTCAATGAATCATCCTTAAATAATCAATAAATATTATTATGGAAACACAAATCTTATTTTTCTGAACCATTATCAAAAAGTATGGGAAAAGTTGACTTTACTACATCTGTTTTTGTTAACATGGTTATTATTTTATACTCGCGAAAATATAGGTTAGGTACTTAATTAATTCTGACAATGTTTACTTAATTAATTATTGTTTTGTGTTAATGTTTAAATGTGTGTAATGACAATGTTTGCTTTTAATGTTTATATGAAATAAATACTACGATTAATTCTGACTTTACATTACTCATAGGTAAATATTTTTATGCAAAATACATGGTCCGTGAACCGCATTAGTATTTAACAAAATCTGCTCCGAATCCCATTAATATCGTTTATTTTTTTATCTGTATTATTATTTTTTGTAACTTTGGCAGATTTTTATTAATGGGTACAAGAGTAAATAATTTACAAATAAGATTTATAAATAAAACTTAGCTATTTAAAATAAACCTTAACTAAAACTAAATAAAACTTAAATAAGTATATTTCTCATTATTTATCGTAGTGAAAATCGCGCGCACCATAAAACAACATACGCAGCCCAATGGACACACGCCTAGTGATCAAAATCAAGTCAAGTGATATTTTTAAACTTCAAATGTGACCCAAGAGGTACCAGTGAAACAATATACTCCGTAAAACAAAACAAGAGCCACATCCACAATGAACAGCTTCATCAGTCGCTACGTCAACCGGGTTTATTAACACCGTGTCAATTTTGTTGATCTCGCCGCTTCATTTCTCTCCGATGACTGATTACGGCATGCATAATTAATTTCATACGATACTGTGAACAAATAACAAACGATTTTATTTTCATCATACGAAATCCAATTTTTTAACGACGAGATTTAAAGGTATTTTACTTACCAAATACAATAGTTGGATCTATAACGATGAAGTAAGCTAGCTTGCTAAATTGATGGTAAAGCAAATTAAAGAATTATTTTTAAGGCTGAATGAATTGTCATTAAAACATGAAAAAAAAATCTAGTACTTCTCTGATTTGGTACATAAATCCAATAAATAGTATAAATACCATTGAACATGCATTGGTAGTATTATGCAGAATCCGTGTCGTATGCGAAATTAACTAATACTTAGTTGTATTAGTTAAATATGATGCGTTTCTTTTATTATCCATATTAAGATTAAGATGTTATAAATTGGTTAAACCGTCAGACCAAACGAATCACACACAAAGTCTTCATTACGTTTTTCTTTCTAAATTCACTAACATAAAAAATCCCGAATGTTCCAACTTTAACCTCCAAATTCCCAGAGACGTCAAATTCTTTTGATAACCAAAATTATTGATGGCATTGCCTCACGCTGTCACTCTCAGCTCTCAGCTACGAGATTCGGTGAAAGTTTTTTAATCTACACAATTCCTATTAAAATCTGTATACCCGGGATCCAATCATAGACTAAATTGACTTTTAAAGTTTCACATTGACCTTTTTGCATTTATGGGTCTTTTGAATTTAGATGCTCATTTGTCTTATGTGATAGTGTAAATTAGCTTTAGGAGACGAATAGTCGTAAATATGTGCAATGTACGATTTTTTTGTACAAGATAAGTTAACTGTATGGGTATGGACTTTAAGAGTTCACTTTACATAAGTAGTAGTACTTTACTTTAGAGTAAATATCAAACAAAATAAAACAGCTTGAACCATAAAAGTCCGAGACTGTAAAGGTGCAATATATAAAAGTAGGTAATTAATTCTTGATTTATCACTTCAAACGTATTGCATCCCAATACAAAAAAAAAATTGATTGAGACCTTGAAAAACTAATCAACATTACGTAAGTAGAAGTAGGTACCTATTCGTTTCTGATAATGCAATTTTAAAATAGATAGGATATAGGTACGTTGATGACACAATTGCTGTTTATTGTCCAGTCGCCATCAGATATATTGGAGCGCCCAAGGTGGTCACAAATATCTGAACAACACCTCTAATTCTCAAGGCAATTAAGTGCATGACCAGATATTTTTGAGTACCGCGGCCACTCCGATATTTGATGGCGATTGTACTCCTTGATGAAAATGATAAAATAAAGAAAGCCGAAGCCCATAATAAAGACTGTGCACGTTGAAATCCGGCCGCGCATGGTGTGATACATCTTTTTTCTCCAATGTGCTCGGAAATTTTCAGCTTACTGTAGCAAAATGAGTACGTGAAGTTCTTAATTTTTTACCAAAACGAATTAAAAAAAAATAAAAATCATTATTTACCTGTTTTAGCGGCCGTGAAGTAATTTGTCAACGCCATAAATATGTATACACTTTTGCACCTTACTCCATTGTAATAAGGTTCAAAGTGTATACATATTTTAGGCGTTGACTAGTAAAATCCATTACTGTATTGTTTTTTACCTTTTAAACTTTTCATCCGTCTAAAACGGCTATTACACATTGCAACCTGCAGGGCCCAATCTGTTGTGTACCCTGCCTCTTCCTACCCCTCCTTCAGCTCCCTACGGGCCCTACCTTCGATTACACCTTCCAACCTGACAGATTGGGCCCTGCAGGTTGCAATGTGTAATACCGCTTTAACAAATATCATTTCAAACAGCCAATACTTAAAGCGACGTCTATACATCGTCTGAACGGCAATCCCTTCAAACTGTAGGATAGAGCGAGATAGTTAGATCAAAAACCTTGGTTGTCTCGTTCTTTGTCATAGCAGCGCGTCTGATCGTGCGAATGAGGCTTAATACAATCATAGACAAAACAACTATTTTTACGGTTTAATCTTGTATCTGTTGCATAAAAAGAGCATATTTAATACTGTCTTAAATAGCTTTTGACGAAAATTTCTTTTTAAATATTATTTGAATGAAAATTGGCAGTATACATAGTTCTTAATACTATAAAAAAAAATTATAGAGGGAAACTAATTCATGACATTGAACGCTAATAACGTAACCAAAATCTGTAATTATTTCATTTACTTTACTTTATTTCCTCGCACTTTTAGAGAAAAGCACTATATATGCCTCGGCGGGAATAGAAATTAGTGGACTCGTCTTATTTTTTCGGACTCAGCTGCGCTTCGTCCGAAAAAATCGCTCATCCACGAATTTCCCTTTCCCGTCCTCTGCAATAATGTACTATTATTGAATGTGCATATTCAACCAACACTTCTTATTAATAATTTGGGGTTATCAAGCTACATAATAAAGTTTAAAACATAATATAAACGTTACGTTGTCTATGAGTTTGATCACTACATATTCCACAGTGCCTATATTTTTTTGTCCATAGTGTTCTGACAGTGTTTACCAAATTTTCCTGTTAAAAATAGTTTTTTATTATAAATAAGATGAATCAAATGATACCTTATTAAATTCTCTTTTCACCATAGCTAACATTTTTCTAAGTGTATTTAGATTTAAATAGTTCGGAGGTGTTCTAACTTTGGTGAGTTTGACTTTTTGACAAAAAAATGGCTGCCATACAAAAATTACTTTCAGTGCTTGGAGTAGAAAGTTTTCCTGACTACCTCAAGTAGAATAGAGTTTCAAAACATTTTTTTTTTGTAAGATGACATTCTATTGACCATAAAACCGGTTGTGAAAATATAAATACAATTGTGGTATTGTAGCAGGAAGCGAGTGAAGATTATCAAAAAACGCTGGACAAAACATTAAAGATATGATGAAATACCTTCAGTAAAAACTGAGACAAGCCCATACAATTTTAATATGATTCTATTTTTATTATATACTACTATGATTAGAGATTATTGATAAAAAAGAACTGCTTGAAAATGTGTATCCGAAAGGGAGATGTACCATGCCATGCGTGGCCGGATTTCAACGTGCACAGTCTTTATATAGGCAGATCTAGCAATAGGCGTTTTTATTATTCAAGAGGAAGTAAATCTAATAGCAATTTTATTCAGATAATCACAAAATATTTAAATGACTATATAACGAATCGTATAATGAAAATAAGCAAAGAAATGAATCATAATCAGATGCATTTGGAATTAAAGTATAAGTAAATAGATTGTTTACGTTCAATCAGCAGAAGTAATGGAATATAACGACAAATAATGTCGTCACCGTATCTACGGGACCAGTAGGAAATTTTAATTAGCTTAATGTAACGAATTTTAAACAAACGCACCGTTAATCCGAACGTTCCCACTGGGCTGTGCGGGTTATTGAATTACTGAGTGGCCAAAACACTTGCTAACATTTGTTAAATGGAGGATGGGAGCAACAATTAAATAAATATAAGGACTTATACATTATGTAGTAGTAATAGTAGAAGTACTATGGCCAAAATAGCACTCTCAACATAAATAGCTCCGTATGTTTTTAATCTGGATATATTTTTTTGGCTTGAATTGGAGCGCTCCTTTGACAGTAAAAAACCTTTAAACCCGTCCAAAAATTTAACAGTTGGTGCTGTTAAAAATAAACATTACGAAAGAGTTTTCAACACTTAGGTAAACATTGTGAGATATGAATTTTGAAGCAGATCAAATTATTTTGTGGAATATTTTTAGGTTTTGCAGTTTTTTTTAAAGTATATGTCTTCTATTTCAGGTTGCGAGATAATATGTTCAAACAATAGACACGAATAATCAATTATCGTGTTTCATGATTGAACCACCACAATCCAATATTCCTTGCCAACTCCACACATAGCGATATCATAATCAAAACCGATACCAACATGTCGGCCCGACCCCTATTTGCCATGTAACCTTAATAGATCCGACCAATTCTCGATTTAACTCGACGCGAAATGGAATAAAAAGCATGCCTCGGGATGGACGGATAAATTAATTGAAAGGGGATCAGGCCCTTGTTTTGACTGAGCAAATAGAATTAAAACAATCCCCATAGGTATAATAACAAACGCGCTATTGACCAAAGTAAATAAAATATGATAGTCGAATTTCATTTCATTTCGCTCCGCTCAGTGAAACTAGGGTTGTCAAGTAAATGACTGACCACATAGTATTTATGCAGTGAAGTGTACTTTTCATTTTTGAAATAAATTTTCTTCAATAACCAGGCGTTTTAAATGTAATTGTTGTCAACTAATACAAAAGACAACATATTTTAGTTAAGGGGATGACAACAGCTAAATTTCATCCCTATATTTTTGAGCCCTTTACGATTAGTATAGAGCTCATTGAAAAGTTTGCAATATGATGAAATAAAAAAAACTAAGCTTTGATTGAGAAATATAAAACAATGTAGTTTTTACTTAGTGTGGTAGAATTTTGTCCTTAATTGCAAACTATAAGTCATGAAACTGAAGACGTATAACTGTTTAAATTTAATTTTAAGATGAAAATTTGGAGCTATTTTTTAGCTGATTTCGTCCAATCGTGCACTGGAATTAACAAATGTAATTGACTGAGGAGCCGAGCGTAGCGAGGCGACGAACGTCTCCGTTTTCACTGACAACATTTACTACTAACATTTTGATGTGTGTGTATTGGTTGGTTGGTTGGTCAGTGTCGGTCTAGAGGTCGCATTTTTCATCCGATTTCGATGAAACTTGGCATGTACGTTCCTTGATTTATTTGCCAAAAATTGTCGAGCCATTTTTTTGTATGGGGGGAAAATGAGGGGGGAAAGGGGGAAAGTTTGCTGTCGCGTTATTTATGTTATCCGAAGTCTACGGTTCACAGAACCACTAGTGAATATTAAGCTATATAAGCAATTAGATGAAGCTATATAAGTAAAGTCAATTTGTAGGTCATCGAGTATTGACAGCCTCTGAAGTTCATTAGCTAGCAGTCAAATTCTAGCCCATTATGATGCCTTAGTCCACACTATGAACTTTATAGCAGAACTTAAGCACTAGTTTAGAATTTTAATAAGCTTGCTTTGAGGGTTTGATCGGATTTCGTTTTGGCAGATTTACCAGCCCTAGGTAACCCGGGATTCAGTCTAGACCAAGACCTAAATAAATAAGTACTCTATCAAGTGGAAACCTTAAACGTTTACTTTGTTCAACATCAAAGCGTTTGATATTGTAATATTTTTATTGCGTAAAATGAGCTTACAAAAACCTTTTAAGATTAAATGAGCATTTCTTTTTATTTTTGAAACTTTTCTCGACTTTTTATTTTTTGGTAAGTTTTATGTTTTTTCTAGTCAGAATCGCGAGCTGATTCGATTTATGCAAGAAAAAAATGTGTCCCAAAAATTTTTTTCCTCTTGTGTTACCCTTTGCCATATGTTTTCTATGGAGGTAACACAAAAGTAAAAGTAATCAAAAAAATGCATGGAGTTTTATGAGACATCTTTTTTTATTGCATAAATCGGATCCGCTCGTGATTCTGATCAGGAAAAACATAAAACTTACCAAAAAAATTAGAGTCAACAAAAGTGGCAAAAATTTTGAGAAACGCTCAAATAAAATATGATACGTACATAAAAAGTACTGATAGACAACAAAAGCAAGTGCGTAAAAAAGTTTCTTATAAGTTTTTGTAAAAAGGTTGTGATAGATGAAAATACAGGGTGTAACAAAAATACTGGTGATCCGTTTAAGGGCTTAATTGGTATCGTATTGCCAGTAAGAAAAACTAGGAGAAAAAAATGTTTGACTCGAAAAAAAAATTGTTTTGTATGGGACACGTCGTCTCAGCTGGCCAATCCTCCATGTCCATACAAATTTAAAAAAAAATCGCAAGATTTTTTTTCTTTCTTTTTCATAATGAGAATACGATGCCAATTACCGTCGATTGTAATATGAATTAACGTAACCGCCAAAGGATTCTTTGGCATATTACTACATTTTTACATACTATAATAATTAAAAAGCAACGCACGACAACTCTTTCCAATGAACCTAAACTCAGTTTCACCTAAATTTCACACATGATTGCGTCTCCATATTGCTTTATTTAGATTTTCGCCGGCAACATCACCTTTCCTTAACGATACGCCGGGCAGCGAGCCGTGAGTAATCCGTCGGGACGTCGGGGTGCAAAAATCTACCCCAGCCAGTGTCATGGAGACGGGGAGACAGTTTGGAATTGATTGGAGAACTGACTGTTTGGTGAAGCGCGAGTATGATAGAAAGAGATGGCAGGACTTTTTTTTTCAAGTTTAGTGTTTGCAGAAATAAAATTACGAATGCACAGTCTAGTTCTAAAATTTCGCTGCGATTAATTGGACAAAACCTAACCCTAAAAATATGGCTGTGTTCATATATTTTTGTCCAAAACATGTATATTTGTGAACTCGAGTGTACTTGGTGATTTACACAAAATAGTGGGCAAAGCTATGTTGAAAGGGCAAAGCTACCAGTGTTGACGGTCCACTGTTGCGTGTGATATCAAAAAAGTATTCAACAGGTAGTACTAATTTTATTATAAAAATCAGGTTACTAAAATATTCTGCCACCTGAGAGAACACTAACTAGTGTTCTCTCAGGTGGCAGAATATTTTAGTTCTTAACCATACTCTTTGACGTGATTCAAACGAAAAAATATAACCCCAGTCGCTTACCATTCTCTTACATTGATTTAAATGAAATTGATCTAACATCGGTGGACTAAAAATGTCAGTAAATAAGTAGGTATGTTTTTGGACTTCATTTACATCACAGAGTGCCTATATATGTACAGCTTTGCCCCGCAGATCCGTCTGAAGTCCGTTGCTTTTTTCCAACATGGGGCCGTATTCTAACTTTACATCAACACAACTTCAACCCAACTAGCAAATGATGTCATATAAAAGTCACCAGCATGTTTAATATGACTAGATTTAGTCGTATAAAGGTGCGGGTAACTTTTATACGACATCATTTGCTAGTTGGGAATGCATTAACTAAGCAATACTTACAGCTAGCGCCTGATCATCTGAAGCAGGAATCTCAGAATTTGTTTGAAAAATATTCGAATGAAACTATAATACAACTTAAATATTGCTTGATTCTTTTTTGAGTCTTGGAGTTATTGTTTAAGATAGATTGTGTTTTTAATGTATTTGTGTATTTAAAAATTTCAGTAGGTACCTTACCAGGTATATCAATCCAGTTGGATGTTTATTAAGGCACAGCAAAATTACAAAAATGTGTACCTAACAGTAACAGACAGGCCGCCTCATTGCTTTTAATAAATTCCTTGCAATTTACAAGCTTTTCTAGATTATGTAGGGACACAGGCTGGCCCATTAAAGAATATTATGCCGCTCTTTGATAGGTATGTTATTTAGTTTAGGTTAATACTAATTAATATACAAGGCTGATCTCTGGTTTGTAATGCAGAAACACTTCTTCTGACAAAACATCACATTCAGTAGCTTAACCAAATTGTATACAGAAAAATTATTCTACTTTTCAACCGAAAAATAATTATCAATATTGGTGATAAAAAAAGTCATAACCCATATCAATAGATCTTTGAAGTCTGTATTATGACTTGCTCTCTTGCATTTACGACCCCAAAATCGTTCTGTAAGTATATCAATACATTTTTGGATCAGTATAAGTGACATTTTCAAGCAAAAGGTACATCATTGTCGGTTGGTAATAGAGTATATTTCTAAATAAATTATTATGGCAGTGATGCCTTATTGACAACCGACAATGATGTACCTTTTACTTGAAAACACATATTTTCAGTAAGTAATAATTTTCATTGACTTGCCAGTTGCCTATTGTTTTCCGTAAAGCTACTTATCCAGTCTTCTCAAAGCGAAAATCTTATACCTACATGTATCTTAAATTATGATCTTAAGCATACCATTTTTTATTAAATGCGTGTCCATAGAAAAAGATGAGACAATAATTTACGTTGCGAAATTATCTCGAGCCATCGAACTCACTACCAAAAATGTCAATTCAAAATATTACTATCTCTGCATCTACACGCGTAAGTCAATTTCATGCTTATTCTGAAGATCATTAGTCATGTCACTACTTGGTATGCGAAAGTACGAAGCCAACTTACGATACGAGAACATAACTTGATAGATTATTGAGTCAAGTAACAGTATTATAACTTTAAAGCGTGAAATTGCTACGGATTTGTTATCAAAATTATTTTATACCTTGTGCAACCTAAGAAGCAGTTTTTGACACCTGTCATCTCGGTACATTTTATAATCTAAAATCGATTTTAGGTTATAAAATGTACTGAGATGTCAGGTGTCAAAAATAGCTTCTTAGGTTGCCCAAGGTATAGTTTGTCTGAATAAGTTCTGATCCTGACAACCTATGTCACTAAAACGATTGACGTTTGTCTTTGAAGCAAATCAAACATTATTTTGATATCTATTTGACACGATCTGGATAACTAATGAAATCAAGGATTGCCTGAATATTCCAACATAGTCTGTGCAACATTGTTATTACCTAGCTAAACCGTGATCAGAATTTTGACGTAAGTGTACAGTTTATTTGACAAATATTTCAAGTTTAATACTTGTGTGGGTGTCAGAAACAACCCTATTGATTTTCGACACATCATAAATCTCATCCTACGCGAATTGCCAGCCATTTATTATTATATTTTTATAAATAAAACATTAGGTACAGCTTTTCAGTTAAGTGTTTGAGTGCAAATAGGTAAAAGAATAAAGAAAGAGTCTAAAATCAATTCGTACCTGCGTTACCTTTACCTCCTATATAGTTTATTAATACACTGACACTGTTTACTTTTGACATGTAAAATATTATTTATTACCAATAAATGATCTATCTAATAGGTACAGTCAAGTTCTCCAATATCTATGCAATTTATTGGATAAAAATATACTCATATAACACAACCTCATTTGCATAAGGAAAACCTGTGAATTTAATAAAGCACTTAACACATTATTTTAAAAGTCACGCGACTTTAAATGGCGCTAACTTTTTGGTGAAACCGTCTAATGTCCTAATGACTAATGATCCATTAGCAAAATTACCTACCTATCTACGCCCAGAAACTTAGTTTCATAAGTTTCATAACCTAGCCTATTAAAAAGTATGTACCTACACCCCAGGCTAAAAGTATGGAAACAAACATTTTATTGTATACAAATTCAAAGATTTCAAACATTTTTTTTTGTGAAACAGGTGATCAAAATTCACATCACGCTTCACCAAAAAATTAAACAACACTATAAATTTTAGAAATTGTTATAAATTATTAAAAAAAGTAAGTATAAAAAAACGGACTTTGAAGTCTGTATTATGACTTGCTCTCTTGCATTTACGACCCCAAAATCGTTCTGTAAGTATATCAATACATTTTTGGATCAGTATAAGTGACATTTTCAAGCAAAAGGTACATCATTGTCGGTTGGTAATAGAGTATATTTCTAAATAAATTATTATGGCAGTGATGCCTTATTGACAACCGACAATGATGTACCTTTTACTTGAAAACACATATTTTCAGTAAGTAATAATTTTCATTGACTTGCCTATTGTTTTCCGTAAAGCTACTTATCCAGTCTTCTCAAAGCGAAAATCTTATACCTACATGTATCTTAAATTATGATCTTAAGCATACCATTTTTTATTAAATGCGTGTCCATAGAAAAAGATGAGACAATAATTTACGTTGCGAAATTATCTCGAGCCATCGAACTCACTACCAAAAATGTCAATTCAAAATATTACTATCTCTGCATCTACACGCGTAAGTCAATTTCATGCTTATTCTGAAGATCATTAGTCATGTCACTACTTGGTATGCGAAAGTACGAAGCCAACTTACGATACGAGAACATAACTTGATAGATTATTGAGTCAAGTAACAGTATTATAACTTTAAAGCGTGAAATTGCTACGGATTTGTTATCAAAATTATTTTATACCTTGTGCAACCTAAGAAGCAGTTTTTGACACCTGTCATCTCGGTACATTTTATAATCTAAAATCGATTTTAGGTTATAAAATGTACTGAGATGTCAGGTGTCAAAAATAGCTTCTTAGGTTGCCCAAGGTATAGTTTGTCTGAATAAGTTCTGATCCTGACAACCTATGTCACTAAAACGATTGACGTTTGTCTTTGAAGCAAATCAAACATTATTTTGATATCTATTTGACACGATCTGGATAACTAATGAAATCAAGGATTGCCTGAATATTCCAACATAGTCTGTGCAACATTGTTATTACCTAGCTAAACCGTGATCAGAATTTTGACGTAAGTGTACAGTTTATTTGACAAATATTTCAAGTTTAATACTTGTGTGGGTGTCAGAAACAACCCTATTGATTTTCGACACATCATAAATCTCATCCTACGCGAATTGCCAGCCATTTATTATTATATTTTTATAAATAAAACATTAGGTACAGCTTTTCAGTTAAGTGTTTGAGTGCAAATAGGTAAAAGAATAAAGAAAGAGTCTAAAATCAATTCGTACCTGCGTTACCTTTACCTCCTATATAGTTTATTAATACACTGACACTGTTTACTTTTGACATGTAAAATATTATTTATTACCAATAAATGATCTATCTAATAGGTACAGTCAAGTTCTCCAATATCTATGCAATTTATTGGATAAAAATATACTCATATAACACAACCTCATTTGCATAAGGAAAACCTGTGAATTTAATAAAGCACTTAACACATTATTTTAAAAGTCACGCGACTTTAAATGGCGCTAACTTTTTGGTGAAACCGTCTAATGTCCTAATGACTAATGATCCATTAGCAAAATTACCTACCTATCTACGCCCAGAAACTTAGTTTCATAAGTTTCATAACCTAGCCTATTAAAAAGTATGTACCTACACCCCAGGCTAAAAGTATGGAAACAAACATTTTATTGTATACAAATTCAAAGATTTCAAACATTTTTTTTTGTGAAACAGGTGATCAAAATTCACATCACGCTTCACCAAAAAATTAAACAACACTATAAATTTTAGAAATTGTTATAAATTATTAAAAAAAGTAAGTATAAAAAAACGGACTTATCGACAAGTTTTTTAAATGAAAATAATGTAGTTTTTCTTAATTTTACTATACATTCAAAACTTGGCGATAAGTCCGTTTTTTTAATACTTACTTTTTTAAATAATTTATAACAATTTCTAAAATTTATAGTGTTATAAATTTTTTGGTGAAGCGTGATGTGAATTTTGATCACCTGTTTCACAAAAAAAATGTTTGAAATCTTTGAATTTGTATACAATGAAATGTTTGTTTCCATACTTTTAGCCTGGGGTGTATCTGATCCCAAAATACAACTATTCTCTTTTATTATTATAATAATAACTTAGCAGTTTAAAAATGGTCGGATGAAAAATGGATATGGGGGTTATTTGTCGATAAAATTCATCATACTATGCGGTTAACGGCTCCGAAATGTGTCCAAGTCCAAACACATTGTATATTGAATGATTATCTTTAGTAAAAGGTCTTCCACTTTGTTAGCCACTATCTACTTACTTTCTGAGTGTTTTAAGGTTTATAGCTTCCATTTCTTACTAGGCACTTACTTCAATGGATTATAATTTAGCTAAGAACATTTTTGTAGGAACTCTTAGCGAGCTAAAAATACCGGGCTAAGATAGTACTAAAGTAATCTAAATTGCCTTTATTAAGCTAATTGTCTCGAATTAGGATCTTAGTTTCTGCTTTGAAAATAGCTTGAATCTTAAAGGGTTTGAAAACAGTAAAATAGATACAGTAATAGTTAAAGTTGCGCCAAGATACCGCCTGTCTATTCCCGATACGACTGTGTACAACATTCAGCAAACGATTTAGCTGATGAAATTTCTGAGTTGGTAAGTAAGTAAATAAAATGCACTAAATGAAAATACCAATACTTATGGAGGTCCAAAGGGGCGGCCTATGTTCAGCAGTGGACGTCTTATGGCTGAGATGATGATGATGATGATGAAATGAAAATAAGTCTCTATGGTTTCACACCTCTCTTCTTCTTCCTCCTAGTGTTTATCCCGGTTTGGGGTCCGCTTGACAACCTAATCCCATGAATAGTTGGTTGGTGGTTTCACACCTGTAATCTCTAATTAATGGAAAATTCGCATGTTATGTTACACAAAATGTCGGTTTCCTCGTAATTGCTCTTACGATATTGCAGGCGTATTAAGAGACTGACATCCATTTACTTTTAACAAAGTAATTTACCAGTACTTGAAGAAAACACGCTTTCAAATATGAACCAAACTTCGAAAAAAAAAAATTCCTTTGCCAACCATATTTCAGCTTCCATAATTGAACTCAATAAGGAATTCCGAGTTCCACCGCATTCTAAGACTGCATTAGAGTCCCACGTTATGAGTTGGAAAATGCGACACTTCTTACCCTTGGAGGGGAGGAGTATTTATGATGTCTCTTGATTTATTGCCTAACCACCCCTGCGTTGAGACGTTTTGTTATTCTTTGTCTACCGTCTTCAACTAAGATTATAACTAATGGAGTTTGCCTGTAGAAGCAAACATTGAAGCCCAAAATACGGCGATTTTATGACGTCTGGTGAAATGACACTATTTAGGTATTTGAAATGAGCTGAATCACTAAATAATTAAAATAATCAGTTGAAATTGCATAATTATAACATTCTTTAGGGTCTTGACAGTAGGGAGTGCATTCCGGACTTTTCAGTAAGTATGAAAAAACCCGGGTTATCAGGTATAACCTGGGATTCATACTAAAAAATCCAGGTTGCATACCCTACTTGTCAGTAGCTCAAAAACTACGCTCCAGCAGAATGCACACTACTAAGTAAGTACATCACTTTCAATAGAAATATATTTTTTGTTAGACGCTGAGAAATGCTTGAAGCATACCAGTTTGGGAGCAAAGCGCGCAAAGGGTGGTGATTAGAGACTCTTGGATAAGCCTGAATACCCACTAAAATGCAGTGGTTTACCCTTAATGAGTTTGTGATACATGGCAGGATTTGCTTGAGAAGATCCTTCAGAAAAACTGAAAGAACAAATCAAATTATTTTTAATGAATATTTTGATTTGCTTCTTAGCATTTACAAGGATTGCATATACACGGGAAAATTCGACCGGTGCTTTCGTGGCCAGGTGGCGAAGTGGTTAACGCGTCTGCCGCGAATGCAGAAGACGCTGGTTCGATCCCCAGCCTTGGGCACCGGAGGCTTTGGTCACTTTTTCCTTTGAATATGACATCTATATCGGTTTAAAGATATTTATTATTCTCAAAAGAAATTTACATTTCACTTAATGAGAAAATTATAAGTGCTTATTTATATAACATGCCATGCAATTGTGCCCGTGGGCGATAAAATAATATACATTTATAATCCTTCAGAAAGTAACAAAGCACGGACGTGTGAACTATGTATGGTCTTCAACCGGCTAAAGGAGATGCAAACTCCATTTGTTATTATCTCCTTGGTCAACTTTGTTAACTGACTATTCTTGAACCTTAATACAATGAAATAAGGCCTCTAACAGTTAGAGCTTTGCTGTTTGAACAGTGACACGGCGAAGTTATGAGCTATGACTCAGCATTCAGCATCACATTGATAAAGTCCTACGCAGTATCCGATTACTGCAACATGGAACCTTGTCGCATTGAGCTGGACACGAATAAAGTAACGCTCATTGACTCGAGTTAAACGCGAGATTTCTGAAAGATAAGTGCTTTCGAATTTCATGTTGCATTACTGGTAAGTAACACTTCCTTAGGGCTGAAGGCACAAAGTGCAATGACGAGCGAAAACTAAACGCTGAATGCGAGAGTGTATGACACATTTGGCTAAGATGACACATAGATGACACACTCAGACAACTCCGATTGTAGAATATAAATTGAAACCACCATTACAATACTACCTAAATAAAAAATGGCCCCGCAGTATGACAATAGTGCCGCAAGAATGACTCGTGCGGTACTTTACACGGAAAAAAATGAGCTTTAGCAAAGTACCAAATTGGTTTGTTAAGATATTTTTAGTTGCATACAACTAAATCATATTTAAAAAACGGAATAAAGCTTTGTTAATGACAAACAAGCATTTATTGCTAAACGTTCTTGGTTATTTAAACTTTTTTATCCAAGCACCAATTTGAATCCAAATATGTGTCCTAGTAAGTATATATAACCCTTTCCATCAGGTTTATTTATTTTTAACAAAAACCGTAAGGTTTTCTGTGTAGGAAAGTGGCCCCTCCCTGAACGAAATCCTCGATCCGCGCCTGCATGGTTTTCATATAAGAACATAGATTTTTTACTATCATTCCATGTGATTTTGCCCTAACTAAGTACACGTAAATGATGATATATGAATAATTTCTTTGAGTTTGATTTCCTGTCTGCTAATGTGCATTTATTTGGGGTTGATTTTTACCTACAATTAGTGATATTCCAATATAAAGCGACGACAGGGTAAACACCACATGCAAACAAGTAATCAGGGGTCAAAGCAAACGTATTATTTAGTTCGGAAATAGGTAATTATGATCAAAATCAATAGTATTTGGTCTGATGGTTTTGTTTAATTGTCGTTGCATTTTATTTTGTGACAGCAGCAATTTCAAATATATTTGGGTTTTTGAAACCGGGCCGTTTTCTAACTTTAAATTATACTTTAGATACGATCCAACTTTAATATTACTCCAGTGTATTAACTACACTACTACACTGAAAATAATGTTTGTTACCAGCAACCAAATTTCGTCTACTAGTAACTTAAGTTTTGTGTGAAAAGTGGTTTGTTCTTTGTAAGTAAACTTTCAGTTATAAGCAAATAAACTTTATTAACTCCTTACCGAATATTGGTGTAGGTACGAAAAGCCAGCGATAGCGCCTAAAAGTCTGCATCAGAACTTGCTTAAAAGTATTCTTGTGCAACTCCAATACTACCTACTCCATTATTGGTTGATTATTTGTTGCGTGTTGGGAGTTGGGGATACATTAAGTTTTAATGCATTAAGTATTAATGTATTTTAATGTTAGAATATGGTATATACGGTGCACTTAGTCTTAAACCAGAAACATTGAAAATCATATTGGTTTGTTTATCCGTCTGTCCATCAGTCCGTATGGATGTATTGTCTACCTGTCAGTGTCTATTTCCCTGTTACTGACTGATTGTTATCCGGCTTTGTGTCTATTGTTATCTTACATCATTTCGTTTCTCCCCAAAATACCACCGATTTGGGTCATACACAAAACTCTGGCTTACTTCCTTGTGGTTATAATATAATATGCCAAATTTAAGGGCTATACGGCCAAGTTTTCTTATTGAAGCTTTATCGACATAAACAAATACCGCTTTTCCTCTTATATGGCCTTTGCCATGTAATATAATGCTCATATCGTAAGCTACTAACTATTGTTTGTAGAACAGCGGCGGGGTGTCAACTAAGTTAGTGTACAAATATTTTTAACGCACACTCACTATCCTATAGAATACACTAGACTAGCTAATATGGCTTTCTATTTCTCGTGGCTTATCGAAAAATAGCTCAACTTTCAGAAAACTCGAAAAGCAGGCAAGAATCTATACACTACACTGCTATACTCCAAGGGAACTTTAGGGAAGACGCTTGCCCCCTATAACCTAATAAGTGGTAAAAGGTGCGGTGCGGTGCGTATTATTTTTCTCAGCTTTATAATCCTCAGAGTTCATGCGCATAAGTGATACCAAAATGTATGACCTCTCCGGTTGCAAATAAACCTGCACCCGCTTGATGATAAAAGACCGTAGGGTATGGATCCCTGCAACTCTAAGTGTTACAAAACAGGGGTTTTAATTACGCCTTTAAGGCTCATAGTATAAAATAAAAACTTCAATTGAGCTTGTCTTCAACACCTCACTAGATATTAATGAAAGCTCACAATCACATAACATATTTAAAGAAGCCCATGTTTACATGTTTCAATAGGTGCCGTGTGATCCCATTTCCACCACGAGTTTGACGTAAAAAATGTACGGATTTCATGACGAAAGACACGCGATCGCTTGCACGGAAGCAGGGAGCTAGACGAGAGAGTTCCCACAAATCATTATTTTAATGTTTATTAAACAATATTTATAGCAGGTTTCACAAAATTTTTATCGATTTATCTTGAAACGTTTTGATCCAATTATTTTGGTAGTCTTCTGGAGCGTCAATCCGCAGTCAAAGTTCAAAGTCTCGCTTTGAATCTTCGCTTTTTTGCTACAATTTAAATTTCAATACCTTCTCTATTCGTTCGTTTACAAGTCTCACTATAATCATACTCTGACTCGGTAACTGGCTTTTTCAGAGGCATTTTTTCGGTTTAAATATGACCTAGATAGACCTGTTGAGTAATACATAAGTCATACTCATCATCCTTTTAGCGATTGTGCCGGCTTATTGCCATATGCAATTGAGTAATGAATGATCCTATAAACTGGCATAGGTACTAGGTAGTTTTTACGGAAGCGATTCCCTTCATTGGGATTAGGTACGGTTTCCCCGCGATGAAGAAAAATCACTATAAAGTAACTGGTAAATATCAAATGATGTTTCGTAGTTACATAAGTTTCGAAAAACTAATAGGGCCCACCCACTATCAGTCGGCCTGACGATATTGGCCTGTCAGTTGTTCGGAGCTGTCATATTTTTGTTCTTACTGACAGGCCAATATCGTCAAGCGAACTGAAAGTCGGTGGACCCTGTAAGTGGTACGATTCGAGCAAGGATTGAAAGTCTACACATTATGAATGAAATGAAAAGAACGCTCTCAAAAATGTTCTTTGGCTGTAAACTTACGGTTCGCAAGCGACCTACCGCAAAGGGTGATCGATCAATAACCGGGTCATTGCCGTCGCAAAATAGAACGGGCTAATGCTTAAATCTTACCCGCGACGTACGACACATATGGGCATAATGGATCACCGGAACGCTGGTCTGAAGTAGGGGGTAATCAGAAAATAATTAATAGTTTGTATAATTATTATTGCAAGGCCTGGGAATTACTGTTATCGAGGAACTTTATTATAATCGTAGACAATATATTTTTCACCTCAGCAGTTCGAACAAGCCTACTTTCCTCACTCCCTGGAGTGACGAAAGCGCGACTTTCATCACTCCAGGGAGTGACGAAAGTTGCGACTTTCCTCACTCCAGGGAGTGAAATTTTGTTACTAGAAACTTTTCGTCATAATGATGATGCCTTTCATTCAGGAATGTAAATAAATGTGTTTTTTCATTTTCATTCAGGAATGGAAAGTTTTATGTGTCACACGAAAGTTTTTTTACATCTCGTGTTCTTGAGATCCCTCGCTACGCTCAAGATTCAAACTTAGAATCACTCGTTTTGCTCGTGATTCAATTATAGAATCTTTCGCTTGCTCGGGACTCAAAATCAACACTCGCAAGAAAAACCAATTTTCCTCTCTTGTTGCACAAATAACTAATTAGTAATTACCATTGGGTTAGCATCAGCTGTGGTCAATAGCTGTAGCACTCTTGTGAAATGAGCGCTGTATTTTTAGATTGGGAAGTAATATAAGTATTATTACGAGCTAATGACTGAATAAAAACATTATCTATCGAAATTATTTTAACGTCGTTATTGACGAGTGTAGTATACAGGGCGGTCCAAAGCTTGACGTTCAAAAATTTTTTTTAGATTCTCCACATCAAGGACTATCAGAATATACCCCATGTATGTTAGCCGATTTTTTATAGTTCAGGAGCTATGATTTTTTTTTGTCAAAAATTCTGGTGTGATGCTTTTTAACTATACCAAAAGATTTCTTTTGTAACATTAAGCTTGCCTAAGGAGCAGCCGTCAGTAAAAAAATCATCATCATCATCAGCCGGAATAAGTTGCGAAATTGATAAGTAAATAAATAAAATGTATGCTAAAATGAGATGGAATAACCTTGTTTTTTTTTATTAATTTCTTTTGTAACAAACCACCGCGGGTTCTTTGTCCAGGTAAATTTGTTGGTAATGAATGACTTCGAGATAAGAGATATGATGTGCAATAATATCGCTTATTGCTACTATTTGATAACAATGCGATTACTCCTGAATGCAACCGTTTAGTTTTTACCTACAATGGTTATGGTATTTGCACTGATAACAATTTGCGCTAACGATAATGAGCCCTTTGTTGATAACACGTCGCCGCCGCCGGGGCCGTTTGTTTGATTGAGTTGCAGGTATGCAAATGATGTTTCGGTGGTGACAACACAACACTCAGTCTTCTTGGTTTATTCTGTGTCATTTTAAAGTTAGAATACATTTTCTTTACTTACTTATAAATTTCGCAACTTATTCCGGCTGATGATGATGATGATTTTTTTACTGACGGCTGCTCCTTAGGCAAGCTTAATGTTACAAAAGAAATCTCTTGAAGAATACGATTAGTTTATTTTTTATAAATAAAAAGCATCATACCAGAATTTTTGACAAAAAAAAATCATTGCTCCTGAACTATAAAAAATCGGCTAACATACATGGGGTATATTCTGATAGTCCTTGATGTGGAGAATCTAAAAAAAATTTTTGAACGTCAAGCAATGGACCGCCCTGTATTATGCGATCTCTTATGCCATACCATGGCCATACTAAATACTAAGCTCAAGTGTAAAGTTAGCGTAATCTATTTCCAGACAAATATATGACTAAATGTTGGCCACCAATTTACTACAATTATTCCCAAGTAACTGAATCGCTAATAATCCACTACCTTGTTAGGCAAAGTAACTGCTTTGCTTGCATTATGCACCGTACATTTATGAAGCACAAACTGCTAGGTATCTTGATGGAAGACTAACGCAACAAAAGTATCTGCTGCACTTCTTTACTATAACAAGCTACATATTACATATTTACCTCTTTTCCTATCCGATACTATTGCAGCTTACTGTAACTAATACAAAATTCAAGGGATATTCGGGCTTCCTGGGTGAAAGATAGACAGAACTTTGCTTTATGCAACAGAAGCCGACTTACAAATGGCAACTCCTATTCATCCATGCTAATTGTACTGTACACATGGCGACCCTGCCAATCCGGATAGTAATAAGTCAAAGAATCTTTGAAGCCAATTTCGACATTACTCAGTTGTAAAACGATCCTAAATGGTACGCGTTATTCATTTTCTTACGGTTGTAATGTGGAGATGCAATCGAAATGCAACTGAGAAACATCACACGTTGTTTGGCTTCGAGACTGTTTGCTTGCGCTCTTATCCTCTACGCTTGCACTAATTAAACTGTATCAATATAATTATACAATATAGTGCAGGATCCAACGACAAAAGACTCTTACAACATATTTCTGATGTTGTCTGCTACACTGACGTCCTACCCGTCGATATTTCTTTAATAAATTTTTACACAATATACATACCTACGAGTTATTCTAAGTGCCAGGGACAATATAATAAATAAATGCTTATACTGTGATATACTTAGCTCTATTCCATATGTAATAAAGAAGAGAATACACAATCAGCCCAAAAAAATGGCCCCACTATAGTGCTGTAAGAACGACTCGCACAGCACTTTCTCTAACAGTCCTTATTACGGTAAAAGACTGGCCGGTTACAAATTTTCACGTGCCATATTTTCGGCAAATCTTGTTTGAGACCTCCAGCATATAATTTCCTTTATGTCTATATAGTATAAATTGTCTCGGACGATCGACTTTCAAAGACGGTTCGCGCGGGTATCAGAGAGTTACCGAAAGAAAAAGTTCCGTATCTTAGGTACATTTTGACTAACATGTAAGAAACTTCGTTGCAAGAATTATGCGAGTTTGTACTTCGATACTTCTCTATCCTCCATATACTCTTTTATCGTCGTTACTTTCACACCAAACTAAACTTTATTTAGCAGAGATACGGTTGATATTTGCTTGGTAATGACAGAAAAGGTACGATGTTTTAAAAGATAACATTTTGCTTCAATAAAGCACACGTGAACGCACCAGTGAAGCCGGGGTTGCAAGTTGCAATTAAGCCCCCGCCCTATCACTCATGGAAAACGCATCTAAACTGCGAGAATAGAAGAAATGTCGGCAATTTCCGGGTTCCGTCTAATCTGATTGTTGTTAAAGGAGAGATTCGTCAGTGGGATGTGGGATATTCGCATTTATATCAATGGAAGTTTACGTACTAATCCCACATTGAGTTAGGTATTGAGTAGGTAACGGCGTTGGCTCTGATTTTTCCTTGAACACATAGTAAACGGTTAAAGGAGCACATTTTTTTCACATTTTATTGAGCACGTTAAGTTTTGACTCTTTATCAATTTCACGGCGTTAATAAAACAAATTTTAAACCTGGTCATCTAGAGGTTAAAAAAAATCTAATCTAAAATCTCATTTACGAATTTAATTGATTTATATTTATGAAACATGCAATCATATAAATAAAGACACCAGAACGGATAGCATGGTTGCCCTTTTATCGCCTATCCCGCCATGCGCCACTTTCGCACGTAAATACCTAATTGTTGGAAAGTGACAGCTATGGTGACGGTGACAGGCGATAAAAATTTGACCATATTAGACTATCGGTTTTTACATTATTGCAAGAGGACATAAAGTCCAGGAATCAACAATGGTTTATTAAAACGTCAAAAAGTGGTGCTATTAGTAGTTACCTACACTCTTTTTACTTTTACGGTAGTAGAATTACCACTGACAAATGTTTGATGACAATGATGACGTAAGTAGAAATTAGAAAAACATATTTCCGGCGAAACCCTAAAAATCGGAATTGGCTGTCGGACCAGTTTATTAAAATGGCGATTGGATTGCTTGTAACTGTTGTTTACCACGCCACGATAGGTTTCATTAATATTATTTATAACAGACTAACAGACACCTGTGATTAAAACAAATGACTTATCTTGGGTAAATGTTAACGTGGGATGTTTTCCACAACTCGACGTCAAGGTCTACTTTTTTCTGTTCAAAAAACGATCTAATCTCTTTGTTTCTGGTTAACTTTTTCCAACTTATTCATAAACGCCTCTCAGGAGTCAATTAGTTAATTTATGTTTTTTTTTGTTCCTAGCAAACACAACTGTCAAAGTGGCAGATAAGGAAACATAAATTAAGTAGGTAATTGACGGCTGAGAGATGTTTAAGAATAAGGGGGTTAATCTTTTAAATTCGATTTGCTATCGACCGATCGCGTTGATAAACATTTAGAATTACCTATCACTATTTGTTTATTAAAATTATTCACCTGAATGAGGGAATAATGTGATCATGTGTTTAAAGTATCAACTTCGAAGCAGGCTTCGCTACCAGTACGCTTACCATGAGTATTAGTATATAGTCTGTGCCAGCCCATGAGTTATGACATTGACGTTTTCGAGAGCGAGTATCGAGTGTTCTACCTGTGCATCTTGCTTGTAACATATTAGTGTAAACGAGATGCACACATAGAAAATTCGTAACTCGTTAACGAAAAATGTTAATGTCAAACTCATGGTAGCCGTAAAGCTCCACATATGAATTATTCCAATTCATTTCAATATGCATGAACTCATTCCAATCCCTATTGAACAATTCGCGCCGCCATTTTTTGCCGCAATGCCCCATCACCGTTCGCCCTAACTGTCATTCAGATGTCACTTTTGACAGGCAGCACGTGGTGTTGTCATATCGGCTTACTTTTAATAAAAAGCCGATTCTTTATACCCTTTATTAGATTACTTATTAGTGTAAACATTTCGAGCTAACTAGATTGTTGACGGCTGACCTTGTTGAATTATCAGTTCGGAAATGGTTTTTGAAATAGGTTAATTTTAAACATTGTAAGAGTAGAAGAGAAATTATGCTTGATATAAACTGCAGTTGAAGATGACTGGGCACCTAATAGCCAGGATTGCCTATTTTTTAACTATCTTTTAAAAAAATGAGAAAATGAGGCAAGGAAAGGCAAAGGAAAGCCAATAAGATGTACGAGTACAAAGGTATATCAGAGAATTAAGATGAAGGGGAGCATAAAGAAGAGGTTACACCACCGACAAGAGCGTAGCTTTTAAATATTAACAATGCTAACTGTCATTCAGCCACCCATGGTCATACCTATAAGATACATTTACACAAAAGAAAGGTGATCGATGTATGTACATCAATGCCTATATGGCTTGCCATAAGGCATAAAGTAAGCCTTTAATTTAACGCAGTGAATTTATGGAATTATATATAAATGTTAGCCATGACGCAGCCAGTCAATTCAAAGATTTAAATAGGCCCCTAGAAGTAGAACACTAAAACAAAAATCGTCGGTAACATTGTTAATAGGAAAAACTATCAACGTCCACTTAAAGTCTTTTATTTTTGATATTAATATAAATAAAATGCTATGCAATAAAAGTGGAAGTCGCTTTCATTGCCTGTTAAATAGTCACATATCTGCAAAACGTTTTCCCATCAAATAGAAATGGCGTCACACATGAAATCACGGGGTGCAGAAATGGTATGAAATTTAAAACTTTTGTCGGCAATAGCAACAAATAATACTTTCCCCCTAAACGATTTAGGACAATGGCAGTTTAAGTCGAATGCTAAACACGTGTCAAACGTCGTGACATCGCTGCTAAGTCGAAATAAAATAAGTGTTCATATTATATTCGTTTTCATTTTACAACGTTTTTATTACTATAGCCTTAAGGTTGAACTTTGATAAGCTTTGGGGCTATCAAAATGCATCTATGATAGGGGATGTTACAATAAGCGATGTGCAATGCGCGTGACGGATCCACGCACCCTGTACACGTCATATTATGCCCGATGATGTAAAAAATAGAATTAAGCGCATCAACTTTACTGGGGCATTAAATAGGACAATTGTAATGTTGTTGGCCCACTTCGGAATTTTTGGAATCCGGTTGGAACCGGTTAATCGCAATTGATACGGATTACGCGTATTGGGAAGTATTTTGTTGGCAACGGTTTAAAAAATATTACAGTCGAAGTCGAAGCATTTTATAACGACATCAAAGGGACCACCAAGTTTTGGCGGTATATCCGAATAATTGTAATTGATGTCGTTACAAAAGGTTTCGACTGTACTTAATACATTGAAGTTGCATTGAGACTGTAGCGTAGCTTCAGGTGCCGTATTCTATAAGTAAGTTGCATTGGAGTCGCATTGGAATAATTTTCAAGCAAATTTTGATATGTCTGATTCAGGCGTTTAGGTGCAGCTGTATTGCGTTGTTAATGCATTGGAGTTATATTGAAGTTGGATCGTTTCTAAATGTGTTTTAAAGTCAGAATACGACCCCAGCCCTTAAGGTGCCGTGAGTTCAGCGAAAAATATCGTGTCAGGGGGTGAGGCATACAGCTTGTGCGGGGAGCGCCCCGCTCGTTTCCCCTTGCGCGTCTACAGTAGTATAAGCATAAACAGTAGTACATCGCAAGGTAAATTTACTTGTAGTTAGCTGAGTTGTAGCGGCTAGTTTCGAAACTGTTTGCGTTTTTGTTGATATAATTAAATTCATATATTTCATGAGTTGGACCTTTCCAATTTAATAATATTTGTGTTTTTATTAACAACTATGTCTATTAGGCTGGCTTAAAACCGAACAAGGGTGTGTTAAGCCAGTCTAATAATAAAATAAGGATACATTCAAATTTAGATACCAATAATTAAATTACCCACTGTGGTGCAGAATGAAACTGAAACTACCTACGTCGAATGACGAGCGTTATATGATAATTATAATAATAGTATCAATCTGGTATTAGACACAACCTAGATGTTAAATAACATTGATAACATAAAGACCTAGTAAAAAAACTTAAACCCTTTTATAGCCTAAACTAATATTACGCTAAGTACTTTCAATTAATATTGTGTGGTCTCGCAGGTTTGCACGGTGTAATGGGAATGTCATAATAATTTTAAACAAAAAAAGAACCGACTTCACTTAAGATCCACTATTCCAAGAGGAAGTGGCCGAGTTGCTGTAAAAAATAGTGAAATCACTATAGGTGTGCCTGTAATAGTTGAAGAGTTCCCTCGATTTCTCCAGGATCCCATTATCAGACCCCGACTTGGTGACAATGGGACCATCTAGGGGTTATACACGTTCGATTGAAAAAAAAATTTGAAAATCGGTTCACGATTCACGGAGATATCGAGTAACATACATACAAAAAAAAATTCAGTCGAATTGAGAACCTCCTCCTTTTTTTGAAGTCGGTTAAAAATGACGCTTTTTAAAGCTTTTTGCCAGACCAAACACGTGCAGCCTGTGGACAAATTAGGTATACAAAAAAGGCTTTGAATACCCTGCGCGTCCAGTAAAACACAATGGGTTCAGAATGCTGTTGGGACTGCCTCGTTTTTGCAGCGCGTCAGGAATGTTCGCGGAGGCGCGCACTGACGGTCTCAGTGCGATATTACGTAAGAGAACTGCCTCCCTGATTTGTCGCGTGCGTGACAGTTCCAACAGCCTTCTGCGCCTAGTGTTAGGCGATTATCACACTGGCGACGGATCGGCATGCGGCGCCGGCGCGCGAGCGAGATAGCGCTATACGCATGCAGAGCGCAGTCTCGCTCGCACACCGGCGCCGCATGCGGATCCGCAGCAGTGTGATAACCGCCTTAGAGTCACCTGCTTGCGCCTTTTGGGAACACTCGGACTCTGTACATATGTCATCTAGAGGCTTACCCCTTATTCATAAACGGCCACTAAAGTTAAGAGATCGATGATAATTGTTTGTCCCTTTCCCTCAGACCCTCATATAGGCTGGACGAAAAGGGACAAACGATTATCAGAGGCCTCTTAACTTTAGGAGACGTTTATGAATAAGGGGGTTAGTGTATAATATAGCACAGGATTCACTAACATAGGTTAAGAGAATGTATACTAACTCTATGGACATGGTCTGAAAATAAATTATTTGATTGATTGATTGACTGAGTACCCCACATTGGCCCGTGGCCGGTTTTCAATACTCTTATATATATCTAAATACCCCAACATTTATTAATCTTAAAGGTGGTAGATCGAAACCTTTGCCCTTCGAAAGGGTGTATCATTATTTGGTGACCCCAACCCGCAAAGGCCGCCTGCCCCAAACCTGGCAGATTTCAAGGTTGGCATGTTTCATGAGGCCAAAAAATGGGGTAAGTAATTTACCTCATCAGGTGACAAGCTGAAATTGATGCAGATATATACGCGTGCCATTTAGGAATATTTAGGGTTGCCAGCCAGCCTGGCAGCCTGGCAGCCTGGCAGTTTTTCTGGTCAGCCTCCTCAAAGATCGATGTTCATAACTTTCTTTAGAAATTCATCTACAGATGCTAACATTCGACGAATATTTTTATGCAAACCGTAATATTTAATTAAGATTTACTCATTGACAGTATTGCACTTCATACGTGTTGATATAATAGGGTAAATGGACCAGTTCCGGTCATTGTCACTTTTAATTAATTATAGTGAATACCGGAAAACCTAGACTGTGGTAAATATCGAGGAGACCGTGACAATAAATCATCAGTGTGTGAGGTAAAATTCCTCACATCCTGTCCGCAATCTCCTCTTTCTGCTTCGGTTGCATCATGTGCTCGATCTGTGGTTGAAAAAACACCCTGACTTGTGCACTTCGACTACCGGGTAAGCCTTTTTAACATTTCATTTTATTTTAACAGATTTTATTCGAAATTGTCAAAATATGAAATAAAAACAAAATTAAATAAAACAAACATACATTTAAAATAAAAGCAACAACGGTTTTTCGATATATATATTTAATTTGCATGAATACAAATTAACAATATTAAAATTACCATTATTAGTTGGCTTCTGTAGCGGCAGATCGTTTTTTAGATGCTCCTCTTATGGGCATGCCTCTGGCTTGCCGAGAATCTACTAATTCGGGCAATAAATGCTCCATATAGAAGTTCACAAGCTTTTCCTCCATATTTTGCCTCCAGAACTCATCATCTCTTTTAATATAAATAACTTCCATGGGTTGCCTCTCTCCACCCCAAATTCCAAAAATGCATCTTTTCCGGCCAGAAATGTGCAACTGTCCTTGTGCTTGATAATACCAGTTGCAGTTTTTATTGACAGTGGTCGTTCCCGTTTTTTTATTAAATTTCAATATTTGGATTTTGTTTCCTTTAATTGCTTCTTCCAAACCTATCCTATAGGCTGTTACAGGACATTTTACTTCAACAATGTCATCGTTTCCGACAATTCCGTCAGGTGAAGCCCCCAAGAATGTATATTGTTTATCGACGAATAATCCGCAAGGTTCGATTAACACGTTTTCTTGTTTTGCTAACTGCTGGAGCGCGATGTCTTCATGTTTTATTCCATGGGCCACTGATGCAACATGTGCAATATTTGCCTTGTACAAAATGCTTTTAACTAAGTTTGCTGGGTTCCCAGTTTTCCTCTTTATTATCTGGCCAAAATTTGACGCCGTCAGCATGTTTTTTCTTAACTCGAGCCATTCACTACTTTCCCGTTGTAGTATAGTAATTGTTTGAATTGCCTCGCGATCCGAAGTGACATCTCTTAAATTGTTCAAAAAGGTTTGCTTTGCTAATTCCAGGTCAGACGGAGGCATATCAGGAGCAGAACTATTGTTACCATAATTATGATCAATGGTTTTGCTTGGAAATAATTGCCGTTTTCTATTTTTCTTTCTAGGCACCAGGTTTGACTGGGTATTCTTTAACTCTCGTTTTTTTTCAAGTTTTTTTAAAGTTTGAGAACTAGGACTATGACCTAGAATTTTTTTGTGCACTGAATGAAGCGCTTTTCCGGTGTTGAAAGACACTACGGCCGCCGAGCAGCGGGCTTGGTATGATCTTCGCAGAGCAAAATTAATTCGTTTGCCACCAATGAACTTTGCTACTACGCTATTAAATCTTTCGACGGCATTTGTATCGACGTCTTCTATTAGACTGCGCGATTTATTAGCGACGTTACTAACAATAACTTTTATTCGGAACCACAACGGGCTGTGTTCCAGTTCAGCAGGTGTGCTACTCAAAATGGATTTATCCTTAGAACAGTAGTGGTCGTCACATTTTCTATGGTCACCGAATGCGTGATTTATTGATTGAGATATAT
Organism: Pammene fasciana; assembly: GCA_911728535.1. Taxonomy (NCBI): domain Eukaryota; kingdom Metazoa; phylum Arthropoda; class Insecta; order Lepidoptera; family Tortricidae; genus Pammene; species Pammene fasciana. The sequence continues at coordinate 14,209,700 of OU452287.1, forward strand.
TTTCGCTTAGATCCTTAATCGCTTTAGGTTTGTCTACTCTGTCTTTATGCTGGTTTATTGACAAACGTACAACTTTTCTAATGCTCTTGACCTTCACGTCATTAATAAGTTTTCTATGAGCCAGCGGGTATTTTGTATCTTTTGTGAGAGCTCGTAGGTTATTGCACATGTTCCTGAGAATATGATTCCGGCAGAAAATTTTACCAACCACATGATTGGGGTACGGATTTGATGCTAGCAACTTAGCATACATGGATGAATCTCCATCTGCAATAATATTTGCATAAATTAGGCCGTGCATTTCGATGGAACTTTTAAATCCTTCGCAAATTATGTCTGCTTCCATACCACTGGACGAGCCTTCGTAATTTTTGTAGCATCTATGATCCTTCGGCTCAACGCCCTTTTTATTGGCCCGACTACATACAAGACAATATTTATTTTTTACTCCAATATAGAGAACTTCTCCAAATTTTTTTCCCACTATAGCAGCGACTCCTGATAAAGCTCGATAATTATTGCCATAAGATCGAGTAGACCAGGCACCATCTACGTATACATCAATCATTGGTATGCCATTTTTCGTACGTCCCGCTTTAATGGCTGCCTCTCGTTCTCGAGCGGCGGCTTGCTCCATAACTTCCAAGGCAGTTTCTTCCCATTTCTCAAACAGTTTATCTTGTATCTTAGCGTAGTATTTTTCTGTAAAAACAGGTATATCCATAGAACTTGACATTTCTTCAAATTGTGAATACCCGATTCCTGCTGAAACTATAGCTGACACCGCCGCTGTATTAATATCGACAGTACTGTCCTTCTTGGGATCATCCGAATTTATATTAAATATCAAACCGCAAAGTTTGCACTTAAATTTGAATTTTGATATCAGGCCAATACGTTTTTCACTGATTAGTTCTAAACATGACATGTCGCAATTTAACAACGATTCGTGGACTGATATTTCTTTTAAACGCTTCAAGAAATAATTTATGTCCAATATTCTGCGACCAGAGAATGTTTTAAAACTCTCTTCAATTTCTGGTTCTATCAAAAATGGCATTTCTTCTTCAGGGCTCCTGAAAATACGTTGATAGTTTAATCGTTTTATGGATTAAGCGATTTAAGCGTTGAATTAAACTAAATTATTATGACTCATACAAAACACTGTACAATATAAAACTTACACGTTCTTTATTCCCTGCGAGTTAGAAATGGAATTAGAATCGTTATTTTTTTTTAAATCCACTGTGTCATTTTGTATTACCGGTGATAATCTGGAATAGAATAATTGTGTAGGTATAAGTATTGCACACATTATAGAATTTGGTAAATTGTACTTTTTAATTATAATGACTTACAATATGCTGTCCTGTTGATTGATCACAACATTTGGCTCCACATTAATCAAAGTAGCAAATTGCAGGGAACACCTATAAAAACATACAATATATACTTACAATCTCTCTCATGGTGAATGTTGATACCTATGACAGCTGTCAGTTCAATATAGTAACTGTCGAAAATGTTATTGTCACTTTTTGACTTTGTACTGGCAGCAGTCATAATCAACGTTCGCCGTGATATACTTACATAAAAAAAAGATAAGTTTCGAAAAATGTAGAGGATAATATATTTCTACACATATAAATAAATTCGCGTTACATGTATATATTATATGAATTCAATATATTGTTGATGACATGCGACATTACCATAGCCATATTAGCCAATTTATATTTTCTTTTAATAATTATTCAACTGCTTACTCATTCGGTGGCTCGAGATTCAGTGGTTCCCTCTCCTCATTTTCTGTGTTGTGTTCTGGTAAACTAAAAAAAGCATAATTATTCTAATACAAAAAATGGACCATTCCACGAGGTGTTCCGTATTTTTATTTCTATAAGATAATACTTATACCTACAGAATTATTCTATTCCAGATTATCTCCGGTAATATGAAATGACGCAGTGGATTTGGAAAAAAATAACGATAATAATTCCATTTCTAACTCGCAGGGAATAAAGAACGTGTAAGTTTTATATTGTACAGTGTTTTGTATGAGTCATAATAATTTAGTTTAATTCAACGCTTAAAACGCTTATCCATAAAACGATTAAACTATCAACGTATTTTCAGCAGACCTGAAGAAGAAATGCCATTTTTAATAGAACCAGTAATTGAAGAGAGTTTTAAAACATTGTCTGTACACAGAATATTGGCCTGTATATAAAACGTATTGGCCTGATATCAAAATTCAAATTTAAGTGCAAACTTTGCGGTTTGATATTTAATATAAATTCGGATGATCTCAAGAAGGACAGTACTGTCGATATTAATACAGCGGCGGTGTCAGCGATAGTTTCAGCAGGAATTGGGTATTCACAATTTGAAGAAATGTCAAGTTCTACGGACATACCTGTTTTTACAGAAAAATAATACGCTAAGATACAAGATAAACTGTTTGAGAAATGGGAAGAAACTACCTTGGAAGTTATGGAGCAAGCCGCCGCTCGAGAACGAGAGGCAGCCATTAAACCGGGACGTATCGAGCTTTATCAGGAGTCGCTGCTATAGTGGGAAAAAAATTTGGAGATGTTCTCTATATTGGAGTAAAAAATAAATACTGTCTGGTATGTAGTCGGGCCAATAAAAAGGGCGTTGAGCCGAAGGATCGTCGATGCTACAAAAATTACGAAGGCTCGTCCAAGTGGTATGGAAGCAGACATAATTTGCGAAGGATTTAAAAGTTCCATCGAAATGCACGGCCTAATTTATGCAAATATTATTGCAGATGGAGATTCATCCATGTATGCTAAGTTGCTAGCATCAAATCCGTACCCCAATCATGTGGTTGGTAAAATTTTCTGCCGGAATCATGTTCTCAGGAACATGTGCAATTACCTACGAGCTCTCACAAAAGACACAAAATACCCGCTGGCTCATAGAAAACTTATTAATGACGTGAAGGTCAACAGCATTAGAAAAGTTGTACGTTTGTCAATAAACCAGCATAAAGACAGAGTAGACAAACCTAAAGCGATTGAGGATCTAAGTGAAAATATATCTCAATCAATAAATCACGCATTCGGTGACCATAGAAAACGTGACGACCACTACTGTTCAAAGGATAAATCCAATTTAAGTTGCACACCTGCTGAACTGGAACACAGCCCGTTGTAGTTCCGAATAAAAGTTATTGTTAGTAACGTCGCTAATAAATCGCGCAGTCTAATAGAAGACGTCGATACAAATGCCGTCGAAATATTGAATAGCGTATTAGCAAAGTTCATTGGTGGCAAACGAATTAATTTTGCTCTGCGCAGATTATACCAAGCCCGCTGCTCGGCCGCCGTAGTGTCTTTTAACACCGGAAAAGCGCTTCATTCAGTGCACAAAAAAAATAGGTCATAGTCCTACTTATCAATTTTTAAAAAAACTTGAAAAAACGAGAGTTAAAGAATACCCAGTCAAACCTGGTGCCTAGAAAGAAAAATAGAAAACGTCAATTATTATCAAGCAAAACCATTGATTATAATTATGGTAACAATAGTTCTGCTCCTGATATCCCTCCGTCTGATTTGGAATTAGCAAAGCAAACCTTTTTGAACAATTTAAGAGATGTCACTTCGGATCGCGAGGCAATTCAAACAATTACTATACTACAACGGGAAAGTAGTGAATGGCTCGAGTTAAGAAAAAACATGCTGACGGCGTCAAATTTTGGCCAGATAATAAAGAGGAAAACTGGGAACCCAGCAAACTTAGTTAAAAGCATTTTGTACGAGGCAAATATTGCACATGTTGCATCAGTGGCCCATGGAATTAAACATGAAGACATCGCGCTCCAACAGTTAGCAAAACAAGAAAACTTGTTAATCGAGCCTTGCGGATTAGTCGTCGATAAACAATATATATTCTTGAGGGCTTCACCTGACGGAATCGTCGGAAACGATGACATTGTTGAAGTAAAATGTCCTGTAAATGCCTATAGGATAGGTTAGGAAGATGCAATTAAAGGAAACAAAATCCAAATACTGAAATATAATAAAAAAAATAGGAACGACCACTGTCAATAACAACAGCAACTGGTATTATCAAGCACAAGGACAGTTGCACATTTCTGGCCGGAAAAGATGCATTTTTGGAATTTGGGGTGGAGAGAGGCAACCCATGGAAGTTATTTATATTAAAAGAGATGATGAGTTCTGGAGGCAAAATATGGAGGAAAAGCTTGTGAACTTCTATATGGAGCATTTATTGTCCGAATTAGTAGATTCTCGCCAAGCCAGAGGCATGCCCGTAAGAAGAGCATCTACACAACGATCTGCCGCTAGGCCGCTACAGAAGCCAACTGAGAATGGTGATTTAAGCGTTGAATTAAACTAAATTATTATGACTCATTCAAAACACTATACAATATAAAACTTACACTTTCTTTATTCCCTGTGAGTTAGAAATGGTTTATTATCGTTATTTTTTTAAAATCCAATATGTAATTTTTTTATACTCGACGACTCTAATACTTGAATTGAGATTGTGTTGGTGGAACTACTAGCGCATACTTTTCGATAGAGCTTGTATGGTCGCATATTGTAGCATCCATAACAATCACAGAAAGGATTTCCATACAATATTGTGACACTGTTGTCGGGCGCCGCCCTGCGCGCCCCGCCCCGCGTGTCGGGCGGGCGTCGCCGGCAGAATCCACCGGGAGATCGAAGTTACTCAATTATATAAAAGTAGCAGGTTATGTACGGCATTCGTCGAACTCAATTCGTACCGGCTTGCTTAAGCACTCGTAGAAAAACTATTGTGTGCAACGGTACATAATTAGGTCTTAAAATTCTCGGGTCTGTTTTTACAAAATTCGGCTTCGCCTCATTTTGTCACTTCGACCCTCGAATCTTAAGAACCCTTATTATGTAACTGTTGCACAAAATAGTATTGTATTACCGGTAATCATCTAGAATAGAATAATTGTGTAGGTATAAGTATTACTTTAAAGAATTTGGTATATTGTACTTTTTAACCGACTTCAAAAAAGGAGGATGTTCTCAATTCGTCTGAATGTTTTTTTTGTATGTATGTTACTCGATATCTCCGTGAATCGTGAACCGATTTTCAAATTTTTTTTTTAATCGAACGGATATAGCCCCTAGATGGTCCCATTGCCACCAAGTCGGGGTCTGATGATGGGATCCTGGAGAAATCGAGGGAACTCCTCAACTATTATAGGCACACCTATAGTGATTTCACAATTTTTTACAGTAACTCGGCCACTCCCTCTTGGAATAGCGGATCCTAAGTGTGATCCTAAGTATTTTTGTTTAAAATGATATTATATATTAATTATAATGACTTACAATATGCTGTCCTGTTGATTGATCACAACGTTTGGCTCCACATTAATCAAAGTAGCAAATTGCAGGGAACACCTATAAAAACATACAATATATACTTACAATTTCTCTCAAGGTCACGGTGAAAATTGATACCTATTACAGCTGTCAGGTAAATATAGTTACTGTCGAAAATGTTATGTCACTTTTTGACTTTGAACTGGCAGCAGTCATAATCAACGTTCGCCGTGATATACTTATATAAAAAAAAGATAAGGTTCAAAAAATGTACAGGATAATATATTTCTACACATATAAATAAATTCGCGTTACATGTATATATTATATGAATTCAATATATTGTTGATGACATGCGACATTACCATATTATTATCCAATTTATATTTTCTTTTAATAATTATTCAACTGCTTACTCATTCGGGGGCTCGAGATTCGGTGGTTTCCTCTCATCATTTTCTGTGTTGTATTCTGGTAAACTAAAAAAAAGCATAATTATTCAAATACAAAAGCATAAATTATTCAAGTGCTAAAGATAAAAGTATAGATTAGGTACAATAACATAGTAACTATATATATTACCGATAATAATTATTTTTTCACCTCCCTAGCTCGGAAAGGCCTTTTTTATTCTTTAAAAACAGATAGCAAAACTGCATTTTATTCACAAGGGAGAAAAGAATATTTGAAATTCGAACGTGTTATTAGTTAGGTTTTGTGGAACGAAGTTTCTTATCGGACGGTTGGCGGAGAAGTAAAACAAATCAAAAATTAAAAAATAAAAAAGTAAAAAAATTCAAAAAAGTCAAAAAAGTAAAAAAAAGTCAAAAAAGTTGAAAAAAGTTGAAAAACTCAAAAAGGACAAAAATGTAGTATTTTCCTCGCTTTAGTGAGGTGAAAAGATTTGTGTTACACACGGCTGCAAAGTTATTTCTACGTCTCGTGTGTTGCAACACTCACTACGCTCAGGATTCTATTTATGAACTACTCGCGTCGCTCAGGATTCTATTTTCGAACTGATTCTATGTTCAACCCAAGGATCCATTCGCTAGCTCCTAGTTCAACCCTAGAATCCATTCGCTAGCTCGTGCTTCCAGTCCACACTTGCGGTTAAAATACAACTTTGCACCCATGTATAACAAATAACTATTTTGCGCAATAAGGTTTAAGTAAATAAGGTAACAAATATATATTTTTAACTAAAACATTATGACACCTACTTACGTTATGGTTTATAGATTATACTCCCGTTCCATTAAATCTTACCTCACAAGGTGGCAAATCAGTACACATACTTTTAAGCAATAGATTATACTTAGGAACACTGGATTATAGTAGGTTGTTATCGCATAGCCTGGAAGAACATTATTTTCATTCTAAAACCTCAATTTATACCAAATATTACAACATAAGGTGGCATATCGAATCCTTTACCCATCGAAAGGAACCTCTTTGGTGATCTGAACCCGCATAGGTTGCCAGCCCCAAACCTGGCAGATTTCAAGGTCAGACATGTTTCATGAGGCCAAAAAATGGGTAATTTACCTGATCAAGTGGCACTCTGAAAATGATGCAGAACGTTAGCTCTAGGCGTGCCATCCACGAATATATAGGGTTGCCTACCATCAGCCTGGCAGTTTTTCTGGTCAGCCTTCTCAAAGTATCGATGTTAATAACTTGAAACAATTTCATGCACAGGTGCTAACTTTCGAATAATATTTTAATGCAAAACGTGATATTTCATTAAAATCTACTCATTGACAGTCTTGCACTTACGTGTTGACATAATAGGGTAAATGACTCAGTTCTGGTCATTTCTAACTTATTATATAGGTGACTAACCGGAAAACGTAGACCGTGGTAAATATCGAGGAAGCGGCGACAATAAATCCGATTCCTCATCTCATTTCCGCAATCTCCTCTTTCTGATTCGCTTGCCTCATATGCTCGATCTGTGGGTGAAAAAACACCCTGACTTGTGAACCTATACGACAGGTATGACCTCGCCCAGTAGGTCCTCGATATTTACCGCAGTCTACGTTTTCCGGTAGCCACCTATATAATATGTAGTTAGAAATGACCAGAACTGGTTCATTTACCCTATTATTTCAACACTTTTGAAATGTAAGACTGTCAATGTGTAGATTTTAATTAAATATTACGGTTTTCATCAGAATATTCTTCGAATGTTAGCACCTGCACATGAATTTCTCGTTGTTTCAAGTTATTAATATCGATACTTCGAGGAGCCTGACCAGAAAAACTGCCAGGCTGATAGCAGGCAACCCTATATATTCGTGAATGGCACGCTTAGGGCTATCGTTCTGCATCATTTACAGCTAGCCATCAGATGAGGTAAATTACCCCACTTTTTTGACCTCACGAAACATGGCTGACCTTGAAATCTGCCAGGATTGGAGCTGGCAACCGTGCGGGTTCGCATCGCCAAAGGGGTCTCTTTCGATTGATAAAGGATTCGATGTGCCACCTTATGATGTAAATGATTATTGGTAGAAATTGGGGTTTTTAAAACAGAAAAAAAATGTTCTTCCAGGCTATGCGATGGCAACCTACTATAATCCAGTGTTCATAAGTATTATCTATTGCTTTAGTATGTGTCTGATTTGATTTGCCACCTTGTAAGGTAAGGTTTAATGCAACGGAAGCCAATTTCATTACAATACTTACATATATTTGTAAGTCAAATACTTACTCAAGCAGTGGATCAGGACTACATATTTCTAAAACTTCCCCGTCATTTTCGGTGTTTTGGCGAGACCAACTAAAACATAAAATGAAATTATCATGAGTTATAAATTGACTATTTTGTTTAAGCAGTAAAATCCAAAGTGAGGGGAGTTCACAAGTGTATCTCTAGGTCTAGAACAGGGGTCGGCAACAGGCGTCCCTGGAACCACTCGCTTGCGGCCCGCGAGTCTTCTATAGACAGTCGTCGTTATTGACAACCGACAATGTATGATAACCTTTTGTTTTCCCTGATATAGTCAAATTATTAACTATTACTATGTGGCCCTTATAATTAACTTTTTTTTAAACTTCTGGTCTAGGAAGACCGGATCTCGAACAGAAGTCTCGTGGTTTATTATTGGGAGCTCATACATTCTACGACACTTCTCTTTCCAGACAGACTAGAGTAACCCAAGTGAATACAGCATACGCCGCATACCTACGCCTCATACGCCAAGCGTATAGGTACCTACAATAGCATCTTTTCCGCATGTATTTACTTACTTAATTACTGTGACCGATTAAATTATTAAATTTGTAGATAATTACTAATCAGCAACATAATGTTCTCTTACTTTTCCGAGCGTATCTCAGACTCAGACATAAAATCTCGATACTGTGATAATAATGTGGTATTATATCACTCAGTACTTACCGTATCATATTTGTGCGTCTAGCATTGTCTCTGAGTGTCATTAGACGACTAAGCTTCTTGTGTTTTTTCTTATTTTTCTTATTACCCATGGTTGATCGCAAAAAATGTCACAAAATATGCACTTTGCGGCGCGGAGACGCAACGAAACAGGTCCTTTCTCAATCGCAGCTCACCGAGCACTGAGCGGCCGGCCGGCACGTCCGGGATTGCGGATATCATTGTTATGCAATCATTATTTTTAAATGATTTTTATATCAAAAAAGTAATCGCTCAGTTCCCTTAAGAACAAGATTACGCATAATTTGATATAACTTTCATGTTGATAGCTGATATACAACGATAATTATGAATTTTAAATAGTGCGGATTAGACGTATGTTTACGATTTTTTTCTATCGAGCGAAAGTCTTTAATTCATGTTTTGAATCGCATTAGTCCCTAAAGAAAGAACTCAAGATTGATATTCTGATTTTTCGAAAACTATATTATTATTAATGAACGTGCTATGATTTTACAAAAACTGCGTTATCTGGACGCACTGCACCTAGGGCCGTCGTTTTATACTCGTAGCGTTCAAAATGGAAAGTTCGTACGGCCATTTACACGGCGGCGGAGGGATGATGACAGATGTTGAATTTAGTAATGAAATGTAGTTAAAAGGATGCAGGATGGTCAATAACTATATTCTATTTGAGTAAACAATTAAAAATACTATTGGAATTGTTGAAATATATCGCGGTTTAAAATTTCAAAATTTTACGATTTTTTTAACCGACTTCAAAAAAAGGAGGTTCTCAGGTCGACCCGTATGTTTGTTTGTAAGTTTGTTTAAAGTACGAAATTATTAACATCAGTGATTCCATTGGATTCCTCACATATCGAATTAAATGAAAAAAAACATCATGCCTAATCAAACGATAAGCAAAATACTAATTTAAACTGCCCAGAAAATCGATTGACAAACCTTAAATGCCTGTAACTCAATGGCATTTTGATGAAGACAATGTTATTTAACACTTAACAATTTCATAACGGTCTACAGCTTACTATAAGTCCATGAATAACCAAAGTCCGCACGTACTTGTCCGAGATGAATATGCATGCTGCAGTCGCCAAGTCGATCGTACCGACTAATTGGTTTAGAACCCGCGTCTTGTGTCGTGCAGTCTTGTGTTATTCTCATTGGTCGAATTTGGCCCAATCTAGTTATTTTGTTGATCTATTATATCCTATATAATACTCAAATTATATTACTTACATCGGAGAATGCAGTTAGTTACTCGCTTACGGGTGCTAAGTTAGAACTTTTGTGGACTCAATTCTCGTATTCTTGCGGCAATTTCCAAGTCGATCGTACCGACTAATTGGTTTCGAACTCGCGTCTTGTGTCGTGCAGTCTTGTGTTATTCTCATTGGTCAACTTTGGCCCAGTAAAGTTCTTTTGTTGACTAATATCCTATATAATACTCAAATTATAGTACTTACACCGGAGAATATTCGCTTACGGGCGCTAGGTTAGAATTAACTTCTGTGGACTCAATTCTCGTATTCTTGCGGCAATTTCCAAGTCGATCGTACCGACTAATTGGTTTAGAACCCGCGTCTTGTGTCGTGCAGTCTTGTGTTATTCTCATTGGTCAAATTTGGCCCAATCAAGTTATTTTGTTGACCTATATCCTATATAATACTCAGATTACTATTACATCGGAGAATGCACTCGGTTACTCGCTTACGGGCGCTAGGTTTGAACTTTTGTGGACCTAATTTTCGTATTTTTGCAAGTCGATCTTACCGACTAATTGGTTTAGAACTCGCGTCTTGTGTCGTGTAGTCTTGACAAATTCTCATCGGTAGAACGTGGGTCAGTCGAATTCATTTGTTTAAGTACCTATGTTATATTTATTACTACATTTACTTATACTGTAAGACTCAGTTTCCGTATTCTTACAGCAATAGCGAAGTCTATCGTAATACACTAATCGGTTTAGAACTCACGTCTTGTGTCATGCAGTCTCATTGGTCTTTGGGCCTGCCAGGATACTCGTAGGATGCACTGCGTTGACTCTCATTTCCGAAGCCCTTGAATCTTAAGATAATTCTTACACTGGTTTACTTAGACAATCGACTGGCCAGTTTTCTGTTAGAAATAGGAAACGACGAGTCTAGTCTAGCAAGATACCGGAGCAAAGGTACAAAGTCACACGCTATGCTATATGTACCAGCAAATTTACGGTACCAGTCGGTTCAGTCTAATATTATATCTATTCGAATCAAATGTGGATAACTAATTGAATGCCTTCACTACAGTACCAAGCTAAATATACAGGGTGAAATCTGGGTCGTGATCCTGAACCACTTTTTCTGACTCTGTAGTCTGGTCACCATCGTCGTGTAGTATTTGATAAAAACAGATGGAATTTCATTATTTTTATTGTTTTGTAAAATATTTCGTAAACTACAGAAATCATGTGGTCAACTTATTAGTTTTGGCATAAGTACCCCGTATGGAAAACGAGAAGACACCACATTGAGTAGGGTGACTAAATTGTATAATATTTACGTTTCCACTTATCATCTGAAAAATAATTGTAATACAAAACTCTAGCGAGACCTACTGTAAATTTGACAGTCAGATGTCGTATGAACAAATGGATATCACTCTATCCAGTAGCGATTCAACTGTGATATCCACGTGTCACAGCATGTCGAATAACCCAGTCCTCCTGTTTCGAGTACTTCTGATTAAATTAATTGTATCGTATCAAAGTCAAATTTAGCATCTAAACTTGATCTAAAACTAATTATATTGCACTTGGAATATTGATTTTGGACTACGCTACATGAGCCGAGTTGTGATTAACCCGAAATTAGAAATTTATCAACGGCTCCCCGCAGCCGAACTGAACATAACGTACGTCGCGGCGCCTTATTCTAGTTTCAAAATATGTATATCGTAGGCGTATTTAATTTAACGTCCTAGCTCGACATTATAATACCCAATAAGTGACACCTTGCTGTCAATATGATTGCGAACGAGTTAAGCATAAAAATGGCATGTAGGCACTGGTCTCTGGAAGATTCGTGTTAGTAGATTAAGTAGATTTAGCGTTTTTTCCCGTTTATATGAAATCTTTGTAAATACTAAGGCGCATTTTAGCCATATATCTAAGGTAGAACATTATGACTTATGAGTAATCATGAGTTATGAGACTTATGAGTGAAAGAAAGTACCTATTACTAACTGCTGTGAGAATACGATTTAGTTAGCTGTCAACTGATACAAATTTTGACGTACTTTAAGTACTTAGAGTACGGGCAGAGACCGTAAAATCTGCTACGTTACGTGATTCAAAGATAAGCCATATGGTACATATACATAAAGTACCTAAAAATACCGAAAGTACATAAAAGTACCACTTCCGGTTTAAAAAATGGATTGTATTCATCTACAAATACAAATTGTGGCAACAAATAATAATTTGTATTAAAGGTACAGAAAAACCCAGTCTGCCAGTTCCTGCGTGGCCGGGTGTGCCCGGCAGACTGGTTCAAAATTGAAGTATATTTGGATTCAAATTCGTTAGGCTGGCTCTACATGATGAGCCATCATAGGGACGCAGCTATGCGACGGAACGAGATCCCATCATGTAGAGGAGCCTTTACGGGAAGCCGTAATTATAGTATAAATCTGCCAACCTTAATCCCATTTATCACGCTTCACTAATATGTATACTTAGGTGTAATTTATCTACATGATTGTATATTTCAGTTTTTTTTAAGTAGTTCTTTTTTACCCTTTTTTTAATTCTCCAGATTGATGTAGCAATTGTCTTAGAATCAGGGTACGCAAGGGATGATCTTACACGTCGCGTCATTTGCCGGGCGACTCGCATTCGCATATTCATGAGGCTCGGCGGGTAAGCCGGGTCGGTAATTATTTTTTAATCGTAACATTCTGTCGGATATGAGGAAACTTCGGGTTGAAGCTGAATCTTCGGAGTTTAGGATCAAATTACAGTTTGAAGCAAATATTGTCGTTAGTTACTTACACAATTTATCGTACCTATTGGATGTAAGTAATCGCTCCCGGCGCAAAGGTGCCCATAATGCTTGTAGTAATACTAGTAATTCAAAGTCATGGTAAACATATATTGTTTGTTTTCTTTAAATATGATGGCGTATCACGTAGAGGCGCCATTAGATACTGAAAGTATCATGACGCTAAAAAAGTAAAAAACAAGTAAAACTTAAAATATGCACTACAGCATTATGTATGCTAAATTTATTATATGATGGGCACACGTCAAATTTATGGACTGATTAAATAATAAAAAATGCGATGCGCATGAATATTAGTGTAATATTTTTTTTATAAAGTAAATAGAAGAAAACAGCAAGCATAATATACCAGAGACTATAGAGATATAGACCGCCACAGCCTAAGAACTTTTTGAAGCTCAAGTCAATTGCGCCATCTATGTCAAAGACCTCTAAAGATACCGAAAATGTAAGAGAAATGTCACCTACACTGCTACTCCATCTAGTAACAAATAGCGTACTAGTAGTACACTAGTAGCTACTACGTGGAGTAGCAGTGCAGGTGACATTTCTCTTACATTTTCGGTATATTTAGGGGTCTTTGTAATATGGCGTAATTGACTTGAGCTTCAAAAAGTTCTTAGGCTGTGGCCGTCTATATCTCTATAGTCTCTGATTATACCTATAAGGTAAAGTACTTAAAATGTACATAATACAATTCATTTTTATTTTGTTAAATGTATTTTCGTTACATATATCATAATATACAAATTTCACTCGTTATTTAATATTCGTGTAATAAAACTGAATCAAAATGCACTCCAATCTATTTTCATATTTTGCAATAAAGCTAAAATAATTAAGATGGAGATACTGTCAGGTCCTAAAATAAGCACGGTTTGTAATAGAAATAATTTCATATTATTCCTTGAAATGTGCCATTCACTCTACATTTTAAAATACATTTCCATTCCAACACATTCTATTTTATAGTGACGTATTCTGAAGTCACAGAAAGGGGAGGATGGGGACATTTGTATCCATTATTGTCGTCAAATTAAATCTGCGTGCCGGCTCGCTGCGTCGATTTGCTAATGGATTGCACTAACGCGAATTGATGTGTGGCAAATGCATGGAAAGAATTCTTGGACAGAATGATAAAAGGAAGTAATGAACGCTACTTTGTTTGTTTCAATTTGTATTTAATATTTTGTTTAGCAGATTCTTATGAATGTTGTTGAATTGACATAATTATGTAATGTCGAATCTAATAGAACTAACAGTAGATTTGCAAAAAAAAAAATGTTTGACAGGTATAACAAACATATTACATTTCTTTTTCGTGGAATCCCGTGATCAGCAAATGTAAGCGTGGAAATACGTGCATTTCCAAACCATCGGATGTTGTGAGTGTTGTGTGTAGGCAAAGTGACAACCCTAGCGTAAATGTGAATAATCAAGACCAAGTGCGGGTAGTTCGGAAAACCCGCGCGGCTAGGAGATGCTGATACGATTCCTCGCCAGTCTACCTGCGAACACGAGCGTTATGACACGCTCGAAACGTCAGGAAAATTTAAAGTAAGTGTACGCGATTAAGTCCCGTGTTTGTCAAAATAATCACAAACATATTCTCGTGTGACATACTTATTTTAACCCAAATAATTCCAATTCAATTTCAAGACAAATTATGTAACTCAAAGTGCCTATGAAATGATAGTAAAAGACATTTTTCTTCAGTCTCCCCTTTGGCTTTAGTTTCACATTTAAAAGTCAATTGTATTACAAAGGTGCAAAGTTGATATTGCTGTTACCATGACGTTGTATAATACGTGTTTTGGAAAGTTGTCAACCGTAATGTAACATTGACGACGTCGATCGTCTAGTAATTTCGGAGTTACGATCAACTTTATGACGTATACTTTGCATGCTTTATTTATTGTCAAGTTATGGCGATAAAGTTTTTATTACCGTGTGTAGCAATTTAAGGTAAGATATGAAAATTATAGATTTCGTAAGTAATATTAGTCTGTTTGAGAAATAGCTAATTGCGTTCTCAAGATCTCTCTGCTAAATTACAGCTCTTATGAGGCATTCGTATCTTGACAATTGAACCAAACAAACTAAAAGTAAATGTATGATAATATGATAACAAACAAAATGTTAACTGGAAGAAATTAAGCTTAAAGGTTAATCGAATAAAAATCCTTAAAATGATAAGTATTGTATCTCCTTCGCTGTGTATTTTGCACAAAAAGTGTTATACTACAGCTTTATAAATAATGGGGATCAATGTTACTTTGATCCGTAGGAAACACCTTAGACAACCCTACACGGGATCCCTGGGTGGTGCTAAAAGAGTAACAAACTTGGCAGCTGTGCTGTCCCATCTGGACCTCGCAGCACTCACCGGATTTTCTTCATCATCTGCTTTCCCACTACTACTACCCCAGAGAAGAAATTTCTATCTATGTCCAGTGGCATGCAGCTATACGATAAATAAATTTATAAATAACATAATATTAAACAAAAGCTTGTAATAAATTTAAAATCTTTCAACTTCGAACGTTGCTTTGCTACGCAGTCCAACTACTGTTGGACTTGGCTCAAACAAATCCAAACATATCCTCCTCGATGTAAGCAAATTTCCAAAGCGCAAAGCTCCTGATAGACGTCTCTGTGTATTCACATACTGCTAATGCAAGTAACCAGGCAATGCCACGGATCACTTTCCTGGTAAACAACGCATTAACACATTCAGCACCGAGAACCCGACTGTCGGGTTCTCGGTGCTGAATGTGTTAACACGCATAGGTTCCAGTATAACAGCTGAAACAGCTCTGATCACTCGAAAACGAGCGATTACAATTATGTTTTGCTCCCCGCAATGCAATCCCCACAAAACTCAAGGAAGAAGAGTTACGAGTACGTAAACAGTCACAAAGAAATATATTTATATGCACATGAGTAAAAGTAGAGGAGCGAATCAGTCCAACAAATCAGGCTGTTAAATTATTTAACAAGCTACAGGTGTTTCTGCCAGATAATAATAATGTATTGAGCTCATTTTAGTTGCATCTGCATTTATGTACGAGTACCGAACGAAAAAATCTGAATACAAACAATTGTGCAATAAAATGTTAAATATTCTATTTATCTAAAATGTATATAGCTTAGTATTATACCTATTATACAGAACAGTTGTGTATTTTATCTACGAATATTAACAATTTTCGGAGTCTAATGGACACAGTCTGCGAGTAATGCGAGAGTTTGACGGCGGGCTCGGTAAGGAGATTACCTTTAATATTCCAGGCTCCAAGTGCATGTTGCTCTAGGATTTGCATTATTGAGAGAAAGATCAATCGGATGAACAGGGAGTTTTGTTACAATAAAACTTTACTCATTTCCAAATACCTACAATATTTTTGAAGCAGTGGTCTAAAATCGGCCGAGTTCCTTTAACATTTTGTTTCTAAAAAAAATAATTACATAACACTAATCCAAAAAGTGTACTATTAGATAAGTACCTAAATACATATTTATAAAGCAACTAAACTCAAAAACCAAGTATTCCTGATAAACACACAAATAAATGCCATTCGTACCCTCCAGGAAAAATAATGTATATATAGACAGCACAGCATGTGCGGCGCGTCCATAGAACGCGATTTCTGTCGGCTTCTCTAATTTTCAGGCACCTCGGCAATTTTCCTACAGCTGATGAAGAAATTTCAAGCTAAATTAAGACCTGGTGTGCCTTAGAAATTTTTTATCCACCGCCACTGGAGCATAGTTGAGCTTTTTGAAGCTCCAAGTATATAGTCCGAGTTTGATAGCTTTACTAGATGGCGCTGAAGCGCCATCTGAACCAGAGTTACCACGTTCTAAGACTGTACTCCTTTGCCTCCAGCTTCGTAGCCAGGGTCTCTACAGATTAATCTAAGAGACCGTTATTATTATGTACACATATTTCTAAGTTTACCCAAGTACCTTCATTTGTCTTTAAGAAACAATTTGGTTATCTTCATATTGGCTATGTTGATCGTCATATCGTCACGTTTTTCATAACCGGGAAGCAATAATGCCCGTGCGTGCTTACATCTTATTTATAAGCTGTTATACCTATAATATCATTACCTGCGTTTATATACAGATGTTCAAAAAGCTACACGGAAAAAAAAGCTTCCGGGATATTCTCAATCTAAGACATTATTTTATTATGTTAAAAATATTTCCTCGTGACAATTATTTATTTCCTTTAACGAAAATAAAATAAACTTTTAAATATAACGTAGCGAATATATTATAACAGAGTTTCTAGTTTTCTTTTACCTAAGATATTACTTGTTTGATTAAAGTACAATCTCTCTTATTTACTCAATATACTCTTGAAACAATACATTTTTGTATTTCTATTTTAAGAAAACGTGGTTTTATAAAGCGAAGAATCATATTATTGGTAAAGGAAATAAATACTTGTCACGAGGAAATATTTCCAAGATAATAATAATTTCTTGGATTGAGAATATCCCAGAAGCTTTTTTTCGTGTATGCAAATGATAACCGCGCAGCGCAGAGCAATATGTAGATGCATGGGTGATGATTGCCCCATCCATTGGATAATTCATTGACGCTGTCTGTAGGCATGACAAATCATGACGTCTTCGGGTATTCTTTGCGTCGAAAACTTTAAGACGTAAAAATTACGTATTAGATGAAAAACAAACTTACTAACTTTCCACTTACGATATATGGCAGTAAAAGCAACGCGCGGTGCGAGAAGATTCGTTATTGAATCGTCGCCAAATCCACTTAGTTTTATGAGGTGGAAAATGCGATACGCGGGGTGGTAATGGCGGGCCTACGGAGGAAGTTGTTTTGATATTTTGGAAGAAATATGTTCTGAGATTGACCCGAGAAATGCAACTTAAGATTAAATTAAATTATCAATAGCTACTTTAGTAGTGTATACATACGTATTTGTTGGCATTATGACAAGGGTGTATTAGTGTCTACATCAAATTGGTTCTCAGCTTATTAGTGTTAACTCTGTCTGTTCAGAATTTATGTTTTTAACAGGAGAGAAAATCCAATTAAGTCCGTACCTTCCATTACGTTGCCTTCAGTAGACTTAGGTAGGTACAGTCGATCAAAAATGTGGTCTACCACCCTACGGTTGAGGTTCGTTTGAACGTCATGAGACAAGGTCGTGCATGTTTTAAACTCCGTTAGAAATGTCAACCTTAGCGATCGTTAGATCTCGCAGAAACTTTTGTCAAAACTGGTAGGCCACTTTCTTGGTCGTGCATGTTTTAAACTCCATTAGAAATGTCAACCTTAGTGATCGTTAGATCTCGCAGAATCTTTTGTCAAAACTGGTACTTAGGCCACTTTCTTGGTCGTGCATGTTTTAAACTCCGTTAGAAATGTCAACCTTAGCGATCGTTAGATCTCGCAGAAACTTTTGTCAAAGCTGGTAGGCCACTTTCTTGGTCGTGCATGTTTTAAACTCGGTTAGAAATGTCAACCTTATCGATCGTTAGATCTCGCAGAGTCTTTTGTCAAAACTGGTAGGCCACTTTCTTGGTCAACGTCGACTATATATTCTTATATCTGTAGCGTTTATTAGAGTTCTATTCTTTAACATAACTTCTCATTCCTTTTTCCTGTTAACAATATATATCTTGTTTTAAACGACTCATTGCCAAAAACATTAAATATAACAGAAAATTAAATGTCTTTATCATTCAAGCCACGCATTTAAGATTCTGCCAGGAGCCAAAACTGAAATATAATACATATTATTTTGTACGAAACTACAATCGGCCAAAGCGCAATTTGGCAAAGTCTCGGAATATTTTCATCTTTCCCGGCAATTACAAAACTACTGCGCAATTTTAAAAAGACATGAACATAATGCATTTTATTTTGTACTTGTGACCTTTTGTCCCTCAATGTTAGGGGAATGACGCAACAAATCAAAGTAACTACTATTCGAATGGAGTAGCACTTACCGTGAACTTGTAAGAGCGATTAATGACGATTCCAATTATATTTAAACCACTTTTATTTGTAATAGCTTCACTAATATATACCTACTAGTTCAGTGCAGAGATTATTATAAAACCTGACTGACAACTTTTTATTTGGCCCTGAGAAAGTGTCGCTACAAACAGCCTCCATATGGCAATAACTTGCCTACGTCATGTATAGTGTAAAAAAAACTATATCATGACTATATAATTTCCAAACATTTGCAATTTCCAATGATTGTTTTCTCATAAGAAAAGCGTATTATATAATATTATTTATCTACAAATCCAAAATTTTGGGCAAAATTAGGTGCACTGTGCACTAAAACACTTGACAACCTGACAAAGTGCCCTAAGCTATATTATACGAAAAAAAATCCAAACATGGTCTACACCTCTGACCCGTAAATATATAAAAAATATAATCATTCCTTTGTCTAAGTCGGTGATTGAATATACAAGTACTTATACCTACTCGTACTTACTAGATTTGTGTGTATTATATTTACCAAAAAATAAGCATATATAAATTCATTTCACAAGCTCGTAGATAAGAGTTCAAAATAATATGGAAGCACTTCGTACAGCTACCCCAATTCATTGTACACCACCCATTTATCTACCTATGCACCGACCTCAAGAACTTACACCAAAACTATAATACCTTAAGATAGTTCAGGCACAAGTTGTTTGGGCCGCAGACCCGCAGTCTGAAGTTTGAATATTATAATTTTAACCGTGGAAGCAGGCTCGATATTTGATTAAGCTTTTAACAAGCAAGAAGATTAGTACCAACAGAATTTGTATGTATGTCGCCAATTGAAGCCAAATTTGAAGCGCGGAATGTGTAGCTCAAAAACTTCTGTCTAACGAATTCGACGATACTACGCTACTTTATGCTATGAGACTCTTCTTAAGAGATGTCAACATCCGATGACCTTCAAATTAACTTACTTAAGAGTCGCCAGGACGCTCGCGTGAACTCGCGCCCCCATACAAACGTAGTTCAGCTCTCATTTTAAAACGACATGCTTTAGAACCACGAAATTTGGCATGGGTATTCTAGCAGTACTGATCTATGTCGGTAATTCATTTTCGTTGCTAAAAATTGTAACACAAAGAAAACATAGAAAAAATAAGTTTTGTATGTAAATGTATCTAGCTGTATTTTCTTTGTATTACAATTTTTAGCAACGAAAATGAAATACCGACATAGATCTGTACTACTAGAATGCCGATGCCAAAGTTCGCGGTTCTAAAGCATGTCGATTTAAAATGAGAGCAAAAATTAAGGGTATATAATATGTCTTTATCTTTAGCCTAAAATGGGCCTGATATACAACTCTTATTAGTCATAATCAGTTAATCGCAGCCAGGGAAGGGGTTAAAGGGGTAACTGTCAGGGAAATATCAGAACCGTTTTTGGGTGCCATATTTTGTACCGAGGGCGCCGTCTACATCTATTTCGTCGTTGGTTCTAATCTTCTTGTCTCAAACTGATGAATTAAATTAGAGGACAATCATTTTCGTGTCACGAAAGCTCTTAACCCCATTTTCTGGTCACTTGAAAGTTTTACTTCCGATTTCATTTAATTGACATAATTACTTAAGTAAAATTAGCGATGATTTTCTGCTTTTTGTAAATCGTTTAACTTTGTCAGAAAAGTACAGAAATGTTTTTATAATATTAAATTATTGTTAAGCATAGGCGCTAGCTTTTAAGCAACTGCCATTTGGGCTTTCAAGCATGAGGGGGGATGCTAGAACTTATTGATATTAGGTCCGATTTCCTCACGATGTTTTCTTTTTTTTAACCCGAGGCCTACAGATTGAAAGCCCGGCTATAAAGGCTATCACACGGAAAGAAAAAATTACAGCTATATTACCAGAACTATTAGTTAAATAGATTTTTGTAACTGATACTATCTATCTTGTAAGGAAAACTACTATATCTTGAATTCAATAGAACGATTGAAACCTTAGACTATTCAACCAACTGGACCGGCCATGGCTGTCATTGTCTACACAAAAAAAACTGCCGTTTATCTGATGTCAAAATAGCCACGTCAGATAAACGTCAGTCCATACAATGAGTATGACCACTGGTCATATATTTTCGGCAGAGGGGAACGCCTTTCAATGGCCACTCCGGTTTGTTAAATGCTCTAAAGATTCAAACATTAATATACATATTGGTTAGTTTAGTCATTTATACTAAGTGGAGAAGGTCAAGCAGGAAAGTGGACCCTGGCACTAGGCCGGGATAACGCCAAGCCGAAGAAGAGTAATTTATACTATGTGAACAATTGTCCCAGAATAGGTACAGTCGCCATCAAATATATCGGAGCAGCCAGGGTAGTCAAAAATATCTGAACATGCACTTTATCGCCTTGAGAATAGAGGCGTTGTTCAGATATTTGTGACCACCTTGGCCGCTCTGATATATTTGATGGCGACTGTACACTAGATTTTCACGTTCAGATTATTTACGGTATTTTGGTATCACGGACGAGATTTTTTTCTCTGTGAAGCATTTCTTGAACATAAACGATTTTTGCTAATGGTAACTGTAACACAGGCTGAAAAGTAAACATCTTTCATTTTTCCATCTTTAGAAGTTGAATGATTTTCTTTACGAGAGGATTATTTCTATATTTTTCCTCGCAAAAGGCACGTTTTGTCAATAAGGGACGTTTTCCCCGATTTCTTTTCAACTCAATGTCTAATACAAATATACCTACGGAACACCACCCGTGTTTGAATTGTGCCTTGTAAAAAGATTATGTTTTAATAAGAAATGTCTTTTGAAAACCTTAAAGTAAATTTTTACGCTTTGCGAAGAAGTCAGATTTGGGTTTTATTTTCATTTTTTATTTTAATTACACAATAGGCAGGTACATTTCCTCTCAAGCTGTTTCGATATGCCTTCTTGAAGATAAGTCCCGCCGAGTTTCTTGCCGGTAATAAGTAATACTTCTCGGGTCAGAGGTGTAGGGTTAGAACCGGTGGTAGTTTCTTTTTTCTCTCTGTCGTTCATAAGTGCATTGTAAAGTGCCTAAATGGAAGAATAAATATCTTTTATCTTTTTTATTCATTGCATATTTTTATATGTAAAAAGTTAAAATTGGATAATACGCAGTCGTGTCGGTTACACCATTTATAACACAAGAACGGCAGAACCGATTTTAACGCATTATACTAAACCCAAATATCTAAAATATATTGCGACAAAACTATACCTGCCTATTTATTTTCAAGCATCTCGGTGCTTGCTGCTTCCGGCGACAAGGTG
Source organism: Pammene fasciana (assembly GCA_911728535.1). Classification (NCBI taxonomy): domain Eukaryota; kingdom Metazoa; phylum Arthropoda; class Insecta; order Lepidoptera; family Tortricidae; genus Pammene; species Pammene fasciana. The sequence continues at coordinate 14,231,821 of OU452287.1, forward strand.
CCAATTACGCTCGGTGCATTGCCGCGTTAAATTTCGATGAACAACCTGAACAGCAGCTAGGATCCGAAGCGGGGGCTAAGGCCTTTTCTACAAGTGGCCACATAAGTACAGTCTACGTCAAAAATATTTTTACAAAGGAGTAAGGTGCAAAAGTGTAAGATTTTTGACGTCGACCGTACAATTAGTGCATATAAAATTTATTCGTTATTTTTCTGATTTTGTGATGAGCTTATGTGAATCGGTTTGCCTAGCACTGTGTTTGAGGATGGAGACCTAATCTCTCCGAAACATGTCGCCCGTAGTGACTAAACACAAGTGAGTCCAGCCGCATGTAGTGATAATAGTCTCAAGAAAGTTTAAATTCAATCAGTTGTCTCAACAATTTATAGCATTACTTTGCATCCAGTGCTAATTCTATTCCAGGATTACATTCGAAAGCACTAGAACTGGAACCAATAACGGAAAGTAATAAATAATGTAGGAACAGAACATTTGCAACAGCACAACAAGATCGTGAGAGCAAAACCACGTTTTATAAATTTACCTGTATCCTTACCATGGGCCCATTTCTCGAACGGCATAAGACTATTATTAGTGTGTTGTCATGGATACACATACTATTCAACAGTGCGTTTACGTATTTTAGAGCAACTTGAGTAAACTCACTCAAAGTGCATCTCGCTCGAACTTATAGATATACTAAACCCCCATTCTCCATTCCAAAATGTAACATGTTGGATATATTCATGCGAGATATAAATAGCTGTTTGGTGAAGTAAACCATATTTTTCAAGCCAGGAAAAGTTGTGCATTGTAGGCATTGTAGGCAGATGACGGTAGTCTCAGCGACTTTCAGCTTTCAGTTAGGGAACTGGGCCCCTGGTAGCGCTAGCGAATGTTTTCGTTTCGAACTCGCGCGTTTATCTCGGTTTGTAGCGATTCAATAGAGCTTGGAGCCCGCTTGCCAACCTAATCCCAATAATAAGCGTAATATCTAGTTTTGACGAAAGCGCCTACCATCTGACCTTCTAACTCTGAAGGGAACTAAAGCATTATTAAGATTCTGGTTCCCTTACAACGTATTTCTATATTCACATCAAACTCTTAGTAAGGGTTCTGTATTCGAAGTTCTCTCCAACTTAACCCATTACCGTAAGGCACATCCAAATTCAAAAGATCTTAAGAATATCCTTAGCTTGTAGCTTATACGACATTTTTCCTATAGACAATAAGTATCGAATGATAAAAGGGTCTATGTATGTTTCTCGATACATCGCTCACACGCTTTTTCGGCCCAGTTTAATAGAGGTGAGCAAATATATTTTCGATTCTGCTTGAGGCTTCAGCTTTTTGTCGTCAGCCGCCACAGATTCTGGCCTAATGTAGCGGAAATCACATTTTTGCTCGTTTCAAACAAAAGAGAATCTCGGCCGAGAACACCAGTGTGTCATAGTTTCGCAATTTATTTTCGGCCAAACGAGCGTTGAGGTTTTTTGTGGTTCAGTTTTATGCATAAGGAAAGATAGCTATGGAAAATTTTAGGCTTGCGGCAGTTATACATATTTATCTGGATATTATTCTGTATTAACTAACATGAAAAGGACATTTATTATAATCGGTATTTAATTACATATAGGTATGTAATTACATTACATAGCATTTGACGTGTGCACAATAAATAATATTTATGTTATGTTATAGCGGGCACTCCATAACCGCTGTCTCTTTTCATATTGAGTAAGTTCAGAACAGTTATTGAAAATTTTATTACGTGAATTTGATTATAAAGTCCAAAATATGGGTGATATGGATTGAAAGTACATTCAAAAGATACTGTTTTATATTTTGAATGGCAATTAATATCTAATTGACAACTTATTGCTAAAAGCCGCTTAAGTGTGCGTATAAATAATTTTCAAAACATTTATAATTGTCAATCATCGCTATATACTTACCTGTGCTACGGGACCGTCGTAGCGCGTAGCAAAACTTATTTTTGTACTCGAGTTTCCTTTTTCTATTTGGTGCTATAAAATTGCCACCATCTCATTGACACGTACGTATTTAAAGCAGTTTCAACGAATTTAGATTTAGTACCTCCAACCTTTATGCAAAAGGGCGTTTTGCGAACCTCTTCTGAATAATTAAACGGTGTGGTACCAATAGTTTTAGCGTAAACAAGGTGTTACAAGTGCATACAAATGCTGATTATACGATATTAGTATAGTGTAAGTTTTAGGGAAATGTAGGAAAATAAAATAGTCATGAAAATAAAGTGGTTGGCCTCCTGGGACGACATGTAACGTGTTCGATACAGTTATTTTTCCGCGACTATTACTTTTTCACATGTTTGCCTAATTGGAATAAGATAAGGTACACGCAGAGAAATTGGTGACAAACGGAACTACTAAATCGAATAGTTAAATTATATTACAACATTTCTAGCTTGAAATACTTAAGCCTTGTTATCTTTACGAATAATTATTTAGTCTTACTAATCGGATATTTCATTATATTATATTTTTTGTATAGTCAACTCGCGAGTCTTGCTATCACGGTTGCAAACAGAAGTTCTCGTATTGGTAGCCAGATATTTCTCTGCGTGTAACGTGGGGTAAAACAAACATAGTTCATTTCAAATGTTTGACTTATCCCGGTGTTTGTCTCATCTCACATTACCTTACCAATTATGCTTTTTTTAAACGGATCACCCGTATTTTTATAACTCTATAGTAATTCATGTATGTCACTGTGGACAAAATTAACTGACCGATAATAAACGTTATTAAAAAGAAATAAGGTACATTATTGTATCGATTAATGTGTTGTTTAGTACCAGGTTGTCATAAACTATGTACAGCTCGGATTAAGGGCGGACACAAACTCCGGCTCTCAGGATATTAAGGTAGCTTACGACCGCACTACTCTAGTTTAAAACTGTGTGCGGAGTTTACATTTCACGGAAGTGGTTGGCTGCAGACAAGACAGGAGGTGCTCTGTGTTAGTGCTATGATAATATAAAAAGAAAATAAAAACAGTGTTTTTTTAAACTAATCTCAGACGAGAGTAACCAAAAAAAAATGATAAAAACAGTAATTCTGGATTCAACTTCTGGATTAAATAATTTTCATTTACATTACTGAAGTAAATAATATTCAAAAAGACACTTCATTTTGATTAGCGTAAAAAGATGTACATAGTAAATCATTCGTCTGAACCCGTTTAAAAATCCCTCACATGCTGCCATACATACATATTAGGTACCTTCATAAAATACCAACTACAAAAATTCCTTTGCAATGCTCGCGCAACTTTTGAAAATTACCTAAGTTGCACAGTCTTCAATTTTCCCAACAAATCGTCGTGCATTCTTCCAAGCTCAACACGTGCGAAGCTTCCTCGGTCTAGGGTTACCACTTACAATAAAATAACTAATTGTTACACAAACACATGTCAAACAAAAACAACAGATCAAAGAGACTAGGTACTAGAGTGACTATACGCACCTATACGGCAAAATGTCAGCGTGTCTTTTCATTTTCACCACTCATTTCATACATTTTACTAATGTGGAGTAGCGTGAGACAGTAAGCATATTTCTGAAATTGTTGCCCAGATAAATGACATATTTGTCATCCTCGAGTGTTAAATAAGAGCCCTTGATAAGTTATTAGAATTTCAAGAAATTGAACTGTAAGGTTGACAAACTGCGGAACTAACCACACTACCTACTATTCTAGCATAGAATTAACGACTGTGGTAACTTTTCACACCAAATGCTAAGCATAGAAAATGAAAAATGAAAATGTAATAATTGGAAATGAAAATGAAATGATTTATTGCCACAAAACAGAATTAATTATTTACAAAATAACTACTTACACTAATTTAAATTAAGCTATTCTACGAACTTATTTCTAAAACGGTTTTGGCGTCAGCATACCTAATGCTAAAGGTGGCATTATCTTATCACATAGCGCTTCCATACAAGTCAGAATTCCAGACATTTCAATGTCCCGGCCACATTTCAACAAAATGACCAAAAACCTAACATGTCTGTAAAATTCCTGGTAACCCTGCCGCGTAGCCGGCCGGCCGGTAGGCCGAACTATTGTGCTCGTCTCAAATTATAACAAATGGGCCCATACATCACCCGAGCTCGGGCAGGTGCCTTCGTTACCCTGATACCCGCTTAGGTAATTCCATTGCCCCTTTTTGGGGTTGGCGGTTTAAGATTTTTCGCACCCAACACTTTGGTGAAAATACAAATTTTGTGAGTATGACAAAGAAAAAGGTTCGTTCAAGGGTATACCGACTCTTTTATCTGCTTGAAAATATTGTTAATTTTTGAATGTACCAGAATCTCAGAAGTAAATACAACTCACGGTCACTTACAGAGAATCTCGAAAGAAAGACGGCAACAGAAAGGGATACACTTCCAAAGGGTATACAATTTGGGGTTAGGTATAACATACTTATAACCAGTTTTTCATGATCAGTGAAGTTTTAATTATTTCTTACGTAACAACTTATAACTGCTGCCATTACACACCAGTTCGATGCCAAAAAGGTAATCGGATTGCGCGGAACTTGGCCAAACTGTGTTACTTGGCAATATAAGTTGTAATTACTACTTGATATACTTAGCGCAACTGGGAACTTAATTTTACGGGGATATTTCTTCTCTTTTCCTATTCACCTAACGTAAACTTGGCCTTTCGCCTATTATTTGTAATCTAATCATAGATTTCATATCATCATAGACATGTAGGAAATCACTGTTTATTTGAATCGTTATCGTTAACCTAACCTATAACCAAACCAAACGTCACTTTTGACGAATTCCTGTTTTACTTAAAATTAAAATAGGCAGATTACATAAACTTATCTCCCTTTCCGTAGATAAATCACGGGCCAATTAAATATAAAAGTATCTCCAGTTAACGAAGGGTAATCAGGTAAGCAAGTCTCATCGGCAGGTTGATTGCCGGCTCGTTACTTAAGTAAATACTCTGCTTAAGGGTAGACGGTTAGGATCACTTTACATAACAAAGTTTTAAGCTCACTGGCAAATTATTTTCATTTGTGAAATAAAACAAATTTGAACGGATTATATCGCGTATACTGAATTTTAAATTACATCCCGACGTTTCGAACACTTTACAGCGTTCGTGGTCACGGGTCGACCCGTGACCACGAACGCTGTAAAGTGTTCGAAACGTCGGGATGTAATTTAAAATTCAGTATACGCGATATAATCCGTTCAAATTTGTTTTATTTCATGAATAACTATCGCGGCAACCGTAGAAGATATTTTCATTTGTTTATTTAGTCAATTAAGTAAGCATATTTTTCTCTGACATAACAGACAGTCGAGTATGTACAGTCGAGTTCTATAATTGTAAAATATTTTAACACAACCTTATTTGTATAGTTTGGCCAGGGTCTATTTTACTTCAAGCATAGACAGAAAGAATCATACTGTATCTTTCTTACGAGTACCCTCGTAATTAAAAAAGTGATGAGTATAGCTTATTACTTCCACTGTTACTGCACTTATTGGTTTGCCAGACTATATGTAGGTATGGGTTTAAGGTCGTGTACACATATTTTCGTCCAAGAAATCGTATAGTTACATATCGGAGAACTTGACTCTACACGTTTATTTGTGTCGTACTTACACACTTTTTTTATACCACGACGGTGCCAAACAAGTATACAAATAGCTACAGTAGCCTATGGACGCCTGTAACTCCAGAGGTGTCACATGCGCGTTGCCGATCCTTTGCAAAAAGGAGGATTCTTTACAGAAAGGAACAAGAGGGTCGTCAACACACTACCCAGTACCTCTGAGCTATTTGGCAACCTTACACACCAGCAGGAACACAACACTATGAGCACACTAGGTACTATAACTTGTTTTGTAGGACTTCGTTATAGGACTTAACGAAACAAACTTAGATTTATATAATCTAATTTTATGAAAGTTGCGTTTAGAAATTTTCTTATATTCTCTTTTTTTTCTTTTTTTTAAATATTAGTTTAATTTAGTTTAGTTATTCTTTATTGCACAATACAAAAAGGTACAAATGGCGGACTTAATGCCATAAGGCATTCTCTACCAACCATTGGGTCAAACAGAAAGGTTAAGTAGGTGCAGGGTCTGAAAAAAAAATGACAGAATCATTAAGAAAAAAAAACTAACTATTGATACATATAAAGCTATATTCTCTTTTTTTATCTTTTATCAGGAGGACGATGCAGAGATCTTATTAAGGAAATGCTTGCACAGCAAGCGCTTGAAAGTGAATTTGGTCTGAGCTTGCCTGAGAGAGTGGCAGATCATTCCAAAATCGGATTGCCTGGACGGTAAAAGTTTTATTTTGTTTGTTTATTATGTTCTTTTATTTTCTTTTTTGCTTAATTTCACTTAAAGGAATGTAAAAAGGGTTTTTTTGTAAGTAAAATCTTGCCTATGGAAATAAACCAAGTGTAGAAACGCTTCTCCTTAACAGGCTTCAGCAGCCTCGATCATTTGGGTTAAATGAAACCAATTTAGTCACTTGAAGCCAGCTTGAAGCTATTCCCAGCATTTAACCTGTTAGCGTCAAACTTGTATTCAGATACAGAACACTGGCATTTCATCATCATCATCATCATCATCTCTGCCATAAGGCGTCCACTGCTGAACATAGGCCTCCCCTATTAGGGGCATTTACTGACACGTAAATAATGATATTTGTTTTAGGGTCGTTGAAGTGTATCTACGTTTTTTTTCATAAAAAAACTCATTATTTTTTTTTAATTAATAATTTTAAACGAATAACACCTACCACATAACACACCTACACCTACACCTAAGGATGTCGAAGTCCGGTCAAAGTGGAGAAGGTTAAGCAGGAAACCGGACCCTGGCACTAGGCCGGGAAAACGCTAAGTCGAAGAAAAAGAATAATTTTAAAAGAAAAGAACAGATTTTACTTAGCCTACTCCAAATTTGTACTAAATACTGTCTTGTAAGAAACATACGGGTCCAACTGAAAACCTTTTTTTTAAGTCGGTTAAAAATTACTGAAATCACTATAAGTGTTTCTATAATGTTTGAAGAGTTCCCTCGATTTCTCCAGGATCTCGTTAGCAGATCCTGGTCTGGTGATAATGGGACCAACTTTGAAGTATACTTTTTCAAACAATTTTTTTTTCTAATCGGCCAAGCATCTTCGTATGATCGTTGAACATGCATAAAACAAAGATCCCGACTAATTGAGAACATCCTTCCTCGAAATCTTGAATTGAAGTTGGTTGAAAATATACCTATTTTCAATCTACTTATCAATTCATTTTATTTAAAGTCTAGACGCAATTACAAGACTTGAGTATTTAATATAGGTACTCGTAATATAATAACATATTATTTAGTATTCAACATACCAATTTCATAACATAATGTTTCTATAAACGTCAGTTTAATATCCTATTTTCCTTTTCGGCGAGTATCCAGCTTTCCAGCTAAGCTACTGAGCAGTTATGAATGTTTTCTACTATTCACAAGAAATAATACAGTAAGTCCGTAATATGTAAAGTATGTAGATATTCTTTATCGTGCCCATATGTATTAGTGCTTTTACATACATTAAAAAGACATTTTATTGTCGTTTGCATTCAAAATAGGCTGGATACGAAGAATAAATGGAGAAAAACTTATGCCTATCTATCAGTGGCGGCGCGTCTATAGAACATGATTCCCGTCGGCTTACCTAATTTTCAGACAACTGAGCAGTTTTCCTGCAGCTAATTTATAAGCCAAATTAAGCTCCGAAGCTCAAAGAAGACCCAATGTCTTGACGAAGAGGGACCCTCTTGTTCCTTTAGCCGTCAATACAGTGAATCCTCCTTTTTGTAAAGGGTCGGCAACGCGCATGTGACACCTCTGGAGTTGCATGCGTCCATAGGCTACGGTAGCTGCTTACCACCAGGTGGACCGTATGCTTGTTTGCCACCGTCGTGGTATTAAAAAATTAGGTTAAAATGTAGCATCAAATAGGTTACCCGCCCCATTAACGAATCGAATGAAACCTTCATCAAACTCGAATGAATAATTTTGGCGCTACAATGTAATACGTAATATAAGTTTGGGTAAATGAAATAAAACTTCCACGATACAAATTACTAGGTATATTGTCTCTAATTCTTAGCTCGCTAAATCAATTTCCGCACGTGTGGTCTCCAGGCCCGCAACTATATCGCCGGAGGCAAGTTTTGCTTGTCTTAAGGAAAAGGGTTGATCCCACCGATTTGTTACCGGCTTACGACACCGGCATTCCAGCGATGAATTAGATGAGAATTAATCTGAAAAAGGAACAAATTGTTGAGGAATTTTCTTGATTATGGTTAAATATAATTAGATTTTGTTTAATTTGTACTTAACCTAACATTTCCCAACAAAAGCAGTATTTTTTATTAACACTTCTTCATATTCGGCTATGTGAATTTAGGTAGGTAACTAGGTACATATGTTATACAACTTTATTGAACACCTCAAAAAGAAAACCAGCACAGAAAATTTTCGCATCCCTCGAAACGAAACTAGCACGCCTTATGCAAGACACTTCCCCCAATTCCTGCATCCGTTTATTTATAATCACATTTCAAAAATCTTCGATGTGCGAGCTATGACCGTCAAAGGATTTCAGACCGCTGTCCGCAAGTGGTTAACCACTCTCTCTTACAAGGCTACTGAAGATACACTAAAACCTTTGCAGTAATCAACACATCTCTCTCACATACACCCACCCACGCACTCATTCACACATATTACACTCTCATACTCACACACTCATACGTGCGCGCAGATTCTACCTACACAGTAAATAATATACCTATTAAGGCCGTTCCTCGATTCGGACAAGCCACGCCCATCCGTAAGAGACACGTTTATGGCTCCCGTGCACGGAAGAAAGAGATGCAGCGCTCTTAAGGATCAGACTTTTTGACTAAACTACGATAAATAAGCGAATCTATAAAGTTTTGTCTAATTTTGTTTCTGTGACTTTTTAGATAAACCAGAATACCATATTTTTTACTTAGTTATATTGCTTAATCTCTTATAGTTTACGTAAGCTAAGAAAAATAAGGGGAAAAAGGACCCAACTTCGGATTTTTTTTCTATCGAGGCAACTTTCAGCAATCGTGTTTCGGCTTGTGCCATAAACAAGAGTATATAGTCTAATAATATATATTCTAAAATAAATTCAGTCCCTTTTCCCGTTTAGTCACTAGAGCGTTTGAAAAAACCTGTAATTTTTCAAAGTAGCCCCTTAATGATTTAGCTTTAGACTCCTGTACTTTTTATTAATTTAATGTATTTATTTAGGTTTAGCTCCGAGCTCTAGAGTAGTTTGCACAGTTAAATGGATTTTTAAATTTTAATTATTAACTCCTGCCTTGTCTGTATTCTTCGCATCACCTTATTGTCAAACCACCTGTAACGTCCTTCAGTCCTCACGACTCAGGCTCGACCTAGTGTGAGGGCTGCTACTGATAGCCTATTTGTTAGCATATATGTACCTAATTAGTAAACTGATGAATGTTTAAACACTTAATAACTGTTTTGGTTAATTAATTAATAAATGCATAAAAGTATTAGAGGTGAAGAGGTAAACAACGAAAAATCAACAGACGGTATTTTCGCTAAAAAGCGATTTCTTCCAGACAGTATAATTTAAAAATACCTATTAACACAAAGGCCTTGTACATTTTGGGCTGATTTAAGAGTTAGTCTCATAATAAATTTTTACCAGTGTGACCTACATATTCATCAGTTTCATTACACAGAGTATCAGTAAACGTTAAACAAACACCCTTTACCTGTAGACAAACTCAGTGAGATGATGATATAGTCTGGTTTTTTTTTTTCAAGAAATCGTTGTCGAGAAGCAAACGATATTACTTTTGGGCAACCGGGCTTTTTACCTGGTTTAGACCCTGCTGTATCTGAATTGCCGGTTGCCATCAAAGAAACTACAACCAGAAGTGAGATACGGCCAAAAAAAGGACCCGTTTTTTAGCTTTTCTTAAATAACTCGAAAACAGTAGCACCTACCAAAAAATGTTCTTCCACTTAAGTAATCTACATAAAATTCTCTATAAAAAAGGTTCTATACAGTTTTTTGCTGGGATCAATGTTTAATGAGATATTAAGGGACTAAGATAGACAATAAACATATATACTAATTAGCTTTTTCCCGCGAGTTTGTCTACGTGGGATTGACATTCGCTATAATAAATTAATGAAATGCCGTAGTTTAATCTGACAGCAAAAATAAATTTAACGTATAAGCTTTTTTACGTCTACAGTAAGCAACAATTCCATACCAACTTCAACCCCCCGTTTCATCCCTTTAAAAGATGATTACTGGGATAAAAACTATCTTATATCCTTCCCCACAACTAAAACTATCATCACACCAAATTTCATCTAAATTGGTTCAGCGGTTTAAGCGTGAAGAGGTAAGAGACCCACTGACTAGTCCAAAATTATTAAACTCTCTCTCCTTCTCGATGCGACAGGCAAAGCATATTACTTTTTGTTTACACGGATTTTTACCCTGTTTGGACCCTTCTGAGTTCGAAATTTAAATAATTTTTTTACCGGAAGTGGAATATTTAAGATGGCGGCCAGTATAAACCTAAGCGACGAAAAATCTATGTTCCTCGTATGGATACCCCCATTGATTATACTTTATTTTTAACGATTGTTATTTTTGGGAATAACAGTTGTAATGACACGTATTTAAAAAAAAAAGATTACCTATTTGCAATGGTTCCAAATATACTGGTCTTTAAAGTTAGAAATCGCCGTCAACACTGTATTCCACCACGCGCTTTGTGGACGGGGTTTTGGGAACACGTCTGCAGACCTCCGGTACCCCGTCGTCGTTGCTCTTACGGGCCCATTGTAATTCTGCTCGTGCAATCTCCTCCGCTGACGGCACCTCGGAATACTTGAGGGCCTTCTAGCTCGGAACCTTTCAGGCGAATGATGGAGCTGTTGTAAAGGTGTAAAGAGTGGGTGTAAAGAATGTAAAGGCGGCAGCATCGCCGCATGCCTGGTCTTCTGCAGGAGTGAGTTTACGTCATGTTCGCGCATATACTCCGCAGCCTCCTTTTGGGTCAAGGAGGACTGAGTATTGTAATCTAAGACTCCCTAAGTCGAAACTTCCATATAAGATGTGTATTATTACTACTACCCTTTCAACTAATTTTGCTCACTACAATAATTTAAAAAAAACGAGAGATTTCCGTCCAAAAAAAGAATAGTACATTTTTGAAGCCTTGCTGGACCTGGACACCATCTTCTATATCTTACTTCCGGTCTAACATTATTTGATGGCAATTGCAAAATATTATAATTACAACTGTTATTCCCAAAAATAACAATCGTTCAAAATAAAGCATAATGAATGGGGGTATCCATACGAGGAACATAGATTTTTCGACGCTTAGGTTTATACTGGCCGCCACCTTAAATATTTCACTTCCGGTAAAATAATATTTTAAATTTCGAACTCAGAAGGGTCCAAATAGATTTTTACCCTATTTGGACCCTTCTGTAAACAAAAAGTAATACGAGTATGCTTTGCCTGTCGCATCGAGAAGGAGAGAGAGTTTAATAATTTTGGACTAGTCAGTGGGTCTCTTACCTCTTCACGCTTAAACCGCTGAACCAATTTAGATGAAATTTGGTGTGATGATAGTTTTAGTTGTGGGGAAGGATATAAGATAGTTTTTATCCCAGTAATCATCTTTTAAAGGGATGAAACGGGGGGTTGAAGTTGGTATGGAATTGTTGCTTACTGTAGACGTAAAAAAGCTTATACGTTAAATTTATTTTTGCTGTAAGATTATACTACGGCATTTCATTAATTTATTATAGCGAATGTTAATCCCACGCAGACAAACTCGCGGGAAAAAGCTAATTAGTATATATGTGTATTGTCTATCTTAGTCCCTTAATATCTCATTAAACATTGATCCCAGCAAAAAACTGTATGGAACCTTTTTTATAGAGAATTTTATGTAGATTACTTAAGTGGAAGAACATTTTTTGGTAGGTGCTACTGTTTTCGAGTTATTTAAGAAAAGCTAAAAAACGGGTCCTTTTTTTGGCCGTATCTCACTTCTGGTTGTAGTTTCTTTGATGGCAACCGGCGATTCGGATACAGCAGGGTCTAAACCACGTAAAAAGCCCGGTTGCCCAAAAGTAATATCATTTGCCTGTCGCATGGAGAAGGAGAGCGAATTTGAGATTTTGCTCCCAGTCTAATAAATGGCCTTTGAGGTGAAAATAAAATTTATATGACGCAAGTCTTATTTATTATGATTTACTTAACGTGTTTGTAAGGTAAACAGTTGAAGGCATACTCTAACATCACTATTCTATCCTTAATGGTCTAAGAGCTGGCCACGTCAGATGTGACACAATAATGAGAGGTTTGTAATCAGTCCAGTTAGATTCCATAACCATCCTTATTGCTAGATCCGGGCATCTGGCAGCTTTTAATGGGTGGAGATCAGAGTGACAGACCAACAAAGTTTTTAAGTTGAAAAAAAGTAATACCGAAATAGGTAAAAACTGCTGAAGTTGTGTCATTTATAGAGAACAGGGCCTATATTTTAACATTAGAACAAAAAACATTGTGTATTAATGCGCAAACAAAAACAGTAGGCGAGTAACCAAAAATTACATTATACATCATTTGGCACTACTTCCCCTAAACGAAACTTTTGGATATTATATAATCTAATTAATTATATAATTTCCCATAATATTGGATCAAAACCAGAACTCTAGAATTTATGTTCTTCAAGTTATTTGCTTTCTTTTACCTCCACCACTTTACAGCTGCCAGATGTCCGGATCTAGAAATAAGCATAGTATAGCAAACTAACTAGAGGGGTTTCGTTGCTCTCATTATTGTGTCATATCTGACGTGGCCAGCTCTCCGTCTACAACACAAGACACGATATGTGTAGCAGACTTTAATCTCAAGTTGTCTTCGTGAGGTCGCAAGAAACTACCGGGCGATAACGACCGAAATCCCGACGTGTCTCGATTAGGGGGTGGAGGATGGAGGTGAGAAGCCGACGCGATTAGTGAATCTCCTGCCTATTACTGGCATATGTGTGGCTTTAGATTGTCGGCTAACATTTAACTAATACGTGATAGCCGACAGATTATACAGTACACTCGCGCTGAAAAGGTGGGACGCAAAGTTCGACTGCGAAATTCTGTTTGCTCATTTAATACGTGATATGGTGCCCTATCATCATCATTGATCATCCTGTCCAGGCCGATTTCGACCATGGCGACTGGTTTCCGCTGGCTAGTGAGAGCGACGTTCGTGGGCTCTCAGGTGCCCTATATGCAAACGGTAATGGTGTAACAAAAATGCTAGTGATCCTTTTAAGGGCGTAATTGGTATCATATTCCAATCTAATTATGAAAACGAAGAAAAAAGATTTCTCACTGTTGCGGCCGATAGACTAATCTGCGTGCGCATGTACCCGGCAACCTATAATGAATGACAACAAGACACATAAAAAAGGATTGTCTATGTCAATCTAGGCATTCTTTCCATTTCTTTTACTCATATAACACGAGCTCTTATAATTAAATAAAATATAATGTTAATAGACGCAAAGTTCTTATTTCATGTAGTTATTCAAGTAACTAGAGCTTACAAAGTGGTCCTTCGAACCGGATATGTTGAATTAGTGATAAAAACCAAAAATCGCAGTGAAATAAGAACATTTGTGACATTTGTGTGTGAAAAGAAACGTCACGTTTCGAACATTCGAGAAGAAAACAAGAGAAAGTGACAGAACAAAATACGAACTACGGTGAAAAAATAATAAAAATCCAATAAATGTGCAGTGAATGAATATTAATTGTAGGGTTTAGGTATATAAAACGTAAAAAAGCAGTGTCAAATATTGCAGGAACTTTAATTGTGTGAATTTCGTGAAATATCAACCGGCTATTACTCAATGTAAACAATGGACACAAAAGTGAAAATAAATCGCGATCCGTAATAATTTTGAAGAAAACGTGTGAAATCTTAAATTTTACGAACATTTCGTGTTTTTTGAAGAAATTCTAAGAAGATTGAAACAGTTTTTGTCGTGATTTACTACATAACATAACCTACAAAATGGAAACCTATGTAGCAGAACAAGACGTTACTTACGACTTAATACGAAAAATAGGAGTCAACTTCAAAAAGCAAGGAAAAACACGGATCACGAAAGGTTATGTACAAGCGAGATTGGAAACTTTGAACGAGTATTGGCAGAAATACGAAACAAACCATTTTCAAATCGTAAAATATGCCACTGCAACACAAAAGAAAGAGCATGTTTACTTCACTAACGACTGTTATTCCGATGTATAAGAAGAGTATTTTACCATAAAGGGAGAGTTATCGGATACGATCGAGCTATTTAACCAATCCGTGACCTCCAGAGAGAAACCGCAAACACAAAACTTCGCAACCACGTCGGAAATAAGAAACATAACACAAGAAGTGAAACTACCTAAAGTTATCTTGCCTCAATTTTCGGGAGATTACCATGATTGGACATCATTTAGAGATCTCTACACGTCACTCGTTCATAACAAAACATCGCTAAGCAAGGTACAAAAACTTCATTACTTAAAAACTAGTGTCACCGGAGAAGCCGAACAATTATTGAAACACCTGCAAATAACCGAGAAAAACTATGATGTTGCATGGGAAACTTTAGACAAAAGATACAATAATAAACGCATGATTGTAAATACTATATTAAATAGATTTATGAATCAGAAAAAAGTTAACCTAACTTCATCAAGATCCATCAGAGAACTGCTTGACACAACCCAGGAATGCCTAAACAGCTTGAAAAATAATGACGTGAAAATAAATGAGTGGGATACAATTGTCATTCATATTATACTCAACAAATTGGATGACGAAACATGCAAACAGTGGGAAGAGGAGATAAGTGTGCTACCTGTACAAGAGTTACCGAAACTAGATAAGTTTACAACTTTCTTAGATACACGCTTCAGAGTACTAGAAATGATTACATCTACAAATAATTTGAAGGACAGAGAGAGAAATTTCATAAGACAACGATCATTTCTAACAAGCCCCGCTACAACAACCATAGAGTGTTCCTACTGCAAGCAAAACCATTTCACTTATCTGTGCAAAGAATTTAGCAACTTAGATGTCAGCGACAGAGTTCAACACGTCCAAAAAGAGAGATTATGTTTCAACTGCTTGTCGTCAAACCACAGTGTGAAGAATTGCAAGTCTAGAGTATCCTGTCATCACTGTCACAAGAGACACCATTCAATGTTACATTATGTGAACCAATCTATTGAGAAAAGAGAAAATGGAGACGAATCTGGTCCTTCGAGAGCAACCGCAAAGAGAGAATATACACCGAGAGCAACCGCAGAGAGAAAATATACACCGAGAGCACCCGCAGAGAGAGAATTCACACCGAGAGCACCCGCAGAGAGAGAATTCACACCGAGAGCACCCGCAGAGAGAGAATTTACACCGAGAGCACCCGCAGAGAGAGAATCTACATCAAAACCTATAGAAACACCAAAGATAAAAAACTATCTTATTACAAAGAGTAATGCCGCACTCTTAGCTACAGCACTTGTTGATATCAAGACTGGCCGAGGTATGCAAGTTGTTCGAGCTATGATTGATCCCTGTTCACAAGAATGTTTCATAAGTGAGGAAACTGTTCACAAACTACAACTGAGAAAACGTCCAGTAAACGGCATAATTACCGGAGTGGGTCATATGTCAACTAAAATCAAGTATTCTACAGAGATAGAAGTTTACTCAAGATTTGATCATAACTTCAAAATCAATTGCACAGCTTACATTGTTGAAGAAATCACAGATTTAATGCCTGAAGTACCGATACATCCTAAGAAATGGACTCATTTACAACACCTGTCACTAGCAGACCCAACTTACCATACACCAAGCAACGTTGATGTATTACTTGGAGTCCATATCTGTACAGATATCATGATGAGCGGAGTAATTAAAGGAGAACCAGGTGCCCCCATGGCACAACAAACTCGCCTTGGATATATCCTGTCAGGAGGTCATTTGAAAGGCAACAAAGCGAGAGAATTCAAGACCATGCATTTGAACATGAAATTAGAGAAAATGGTAGAGAGATTTTGGGAGACAGAAAAATTAGAGTCAGATCAAAACGACACTTCCACCCCACAAGAACTTAGAGCTGAAAAAATTTATGAAGAAACTATATCAAGAGATCCCAACGGAAGATACATTGTGGCACTTCCATTCAAGAGTGACAAACCTACTTTACCAGAGAATTCGAGAGAAATCGCACTGAGAAGATTCATGAGCATAGAGAGAAGGCTAGAAGCTAATCAACGTTTAAGAGAATCATACAATGAAGTCATGAAGGAATACATAACACTACAACACATGGAACTAATTGACCGAGATGAACCTGAGAGAGAGCCTGACAGAAGAGTCCATCTGTCATCCCGTGATACGTGAAGATCGAGACACTACCAAGGTTCGAGTAGTTTTTGATGCATCCTGCAGAGGAACCAATGGAGTAAGCCTCAATTCAGAACTACTAGTTGGTCCATCGCTTTTGGGAGATCTTCGAGATATTCTTATGAGGTGGAGAATGCACAAAGTCTGTTTTGTCGCCGATGTCATCAAAATGTATCGTCAGATCATGGTAAGAAGAGAAGACACAGACTTTCAGAGAATACTTTGGAGATTCAGCCCTGATGACGATATTAGAGAATACAGAATGCTGACTGTAACCTTCGGAACAGCCTGTGCACCATTCTTGGCAATTAAAACCCTAAGACAAATAGCAATTGATGAAGCGAACACAGAAGAGTATGCACAAGCACGACAGATCATCAACAACTCCTTTTATATGGATGATGTATTGTCGGGAGGAGACACAGAAGAAACAGCAGTAGAAGCTAAATGTCAACTAACAGAAGTACTAAGAAGAGGAGGGTTCGAGCTACAAAAATGGGCTTCAAACAGCAAAGAATTCATGAACACAGTAGAACCAGAGAAGAGAGCGAAGAATTCTGAGATAGATATCAACAACAAAGAGACAATCAAAACATTAGGAATAACATGGAAAGCAAACGAAGATACACTGTTAGTAATAAACAAGATCAACACTTTACCTGAAGAACGAATAACGAAGAGAAATGTCCTCACAGTCATTGCTTCCCTGTTTGATCCAATGGGATGGCTAGCACCATCTGTAGTCATGGCAAAGATATTTCTGCAGAAGATTTGGTCAAGAAAAATATCTTGGGACACAGAACTACCGGAAGATCTAAAGACAGAGTGGAACATGTACTGTAAAGGAATCCAGACACTGTCAGAGGTGAAACTTGAGAGATGGATTGGAACAACCAACAACAGCAAGTTAACCGAACTACATGGATTTGCTGATTCCTCGATGTCAGCCTACGCAGCAGTTGTGTACAGCAGGGTAATGCAACCAGATGGAGAAGTACAAATATCACTTATTATGGCAAAAACTAAAGTCTCACCGCTGAAGAAACAACTTACTTTACCCCGTCTTGAACTGAGCGCTGCACTACTCCTGAGTGAACTACTGAAGCATGTCTCTACAGCTATGAATATCGAGCATAAACATATATATGCTTACTCAGACTCAAAAGTAACCTTAGCGTGGATTCTCGGAGATCCACTGAAGTGGAAAACATTTGTGAAGAACCGAGTCATTGCGATTAACAACAATATCAATACTACATGGTCGTACGTGAACACAAAAGAAAACCCTGCAGATCCCGCGTCGAGAGGAGTCTCACCTGAGAAATTACAAGAAAATACATTATGGTTTCAAGGTCCTACATTTTTACATCAAAGAGACTGGAGAAGTTCAACTAGTAAAATAGAAGATACAGATCTTGAAGTGAGAAAATCCATCATATGCGCAAATACTACGATGATAGAGAAGACTGAAGATTTCATTTTCATTATCACTCATAAATACTCATCATTAAGAAAACTTGTTTCAGTCATAGCCTACTGTCGAAGATAGTTGATACTTAAGAACAAACAAACAAAAGAAGACTTACCTGCATTTGTAACTTATGATGAACGAGAAGAAGCACTTAAAACATGTATCAAGCTTTCACAACTACGAGAATTTCCAGATGAAATAGAAAATTTGAGAAACCAGAAACCACTGAAGAAAGGCAGTCGCTTATTGACACTTACACCCTTTCTCGATGACAAAGAAATATTGAGAGTTGGAGGAAGATTAAAACATGCAGATATAGAGTTCCTTAACAAACATCCAATTATCTTATCGAAGAACAACGTCCTGGTCCCACTTTTGCTGGCTGACGCACACAAGAAGACACTGCATGGAGGTCCTCAACTTATGACTACATACTTAAGAGGGAAATATTGGCTTATAGACGCAGGAAACACAATAAAAGCCTATGTAAGAAATTGCTTTCCTTGTGCTAAACAAAAGGCGAAGACAGTAACTCAACTGATGGGTGACTTACCTGAGATTCGAGTGAAGCCGTCAAGACCGTTCCTGACTACTGGTGTAGATTTCGCAGGCCCAATAAACGTACGCATGAGCCCTGGACGAGGAACAAAATCATTTAAGGCATATATCAGCATTTTTATCTGCATGGTAACTAAAGCTATTCATATTGAATGTGTGAGCAATATGACTATGGAAGCTTTCATGGCAGCGTTTAGAAGATTTACAGCCCGTAGAGGATTCGTCAAAGAAATGTGGAGCGATCACGGAACAAACTTCATCGCTTCAAGTAAAGAATTACTGGAGACCTGGAGACTTGGCAAGTCAACAATCCCGAATGAGTTAGCTGCACTGATTGATACAGAAGGTACCAAGTGGAAGTTTATACCTCCTGGATCACCAAACCATGGCGGATTATGGGAAGCTGGAGTAAAAAGTATCAAATTTCATCTGAAGAGAACCATCGGAGAATCTACACTCACCTTCGAAGAACTGGCCACGGTGCTGAATCAGATTGAAGCATGTCTTAACAGTAGACCGTTATCACCGCTGAGTGATCATCCTGTTGACCTCGAACCGTTGACACCAGCACATTTTCTGGTCGGAGAGCCACTAGTTACAATTCCAGAAATAAAATTGGTTTACGAAATAAATTACCCATGAGGGTTGGACGATGTTTTCTCCGACTTTATCTTACGACGAAATACGATACTTATACCCTTAAACGGACCACCAGTATTTTGGTTACATCCTGTAGGCATTCAATTCAACTTGAAAAGGCGGGGCCCAAAGTTCAGTTACGCTTACGAAGTATATACGTTGGGTAATCAGAATAAAGACGGAGTAAAAACTTTTATTTCAAGTCGCCCAAAATAAGTTGATGAGAACTTATACATTCGATTTTATTTTATCGTATGGCTACATGTCACTGGATATAGATATAGGCATTTCTTCTCTGGGGTAGTAGTAGTGAGAAAGCAGATTATACATTAGATAACTCCTCTTCATGTTCATAAATAATAACCAGTACCTAGCTGTTGTTTAGTAGGGCATAATATACTATAATCAATATCGATACTGCATGAGTTAAACCGTAGCGGCAACAATCACTAAATGTAATGTAATGTGTAAGTTTAGTTAAAATTGACCAAAGTACCTGTAGGTTTGCATACTAATTATAGGTAAACAGGTTCTTACCTATAATTAGCTAAAAGCCAACACGCTTCAAACTAAATAAGCCTCGTCGCACTCATTTAATTAATTAAAACGAATAAAAAGACCCACAGACGCTCATTTACAAAGGGATCCGGACAGTTTATGAGGAAAAGCATAATGCTCGTTATATGACGAATTTAAAAAAACAGAATTTAATTTTAATACTGGGGAAAGATACTGGAGTGCAGTAATTTATGACGTCATTATGGAAAATGAAATGAAAAATGTGCCGCCATTACGACCACATGCAGGATCCTGTGGATATAAAATATAAATACGTACTGTGAATTGTTTCAATGGAATTTGACTGTGTTAATAAAACGTCATTTAATGGAAGCTGTGTAATAAAATTCTCATTTTTGCCGTTGTTCATATTAATGTTTTCTGACGCATTTAGGAAAATGATCGTTCTAACCAATTTCCTTCAGCCATTTTTTTAAACCAGTCTTCTCTCAGTTAGTACTTAAAACGTATAAGTTAATGTCTCCCAGCGTGCCTTAAAACTTGTACAGGGCTTTAATTATTGAGCCTTTACAAGGCCAAGCTATTTTCTTTTCTTTTACTCTATGAAATGTCCTCAGTGGTAGGTACCAGCATTTTATCAACTCACAGTAGCGTTTCTCCCCCCCCCCCCCCCCCCCGATGGAACGGAGATGGAATAACTACGATTACGCTTAAGGTGTAATCTTATTGTAATTTTTTTATTAAAATCAGTCCTGTTATTAAAACGCTCGGATCATTAAATTAGATCCAATTACTTACACATTATTCATCAAAGTTAACTAAAATATAACAAACAAACATGACTTAATACCGCCCAAGACATAACCCCCTACTTTTTCCATAGTCAGGTAAAATTTCTTCTAAATATGTATTTAAGTTCTATTTTAAAGACCCCCGCTCCGAGTCGTTTCTGGTGCAAATGGGTAATGCCGCTAGCGTTATGGGCACTTTTGCACCAGAAACGACAACGAACGGCAGCAATGTTCCTAGTTAAGTTGTGTGTTGACTGATGTAAAATTGATTTGTACGCTTTTGTAATAAATTCACTTTATTTTTAATAAATTAAGAATGATTTGAATATTTTAAAGATGTTCGACACTACACGTATATCAGCAGTAAAGTTTAGAATAGGAGCACAAAAGACGCATGCAGGTGCAGCAGGAGATACCAAAGGTTGTAAATCACGTGCGCCTTGCGCCATTACTCACTCGCTTTACCGATCAGGGAATATTAAAATTCTTTCACTTGTGCAGTTTTTCAAACAATTTATGTCATTTATTTGAAGAAGTTTATTTATGCCTTCTCATTGTCTCCCATTCTTTCCAGGTTTTCAAGCTAGTGAAGACGTGTGGTGTTCGTGATGCCAATTTTTTTTACTGTAAGTAGGTACCTATGTAACCCAATATAGGGATACACAATCAGTCCACAATGGCCCCATAAAATTGCCTGTAAGAACGACTCGTACAACACTTTCTCTGACAGTCTTATTACGGTGTGTTACGGTATAAAACGGGCCGGTAAAAAAAAACGAGCCATATTTTCAGTAAATTTCTACCTACCTAGGCCTCCGGTGCCCAAGGCTGGTCTGGGAATAATTTTTTTTATTTAAAATAATTTGATTTATTCTTCAATTAAGTCTAACTTTTGTCAATACGAACTTCTCCTATAATATTGTAAGTTATATTGTGGTTCTATTCGTATTTATACAACAAACAATTATTTACCTTCGAGGTTGAAGATACATCTTATAAGTGTTATTACAAAAATAATATCTGAAGCATATTTATGGTTATATAGAGAAAGCCGTGGGGTCCCAACTCAATTTACTTTGTATGGCTTTAGTCACCCTTCTGAGATGAAATTACAACTGATAGAAACTTGCCCGCCTTATCTTCGGACGAAACTACTTTTATGCGTTAAGATTACTTTATTGAGGCTTTATTTCTTTTCTATAGGGACTCGACGCGGAATGACGTATGTTAGGAATGACATTTTCGTCATTTGTTTTGTTTTATTCTTGGCAAGTTTTTACAGGCCAGTAGAGCTTGTCAGGCGCGTTTGCGTTGTCGCGCCTGAAGTATGGAGAGTCGCGCCGCAACGTAAGTCATGCTAGACGTACTGGAATAGTTATTTGTGCAACAAGAAAGGAAAGTTGGTTTTTCTTGCGAGTGTTGATTTTGAGTCCCGAGTAAGCGAAAGATCCTATAATTGAATCACGAGCGAAGCGAGTGATTCTAGGTTTGAATCTTTAGCGTAGCGAGGGATCTCAAGAACACGAGATGTAAAAAAAAATCCTCTCGTGTGACACATACAACTTTTCACCTCAGTAGTGAGAACATATTAAAGTTAAAAAAACGCATTTATTTACATTCCCGAATGAAAGGCATCATCATTATGACGAAAACCTTCTAGAAACAAAATTTCACTCCCTGGAGTGAGGAAAGTAGGCTTGTTCGAACTGCTGAGGTGAAAAGAGAATTGTCGTGGTTAATATGAGAGCTCATTCATTATACGATCCTCTTGTTTCCGGACAGACTCTATACATTCGGCCGTGGCGTGGTTTTCGTGTTTATGACCTTAGTAACGTTTACAATCAACAAAAATAAACACTTTGTTCATTAAAGTGAGCTCACTTACGAATTATTTATTTATTTATTTAAACTTTATTGCACAATAAAAAGAGTACAAACGGCGAATTTAATGCCAAAAGCTATTCTCTACCAGTACCTACTTAATTATGTACCTACTTTGTTGGGCAGTAGGTATGTACTTATTTATTTTCTCCAGTTTTGGCGTAAGTTATAGTCCCACGGCAATTTTGTTCAGAAAATTGCAAATTATCGGAAAAATCTGTTATCAAAAATGTTTATTAAATAGACCCAAATTTTAAACAATTTTTCAACGGGTTATATGCAGTTATAAAACTGCACCAATAATAGCGTTTTATAATAAAAACTAAGCTCCGGCCGTATCCAATGAATCACGCAAGCCTCGATGCTTTGGCAGAAATATAGTTCGCATTTTGATATAGTGCGTAGTGAGTGCAACATTTTACATTTTTTTAAGCTCTTAAAAGGCTGAATAAATACAGTTTTTCTGGCTCTTAAAACTTGCTTTGAACGAATAATGCTACAGATTAAATATCGTAGGTGTCTGTATTTGCGTGTGTTTATGAATATTATTTAAATAGACGTGAAAAAAAAGTTTAAAACAAATTCTACTTTATACTTATGAAAGCCAGATTATATTATTTGGAGGTGCCAAGTTACAATTGCGAGTTACAATGCCAAATGGAACATGAATAGGTAATAAATTAATAATAAATAACGTATGAAATTATAACGTGAACTTTCGTTATTTTTTTTACATTTTGATTGGGTTTGTCAATAAACCATCATTGTCTTGGCTACGGCCTCTGCTCATGTACTGCTTAAGGCCATTCCTCGATTCGGAGAAGCCACGCCCATCCGTTAGAGATACGTTTATGGCTCCCGTGCACGAATGAAAGAGATGCAGCGCTCTTAAGGATCAGACTTTTTGACCAAACTACGATAAATAAGCCAATCTATAAAGTTTTGTCTAATTTTGCTTCTGGGACTTTTTAGATAAACCAGAATACCATATTTTTTACTTAGTTATATTGTTTAATCTCTTATAGTTTACGTAAGCTAAGAAAAATAAGGGGAAAAAGGACCCAACTTCGGTTTTTTTTTCTATCGAGGCAACTTTCAGCAATCGTGTTTCGGCTTGTGCCAAAAACAAGAGTATATAGTCTAATAATATATATTCGAAAATAAATTCAGTCCCTTTTCCCGTTTAGTCACTACAGCGTTCGAAAAAACCTATATTTCTTCAAAGTAGCCTTAAAATAAAATAACGACCATATCTTTATAATTATTTCCTCATTTCAATGCAGTTCGTTCTTTTGTCAAATATCTTTACAATGAAAAAGTTTAAAGTTTGCGGCTGAACATTCACGAGAGATTCACAAAGCATTTCCTCGACGCTCTCAGGTGGCCTGGGTCATTTTTCTTTGTTGTGGAAAACGCCGTTAAATCATATCCCTGCTAGTTTAAAAACGACTTAAGTATCATTGAAACTTGTTTAAGCTTGCCCTTGACAGCACATGTTTCCTTTGACTCAACCTCGCTCGGTTTCGCCAGCTTCTATTTTTTTTTCAACAGGTTGGTGTGCTTCCGGACTAATTGTTCTTTGCCAAAAAACGTTGGATTTTTATCATTTTTAATGAAGTACGGCATCTTTTTCATGTAGGTATTTTAAATAGCAAAGAAAACTTTTAAAATTGTTTTCTTTCTTCATACAGAAAATACATTAGGCTATAATCCACAAAATGCTCGTACTCCGCGTGTTATTTAATGAGGCTTTCTTGAATCGATTTTTTCACTAGATAGCAGCACTGTGACTTTTTGACAGCAGCTGTCATAATGCACGAATCATATTTAATCACATTTTTTCTGATTGGTGGATTTTGACAGCTGCTGTCAAAAATACCTCTTGTCAAAGTGCCGCCACCTGGATTGCAGGAAACCCTCATTTCCCAAGAACCAACTATCCAATGGAGAACTCGTGATTTTCCAACTGTCAAGCATGTGTACATGAGTTTAAATGATCTTCTACATTCCTGTGTCGTATTTTCTGTGAATAATTACCATCAATAGCTATAAATGTTGTTAATTTTACTGTAACAACACAAGCCTTATTTAGATTTCAAGATTATCTCAATTTGTATGAGGTCGTCGCAGAATATTTATCCAATATTTATTGTAGTAAAAAATATATTTTTATTACTGGAAATTCCTCTGTAGTATTTACTTACCTTACATTTATTTTATAGACTCATCTTTCCACGCAAACTAACGGTGTCGGAACATTCTAGCTAGAGAAATGTCGAAGAAGCGACGAGCAATTTATATTTAAGAGGAAGCCGAGTAAACAGCGACAGCGACTTGAGTCAAATTGAATACATCTAAGCGCCTTAACACACTAGTGTTTTTCGTCACGGAAATATACTTAGATTTTTTTATGACTAGCTATATTTACCATTTCTAAGTATGATTTAGTAGGTATATAATTTTCATATAAATTATTTTTAGTATAGTTAGCTCTCGGAAGATTTGCTTGATTGATCCACATCAGTGGCGGTACACTGCGTGATATACCCTTGTTCTACCTACCGAGTACATTGGCGAGTACTCGCAAGGTGTAAACATATCGCCGAGTACTGGGCCGGGCCATTTTACTCTCTCGGCCGAGTGGCATTTTGCTGTCTCGCCACTGTACTCGTTAGGTGTAACCAGGCCTATATCGTCGCGCCGCTGCAAGTAGATGCTACCAGTGGCGGCCTATAATTGTTGAGCCATTTAGGATTAACTTTATATTGGGCATTTCGTAGAGTAAGTATTAAACAAAAGAATCCATGATTTTACATACCCATATAGTGTGAAAGAGACAGCCACGTTAAGGCACGTTCAGCACACCTAAAAATGGGCTCTAATACAAAGTGAACCTCCTACTGTAACACAAGCCTATAACCGCGAACCACTTCATTCATCGAACCATCTATTTGCGTCACTCTCTTTCATATAATATGCAAGAGCGATAGAGACGGGGCCGACGTTTTGTCGATTTTCGAACTTCACGGTAGGGCCCCAGGCCTATAACCGCGAAGCGAAGCACTTCGTTCATCGAATCGTCTACTTGCGTCACTCTCTTTCATATATGCAAGAGCGATAGAGACGGGGCCAGCGTTTTGTCGATTTTCGAACTTGACGGTAGGGCCTCAGGTCGCAGCGTATTAGACGTAGCGGTGGATTGCAGCCTAGAAATGCTAGTGTGACAAGGCCTTAAAACGTTGTCAGGTGGTGTTTTCAGTTAGAATATCGCAATTGTGTACTCGTAACTGACTAACTGAGTGAGATATCTTGAAAGTATAGAATTGTGTTGGCATTTTATATTATTTAGGTAAGTATACGATTCCGTATAACTACTATATGTTAGGTACTTCACAAGAGACAAATATTCAGAAAAAATAACCCTTTATTTTGAAAAAAATTCAACACCTAATCAGTTGTATGTGACAATACATGCAATAACGCCTTAGTTTGTTCTTTATAGTTAGTAGGGGTAGTAAAAGTTGTACACTGAGTAAAATGTAAATGTACAGTAAGATCCAAAAATCACCTTGGATATCATTCCTGAATAAAACATTTTGAATCTAATTTAGATATTTTGTTCATATGATATTAACAAACAAACAATATTTATTGCAACTTTAGGGTATACAATGATACAATTGGCACCTGACTCTCAAACTAGGTTTCCCTGGGTTTCAAGAGCCGATAGTATAAAATTACGTATTTTTTATTCAAAATGCAAAGAACAGTTAAAAGAACGAGCGCAAAGTAAACTATTAAACGGTAATCTGCAAACCCTGTTTCTCGACGAAGTTGACTATAAAAATAACTCCTTTTGTGCTTTAAATCCAGACTAAACTAAATTCAATTTACAAGACAAGTCTTCAAGCTCTTTGAAAAACCCGCAATGGGAGAACTGGTCCACAATCCGCATGTATTTGGGGTTCCACTTAGAACCTCGTTAAAACTTGGACGGAGAATTTTATTTGGAAGACAAAGGTTTAATTTGATTTAAGTTAGTGCACTTCCCGGAAACTGCATTAATATGTAGAACCTTGTTTGAGACGAAGTTTTATCAATTTGAACGGTAATTCATGGTATACATTTAGAAATTATTTATCCACACCAAAGGCCTGTTATAAATTGGTTTTTGCCATGAATCACGTATGTAATTAGCCGTGGATAATGAACAAAAAAAAAGAAATTTCGAGGACCAGTGTTATACATGCTATGGTATCTTACAAGATAACTGTTACATTCTCAGAGCTTTCAAGTAATTTTGAAAATAATTATACATATAGGTTTACATTTAAGTAGATATACACATAGTACTAAAAACATGCAGGTACACACAACGCCTCACTAGGTATACACTTTTGAACGTTATTACAGCGGAATAAGGTTCAAAAGTGTATACCTAGTGAGGCGTTGACTGTACGTATTGTGTGTACTATTTAATTTAATTAAAATAAATCATCAATTTATACAGTGTGTAAATCTAATACGGGCGAATCTCTTAACTTTTACTTACAATTGCAATTAAAATTTCATCCATATAAAATAATTTGGCCCGCAATATAATGCAAACACACTCGCGTTAAACGTTCGTTGACAATTACTTTCAATACCATGTTTACAGTACATTGCTCCTGATAAAAAAATCAAAAATGAATTATTGGGACACAGTTAAATGTAACTTTAAAAAAACTTCTTAATTAATGATTACACTAATGAGTTCTATGACTGGTTTAATTGATCGCCCGTATTAGATTTACACACTGTATATAATATGAACTGAATCTATTTCCATTAGTAAAATGCACAGGTAATCCGTTAAACATTTAATGAAACGCTAACAATTAATTATCGTCTTTCATTTATATGTACATTGTAACATTTAATTTTCCGACTGCAATAGAAACAAAGTGTATCCACAATATAATTTAATGGAATATTCAATGAAATGTCGTTTCGAATAAATCTACTTGGTTTTGTTCCCTGTAATCTGTAACTGTATGCATTAACTGAACGATTGCCTATAATATTTATTATTGAAATCTTCAAAGTGAATAAATAGGGTTTGCATTCATTCTATGTAGGTAAACAGCTATTAGTTTGTACATATTTTAGGTAGGCTCACTTTTTTTCTGTCATAGACTCATAGACCGCAAGCCAGTGACAGCGATCCAAAGACGATTTTTTAATCAAAATGGTATTATGTTTTTATTTGTTCTTTTTTTTGGCAAAGGTTAGAGTGTATCGACATCAGCAATGGTTCCAACTGCCTTAGCTTTGCATTTTTAGAACGAGCGTTATCACTTATCAGTATCACACTAAGAGCGTTATCACACTTGCGATTTGTGGGCAAGTTTTGTATGGGAGCGAACACACCGCGAGTTCGCCGCGTACGAGTTTTAATTGTACAGAAATCGCTTCCAAATCGCTCAAGTGTGATAAGGCTCTAAGTGTATAGGTTTTTAAAAGGTAGGCAACGCGCATGTGAATCCTCTGGGGTTGCAGGGGGCCATAGGCTTCGGTAACTGCTTACCATCAGGCTTGTTTACCACCGTCGTGGTATTAAAAAAAGCACGTTTTATCATCTGCTCACAGATTATCCATTACATACGAAATGTAAGTTTTTTCGCGAGAAACTTTTCCATAATTAGAAATTATGTTAAACACAAAAACTTTGGTATTTAGTATCGTTTGGTATCTAGATCTATCCCAAAATACATACCTAACTCTATTGAAATTATTAGGTATCGATAGAAATGTCAATCGATAAAGGGTTAGGTGCAGGTCAGCTGGCAGGGAAGTTCATATTTTGCTTGACTGCCCACCAACTTGCCGACAATCCCTAAACAATCAAACTATAAGTCGGTTTCGACCGACTTCTGTTTGTAGTTGAATCGACTTGTTGATGGTTAGTTTAAGTAGTTCAGTATGGTTTAGTTATGATTGTATTATATTATACGAGTAATACATATTTATTTGGTAAACGTTGGTTTTAGTAATTTTAACAACAAAACTACAAACAAGCCATAAATGCCTTTAGCAGTTAAGTACATATGAAACTCTGCGTTTATATGAATATTTTGAACTTTAATAAATAAATAAATAATAATAGTAGGTATCTTAGGAGAAATAAAGTACATTTTCACAAATTCACTAACGCAAAAATTTAGTTCTCCTAAGCTTCTGCTGCGGACTGTACAGACGCTCTTAATAAAGACAGCCTGTGTGGTATAATTGCTGGGGTGCTTTAATGGACTTTAAAAACGTGACGCTGCCTTTAAGGCGAGGGTGTCTCAGATAATGTGACTTTGTAAATTATTGTTTTTTAAAATAAATAACACTACATTTTAAGTAGATTTTGCTACTAGGATTTATTTAGGTCAATGGTTCTTAAGAGTCGCCAGGACGCTCGCGTGAACTCGCGTCCCCATACAAACGTAGTTCAGCTCTCATTTTAAAACGACATGCTTTAGAACCACGAAATTTGGCATGGGCATTCTAGCAGTACAGATCTATGTCGGTAATTCATTTTGGTTGCAAAAAATTGTAATACAAAGAAAATATAGCAAAAATAAGTTTTGTATGTAAATCTGTATCTGGCTGTATTTTCTTTGTATTACAATTTTTAGCAACCAAAACGATTTACCGACATAGTTCTGTACTACTAGAATGCCTATGCCAAATTTCGTGGTTCTAAAGCATGTCCTTTAAAAATGAGAGCTTAATTACGTTTGTATGGGAACGCGAGCGTGCTGGCGACTCTTAACTCTGGGCGATTATCACACTAGCGCCGCCACCGCATGCGACGACGGCGTGCAAGCGAGACAGTATATACACACATGCAGAGCGCTATCTCGGACGCGCACTGGCTCCGCATGCGGAAACCGCAGCAGTGTAATAGCGGCCGTAATCCGCGGAACTGCCCGATGCCCGGATCTAGCAACAAGGATAGTGCAGCAATCTAACCAGATGTGTTTGGTTGCTCTCATTATTGTGTCATAAGTATCTGACGTGGTCAGTCCTCCGTCTATAATTTGTATGTATGTATGTATGTATGTATGTATGTATATATCACTTTATTGCACACCGCACACTTTATTGTACTTAATTTGCAGCGCGGTTTCGATGCATTGCGCTGACATGGAAGTTTTGTTGTATAAGCTCGTACTTCGTCTACCAGTAACTTAAAAACTGTGGCTACAAAACTAAGACTTAATACTTACCTAAATGTGTTGTTCTTTACCTATAAGTACACGTAAACTGTGTGTTATAATATAATCAAATAAATTTAACTCCTTAACAAATTATTGTTATTTATCAAATAGCCGAAGTAGTTTGGTTATCCTTTTTTTTTCAGCGCAACACTGACAGTGAGCAATGTCGCTTGTAGCGTTTTTTCCGTGATCCTCGAGTCAGAGACGCTCACCTTAACCCTTGTTCATAAGGATACCTTAGTATAGATACTATAGATGATAGTTCAGAATGAGGGCAGCATGCCAGCGTTATGTATTTCCATTATGGGAATTATTCGGGATTTGGGCGCGTAGATTTGTGCAATAGTGGGATTGTGAGAGCTCTACAGTCTATTGTCAATGGAAACCACGTAGATTTACGGTTTTGTAGGCTTTGGGATTGGTAATTGGCGAAATTGTAAGTGTAATAGATAAACGATGAGTATAATCAGTAATGGACTTTAATTTAGAAGAAGCCGTTTACGTTTCAAGCTGATTATTTGTTTAACACTTACTCTAGAACTGAATTCCCGTTGGCTGTACGGTTTTGGGACGCTACCAATCCTCCCTAGATAGTTTTGGAACCTCTCAGATCGATTTGATTTTTGGACTTTTGTATGGCCATTGAGTGGCGGCGGTGAGTAATGGCCATACAAAAGTCCAAAAATCAAATCGATCGGAGAGGTTCCAAAACTATCTACCCAAGTAGCAAACAAGAATAGTGGCTAAACCTTATATATCTTAACTGTTTCTAAAATTAGAATTAGCTAAATTTAAAAAGACTTTATTAAGTCATTTTAGTCTTAAAAACTAAATAGTTTTAAGGTACCCCTACTTTAGCAAATTAAGAATACCTAAAACCTACTTAAGTATTTTTAAAACTATTTAGTGTTAAGTCTGTCTACGATTAAGTCTAAAAATGTGTTTTTTACTCAACTCAGATTATTTCAAGGCTCACTTAAGACTCAATGGTATAATTCAAGTATCGGTTTAGAATCGCAAAGTAAAAACTGATTTTGTAAATAAACTTAAGATGATTGTAACACCAAGTTGCATAAATTGGTTTACTAAAGACTAATTGTATTCTTTTTTCACTAAATTTACTCAAGTTTAAGTAAAAATAAGGTTAACGGGACGTTTTTCAACAAACTAGAACCAGTTATAGATGGATGAAATAAAAAGTTTATTTAATGTTTTTGTGATTTTGCTCTCCGCAGGTATAAAATTCGTTTAGAAAATATCACGTCTGAAATGAAATATTAAAGGAATGCCTGGGTCATTGGCCCGATATTCGTATTAGCGAATATTAGCGGCAAATATTCGCATTCGCATTAATTTTCAAAACACATTATGGCTGGTAATTATTACTTTGTGCCTTTTGCGTGTGAGACGACTATTGAAGCGGACCAATATCGAAATATAGGAATTCCTGTATTGGACATTTTTCGTCAAATTTTATATAAAATTGATGAAATGAACGGGTAAAACTACAAATTTGCAGCTATTAAGTCTAAATTTTGGTAATATTTTACTTAGTCGGTCCTTAAGTTCTGCCACAAGAGTTTTGACTGACAAAACAAAATACAAAACTTTTATTCAAAAAATATATACATAAAGGAAGCTTATTTCATACAGATTAAAAGTATTATAGATCCTTGTAAACTTGGTGATTGTTGTCTGACAAAAACACGCCGATGATTTGTGAAAAGTATACTTCACAAAAGTTGGTGAAGATCATGCTGTAGTTGTCCAGGAGTTACAAATTGTTATTTTTAGGAAAGTAGGAGATTAAATTAGATTCCGAAACCTATATTTAGTTGACTTACAAGTCTATACTTCAGATATTCTCCTCCTGAACCTTACCGTATTTTTCAGTTATGACCAAAACGCTTAGATTTTGCTGCTATACACAAAATTGTGTATACCAGTCTTCTTGTCGGTCAGACCCATGTTAATTATATATTCCAAGGAAGGTAAAAGACCAAGCTAATGCAGCATGCAAGATTTTAGTCTCTTAGAATTGAATAAAAATAATTAGGGTCTAAAATAACTCAAATAGGGCGCGTGTTTTTAACGTAATTCTTTATTGCGCTTTTTAAAATGTTACAAGGAATTGTGTAAAATTGCCACAAGTATTTGCATTACATAATATCTTAAATTGATCACTGTTAACTAGGCTTTCTAACCATATATGAAAATAGTAAGGATTTGCTAACAGTTCCTATTTTACGAACCAAAACCCGAGTGACAGAACTTATGAACCGACTAAGTATATTATTTTATCTTTGGTTCTTCAGTTTAAGTTAAGTTAAGGATATTTATAGGGCCTATTACATATATCCCTTTGGTCGGATCCGATTTCAGGACTCTGGGTAGGGTCACCAGGAGTTGAGCAATTACATTTATCCGATGACCGAAAAATGTTGCCAAGGTGATGAACTAGTTATAAAAACATTTGGTTATTTCGGCCTCATTCGCAAGAGCGATTTGTTAAAACGAAGAGCCTATTTCCTATATTTTATTAATATTTTAATAAATAATATTGTTTTGTGTTTCTTTTAGATGGCTGTAACAGTTTTAAAAATATTTCTCATTTATAATAAAAATATGAAAGGGACATATTTTATGTCATCCTAAAATCTTATTCATAATTATTTTTCTTTGTTATTTGTTATGACTTAAAATTTAATAAATAAGTAAATTGGTTGGTAATACAGGTGACAAAGTCGGCTAGATCGTCTGATGCCTTTTCTACCATCCTTTCCTATATCGGATTCCACAAAACGGATATAAATTTTCATGGTTGGGGTGAGGAAATTTTAACTAAGTAGCTAGAAGGTCCTGCAATTCCGGTATTGTTTGTATGGCTGATTCCGATTTAATTGTAACCGTACCATAGGCCCTTATAGCTCAATAGTAGCGCCGTTGATTAATTACAAATTGAGCCTCATAATAAGGTTTATTTTGATTTCGATTGATTGACGATTTTTATGAAATGGACATAAGACATTTTATTAAGAGTCGCCAGGACGCTCGCGTGAACTCGCGTCCCCATATAAACGTAGTTCAGCTCTCATTTTAAAACAACATGCTTTGGAACCCCGAAATTTGGCATGGGTATTCTAGTAGTACAGATCTAGGTCTGAAATTCGTTTTCGTTGCAAAAAATTGTAATACAAAGAAAATATATACCTATTATATATTATATTTTCTGTTTGTAATTTGTGTATACTCTGTTTCTTTAATTTGAGGTGTGCAATAAAGAATATTTATGTTATGTTATACCAAAAATAAGTTTTGTATGTAAATCTGTAACTGGTTGTATTTTCTTTGTATTACAATTTTTAGCAACGAAAACGAATTACCGACCTAGATCTGTACTACTAGAATGCCCATGCCAAATTTCGTGGTTCTAAAGCATGTCGTTTTAAAATGAGAGCTGAACTACTACTCTGGTAAAGATACGTTTTTTTCGAACATTAATTTATAACAGCGATTTTTTTGTCTATATAGTTTTAAAATGTCATTCTAAGATGACTGAACGAAAAATCCTACAAACTTTCCATCGGGAAGTAAATATTCATCAAAATATATACGAAGCGTTTCTTTTTTTTGTCTGTTTTTCCGTCATCCATAAATAACCTGTCTTAAGGAACCGTAATAAATAATAAAATATTTATTTGTTTATTTAGGCGATAATTTAGAAATTAATTAAATGACGATTTTTTCATGTTCAAATTTTTGTAGGATTTTCTGTCTAGGCAATGATTAATATGACTAAATACTTCTGCTGTTATGAATTATTTCCAAATTTGTCATTTTTCCCATACAAGTGAAAATAAAATGCCTGGACTATACGCCTGTATGGAAACGCGAGCGTCCTGGCGACTCTTAAGGAATTTAAATAACTAAGACGCGTAAAATGAGAAAATCCGTCAATAACATTTTAGAGAATTGCTTTTCACGAAGAGAAATATATCGTTTTTCGCAGAGAAAATCTTCTACACAGTGTATTGGTAATGGGTTCTCTGCCTTTTTGCCGAAAATTGTATAGCCGAATTTCATTTGCCAACCAACTTTTCGCAGAAGTTTCATTTGGCCGAATTTCATTTCCCAACTTTACATAATCCAACCTAACCTTTTTTTTGTTTAGGGGGCTATGCGTTACGCATACCACTCGAGTGCGGGGGGTGGCCCGAGTGGTTATGTGGGACTCCCGTCCAGGCTAATGAGGCCCACGGTGTACCCACTAAAAACCCCCCACTTGCCGCTTCGCCGCCTTGTTGGTGGGGTTACAGGAACGCTTACGCATACATCCGCGACCCCACCGGCGGCAGCCACTCGCAAGCGGCTCCTCCGCAGTTGCCCGAAGGCCCACCACGATAGGCGTGTCAGATGGATGGGCACGCCTTCCTCCACGGCCTCCATCCTGTAATGTGACGGATCCCCCCTAGCCCGCCACGTGGAAGCCATGGGTGCCAGTAGAAGATCTACCGGCACCCAGCGGCGGATCAGGTCTATGGTTCCGCCGCCAACCACAAATCGGCTGCAGAAGATAGGAAGAACGGCGCACCTTATCACCGGCACTTCTCTTCTTCTGCAGCCCCACCGATGCCGTTTCAGCGGAATGGCCCCGCCAAGTTCGCAGGAGGTAGGGAGAGTGGCGCACCGTAATACCATCACGCCTCTCCCCCTGCGATCCCACCTCGGCCGCAGAGGATAGGGAGAACGGCTCACCGCAATACCGGCACTCCTCTTCCTCTGCGGACCACCTCCAACGCGTCACAAGCGGGCTCAACGAGCCCACTTGGAGCGCCCTCCTCGGGCCAGCCGGCGCTCCAAACTGGCCGGTCCTGGGTGCCTCTTCGCTTCACCGTGGGTGACCAAGCCACGGTTACTAAGCCCCTCTACCACAACAAGGTGGGCAGTTGGGCACCCGGCGGGGGGAACCTAACCTAACCCAACCTAGTAGGCAATTTTCATTTCCCAACTATGGGGTTGGGAAATGAAATGGTTGCGAAATAATTATTTGGTAAAAGTTATTCGGCCAAATGAAACTTCTGCGAAAAGTTGGTTGGCAAAAGAAATTCGGCAATACAATTTTCGGCGAAAAGGCTGGATACCATGTTTCTATGCCTTTTCGCCGAAAATCATATTGCTAAATTTCACTTGCCAACTAACTTTTCGCAGAAGTTTCATTTGGCCGAATTTCATTTCCCAACTTTACATAATCCAACCTAACCTAACCCAACCTAGCAGGCAATTTTCATTTCCCAACTATGGGGTTGGGAAATGAAATGGTTGCGAAATAATTATTTGGTAAAAGTTATTCGGCCAAATGAAACTTCTGCGAAAAGTTGGTTCGCAAATGAAATTCGGCAATACAATTTTCGGCGAAAAGGCTGGATACCATGTTTCTCTGCCTTTTCGCCGAAAATCATATTGCCAAATTTCACTTGCCAACCAACTTTTCGCAGAAGTTTCATTTGGCCGAATTTCATTTCCCAACTTTACATAATTCAACCTAACCTAACCCACCCTAGTAGGCAATTTTCATTTCCCAACTATGGGGTTGGGAAATGAAATGGTTGCGAAATAATTATTTGGTAAAAGTTATTCGGCCAAATGAAACTTCTGCCAAAAGTTGGTTGGCAAATGAAATTCGGCAATACAATTTTCGGCGAAAAGGCAGAGAACCATTATTTCATTGTATGCGAAGAAAAAAAATGGATTTGGAAAATGTATTAATAGATATTTGTACAACGAGAGAAGAAAGTTAATATTTGCTTCGAGTGCTAATTTTGAGTCCTGAGCAAGCGAAAGATTCTATAAGAGAACCACGAGCGTAGCGAGTGATTCTAATTTAGAATCTTGAGCGTAGAGAAGGACTCAAAAGCACAAGTTGTAAATAACTTTATTCTCATGTTGAACACACTATTTTTCATCTCAGCAGAGAGAACATGGAAAAATACAACCTGAGAGATGCTTAATCTTAATCCTTCTTCGTCAATTTATTCGCTCGTTTTTTCTTATAATTTTCTTACACTTGAGCTTAAAAACCTCAATAATTCGTTAATAACACAATCATCGAAACATGTTAATAAAATTATTTTTTTAAATATCTACGACCATTTTGACATTTGCCAACTTTTTTATTTGCGTTCGGTTACTAGCGTTTGATAATAATATGTGAGATTGTTGTAAGCAATAATATATTTCACAGGTTAATCTTGTAATTTTTCCACTTATACTTATATATTTTGATATAAAGAAGAAGAACATAAATTATTTTAAGTTTAGTATGGTTAAACATTAAAAAAATGATTAAATTATATTTACAAATTAGTTACTTGTGCGCGTTTCCGAACGTTTCTTTCTGTGTCAGGGTTTGCTATCGAAAATTTAGAATACGAATTAAAATTAAGTGGAATTTCCGTCCGAGACGTAGGGTAGTGCGGACGTCTTGAGAACAGTTTTTTTGTATTTTGCTCATTTTAGTAGTTCAGTGTGTAATATTGATAGCTATATTGTGCGGTGATCTATAAACAAATCTGCAGCTTATGAAGAATTAGTCTCATAACGCGTGTAGCCACTCTTTAGTTAGACGGACGGTTATCCTGGCTGGCCGCCACGTGTTTGTAAAGAATAGCTATCACTTTACAAATAACAAGGCCTATACCGAACAACGTTGCCTATATTTTATTAAAAGTAATAAAAGTGAGATTAACGTATATACTCGACATTGGCAAAATTCCCATTGCTTTAGACAAAGGGAGAAAGCCATAATATAAAAAAAAAAAAAAATTAAAATTAAGTAATTAGATTGAATGACATTTAAAATATTTCTGTCTCTCTCTATTTACTAACGACGTGAAAAATACAACGCGAACAGACTCTTAGTGTTTCGAATTTGTATTAGATCTAGCCCACGTAATTGGCATTTTAATTCCAACGTCAGTTCAAGGTCATTTTGTCTCACTCAGTGAGCAAAATCGTATTTTGCTCACTGAATTTAGGCAGCAAAGAACCCTCGTTCGAGCTGCTGAGGTAAAAATTAACTTTTTTAATCAGTTTCTAAGCAATTTCCAAATGAATTAAGTAAAAAAAAATCCAATTAAGTGCTAGAATTTTTTTTGTAATAGGTACATATCGGCTCAGATTTATGAATGGTACATTTCATTGTGTAGGCAAGGGAAGAAAAAATCTGGAAAGCAGAAGTTCTTTTGCCACACAAGTTTAATTGATTATTTAATTAATTTAGTAGCACTTCTCTACTGAGTTGTGGTATATTTTTAGAATTGCCTTAAAAACCCTTTCATTTAATAACACACACAATAGGTTTCTGAAAAAAAATCCCATACAAAAAAAATATGATTAAGCACTCCCCTGAAATAAAACAACTTTAAACGGATTATATCGCGTATACTAAATTTAAATTACATCCCGACGTTTCGAACACTTTACAGCGATCGTGGTCACGGGTTGACTGAGCAAAAATATATTTACCCCTATCTAAAATACAATGTACAGAAAAACTACCCACATGTAAAATATTAAATACAAACAAAAAAGTTGAGTGTAGTGTACATGCCAGAAGGGCCGATAAAGCTAGTTATAAAATACCTAATTAATCTAATTATTGATTTACTACTATTACATAGAGAGTCAAATTAGATAAAATTAAGTTTGCATCACTATGTAATATTTTATTGCGCTATGCTTTTTATTTTAGTTATTTCAATGTTGTGTCGCACTCCGTGCCTTCACTCACTTACTCACGTAAAGTCCGGAAGACCTGCGTTAGCCCAACCAGGCCAGCATCATACTGAGTAGTGACCGTTTCGTGGCTTAGATGTGATAGGTATGTCATGTTAGATTAGTAGGTATCCTGCCTTTTCGCCGAAAATTGTATTGCCAACTTTCACTTGCCAACCAACTTTTCGCAGATGTTTCGTTTGGCCGAATAACTTTTACCAAATAATTATTTCGCAACCATTTTATTGCCCAACCTCATAGTTGGGAAATGAAAATTACCTACTAGGTTGGGTTAGGTTAGGTTGGATTATGTAAAGTTGGGAAATAAAATTTGGCTAAATGAAACTTCTGCGAAAAGTTGGTTGGCAAGTGAAATTCGGCAATACAATTTTCAGCGAAAAAGCAGAGAATCATTTGTCGTTAGATTGTTTTTTTTCTTTCTCATATTCCTTACCTGTTTTTTTTATGTGTGAATACAATGTAACCGTTCGCCACGAATAAATTATTTATATTTCTATTTAATGGTTTATGTTGCATAAAGAATACCGTCAATGGACGGCATCTTGCATTCACTAAATCAAACTAAAGATTCTGTAAAGTCCCATTAAGTATTAAGTAGAACTACACTAATTCAGTTTTTAGTATTAGTTAAGTATAATATCTCTAAACCAGTACTACTCTAAATCAAATTTTTCTATACTTTATCTAAAGTAACCTTACAAAATCAGTATCGTCTTAAGTCATAGTTCGTTAAGAATAATAAGACTTAACGCCATTTTATACTTTTGGTAAAAAATAAATTGAAAAATTCCGACGCTAAATCATACAAAATTTAAGCACATTGAAGTTAGATTTTTGTTATAGTGATAATAATTGCATTTATATCTCGAACATTTACAGAAAAGTAGTATTCTGCTCTGTATGTAAGCAAATTTTTCATTTAGCATCATATTATTCCTAATATTTATTGCTATATTTCCAGTATTTTGTAGGCCCGTCTATTTTATAGCCCTTTCGATAAATTTTACACGATAAACAATCATGCGTTATAGTTTTTAAATGCATATAGTGACATAAAACGGTATTTCGTAAACGTAAAGAAAATAGTTAATCGCCATTTTGATAATCCTTCAATGAATTCTTGTTATAGTTTATAAAAGTTCGCCATGTTTTCTAAAATACAACTCCACGAGTAAAAAAAGTTTTAAAATTTTCTTTGTTAAGAGGGGATCGAATTTGTGCAACTCAGTGTTAATAGTTTAAAGTAAGTCTTGTAGATATCTTTAAGTTTATTTCTTAGTATTAAGTCAACCTTCGAGATATCTTGAAACCAAAGTTTAGAGATCTGTTAAACCCC
The DNA here is from genome assembly GCA_911728535.1 of Pammene fasciana. Taxonomy (NCBI): domain Eukaryota; kingdom Metazoa; phylum Arthropoda; class Insecta; order Lepidoptera; family Tortricidae; genus Pammene; species Pammene fasciana. The sequence goes on from OU452287.1 coordinate 14,270,670, forward strand.
CATTCTTAAGTAGGGTTTAAGTTTGTCTAAGCAATAGTATTAACTCTTTCTTGATATTGACTATAAGTTTGTGCCCACTTTTTCTAAACCGTATCTTAAGTATATCTTCAAGGGATTTTCAGGGACATAGTGGTCTTAACCAAGACAACAGCAAAAATTTGTCTAATTGTCTTTAAGATATCCACAAACCCTTTTTAAGACATTCCATTGCTACTTGGGTAGGGAGGATTAGTAGCGTCTCAGAACCTTACAGCCAACGGGAATTCAGTTCTTTTTGGCCACCTTGTATATAATGTGATCCTTAAATTGTTTAACAATTAATTTTCGTAATCGTAATTATTGAATTGAAAGTTAATAATAATAAGCTTCATTAAATGTAATTAGTACCTATGTATAGGTATGCTTTAAAACCTCTTGGTGCTAGCTCTAAGGCGTCTTTCATACTGCTGCGGTTTCCGAGCGGTGCGCGACTGAGATAGCGCTCTGCGTGTGTATAGCGCTGTCACGCTTGCACACCGTCGCCGCATGCGGTTGCGGCGCCAGCAATGATATTTACTATGGTTGGGTTGGGTTAAATACTTCCAAATTTATCATTAAGTACATCTTAGTCACTCTCATTGTTAGAAAATTATAGTTTGTCTGTTTCTCACGCTGGTGACGGCAGCTCAATGGCACATCTCTCGCTTGCCGGTGCGCGATTAGTGACAATTGTTTGAATTCACTCATTTTAAGGGCTTCACTTTTGGAGAGTGCGTAACTCATCTGTCATTATTATATATCATAGGGCGCCAGTGTAAGGCGGTTATCACACTGCTGCGGATCCGCATGCGGCGCCGGTGCGCGAGCGAGACAGCGCTCTGCATGTGTATAGCGCTATCTCGCTCGCGCACCGGCGTCGCATGCGGATCCGTCGCCAGTGTGATAATCGCCTAATAATCGACTTGCCATAACCTAAGTTTACTGTGTTTACGTTAGCTTGCTAATGGGGCATAAGCTGCTGATAGCGGCACTTAACTTAAACGCGCCACATTATTATTAATATGCTGTTAACCTAAATTGAAGAGCTCGTTTAGGGTAACCTGTATGATAGTGCATATTAACTCGGTGTGATCTTGGAAAATCTGGTTTTCAGCACCTAGTGTCCTCGCTTGTAATCCCAAGGATAAAAATAATAGCACCTAAACAAAACTATGAAACTTAAAAGAAATGAAAGTCTATAGGTACTTGGTAAAAAGAAACACAAAGAAAATACTAAACAAAAAAAAGGACAATAAGACAAAATAAAGGTACAAGTAACTTCAGAAAATAATTTTTCGTACACACTTTCATTGCTGACTGTACGCTACGTCACCATCAGATATATCGGAGCGGCCAAGGTGGTCACAAATATCAGAACAACCTCTCTATTGTCAAGGCGATAAAGTGCATGTTCAGATATTTTTCACTAGGTACCCTGGCTGCACCGATATACACTGTACCTCCTAACCCGCTTTGTGGTCAAATGAGCCCACAGAAACTTAGCCCGCGGGCTGAGTTGACCATTTCTTTTTTTTTCGTGGATGACTCGACCCACACTAATCGGACAACTCGTCCCACGGGTCCAGTCGACTACTATTTTACCGGTAACGGTAAACGGTAAACGTCAACTCAGTCCGTGGGCTCAATCGCATACTACCTACCGCTTAAGGGCTCACTCAGCCCATGGGCTCAGTCAACCACAGCATACTGCTTTAGGGTCTACTCAGCTCGGTAAGCGGTTACCGCAGTATTTGGACGCATGATGGAAATCCAGTAACGGCGATGTTGAAAATTATTACACCTCTCACCAGGTACGGTTTTGAATAGGTTCTTCGTAAGGGCTTGATACTTGCTTACTATTAGGGTGCGTTGGGGTTAGATGAAAAATGGGGGGAGTTAAAAAAACCGTTTGTAGCTCCCAACTTCTGGCACATTTTTTGTTCCTGAGCCCTTTTTTGGGAACTCCATTTTGTTGTTCTGTTCCCCGCCCTTCAAAGAGCTTGCGTCGGAAAACGGCGTATGAAATATTTGTATAATTTGTAATAAATAAACTTTAATAGCCATTATCCAGAGGAGTCCCGCAAGGTTCTATTCTGGGCCCAGTGCTGTATAGCCTTTACAGCGCAGATATTGTAAAAAACATAAGCCATAGCAAATTTCATATCTATGCTGACGACATACAGCATTATACGTCTTTCAAACCGGAGGATACGGAACTGGCTGTACAAAGGCTGAATGACGACTTGGACATAATTGCGACATGGCCGAAATTGAATGGTTTAGCTATTAACCCTACAAACTCTACAAAGTCTTAAGTTTTTGGTGTTAGGCTCAAAAAAACAATTTAATCGAATCAACGCTTCAAACCCACGCGTGAACATTTTAGGACAAAATGTAGAAATGGTGTCAGAAGCCCGCAATCGCTTTCATAGATTAAAGGTTCTCTATAGAGTGCGTAACTATCTTAGTGTAGACATGCGCGTGAAACTGTGTGACACTATTAGCCTATCCAAGCTTAATTATGTGGATACAGTTTATGGGAACTGTTTATTATCTCGCACTAAAAAAAACATTCAGCGGCTCCAAAATGCTTGCGCACGATTTTGTTTTCCCATACCCGAGGGGGTATTGCACATCAGCCCACATCTTAGTAGTAACAAACTATTAAACATGAATAATTGACGCTTTCTTCATTTCGCAACACTCCTGTTTGGCACTCTCAAAAGAAAAAAAACCTGTGTACTTATTTCAGAAGATGATCTTTTCTCGGCAACCTATCAGGCATGCCCCTCGACTAACATGTCCAAGGCACAGCTCCGCTGCATTCCGTGGCAGCTTTCGTTATGCTGCCACGAAGTGCTGGAACAACCTTCCACCACCGATTAGAGAAAGCAGTACTGTGGCTAGTGGCTTCAAATCTAAACTAAAGATGTATCTAACGGATCAACAAGGTTCTGCTGCCTAAGGCTTCACGTCACGTATAGTAAAGACGCCTCCTTCATCCTCTTCCGTTTCATGTCCGTATTATCTCTCCCATACCCCATATATATGATATATTAAGTATTAATTAAACTCCAACCTCCATAACCATACATAAATTACACATATAAATTATTTTCTGCATATTTTTAAATTCTCTATGTGCCTATTTATGTATTTATTAACGTCCCCACTTCGAGTCACGCATTATGCTGTCCCGCACACCCTGCCTGCTGGCTCCACAGAAAACCAGCGCCGTTGACCACGCTAGCCGTGCTAACTGCATTGCTGGAGACCATTTCGGCTTCACATCTAGATTTAGTTGTTTTATTATTTTACTGATGTATTATCTTGTAAGATGTGTTGTTTGAATAAATGTTTTCTATAAACACGTCTCATATGTGGTTCAAGCGAAGGCACGAACACCTAAATGGAATCGTTTTACCCTGAAGGCAAGGGTAAAAAACGGATAATGAAGTTTCTGCCGTAACCACACCTAAGGGCCTTGCCGGCTTCCTTAAGGTACTGAGGAGAATTAAAACAGCCTGGCGCTAGTACCGGGCGACATTAGTACCTGAGTAACGCGACAGATGGGGTGTTATTCCAGTTACAAGGGTGTTATCTCATATGTGGTTCAAGCTGCGGCAGAAACCGAAATATCCGTTTAGTACCTGAGAAACGCGACAGATGGGGTGTTATCTCCAGTTACAAGGGTGTTATCTCATATGTGGTTCAAGCTGCGGCAGAAACCGAAATATCCGTTTAGTACCTGAGAAACGCGCCAGATAGGGTGTTATCTCCAGTTACAAGGGTGTTATCTCATATGTGGTTCAAGCTGCGGCAGAAACCGAAATATCCGTTTAGTACCTGAGAAACGCGACAGATGGGGTGTTATCTCCAGTTACAAGGGATCTCATATGTGGTTCAAGCTGCGGCAGAAACCGAAATATCCGTTTATTACCCTTCGGACAAAAACGGCTCTATTTATAGTATTTATTAACTTTACCATATTAAATGTCCGAATAATTTTTCGTGTGTGTATTATTAATCAATAATCACCTGTATTTATATTACATACACGAATCTAACGGAAAAAGTAGAAATTGCCCGATTGAGCTTATTAGCTGAAAAAACCTATTTGCAGTATGGTCAACTCAACCCGCAGGCTGAATGCCCTGTGGGCTCACTTGACCACCAAATCGTAATAGGTATACTGATTGATTGAGCCCATAGACTGAGTAAGCCCTTAGCGGTAGGTAGTGGCCGTTTGAGCCCACGGGCTGAGCTGACCTCTAACTGTAAATTACTGGTGGAATGGGCCCGCGGGCTCAGTTAACACATTGGGTCGAGTTCAGCCGTAGAAAAAAAAAATGGTCAACTCAACCCGCGGGCTGAGTGCCCTGTGGGCTCACTTGACCACCAAATCCCTAACCTATACTGTAAACCAAATCTTACAATCCGTTTTTAGATAACACACAGATTTATTTATTTATCGTATGGCATTACAAGTCACTGGATTATAATATTTATACTTGATAAAGATAATAGGCTATAACTACAGATTAAGATTAGCCTTCTTCAAATACTCAATGGCCTTATCGGTAAGTTTCGCGAGGTCTTCAATTTGTCCGTTGTACCTGGTGATTGAGCACTCAAAAACCATGTGTTCCACTGTTTGATCGGCGGCCCCGCATACGCATTGGGGGGAGTCGCGCCAGCCCCACTTGTACCAGTGGTGGGCGCAGTTTCCAATGCCTGTTCGGATGCGGTTTATTTGGCTCCAGACCTTGCGCGGCACACACAGATAAAAATTGGGTTAGAGAAATTTTAGTTTGGTTTTGTTTAGAGAAATGCACAATTCGAGCCATTACCTATTTGTTTTTTACTCATTAATAAGGACACGGGGGGAATTAGGATAGGGGGAAGATCAGATTTACGGTCAGACCCGTTATTAAACAATTTCAATTTAGTCTTTCGGAGCTACTATAACAAGTTTATAAACGAAAATACCCTCAACGTCGCTTGTCCAATGAGAGCCTGTGCTGAAACGATTTTATACACCCGACGCCATTCTCCCCTATTAGTGATGTTACATTGTACCCTGGCAATTCACTTAATTAATATTCCCAGAAATATTTTCTCAGACGTATTTCTCTGTTCCCTTTTTTAAATATTCCCAATCGAGCAATTGTGTTTGTAATTAGATGTCAAAATTGTCATCAACTGTAAGGTCAACTCGACAGAGCAATCATAAATCATATGGGCCTTTCAGAACATAGCACTTAGCTTCAATACAAAAAAGAAAAAGGTTTTTAATACGATAAAGTTAACTAAATAGGGAATTAACACATGTGTTGAAGGTGTTTTCTAAAGTTTCGTATTACCGAAGTTACATTTTAATTTAGCAGATATGTTGACAAAAGGTAGGAATAGCTGGAAATTATTCCGAATATAATGGCAGTATGGACTGCCGATAGAAGTGAAAACTTAGATCTTTTCATTTTAATCATATTCAATCTTGGTGTCGGTGACGCGTACTCATAAGATTTTCCTTTTTAAAGTCACCAGTTAGGTACCATTAAAGTCCATTAAGTTCGCAATAATTTTCAGTTGAAAAGTAAATATAAATAGTACTATTTCTTTGTTCCCTAGTCTTGAATATTCCCGGTAGTCCACTACACTCGCCCATTAAGATCTCGACCTGGAGATAGCGGTTCAGCTTGATGCTTCCTTACCTCGCCATTGTACAGAATATAATCAAGATTCTAAGACTCTACGGGCATAAACTCATATGCTGAAGGTGTTTTCTAGAGTTTTATATTACCGAAGTTTCATTTTAATTCAGCAGATATGTTGACAAAAGGCAGGAATAGCTGATAAGTTGTACGAAGATATGAGCGAAAACCTAAAAATGTCAATTAAGCTCGGAATACTTTTCAGTTAAAAAGTAAATATTAATAGGACTATTTTTTTGTTCCCTAGTCTTGAATATTCCCGGTAGTCCACTACACTCGCCCATTAAGATCTCGACCTGGAGATAGCGGTTCAGCTTGATGCTTCCTTACCTCGCCATTGTACAAAATATAATCAAGATTCTAAGACTCTACGGGCATGTTCCCTTCAGTGTATGTTAGTGGTAGCTCTTAGCGTATACACCGTGTTTTTCTTTTCTTTTTTGCAAGGGTATATTCCTTACCTGTACGTCTAGCATATATGACTTACGTTGCGGCGCGACTCCCCATACTTCAGGTGCGACTCGAAGTATGGAGTCGCGCGCGACAACGCATGTCATGCTAAGCCACCTGCTCTGAGGGCCTACAGCGAAGTTCAAAAATCGACAAAACGATGGTCCCGTCTCTATCGCTCTTGCATATACGAAAAAGAGTGATGCAAATAGACGATTCGACGAACGAAGTGCTTCGCGGTTATAGGCCTGGTAACAGTTTTTATATAGGTGGTCGCAGTTCTAACCTAACCTACTCCTACCTAACCATATGCTAAAATTAAAGGAAATAAAAAACTGACCTCAAAAAAAATTTGTATCTAAATATTACCACATTTCTTACGGCAATCAATGTTTGATTTTGTTATCATATTTGATAAGTTCACGTGTAAAAGTCTAACTAAACAACCCCAGAGACTTCGGACACAGCTGCGATCCGTACATTTACATCTCATATATTTTAGTCATATATCTTATATCATTGGAATAAGATTCAAAATCCTATGTAAGCATTTAGTTTGACCGTACATCGGGCATTCGGGCATCCGGTAACGCTCCTATTTTTTGAATAATGCATAAGGCGACCGCAAGCGAACTGGAAAATGCAACCAAAAATACATCTAGGCACTAGTAATTTTCATGAAGCAGCTAGTGCGATTTGATTTTGAAATTATTACCTTAAAACACTGGGATAAGGTTGGAAGTTATATGCAAACAAGTGGTATGCAACCATGCTCAAATATTAAAGCTGTATTATTCGTTACGTTTGCGACAAATTTATAAAGACCACAAACGGATGTCTAGTTACATAGAAAATTTCATATGATTTGTTAGACCTTCCAGATTTGAAAATACAATGCATCAGGGTATTCAGTCTCATAAAATTTGGCCTTAAAAGTTCCTGTAACGCTTGTTACGTGTTACGCGTCTTATAGTTATAAATAAGATAGTTATTGTTTAGATATCAATTTAAGTATACAAAAATTACTTCTACTATTTATCTACTTTTTTTCTGTATGTATGTTACTCGATATCTCCGTCAATCGTGAACCGATTTTCAAACTTTTTTTTTAATCGAACGGGTGTAACCCCTAGATGATCCCGTTGGCACCAAGTCAGTGTCTGATGATGGGATCCTGGAGAAATCGAGGGAACTCTTCAACTATTATAGGCACACCTATAGTGGTTTCACTATTTTTTATAGCAACTCGGCCACTTCCTCTTGGAATAGCGGATCCTAAGTGAAGTCGGTTCTTTTTTTGTTTAAAATTATTGACCCAATAATGTGACAAACTTTATCCGTATACTTACACCTAAATTATTGTACAGTCACCATCAAATATATCGGAGCAGCCAGGGTACTCAAAAATATCTGAACATGTACCTTAACGTCTTGACAATTATAGAGTTATTCAGATTTTTGTGACCACCTTGGCTGCTCCGATATATCTGATAGCGACTGTAAAGTAAGTAAAAAACTACTTGTAAGTAGTGTTAATAACTTTGTATAAAATAGGAAGATCTCGGAAGAATAAATGTTTTACCTGGGAGTATATTCCATGTGTGGGTCTGCAGCTTATATTAATCCATTTGTTTTCAGAAAACTATGCACTATCATGACGAAATACGTGAATATACCTGAAACGACATATTCAGATATAAAAATAGCCCATATGCATAGGCATATGCATATGAGCATGTGTATAGACACACACTTCTACCCTTATAGGAATTCAGCTACTATGACTAATATCACTATCACAGGAGGAGGGTACCGCCGTAAGATAAGCCAAGGGTGTGTAAATCTGTCATAAAAATTGAGTTTGACAGGGCGTATGCGAAAACGTTTCCATGAGTGAAAAAAAGTACTTGTCATGCGCTAAGAAGGGTCAACATGATTCGTGACGTCACATTAAGACGTCTGTATAGTACTATTATTTACTCGGTGGATCAGCAGAGCCAGGCTCAAGCAAATATGTATAGTTATATTTATGGTAGCCTGAGGGCCTCCCGCGAAGTTCGAAAATCGACAAAACGATGGTCCCGTCTCTATCGCTCTTGCATATACGAAAGAGAGTGATGGAAATATTCGATTCGATGAACGAAGTGCTTCGCGGTTATAGTACTGGGAGGCGATTTTTGAGATTCGAGCGCTCAAATCTCATATTTAAAACTCTGTCTAAAACTATGAAATGGCGTTTTAAAAATAACAGCTGTAGGAGTTTAAGATCATCATCATTTGAACTCCTATTTCAATGCAAAAATCTTGGCGACAAACTAATGGGCGCGATTATATTCGAGCATAATTTCCTTGAAATCAAGCGCTCGAAAGTCAAAAATCGGCCCCCTGATCGACCGTCAAGTTCGTAAATACATTTCTATATTTTCTAGGTATATCACAAAATGGAGGAAAAACAATAATATGCCTATGATATGGCTAAGTATAGAAAGTTGTAACTCTAATAAATAATAATTATGCCTGAACGACGCTAGAAAAATCATACATACAGCTTTAAATAAAATGGCCCAAATATTCATGATTTGGCGGTATCGTATGACAAAAATGAATGATTCCTCGTTTCTGATTCCTAAAAAGTCAATGTAATGGCATTGGCATTGCCATTCAGCGAGGTAACGCAGCCAGCCTTATGGACACCTTACCTAATAGCGGTGACATAGGGGACATTTGGACATATAGTTTAAACCACGTAGGCTAGGTAGTATTAATTAGTCTAAGTTTTCTATACACTGTTGTTTGTCCTTTTGTTTGTATTTTAATAAATGTATCATGTAATGTAAAATGTATCTTTTTTTATCTACCTTGATATCCAAAGACGATTACTGTAGCACACAACGCCAAGTTGGATGCCCCGGTTCTTATGGTTACTGCGAGCTCTAGTATATAAAGGGCCCAGTACATCGGCACGATGCTCAGGTGGGATATGTACCACACAGTGACGATGTACGTCAAGTGGATTGTGTTGCTCGTCTACAAAAACAAATACATGCTATAAAAAAAATGCTGATGATCCGTTTAAGTACTTTGAAAAATTATAGGTTTTTTCAAACGCTCTATCGACTAAACGGGAAAAGGGACTGAATTTATTTTCGAATATATATTATTAGACTATATACTCTTGTTTATAGCACAAGCCGAAACACGATTGCCGAAAGTTGCCTCGATAGAAAAAAAATCCGTAGTTGGGTCCCTTTTCCCCGTATTTTTCTTAGCTTACGTAAACTATAACCCGCTTATTCATAAACGTGTTTCAAACCTCATTTAGTTAAAATGTATTTTGTCTGTTTCTAACAAACACAACTGTCAATGTGACAAATAAGGACAAACGATGTTTTAGTTAAATGAGGTTTGAAGCACGTTTATGAATAAGCGGGTTAGAGATTAAGCAATATATAACTAAGTAAAAAATATGGTTTCTGGTTTATCTAAAAAGTCACAGAAACAAAATTAGACAAAACTTTATAGATTCGCTTATTTATCGTAGTTTAGTCAAAAAGTCTGATCTTTAAGAGCGCTGCATCTCTTTCTTTCGTGCACGGGAGCCATAAACGTGTCTCTAATGGATGGGCGTGGCTTGTCCGAATCGAGGAACGGCCTTAAGGGCATTACTGGTATGGATATTAATAAAACCCCTTATTCATAAAACTTAGGCGATATCTATTAATATTGATCTCTCCTTTAGGGTTTTGTATATAGAATTGGTGGTGCTGGAGAAGGATGCTCGGGATCCCCTGGACAGCATTTCGGACTAACGTCTCCATATTGCGAGAACTTAAAATCTCCTCGCGGCTATCATCCGAGTGTCTACGCAGAGTCCTTGAATACTTCGGTCACGTTGCTAGGAAAGATGGTGACAACCTGGAGAGACTCACCGTGACCGGCAAAGTAGATGGGAAAAGACCTCGTGGACGCAGCCCTATACGTTGGTCTGACCAGATCCGCACCGTTCTTGACTCTACTTTTCACAACGCTTTACACACCGCCTGAGACAGGAACAGATGGAGAAAGATCGCACGAGAGAGAGTGATGCAGAAGGGAGGTCACGACCCTCAGTACTGAGGAACACGAATCAAGGAGGAGGAGGATATAGAATGACAGACCAGGCTAACTGGTACGCAAGCACAAGCCAATCAGAGATAAGGAATTTGCCGCCGACTACAATGTCTGTGGTGCAGCTTAAATCATACGTCCTGGCATGGTAGGACCAGACTGAAAGCTAAGATTACTGAACTATCTCTATACTACGGTCTTTCGGAATTTAACCTACCTCTACACTGTCTCAATGGGTAATGAAGAAACATGACAAATCATTAACTTATACCGGTTTTCAGAAAGAAAATAGTTTAAATAGTGTTGATTTTCCCTCGCAAGCGCTGGTAGCCTTGCGGTAAGACGTCCGACTTTCAATCCGGAGGTCTCGGGTTCAAACCCCGGCTCGTACCACTGAGTTTTTCGGAACTTATGTACGGAATATCATTTGATATTTACCAGTCGCTTTTCGGTGAAGGAAAACATCGTAAGGAAACCGGACCTAATCCCAAAAAGGCCTAGTTTCCCCTCTAGGTTGGAAGGTCTGATGGCAGTCGCTTTCGTAAAAACTAGTGTCTATGCCAATTCATGGGATTAGGTTGTCAAGCGGACCCCGAGCCGGGATAAACGCTAGGAAGAAGAAGAAGAAGTGTTGATTTTCCCTCGCTACGCTCAAGATTCTAATTTAGAATCTTTCGCTTACTCGGGACTCAAAAACACGAGATGTAAAATAACTTTGCTCTCATGTGACACTTTTAACTTTTCACTTCAGTAGTGAGAACATATTCAAGGTTAAAAAACATCAAGTACCTAAAGTTTACGCTTGCGAAAAACCTTCGTCACGGGGAAGTAGGCTTGTTCGAGCTGCTGAGGCGAAAATAAATGTGGTTTAAACTTTACTTGATGTTTAAAAGGATTATTAATTGCACCCGCACTTACCGGTAACATTAAAAACGTCGGACGATGCTTTGGTTTCCTAGTTACAGTATAAAGAATGACCGATAAGGCGAACTGGTACGCAGACATGAACAGGACGATCAAAGATATGAAGAAATTGCCGGCGACTACAATGTCTCTGGTGCAGCTTAAATCATGGTTCTTGACGTGGTATATGTATCGCATGGCACTGAAGAACATCACTATAGATGTTACCTGGGGATAAGGCAAAGTTTATTTTAACAATATTATTTTGCAAATTAATTTCATTAAATTTGATGCTATGATAAGGTCAGTCATGGGCAAGTGCGCTTACGAGGCAAGCGTACCATGCCAAATATCATTTTTACGTCACTCTGGGCGCTAAGTAAGATTTACCGCCCTAGGGCGCAGCGGAAAATCTCACTTCACACCCAGGAGAAGACGTAAAATTATGTACGCACAACGGGCGGTAATAAAGATGGCCTCAGATCGCTTGTTTATGGCCCTTACCTTCGGTTCAGGCCACAAATGCCAGCGATCTGAGCCCTTCTTTATTTTACCGCCCTAGGTACGTAATGTACTAATTTATCATTTATTTATCCATTGCTTTCATACATGCTCCTTACATTCTAATTTACATTAAAATTTAGAAAACATTATGAAGGGCCCTGAGGGGCAATGCAATGCTGAGGACAGGGCAGACCGACGTATTTTATTTATTTAAACTATACAGGTACACTATTAATTATCTGTTAAGTCGTCATCAAAATATTCCTGTAGATTATAGTAAAATTTATTTGCTAGAAGGTTTTTGAGTAAATCGATGAAATCGAAGAATCGAAACGTACAGATGTTATTATTTTGACCAAACACGAGACTTAATCGCGTACACTTACTTTTGTAATTTTCCTGACGTTTCGTACAGATGTTATACTACTAAAGCCATTTTATTTTTGCCAAGTAACTATAGTTGTGTGGTAGTGAGATTCTTTTAGTAGTAAAACATCTGTTACGTCTAGTTTTCGATATGGTATAGTCGCCATCAAATATATTGGAGCGGCCGGGGGGCAAACATATCGGAACATGCACTTTATCACCTTGACAAATAGAGGTGTTGTTCAAATATTTGTGACTGCTTTGGCCGCTCCGATATATCTGATGGCGACTGTAGGTGCGCTGGCCTCGTAGGCGTACTTGTCCCGACTGTCCTTATATTATATAATAATTACAGATACGTTATGTACGCTCCAAAAGTGAAGCTTAAAATGAGACACTTCACTCATCTTGTTTCTAGTCTCGTATCAGCAAGCGAGAGATGCGGACGTGCTGATGAGCTTTCGCTTGCCATATCAAGAAAAGGGATACCGAGCCAATGTTGGGCAGATTGATCACAATAGTTACACAAAGTTATTTATCGTATGGCTACATGTCACTGGACATAGATAGACTTTTCTATTCTCGGGTAGAAGTAGTAGAAAAGCAGATGATGAAGAATATCCGGTGAATGCTGCGATGTCCAGATAGGACAGTGCAGCTGCCAAGTTTGTTACTCTTTTAGCACCGCCCAGGGATAACGGATAAAGTTATCTAAGGTATTTTCCTACGAACGTAGATTGACATTGATCCTCAATTGAATTGGGAATTTTATACACAACCATACCATTGATACACAAAGTGAATTGATGCTATTTTCAAAGTGAAACTGCTAGTGGTAGGTACTATTTGTAAACTCGAGTTTCAAAGTTATTTTAAAAATGTACTTGATCACGAGTATTCTTATTTATTACTTTTATTAGGCACCTATGATTAACATGAAATGTGTTCAGCCACTGGTGGATTATCAAGTGCCGATTTCTCAAATGGATTGGGGTACCTATAGGAAAGAGGAGGCTGTTTTAAGGGTTCCGTGCCTCGAAAGGAAAAAACGGAACCCTTATAGGATCACTTTGTTGTCCGTCTGTCTGTGACCATTTTTCTCAGGAACGCGTAGAGGTATCAAGCTGAAATTTATATCAAATACTTAAGTCTATGCGCCCCCTTTGCTATACCCCAACCGAATATTTTTTAAGTAAAACTTACCATACTACATAAAGCTACATAAAAAATTTTCCTTCCGGATGAATATACTTCGATCTCATCAGGCACGTTCATTATAAACTATCAAATGTAGCTTTTACTAGTGTATTATTAGTTTATTACTAAAAATCCAATTCAGTTCTTAAAATATTCGAATAAGCATAAAATATCACAAACTAATCAATACAACGTCTAAGAACTGACAGTTGTCTGAATAATGACATCAAACTAATTTTTAAGGGCCATAGAATTCTTCATGGTCTTCTGTAGAAGTTTATTAGTTGTTAGTAAACTCTGTGAAGTATTTATAAAGACAATAAACAGCCTATCTTCAATGATCCATTGAAATGGGACATTTTAGCTTACCCCAAATTAGGTATGGCTGATTTTTGATATGTGAATACTTGAATAGTGATCTTAGAGCTTTAAACCAAGCGGAGTAGCCATTGACAGGCGTTCCCCTCTGCCGAATGAGCATGACCAGTGGTCATACTCATTGTATCGACTGACGTTTATTTGACGTGGCTATTTTGACGTTTCGCATGCATTTGACGTTCCCCTCCCCCGCAAAAAACGGCAGACTTTTTCCGATAGAAATAAGAGCGCTTCTCGCATCCGGTTGGTTTAATAACCAAAGATAGTGATAAAATACTTATGTTGGAAAAGAGTTTCCGACCTCAGAATCACGGGTCAATGTCAAATTCTAAAAAACACTGAAGTTTTCGTGTTATTATTTGTTCCTAATAACACTAATAAGTAACTCCCAAAAATGTTTTGGTTCACAGTTTTATTGCTGACTGTACCTAGTAGCATTTTCATGTAAACTGCCGAAGTATACCAAATTTCAGCTCAATCAGACATCTGGTAATGGTTGAATTTAACTTATAAGATTTGATGCATATAATGACATAAACAAATATACTGGGTCAAGATAAATACTGTGTAAAAAAGCACGCAAGTTACGGCAAAAGTTACCAAAGACACTTTATAGTAGACTATATTTACCATATAATGAGCCCAATTAGGTTTACAAACACCTTATAGTTCTCGAGAAATAACTCTTCAAAGTTGCGCGTATTTTTCAATGTGTATTTTGAATGGGTAGACCATTTTATCTCCGAATTTTGCTCTGCCCCCGAATAGCAGAATAAATATCAAAATCAAAATATTGAACAACTTAAAAATAAATCATAGATGGTGGTACAGTCAACGGCAACACCTAGTACCTTCCTACACGAAGGCCGCAAAAATATGTGATACGCTTTTATTTGTAGGGCCATAAGAGCGCGTCACATATTTTTGGGGCCTTCGTGTAGGAAGATACCATTGCCGGAGACTGTACAAAGTTCGCCGAGTCAGCTAATAGTGTTTAGTAAATAAAGTACAATGAGAAATCCATTAGTTGTCTAGACATTAAGGTGGCCTGCATTTGCTCTCAAATACTGTTTTTACATTGTTTGCGAGCGGATCATCGCTATGTACGTGCATAGCGCTGTCTTGCTTACACACCGGAGCGGCATGCAGAGGTTATAAATATAACCGTGTTAAGGCGTAACACACTTGAGCGAAATTCAGCAATCATAGACAAAAATTAACTGGAAGGCGGAAAAATCCAAGTTAGGGCTGAATTTTGTTTATGGGCTCCATACAAAATTCAGTTACCATAGACACAATTTACCTAAATTTGCTCGATGAATTGCACTAAGTGTGTTTCACATCTTACGCGAAAACTCCTTAAGAACACTTGCGATTTGAAATAAATATCACAAAACGTTATGAAAGTAATAATACGTAATAAATGGTTTTAATAAAAGCACCTATTTTGCTACATTTCATTCACATAATTACATAGTGAGTTTCCTGGCTATACAGTGTGTAATTAAAATAGGGTTATTTGGAGAAATAATTTACTAATTACTTTTGCTCGACTGTAACTTGTATTAGATAATTAAGTTACTGTACCCATTCTTGCTTGTTAATTAGATACAGAGGTTATTTGTTAAAGAGCGTGTATAATGTTTAATTTCAGCAGAGGCTGAGAAAGGTAGGTTGTAGATCGGTTAGGATCGGATACGATGCCGGGAATCGGTTTTTTGAATAGTGCTTTTCTCAAATAAAGAAAGATGTTCCATTCATAAGCATGGCATAAGCATATTTAAGTATGGCGTTGTGTTGTAAGTAGTTAATTTGGTTTCTATTGAACAAAAGCGAAAAATAATTCTGGTTACCTACTGTTTACTGTCACGCGGCCCGAATATAACTAGTTAAACAGGAATTCTCAGTACATTTGTAGTTAAAATAGTAAGTAACACAACCGCCGGCATTCACCGAAATTTTAAGCAGTTATTATGCAGTCTGGAAACAACTTGTGACGGTCGTGAACCACGGTAACCTTTAATTTTTACTGGATAGCGAAAACTTGACTTTTTGAACATAAATGTTGAAAATGTTGAAATGAAGCATATAAAAATATTTTTTTCAAATACTCGTATGCAGGGAAATTGTCGTTCCGTTAGTTTTTTATAAGTAATGGGCTCGGAACATGCTCGGAAGTATCTTGTTTCGGGTGCAACCCGGAGGCCTGTAATGAGATTTCATACAAAGTTTTCAGGCCTAGGCCTGCAAGGTAAGTTTGACGTCAAAGATGGCGCCTGGTTTTACAAACAACTAATAAGTAGTTGAATATTTCAAGTTTATTTACTTACTTTGATAAAAACGTCGAGTATGATGGCAGGCAAATTAAACTACTAGGTACTTTCCGCAATCACATACCTAATCGGGACTTTTCTGACATTAAGATATAGTATGCAACTGTGTGCCAGCTATACAGATATTTTGCAATGCCCATTCTCATTTGTTGTTGATTTCTTGTTCAGTGAATCCTCCGGTTTTTAAAGGGTCGGCAACGCGCATGTGACACCTCTGGAGTTGCAAGCGACCATAGGCTACGGTAGCTGCTTACCATCAAGTGGGCCGTATGCTTGTTTGCCACCGACGTTGTATATATAAAAAAAAATCAATCGATTTATGACCTCATAGACCGGACTCTCAGTGGAGTCCCGTTTGCAAAAATTGCGGACCTCATTCTGACTTCTGATATATATTGTATGCATCCCAGACATCCAATTAACAGATGTTGCCAGCCAGTTTTGTGGTCCCCCCTCCCCTCCCCACCCTCACAAATTTTATTAGTAAATTACAAAGATTTTTGGTTTTTATTATAGAATTTCATTAGCAGATTAGTACGTATGGGTGCCTATATGTGTTATAAATAAAATACAAGTCATTACACCAATAGATAACTTTTATTTTGATGAAATATTACGAAAAAAAAAATCTTCACAAAAAATCTTGTGGGCCGCACCTATACCATGGCCCCCGTAGTATGCAAAACTTCCGTGTCGGGGAGAGGGGGAATTCCCCTGTTGTAGTATTATAAAAGCAGCCTAATGCATATTGCTTCGTCTCCAAAGCTCTCTCTACCCTATCGACGAGCTGGCAACGTCACAAGCGCGCGCGGCGAGTTTTGAGCAGCGGTAAAGGGGCGGGGGTGGACTGAATGACAAAGGACCATGAGCGCGCGTGGCAACATGGCTTTTTATAATGTCGAGGGTAGCAGATAGACGAATCACAAAACATTTCGCGGTCCGCTATTTTTGCAAACGAACATCTCATTGGAGCCTGCTCTATCAGTATATAGCAGAAGTAAAATAGTAAAATGCTCTTATTCTCTTAACAATAAAGTCGTGTCCAGCTCATTTTGAACACTCTACCCTCTGTTGCTGACTATACGAGGTTTCTATTCATTCGTATCTACGCACGGCACGGTTCGGCTGCCAATCCAGATTATTTAGATCTATGACAACTGCAGAACTCGACACGGCTCGGAAAACATTCACATTAAAATGAAAATACCTCTCCTGCACGGTTTTTAAAGTAAAAATTTCCACCATATTACCTCAAACTCCATAGCAGTTCGTTATGTGAAACGAGTTTTGAAAAACTGTTTTTTTTTAAGCAAGACTGAATATTTTTTGTGACTTTGATCTGCAAAACTCTCGTACAAAGACATGCTCCAGAAAAATCATCATCGTAGATTGATCAAAACCAATTAAGTTTGTCAGTAGCACAGTTAACTCTTTTTACTTGTTTCTATTTTAAAAAATCTCAGTAGTAGTACCGACAAGGAGATTTTTTAAAATAGAAACAAGTACCTAAAAAGAGTAATTCTCAGGACAAGTAAACGTTTTACTAAAAACAAGTAAACGTTTACTAAAAACAAGTAAAAGTTTACTAAAAACAAGTAAACTTTACTAAAAACAAGTAATCTTTACTAAAAACTTTACATGTCCTAGAAATTTCTATTTTATACTTGTTTCTAGTTAAAGAATTTCTCCGTGTAGTAAAAAATATTATGTCCTTCCCCAGGACTATTTCCATGCCAAATTTCATCTTTATCAGTTCAGCAGTTTAAGCATGAAGAGGTAACATACAGACAGAGTATGTCTGTCTTTCGCATTTAATATGGATGAGGTATTTGTGAGGTTTACTGGATTATAATGGTTGAGGAGTTTGTGACCTATTTAAATTGAGCAAATGTTGGAAATACGGGCTGATATGAGTTTGCATGACATGGTTTAAATTATATGATAACAATCATATTAAATATGATTTTTACAATAGAGCCAACTAAATGCGTTTATTTTTTACACAGGTAGTCCCCTCCGTTATGGGAGAGGGCCTAAGTGATAGTTCAGATCTGGATACGGTTACCAACTTTTAGTATGTTGTTGGGCACGACACTAGGACCCCAAAACTGCCGAGAGACGGGGACGTCGATGAATGTCTCCCGTGTAATGACGTCATCAAAATGGCTGCCGCTTTGTTGCGAAAAGTGTAAATTTCATCCAAACTGTGCATTGCACCTATACGTGTGTAGTATCAAACGAAAGAAGATTAAATGTGCTATATTATTGTAATACATTATATACTACTGTATATTACAGTTTAACAGCTATAAACGAAAACCCAAAATCAGGCTAAAAAAGAATTCGGATATTTGCATTTTACAACAAAATTATAAGTCCAACTTTAAAGCCGAGTACTACAATAACAAAACAGGCTATTTCAGCTATACATTGCTATAAAAATTATTAAAATCTGGTAATAATTGTGGCAGCTATGTTAAAAAACATGTCGGCACTGCCGAGTTATTTCCTTAGAGTGAAAAAATAATAATTTTCACAATTTACAGAATATCCGCAGAAGCTTCGAGTATATTGTTGGTCAAATAATTTGGAGCCCTTAAATGTCGGAAAAATATCTCTATAGTGACTGAGGTCCATATAATGACGTCATGAACGTGACCGCTACCGAAATTTGTAAAACATAAATTAAAGCTATACCATGACACATACACACATGTGTGTAGCATCGATCGAAAGCTTATTGAATTTACTACAATCATTATTTGTGAAAATAATGTATAGTTTAGGAGTTGCTGACAAAATAAAATATTCTTTTAGGAAAATAAAATGTATATGTTAATTCTGTGGCCAAATAAAATACAATACACGAATGTTTTGTATAGCAATAAAAACACCAACTATTCAGCTTTAAAACACAGTTAAATTTATATTAAATTTATAAAATTTGATAAGAACTATA
Organism: Pammene fasciana; assembly: GCA_911728535.1. NCBI lineage: Eukaryota > Metazoa > Arthropoda > Insecta > Lepidoptera > Tortricidae > Pammene > Pammene fasciana. The sequence goes on from OU452287.1 coordinate 14,289,599, forward strand.
AAAGTTGTGCTTACAAAACTAAAGCACACTAACTATTTTACCTACAATGCACTCATACTATGAGAAGCTTGGGCCTAATTATTGACTAGTTTTTTCTAATTTTTGTAAGGATTTAGGGTTCCTTGTCATTAAAGTAAATAAAAAAATCGGCCAAGTGCGAGTTGACTCGCGCTCCGAGGGTTCCATATACATCACACAATTTTAACAATTTGTATTTTTAAGACCAACTTACGCTTGACCGCAGACTTATTAGTGTTTTTTCTGTAATGTACAGGTAAAGAACTATATTACGTATTTTTTTCTAAAATGTAGGTTCGTCGGTTTCCGGGGGACAGAGAGCAATGGAAAAATTTTGCCTTATTTCTTAAATTACTTACAAACTATACCTTGTTATATATCAAATGAAAGGATTTGATGTGAAAACTACAAATATATAACTTTTATAATTTAAATTTTAATAGTTTTGAAGATATTTAAGAAATAAGGCGAAAATTTTCCATTGCTCTCCGTCCCCCGGAAACCGACGAACCTACATTTTAGAAAAAAAAAACCTAATATAGTTTTTTGCCTGTACATTAAAGAAAAAAACACTAAAAAGTCTGCGGTCAAGCGTAAGTTCGTTTTAAAAATACAAATTGTTAAAATTGTGTGATGTATATGGAACCCTCGGAGCGCGAGTCAACTCGCACTTGGCCGATTTTTTTATTTACTTTAATGACAAGGAACCCTAAATTCTTACAAAATTTAGAAAAAACTAGTCAATAATTAGGCCCAAGCTTCTCATAGTATGAGTGCATTGTAGGTAAAATAGTTAGTGTGCTTTAGAGTTGTAAGCACAACTTTTATAGTTCTTATCAAATTTTATAAATTCAAACTGTGTTTTAAAGCTGAATAGTTGGTGTTTTTAATGTTATACAAAACATTCGTGTATTGTATTTTCTTTGGCCACAGAATTAACATATACATTTTATTTTCCTAACAAAATATTTTATTTTGTCAACAACTCCTAAACTATACATTATTTTCACAAATAATGTATGTATGTATTATAGTAAATTCAATAAGCTTTCGATCGATGCTACACACATGTGTGTATGTGTCATGGTATAGCTTTAATTTATGTTTTACAAATTTCGGTAGTGGTCACGTTCATAACGTCATTATTTGGACCTCAATCACTATAGAGATATTTTTCTGACATTTAAGGGCTCCAAATTATTTAACCAACAATATACTTGAAGCTTCTGCGGATATTCTGTGAAAAGTGAAAATTATTATTTTTTCACTCTAAGGAAATAGCTCGGCACTGCCGACATGTTTTTTAACATAGCTGCCACAATTATTACCAGATTTTAATAATTTTTATAGCAATGTATAGCTTAAATAGCCTGTTTTGTTATTGTAGTACTCGGCTTTAAAGTTGGACTTATAATTTTGTTGTAAAATGCAAATATCCGAATTATTTTTTGGCCTGATTTTGGGTTTTCGTTTATAGCTGTCAAACTGTAATATACAGTAGTATATAATGTATTACAACAATATAGCACATTTAATCTTCTTTCGTTTGGTACTACACACGTATAGGTGCAATGCACAGTTTGGATGAAATTTACACTTTTCGTAACGAAGCGGCAGCCATTTTTATGACGTCATTACTCGAGAGACATTCATCGACGTCCCCGTCTCTCGGCAGTTTTAGGGTCCTGGTGTCGTTCCCAACAACATACTAAAAGAAGGTAACCGTATCCAGCTCTGAACTATATTCCCATAAGGGAGAGCACTAAGGGCAGATGCCCCGGTTTTGGCCACTTTAAGGAGAGTTTGTCTGTTCAGACGTCCGTCATTTTGTGTCAATAAGGAATTATGACACTCATTTTGTACTAAGTCGGTGAAAATATATTACTATATTTATATGAATCTCCGCTGTTAAGATTCTGACGATAGATTTATTTTTTTTCTTTAATGAAATGTCAGAAACGGGTCCAGGAGCCAGTTTTGGCCACTTTTTTCCATAGCCCCTGACAGCTAAATGACAACTTATACATGACAAATGACAGTGCCATCTGTATTGCCATATTTTACTCTTATATTAACCATATACCATAGACTTGTAAATTGGTCTATACCTTAATAAATTTGAAAATGGCCAAAACCGGGGCATCTGCCCTATAACTTTCTTTGCTGGATTGTAGTTACCGCAATAATACAGGGTGAAATCTTCACCATCGGTCGCGAGGTGATTGGAAAGGCCATACTGGACAACATTTACTACGGGACCGACTCCAAAAACGTGAAATTTTTTGGTGGTTTCATACATTTCGGCCGATCAGATATCGTCGTTTTCTATAGGAAAACGAATTTTTTTTGGATTTTGTGTTTTGTTCCATAGTAAAAGTTGTTCTGTATGGCCTACCTAATACCCTCGCTTAATGACCTGAGGAGCTTCTGCCAATGTACACAACACCTACCTAGTAATATTTTTAGTTATCAATTCCTGATTCTCTGTTTTAAAACATTCACCTACTTTACAGTCTTTATGGAATACAATATACCGGGTGTACAATCCAAATGGGTCAGTATGGAGAAAACGGAAACTATGAGAGATAGCGAGATCTGTTCTTAGGAACCATGACGTCGATTTTAGATTTAATAATCATTACATTCAAACTTTTTCATTAACTCTCATACATAACCGGGAATCGAACCTGGTCAAAATCAATGTGCATAAATTCTGCAAGTCGCAAGAAGCACAACACTAATGGAATCGTGTTTAAATAATTGAAAGAAAAACCCACCAATAAGATAATTATTTTATTTCAGAAAATGTTCAAAATGGTAGCCATTTGACTTGCAGAATTTAGACACATTGATTTTGAACAGGTTCGATTCCCGGTTTTGTACTTATGTATGAGAGTTAATAAAAAAGTTTGAATGTAATTATTATTAAATCTAAAATAGACGTCATGGTTCCTAAGAACAGAAGGCCATCCATGGTTGCCATTTTATCACTTATCGCGCTATGCGTCACTTTCACACTTACATACTTGTTAGAGCGTGACAGCTATGGTGACAGGCGATAAAAACCCGACCATAGTAGGCTAGCAGATCTCGTTATCTCTCATAGTTTCCGACTTCTCCATACTGACCCATTTGGATTGTACACCCGGTATAGTATATTCTAGACCACAATTTCAATAGGTCACAAACACGTTCATTTCAAATAACGGAAATGACAACAGATGCACTAACATGCGCGGTGGTTTCTATTTATGCACTAGCTAGTGCATCATGCACTTAATATATTTAGGAAACTGTGTACCTACTTAATTCACGACCCACGACGTAAAAAGTTTATTAAATTGAATTTTTGACATAAGCTTTTATTGCTAACTGTACTTTTCTTTATACAGGATGAAATCTGGATCATGATCCTGAACCATCCAGTCATAGAGACATCACATGTCGATGTGCAGATAGTAGCGCTTCAGACTTGAGTTTCTCTTAGACTGTGACTGTCTATATTATTTATAGTCTTTGGTAAAACTAAATAAAAGGCTCAATCCCAGGCTCATATAGGTACCAAAAAGTTTTTTGAAATTTATGTGCAAAATATCTTTTGATATGAGTCCAGTCACTTTTCAGTGAAGGAAAATATTATCATGAGGAAACTGGAATTAACCAAACCAGATTTAACGTGTAAAATAACTTTTACCGATTTTTTGAAAGTCAATCAAACGATAATCCAAGCTTATTCAATTCAAAGCATCACCAAATTTTCATAGTCAATAAAAATTCACTCAAACCCATATCAACAGTGAAGTACTTCACATTATCACCTCGCTACGGTTGTCACTTTATTAGAACATGGAACCGCGTGTTCGTATAAATAATGTACCTGAGGGACCAGTTGGGAGTGCCCTTTCACCAGCGATGGAAAAGATATAGACGGCGCCATCAGTCCAAAAATGGCTTCCAAAAACGGTCTTGATTTTTCTCTGACACTTATTCCTTCACGTCCCAAGTTTAAATACGCTACATCCCGCTACAAATTAAAAAAAGTTCTGATTACTTTGTTTGAAAATATGGAATAGATACAGATATTACAAAGAAACGGTATTTATACGTTCTTTTTCGTTCTTTGGTTTATTATTTTTGAGTCTAAAGCTGACCAGACACTGTCAATAATAATGAAATTATTTTTCTACTCATCCTTCTCATTCTTCATATATATATTAAATGTATACAATAAGTACATAGAAAAGGACGGGTACACAAATAATGACATTATGACTGACAGTGTCTAGACCGCTTTACGTAAGGAGCACAAAAAAATGGGCTATTTCGGAGTTTCTAAAAAATTACCGCTACCTATCCGATACCTTCGTCAAACCCCTTGCAATCCGCGCATGGTATGTATGTCTCACGGTACGGATATTCCACCTCAAAGGTCATATATTTTGTGGGGTAATTATTTAGAGCTAGTACGACTTCTATGGTTTTATCCTTCGCTGCCTTACACCCCTTTTGGCCCTTCGCAACCCTGGCGGTGGACGAGACATTATGGGAATTGTTTCGAGTTGAATGATACGGCCTTTATGGTTTACTTGACGGGTAATGTATAGTTTGGACATTTTCCACATTCCTATTATCACATAGTTAAGGCAAGATGTAGTCGCCATCAGATATATCGGAGCGGCTAAGGTGGTCACCAATATCTGAACAACGCCTCTATTGTCAAGACGATAAAGCCTGCATGTATATGATGGATTATACAGGTGTTTCCTGTAAGAGCAATAAATTAAAACGTAGATTCTATTTCTCAATGTGATGTGACGGTTAACATTAAAATTGATTTTGACTATCACATATATACTTAGTGATCCAATGCATGAACTTGCAATGACTAGCAGGATTCCACATTTACGAGTATTAATAATCAATGGTATTAAACGATGTCTGTCCGAAACATTGCTATAAGCGAGATTTGTGCGTGATGTAGGTAATAATTAAATAAATGTGTACACTTCAAATAGTCCACCAATAACGACGTCCAATAAACTGCAAGTAATGTTTTTAACAAATATGCATCAATATCGCGGATGCCATCATCCAATCATCCAAATACCTGAAAATAGCTGATGATCATGAGAAAATATGTCATGTGACGCGATCCGTCGCGGCTAGCGTTCGCTACCCGATGGTCGCTTTTATACTTTAGGCTGAGTTTCCACCAGAGATGAGGGAGGATGCGTTGCGAGAAATGTGTTTGGAACCAATTGAAGGGATGTTTACAAAAACAACATAACTGACTACACTGGTTGACACCTGAAACAAATTAACAATGTTCTTAAAAAAGTGTCAACCACTCTAAGCAGTTATGTTGTTTTTGTAAACATCCCTTCAATTGGAGAAGTCATTGTAACTAAAAAAGAGAATGATCCATCTGTCTCATAAAACAAAAACCATACTTGCGCACTTCACCTCAGCAGTTCGAACAAGCCTACTTTCCTCACTCCCTGGAGTGATGAAAGTCGCACTTTCGTCACTCCAGGGAGTGAAATTCTGTTCCTAGAAGCTTTCGTCATAATGATGATGCCTTTCATTCAGGAATGTTATAAATGTGTTTTTTTAACATTAATATGTTCTCACTACTGAGGCGAAAAGTTGTATGTGTCACACGAGAGAAAAGTTTTTTTACATCTCGTGTTCTTGAGATCCCTCGCAAGAAAAATCAACTTTCCTCTCTTGTTGCACAAATAACTATTGTCTACGCAATAAGAGCGAAAAAGACGTCGACGCGTCGGCAGCCGTCGGCCGAGCCGAACCATGCCTTGATAGCTTTTAATGCGTCGACATAAAGCTTTTTTCTATCGGTGAAAGCCGATTCCGCGTCGATAGGTGGGGGAGACCCTAAAGTCGTGAGTCGTGACGATGTCGTCGCCGTTTACAGCATAGTATAAAAGGGACCAATGATATCACAAAATGCAGAGAATCCCGTTATTGTGGCAGCGATTACTGACTGTAAATGGCTTTGTGTGTGAATGAGCGAAAATGTACTGAATATGTACCGAGGGCCGAAAATAAATTCCATTCTCGTATGTCACCAAACGCTTTACTTGTCAGCTACAATAATAATTTTGCTATTCCGCGGTATAATAACGTGCTGTTTGATTAAGTGACAACCAGTTATACTTATTTGCGTACTTTTGCATGCATTAATGTTCCCACCCTCCCGCCGAAAAATAAATACACACAAATACCACAAACCACCAACTTTGGTAAGTAATCAGGGGGCCGATTTTTGACAGCCGGACGCTCGAAAAATTCAGACTCGAAAATAATCGCACACAAAACTTATTGCCAATTTTTTCGCATGGAATTAATAGTTTCAATAATCATGATTTTAAATTTCTATCGCTGTTATTTTTAAAACATAATTTCATCGTTTTATTCAGAGTTTCAAATATCACTTTCGAGTGCTCGATTCTCAAAAATCACCCCCCTGTACCTTTGCTGTAACAATACATTAAAAACACATACAGGGGAACCTCGATAACTTAAAGACCAGGGAATTTGCAAAATATTTTAAGTTATCGAGTTTTTAACTTACTAAGGGTTTAAGTTATCAAAGTTTTAAAGCTTCATACTGGAAACGAATATTAGCAATTAAAACATCTCAAGCTGGCTGTACCTTCGGATCGGAACCCGAGTCACGTTTGTCATTCCACTCCAATCCGTCCTGCGAGAATTTTCACACTCTATAAATTCGCGGCAATCCCCGGGGCTTATCCCCAATGCCATCCCCCGCGGATAAACGGGGTTACGATGTATATTTCCAAACTGGAACCACAAGTTACGATTGTTTGCTTTAAAATGTAAATTTTTGGTACAATATTTTTTATTGCAAACCTTATTTTAACCTTCAAGAGAAACTTGCTAGGTGTTTTATTTAATATATTAAAATTAATTATAAATTGTCCTAAAACTAAAGCACTGTTAATTTTCAAAATACTTGTGTATAATTTAAAAATTTTTTTGCTTAGGCCAAGGTTTATTAGATCGACATTGCATTATTTCACATTATACATAGGCAATTTTAACTATAAAACTCTCGTGAGACTCTAATAAAAAAATATTTATAACGGATCACTCACGTAATTAATGTATACTATATACTCGTATATTCTTTTTTTAAGTATTTTATACCTACAAAGGTAGTATAGGTACTTAATATACAGATTATTCACACAAAACTGCAATAGTCTAAGGAGAACTTTTAAAATTTACAAATTAATTCGTAAAATTCCATGGTTATATTTTTTGATTATACATATATAATGATTTACGCTAACTACTCTGGCATATATTATACAAATGAGGAACACTCGCAAGTAGCGCAAGCAACAAAATTTGTTGCAGTCAGAGCAAACAGATTCGTGTCCAATTCGCGCCTACGTGGACGGATCTGTGCGCCGGGCATATCCACCAGACAAATATCGGTGGGCAGATCTGTACGTGTATCCCTAGCTAATTTCATGCAGATGGGTGTTTTGTACACACAGGAAATTTTTTGAAACTTTCTGCAACTTGGACATCAGTAGATACGGTCAAGTGACCCAACCAGGATATTTAGAACGCAAGAAATTCCTTCATAAGTTAAGCCCATTGAACCTCCTCCGATAACTTTATAAGCTTTTTTTCAGGACCAATTAATTTAATTTACGCTTTCGAAGCGTTGTTGAAGTGGTTTAATATCTTGAAAACGTTAATTAAAGCTGAATACAATTAGGTAACCAAAAATAATAGTCTTTCAATATTATTGGCAAACTTAATTATTCCTATCAATAGATAAACTGAATAGTCTAATTAATAACTTAATATCATAAAACCTCATTGTTAGAAAACAAACAAACACCACTTATTTAATTAATGAGTCAATCTTAAACATTTACTCTTGATTATAATTACACTTTAGTTACTTTTAGTGTTTTGCACTATGAACGGAAGTTGTTATACAGGGTGCTCGCGAGGAAACCGCATAATTTTGCCAGCGTATTCCTGAGGTCATAAGAAGTAATAAATGTTATATGAATTTATGTCGAATTCGCCAAAAAAAAAATTTTTTTTGCTTTGTTTTTCGGTTTTTTGAATGCTTTCGAACAAAAAAAATATGTTATTGGTAAAACTAAAATAAATTGGTGCATTTCTATTCGTAAAAAATAGTTTACGCAAACTATTCCTTGGCATTTTGATATCTGACAATATGGATGTCTAGACTAGACCCCATAAAGAGTGATTACATCACAACCATCAAAAAAACGTTAGTTACAATAAAAAAGATTTTTTTGTTTAATTGGCCGTATCTCTAAAACTAGCGAAATCCAGAAAAGTTTATACGACATTTTAGTCTCCAATTATGATCAGGAATACGCTGGCAAAATTATGCGGTTTCCTCGCGAGCACGCTGTATAATTGTACCTATGTTATAAATTTTTATTTTTATTGTTTGTAAGTACCTGTAGCTTTCGATTAAAATTTTACATTAATTTGTTCCTATTGTTCCCCGCTACTCAATAGATAAAAATCAACAGTGCCCATTAACTATTTTCAAATAGTCTATGGGTTCTACTTTTTTTTGTATGGAACCCATAAACAATTTTCATCACAGTACAGATTTTTTATCTCTGCTGAATTCAGCTGTAGTGTGTGACGACCCTAAAGACAGTGTCTGGTTAAAGGATTGTAGTCGTAACAACTACTTAGTGGCAACAAACACGCTGGCTAAACAACCACTAACTAACTCTAAGCTTTGCTGGCTCGTACAGACTACGTATTTGAATAGGTACAGTCAACAGCAGAAGTAGCTAAAGGTGAAGTGTTAAAAATGAGCTTGACACGTTAATTTATTACGTATTCTACTAATAGATGTGACATCTACTTAGAACAAGTTTTGTGCGCCAAGTTTGGCGGTTGACACGATTCATCGAGCAGTATGACTTGTATAACTACAACTTCCGGGACAAAAAAAATCTAAGGGATCTGCTGCTGACTGTACTTAGAGGAACTATGTTTCCTGCGGTTATGTTAATATGGTACATCAACTTTTGTTTTATAAGCAATGACGCCGTAATTAACGACACGAAAATTAAGAAAGCAGCGATAACGAAGACAAAACGAGGCCAGTACTTAATGACAACGATAAAATAAGTACCACGTACTAAATAGGTACTATAATTGCAAAATTTAATCAGAATGGGAATAATTCATTGAAATTTCTTGTGATTCTAAAACAAGAAGTAACAAGATTGAACAATTTAAATATTACAATAATAGTCGGTGTAAAAATACTATAAATGTCGAAGCAAAAATGACGATGTTCTCACCCATAGCAAATTGAAAGTTACGTAAACGAAAGATCTGTCTATACTCTGCACTCGTTTTGTTCCTTAAATGAAATATCCTAGAAGCGACTAGTAATATCCGGGCGGCGAGATAGCTCGAGACTAGACTGGTACGTAATTTGTAACACAAGCTTACTAATAAGATTTCTAAAGTTCTACAGCTGTAAAGTCCGACCGGCGTATAGTTTTTCAATATGTTTTAAATAAGAACTACTTATAGTTTCTTCTCTATAAGTAGTTCTTATTTAAAACATATATCTCTAGTCTGGTGGGAATTACTTCCTTAAAACACTTCTTATGGATCTTTTTGGATTGGCCTAAAAATACAAATATCAATATAGAACTTGTCATTCATTATTATAACGCACGACCCGTGCCACAGTGCTGATTTTTGGTTTTATTTTTTATATGGATGTGATTATTAAAATTGTATTCCGCAACCCTGTCCCAAAAAATATTCAATTGAAATTGAATAGATTATTCATGTCTATAACAAAATTTAAAAAAGCTCCTTTGGAGTCCCGCGGTGTGGCACGGGTCGTGCCGATCACTGATTATTACCATGCGTGTGTACGAGACCTATTTGAATTCCAACAATTTAGGTGTAGTCTAAACCACTAGGCAAATCCCAAATATTCAGTAAGAATTGAACATTTTAAATCAAGCGCCAAGTTTCTTACGTTACAATCTTCCACGTTACGAATCTAGTAATTTGCATAACTAATCCAGACCCCGGATAGCGACTAAATCCTGTATCCCAAACCAGGTGCGAACTGCGAAGTGCCTCACGGTACCATTAATTTATTTGCCGGTACATTTGAACCCGAGCAACCGAACCGCTAGATGAGATCGAGATTACCCCGCCAAGGGTAATATATTACATACCTACGAGTATATGACTCTAGAAATTTTCCTTGCTACTGCTACACAACGAAATACATAATAAGCTATCGAAATTAAACTGTCATGAGCCATATTAATATTATTATTAGGCTAACGTCACACTACACTGAGAAAATGAAACGGCTAGAAATAAATAAGTTTTTGCTATTTACAACCGAGTGACTCGCTTCGCATGGAGCCTGCAAAGTTCGTTGCTAAAATCAAAGAAGTCAACTTGGCTAACGTAGGTATGTAAAACTATACCATAAAATATGTTAAAAATAAATAACACACGTTAGGTAAGTTCTGACCTATTCACTCAGTAACTACAACAAATCTCTTCTGTTCTGGTTGCACAATACCTAGGTAGGCACAGATAATGTCTTATTGTTGTCAATCATGTATTTTAGGTAAATGTAATCAATCTGCTTTGTAATTCTAGCAAACTCTAATTGGTATAAGGAGCCAAGTAACTAAGTAATGATAATCGTGTTTTAGGTAACTAGCTGTAACCTTCTTACTCGGTAATTGTAGCCAACTAAAATTTGTATCAGTAGCCAAGTATCTGAGTATTATTAATTGGGTTTTTAGGTAGTTGTAACCAAACAACTTTGTAATTCTTGCAAACTCTCAGTGTTATAAGTAACCAAGTAATTGGGTATTCTCAATCGTCTAATAAGGTAGATGTAACCTATCTACTTAATAATTGTAGCCCACTAAAATTCGTATATGGAACCAAGTAACTAGGTATTGTCAGTCGGGTTTTTAGGTAGTTGTAACCAATCTACTTTGTAATTATATTCAATCAGAATTGGTAAAAGGAGCCAAGTAGGTAACTTAGTATTACCAATCGTGTTTCAGGTAGCTACAACCTTATGCAAGGCAGATTGGTTGTATATACCAAAAACGCGATACTCAAAACAATAAAAGAAAATAACATGTATACAAAGAAAAACAAGTTTTATTTAACTCACGCAGGAGTCAAGTAAATTATGCGAACTTACAAGCTAAGGTGCTATTTAGTGCCGCTATTAGTGCGGCCCGCTAATCCTATTAATTTGTGCCGCATCGTTTTCAAGTTATAGCGGTACCATCCATACCTATTGTACAGAGTGGAACAAAATAAATATATACTTGTTTCGCCAACAATAAAATTGGCGAGTTTAAACACGCGATATGCCAAAAATTTCTATTTGGCCTTTTGCGTGTTTGGTCATATGCGTCGGAAGGCATGGCAGAGCCTGGCAGAACATAATTTTTAGGGTTCCGTATCTCGAAAGGAAAAAACGGAACCCTTATAGAATCACTTTGTTGTCCGTCTGTCTGTCTATCTGTCTGTCTGTCTGTCTGTCAAGACCATTTTTCTCAGGAACGCGTGGAGGTATCAAGCTGAAATTTATATCAAATACTCAGGTCTATTGTCCCTTGGAGCTGTGAAGCTTAAAAGCCAACGAAATCAAAAGATACAGTCGTTTATGCTGTAAATTTTAGAGTTTTTCGGCACTCGCAAAACCTATGGGGTACTTCCCTTGAACTCAGAAACTTGAAATTTGGCATGAAGCAACGTCATATAGCATAAACAATGGAAAAATTACAAAAAGTAGACATTTGTAGTAAATTGATACAATTTTTTTTTTAAATTTTAAACTTACTAGCTTTTTCCTCGTAAACGCGTAAAGGTTTTAAATGGAAATTCATATCAAATACTCAGGTATATAATATCTTTCAGCTGTAGCAAAACAAAACTTTTATGTTAACGCAATCAAAAGAAATACCAATTTAAGTTGCATATTTTGAAACCGAGTACTCGCAAGAAACTCAAAACCTAAAGGGTACTTCCCGTAAACTTAGAAACTTGAAACTTGGCACGAAGAAACTTCATTTAGCACAGACAAAGGAAAAATTACGAAATCTAGTCATTTTTAGTAAATAAATAATAAATAAATAAAGTATCTATATTAGTAACTTGAAACAACCAGAAATTCATGTCTGTATGTGATAATTAATTAAAATCTACATATTGACAGTCTTGCACTTCATATGTGTTGAAATAATAGGGTTAATGAACCAGTTCTGGTCATTTCTAACTAATAATATAGGTGATTACCGGAAAACCTAGACTGCGGTAAATATTGAGGTTTTACAATAATAAAAAACTATGTTCTGCCAGGCTGTGCCATGGCAACCTTCCAGTGTTCCTAAGTATTATCTATTGCTATAGTATGTGTCTGCTTTACCACCGTGTAAGGTAAGGTTTCATGCAACGGGAGCTTTATCTAAGAGGGGCGCAGATGCAAACGATTGAAATGCACCAGCCGTTAATTCTGCCTTTGAAAGACGCCAAATCTTTTTCGTAGTGAGCTTGAGCTTGACGCTTGTGACGGCCAACAGAGACGGTGTTAGCAATATACAGGCAGTGTTTGATGTGTCCTCCGAGCCTGAAATAATAAATACTCGTAAAATAAAATAATAAAATTCGTTTGTAAGTAGGTACTGACTTATTATTATTAGTATTTTTTATCTTTCTATTTTTTTACAAGTTTATACGAATCTTATACTGACTATGTTCTAATTTTATTCTAATTGTGTTGTGAACGCAAGATACTTAACACTCCTCCTCGCTTCGCTCGTCGTCGTACCTAACGGTGACTCTGCCCCTGTATTTCTTTTTTTACAGCGAGTCGGGTGTGTTGTGTACGCAAGATACCTAACACTTCTCCTCGCTTCGCTCGTCGTCGTACCTAACGGTCACTCTGCCCCTGTATTTCTTTTTTTACAGCGAGTCGGGTGTGTTGTGTACGCAAGATACCTAACACTTCTCCTCGCTTCGCTCGTCGTCGTACCTAACGGTCACTCTGCCCCTGTATTTCTTTTTTTACAGCGAGTCGGGTGTGTTGTGTACGCAAGATACCTAACACTTCTCCTCGCTTCGCTCGTCGTCGTACCTAACGGTCACTCTGCCCCTGTATTTCTTTTTTTACAGCGATTCGGGTGTGTTGTGTACGCAAGATACCTAACACTTCTCCTCGCTTCGCTCGTCGTCGTACCTAACGGTCACTCTGCCCCTGTATTTCTTTTTTTACAGCGAGTCGGGTGTGTTGTGTACGCAAGATACCTAACACTTCTCCTCGCTTCGCTCGTCGTCGTACCTAACGGTCACTCTGCCCCTGTATTTCTTTTTTTACAGCGAGTCGGGTATGTTGTGTACGCAAGATACCTAACACTTCTCCTCGCTTCGCTCGTCGTCGTACCTAACGGTCACTCTGCCCCTGTATTTCTTTTTTTACAGCGAGTCGGGTGTGTTGTGTACGCAAGATACCTAACACTTCTCCTCGCTTCGCTCGTCGTCGTACCTAACGGTGACTCTGCCCCTGTATTTCTTTTTTTACAGCGAGTCGGGTGTGTTGTGTACGCAAGATACCTAACACTTCTCCTCGCTTCGCTCGTCGTCGTACCTAACGGTCACTCTGCCCCTGTATATCTTTTTTTACAGCGAGTCGGGTGTGTTGTGTACGCAAGATACCTAACACTTCTCCTCGCTTCGCTCGTCGTCGTACCTAACGGTCACTCTGCCCCTGTATTTCTTTTTTTACAGCGAGTCGGGTGTGTTGTGTACGCAAGATACCTAACACTTCTCTTCGCTTCGCTCGTCGTCGTACCTAACGGTCACTCTGCCCCTGTATATCTTTTTTTACAGCGAGTCGGGTGTGTTGTGTACGCAAGATACCTAACACTTCTCCTCGCTTCGCTCGTCGTCGTACCTAACGGTCACTCTGCCCCTGTATTTCTTTTTTTACAGCGAGTCGGGTGTGTTGTGTACGCAAGATACCTAACACTTCTCCTCGCTTCGCTCGTCGTCGTACCTAACGGTCACTCTGCCCCTGTATTTCTTTTTTTACAGCGAGTCGGGTGTGTTGTGTACGCAAGATACCTAACACTTCTCCTCGCTTCGCTCGTCGTCGTATCTAACGGTCACTCTGCCCCTGTATTTCTTTTTTTACAGCGAGTCGGGTGTGTTGTGTACGCAAGATACCTAACACTTCTCCTCGCTTCGCTCGTCGTCGTATCTAACGGTCACTCTGCCCCTGTATTTCTTTTTTTACAGCGAGTCGGGTGTGTTGTGTACGCAAGATACCTAACACTTCTCCTCGCTTCGCTCGTCGTCGTACCTAACGGTCACTCTGCCCCTGTATTTCTTTTTTTACAGCGAGTCGGGTGTGTTGTGTACGCAAGATACCTAACACTCCTCCTCGCTTCGCTCGTCGTCGTATCTAACGGTCACTCTGCCCCTGTATTTCTTTTTTTACAGCGAGTCGGGTGTGTTGTGTACGCAAGATACCTAACACTTCTCCTCGCTTCGCTCGTCGTCGTATCTAACGGTCACTCTGCCCCTGTATTTCTTTTTTTACAGCGAGTCGGGTGTGTTGTGTACGCAAGATACCTAACACTTCTCCTCGCTTCGCTCGTCGTCGTACCTAACGGTCACTCTGCCCCTGTATTTCTTTTTTTACAGCGAGTCGGGTGTGTTGTGTACGCAAGATACCTAACACTCCTCCTCGCTTCGCTCGTCGTCGTATCTAACGGTCACTCTGCCCCTGTATTTCTTTTTTTACAGCGAGACGGGTGTGTTGTGTACGCAAGATACCTAACACTTCTCCTCGCTTCGCTCGTCGTCGTACCTAACGGTCACTCTGCCCCTGTATTTCTTTTTTTACAGCGAGTCGGGTGTGTTGTGAACGCAAGATACCTAACACTCCTCCTCGCTTCGCTCGTCGTCGTACCTAACGGTGACTCTGGCACTGTATTTCTTTTTCACTTCAGATCGCCCTAATTCCTAAACGGTCAAGTTTATAAAAAAACTTCAATCATAAAATATGCTTATTTTAATGTCTCCTTTAAAGTAAAAAAAAAAACTACCAAAAATGAAAAAAAAAACAATTTGTTCGTAATTTTTTTAAGTCCTAAAATCGGGCCCCTTTTGCTGTACTCCAACCCTGTTCTAGGTATCACAGTCAGACAGATCAGACCAAAAAAGGTAGAAAGCGGAGTCACCATTGAATTGTATCCAAATTAAAGCGGCAATAAGAATGGGGAAGAAATCATAACTCACCCGAAATTGTACTGGTTCTGGAGTTCCTTGTCGCTCGCTCATGCACTAAATATTCTGCGGAACTGTGGTGGTTTATATTTTTCGTATTTTATTGTAAGTTTAGCGATCGCTTTTATTTTATTATTAATTTACAAAATCACATTATTCACCAACCCTTCAATATTTTTCTATTTGTTGACACTGACAGTTTTCTTCTTTCAATCACCGTTGCCGGTCGTATCAGCTCCCGACAAGGAGGACAGATCAGTAAGCCTTATATTATAAACTTAGGTTTTAAGTGGCGTAAACGAAGATCATACGAGAATACCTACTCGTGTCGGTATATCATTACGTGGCATGCGACAGCGACTTTAATGCAACTTAAACACTTCAATATTAACTTCCAATTTCCATGCAGTGACAACAGTTTTGACTTCTTCGTCCATGTCCCAGCTCACACAACTCACAAAAGTATATTATCTCAAAATCTCAAATTAAAACACAAGACGCCGTATCGGCTGTGTCCGAACGAACTCCACAAGTAGCGTCTACTTAGCGGACTACTTAGTAGACAGAGAAAATAACCGACTCGCTTTGATCAAAATGGCGGCTATGAAGGCAAACTAGAAGTAGGTACTAGAACTAGACTATTTCTTGTTTAATAGTAAATTAGTAACTTGTTTCAAATTGTGAACGCTCGCTTCGTGTAAACTGCTGAGCTGTGATTATGTACCAGTGTAACAAGGTTTAAAATTTAATTATGAAGTTGCTAGGAAATAACAGTATTCACTAGTCTATTTCTACCGAATCAGATAAAGATTATATTTACCAAGACACTTATATGCAAATAAATTTGAGAGGTTGTTGTTTGAAGCACTGCAACTTAACAATTTGTTACTTAGCATCAAGGTTTAAAACTAAATAATGCAGTTATCAGGAAATAACAGTATTCACTGGTCTATTTCCAACCGAATCATGTAAAGTTTATATTAACCAAGACACTTATTTGAAAATAAAGTTGGGAAATGGTTATTTGCAGTAATGTAACTTATCTATATTTAACAAATATTGCAAGGTTCAAAACTAAACATGCAGTTGCCAGGAAATAACAGTGTTAGCCTTGTCTATTTCTAAACGAATCAGGTAAGGGTTATATTTACTAGGACACTTATTTGGATTCAAATGAGTGCTTGGTTAAAATAACCAAGAACGTTTAGCAATACTTGCTTGTTTATCATTAACAAAGCTTTATTCCGTGTTTTAAATATGTCTTGGTTGTATGCAACCCAAAATATCTTACCCGAGCCAAATTGGTACTTTGCTAAAGCTAAATTTTTTCCGTGTAGCGTCTTTCGAGCGTCAACGCGACGTCAACCCCCCGAGTAAATAATTTCATGTACCAATATTAATAACGTTACTTTTGAGTAAGTAGATTTTATGCAGACAAATCAAATTCAATGCTCAGATTAATTCAAATCATACAACGGGTTCATTCAATTCAGTTTTGGGAAAAAATCAAATTTACGAAAACTGAAACGCTTACTTTTATTTCAGTTCACCTCGTTTCACTGCTTCCACAAGTTTCTAGAATTAAAACAGTTTCCGAAAACTGTATCATATTTTTTCGGAATAGTCGTGCCACCTCGAACTTTACAATATTGATTCGTTACAGATTTGATGTTTTCAATATGATATTATTTTCCATCAAAAGCACATGAACAAATTTTTACAACCAAGGTCACTAAATCTTACGTATCGTATTGACGTTAAGCAATTTCATGTTGATAAGAAATCACCCTTTTCTTTGTCAATGTTAAATGTATAGGTAAAAAATAAAATAAAATAAATTTTGTAGCACAATCTTAAAAAAATCGACCTATTCCCACAGTAACCGTCAAAAGGTCATTATTGTACCTATTGTGGGGACCTGCTATACATATACGTAGACGACGATGTACCATCGGGTTCAAAAATGCATGGGTAATTTATGAATGAATTCATTGATAAATTGGCCATGCAATTATGAACCCGAAGGTACATAGTAGGAAGGTATGATTAAATAGGTACTCAGATATATACCGAACATCCATAACTTAGGATACTCCGTTATACGCCCACATACTCTTATAAATGCCCTTACTGGCTTTGGCAAGTTTCAATCCCGGGACCACCTGCTTCGTAGGCAGAGTCGCTAAAATTTTGTTAAACTAAGAACCTATTTTTGACATCTGTCGTCTCAGTACAGAAATCCGATTTTAGGTTATAAAATGTACTGAGATGACAGGTGCCAAAAGTAGGTTCTTAGGTTAACACAATTTTAGCAACTACGCTAGCAAGTAGCAACACAATTGTAACAAAACAAATATAACAAATTGTATTCTTCGAAGAGGCGTCCCGAGCTCGGATTTACAATTTCCTTGCGTAGAACCCGCTCGGGCGGACACAAATTATGAAACTGAATTCCGGACGGCGGCTGAAATATCGCCCTGAATTCTAGAATGTTGCTAGAACGTTGAAATGAAATCGGTGAACGTAAGTAGGTACTTAACTTTAAACTTGTCTACAATGAATAGCTTAAGAATCCGACATAACTAATACCCTTACATAATAAAGACGCATACTTTGGAATTTAACATACCTAAGCTCGTAGGCGATTATCATACTGGCGCCGCATGCGGATCCGTCGCCAGTGTGATAATCGCCTTAGTCGTACACACGTATAAGTTTTAACAAAACTGAAAATTTTATTGGTATACCTACTTATCGCTAATCGAGTGATATTATCGACTTACACGTCCATTGTTTTATTTTATAAAATTTAACAATGTAATCAAAAATGTAACTGGTGACCGAAGAGCTGGCGGTTTCCTCGCACAGCGTATCAGCATTGCGATACAACGAGGAAATGCCGCCAGCATCCTTGGTACAATGCCGCAAGGGCCTAGTTTAGATTTGAGCTAGTTATTAATTTAGTTTAGTATTTGTACTGTAGTACCTCTGTATATTTAGTTATGTAAATAAATGTATTTTATCAAAAATCTATGTACTATCTACGTTTTATTTTTTATAAATATATGGCCTTCACCTATTTCAAATATTTAATTCAATCATAGACAAGATTAACGGTTAATTTTTCTCTCAGCCGTTCTCGATTTTTCTTAGGTAAAACCCTTTTATTTGCGAAATCTTTCCTACACGTACATTCGGACGCTACACAATGGGGACAATCAATGCCTGATTAGGATTAATGACTGGACCGTTTATCGGATTCCGTGGGGTAAAAGTGGGGTAAAGGTTGGGTAAACGACCAATCTGGACAAATGTCCTATTCGGGAACAAGCCGGGTTCTAATTAGAGGTAATATTTTATAGAATTAGAACGTTTGAAACGCCTGTTAGGTACGTAAAAAATAGATTACTCGCAGCCAAGAAGTCAAAATACCTTTAAATAATACAAGTTGCAAACAGCAAGTTATGAAAAATGACCAAAAATTATAACAAATACTTAGGTATATAAAAATGGAGAAATGTCAATAAGAAAAGGGTGAATTTTTTTAGTTTTGCGAGGAGCTTAAACTCGTACATATTTTACAACGTTCCCAACATTTCTTCGACAGTTAAATACAAACGGTATCCAACCGATACCTGGAAGAAATTCAAACGCTGCCAACAGACGAAGTTTCCAACAAAAATATTTCCAAATAGGAAAGCAGTTTCCGAATTCAATATCTAGCGAATATGGGTCGAACGAGATCAGACGTTTCCACTCATGATGCTATTAAAGTACGTAAACGGGTAAGTTTGTAAATGTAACAAAATAAAGTTTAGTTCTAAAACCACCTGAGATCTTTTTATAGTATAAGGTGCTATTCAAAAATTACGTCATTTCAAAATAGGGGGCTGGACATTGGATGATGGTAGCATAACGCAGAAGGAAACGGGGCCATTTGGAGCATAATTATTGGATGATTTTAGGGGGGGGGGGGGGGTCAAAAATCGGTAACGTAATTTATGGACAGCCCCTAACGGTGTGGTTTTTTCTTGTTTTGTCAGGTCATATACTACGTTGAGTTGTGCAATGGACCGGTATATATATGCCCAAGCCTGGGTTCGATTTCCTGAGCGTTATACCATTGAGAGGTAATAGGAGCAGATGGAATGCCTAAGCATGGCACTGAAAGTCCATACATTCGTTCTTGGACGATTGACATAATGCCAAGCAAGTGACAGCTGCCGACCGCCAAACATGGCGCACAAAATTTGTTTTAGATAACCCATCTAGTAGAATAAAAAATAAATCAATGCGTTATACGTAGACAATTGTTTGCTTTTAACTGAAAACCGGTACTAAAATCAGCTAAAATTAACGGTGAAATCACAAATGTACCAAACATCCTAATCTAAATTTATTGCAGCCGCAAATCAGTGCAGCTTCGGCTTTCTACATACAAAAGAGGAATTCAAACTTTAATAATGTTATCTGGATTTAGTATTACTTTAAAGGCTGAGCCTTTAAAATAATACTAAATCCAGTCCCTTGAGCTCGCACGAATTTCACTAGAGATACTGTGCCGATAATGACATTTAATTATTAAATCATATGTATGTAAATATAACAGTCCTTCTTCGCGACCACGGGGATAATGTCCTCCGGGAAACGTCGAAGGGAATTAAAAAAAAAACATTTATTTCAAAACACTAAAGCTTCATAGAACAATACAATACAATTGACATAAATAAAATAAAAATACATTAAAATAAAATTATACGTTAACATTTACACATATCATGGTTTGGTTGGTTTTTTGGAAAATGATATACAAATTACAAATAATTATATGTAAACATAATATTTGTAAATTTCGAATGGTACGCAACGCCGGTCTCGCTTTACAGTGCCACCAAAAAGAGTAGAAATTAAAAAGTGGCAACATCGTAGTGTCGTCCCGTTTTTTTAGATTGATTTGAAAGGGACGACACTACGATGTTGCCACTTTTTAATTTCTACTCTTTTTGGTGGCACTGTACATTAGTGCATATGACAGTTTTTTTCTATACAACGACGACGGTCGCAATCAAACATATGGCCCACATGGTGGAAAGAGGCACGCGTAGCATATGGATCCTTGAGATACAGCAGAATCTTATCACAATGTCTGCTATAAATCTGCTAGTCAGGCTCTTTGTTTGTAGCCGGTTTTCCGTACAAAAGTGGGAAAACGCTGAGACCATCCACAAACGTATAGCGCGTAGCGAACGACGACACTGAAAGTTTGTTGTTAAAGTTGCTCGTTGAGGAAATATTAGTACGATCGAAATTATATCAAATCAAGATAATATTTTCAAAGTCCGAGCGCCGCTCGATAGAAATTAATCTGTATGTTAATTGAACTCCACAGTCTGCCGCGGTATTTTCTATTAGAGCGGTTATTGGACGTCGGAATAAATGGTCAGGTGCTGCAATTGCTTTTATGATATTTTAATTTGATTTTAATGCAATTCTTAACTTTATAAAAGAACACGGTTACACTCACGGCACTTTAGTCACGTCTGGCGACATGTTTCGGAGAGCCTAGGTCTCCATCTTCAAGTTTAAATTTAACAATTCTTAACTGTTTTCATTCGAGTTTTTGCGAGTCCGATAAACTATTATTATCAGTTTTAAATATTATTTGACTGATCGTAAAAAGTGAAGATTTACACTAACCTGAATTAATGAAAACTAAAAATCATAAATATTTTAAATCTGACGAAATTAAACTCGGCACAAAAAATGCCTTATTATTGCCTTAAAATGCCTTAGGCATTTAGCCATCATTTGTCAGGGTGTATCAAAAGTACTGATAATCCGTTTAAGGGCATAATTGGTATCGTATTAAGAGTAAGAAAAAGTCGGAGAAAAATTTTTTGGACACAAAAAAAATTTTTTTGTATGGAATATGTACGTCGTCACAGCTGGCCATCCCAAAAAAAATTTCTCCATTTTTCATAATTAGAATACGATACCAATTATGCCCTTAAAAGGATCACCAGTATTTTTGTTACAACTTGTATAAGGAATGAAATTGGTATTTGGTTGTCTGTACGGTACATAGGTAGGTAAATATTTCCTAATCCTGAGCTACGGCATCGACAGGAGATTTCCCTAGAACACAAAATCCATGCGATATTGAACTGAACGTATTTTGCATGCATGTCACGTGAATTGTATTGACTGCACCCAGATTCCCATACAATCGTTGATATAGTTCACTAACCAACTTTGACCCTTATTGCAACTGTACAGAATCTACTATTAATCAGATGTGTTATATTAAGAACTCTAATCAATAGCCTTGTTCGCCGCACAATTCGTTCGTTAGGCTATGGAGTGAATTATTATGCTATTATTGACTCTTATTAATAATGAAGGGGCTGATAAGGGATGACAGCTGTAATCAAGCGTAACCTAATTGTTTCGTGATTGATTATATCACAGCTACATATTTATTTCAATAGATTAGTAGCTCAGTAATCTACTAATCAATTTTTTTTCAGCTTTAGTCGGCGCAGAAGCCGTTAGTTTGCTAATCCTCTCGTATTTTGATTCTTCAGTTCACCAACTTAGCGCACGATGTCAAGATAAAAGTATGAATTTTAAAAGAAAGAACAATATACGTATATTTTTCGCTCAAATATCTTACCTAAGTATACATATGTAGGTGCAATCTAATTGAAGATTATAAAAAGCTAGTTAAACATGTATTTGTTAAAGCTCATTTGAAACTTTAATTTGTAACTAGCTTCTAGTATGCAGCGCAAATCCAGAAGCCCCATCTATTGAACTCTGACTAAAAACAAGTGTTTTTCTATAGAAATCAGAAGGTCATTGAACTTGAAAAGTGTTCTTTTGTTTGTTTAGGAAAACCTGCGCATTTTTCAATCGACGCGTATAATGCAATCCAGCGTGCGTCAGGGGTCCGTCGTGCCCGCTCGCTCGCTAATCAATCACTGCTGGTATTGCCAGTACAAATACATTGGGAAAATATTCGCCTCCGAAACTATCGAAGGATAGTCAATGACGCTTCTGGATATGCATTTACTTTATCGAACTCGCGGAGCGTAAGCGAAGTGAGTTCTTACAAACAACTCCAGACCGAACTGTCACCTGGCTACTGGGACGTCTCGGCATTTGCATGGCTTTTTGATTTCGATAGTTTGTCCGGCGATAACTTTAGTAACGTTTTTCCGATCTTTATGAAATTTCTTGGGGCTGTAGCGGAGATACATAAAATTTGTAAGTTCGTATATGAACAGCATCGATCAAGTAGTTATGGAGCTAGAAGGAGAAAAAAAATCCTTATGGTCTTGTTATATTGGTCAATTCGTTTGCAAGTAAATCGCGAGTTCTCAGTTCGAGGCGGACAACTATAGTTTATCATATGGCTATACGTCACTGGATATAGATAGGCATTTCTTCTCTCAGGTGGTAAGTGTAGTGGGAAAGTAGATGGTGAAGAAAATCCAGTGATTGCTGCGAGGTCCAGAAGGGACCGTGCAGCTGCCAAGTTTGTTACTCTTTTAGCACCACCCAGGGATCACGTGTAGGGTTATCTAAGGTGTTTCTTACGGACGCAGAGTAACACTGATCCCCTATGGATATGCAGGTGGACCATTATATTTATAGTTGTCCTCACAATTTAGTTTTGGATACAAAATGTTTATGTTGCTCCTACCCAGAATAAGCGAACAACGTGTCCCTGTTTTCATTGCTTAACTATTTTTGTCTTAGACTTCTTATGGCGGCAAAGGAATGGACATATAAAAATTATATTAAAATGTAAAAAAGAAACAACACATTACTACAACTACATTACTTGAATAAAATTTGCCTAGGAATAAAGCATGTTCAAATTTAATAAACATTTTTTTAGAACAGTAAATAATAACCAAGCACAAAAGATGTCGAGTTACTACTTAGTTCTCAAAATTAAACCGATCCGGCGTAGGTAATAGGGAATATTACGCAAAACTCTGCATAGGGGGCGGCACTAGCACATCCAGAGGGCCTACCACGAAACACGAAAATTAAAATTTCGTTACCTGGTTCTCTGTCACTCTTTCATACTCCAATACCTGCTCAAGGTAAGCGTGATATTGATATGTCAAGAAACTTACATGGCTAAAGAAGTTGCATGAATTTAGCAAATGTTATACGAAAATGTATACATGTAAGGATTGTAAGGTGGTCATTAGACGTAATTGTCCCCAATTAGTGTCTAGTGGCTCACGCAATAATTAACCCAAATCGATGGAGGCAGATTGTCTCATCCTCTGTGGCCAGTCGTCAATAATTAGGGACCAAATAAAGAGAAAAATTTAATGTAACTTGAAAAATTTTCGATGTAGGTACCTAAATAAATTGTACTTTTGTGATGTTACTACAGTTTTTTTCTTTTTTGCAGCTATTATACTATACATCATAATAAACATTAGGCTTGTCAAAATAAAAAAAATATAATAAAAAATGGTTGCCTGTAAAGTCGGTTTACGGACGATAATTTTGCGTGATATGATCTCCTGTTACTCAATGGTGATATGTGATAAAATGACAACCATGGCCTTCTAGTAGTTACATAATATGTACATTAAAAAAACTGCTTCTAAACATTATTTTTCATGTAGATACCTGTAATAACCTTTTTTACATAATGGGTAACAAACGAGCAGACGAGCTTACCACAAATTCAGTTTAAATACACTCGCATACCCCAAATTTAATTCTACCCGTTGTTATCATTTAAGACAGGTAACCCTATGCATAAAATATACGGGAAAATACCCACCCGTGAAAAGGGTACATGCTCGAGGGAACACTAATTTAAATAAATATAATTTCAGCACATATTTTATGTATGAGAATGTGGATGACCCGGGATAAGTACGCGTTAGAAACGGCATTAAAAGAACAAATTTACATATTCAGACTAGTTCCGCGGGGACGATTTTTCTGAGAGAGCTCCCATGAACCGTGGGCGACCATGAATGTAGTTCGATTACTTAATCAGAAAAAATTACATTACACTTTTATAATATTTAAATAGATAGACAGAAATTTATTCAATAAAGCACAGACTACAGAACATAAAAGCAGAGGTTAAAAACAGCATACTTAAGTAAACACTGGTCAAAGTATCAGCACAGAAGTTCACAATGGGTTCAGAAATGTGCGCGATAAAGAAAAGTCTCCGACTCAGCATAATGTCACATAATTGCAAGTTGACCCCACAATTTGCAACGCTGTTATTCTGTCCAGGGGGTGATTTTTGAGATTCGAGTACCCGAAAGAGACGTTTACAACACAGAATAAAACGATGAAATTATGTTTTAAAAATAACAGCGATAGGAATTTAAATTCATGAGTATTTAAATTCATGAGAATCATGAGTATTAAAACTATTAATTTCATGCGAAAAAACTGGCGGTAACCTTTTGTGTGCGATTATTTTCGAGCGTAAACTGAATTCGGGCGCTCGAACGAAAGTCAAAAATTGGCCCCCCTTTAGTTTAGATTCTAATGTAATATATGTTTTATTTTATTAAATAAAATTGATTTTCTCAAAAATCAAAACTACAAAGTTTTCAGGCTAATCTCGGCAGCGACACGGAACTTCAGAGCACAGCTCCTTATACTATTCGCAAACCCTGATGGTGACTGGGTTCGTAGAACTTCTCTTTCACACCTGCATGGCCGTGGCAAGAGTAAAGGAGATAGCGTTATGCCCTCAATCACCAGTTAGTATTGTGGATAGTACAACAGATGGCGCTGATTCTCACGTACAGTCCATTACTCAATACGTCGAGTTAATGATACTACGTGAAACGAAGGCGATCAAATTGATTAATAATTTTCTGAAAGAACGCGATTGATATTACTTACTTTGTGTTTCTAAAACGAATAATTATGATGAACAGTCCACGTCAAAGATTATGTTTATACTTTTTCACCTTACTCGATTGTAATAAGGTGCAAAACTGTACAGATATCTTTGACGTCGACTTAACAAGCCTCGAAATACTAAAAAACTCACTGCAATATTTTATTTCTGCATTCTTAGGTACCCAAGGGCCAACACAAATGCCACTTTTTTCTTACTTAGTGACTAATGTTATTTGCCACACTATATTGGGCTATAAGGAAAACGTTACTTAACTTATTTACTTATACCTTTTTACTGTTACCAATCGGTTTTCATGAAATTTATCGTATCAACTTATTATTTAAAATTTACCCCCTATATAAGCACCTACCTACTCAAATCTAAAAAAAAAATCTGAGGTTCCGAGTCTTACGTTTAAACCTTCTATTTCACAAGGCAACCTTATCACGAGCGTTTTCCAGAAGCTTCCATTGAAAACAAATGGCCACTAACGAACAAGTCGGTCCGAGTTAAAGGCAAGCTAACTAATCGAAGTAAAAAGCGAGCAGTCGATTAAACTAATTCCAACTATCCCAAGCCATTGTCTGAAGGCTCCAGTTCATTAAGTGCAGCTGCTGCCTTAAGGCGAGTTTTGTAAAATGTCACGTTTCTGCCAATTAATATATTTGACAAATAACTCCCAAAAATATTTTTTAACACAGTTGCTCAAATCTAGTAGTAGTTTATAATGCGAGAAGTTGGATTTCTCGCAATAGCGCGTTTTACTTTTCCAGCCAATCACAGCTCAGGGTTCATGATCACCGCCCCGCATCGCACCGCGCGAGTGTTCGGATAAAGTAACCTCAAAGTGACATATTGTCCATTTTTACAATTTTTTCGCAACTTTATTAAAAAACGTCGTTCGATACACGGACGGAATGTCATTCTTCACACTTCCCGAGTTTTGCCACTCGTGACCAAATGTCTCGGAACTCGTTGAATAATGACATCCTTTCCGACCTAGTATCGAAATGTACAATTGGTTAGTACATAATTTTATTTTTTGCACTCCTTTTCTTTAGGCGTTTATCAGTTGCTTCTCGAGACCTTTTTAATATAGCTGATTTGAAATAGGTTTCATACCCAGAATGTTTTTTTTTCATACAAAAAAGGTGACGTCATATCTTCTCTTATTTTTTTTTCTTTTTTTTGGGGCTACGGGTCAAATTGATTCACTCATACTTATGGTTTAAACAATGATTTTATGGATTTAAAGATCAATTTTCCGATTTTCATGATTTTAATACCATTTGCAGCATTTTATGTAATGTGTGTATGTATATGTCACCGTAAAATTGTCAGAACCGTTAGTTTATAATCTAATTAGAGAGAATGTAAACTATCGAGAGATTGTGAACCGTAACATGCTGCTTACAATTTAACGGATTATTTTTCTTTAGATTATAAACTATCGACGAGGAACCGTCATATTGTCAAACGTAAAGCTTCTCGCGCTAATTGGTCGGTCTTACAGTAGATCATTAAGTGTTCATAAACTTAGCAATCAAACACAGGTGTCAGCAAGAAACTAAAGTGCCATATAAAAAAAGTCGATTCTGGCGCTCGCCGACCGCTACCGCGACACGCTCACCTCGCTCGCTCGGCTTCGCGCGTTGTTTGATCGCAGTTAACCTAACACACTCTTCCTCGCTTCGCTCGTCGTCGCACCTATCTCATCGCACTCTGGAAATCGACCAATCAACGTGCAAGGGGTTTTACGTTTGACAATATGACGGTTCCTCGTTGATAGTTTATAATCTAACGAAAAATAATCCGTTAAATTGTAAGCAGCGCGTTACGGTTCACAATTTTTGGAAAGTTTACAATCTCGCTAGTTAGATTATAAACTAACGGTATTTACAAGTTCACGGTGTCATATCACTTTATTGTACATAAACAAGTTGAACATTATTACAACAGTATAAAATATAAAAAAAGATATGCACAAAGGCGAGCTTATCCCTAAAAGGGATCTCTTCCAGCCAACCCATGAGAAAACTGAGAAAGGAATAAATACTAAATGGTGACAGACAAACTATGCACAAGAGAACAATAAAAAGTTTGGAAACACAAAAAGCTTCATTTACCATTGGCATTTTACCGAATTTCGGGGTGTACAGTCGCCATCAAATATATCTGAGCGGCCAGGGTACTCAAAAATATCTGAACATGCACTTTATCGCCTTGACAAAAGAGGCGTTGTTCAGATATTTTTGACCACCCTGGGCGTTCCGATATATCTGATGGCGACTGTACCGCTAGACTATGTATGACCTTCCTTTGTACCATCGTTGGCGATGCTACAATATGCGACCATAAAAGCTCTATCGAAAAGTATGAGCTCTACGAGTACACAGTCTCAATTCGAGCGTCATAGTCGACGAAGTAGAAAAAATATTTTTGAAACTTATTTGTTTTATAATGCAATACTAGAGCCGTAATAATGCGGATAAAACCCCCTCGAAGCACATGCACATGAACAAAACAAGCATGCTTGTCACGCCACCTACCGTGTATCAACAGAAACAGCAGCGGAGCTTCCTCGCACTCGGACCTCGTACGTACAACCGCCTTGTAACTGAGGGTGGCTAACCCAACCACTTTATTTACTTTTACCAGTTTCACCTATTGAATCCTAGAGGGCGCTAAAATGCTAAGCGAATGGGGATAATACTTCAAAGCTAACTGTAGATGGCGGTTTATACGATGGTACCTTTTTTCATTGTGGAATTTGACAGTGGGTCTGGTCAAAGCTTGATTAATTCTCAGTGATTGTCATTGATTTATTATGTAGGGTAGGTTAGTAGATAGAACCTGCTAGATGTGACATCTGTAACAAATTTTGTGCGCCATGTTTGGCGGTTGCCACACACGCCTGGGGGGCAATTTTTGAGATTCGAGCGCCTGAATTCAAGGAAATTAAACTCCAAAATAATCGCACACAAAAGTTTGATTCGCTATTGTTCTCATATTAAATTTATAGTTGAAATAATCACGATTTTAAATTCCTATCGCTGTTATTTATAAAAAAAACCATTTCATCGTTTTACACGGAGTTTTAAATGTCATATTCGAGCGCTCGAATCTCAAAAATCACCCCCCAGGGGGGTGATTTTTGAGAATCGAGCACTCGAAAGTGACATTTGAAACTCTGAATAAAAGGATGAAATTATGTTTTAAAAATAACAGCGACAGAAATTTAAAATCATGATTATTTAAACTATTAATTCCATGCGAAAAAATTGGCAACAAACTTTTGTGTGCGATTATTTTCGAGCTTGAATTTTTTGAATTAGAGCGTCCGGCTGTCAAAAATCGGCCCCCTGGCACACTTTTGTGACAGTCGAAAACGTTATGGATTTACAAATTAGTGATATCCACTTACGTCAAAATTGTCATGTGTCACAGTTTGGCATGTCGAACCGCGGCCCTGTATTATATCATTTATGAGACTACAGCAGTGATCTTCAGTCGGGTAAAGGAGAATGCAAACACCATAGATATTAAATGATTTAATCTCTTCACGAATACTCATTACAAACATATATATGTTTACCACATTCTGCAATAAATCCCAAACTGTTTTTTTCTGCCACAGCTGTTTCCCAGTGACAGAGAACTTGCAAGAAGTGAATTACTTAGGTACCAGGATTGTATGGGTTTGCTCTTAAGGCGAAGTCGTGCGTGATTCTTGTCTTAGTCTTGGTAGCTAGGGTAATCGCAAATATAACTGCCATCACCTTAAACATATAAAATACACTTAGAGATATTTTTTTTATTAATTTATTGTAGTTATTAAATAAAATAAAAATAAAAATTAATTGAAAAAAAAATAGATTTTAAGATAATTAATATAATTATCTTAACATCGCATTAGTTACACTATATAAACAAATCTGAATAACATAAAATACTATGCTATGATATAAATATGGTAGGTAGTATACAGGATGGTCCAACCCTTGACGTCAATTTTTTTTATTATTTATTTTCCCCACGACGTGGGCTATCAGAATAAATATACCCCATGTACCTACGTTAGCCAACTTTTAATTTTAATTAAAAAAAACATTATCTAGTTCACTGTATAAGCACTCACCACCATACCAGCATGTACGACCAACATCAGATGGGCCCACTGTTCCCAAGTATTGTCGCCTCCAAACATACGCGGATTCATAGCCAAATACATGATGACGTCCGGGATCACCAATATACCCATAAATATTGAGTACTGTAAAAAAAGAATTAATATAATTAATTCACAGCTGATGGAAACCTTTTCGTTACGATACAATGGTGCACATGTGTTGTTTTATTCTAATTTTTTTTTTGTTAATTCTCATTGGGAATGTTCTCATTGAAAAATTAATTTAAATACTCATGTAAGTATCCAGAAATTTCCGAGATCGTTACTGAATTTTTGAGAATGTTCTGCAACTTGTACGTACGTTGCTAGGCAACACACCATTATATATTGTGAACGTGCACGGCAAAGCAGCGAAAATGTCGAGGACGGTCATGTCCATTCCGTGTACAGTTTTGATCAATTTATTTATTTATATAAAATAGAAAAATGTATGTACAAATGGCGGACTTAATGACTAATAGCCACACACCAAATGACAGTTTTAAACATTTTACTCCCGTGATTTATCGTGACGATCTGACGGGCAAATGTGACGATATCGTCTATGTCCATGGTATTTTATAAAAGCGACCAAGGTAGGCCTGAGGCAGTGGATGTTTATACTTTTTCTTAATTTCCAAACATTAAGGTCGATTTTACTGATTGTACTTAACAACCAAGTGATTATGGTCTACTAGCAGTTGCCCGCGGCTTCGCCCGCGTACTAAAAGTACTAAAAAGGAGATTATCAGTTTGACCCTCATTTCTGTATTGTATGTATGTTTGTCCGCGATTATCTCGCGTTTGGCTGAACCGATTTAGATGCGCTTTTCAGAAAAGTATTTGTTACTTTCTGGAGGTTTCGGTACATGACATTTTGATGAAGGCTTTCCCTTATTTTTTTTAATGAAATGGTTGCAATATTTCTTTTATTGTTACGCCATCGCCAGCAACGACTTGCTTGTAGTAACTTATTTACTAAGAGATTATGATTAATGCAGATTTCTACTCTAATGAATAAAAGTTTTTCCCCGCAACTTCCTCTGCGTGGAATTAGTAATAGATCCCCCTTTTTACCCTCTTAGGGAATGACTTCTGGGATAACAACAATTATGTATCCTTCCCCAGAACTCAAACTACCTCCATACCAAATCATCTAAATAGGTTAAGCGGTTATCAATTCCCGATACAAACTTTTAACCTCCTTTTCACCTCTAAAAGGGTTGATTTTCCGGATAAAAGTGTCCTATGTCGTTTTCCGAGACTCAAACTATGTCTATACTAAATTTCATCTAAATCGGTTCAGCTGTAAATAATTCTCTATAAAACTTCCAACCCCTTTACTTTGCACCCCGTAAGAGTTGTTTTTCGGAATAAATACTATTTTGTCGCTTCTCGGGACACAAACTATCTCTATACCAAGTTTCATCTCAATCGGTTCAACGTTTAAAAAAGCCCCATTAAATCTTTCAACCCCCATTTCACCCCCTTAAGTAATGATTTTAGGAAATAAAAAAAACCCGGCAAGTGTGGGTCTTACTTGCGCCTCAAGAGTTTTTCTAAAGAGAACATTTTTTTTATTCCATTTTTTTAAAAGACGCTTTCAGCATGATATATTTTGTTTATATATTTTTTTTATTATATATTTTGGTTTGTAGTTCGCAGTGCCTTGGTTTTTACTGTAATGCTGTGTAACGAATAATTTGAATAAATAAATAAATGATTTCATGAGAATTTATTGCGGCTGAGTGCGAATCGGAGTCGGTACCCCGATTTCAATAAACCCCATAGAAACTTCCAAACCTCTTTTCACCCCTTTAAGGGTTACTTTTTTTCAATGAAAACTACCCTTAGTCGTTTCTCGAAATTTAAACTATCTATTATACCATATTTCATTTAAATCAGTTCAACGGTTAAAAATTATCCATACAACATTCCATTCCAATCACCTTTTCAGCCCCTTAAAGGCTGCCCTAATCTATGTCTTTTCCCGGGATTAAAACTATTTCTATACCAAAATTTCAAAATCGATGCCATTTTCGTAATTAACGTCCCAAAATACCATAAATCGACACCCATATTGATATTTAGCCATTTCAACCCTATCGCACACTAACAGGGGGATGATATTTCACGCCACGTTGTAGGTGAAGTTTCAAATTAGATAGTCAAACTAATCTTGTTTCCCCATACAAACTTTGGACCCCCATTTCAACCCCTGGGGGATGATATTTCACGCCTGCCACGTTGTATAATAAAATGGTTGTTGTGTTCTTAATCAGCTACCCGATAAACCATAGAAACGATACCCATATTGATTTATTGATTTTTTCACCCCCATTTCCCCCTTAAAGGGGTTGAATTTTCAAAAAAGCTGAAACACGTGTTTACTCATTTATTGTTAGGAATACTTCGGTGAAGTTTCAAATACGATAGTCAAACTAATCTTGTTTCCCCATACAAACTTTGGACCCCTATTTCACCCCCTGGGGGATGATATTTCACGTCTGCTACGTTGTACAATAAAATGGTTCTTGTTTTCTTAATCAGCGACCCGATAAACCATAGAAACGATACCCATATTGATTTTCAGACTTTTTCACCCCCATTTCCCCCTTAAAGAGGTTGAATTTTCAAAAAAGCTGGAACACGTGTTTACTCATTTATTGTTAGGAATATTTCGGTAAAGTTTCAAATTAGATAGTCAAACTGATCTTGTTTCCCCATACAAACTTTGGACCCCCATTTCAACCCCTGGGGGATGATATTTCACGCCTGCCACGTTGTATAATAAAATGGTGGTTGTGTTCTTATATCAGCGACCCGATAAACCATAGAAACGATACACATATTGATTTACTGATTTTTTCACCCCCATTTCCCCCTTAAAGGGGTTGAATTTTCAAAAATGCTGAAACACGTGATTACTCATTTATTGTTAGGAATATTTCGGTGAAGTTTCAAATACGATAGTAAAACTAATCTTGTTTCCCCATACAAACTTTGGACCCCTATTTCACCCCCTGGGGGATGATATTTCACGTCTGCTACGTTGTACAATAAAATGGTTCTTGTTTTCTTAATCAGCGACCCGATAAACCATAGAAACGATACCCATATTGATTTTTAGATTTTTTCACCCCCATTTCCCCCTTAAAGGGGTTGAATTTTCAAAAAAGCTGACACACGTATTTACTCATTTATTGTTAGGAATAATTCGGTGAAGTTTCAAATAATATAGTCAAACTAATCTGGTTTCTCCATACAAACTTTGAACCCCCATTTTACCCCCTTACGGGGTGAATTTTGAAAAATCCTTTCTTAGTGCACCCCTAGACCTTATAAGGCACCTACGTGCCAAATTTGGAATCTCTAGAACCAGCGGTTTGGGCTGTGCGTTGATATGTCAGTCAGTCAGTCAGTCAGTCAGTCAGTCAGTCAGTCAGTCAGCTTCTTCTTTTATATATATAGATGAAAGAAAACAGACCTAGTCCTAACCCTAACAAGGCTTAGTTTCCCCTCAGGGTTAGAAGATCAGTGACAGTCTCTTTCATTAAAACTAGTGCCTACGCCTATTCTTGGGATTAAGTTGCCACGCAGACCCCAGGCTTCACCAAAGCCCAGCAAAGGCCAAGACAAACGTTAGTACTATCACTCACGATGATAAGAAATGTCTTGTTGCCAGCAATGGCCGCATAGTATCCAAGCGCCCCGATTCCGAGAACGATTTGCCCGACGAAGATCCAAATTCCCGGTAGCGACATATTATTTCTCCACGATAGGGTATTCGTCAAGCCGATAGACACCAAGACCAAGCCAGCAAACAACTGAAAAGTGTAATTAAACAAAAAAAAAAACATGAATTAAGGTAAACCACCGAATGCTCGTCCAGTCGGTACCTGAATAATGTGGCGTTTTCAAGTAAAATGTACATCATTGTCGGTTGTCAATAAAGCATTAATGCCATAATAATTTATTTAAAAATAAACTTTATTAACAACCGCCAATTTATGTACCTTTTGATTGAAAACGTCACATATATAAGTAGGTATCGCCACGAAAATTGAAGTCACGCACACAATACCACATATGTGTCATGTAATAACGACGAAATTTTGAAATTACCGTTCTTTATTCGAATCGATAGCAAGTTCAGTAAATTGCTATATTTTTATTTTGATAGTAAGTTAAAAAAAATATTAAAATATATATATATATATATATCAGATTTTCATAAAATAAATCACCATAATTAGTAATTAAGAACGAACTCTATTTCGGACCGAAATTAACATCAGGCAATATTGACATAACTACTAGTATAAATTGTGGATCAAACGATATTAAAAAAATATATAAAAAATATGCGTATGACCACATCGGATGCAATTAGACATAAACATTAAACAGTAGAAGTAGTTGAGCATAATATTTCTTATTGTAGACATTTTAAGACAATCTTAATTTTTCTAAAAAGCAGACTAAGTGGGGTGTATATTACGGAATGCAATACAATACTCTTTATTGAACACCTCAAAACGAAAAACAGTATAGAAAATGCCTAAAAATAATTACAGGCAAAATCGCTAAAAAGCGATTTATTCCAGACAACCTTTAGGTTAGGGTGGACTACTCTACGGCAACGGATTTTAATTGATGAGATGATGAGCCTTTTACGGTTCACTTTACATTGGACATTTCATAGAGTAAATAAATATTAAACAAAAGAAATTATGTTGAACAATAAATTGCAAAACAATTAAAGTCCTTAAAGTGGGTACTATTTAATTAACGTTTAAGTTTGTTATTTGTACGTTTGAATAAAGTTTTATTTTGTAAAAAAAGTATCTACTGAAAATTAAAAACCAAATCAAAACTAACAAAATTTATTTAAAAAAATCTAAACTATATTTTTTTAAAACACTTTACAAATAAAATAAAGTAGAACTTACCCCGGCAAAAGAGTTAACAATCAAAAATAAGATTTTGACATCATTTCTAACACTCGCAGAATCCATGGCTTAATATTGGGTGTAAGGTAAGGTTACTAATTTAAGTTTAAAAAAAAACATAAGTTAATCGTTATTTGTTTAAATTTACTTAATAATTACTTATTTAACATTCGCGTTACTCTCCAGTGCGTGCTGTTTGAATGTAGGTTAGTTTGACTTACTTATGAAGTCACCTACTAATAATTTCTGGGAATACCTAATATTTTTTAGGGTTCCACGACGGGACACGTATTTTTATAAGTCTGCCCGTGTCCTTTCCTCCTACTAAAATATTTTACTCATACTATTTTAAATATTGTATTATTCATGATACTTTATATATAACATATCAAAAACCACTGCATGCCATACATTTAAATAACAATTACATAATATTCAAAATATAATTAGAATTATTAGATACTCATTGTTATAAATGCGAAAATAAGTCTATCTGTCAGAATGCATTTATGTGTGTCTTTATCTCTATCGTCACGCTTAAACCACTGAACTAAATAAAGTGAAAAGTTAAAAAATGTATTGAAATGACCCAAGATAGCCTGAAAATTTCAAAATTTGGCGATATTTTAAATTACGAAACGAAAATAACAATGATACTGGTCGATTTCTCACATTTAATTGTAAAACCAGTGTTTATTAGTTGCGTCGTACCCTCATACCTTTCTTTCCGTCTGCTCGTTTGTCCGTGAGTCCTTATGTGGCAGTCAATCTGTACTTGAATTACATGTACTTACAGCGTAGGTAGTATACAATATATGTATTAATAAAAATCTAACTGGAGGTACGTTTTGTGTCCCGCTACTTTGATTACCAATTAAATTGCCAAACAATTTTTTTTTTGCACTCTGTACTTGTAACTATAAATATTTTTTTTAACTAGTTGTTATCAATATAATATATATTTTGAGGTTCCTTGTTGTAATATTTTATATTAAGAAAATGTTTTAAGATATAAGTGAAATCACTGAAATCCTAAAAAAAGGTTTCATGCCTCTCTAACTTCTAAACCATAAGTCCAAAAGACATAAAAAAAAGACTATTTTTCACTTACAATACATATTTTTACATTATTAATGGAACTATTTTTTTTTATTTAGAATTTCTTTATTTTATACTCAATAACATTCTTAGAAACATTCACAACTTACCGTGATTACTATTTTATTTTGCCTATCCTGTACTTAAATTTTCCCCCTTTTATGGAATATTCCCACAGCACATCACGAATAACACAACAAATAGATAGGTGCATTAAGAGAAAACATATGTTAGGTACCTATGTGTGATCATAAGTGCCTATCTGTTGGATCTTGTATGATAGTACGGAACCCTTCATGTGTAAGCCGGCTCGCACTTGACCATAATTTCAAATAATTATCGCCTCCGGCATGCGTATGCGTAATATAATAGGTACCTACATAAAAACCAACATTTAAATATATTTCTGGAATACAGGAAATAAATTACTTATATTAGTAATTTATTAGGTATTCGGGGAGTTCTGTGTTACGTCATTCTCTATGTCTCTCTGATGAAATCAGCATAAATTAATGACTACCAATGTGGTCAAACATAGTTACAATACCTAATATATATATATTTTTTAATTTTAATTTCATACTTAACCGGATTAGACCTGTTTAGCTGTCTAAGGGGGCCCACCGACTCGCGAATCCGCCTGACGCTATCGGCCAGTCAGTTACAAATAAAAATTACAGCTCCGAGCAACTGACAGGCCAATATCGTCAGGCCGACTGATAGTGGGTGGGCCCCATAAGTTGGTCTTTTTCCAGTTACCATCGGAATGTTATCTTATCAAGTTCGTGTCAATAGGTTATTAAAATAGGCTTGATTAATTTAAGCAAGCTTAAGATTGACGTCTGATAAATGGGTAAATTTTGAGGATTTTTTTATATTTTGCGTTGGATGGTCACTGCTCAGTTCGATCTTTAAGAATGATATTGACTAGCGCCACGAATTCCGGACCGGAATAGGTATTAAGATTATGATTTCATATCGACCGTTATATTACTTCATTGTAATGTGATAAGATTCAAAAGTGTATCCATAAATTTGGCGTTGACTGTACGCTGGTTTTCTGTTAATTCGGTAATAAAACACTTAAGTATACTTTGTTAATAGTGTTCTCAACGAGCTGTACCAATTGTAATAAGTATTAGTCCTACTATAGCAACTTTCATCATAGCACAGCGGCAAATCGTCCATAGAACTCGACTACTATCGACATGCCCAATTTTCAGCCAATTTCCCACGGCTCTTGAAGAAATTGAAAGGTATATTCCGTAATTTCTTAATACTAATATTTGTGTCCGTCGCCATTGCTAAATTCTAGTTAAGGCGCAAAACACACGCTAGCAAAATTTTGCGCTGTTATCAGATATCATGGAAAAAAACGGAAAAGTAAAACCTCCTGCAGATTTTTACCTATGGGCTATATACTACAAATATTGTAAACAAAAATATAGCGACCGTTAGAAAAAAAATCGTTTTCCGGCTGATTTTTGTCTATGATAGCTAAGTTTTGAACTAATAAAGGGACAAGAGGGTCTCTCATCGTCAACACGTTGCGTTCTCTTTGAACTCTGGCAACCATCACATCTCACAACACTCACTGGCAGGAACACAACAGCAAATGGGACCAATGTGCGGGTTTTTTTTTTCTTCTTTTGGACTTTAGGCGGTATTGCCTGTAGCCAATGTCAAGTATAAAAAGGCGGGAAATAAGAGCTTGTAAGATTCAATCTTTAGGTACAATGCATGTTACAATGTCTTCAATCGATAAGTATTTTGTTTAATCAAATAAGTTTTAGGCAACGTTGTTCGGTAGAAGTGGCATAAGCCTTGTTAGTTGCTATTTGTAGAGTGATAGCTACTCCCTACAAAAGGCAAGAGGAGGCTACAGGTTGTTCTGAACCAATCAATGGTTACACGCCTTTTAAGACTAATTCTTCATTATCCACACACTTGTTCGCTAGATCACCGCACAATAAGCTATCTATATTACACACTGAACCACGAAAATGAACAAAAGACAAATAATTAATCTCAACGAGCTGCGACCATGATGAGCTCAACCCATAGACTCCCATTGTGCGGGTTGTTAACCTCATCAGGACAGGTTACCTACCTATACGGTTAGTTACCAGCAATTTGTGTGACACAGCCCTTAGGAGCCTACAATGTGTAAAATCAGATAAACACACTCTTACCTACTCAATCACAAATGTTTTCATTCACAGACTTCCCATCCAACTGACGACTGACGAGGCGAGACGTGAATAGCTTACACATTAATATTTATATCTATTTATGTCTATACGCGCTGTTTATACGCGGCAAAAATCGCAAATTTAACTTTACAAGCGGACAAATCCGGAACTGGGTCACCGCGGTACATTCTACATCGGGACAGCGCTAGCTGTGCCCTATCAGCGTTCGCAAACCTTTGTTTGCACACTCAAGGTTAATAAACAGTATGTATGTACCCTATACTATATGGTAAGTATGTACACATATGGATTAACCGCTGCGTTTCCAAGCGCAAAACAATATCACAATATGCCGGTAACAAAACATTTTTTTCAGAGTAAGTTTTTTTACGGAAATTAAAGGGTTTAGGGGTCTTTACTCATTAGAGACTAGGAAAAAGCTACCCGCAAATATACACTGATCAACAGTGATCGGCACAACCCATGCCACAGCGCTGAATTTTGGTTATATTTTTTTATACGGACGTGATTATTAACGCCCCCAACCCGGCAACCCTGTCCCAAAAAATATTCAATTGAAATTTAATACCTAGACTGTTCATGTCTATAATTTAAAAAAAATATCTCTTTGGAGTCCCGCGGTGTAGCACGGGTCGTACCGATCACTGCTGATCAAATATGTCTATATCGAGTGTCTACTCAGGGTTAAACTAATGGGGTTTTGAACTTACGATCGGTCCTCTTAGTGTCATACGCAAGTAAAATATATGAAAGTGAAAACAGGAAAATAACTTTCTTTGTGAAATGACACTTAAGTAAAACCATTATTTTTTTACCATTTTGTATTAAAACACATATCAAATAGCCAGATTTTCTCAAAAAGAAATTCGTCCCTTTCAAATTTAATTGATTCGTTGCAGACAAGAATTCCGCGAACCCACACGAAAAAAGCCTCAAAGGCTAGTAACAGGAAAATTGGCAAAAAATTATATAAACGATACTTATGATGAAATACATTTCACACATTATTAATAAATCGTGACCTCACCGTTTAAAATTCGCATCATTTTTACGTTACACATTGGGTACCGGGAACCCCCTACTCCCCTTAGATGTCGCAAGACGAGCAACGGTTGATGTTACCTTTTAGGCTCTCTACAGACGTAAGCGACTAGTCACCTGCGATTTTTAATACATTGCGGTTTTTGATCCATCGATTGATTTCGTTGCACCTACCTAGACGGCAATGTAACGAACTCGCGGGCGAGTTTTGTGTCAAAAAGTCAAAATTGCTGCGATTGTAGAGGCCAAAAGTCATCCTACTAAACTTAGATAAGATCCGGAAAGTGGTGCCTTTATCGATATCGATCATTTCCAACAGTTGTCAAGGTGAGGTTAATAACTTTTTAAAGTCGGAAATCGGATTTTACCAGGCTTTCGGGATGAGATTGCCTAACGTCAATAGGTAAACTTTTCCGGTAAATCCGGAAAAAAAAACATAGTTTTAAACTCTTACTCTTTTAAGTTAATAGTGCTCTTATTAGTTTAAATAAAAAAAAATATCAGTCTTATTAAATTAAAGATTGCGTAGATAATCTGGACTTTGGGTCTCCGTTGCATTCTTATTTATATTAGTATATTCTACGCTCTGGTGTTCGGGGTGTTTATCTTCTAACTTCAACGCCATACTCCGTATTAGCAGTAGCACGTAGGTTTGGAGAACTGAAAACAAATGTCGATAATTATAACACATACAATCGGATTTATCTCAACAAAGTCGTGAGGACAGCATAATCACAGTTTTGACTCAGCGGCGTGGCATTTATTTTTAGATTCATGGCCTTAACTAGGTTTTTCCAGTATTTTGGAGACTTATTTTTGTGAAAGTTATGAGTTAATTAACTGAAGGAAACTTGAAAGTAAGAATTATTTTAACGAGCTTTTGTTTTAACGTAATATTTGTCAGTAAACGGTTAAAGTTAACACGTAAAATAAACTGAGGTCTCGGTCAAGTTTATAAAATTACTTATTATAATTTCACCGTTTGCTTGCCTTTCTGACAACGATATTTGTTACAAAGATAGGCAAACAGCACAATTATAAATGTAAGCTTTATGAACATAACCCTTGCCCCATTTTAAGAAACTTCGAGTTTTGAATCAGCGCTTGAAATGCGCTAGGGCCCGTCCACATGTTCGCGGTGCGGCGCCGTCGCCGCTAAGCGGTGCGGCGCCGCAGGAATTTGCGACGCCGCACCGCTTTCGAGGCGCCGCAGAATTTCCGCGGTGCGGCGCCGCACCGCGTTCACGGCGCCGCAAATTTTACGCGGCGCGGCACCGCACCGCCCGCGCGGTGCCGCAAAACAGCTGTGCGGCGCGCGCCGCGCCGCGGCGGAGACACCATTATCTTTTTATTAACACTTTCGCGACCAGACAAAAAAGTGAGACATACTCCAAGGACCACTAGCACCCGGTAGCCGTGTTTGTGAGATTTTTTCATTCCCGCTCGCCATGCGCACGGCTGCCGGGCGCTAAGGGTTGTGCCAAGGAACTTTCGTAATACTTACGTGAAGTTAGGTTCCGAAGTACCTCTACAGATTTTTGTATACATAAGCATGCGAAACTTATGTTATTTTCCATTATCTCGTTATTGGCTCTACGTTGTCTTTAAATTAACATTAGGTGGTTAAATCGATCAATGCCAATGGGGTTCGTTACCTACATTCGATTAGTATTGCATTGCCGGAACTTTTTCTTATTGATATCTGATTACAAATCAGTTTAAAACGTTTTACAAGTTCCATACTGTTAGCGGCAACCCTATCGCATCGCGATTATTATAGCGCCCGGTACCCGTGCTTTGTGGCAGGGCGTATGACTTTTAAAGCCTCAACACGGCTACCGTGTTTACCGGCATCTGAACAAAGTTTACGAGCGCACGGTAGCCGTGTTCTTGGTCGCGAAAGTCTTAACAAGTTATTGTAATATTGTAAGCATTCGATTTATATTGATGTAAAAGTAGTTGATTTTGTAAAAATTAAACTAATACTTTTAGAATAATGTTGAAGATTAATAATACTTATGAATGTTTATTATTTTAAAATGGATAAATTTAGTACCTCCTGAGAAAAAATCAGGTTAGATTTTCACGGTTTTTATTCATTGTGTGTGTTGCGGTGTTTATACTACTTCAATATTTTATCTTATCTAGTCATGCCGCAAATAAACGAAAAGGATTTTGACAACCCCGAAAACGTATCCGATACGTTCCAAGGCCGTAACTGTCACTTCTTGTCTTGGGTTCGATGGCGTTATTTTCACAGCCAGTCTCGTAACTCGTTCCATTGCAAAGTCAAGGTTGATTTATGCTACGCAGCATGATGACAACTGATCCTACTTTAATTGTAAATTATGTGGTGGTAGTCCAGGCAATTCCAATGAATTTAAAAATTATGTGGGATAGTTGATACATCATCCTGGTTTATAGTCGTGTCGACTGATTTGTAAGTAAACAACTGTCCTGGAAGGAAATTCTGAATTGTCGCATTGAGATCATCATCTTTTTTTTTGCCGCCAATATTGCTTGTAAGGGTCGGGTACAGGTGGGAGAATTTTCAGATTCTGTCAAATTACCCTGATTCGTACACAACTACATTTCACGCACACTACCACACTTTTGGGGGCCAGGTCATTGACCGTTAATATTTTTTATAGGTTGCCATTATTAGTTCGATATACTAACCAAAGGAAACAACTCAAAGGAGGTGTCACTTAAGTAATTTAAACTGTAATGTTTTCCTTTGTCAGAAGACAGAGAAATAACATATCATATCTTGCTTTCCTTGTCTATCCTGATTACGTCACATGACGTACCTATTATGTTTGATTTAAAATGATTAAATGACTTTGGCAATGCATTATCGAGATACGTGTTTTGGAAAGTTAACTAGCCGAACAACCTTAGGTAGAAATGAACGGAAATAATGTTTGAATAACGTTTTAAGAGTTGTTTCGGTAGGTATCTCTATAAACTTTCATGCAAATAAATCCAAACTTTTATCCCATATTCAATTATATTAATTTTATTTACTAAGTAAATGTTTCGCATACTTTCGTATGATTTTAGTTTTAGTAATGTAGCCCACCATACTGTAAAATCAACTTCTTAACGAGTAGTTTTGTAGATGTAGAGGATATCTTGGAGATCAAGAAGTGGGGAAATCAACTTTTAAGACACTTAATATCTTTTATGATAGAAGCGTTGCTGCGTTACATATAAATAAAAATACGTAAATTTACACACTGAAGTGTTGGCTTGGTTGCATGACTTATCAAACATCTGGTAGCCGAATTTTAAACAATGTATTCATTAAAAAAAACTTTTCTAAAAGTTGATTCACTCATATTATTGTATTGAGTCAATTTGAAAATATACAAAAATTACATTGATTTATCTTTAAGCCTACCGTTCCAAATGTTTAGCACATGCTATGGTGCACTTTACATAACCTACATAAGTAAATGCCAACTTTAAGACCCGGTAGGTGCTTAAATTTTAAGACCATTTTAAGAAATAGTTGATTTCATATGAATAAATAGCAAATGACTTTAAATCCCTTACAAAAATGTATATAAATGGCACAAACACACTTTCAGACTCATACGTATTTAAGTACATTGATATAACATATCCCTTAAAATTTAGACCATAATAAATCGAATATAATAATATTACTGAAGACATAGGCGGGCGTAATGCCTATAAAAAAAACTAACCGTTGTTTATAACCGCAAATAGATAAGCGTCAAGTTAACTGCACAATAAGAACATGTCTTTGATCCCATCCCATCCCATCGCTCCAAACTCTGGCACAAGGTACCTATGGAACACATTCAATAACCAACATATCAAATATAAAACCAATATTTTGGCCAATTTGAATTTAAAGACCAGTTGAACTCACGAACTAGCTCCAAATTAATTTTGAGCCTGCTATACAGTCGCCATCGAATATATCGGAGCGGCTAAGGTACTCAAAATATCTGTACATGCACTTATCGCCTTGACAATAGAAGCATTGTTCAGATATCTGTGATCACCTTGGCCGCTCTAATACATCAGATGGCGGCTGTACCAATTTTTTGCTACACATAGTTAAAGGCCTATTAAAGTCAACAAATACATTGTTTTTAATTATGATAAAATGGCCCAAACATAATGTTATGAATATTTCATTTAAATTAGTAAAAAAAAATATGAAATCTACTTACGTTTTTTTGGTGACATAATTCTTGAATTAAGCTTAGATACGTTTTTCAGCTGCTATTGTTACTTACCTACTTAGGTTAAATAATGGTGGCTTTATGGAGTACAAATCCTTTAAACGGTCTTGAATTTGGTGATTGTTTCATGCAAATGATTTGCTGGCAGAAGAGATTTCTAATTTGTAAAATTTAATTTATAAAGGTCACTGGAACGGTCTTAAAGAAGTGTATTGTCTGGGAAACTAAATCTGCAGTACCATTAGAAGTATGGCAGTATTATTTTCATTGTCTATGCCCGAATTAAGAAAGTCCCAGGCCAAACTATAAGTTTTTAATTCATAAATATTCAAAATATTTTGTATGACTAATAGTATAAATGACAGATGTAAAAATGTAAAAAAGGATTACACCTGGTTTTAAAATGGAAACACTGCCTCCTTAACGCCTTTTGATAAGACAAAATAGGTTACCTACTATACTGGAGGCGTTTTAGAACTTTGAATCTGCATTTCAGCTACATCAGGCCACGCCACTTTGCATGGTTGTCCCTCGTGTCAATTAAGCTGATCAAGCTCCCTTGCTAAGATATAAGGTACATGAGCGCCCCCTTCAAAAAGGTCTAGTCCGTGCTACACATATTTTTGAGCTTGATATTATTTTCATATATCAGTTAAAGTAAAAAAAACATTTTAAAAATACTTTTTATATATATACTTATAAATGTATATGGATTCATACGTGTATAGAAATCCATTATATATTTTTCCCTGTTTATAATTTTATGTTTCGTACAAAATGAAAATTATCTCTACAATTTTTCACTATTTTATCCTTGACGATCACAATTCATTTACCTACTTGAAGTGTTATGCTTTAGTTAGGAGCTGTCGCCTTATCAATTTCACGACTTACCCTCTTATTCATAATAGTGCCCCTTGTACACAAAAAAACGCAAATGGATGGTCAACCAAATTTTTGACACGCAGTTCTTTGAAAAAATTCCCTTAGGAGGGTGCTGATTCATATTTTTTTGTATGGGAAAAAAAATCTTTTAAAAAACCTATCGTGTGTGGTATCATATGAAAGGGCTAATAGAGGCGGTTCTAAAAATATACCACATCTTTACATTTCAGATTTTTTTTTAAATTAAAACAAAACTAATTTTCAAAACATACCAAGTTTGAGCTCCTCCAGATACGACATGACTGTTTTTTTTTGGTACAATAATTCACAAATGATACTTGATATCCTCATATCTAACCCCAAGAAAGCTATTTTGAAAATAAAGTACCAAAAAAAAACCAGCCATATCGTATCTGGAGGAGCCCAAACTTGGTATGTTTTGAATAGAATAGAATAGAATAGAAATCGTTTATTTGGTGGTACAGAAAAATAATACAATATAAAACTTAATCTATTTACATCTTAATCCTAAAGTACAAAGCACCAAAAAGGATGCCACTCAGCATGTGCCGATAGCTAAAAAATATTAGCCATTATTATTATTGTGAGAATTATTTTTGTTTTAATTTTAAGAAAATGGCTGAAATGTAATGACGTGGTATATTTTTAGAACTGCCTCTATTAGCCCTTTCATATGGTACCACACACAATAAGTTTGAGAAAAAAAATGTCCATGCAAAAAAAATGTAAATCAGCA
The DNA here is from genome assembly GCA_911728535.1 of Pammene fasciana. Classification (NCBI taxonomy): domain Eukaryota; kingdom Metazoa; phylum Arthropoda; class Insecta; order Lepidoptera; family Tortricidae; genus Pammene; species Pammene fasciana. The sequence continues at coordinate 14,334,224 of OU452287.1, forward strand.
CCCCCCTAAGGGAATTTTTTTAAAGAACTGCGGATCAAAATTTTTGTTTTGACCTCTAGTACAGCGTCGAATATAAACGTCTCTCAGGCCTCAATTACTTAATTTATATTTTGCCTTTTTCTAACAAACACAACTGTCAAAGTGGCCATGAATAAGGACCAAACACAAATTAACTAATTGACGTCCGAGAGATGTTTATGTCAAAGGAAATTAATGCACATCTTTACGACGTAGGCTTTATGATTTTAAATATTATTATATTAGTATACTATTTATGCCGTTATAATATTTTTCCCTCTGACGTCTATTGATGTTTTCAGAATGACCTAACCATTTCTAAAAATCAGTCTTAAAATCCAAACTAGCCCGAAGGGTCTTATTTTTTGTTGAAAAAATTTACTTAATATTGTTCTGTTAGTATAATATTTTTAAAAGTAATGTAAGAATTTCGAAATGGTCCTCAAAAATAAAACTTAAGACAGAATTTTAAATAGTCTTAAATCCAAACCGGCTGCTAAAATGGACTTAAATTATCTATGTGGATTACATACACTAGGCATAGTTTCGGCGGGTTAGAGTCTTTAGGAATTTTAAAAGAATATATGTTTTTACGGAAGTCGATCGGTAGGATTAGATAAATTTAACACATACCCGTGGCTCTAATATTTGTAGATACCACATTTAAGTACCTAGTATATTTTACTCTAAAATTATGGTTAATTATCTACATGCTCCGTTAGGTCCAGTATAAATTCACAGAACATTGATGAAGTAATACAATGTTTTAATTCAGGTTCACTTAATTATTTCGGCTGACTTTTTGAACGGTATATTATGTCTTGGTTCTAGTGGACTAAGAGCTGGCCACGTCAGATATGACACAATAATGAGAGCAACAAAAGTAACAAAACCAATCTAGTTAGATTGCTGTACTATCCTTATTGCTCGATCCGGGCATCTCGCAGCTTTTAATGAGTGGAGATTAGAATTACAGACTAGCAAAATCTTTCAATTGGAAAATAGTACTACCAAATAGGTAAAAACGGCCAGAGTCTTTAGTTATATTCTTTGACCTCCACCACTTTATACCTGCCAGATGTCCAGGTCTATGAATAAGCATAGTATAGCAAACGGACTAGGCTAGGGAGGTTTAGTTGCTCTCATTATTATGTCATATCTGATGTAGCTAGCTCTCCGTCTATAGGCCTATCAGTAAGACATCCGATTATCAATCTGGAGGTCTCGGATTCAAACCCCGGCTCGTACCAGTTATGAAAATCATACATATATCACATCTCGAAATATCATTTCATATTTACCAGTCGTTTTTCGGTGAAGGAAAACATCGTAGAGGAAACCATGTCTAATTCCAATAAGGCCTACTTTTCCCTCCGAGTTGGAAGGTCAGACGACAATGGCTTGCGTGTAAGTGCCTACGCCAATTCATGGGATTATAGTGCCCAGGTATATACTTCAGCCATGACAAAAATCGCGACGAAATGCTAAGTGGATGAGAATTAAAAATCAGTCAGTGAATAACATTGTTTGTAATACAATTATTATAATTTATTTGACCAGAGTACATTAATGTAACGAATCTATAGATAAATGTAAAGCAAAATTATAATAGGTTCCGGCACACAATCTACCTGGAATTCGATAAGATAAGAGGTAAACCATGACCACAAAAGTCGCACCAGATAGAGTGAGCTTATATCGTTTTTCTACTCCTGCATTCTGATTTGCCAATAAAATGACTGACATGTAAATTCAAAGCGTATACTTTATGAACGTTGTCATAATATGACTCAAAAGTCGACTCTTAGGGATATAATGGGTCTGTTGGGCTCCGCACCGGCGCCGCCCGCTGCTGTAGACGAGGCGGGCGCAGATGCAATCCGCCGGGAGACTGAAGACAATTGTATAGAGGCAGCAGGTCATTCGTCGAACTCAATGCTTACCGGCTTGCCTAGCACTCGTAGAAAAACTATTGTGTGCAACGGTACATAATTAGGTCTTAAAATTCTCGGGTCTGTTTTTACAAAATTCGGCTTCGCCTCATTTTGTAACTTCGACCCTCGAATCTTAAGAACCCTTATTATGTAACTGTTGCACAAAATACTATTTTATACTCGGCGACTGTACCTAATACTCGAATTGAGATTGTGGTGGCGGAACTACTAGCGCATACTTTTTGATAGAGCTTCTATGGTCGCATATTGTAGCATCCATAACAATCACAGAAAGGATTTCCATACAATATTGTGAAACTGTTGTCGAGCCCCGCATTGCGTGTCGCCGCCGGCACAATCCACCGGGAGATCGAAGTTACTCAATTACATAGAAGCAGTAGGTTGTGCACGGCTTTCGTCGAACTCAATTCTTACCGGCTTGCTTAAGCACTCGTATAAAAACTATTGTGTGCAACGGTACATTATAAGGGTTCTTAAAATTCGAGGGTCGAAGTTACAAAATGAGGGGAAGCCGAATTTTGTAAAAACAGAGAAAGGGTTCTTAAAATTCTTGGGTATGTTTTTACAAAATTCGGCTTCGCCTCATTTTGTAACTTCGACCCTCGAATTTTAAGAACCCTCATTATGTAACTGTTGCACAAAATACTATTGTACAAGTAACTAAAAACTTTTTACAAAAAAAAGATAAACCGACTTCAAAAAGGATAAAATGAATCATTATATTATTTATATGCGTTACCAACTGATATGTTAGAAGTCGGTGTCAAGCCAAATTTGGAAGAGTTAATACGAACGAGGCGATGTGTTCAGTGAATTGTTATTTTTACTATATAACTAATCTAATACGGTATGAATCGCACGTACACATACATTCGTTTCGACCATGCGTTAACTGTTAGGCAAGTAGGTACAGAAAGTATAATCATGCGTCCTATGTTTGTTTGTTAACACATTGTTGGAACTATCCGTATGTCGAACGAAGCTCGTGGTTTGCCGCCTTTTTCTGATTATTGACAAAGCAGACGTGTATCAGAATATATATCGTTGTCGCATTTCATCAAAATAGGATTAGTAGTTTAAACATGAAAATGTAACACATGAAATCGCATTCACCTTTGCATTATTAGTACCGATGTTTTGTGATGTCAACACTTGAAGCTAATTTGACCGGTTTTGTAATTTGTGGCTTGGCACCGACTTCAAACATATCAGTTGGTAACGCATATAAATAATATAATGATTCATTTTATCCTTTTTGAAGTCGGTTTATCTTTTTTTTGTAAAAAGTTTTTATTTTTCTATTTTTAGTGGTTATGTATTTATCAAAATCGGACAAAAAGTCTCAGAATAATCGGTAAAGATTTATAAAAAAGTTCATAATACACCAATTCTGTCTAAGGAAAGGTCCACGTATCATATGTGGACTTCATCATTAGGTACTCTCTATCAAATTGGTGGTTTTCAAGAGGGAATGCTCGAGTTGCTTAAGAAAACACCCAAATCAACAAACATGTGCCTTTAAAAATAGAGGAGTTCTCTCAATTCCTCACGGATCCCATCATCAGAACAGCACCAGGTTAATGTGGGACCATCTTCTAAGTAGTTCCTATAAAAAAAAAGGAATTGTCCAAATCGGACCACGGGTCTCGGAGTAATCGCTGAACATCCTACATAAAAAAATCTTCATCATTATCACGAAAACAATCATCATCATCAGGACCACTCCATCACATTGGCGGTTTTCGTGAGAAAATGCTTGAGTAGCTTAAGAAAACGCCCAAATCACCATACACGTGCCTTTAAAAATTAAGGAGTTTTTCAGTTGCTCATAGATTCCATCATCAGAACTGGACCAGATTAATGTGGGACCATATTTGAGGTAGTTCCTTTCAAACAAAAAAAGAATTATTCAAATCGGACCACGGGTCTCGGAGCAATCGCTGTACATCCGACATTTAAAAAATCTTCATCATTATCACGAAAACAATCATCATCATCAGGACCACTCCATCAAATTGGCGGTTTTCGTGAGAAAATGTTTGAGTAGCTTAAGCGAACACTCAAATCACCATACACGTGCCTTACAAATTGAGGAGTTCCCTCAGTTTTTCATAGATTCCATCATCAGAACAGGACCAGATTAATGTGGGACCATCTTTGAGGTAGTTCCTTTCAAACAAAAAAAGAATTATTCAAATCGGACCACGGGTCTCGGAGCAATCGCTGTGCATCCGACATTTAAACAATCTTCATCATTATCATCAAAACAATCATCATCATCAGGTCCACTCCATCAAATTGGTAGTTTTCGTGAGAAAATGCTTGAGTTGCTTAAGAAAACACCCAAATCACCATACATGTGCCTTTAAAAATTGAGGAGTTCCCTCAATTCCTCATGGGTCCCATCATTAGAACAGCACCATATTAATATGGAACCACCTTGGATGTAGATCCTTTCAAACAAAAAAGAATTACTCAAATCGGACCACGGGTCTCGGAGTAATCGGTGAACATCCTACATCATAATGTGGGACGGGACCATCTTCGAGGTAGTTTCTATCAAACAAAAATAAGGAATTGTCCAAATTGGACCACGGGTCCCAGAGTAATCGCTGAACATCCTACATAAAAAATCTTCATCATTATCACGAAAACAATCATCATCATCAGGACCACTCCATCAAATTGGCGGTTTTCGTGAGAAAATGTTTGAGTAGCTTAAGCAAACACCCAAATCACCATACACGTGCCTTACAAATTGAGGAGTTCCCTCAGTTGTTCATAGATTCCATCATCAGAACAGGACCAGATTAATGTGGGACCATCTTTGAGGTAGTTCCTTTCAAACAAAAAAAGAATTATTCAAATTGGATCACGGGTCTCGGAGTAATCGCTGTACATCCTACATTTAAAAATCTTCATCATTATCATCAAAAATCAAAACAATCATCATCATCAACTCCACTCCATCAAATTGGTGGTTTTCGTGAGAAAATGCTTGAGTAGCTTAAGAAAACACTCAACTAACTATACACGTGCCTTTAAAAATTGAGGAGTTCCCTCAATTGCTCATGAATCCCATCATCAGAACAGCACCAGATAAATGTGGGACCATCTTCGAGGTAGTTCCTTTTAAATAAAAAAAATAATTATTCAAATTGGACCACGGGTCTCGGAGTAATCGCTGAACATCCTGCATAAAAAAATCTTCATCATTATCATCAAAACAATCATCATCATCAGGTCCACTGCATCGAAATGGTGGTTTTCGTGAGAAAATGCTTGAGTTGCTTAAGAAAACACCCAAATCACCACACATGTGCCTTTAAAAATTGAGGAGTTCCCTCAATTACTCATGGACCCCATCATCAGAATAGCACCAGATAAATGTCGGACCATCTTCGAGGTAATTTCTTTCAAACAAAAAAATAATTATTCAAATTGGACCACGGGTCTCGGAGTAATCGTTGAACATCCTGCATAAAAAAAAACTTAAAAGAAAACACCCAAATCACCATACATGTGCCTTTCAAAATTGAGGAGTTCCCTCAATTCCTCCTGGATCCCATTATCAGAACAGCACCATATTAATATGGGACCACCTTGGATGTAGATCCTCTCAAACAAAAAAAGAATTACTCAAATCGGACCACGGGTCTCGGAGTAATCGGTGAACATACATAAAAGAAAACACCAAACCGAATGCAGAACCTCCTTCCTCAATGGAATTGAAGTCGGTTAAAAATGAAAAAACATGTATTTTCATGCAACTAGTCGCCCATAGATAAATACCTTAAAGACTAGCATACATATTACTTACATCATAAAACTAAAAGTATTATTTTGGTTGGTACGATGGTTTTTTGTTGTGCCACCTGCTCCGGTGTAATATTTGGCAGCGTCCCTCGGAACCGCCGAAACACTACTCCCTTCGGCCAAAAGCCCGCGCTCTCGATGGTCTCCAGCAGCGGCCGCGGCACGCGCACCACAAACGAGCTGAAGTGCACGTAATGGCGCGATCGTAGCTGGAACACCCTCAACTCGTAGCCGGTCTTCTTCAAATCTTAATCTGCTGCCGTGGCGGAAAAATGCAGGCGCGGCACGTATAGCGCCTTATTCGACGTGGCAACCCGTAGACCCGCACACAGTTCCGCAGTACCACACTGACTTTTACGAGGCGCCTTGCGCGCCCCTGTTCAAGAATCAAGTCTTTTAATATTAAGTAAATAAAGATTGCAATTAAAATAAAATTGTCATTCAAGTATTTTGACGTTAAAAGTCATGTTAAAATGTCGTAATATTATGACCAATGTAATAAAAATAAAGTCCACTAATTAAAAATCAATCCAAAAACTCTTTTAATTTTGAACAGGTTTTTAAGCAATTTATTATGAGGATTCTGTAGAAAAGTATCTTTTATTCAATCATTAGTTGTATGTTTCTAGTATTACGACGTGTAAATATGAAAAAATGTAATTTAAAGTGACTCATGGCTTTTATTAGTTTTCCCTATTTATGTTGAATACAATCTAGCTACTGGTATCCTCTTTCGTGTACGTATACGATTTTCTGTCAGAATAATTGTCAAAATGAAATGTCACGGCTAAAAATCCAACATACGTCTGCTTCCAAGGAGCCCCAGCGGGCATCTGAGTCACAAAGACAATTTGACAATATGGCGAATGTATGGGAATTTTTCAAAATTTTAAGTTTACGATTGAATTTCTTTGTGATCTTTGTGAGGAAAAATATGAATATGCTCCGATGCACTAGTCCAGTTGTCTGGCTTCCAAAATAACAAAACGATCGAATTACTGTCGAAGACAAAATCGCAATGCGACGTGTTCAAACGGAACGCCATTTTTTGATTTTTCGCTACTTTTGGAGTCGGTTTATGGATAATCAAAGCTAATAAAAAATAAACTATCAATTGGAGCCTCTGCACGGCTTCTTTATGAATAAGTAGATAGCCATATTAACGCGATTACTTAACATTAACTATACTAATTCATTGTTCAAAATGAGGTCTAAAACGACTTCGGCCTGTATCCGCCCCTTAAGCCAATCATTACTACAAATTATAGAATGACAAATCATTACTTATACTCGGTGTGTGTCTAACCTTTGACAGCTCATTTCTAGCTCGCAATTTTCCATATTTTATCACCGTTTAAACCTTCCCTGGACTTCCACAAATATTTCAAGACTAAAATTAGCCAAATCGGTTTAGCCGTTCTCGAGTTTTAGCGAAACTAACGAACCGCAATTCATTTTTATTTATATCATCATCATCATCATCATTTTCTCCACGCCGTATCCGGCGACAGCGACTCCGTCAATTACTTCTTGCAGGATTATGGAAGGCTAGGGTATGACTTGCAAAGCCAAACTTTGTCTTGAAGACGCGGTCACACAAAGCGCAGTGTAGTTGGCCAGCTGGGTTGTATGTGTATATGTACGTGGGCTTAGGACGAGTCTTTCTTATATGCCGTCTGGCATCCAGGTCTCTCAAACGCTGATGCTCATATTGTTCCACTTTATGACAAACAGTAGATCGCCATTCCGACCGCTGCAGCGCCATCTCTTCCCAACGTTCACACGGTATACCGCAAGTAGTGAGGTGGCGTTTAAGAACATCTTTGTGCCGCAGGTACTGCCCCCCCTGCTTTCGCTTCCCGCAAGAAAGCTCAGCATAGAACACTGCTTTCGGCAATCTACTGCTGTCCATGCGTACGACGTGGCCACTCCATCTCAGCTGGTGTTTCACGATAAGTGCTTCAATACCAGGTAGCTTGACGCGACGTAGAACTTCCGTGTTCGGTACTTTATCTTGCCACTTTATGCGCAAAATTGTACGAAGGCACCGTAGATGGAAGGAGTCTAATTTTTTCACATCCGCTTTGTAACAGCACCATGTTTCCGCAGCATAAAGAAGAGTCGGTAGAACTATGGCCCTGTAGACCATGATCTTGGTTGATAGCTTCAGGTCATGCGACCTCCAAACACGGTTGTTGAGCTTCCCAAAGGCTGCAGCTGCATTAGCTATTCGGGATGGTATTTCAGACGCCAAGCTATTATCATTTCGGAGCTGGCTCCCAAGATACCTGAAGTGTGACACCTTCTCCTGACCGTTCCATATGGTGGCCCCTCGGCGGCTGCACCAGTACCTGCGTTTTTGTCACACTTATAACAAGGCCAAATCTACGGCATGACGCATCCAGTGTTATTTATATAGATAGAAGATATATATCACCTGTATGCGATTTTTTTTCGAATAAGCTAGAAGTGGCCAGCTTTGACTCATTAATGCTTTGACTATTCAACCAACCGGAATGGCCACGTCTGGTAATTTCTATACAAATAAGTCTGCCGATTTTTGCGGGGGAGGGGAACGTCAAATGTATGCGAAACGTCAAAATAGCCACGTCAAATAAACGTCAGTCCATACAATGAGTATGACCACTGGTCATACATTTTCGGCAGAGAGGAACGCCTGTCAATAGCTGCTCCGCTTCTTTTCAAAGCTCTAAGGTGGCCAGTGTAAACATTTCGTTCAACGAATATAATGTCAAATATTTGTTTTAATAATTTTTAAACTACGATTAAGGGTCAAAACAGACCCAGCGGAACCCTCCGCGGAACCAAGCCAACTCACAGACAAAATGCTCAACTTGTCCATGGCAGCGGAAACCCGTCTATATGAATCTATGGCTTCCATACAAAAAATCTGCTACCATAGACAAATTTCCGCCACCACAGACAAACCAAGCATCCAGTCCATGAACCGGCCCAATTCCGCGAGGAACTCCGCCAGGGTCGCGTTTTATAAAGTTACAATTTACAATTTCGCTGTTTGCCTCTCTTTCTAGCACACATATTGGATAGAAAGAGAGGCAAACAGCGAAATTGTAAATTGTAACTTTATAAAACGCGACCCTGGTCTGCTTTGACCCTAAAGCAGGCATAAAACGGAACTGCCGAAGCATTCGTTTTTGTTCCACGCATCCACTAATTAAATTTAAAGATTTTATTTAAAATTTAAATTTTGACGATTAAAACTGAACGCGGAATTATACATGAAACGAAAAACTCAGCAGTGTCAAATTTTGACAGCCGTATCTTAGGGAATAAGGGCTAATTTATTAACAATTTGTAAGAAACTATCGTCTTAACGACATTAGTGCTGGAATAATATTATAAAGTACCTATTTTACTCGCAAAAGAGCGTAAGATGTATGAAATCCTGCGGCGCTTCCGCCTCTCTCGAGCGACCACTTTACAAAACGCGTAAAATGTATGAAATCCTGCGGCGCTTACTGTTTTTTCGAGTTGATAAGTTTGTATGGGAGAAAAATATCTTGGTTTTTTAGTATATTACTCTAATTTTTTTCATACTTTCTCACCGCTTAAACCTTCCCTGGACTTCAAGGCATATTTCAAGACCAAAATTAGCCAAATCGGTTCAGCCGTTCTCGAGTTTTAGCGCGACTAACGAACGGCGATTCATTTTTATTTATATTATTATATTATTATATTAGATTAGATTAGATTAGCCGCGCGAGTTTTCAAACTACCCGCACTTGGTCTTGATTATCAACTTGAACGTTTTGCACACTCGGGATGTTACTCGGTCGACACACAAAACTCACAATGTCCGGCTTTAGAAACCGGCGGTATTCGATGACGCCTACATTTACTAATGACAGGATTCCATGTCGATGAGATCCTAAAACCATAGTCCCGATTGAAATTACAGTGTTTTTTGATTTCAATGGCTTTACGAACTTTTCTACTATAAAACCGACGATCCGTAGAAAGGATTTTAGGATTATGAAGCTCTATCCAATGGTCCATTGTGACATTGTGTGAATGGGACATTGTGAGTTTTGTGTGTCGACCGAGTGACATCCCTAGTGTGCAAACCTTCAAGTTGATAATCAAGACCAAGTGCGGGTAGTTCGAAAAACTCGCGCGGCTAGAAGATGTCGATGTTAACTGGAGCCAGTCTTGCCAGTCAGTGCACACTAAGGATGTCACTCGGTCGACACACAAAACTCACAATCTCCCATTCACACAATGTCACAATGGACCATTGGATAGAGCTTCATAATCCTAAAATCCTTTCTACGGATCGTCTGTTTTATAGTAGAAAAGTTCGTGAAGCCATTGAAATCAAAAAACACTGTAATTTCAATCGGGACGATGGTTTTAGGATCTCATCTACATGGAATCCTGTCATTAGTAAATGTAGGCGTCAACGAATACCGCCGGTTTCTAAAGCCGGACATTGTGAGTTTTGTGTGTCGACCGAGTGACATCCCGAGTGTGCAAAACGTTCAAGTTGATAATCAAGACCAAGTGCGGGTAGTTCGAAAAACTCGCGCGGCTAGAAGATGTTGATGTCAACTGGAGCCAGTCTTTCTTCGCGACCACGGGGACAATGTCGTCCTCGAAACGTCGAAGGTAATTTAAAAATTATATACGCGGTTAAGTCCCGTTTATTACAAATAATTATGAATAAAAACCGTGAAAGTCTAAATTGATTTTTTCTCAGGAGGTACTAAATTTATCCATTTTAAAATCATAAACATTCATAAGTATTATTAATCTTCAACATTATTATAAAAGTATTCGTTTAATTTTTACAAAATCAACAACTTTTACATCAATATAAATCGAATGCTTACAATATTACAATAACTTGTAAATAACAAGTTAATGGTGTCTCCGCCGCGGCGCGGCGAGGCGCCGCCGCCCAGCCGTTTTGCGGCACCGCGCGGGCGGTGCGGTGCCGCGCCGCGTAAAATTTGCGGCGCCGCGAAAACGGTGCGGCGTCGCAAATTCCTGCGGCGCCGCACCGCTTAGCGGCGACGGCGCCGCACCGCGGACATGTGGACGGGCCCTAAACCGATAGCAAGGAGCATTTTTAGAAGTTTAAAACGTCTAGCTTATTTATAAAGCTCTTTTTTACGCATCAAGTTTGAATATTAGAATTATTAATAAACAACAAAAACTTACATGGTTCCAGGATGACAATAACCACGAAAAATACAAACAATTCAGTGTCGAACTGGTCTCTGACACCTGAAATTATCATTCGGGAGCTCAAACAGGGGCAGTATAGAACCTCGAATATCCAGAGTATGGCGCCAGCGATGAATAAACCTTTTAACATCCTTATATTATGCTGAAACAAAATAAGAAACATTTTTAAAGTAACTAATGGAGCCCACCCACTATCAGTCGACCTGACGATATTGGCCTGTCAGTTGTTCGGAGCTGTCAAATTTTTGTATTAATTACTTAATTTGGAAGCCACAAAAAAGAGCTCAAAGCTCAAATATCGCAGCCGGCCGTAAGCAAGTCATCATCTCCATTATTTTCGACCGACTTCAAGATGTATACCTATTAACCGATTATTCGCAGACGGCTGGACAAATTTAGTAAATTATTTTTGGTTTGACAGTTGGTCCTATTGTTACCAGGTCAGGATCTGATGATGGAATGTCGGAAAAGTCGATAGAACTCTCAAATCTTATAGGCGCACCTATATTATATTGATTTGAGTATTTTTACAGTAGCTCCGAGCTCGGGTATTTGCTCTTGGTAAGGTGAAGTCTAATAATAACTGTGAAGCTGGTTCTTATTCTTTAAACGTAGTATACGTTAGCGCGTCTTCGCGTACATTTAAGCTTACCGTATGACCAGCTACAACGACCAGCAAACTCTGTGTGATGATGCAGGTCACTATCGCCGGTAGTAGAACCACAACTTCTATTGGAGGGATCTCTTGCGCCATGCCAGCTAGTACTAAAGACGCGAATGCTACCACAATTGACAAACCGAAGACCACTACGTGAAATATCTGAAAATATAATAAGTATTAGTTACTATAAATACAGGCTGGAATTTTAATCACCAGTCATATTGAGCGAAGTGATTAGATAGCTACTGAATAACTTTTACTATAGGACCAACTCCAAAATCGCGAAATTTTTTTTCAGCCGTTGTCGTCGTTTTCTATGGAGAAGCTAAAATTTTGGAGATTAGAGATGGAGTTAGATTGAAGTTAGAAGAAGTTTATTCACTCGTGATTCTGTATTGCTGCTCTTATAAATCCAAAGTGATATATTATATTGAAATTAGCCTAATAATCTAAAATTCGTATGACAGCCGTGCAGCCTCCCCACGGCTCGAGAAAGTTACCTACGGCAATCCCATGTGACATGTAAAATCTTCTGCATGCAAATTCCATCGGTTCTAGTCTTCCTTGCACTCGTGGCAAAGAAAAGATATATGTATATAGGTATCCGTTTGAGCTATGTACTTACCAAATTTATATACCCCCATGTCAGAAGACCACCTCTAAGAGGTAAGCAAAAGCAACACATTTTTAATTTTGGCAATTTCAACTTTGCTAAATCCATCTTAGATAAAAAAATAAGTATGAGATTATGGTCAAACGTTAATTTTAATGACTATATTCGATTGATATATATATTTGATATGTGCCTTTTGCTTTCAGCTGTTTGCGTTTCAACGCGTTCTGATTACTTTAATTTTATACAAAATATCTTCAAAAAACGGTCCAAAATATCCTGTTACTATTTATAACAAATTTGGTGCTGCGTTGCGTCTTTCGGAATATCTGAAAAGATAAAAAATACTGTTGTTAGATTAGATGGAGCGGACGTTTGCCCCAGCAAACGAGTGTTTATAGTATGAGAATGAGAATACACAACATTTTCCACATTAAAACCGGTTTTGAATGTAAGTAAGTAGGCACTTATGGTGGGGAAGTGAGTGATCCTTTTTGCATGGCTAGCAGTTACGTTGTTGCGCGACTCTGCATACTTCAAGCGCGACTCGAAATATGAAGTTACAGGCGACAACGTAAGATATGCTAGCCCGCTTGCTCTATCTAGCAAGGTATGTGGCTCCCATGAGTCCCAAAGTATAATCGTGGTTTAGAAACCCAGGGTCGCGTTTTATAAAGTTACAATTTACAATTTCGCTTTTTGCCTCTCTTTCTAGCACACATATTGGATAGAAAGAGAGGCAAACAGCGAAATTGTAAATTGTAACTTTATAAAACGCTACCCAGCTCGTATCAATGAGTTTTTGGAATTTTTGTATACGGAATCGATTTATTATTAAGTAGGTAAGTGATACAAAATATCTGTTGCTTTTTGGCAAAGGAAAAGGCCGCACCGCACCGAACTAGTCCTAATAAAAGGCCCTGCGGTTACTGCGAGCGTTGAAAATCGAAATATCATTTTCTCCGTTTCTAACGCTCTACATATTCGAAAGATAGTGATACTAATAAACGATTGAACGAAGTGATTCGCGGTTATAGGCCTGTTGAGTAGATAGTATATACCATGGATCAAGGTATTACGCCCACGGACTATTTATACTTCGGTATTTATTGTGTGTGACTACGCCCGTTTACCATAGATAGGTACTCACTTATCGGGTTTGAGCCAAAGACTGCTCAGTTGCGAATAAGTATAGTTTGGCAAACCATTTCTGTCAGTAGAAAAGCGCGGCAAATTTGAAAAATCGCGGGTTGGCAACACCTGTCTTTGAATAATTCGAAAATTGTGCATAATTTGTGTTTTATCTGTGGCGTGTAATTTTTAATTTTAAAAAGTTAGTTTTGTTTACTTACGTTTTTAAGTTTCAGATGCGTAATTTATTATTTATTTATGTGATGTCTGCCATTTCCATTCAATAAGTGTACTAAAAAAAAATTAGCTACCTAACTCCTGCAGGTCTAATAACATTTGCGTGATAAATATGCGTTTTGAGGTTATGCAGTTTTGTATGGAATTATCATTTGAAGTTTTTTCTTTCAGTGTATATAAAACGAAAAAATCAAAGCGAAAACTGGTGCTAAATTAAGTCCAAGAACGTTTGTTGCATAGGATGGATCAATATTGCCACAAAGCGATAAACATGAGATTTAACAAGCAACAAGCACTCCGCTACCTTCAGATTTCTATCAAGTTTGTTTGATGTTTCCCTTCATATACTTAAGCGATGTATAAAATAAATAAACACCTAAATCTCACTTGCGTTTATTAACTATACACTTCATACAATAATAAAGCTAAAATACGAGAGTAATCTTAAAACGAATGACGAAAGGGAATCATAATAAATACTCGTAGATGTATTACTGAGTAATATGCATTACACTTATATTCGTACAGATTATTCAGTTAATCCGATTCCATTCCAAACTGAAAAGTTGTATTTTCTGGTAGATACGCTCATTTCCTCGCCGGACTAATGATTTTAATCAATTCAATGTTTGTTTCCTTGCTGGGTTTCAACGCTTTGAACACTTTCAACTGTTGTATTTTGATTGCATCGCATCATCTCAAATCTTCTGTCCTTTTTATATGTGAAGCTTATTTAAATTTTTTCGCACCTTCTTATTTATTGAAAAGTGATTATTATAGGTACACATATCAAAGTTTCCAATGATTTTATATAATAATGCAGACTTAAAATTGAGTAAATTGACGAAATTACAACTTCACTGACGTACGACAGCCGCGCCAATGCAGCCAACTTGGAAAAAAATTGGTTCGATGTACATTGCCGCTTTTCTATGGAGCAATGCTGCTTTTCGATTCGCACTAGAGTGTTGCTATATTTTTGTTTGATGTACATTGCTACTGCGTTCGTTGGCTGGCCAGAGTATATACACGGTGTTTTCAGTTAGAACAAAGTAGCGAATATATGAACTCGGATAGGCTTCGGTGAATCAACTACAGATGGCTATACAGTATCATGTGTGAATGTTCACATATGATGTGGCCTGGTTCAGTTTGCTCAGACCTTTGCAATGGCGATATAAAATCATTAAATTTAATAAGCCCGCCATCGCTATTATAGCTGTATACGTAGCTATAAATGTATATACCGATGAAAAGTTGCGGTGAACTTTTTATAGATGGCGCGGCATCCGAAAGTGTTGACTGATATCTCTATACCCCACTATTCAATATACTCTGTGAGTATATATGCAAAATCGGCTTATTAATATTATCATCAGACTACCATGCCAACTTTCACTATGGTAGAATTGGTAAACGTCGCTTAAATCAAACTAGTTTTAACCGTTTTAAATTTTTCGTTTGTTTTTAGAATTTGTTGTTCGTAGTGCCTTTTTAACCAGTTTGAAGTGCCAGTTTAACTTTTATATGAGTAGTATTAAAAACATAAATAAAAAACTCTACCCATCCATAGAACTTGATGATTCCCAACGGTTTACCCAATTAAATTAAATAGATAAATATTATAAAATTTATAAATTATAAAACGTTTTTTTATATAATAAAGTACGTTTGGGTTAATACCTACACAGAGCTATGTATACCTAATTACCTAAGTATATTATGTTGTGTTGTGTTATCTTCGTTCTATGTTGCTACGCCCTAGTAGGGTCCATGGTTTTAAGATCTGTCGTAATACCATGGTTGCAATGAATAAATGATTTAAATGATAAAAAAAAAATACTTTTACTGCGGCTCTTAAAGAAAAGCAAATCAAAATAGCTTCGGTTTTCCTACTAATTTTCAGAGAGGTTAATGCTAAGGCACCATAGTCCCATCCCATCCCACATAACGGCCTGTCCCGGATGAACTGGTTACCTATTATATTTACTTAAAATCTATCAAAGTAGCCCCAAAACTTTCCAATGTCACCTCTTTTGACCGCAAACAATAAATTGTTATACTATAGGTACGGGGTGGAACAATATGACTAGTATGAGAGACTCATACGCTTTAATGGGAATTCCTCGGCTTTGCCACATTTTGAGTGCCGAATTCTCTACATCCCAAAATTAAACACACCTAGTTTGTTCACTGCTAAATTGATTGCTATGTCACAGTACTTACATTGTGCAAAATCACAAACACTTATTATTTCATAGAGACGTTATTATTCACAGACTTCCAACAGATGAATGGCGAGACGCGAATAGCTTACGCATTAACATATTTACTATACGTATATACAACACAACAGTACGTCTATCTATGGTACGCGCTGTTTTTACGCCCAGACTACCAAACCCAAAAATCGCAAACTTAACTTTGCAAGCGGACAAATCCGGAACTATGCCGCCGCGGTACAATTAGATCGCAGCAGCGCTGTTGGCGCCATGTCCTCGCTTGCAAACCTAAGTTTGTACATTGATGGTTAATATAGTACCTACAAATATGACTTTAGAGGCCGGGAAGGGAATCCATTTTCACGTATATTGTTGCCCCTAACAATCCATACTATCCATACTTAATATTATAAATTCAAAAGTGTGTCTGTCTGTCTGTTACTTCTTCACGCTTAAACGCTAAACCGATTTAGATGAAATTTGGTATGAAGATAGTTTTAGTCCCGGGCAAAGACATGGGATAGTTTTCATCTCAGAAATCATTCCTTAAGGGGGTTAAAAGGGGGATGGATGTTTGTATAGATTTGTTGCTCATTGACCTCATTGTTGGCTTAAAAAAGCATACTTATGGGCTAAATTTAAATTTGCTATTCGATTTTTTATGTTTTATATTTGACATTATTCCTCCTAGTATTATTCCTTACGGCGCATATATTAATCCCATTTTTTTTTAATTCATTACCTACTTACATACATATAACTCGCGACCCTCTGACTGAATATCACACGCCTTCTAGCCCTGCGCTAGGCTACCAATTACAAGAATATTAAATCATACTTTTATAAAATGCAAGGAAAAAGCTTTTTTTTGCGAAAACGCGCTCAAAATAAAACCAAATTACCATATTTTAGTTTTTATTTATCATCACAACTTTCTTAACACTAAGGGCTGCACCACGCACAATTAACAGACTCATCTATCAACGTTAAATATGGCGACGGAGCTGTCATCCCATAGAAAACTGTCAAACTTTTCATACAAGATTTTTTTTTTACGATTACGTTTACGTTCACAGACAGTTTGGTGCAACCGGCCCTTAAGATGTGGTCTGTATTAAATATTTTCATAGGCACTTTTCTACAATGCGAAAAAACGCTGATATATCGGTTACAAATACAAATACACACTAAACAACTTTTACTATGGAACCAACTCTGAAATCACAAAAAAATGTACAATTGTTTTCTGTTTCATATAATTCGGTCGATCAGACATCGACGTTTTCTTTGGGGAGGCCAAAATTTTTTGTTGACTGGCCCATAGCAAAAGATCAATATGGCCCCCTAAATCACCTCTCACAATATGGCCAGTTATTGAAAAAACACCCTGTATACGGTATGTAAAAATGTAGGAAATCGTAATTAGTTGGTTTTGCTCGTTAAGAATGATAATTAACACTCTACATCCAATATTCACAACAGTCACAGGTGGGCTTAAAAATGAACATGTACTTTTAAGACGAAACTTATGTCAAATTCCAGGGTTGTGCCCACCCCAGTCTCTGTTGGAAACTCGGTACTCGAAGTTGTTGACTCGTACATCCTACCTAGGACAAGTAGTCCAATTAGGTAGGTCCAACTTCGAGAAAGAGGTCAACCACCGAATCCAACTCGGTGTGGCAGCGTTCGGGAAACTGCGTTATGTCTTTTCGCCCGACATACCTCAGTGCCTCAAGACGAAAATCTTCAACCAATGTGTGTTACCAGTGATGACTTACGGCTCCGAAACGTGGTCTTTCACTATCGACCTCATGTCAAAGCTCAAAGTCACTCCACGAGCTATGGAGATTCTCTACGTGATCGAATCAGAAATGAGGAGATCCGTAGACGAACTAAAGTTACCGACATAGCCCACAGGATTAGCTAGCTGAAGTGGCAATGGGCAGGCCACATTGCACGCAGAGCAGATGGCCGTCGAGTGGAGACCAAGGACTAGAAGCGCAGCGTAGGACGTCCACTCACAAGATAGACAGATGACCTTATAAAGGTCGCCGGAAGACCGATACTTATGGAGGTCCAAAGGGGAGGCCTATGTTCAGCAGTGGTCGTCTTATGGATGAGATGATGATGATCCAATGTTAGTTACCATTTGGCGGCGGCCGACGGCGCCAAGGCTTTTATTGCTGTAATACAATATTGTATTTGTATTTTGTACAACGTAAGCGCCATTCAAATTGTAGACCTTTTCACGCAGACTGTCACCGTCACAATTATGTGACGTAATTAAATTAGTTGATTTGGTTGTCCGTAGTTCGTCCTCATTTCTGTGGTGTTATCCAATTTAATGTATCCATACGTGTATCCATGCATCTGGTTTTCGTCTTGTAACTTTAACATTACATTGCGCATTAAAAGGAGCATATACCCTCGAATAACTGAAAAAAAAAGTTGTCTTAACCAAACATCCATATCCATAGTTCCATACTTATATTAGCGGGCGGGTAAAAGCTATAACATATGGTAAAAAAAATATCATAAACGACTACATTTTTTTTAAATCGCCTCTGCATACCGTTTGATGGTATTTTAGTATTTACGAGTAAAACTCCCGTCTTCCATTAAATCTAGTAACATAATCAATATAATCATATCAATACAATAAAATACTTACGTATTTGAACGATGTGAATAGCCAAATAGTCTTTAAGATCATCAAATTTAGCTTGAGGGAGTTCCACATTAGTGAGTGCCATCGCGAAAAACACGACCACCACTGTGTTTAAAGCTAGCCACAATATGACACCAAGGTAGAAGGATATCCTTAGCAGCTGTACATTTTTCTGTAATAGTAATCAATAAATAAATATCATCCTGGACATGGCATGGCGCACATAGCCCGGCGGTTCTTTTCCCTGCCCCGGTGCCGGCAGCACCCTAAAACCGGTTAGACATTACAATTTGTAGGACCCAATCTGTCGCATTGAGACGTGTAATAAAAGTTAGGGAGCTGAGAAAGGGGAAGGGACAGGGATGGTACCTACATGCCAAATTGGGCCCGAGAAATTGCAATGTCTAAAACCGGTATAGGTAGATCTCACAGTGGTGCCACGTCCCATTCATAAATTTTATGTAAATACTACCTAAAATTAATTTACTTAAAAAAATATTTACAAATTATTTCATTATTATTTTATTGTAGAACAGTAATATGTTTTACATATAGCTTTCTATTGAACAACTTTCTGACATAACAACAAAAAAATGGCTTCGACATAAAAAAAATTGTGCCTACGAGAGAAGGAAAAACATAAAAAATTAATAATTATCAAACTACAATAAAACTACAGATACTTAGAAAATTTGTCCCAAATCGCTGTCAACTGGCAGGTTACATAGGTACAAGCAGCAAAAAAAGTGTTTGCAATTTACGAGGTGGTCCCATAGTAAAATTTGTATAGTAAGCTAAAGGCGGCCACCGACTATCCGCCTGAAGATCTTGCGGCTTGTCAGTTAGAACAAAAATTTGCCGGCTCCGAACAACTGACAGGTCGATATCGTCAGGCGGACTGCAGGCGGACTGATGGTCGGTGGCCGCCCTAAGGTTGACAAAACACCCTGTACGGTTGTTACAAAGTTTGCATGCTTTTTAAAGAAGATGCTATCTTACTACAGTTAAAATACCCACCCCATGACAAGCCACTATGATTAGCACGTTGTATCCAACCTCGATCACCAACACCAATATAAATATCAATAACCAAGTCGACATCGAGTATTCACCTCCCGAGTACGCGCTCGCAAAAGTTATCGCAAACAACATTAAACAGCGTCAAGGCGGGGAGGGTCTGAAACAATACAAATAAAACATTTTAATATTATGGTAATCATTTTTTACGATGTCCGATCTTACTAGTGATTTCTTCCTGTAATTCGGACATCTTAAAAAAATCTTACTATAACAAATTGAAGAATTAAATATAATGCGAGTGCGGTTTTATACGGCGTTCAGACCAACGTGTTCGTATTCAGATAAACGGGTCATGGCATCTTTTTCCATCCCAATCCGTCTTTTTATGTCGAGGACGCAACTGCCGTCATTGCAGATTAGGGACCCCAACTACCCCAAGTACGCGTAGCGATCGACGACATGAATGCCAGGAATGCTGCAGGTGGCATTTGTTAGCCTTCCAGCTCGATCCACAATCATCACTTTGGTTTTAGTTCTGTTTACTGCAAGACCGATGTTTCCACTTTCTAACTCGAGTCTTTGGAACAGTTCATGGATGTTGCTAAAAGAACGGTGTCCCGCTGAGCCACGGGAGTAGTTATTTAAAAGCGGTATTAGACATTACAACCTGCAGGGCCCAATCTGTCAGGTTGGAAGGTGTAATTAAAGGTAGGGCCTGTAGGGAGCTGAAGGAGGGTAGGGAGAGGCAGGGTACACAACAGATTGGGCCCTGCAGGTTGCAATGTCTAATAGCCGTTTTATTGAACCAAATCAAATAGTCGACTACATTCGAGTTGACACCGTGGTGGTCGAGCGAAAGTTAACTTTAGTGGGTTAGTAATAGAGTATAACATTAAATTATCTATCGGCAGCGTTAAAAGTTTAACGCAACTTTGTTAGAAGTCGTATATGAAGTTTCACTTCAAAAATACCGATATAATGTTATTAAAGAAAACGATCGAATACTCACCACACAGATACATGCCCAAACTATAAGTTCAATCCTGGGACTTATGCAAAAACTAAAACAACTTTTTGGCATTCTTATTGCCATCTTTAACCAGTTATTATACCTATACTCGAAATAGTCGTAATTGACTACTATAATTTTATTTTATTTACAAACTAATTTCAACAAAACACGCGAAATTATTCTCACACTCTCAGCCGACGACTGGCGTTTTGCAAAAATCACATTTGTTTTTTTAATAGGCAAACAGCCAAAATCAGGCGGATAAAAACAGACTTAAAACTGCATGCGGGAAAATTAGAAACTAGTAACTGTAGTAGGTACACGTAGTTCTCGACAGCGATGGCTGCACGCTGTTTGTAACCGCAAACGTAAAATTGTAGACGCGATGACTAAAGGTCAGCCGCTGACAAAATACTAGGTATTTCCAGATTCTAGGTAGTCTGTTTTAATTCACCGTTGTAGGGGTTTACAGTGAGAGGTGAACGATAACCAAAACAACATAAACATTTTTTTTTATACTGTAAATCGGTGTTTATTTGTTGTTGTTGTTCGTCATAAACTAAAAACATTTGAAGGGTAACACGGAAAGAACATGTCTAGTCACTTTGACAACATTTTGAGTTATAGCGGTTTTAAAGTTTGGAACGATTCAATTAACCATACTATTTTCGTTACTACTTAGATGGTTATTATGAATTAAAAAGTGGATTTATGTTAAAAATTCCAGCTGTTACAGAAGTTGTTGCTAATAGTTCATTGCAAGCTTCTACATCTACATTTTGATAAAAAATCTCATTTTACGAAAAAAGGTGTTGTTGTTGTTCACATGACAACATGTTCTTTCCGTGTACCCTTCATTTACGTTGTTACTACGTACCGCGTACTTATACCTACTTTTATGGGACTTGCGGCCATCTTGTCGAGCAAGGTGGTTTGGTTTCGGGAAAAACTTCTTATTTTATGTTCATTTTCGTGATTCAATGTGTAATATATAGCTTATTCTGCAGTGATTTAACGAACTAGTGAGCAACTAATGAAGAATTAGTCTCGAAACATGTGTAACCCCTGTTTGAGTTAGATATCCGTTAGTCCACGTGCTGTTTGTAGGGAGTAGCTATCTCCTTATAAAAAGCCTAACCTCACCGTACAATGTCCAGCTCTTGGAGCGAAATTTTAATTAATTAACCGTACACTTGTCGTATCTACTTCGACATTGGCAAAATTGTCCCAATATTGTGGACAGAATGCCATATTTTAAAAATTGAATTGAACTACTTTTATAGGTAATTATAACTACTTACGTCAATTTTTTGCCTAAGGGAAGCGAAACAAGCTTTTGTAGACAGTAAAAGATTAACTTAATGTAAGAATACGATTTATTAAGCGTAAAAAATGCTTAAAACTAGAACACAAAACCGTTACACAATATCAAGTGATATTTAGTCAAATTAAACATTACGATTAAGATTAAGGCACATTTTTCAATTTAATTTCCTCCGAACTGAAATTTAATTGACATTTCAGTCTTAATTGTATAACTTGTATAAGTGATCAATAGTAAACTTAAAAGATTACTTGCGTAACTTAGTTTAGTCAACGTTGATATTTTCTTTTAATTGTAATTGTTATTTAAAAAAATCAGACGTGTATTTAAAAATCTTGTACATTTGCTGGTTACAAATTTCAATGAAAAGAAATAACAATTTTGACCATATTACTTAAAAAACATGGTAGTATGCTTATTACCCCTTAGGTTTACCATTTGGCGCGATGCAAAATTAAGGAATTTTATTGATATATTGATAGGGATCTGTAGCTACAGTTATTATTCATGGAAATGTTTAATAGTTATTTAATAGTATTTATCGATGGCCAAGATGCCAATAAATGTGCGTTTTCAAATAAAAGGTACATCATTGTCGGTTGTCAATAAGGCATCACTGCTATAATACTTAATTCATTACGAAATAAACTCTATTAACAACCGACAATGATGTACCTTTTGCTTGAAAACTTCACAAATGTTCATTTACAAATCATGCATTACGGATCATATTGAGAAATAACTAAATCATAATTAATATAAAGACTGAAGATTTGGCATTTTCACAGCTTCGAAAAGAATCAAATTAATAACACTTCCAACTATGGAAGACAAACTCACACTAACATTAGATTCCTTTCAACATCAGTCGTTTTCAGGATACAGTTGAAAACACAAAATTATGGCGATTAAAATTAATATAAATTGATTGTTAATAATAAAAAAACATTCAATCATGACAATTCAATTAACTAATGAAAAATCAAAGAGTTATCTAAACATTTTGCCTAATCACTAAATTTCCAAACGAATAAATGCAGATAATTAAAACTAAACCGATAATTTTAAATTGCCCTCCAAATTTAGTGAATCACGGTGCAGTCAAGCGCGAATGTAGGCCGCTTCCACCTTCTTTAGCGGCATGTTTGTCGTATTATTGAACCGCGTCAAAGAATCTACTATCATAGTGCGTCTTCGTTAGTTCGCGTTTCAAATTCGTCTGCGGTTTTTGCGACTGATTTCTGCACGAGTATAGAGCTGGCTTAAAATAAATCGACCATAGACAACTTGAAGGGTCATTAGATTAAAAATCTTGTAGTTGTCCTTGAACATGTTTGAGACAGGACTGTATCTCTTCAGCATCAGAAACCATGCCCTGTAGTTTATCCTGAACATCGACCAAAAAATCTCTATTAAACGTTGCCTTCTTTAAGGCACTCATGCAAAAGTTGATCAATGCTTTAAAGCACTGTTTCCTAGTTGTGTTATGCGGCTGATGGTCCCACAAGGGCGTAGCCCTCACGTAGCTCCAAGCGAGGAATACGTACTCCATAACGCTGTTCCAGTGCTGAGACTCGACTAACGTCTTCCCTTGTTCGATAACACACTTCTTAAACGCCCCCAAATGCGTAGCAACTCTGGTATAAGCTGGCGAATCGGTTTTGGATGTCAAACGTGAAGATGGGAGGCTTTTAAAGATGTTCGACTTCAAGTAGCTTAATCGTTCTTCAAGTGGTGCCAAATCTGGTACAGGCATCTCCATGCGAATCTCCTTTTCGATTTCCGGATGTTTGTAAGTGATAGTTTTAATGACGTTGATGAGTTGTGTCGGGCTTAAGCCTTTCAAAGCCATGTCTATAGGACTCTTGAAGTCAGCTTCTAGAGTTCTCTCTATACGGGGACGCTTGATTGGCGGAGTACCTTTAATTGGGCTGGTGATTTTGAATTTCTGTGGGGTACTGATGTCGGTGAAGTCTATTTTTTCTGGTGTTAATGGGATTCTCTCATCCAAAATGAGGCGTTTTCTTGGCGTTGAGCGCAGGGTGACGCCGAGTTTGGGTGGGGAAAGGCGGTTAGGGAGAACCTTGGGTGGCGTACGAACGGTTGAGTGGAAGGATTGGCGCTTCAGGTCGATGTCTGGGGACCAGGTTACCGGCAGCCGCTTGCGACCTGGAAATCAACATTGTGGTTTTAGTTTCGGTAATTTGCTGGCTCAAATGGCGTATAAATGGATGGGTAGAAGAGAAGAAACGTTTACGAGCGTCAGCTAATAATATTTTGTCGAATAAAATCGAGGCTGACCGAAACTTGTTGAGCGTAATTCTACATAAACTTGAGTGACCCGTCATAATTATATTTAGGCTAGGCTTGTATTTGATCCCAGCGTTTTCCCACTTTGTAGAGGAACCCAGACAACAGCTAACAGGTTCCTGGAAGTACAGCCACTAAATATGTTAAAAATAAATTCTTATCCATTATTTTGAAACCATTTGTTCTCTACTATTGGTCATACTTACTTAGCAAAAAGCTAAACTTACTTTGTTAAAAGCGTGTAATTGATAAAATGATAAGTGTTGCTTGCCACCTAGGCAATACACCTAAGATGTGGAAATTAGTATAGTTCCTAACTTATGGCTCTATTTACTAAACCTACAAGTGACAATTTACAAGCGGAAGTCTATTTCTAACCGTATGTATTAGAAAGAGACTACCGCTTGTAAACTGTCAATTGTAGCTTATTAAATAGGTCACAGATATCATTGGATGTGCATCGTAAATTTTAATGTAGGAAATACTTGAAATTCATATTTACCTCTTTGTTGTATCAGCAGTTCATCAGGCGACGCAGCCGGGCTGAGGTACCCGGGCGGCAGCGCCGGCGACCTCTCCCTCGCATTCGGCGTCAACCGTGTGTTAGCGAGCGGCTGCAGGGGCGCCGTGCGGGGCGCCAGCGGAGTCCGGGCGCCGGGGGTGGTCGGCAGCTGCAGGGGCGTCGTACGGGGCGCCAGCGGAGCTCGGGCGCCAGGGGTGGCGTGGGTCGTGTGGGTGGGAGTGGTAGGGGGCGGCGACACGCGGAGACGGTCGAGGCGCAGCGGGATCTCGGCCAGCGCGGCGCGCGTGCGGCCGGCCGGCGTATGCTCCATTTGTGCTGATATGTAAACGGAACAATCCTTAATTTAGTTTAGACTTCAGTTTGAATAATCTTTTAAGCATGACAAAGTTTGACACCCATTGACGTTGAGATCGCGACACGGAAATGGAGATGGATAGGCCATACCATACGAAAAGGACAAGCGAAAATGGCGAGCATCGCTTTCGGTTGGAAAGCGCGGCTCTGGGCGCACAGTTTATACATGGCGTCAATCAGTCGAGAGTGAATTGCGAGCGGCGGGACTGAGCTGGAAGGAGGCTAGAACGGTGGCTGAATGTAGGAAGGCCTAGCGCGAGTTGGTGAAGGCCCTCTGCACCTCTGGGGTGCCTTAGGACGACTACAACCACATCACATAGTTTGAGAATAGGCTATACATTATTCTGAACATAATTTTAAATTAAATGTGAATTTTCATGTTCTCCCTATTATTTAAGAGTCGCCAGGACGCTCGCGTGAACTCGCGTCCCCATACAAACGTAGTTTAGCTCTCATTTTAAAACGACATGCTTTAGAACCACGAAATTTGGCATGGGCATTCTAGTACAATAGTACAGATCTGTGCCGGTAATTCGTTGCCGTTGCAAAAAATTGTAATACAAAGAAAGTATAGCAAAAATAAGTTCTGTATGTAAATCTGTATCTGGCTGTAATTATTATTATTATTTATTATTTACTAAGCAGGCAGGCAGTTATGACAACTGATATAGCCTGTATCCAGTAATCATTATGACAGTTATCGTTAACATGTAGATGTATGTTTGTCTAATTTATTCTTAAACTGGTTCACATTCTGTGCCGAAATCACGTCTTTTGGGAGTCTGTTCCATACCCTCACTACTCGGTTGCTCAGAAAATATTTGTATGGGTTACTGTGGGACCTATCCTTCTCTAGCTTTAAGTGATGACCTCTCAGACGGGTGTTGTTGTTGCGGATGAACATCTCTTGAAAATCCTTGAGGTCATAGTGTCCAGATAATATTTTGTAAGTCTCTATTAAGTCTCCACGTTCTCTGCGGTGTTTAAGAGTAGTGAGCTTTAGTTCTTTCAGTCTATCTTCATATGGCTTGTTTTTAAGTTGCCTCGGCAGTTTCGTGAAACTCCGTTGGACCTTCTCCAGCATCTCAATGTCTTTGGCAAAGTAAGGACTCCAGGCTTGAAAAGCATACTCCAGTACGGGCCTGATATAGGTTTTGTATATTTTTAGCATCATATTCGGTGTCAAAGTCTTGAAGGCTTTTCTAATGAGGTAAATCATGCTTCTGGCTTTCTTGACCATTGTGGTTATGTGCTCTTCCCATTTGAGATTCTCGGAGATCTTAACACCTAGATCGATTTGTGTTTTTACAGCCGTTAATGGAGTGCCTTCCAAATTGTAAGTCAGATGGGGGTTCCGATTTCCTATGTGAAGTATCGTGCATTTGGCAGAATTCAGATTGATTATGAATATTTCTAACCAATGCTTCTTCTCGTTTTAATAATTCTATCACTTAATTTTGAATACCCTCTGTCATTTCTTGCATATATACTTCTTATATTGCGTGTTTAGTTGGAAAATAAGCATACGCATATATTGTCACTTTATATATCCATGCATTCTATTAGTCTATATAGTCTCTCTGGAATCAACAACCACTGATAACAGTGATTACAATAGCACATACAAATACACACACACAAACACTCATACACGCACTCAGACATACGTATTTTCTCGTATCTATGTTCTCCAACAAAGATACTTTTTATTGCCTCTTTGTTTCTTTTGTTTTCTTATGTTTTCTTATGTATAACCTCCACTACTAAGATTTGTCTTGCACTTAATTAGCAACAACTAACAGAGTAACTACATATTATAATGAAAAAATTACGAGTATGTAAAATCGCGTCTAGACTTAAGGTAGTTTATAGTCCGGGAGAGGTGGTGCTTCCTGCCGTCATACAGTTTTTACTAGTACGGGGGAATCCTTGCCTACTCTTAGATACAATGCTGTTTTTTCTTTATAAATTGTATTACTTATCAAGGAAAATAAATAAATTGAAATTGAAATTGATTAACCATTCCTTAGACCAGCTTGCTATTGCATCTAGATCATCTTGCAGTTGGTTGTAATCAACAAGTGGGTTAGCAAATAACTTGGTGTCATCTGCAAAAGCACTAATACTACATTTGAGGCGTCGTGGAAGATCAACCGTGTACAGTATGTAGAGCACAGGGCCTAATACTGAACCCTGTGGTACTCCACTATGTATCACACGTTGCCTTGACTTGGTCTCACCAACTCTAACTTCAAAGGTTCTATGCTGTAGAAATGCCCTTATCCATCTTAATAGTTTCCCACGGATTCCCAAGTGTTCCAATATAATGTAATTTCTTTGTATTACAAGTTTTAGCAACGAAAACGAATTACCGACATAGATCTTGAAACCATTGTACTATTAGAATGCCCATGCCAAATTTCGTGGTTCTGAAGCATGCCGTTTTAAAATGAGAGCTGAACTACGTTTGTATGTTAACGCGAGCGTCCTGGCGACTCTCAAGATGCTATGTTACTTAGAAGCAATAAATATTTATAAAAGAGCCTTTTAGACATGTATAGTGAGATTCTGCGAGTCATAGCCTGCATTGGGCACTTAGAAAGAATGCCAGATTCAAAGGTCACCAAGACATAGGCCGCAACAAAAGAGACCAAAAGGTAAACTGAAAATGAGGTGGATAGATCGCTTGGAGAAAGATTTACGGAAAATAGACAAAGGAAGGAAGCAAAAGGACTGGAACAAATGGAAAATCACTGAAGCAAAGGCCAGACCCACAAAGGGTTATAGCGTCACAGGTAGTAAGAAGTACGGAAGAACTTTTTAGTTGGCTTAGTAAAATTCCATTCGCAGTTCACATAGATGATTATTAAAAATAATGTAATCTGCATTGTTTTTAAAACAAGTCTTCTTTCAGTATTTTTTTTTATCTACAGTATTTAAGGTACCTTACCTCCATGTGACAAAGTTGTGGGACAACCTGTATATCGATGAAGTACTACTTCTGTACAGAATGTGCAGATAAAGTAGCAGATAGAACCTATTACAAACAATTTAAAAAAAAGACAGTTGACCTGACCTGAAAGTAGGGTTGCCATATGGAAAAATGGAATGTCCTGATAAAAATCCGGACATCACCCCAAAAGTCCTGACATTTCTAATAACAGCGATTTAGCGTACTCTTTCTAAACACTACGCCGGTGGCAAACAGCCTGCTTGATGGTAAGTAGCTACCGTAACATATGGACACTTGCAGCTCCAGGTGCCTCATGTGTGTTGCCGACCCGACTCCTTAGAAAAGAGCATTCACTGTGTTGACGGCTAAAGAGAAAATATAGTCCCTGTCGTCAACAAACTGCATCCTTTCAGAGCTCTGTAAGGTCGCCAGAGAACACAACACTATGAGTAAGGTCTAGTGCTATTTTTCTGTAATGTGGAGGTACTTCCCCAGTCGGGCTCTGCTCCATATTTGATCGAGTTCACATTAGCTGAGCTGTGCCCTCACATGAAATTTATACGCAGTACCCTCTTAAAGCTCGAGCTCATAATTATAAATAACATGACTCAGAGTTTATTGGTCAAAAAGTATTCGCGTTCGTTCCCACATTTTTTTTACATTTAGTAACGTTATAGTTTTTGATATAGCCAATATTTTTATATTTGTCATAAGAGCAGTTAATTAATGAGTTTGTTAAAGACATTCAACAGTTGTCATTAAGTTGTAGAGCGACTTATTTAACTTTCGGCTTTAAGCCTTCCAAAAAATGCTTAATACGTATTTTGCTAAACTAACTGTTTGAAGTTATAATACGTACATATTTAATAAAGATTTTAATAACAAAATATTGTCAAATTCATTATTGATTTGTTGAAAATTGAATAGGTACGTACACTTTGTATGTACTTAAATTTTGTAATAAGCGTAGGTATAATGAGGTAATTTCTAAAAATCCTGACACTTGCCAAGTCCGGCCGCAATCCTGACAAATGGTCAAAAATCCTGACATGTCCGGACAAATCCTGACGTATGGCAACCCTACCTGAAAGGCAGGAGATCCAAAAGCTGCATCTCACCCTTTCACACTTAGAGCTGTTTTATATGGAAAGAACTGAGACAGAAAATTAATGGAGGTTGTATAATAAATAAATAAATAAATATTATGGGACAATCTTACACAAATCACCTAGTCCCACGGTAAGCTCAATAAGGCTTGTGTTCTGGGTACTAGGCGACGATATATATAATAGATAGATATAGATAAATACTTAAATACATAGAAAACATCCATAACTCAGGAACAAATATCCGTGATAAACATACAAATAAATGCCCTGACCAGGATTCGAACCCGGGACCTCCTGGTTCATAGGCAGGGTCACTGCCAACTAGGCTAGGAGGCCGTTAAATATTGTATGTTATTGTAATATGGGCAGGTTTCTGCAACTCGACGTCTGGCGCCTATTTTGCGTGAAGCATTTGAATTCAGCCTGCAGAATGGATGATGTCTGATAGATGAACAAGTTTTCACTGTACAGTCAATGTCAAAGATATGTTTACACTTTTTCACCTTACTGCTTTGTAATAAGGTGCAAAACGTTAATACATCTTTGACGTTGACTGTACATAACAAGTACAGCTTATGTCCTCACATTTCTGCTGTTATAGATGTTATGGTAGTTAGCAAATATACATAAAATTTCAAATAACCAAACATTGTGTGCTACTCTCTTCTCTATTAAGCAGGTTGTTTCATGTGTTGAATTGATTGAGTTAGATTTAAAAAATATTAAAAAATATGCAGACCTTAAACCAATCTTTAACATGTTTGCTGCCAGTTAACAGGCAGGATACTAGTCGGCTTAACAATGCTTAATTGTAGCACTATCAGCGAAAGTGTTAACATTGTGATGAAATAGCGATTGTATATTATATCAATTGCTGAAATACAGGGTGCCTGTCATTAGACCTAGAGAATGAATAAATACGTACCTAATACTTGCCCATCAAAAATACAGTATACTGCTGAAACCATTAGGAGTCATTTAATATAGTCTAAATCACACTGGACCACTTGAGTAATCCTGCGCTTAATAACCCACTCAAGAATCTGTTACACAATACATGGGTCATCAAGAGATAAGGAAAATATTACAGTACGACAGGTCGCAAAACATTACAAGTATTTTATCCGTATTCTTCTGAAATATACATACTGTGGCGATGCTGCTCTTAGAAAATGCAGTATGATATAAAAGCTGCGAATAAAATAGCTCTTTCCGTATAGAAACTCCTTAAAATCACACATTTCGGGTTCCCGCTCAAAATTTATTGTCGTCACATTCTTTAGTCGAAAATCAATGAGTTATACTACGCTTTTAATAGAATTTGATTATCATGAATAATTACCGTGATTTTCAATGCTTGCTGACACCCAAACCTTTGATATACTCTTTAAAATAAATAAAAAACAATAAACTCGTTTAGCGTAATTGGCGCACAAATTGACGCGAACTGACAGACGCCATTCATCCAACGGTCGAGATAGTGATGTGCTGTAGAGTGTAAATGTATCGGTATCTAAATACTATTTTCCAACTGGAAATTGTCTGGTCGTGTGTAGGCGCTTTAACCGTAGTCAATGGTCTATGAAAACACAAACGTAGAAATAGCCGAGGCGAGATACATTTGTCAAGCTCTCACTCAAGCTGTGCTGTCATTCATTCATCATTTTTTGTCAATTAAAAATGTCAAATAGTACGCTGACAAAAGAAAAATAATGCAAGCGAGTGTTTAGCTGCGAATTTAAAGAACTGCTGACTTAAAATCGTGATAACTTTTCCTTATTCGTAAATGTGTTTACGGTTTTGCGTTGTAGACAAAGTTTATAAATTGTATTTCTTTCATTGAACTCGTATTGGCGAAGACCTTGTACAAAGTGGACATGGTCATTTTATCATC
The DNA here is from genome assembly GCA_911728535.1 of Pammene fasciana. Taxonomy (NCBI): domain Eukaryota; kingdom Metazoa; phylum Arthropoda; class Insecta; order Lepidoptera; family Tortricidae; genus Pammene; species Pammene fasciana. The sequence continues at coordinate 14,365,273 of OU452287.1, forward strand.
GAAAACATGTGTTACCTGCAAAGAATACTGTCGTAGGATATAGATTAATCGTCAACAAACATTTTTTGAAGGTTTTGTTAAAGTGGGGCATCGTCAGCGTGTGTAAATAAACAAAGAAAGATTCGGTTCGATCGTATGTTCTAGACGTTTTGGTCGGCACTATGGGACGTTTTGTGGTTGTTTAGGATTATGGAGCGTTTGTATCATGACCTAAACCTGGCCCTTGAGGAGAGTAACTGCGGCCGGCAGGAGCGACGCAAGTTAGGGCTTCGGCGACGGACTCGCTCGGCGGGGAACCTGCGTGAGTATTATTTTTATTTATTTTTTCAAATGAAACCTTGAGTAGGTATATCAGTGGTGGTGGCGTGTCGAAAATATTCACAGGCATGCAGAAACTAATATGGCTTTCCTTTTTTCCACTATCTGTAGGGAAGTTACCCAAGCGCCAGGGAAGCCGGTGGAAATCGGATTCTGTGGACTTTACGTTTTCCATTCTTTAGTCATTGAGTATTTATTTTTTCCTAAAAATTCGCCATGTCATCATTCAAAAATTAATTACATTTAAATTTTACAGCGGCCGCAGTAGCAGTGAGCCTACTCACAGAAGATGGTAGCTCCAGCAGCCCCCCACAAGCCCCGCTAATAACACAGCCACTCTCAGACTCCGATGACCCCCAACTCAACCCCCACAAGGGGCTCAAGTCCCGCCACTACTGTCAGATTGGCAACTTTGAGTCCGACTCGTTTAATGAGAACTTCTCACCCACGCGGCCCTCAAATGCGAGGAGAAAACGAAAGTATAAGAAGATGCCGGTAGAGTATGCGGAGGGTAACCGGTCTCCTCCGGTGGAAATTTTGACTATTACTACTGAGGTGAGTTTACTTGATCCTTATTTTGTCTATATAGATTTTCCTTGGGCCCACTCAATTCTTTCACTAGCATAATTTCAATTTTTTTTATACCACGTGGCAAATAGGCATACAGCCCGCCTGATGGTAAGCTGCTACCATAGTCTATGGACGCCTGCAACTCCAGAGGTGATACATGCGCGTTGCTGATCCTTTAATATAAGCAGGGATTCACTGTGTTGATAGCTAAAGGTACAGTCGAGTTCACCAAAGTCTATATGATTAATTGGACCCACACGTGTAGACAACCTTTAAAAGACTGAACTGAACATAAAATTATAACCAATGCTTAAAATAGTATTTTATACAATAGTGACATAATCAAGAGCTTTTCAGTCGAGTACCGCGTTTAGGCCACGAAGCTTGCTGAGTGGCCTAATTAAGGTACGAGATTGAAAAGCTTAAATATGTCACTATTGTATACAATACTTTTTCTACGAGTATTAAGTAAGAATTGATTTTCTCTAATTCTTTCTAAATTTATCCCAATCAAATGTCAAACACTATTTTTCAAACCGGAAGTAATTGTATCTGGGCAAATTATAGCCTATTCGGTGGTACAGACACCACCGAAAAGAGATAGACATATGATTGTGTGTGTAGTAGAAAGACATGGATAGAATATGGGTCTTTTTATAATCCAATCACAACGTAGAAGCAAGTTTAAGTAGGTAAAAATAAAGTTGAGTCTGTCTGAAAAGAAAAGTGTCGTACAATGTATGAGCTCCCATATAAACCATGACACTTTTCTTTCCGGACAAACTCTACACAGTTTACCGAGATGTGAATGAAGTTCTCTTTTCATAATTATTTTAGTTTAGTGGCGGGTTGTTTAATAAATCTATTTAATGATCCCGGAAGTGCCATAGACTATCCAACATTTAAATGTGTAAGGTTTAAGTCTGGTCTATAAAGTCCTAATACACAGATTAAAGTTGACGAGTAGAAAAAAATATTTGCTTGAAATTAAATATAATAAAATGATTATTAATATCCATAGCGCAGGCTTCTTCCAGATTCCCAACACAAAAACATCTGCAACTGCAACATGCTTCATCAAATTCACAACAGGTTTCGTCAACCACATAACCATGATCACTAAAACTAACTATAAAAATATACAAAAATTGCCTTATAATTATCCTAAGTGACTGTATAAGAGGGTTGACTGTCGCTAACACACTGCATCCTCTTTGAGCTCTCTGGAAACTATAATCTAATCTCTGACAGAAACACAACACTATGAGTAGGGTCTAGTGCTATTTGGCTGTCGTTTTATGTAAAGTGGAGTCTTATCAGCTTACTATTTATAGTATTTATTTAACATGCGAAATCATATGCTCTTCAATAACAAAAATGGTATTATTGACCTTCTTACAGTTGACTTAATGTTTGTTTTTGTTCCAGCCGAATACATCACCATCCACAATAATGCTACAATCGCAGGGCCTGGCGCCACTCGTATATATGCATCGCCACAAATCGTTCCTAAAACATGAAAGGTTTGTTTCTATTTCCACTAATATCTACACTGTACTGTATTAAATCATTTTTAGCTGTGTGACGCATTTATGATCTTACAACCAAAGTAATATAGTATTCCACATTTCAGAAATGCGTTCTGCGGCAAAAGGAAATGGTCGCACAGAGACAAAGGAGATGTGTGCGAAATGAGGGAGAGATCATTCAGCGGTGGCTGCTCATCAAAATCCGCTTTCTTCTCAAAAAATGACTTTAAATCGAAAAAACACGACATAGACAAAAAACGGAAAGAACCAGTCTTGCAGCCCGGCAAGATTGTCCTCAAGTCCCAAGATACAGAAGAAAATAAACCCTCGAGCTTCACAAATACTCCATCACTGCCTGGCAGCTCCAGTTTTAACTTTGTCTACAAAAACTCATCCAAGAATGGCACGCCAATTTTATCAAAAATGACAGGATACAAAATAACTACAGACTTGCCTCCATTCTTCAATCCAACCACTAGTACAGGAATAGTGTTTGATGGAAAGATGTATAGAAAATCGAAGATGCTAAACAAAAGTCATCCGCCTAATTCTCTAAGGAATCCCTTGTTGTTTGATGATCAGAACAGTGGAATGGACTGCGCTGGGAACGAGTCCAGTTCTTTAAGTAGTAGTGACTCAGATGGAGTTGTTACTAATGATAGTGACAGAGAAGGAGATGACGAATTAACAGACTGGCCAGGCATTGAAGAGCTTAAAGTATTCAATAAAAGCCTGACGTTCAAATCGTCCAAATCCGTAAATAATAACTCTCCAAAATCAGTCAGCAATATGCCACCCCCAAAACGGCTTAAAAAAGAGAAAAGTCTAGTCAAAAGTGGTTGGGCGAGTTGCAAGAATAGATTTAAGAAGAAAAGAGCTAACGTAGACTCTGGAAACGATGACGACGCTATGATGTCTGACTCAAAAACCGTTGTAGATCTCGAAGACGGAATCCTGAAAGAGAATAGAGATATTTTACAGCCGCACTCTTCTTTTTCCACGTTTAGCGATATAAAAAACGCAGGGATATCCGGTCAGAGCGCAAACGAATCGTTCTTCCAATCGTTTCTAGCTTTCCAAGAGAAAACTGGCGATCAAGACAGCTTCCAAACGCCACGAACGAATTTCTCTCTCCAAAAAACTTCTTCGAGTGATCTCAATGTGAGCGAAAGAAGTCCGCAGAGCGATCATTATTTTAGTGAACATTCCATGGGTATAGCCACAGTGACTGAGGTTAGAGAAATCAGGGCAGGTTGTCGGAGAATCCGTGAAGAAAGGCCGGGATTCTTAATACTTAGCGCTGCAAATGAGCAACTGTCGAAGTTTCTCCAGGATTCCTGTCAGTCGGAGTTAAAGCTGCCAAGTCTAAATGACCCGGAGGAAAAAGAAAAGTTGGAATCGCTAGCAAAACTGTACTCTCTAGAATTGCAGGTTGAAATGGGACGGCCTGTGTTAAGGAAAACTAGGTACGTATCTTTTGGGTGATAAAAGTCTATTTTAATCGGTCATGGTCAACTTGGAATTTGGCATAAGTATCTATGTAGATACAATGTCATTGTCAAGATCTGATTTTATCTATGAGAAAACAACAACCTATCATCAACTATGCACACTTTTAATAGTTTCTTATTTTTTGCTCAGGTAATTAATCGGTTGTGTCAAACCTAAAATTGGTGTTTATTAATTCGCAACTCTTACTAATAATTATCTGCAGTAGCCTAACATTTAAATAAAATATAACTGACATCCTATAGTTGTACATCTAAATCTTTATATACGTAGTTAGAATAAATGTGCCCACTCGATGACTCGAGAGTTCACAGTAAATTATTTCGTTAATTATTTATACTCAATTAATATTCCAATCCCTCCATTTCAGCAATACAATGCAGGCTATAAGAGTCGAACATTCTTACTACAACTTCCCATCCGACCACAAGCGGAGATGCTACGGCGAAGACTCGAGTCTCAGCGACCCAGTGAACTCGAATGATGAAGAAAAAGCCTTTCCTGAAGACACGTTCTCGCATTCTTTGGTGGATCGGTCGCTGCTGCATCCAGGTGAACTCGATTGAGACCTCTAACCGGTTTTCACACCTCGTTTCGATAGATGCACACTTAAACCGGTTAATATTGTAACCGTTTTCGGTTGTCGTAAATTATATTAATCGGTTAATTTTATAAACCGGTCGGGGTTGCCGTAAACTATCAACCGGTTATTTTTGACAAACCGATTTCGGTTGCCGATATCGGAAGATGGATTTTGCGGTTAATTAACTGGTTTTAGTTAAAACATCTACACTTTTCCATGGATTGATGATATACCGGTTAATGTTGGAACCTTCCATTTGATTCTAGTAATTTAATTCGTAATGTATTTTGATTTACATATCATTCAGGTTTTAATTTATACTTAAAGAAGATTAACCTGTATCTTGGATCTGGTAAATTCGGATACAGTCCAATAAAACATCATCAAGTAGAATGAAATCTGGTGCCACCCACAAAGCACTATTTTTACCATATAATATACGTAAGTCAAACTTAATCTTGTTTAAAGTATTGTACGTAAACTAATTTTCTTTATAAATACGAACGTATTTTTAGTATTTTACTCCATATTATTTTTTACTGTTCATGCACTATCAGTTTAGTTTTAGGGACCAAGATTTTTGATTTAGCATATACTTACATCGACTTGTGATAATTCTAACAGATGTTTTCAATGTATTTCTTATGTGTTTTGCTATCTAATGTATCTAGATTGATAAAACCACACATTTGCATAGATACAAGTATGATATTTGATATAGAATGTATAACGATTAATGAGGGATATACATCAGTTTAAATAAATATTTTTTTGTTTTGTGTGTAATGTTTCCATCAGATGTTTCTGAAACACAGCTGATAGTTTGCTTTATGTCAAGTATTGAGGTTAATAACATTGTACAATATATGTTAAAGAATTATGAATTGTTATAAACTGTTATAAATATTGGCACTAGTACATTTACCTGCTGGTTCAGGTATAGAAAGTAGATGTCACTTGATTACTTAAAGTTAGGAAGTGCAACCGGTTTTTATTATGTATGAAAAATAACCGGTTAAACGTCGGTTTTCTCATACAAAATAAAAACCATACTTAACATTACATAAAATGACTTTTTATTATTTAATTCACGAACGTAGTTACACTTAATGCGGACCTTTTCGGCCTCATTCTCTTCATTCTTCGACAGAGTAAAGAACATTAAAAAGTTGTTTGGCCCATGTTGTAACGAGTGCGAGTGAAACATCTCTCTAGTCTCCTGTCAATGTTTTCTTTGTCAGTGATAAAATACAATTTAGTTTGGCAAAGAGAGAAAGGAACTGTCCGCTTTATATGTTGTTTCGTGGTTTAATTCTCATAAATGAGAAAGTACTTAAAAAGTGTAGTATTTCTGTATGGGTCGAAAAGGAGCGAAAGCTTTTTTGTGTATGTGTCCCCAATTCCAGCCAATGTTTTAACCCGTTCAGATTAGATTCACAGAAAAATTATTTGTCAATTCTTTACTTGATTGTTGTGATAAAATATTTATGGGGTAATTTGTAGTCGAAGTCGGACTCGTTGATTGGTCTAACTTTTTATCGAATCTTAAAGTTTAAGCATGGGTGTTGTGTACATATTTGTTAGTTTAATTATGCTAGCATCAATAGGTAGTACGTACTGGATATAAACTATACAGTTTCAAAATATAATTTTTAATAAAAGTTGCGGTTTTATTTTACTGTAAAATCTATACAAAACCTTTTTTAACACAGTTGCTCAAAAAAGTGCTTTTCTAGTAATAGTGCGGGAAGTTGGATTTCTCGCACTAGCGCTTTTTACTTTTCCAGCCAATGACAGCGACAGACAGCTAATCCCCGCGCCGCACCGCACCGCGCGAAGTGTTCGGATACATGTACTAAAGTAACCTCAAAGTGACTTATTGTCAGTTTTAGCATTTTTTCGCAACTGTATTAAAAAACGTCGTTCGATACTCGTGCGTAAATGTCATTCTTCAGTAATGACATACTTTCCGCACTAGCATCAAAATGTACTATTTTTTCCTCCACAATTGCTATACCTTACCTAGCTTTGTATTCAGTATTAAGTGCCGCAGCTCCATCTTAGTTTGCTGTGTTAGTGACGTTTTCTTGAAGATTAAGCGGCTTTGAATACAAATTAAAAAGTGAAATAGTCTGCTGTGTAAATTATCACTTATAATACCACACGAGCTTCAATGGCGAGAAATGCCAGATAATTTTGAAGCTCGTGTGGTATTCGGGGGATTATTTTTCCGTCCCAAATGTCGGCCAATAGAATTGCACCATGAGATGAAATGAACAGTTAACAAATAAACATTTCCTTTGACTTTTTTATCGATGGTGGACAGAGAACAAACTCCAAATCGACTCATTTTCATGCAAAATCTCCAATTTTCACAATTGAATTCAACCTGTCAGTTTGACGTGTGGTTAATTTGACTGGATTATGTTTTGTTTTTTATATATAGCAACTACCAGAGAAAATATTCAAAAAATTATCAGTATAATACCATGTAGGTTGTACCACGTGACGTCGAATGGTGCAATTCTATTGGTCGATATTTGGGTCGGAAAAATAATCATACTAACTCTCTTCCTGCTAGCCTAATACTTATTGGTCGGGTCTTTATCGTCTGTCACCATAGCGGTCACGTTCTAACAAGTATGCAAGTGGGAAAGTGACGCATAACGTGATAGGCGATAAAATACCATAGTAATTTTAGTTCAAGACGGTAATCTGAGAGCTGCCCGACATTGTAGAGACCACTGTGTGGCGAGAGCGAATAAATTACTCTCTTGAATTAATACTACAGTGTGTAAATCTAATACGGGCGAATCTCTTAACGTTAATTAGTATAGGACATAAGAAACTTTTCTTAGAATTGCAATGACAATTTTATCCATACAATATAATTCAGCCCGCAATGTAATGCAAATACACTCGCGTTAAACGTTGACAGTTACTTTCAATACCATGTACATTGCTGCTGATAAAATTTTCAAAAATTAATTATTGGGTAACAGCTAAGTAAAAAAAAAATCTTAATTAATGATTACACTAATGAGTTCTATGTCTGGTTTAATTAAGCGCCCGTATTAGGTTAACACACTGTATATTAGCAACCATGCTTGCACATACAGCAGAACGTGTCAATTTATAAAAAAAATACGATAAAAATGTGCGGGTAAATAAAGCAAAATAAATGACGGTATGATAAAAATCAATATATTGCATAAACGTAAAAATGAAAGTAACAATAATATTACAGAATAATAACAAAATTAGCACCAACATACAAAAACATTACACTTAACTCTAAGCACAGACAAATCACCTTACATCTAACAGTTTTAATTTAATTTACAACTAAAGATAGTCTTTTTAGTTTGTGATATGTCCATACTTTTTCATTGAACCCTGTGTATGGAATGACTAACTACTAGGATTTTATGACTACACTGTAGGGTAGTCAGACTCAAAATAATAGATAGCTTAGGGACAGAATTCTTTATTCATAAGGGTACCAGTATATTCGAAGACATATTATATTTTACCGTTAAAATACGAATTGCATCATAATTTTGGTTAACATGTGTATTTTTATTTGTAAAATAATTAAAAATTAAACATATATTTTATTTTTTAGGAGTTATTCCATAAAATTGATTCTATGATCTATAGGTAACTCACAGTAACCGGTTTGTATCTGACTATACCGGTTAAAATTTTACCGGTACATAAATTGTGCTAGTTGAATTTTGTACTGTGATGCTATTAAGTCGCTTCACCACTTAGTGGATGATATCACAGTTTGATCAACATTATACCCTTCGGGGCTATGCCGCAGTTGGGTAATGATAAGGTTTCTATACAGTATTTCGCAATTTTTAATTGGACAAAATGCTGAAAATGCTATTTAATTTAGTGATAAAGATTCAGTGCATAAAACTTTGTCTCTTATTCGAATAAAAAACTACTTAAACAATCGCGAAATACATAAGTTAAAATAATGATTTAAAACTTCATACATACAATAGTATCAACTTCGTATAAAATGCTTCAAACATTTATGCTTGTGCCAAATAAAAAGTATAAAAAAAACATCAATATAAATTAAGTAACATACAAAATAACTATCACTTTTGGAGTCGATGCGTTTCTATGATATTTTCGCTAGTTCTAACACTACTGACTTTTAATAACAAAACTTTGATATAAGAGAATTTTAAAACAATCAAAACGGAACTCCAACATACTTTTGATCTACCACAAATAACTTCGCACTTTAAGTTGTGCAGTCGCCATCGGATATATCGGAGCGGCCAAGGTGGTCACAAATATCTGAACAACGCCTCTATTATCAAGGCGATAAAGTGTATGTTCAGATACTTTTGAATACCCTGGCCGCTCCGATATATTTCATGGCGACTGTACGCATTAGAACCATTCAAACTTCCAATATTAAGTTTCAACCAATCAGAATCCTGAAAATATATATTCCGTATGCATTTTGTAACCAAAAAAATGACATTTTCAAGTGTTTTGGCGTCCAAAAGGTTGAAAATGCATGTAGAATCGACTTTAGTTAATAAGACAAATATCTAATAAATATATTGTTGTACCTGAGATGATTGGCCAAAATGCGCCTTAGCATTTACAAGGATTGCATATACACGGGAAAATTCGACCGGTGCTTCTGTGACCCAGGTGGCCAAGTGGTTAAGGCGTCTGCCGCGAATGCAGAAGACGCTGGTTCGATTCCAGCCTTGGGCACCGGAGGCCTAGGTCACTTTTTCCTTTGTATATGACATCTATATAAGTTTATAAGACAAATATCAAAGAAACGAAACGAGCCACTCAAAATTGCACATATCCTTACTCGATGGTCGCGATCAGATCGTCACCCTCCAGTTTCTGTCCGTTGGTGATGAGCACTGACTGTATGGTGCCCGCTTTAGGGGCCTGCACGATCATTTCCATCTTCATAGCTGACAGGACGGCGATGGCTTGGCCTTTATCTACTTTGTCGCCTTCTTTGACCTTTACCGCTGTGGAGATAGTGTGATTTTAGAACGTGTACATAGATAATTAAGTTAACCTTATTACTAAAGGATTAAGGTATATATTAGAGCTTTTCGGTGACATCTAACGACAGTTATGGCAAATATTACCCTTTGATCGACAAGCATAGGACGAAAAATCGTGTCTTCGGCGCCAGGTAACTCGCTTATGATTTGGACGTGATATCGCGGGCTGGCGCCGAAGGCACGACTTTCCGTGCGCGTGATTTGACGTCTTTGGCAGTCAACTAGATCACTTAGCATTTCTCCCCTCTTTTCAACTCTTTGGGGATGATTTCCGTGATAAAAACTACCTGATATCCTTTTCCGGGACTCGAAACATCTCCATACAGATTGCATCTAAATCGGTTCAGCGATTTAAGCGTGAAGAGGTAACAGACATACAGATACTTTCGCATTAATGATACATATTATGTATTTATATACAGGGACGTGTATTAGCATGTAGGGATATGTATTAAGATTTTAATATTGAACATTCATATAAAAATATACAAATAGGTACTTACATAAAACGGTGCCAGGCATCGGGGCTCCGACTTGGTTCTTGTCACCCTTGACGGCCTTAGGATGGATCTTCATTTCCTGTAAATTTAAAAATAATCGTTAGTTATAATGCTGTTGAAATTTCAACTTACCACGATAAATTTGAGAGAGAACGGTTAAGATATTCTAATAGTTAACACGCCATACTAAACTTTATTGGAACACATGAAGGTTCATTTTATTCTCACCGTTGTGGGACATTTTATTCTCACGTTGTGTATTCAACCCGTCATAACATGGGATTTTTCAGTACAACTCTTTTCATCTTATAACTCCTACCCCTCTCGTACATGGGACCTATACGCCTCAATTATTATGTTATTGTATTATATTACCTTGCTGGCAGTCTCGTCCTTAATAAACACGCTTCTGAGTTGTCCGTTGAGTTCGAAGAACACCTCCCTCTCGCCCGCGGCCGTCATCTCGTCAGACACGGCCAGTGTGCGGATGTCTAACGTCTTTCCACGCTCGATCTTTACTTCGATGCTGTCGCCGACCTGAAATGTTAATATATATTATTAGTTTTGTATACAAAGGTGGCAAGCTTACGGCCTGTTTGATGGTAATAAGCTACCGGAGCTTATGGACACTTGTAGAAACAGAGGTGTCATATGCGCGAGGATTCACTGTGTTGACGGCTACAGGTGCTGAATTTACCAAAAATGCCGATTAACCTTTTCCACGCCATGTCAAACGTAAAACCTACCACTCAGACGCCACGACATCTAAATGTCAAAAATGAAGTTAAACTTTATGTGTGTGCATGTAGGTCTATTTTGCTCTGTGGTCGGTGACCGATATATCGGTCTTTGGCGTTGGACCTGTGTTGCCGATATATACGTCTTTGGCGTAGAAAAGGTTAAGCTATAAATGTAAGTACGGATGGAACTTGGTATTTTTTGTACAAAACAATACCTAATGTATGACAACTTCATTTTTGTAAAATCTCGGTAAACGCAGTTGTTTTTCTTCAAAAAAATTGGTTTCTTTTAGTAACATACGATAGCATACGCTACGGTTATAGTAGGTATAGTTATATCAGGATGGGAATAGGGAATGCGAACCGGTTATATCTAATACGAAAATAATAGTTTAATTGTTAAATACCGGTTATTTTAATACTAATAAATAACCGGTAAGCATTGAAGAATAGGTGATGCAAACCGGTTTTTTTAAATAACCGGTTTGCACTCCCGAGATGAAATCCATTTACTCACCGCAGGTCCAACGAGGAAGGTCTTAGTGTCCAAATGTTTGACCGGCCGTACTTCTCTCTAATACTAATAAATAACCGGTTAGCAGTACAGAATAGGCAATGCAAACCGGTTTTTGTAAAATAACCGGTTAGCACTCCCTATAGACTGTATTTTTAGGTATTTAAATAAAAGTAAACAAAATCTACCCTCCAATGGCTCCTTAAGCCAGTTGAGGGTAGATGAAAACATTACCTGATCAAATAATGTAGGTTAAAGTCAGGTCATTCGTTCAGTGACAGATCTAGGCGCTTTTGTATATGGTTATATAATACTCTTTTTGGTTGGTTAACCAATAAATATTATAACTACCCGAGAATGTACAAATTGTTTGTTTACTTTTATTTAAATACCTAAATATACAGACTATAGATGATAAATAACCATTGTACTCACCGCAGGTCCAACGAGGAAGGTCTTAGTGTCCAAATGTTTGACCGGGCCGTACTTCTCTCTAATGCGGAAGAAATCATTCGCCACTTGCGGGTACATGGCTGCTGACATCACGTCGTAGTCGGTTATCTGTACAGACGAAATAATCTTTAATATTAAGTAGATATTCAAAAAATTATATCAACATAAATTTCTATTACAGTCTAACAAAAAATAATAGAAATTAAATACATTAGAAGTAGCACTAGTATACAACATAAAGGTTTTTTTGTAAAGACATGATTTAGATTAGAATTTTGTTGCTTGCCTCTCTTCCAACAAATGTGGACGAGTTTAGTCAAAGGGCCCATATTGTCGGTACCATCGCCCACACTGTTAACTACCCATTGGTGGACCTTATGCCTTGTGTAATAAGCTCCACCGATGTACAGTTAAGAGTGTTGCTGTTTGTACACATTGAGACTTCATTCCTTCACTCATACGAGTAGATAGGGTATATAGTGTAGTTTTAGCAAGTACTAATAACTCCATATCGACATAGTGGGACCTTTTTCACTACATTTTTTTTAAATTTTATTTACACAAAATTTAATTTTAATTTTATTAAAATGACGCACACTTAGAATTATTATGTTATAACTGACTGCAACTAGCATTTTTTGTATAATATTAGAATCAATTATTAATTTTTGCATGCCACTAGGTGGCTGAATGTATACGGAACATACTGACACTATAATTGTAATATTTTATTACCTGCATTCTAGCAAATAAACATATTTCTATTTCTATTACATTGACACAAATATGGTTGCGAGAGAGAGGCAAACAGCGAAATTGTTACATTCACAAAACGTGAATTGGATACTCTTTATTGTCAGATTGTACTTAATTTTAGGGATAGTGGTACTAAAAAGGGATAACACGGTTTCGAAAATTCACGATAATTATATTAAATTATGCTCCAAACAACAAAAAAACATAGCAATTGAGGGAAGAATTTGAATGTAAAATAACAATCACAAAAGGGATTTAATCAATGGATTCAAAATGTGTGTGGGACTCAAAAGAAACAAAGAAAACGGTTAGTAACATTTTCAACACTTGGGAATATGGTATAAAAGTGACTGGTCCCCACCACATAGTCTATTTCACCGGTTACGAAATTCTGAAAACATCAGCACTGTAAGAATATGAACTTCAAATATTATTATAATACCAGGGACCCGTTTCTCAAAAGCTTGTAACTTGTAATGCAAGACGATGTCACTTTTCGACATCTTTTACTAGAAAGGGATTTCCGCTTGTATCACAAGTTCCAAGCTTTTGAGAAATGGGCCCCTGGAATCGATTTCATGGTTTCTGACCGAGTAGCGTTTGTATTTCTTTAGTCAAGAAGTCAAACGAATGTTTTAGGGCCTCAAAGGCGAGGCAGACGCAGCTTGTAAACCTTTGCACACCTAGATTTTAAGAACGCGCCGTCGACGCGCGTTTGAATAGATACACATGCGCCGTCGAAGCGCCGTCAGTGCGTTTCTATCGCTTCAAACGCACCGTAAAAAATGCGCCGTCAATGCGCGTTGTCATCGCTACAAACGCGCCGTCAACACGCGTTTGTATCGCTACAAACACGCGTTTGTATCGCTGCAAACGCGCCGTCAGCACGCATTTGTATCGCTACAAACGCGCCGTCAACACGCATTGAATCGCTACAAACGCGCCGTAAAAACGCGCAGGTGACGTTAATAAACTGCTCCATCGGATGAAAAACGCGCCGTTCATGCGGGTACCTAACGCGGGTCGACGGGGCGTTAAAAAACCTCAGTCTGCATAGGCTCTTAAATAAGTCAAATTGACAGCCGTTTGGTTAATAAATGAGTATGCGTACTAGTGGGTAGGTTTCCTGAATATCAGCCTTGAGCTTGTCAAAGTCTAGCGGCGGCATCTCGGCTCCGGGCCGTCCGTCGATCCTGTTCATGTCTTTAAGTACTTTAGATCTGTGAACAAATAACTTAGCTTAAGTAGTACACTAATAGCTAGCTACTAGGTGGAGTAGCAGTGCAGGTGGCATTTCCTCTTACATTTTGGGTATCTTTAGGGGACTTTCGGACAGAGGGCGCAATTGACTTGAGCTTCAAAAAGTTCTTAAGCTGTGCTGCTCTACTTTAAGTTACTCTATGTTGGTACCTCAGTGGTTCAGGGTATCCACCATGCGGCTGCCCGATGGCTCCCTGCAGGAACTCCACCACGGACTTCGGGAAGGACAGCTCCTCAGCCTTGGCCTCGATGTCCTTGGCTGTCAGCTTGTTCTGCACCATGAACTGGGCCAGGTCGCCGACGACCTTCGACGAGGGGGTGACCTTGATTATGTCGCCTAGGATGAGGTTCGCTTCTCTGTAAAGTGTAAATATAAAGAACTTAGTTATTATTCTGTCTTTGCTTTACATAGCAATAATATGTATGCTAATAATATGTATGTAATATGTATGCTAGTCTTTAAGGTATTTATCTATGGGCCACTACTTGCCTGAAAATAAACGTTTTTCATTTTCGTTTGCGATACGTAATGTGTTCATTTAATTTTATTTAGTACTACATACCTTTTATATACTCGTGTAGTGAGTGAGTTCGAAGGTCGATATTATTATACGACTGTATGGGGGGTTAGGGGGAAACAGTAGGTCCAGAAAACCATGTTTTTTGGTCTTTTCGACCAAAAAACATGTTGTTTGTGGTGTTTGGACTTAGAGGTTAGAGGGTCCTAGGCATATTAGTATTGTAACAATATATCTAAAAAAATAGAAAATCGCAGCGGGTATGTGCAAAAACAGCTAATTTAAGCGAGCCTATAGGTCGAGCGTCAGGCTGGGAGGCCGAAAGCCGACGCTTTTCTCCATCTAGGACCGAAGGCCCAAAGCTTTCGTCACAGGAACCAAATTATGCGTGTCCCTCTACAGTTTATTATCACGGTGGGAGTGACGATTGAGCAAAACTCAAAATAAATCCAGGTTTCGCGAGACCAAAGGGCGAGCTTAATTCTGGGAGGCCCAAGGCCAACCCCGGCGGGAGGCCGAAGGCTTCACTGGGAGCTCAAACAGGTAATTATGTAAGTCTAACAAAATAGTTGAAGTTTACCTGTAAGCCTTCTTGACTTGCTCGAACTGCGAGCCCAGCCCCAGCGAGAAGGCCTGGAACTGCAGGTTGGTGTACTGTCCGCCGGGGATCTCGTTGAGGTACACATCGGCGTTGCCGGACTTCATCGTGGCCGTGCACTCGAAGGGGCCGTACAGGGTTCGAGCCTGCTCCCAGTACGCGGAGTATTCCGATACTTTCTGGAGAGGGATTTCTGTGAAAAACATGTTGGCATCTTGTATTAACAAGATCGGTCACAGGCCGTATTCTGCCCTGCTAAATCTAATAGCGCTATCTCAAAAAAATGCAAATATGTAGGTACAGTCGAGCAAAAATGTGGTCTATCACCCTACGGTTGAGGTTTGTTTGAACTCCGTTAGAAATGTCAACCAGCGATCGTGAGATCTCGCAGAAACTTTTGTCAAAACTGGTAGACTACTTTCTTGGTCGACTGACCTTAAATCTTAATAGCGCCCAGAATCCCATTTTCAAATTAATTATAATTTGATATAGTGCTTATTGATTTAGCGCGCAGTATTGTTATGTGCAACTTGGTTGGTAAACACAGGATTGGCCGTAAGTCGACATCATGTTATGTAACTTGGCTGGTCAAACATAAGATCGGCCTTATACCGACATTATGTTATGTAACTTGGCTTGTCAAACATGAGATCGGCCGCATGCCGATATTATGTTATGTAACTTGGCTGCTCAAGTATAAGATCGGATGTAGGCCGACATTATGTTATGTGAATTGGCTGGTCAAACAAGATTGGCCGCAGGCCGACATCATGTTATGTAATCTGGCTGGCCAAACAAGATCGGCCTCAGGCCGACATCACGTTATGTAACCTGGCTGGTTAAACACAAGATCGGCCGCAGTCCGACACTATATTTATAATCAAATACAATATATTGTTGTAGGTGACTAGAGTCTGCTATTTGAATACAATGACGTACTAGTGTCGAGCTTGGAGCCCTGCAGACAGGCGACCAGCGCGCCCATGCTGGGCTGCGAGGTCATGCCGGACATGCTGTCGGCCGCCGCGTCCACCACGTCGGCGCCCGCCTCCGCGCACGCCAGCATGGCGGCCACGCCGGCGCCCGACGTGTCGTGCGTGTGCACGTGGATCGGCACGTCGGGGTGCTTGTCGCGGATCGCGGAGATCAGGAGCCTGGGGTAAAGATAACCATTCATTATAATTACCTATCTATACAACTATTTTTATATACAAAGTAATACAAACTAGCAAAGAAACACACGATTTTTTTGATAAGTGAATATTGACACGCGTGCCGTTTTTTCTACGATAAAACTGCAGACACAACTATTTATAATACGTAACTGGTCAATATTGACATCAGTATTAACGTGACCCGCACTCTCATGCTAAATTACACTAAGTAAATAGTAATAAAAATAGCTCACTTTGTATAAAAACTTTTAATATAACCCGTCTTCATTGCATTCAAGTGTAGTGTAGTACCTAGTCGCAATTTTTTTTCTTAAAGTTAAATTTTGTCTAACCGATGTTTATGCTAAACAATTACCGTAAGTAGTGCATATAATACGTTGCAACTCTTAATTAGTTACTAAACATCATCCTTGTTGCCTAGGCAATAGACTCCAATGAAAAAAAAAAAACAATTAATTGACTAGATATACTTACTTAGCGGCCTGTGGCTTTAATAATCCCGCCATATCCTTAATACACAGCACATGCGTGCCCGCCTTTACAAGCTCGTCGGCCAGATTAAGATAGTACTTCAGGTCGTATTTCTTCTTGGTCGGGTCGGACACGTCACCGGTGTAGGATATGGCCGCTTCGACCACTCCCCCGGCTTTACCTGCGGCGTCCATGCCGAGGATCAGGTTGGGGAGGTAGTTTAGAGAGTCGAAGACTCTGAAGATATCCATACCGGCTTTAACCTGGAATTGGGAAATAGAGTTACAGAGCACCTACAAAGTGCGCAATTTTTTTTAACACGGTATAAATATGTATAGGGGAAGATGGGGAGGCTTCGTACACTTTTTTTTCGGAGCCTTGTAAAACAAAATGTAACAGATATTTTACAATAGTGAGGATCCTAAGCCACATAAAAACGTCGAACCTAAAATTTTTATGCACAAGCATAAAATTTGGCACACTTGTTTATTGTCCCCAGAAAACCCGATTAAGATCGGTACCCAAAGGTACCCCCCCTTCTGGTGCCGGGGAGGGGGGTTTAAAATACCACTCCACCCGGCTTCATTCAAAAAATTCTAACAGTTCACGTTTAGCTAATAGGTCAAGTTTGGTATCATTTTCGGATAAAATAACCACGTAGAATTCGTTTCTGGTATTAAAAAATGCAATTTACGAAGTAATTTAAAAAAAACATACGAATTTCGAAAATCTCAACAAAAATTTTCATATTCCAGTCATCATAAATATAAATTTGCTAGTTTTTTTCACAATTTAAAAATACAATATTAAAGCATATTTCACGTAGATTCAAAAAAATATAACATATGAAAACCTTTACTAACAGGAAAAAGCATAAAAAAATATTTTACGTCGCGCGTCGCGATATTATTTTTGCCGCCGTCGGCATCCGCGGTCAAAATATCCAAATAACGCACTGTGTATAGGTACCATGTAAACTTGTTATTTATTGAAATCAATTGTATATATAACAACGATAAAAATTGTACCTGAAAAAATGTGGTATTCCGTCAGAAAAGGGACTTTTAGTATAGGAGTTGTGTGCGCAACCTCTTTTCCTTGTGCTAAAATCTTGGGTTTATAAGTGGTATTTATGAAGCTATCAAATGGGTCATTGGACCAGTTACTAGGAAAACAGCCCCTCTGGACACGAACGGTGCTATAATTACGGATAGCCAAATGCAACTCGAGCGATGGGTTGAACACTATACAAATCTTTATTCGAGTCCAGTTGATATACATCCGGAGGCTGTGCAAAGCATGTCCAAACCAAACTGGCTGTTATGACCGAGTTAGATAATCTACTGCCTGTAGAGGAGTTTGCCAAGGCTATTAATAGGCTCACGTGTGGTAAGAGCCCCGGCGGTGATGGCACCCAACCCAAACCTAAATAATAAAACTCGAATGCATGCGACCACTTGTGTACAATATTCTGTGCAAATGTTGAGAAGCCGGAAATGTGCCTCAGGATATGCGTGATGCCAATATCACACTATACAAAGGGAAAGGTGACCGCGGTGACTGCAACAATTACCGCGGTATCTCCATATTGAGCATAGTTGGCAAGTTTTTTGGCCACATACCGCCCTAGCCAACGCAGTCGTCTCTGCTTGAGAAACGCGTTTCAAGCTAGACAGCTGTGCAATTTCTAGGACCCTTTCGTTTGTCACCCTGTCTTGCCATATTCCGAAAATCTTGAGTAGGCATCGCATGTAAAAAGAGTTTATACGACGTTCGACTTTTACATACGTCATCCAGGTTTCAGCTCGTAAGCGTACAAGAGTATGCTTAAAATGGAAGCCTGAAAGACTAACATCTTGGTCTTTATTCTAAGATGTTTGTTTAGCCATACTTGAGTACTAAGCTTCCCGAATGTGGTTGTCGCTCTACCGATACGAATGTTGACCTCCGCATCGAGCGAAAGGTTGTTCGTTACGGTCGACCCTGGGTAGCAAAAACTGTCAACTACTTCTAAAAGCGTGCCACATAGGGAGCTCCGGAAGTCCTCCTCGTGTTTATGGACATGGCACATGGCAAACAGGGAACAAGCCTGATAGAACTGACTCACCATGGACTGGAGTTAGCAACGAAGACTGCGTCATCGGCATAGAGAAGACTGTCGACGAAAAGATTCTCGAGGTCTCTTTTTGACTTTAGGAGCGAGATGTTAAATATTTATTTCGTCGGCCCTCGTATGCAGATGGATATCCTGCTGGTTATCGCTGAAAGCGGTACTTAATATAAGCGAGAAGTATATACCAAACAGGGTAGGAGCCAAGACACAGCCTTGTCGCACTCCTCTGGAGACATCGAACTGCGCTGATGACGCTCTGTTAAAAACTACTGTGCCCTTCATACCTTCGTGGAAGGATACAACTAGCCTCAGAAGCTTTGATGGACACCCAATGCTCTCGAGTGCTGTGTATAACCATAAGCCCGGCTGACTGTATCGAACGCCTTGTTAAGGTAGACAAAAGCCATAACCAAGGGGGTATTTTGTTCACGACACTTCTCCTGCATTTTACGAAGTGTGAAAATCATATCCACTGAGGAACGGTCGAAGCGGAAGCCACACTGCGACTCAGGATAAACGCGTTCTGCAAGCTTTTGGAGTCTTAAAAGAACGACTTGGCCAAAAAACTTGCTAGCTGGCACATTTCCCGCTTCTCAGCATTTTCACAGCAGATTGTACAACACAAGTGGTCGCATGCATTCGAGTTCTATTATTTCGGCTTGGGTTGAGTGCCATCTCCGCCGGGACTCTTACCGCACGTCAGCCTTTTAATAGCCTTGGCAAACTCCTCTACAGGCAGTAGATTATCTAACTCGGTCATAACAGCCAGTGTGGGCATGCTTTGGATAGCCTCCGGACGTATATCAACTGGACTCGAATAGAGATTTGTATACTGTACAACCCATCGGTCGAGTTGCATTTGGCTCTGTTCGTGTCCAGAGGGGCTGTTTTCCTAGCAACTGATTCAAGGACCCGTTTGATAGCTTCATAAATACCACTTATAAACCCAAGATTTTAGCACAAGGAAAAGAGGTTACGCACACAACTCCTATACTAAAAGTCCCTTTTCTGACGGAATACCACATTTTTTCAGGTACAATTTTTATCGTTGTTATATATACAATTGATTTCAATAAATAACAAGTTTACATGGTACCTATCCACAGTGCGTTATTTGGATATTTTGACCGCGGATGCCGACGGCGGCAAAAATAATATCGCGACGCGCGACGTAAAATATTTTTTTTATGCTATTTCCTGTTAGTAAAGGTTTTCATATGTTATATTTTTTTGAATCTACGTGAAATATGCTTTAATATTGTATTTTTAAATTGTGAAAAAAACTAGCAAATTTATATTTATGATGACTGGAACATGAAAATTTTTGTTGAGATTTTTGAAATTCGTATGTTTTTTTTTTAAATTACTTCGTAAATTGCATTTTTTAAAACCATAAACGAATTCTACGTGGTTATTTTATCCGAAAATGATACCAAACTTGACCTATTAGCTAAACGTGAACTGTTAGAATTTTTTGAATGAAGCCGGGTGGAGTGGTATTTTAACCCCCCCTCCCCGGCGCCAGAAGGGGGGGTACCTTTGGGTACCGATCTTAATCGGCTTTTCTGGGGACAATAAACAAGTGTGCCAAATTTTATGCTTGTGCATAAAAATTTGAGGTTTTGAGCTTAAGACCCTAGCTACAATGAAACGAATGATATGTTATTGTCCATTTATCTGCCTATAATAATAGCGCATTTCTGGCTTGATACAAAGCAACTTGGTCAAGCTATAACGATTTTTCCAAAAAATGGGAACTGTACGAATTCACCCCACCACGCGGGGTAGCTCCGTACACTATTCGTTTCTCCCCGGGATTCATGATTTTACCAGCTATTTCGCCAGTTTCAATCACTTTTTAAACATATCTTACTGACCTGTTTTTGCAATTATGTTATTCTTGATTTTAACTTACATGGGGTGCATTCGTACAGTATGAAATTACATACATTTTTAGTGTACGAAGGTACCCCAATCCAACGGACCAGAAAAAAATTAAAAAAAATATCGTTAATATAATCCTAAAAGTATTGTTTAAATAACAATATTTAGCATATATTTACAAACAATACTAAAGCATTTTTTCTAAGTCCATCCAAACTTTTTGGAAACAAACGCATTCAAAGGAGAACTCAAAATTACTTGCGAGTGGCGAAAACACATATCAGCTCTTTCTGGCGAAATCTTGTACCGCACTGCCATTACTTTTGGAAGATAGCCTATGCATGTAAGTAGCCGTGTTGCATACAAATCTGAACGCTTCAGCGTGTTGGATAGCCGAGATATGACCACTGTACGAAGGCTCCCAGTGTACGAATCTACCCTGTCTTTCCCTACCTAATTGTTATGCCGACTGAAACTTTTCAAAATTGCATAATTTTTCACATAGGATAATTTCGGTTGTCTCATAATTTTGTATACAGCAGGGATTGAAACTTTCCGTTTCTTAAACTTAAATTTCCTGTATTTCTTTTTATGTTAGGTTTTTGGATTTTTTAAAATCATTTTTGTAACCTTCCGTTACTTGCACATCACATCAGTAAGCGTATATCATATTTAACTTCACAGAGTATAGTCATATTTTTAAGCAATACGTCGAGTAAGATATCATTCATTATTTACCAGTACTTCTTAAGTACACCTAACAAATTATACGCTAGTTAAAAAACGTTGATTTCGTAAAAGAGTGGTGTACAAAGTAGACATGTAACGAATGTCGGTTTTGGAACATTCGCGAATGCGAATGCGAATGCGAATATTTGTAATTAATATTCGCGAATGCGAATGCGAATATTTGGGTTTTCATACATTTCGTAATTTCAGCACATTTTGCTTGTATCGCGGTAACATTTTATTGACGCAGTTCATAACCGGGCGGCGTATCTTAGGCGGCTTATCACACTGGCGACGGATCCGCATGCGGCGCCGGTGCGCGAGCGAGACAGCGCTATACACATGCAGAGCGCTATACTATACTTTCTTCCATTTTCGGCACAAATAAGGTGC
Organism: Pammene fasciana; assembly: GCA_911728535.1. NCBI lineage: Eukaryota > Metazoa > Arthropoda > Insecta > Lepidoptera > Tortricidae > Pammene > Pammene fasciana. The sequence continues at coordinate 14,386,952 of OU452287.1, forward strand.
TAAAATATTCGCAAAATATTCGCATTCAATTGTGCGAATGCGAATGCGAATGCGAATATCTAAAAACATGCGAATATTCGCGAATGCGAATGCGAATGCGAATATTCGTTACATGTCTAGTACAAAGACTGGCCCATCGCTCCTTGATCGCCACCGATCAACGTACTGCATATTATACATAAGGCTTGTTGTCTAACCAAATGATTTATTTTTTCAAATGGTACACAGGCAGGACTACTGATATCTCGCAGAACTTGTAGACCACGTTGTCGGGGTAGTTGGTGTAGCCGATCGCGTTGGCGCCTCGAAGAAACATTTGGAAGGGAATGTTGGGAATCAATCGACGCATATCTTCCGGTCGCTCCCTACTTGAATATACATAAATGGTCTAAAGGTCACTGACCGACATCTCGCAGAACTTGTAGACCACGTTGTCGGGGTAGTTGGTGTAGCCGACGGCGTTGGCGCCTCGAAGAAGCATTTGGAAGGGAATGTTGGGGATCAGTCGGCGCATATCTTCCAATCGCTCCCACGGGCACTCGTGTAAGAATCTGAAATTTATGGAATAAATTTACTATAGGTACTTAACTGAGGCTGTGAGATATAATTAAATAATAAGAGATAAATAAATAAAATAAATAAATATTATGGGAAAATCTTACACAAATCAACCTACCCACAGTAAGCTCAATAAGGCTTGTGTTGTCGATACTAGGCGACGATATATATAATAGATAGATATACCTACATAAATACATAGAAAACATACATAACTCAGGAACAAATATCCGTGATCAACACAGCAATAAATGCCCTGACCAGGATTCGAACCCGGGACCTCCTGCTTCATAGGCCGGGTCACTACCGACTAGGCTAAGAGGCCGATAAGGATGACTGTGTAAAACAGATATTAAAACTACTCACCTAAGAGCTACATCGAAAGTGGCTCCACCCCAATTCTCCATAGAATACAGGTTGCTAAAATTATGCGCCACATACGGCGAAGCGGCCAGGAGATCGTGTGTTCTCACTCTGGTGGCTAGCAGGGATTGGTGGGCATCCCTGAAGGTTGTGTCCATGAGGAGGAGACCCTTGTGTTGGCGGACGGCCTTTGCGAAGGCCTCTGGGCCGCCTTCTTGGAGGATCTGTTTGAAGCCTTTTGGAGGCTGCACAGCTGTGAAAAGAGATAGTATCGTCTCAGTAATATTTTATTTTATATACTTTCATAGTTCAAAAATACAGAACATGATAGGTATGTGATGGAGTCCTATATTATTGATCAAAAGGAGTCAAGTGGGACCGTCGTTTTCATTTCCTGTGTATGAGCAAGTCTATGACGATGGTCATAGACTTGCTTATTGCTTGGCCGATGGGCCGGGTCAGCGCGGTCAAAACAGGATGCGTTCTGCCAACATTCGCATTCGCAATATGTTGATACTAATGTTAAAAATGATGCGAATATTCGCATTATACGAATGCGAATATTCGAACCAAATCCGCGGGCTTGGTCTTCCCGTCTATTAGCACTATTAAAGGAAAATGTAAAGATGTTTGCAAGTATTCGAACACTACCTACATGTTTTGTCATTGTCATGTGACTCATGTGAATCCAAACGTCATATGCAATGAAAATAATGAAATGACCCGCGGGTTATGTTTATTTACCTACTTATTTTACCTAAATATGTCTCGAATACTATTGTAGATATTGTCACCGTTGGTTCTGTGAGTGTAGTGTACATTATACGAATGCGAATATTCGTGACGTATAACACCGCTCATTTTGCGTCGTTGCGGAAAAATAAATCACAAAATACTTCAAAATTACCTGTGTTTTCTCCAGTGAGTTCATATTTCTTAACAGCCTCTGGGGAAAGATCTGGAAAACAGGTTTAGTACAAATGAGTCCTGTGCAATAATGGCGCGTGTACATTATAATGACATGAACAGACACCAAAACCATACATAAGTTAATATTTAATCTGGACTTAACTATATAAGTACTATATAAATTGGTACTCATGGAATGATTGTTACATTAGAGACCGTCGAGTCGCCATCATATAAATCAGAGCGGCCGAGGTACTCAAAAATATCGGAACATGCGCTTTATCGCCTTGACAATAGATGTAGTTTCGAAGTTTATGACTACATTGCCCGCTCAGATATATGGTCGACTCACAGTCGAGTTCGTTAATATTGACGCAACCAACTGAACAAAAATATCTGTACACGACCTTATACCCATAAAAATATGGTTGTGTTCACATGTTTTTATTAAGAGTCGCCAGGACGCTCGCGTTCCCATACAAACGTAGTTTAGCTCTCATTTTAAAACGACATGCTTTAAAACCACGAAATTTGGCATGGGAATTCTAGTAGTAATTCGTTTTGGTTGCTAAAAATTGTAATACAAAGAAAATACGGCCAGATACAGATTTACATACAAAACTTATTTTTGCTATATTTTCTTTGTATTACAATTTTTAGCAACGAATACGAATTATCGACATAGATCTGTACTGCTAGAATGCCCATGCCAAATTTCGTGGTTCTAAAGCATGTCGTTTTAAAATGAGAGCTGAACTACGTTTGTATGGGGACGCGAGTTCGCGCGAGCGTCCTGGCGACTCTTAAGTTGATCGCGTCGGTATTAACGATCGCGACTGTACTTTATTGCGATTACATTTATCCCACTCCACATAAAAACCGTGTGTTACATTCGATAACTCAATGAATAGTTTATCGTACAGTCAGCAGCAGAAGTAGCTAAGCGGTTAGGGTGTTCAAAATCCCTACACACGCTCTTATTCTCTTATCAATAAAGTCGTGTCTAGTTCATTTTGAACACCCTACCCACTTAGCTAGTTTTGCTGCTGACTGTACACAAAGTAGGTTAAGGTCAGAAACTACAACTACAGAACAGATACAGAACGATACATAGGATTGTTATGAATGACTTGAATTGATTATTGGCCATTATTGAATTAAATTTATTACGCTTCCAAAAAAACTAATAAAAGTGTTTTCCTACATAAAAATTATTATTGCAATTAGTCTGTCAGTTAGAAAACCAAAAAATATTTAACAGGTAACCTTTCTTTTTTCAATCTAGGTTACAGGTGAAGTAAATTCATCATTATTTATATTTGCGTGCAAAATGATCATGTTATAAGTGTATTGCCCGTATTAAAGTATGATTCTGCCCGCGAATCTGTCAATCTACTCATAATAAGTTAGTTAGTATAATCTTTAAAAAGTTAATTGATCATAACAAATAACAAATGGATTTTATACTCGCTGAACGTTTACATATGGTCCAAAATTTAGTGTAAGATCAGTACAAGTGATTTGGTCTCCCAATGATAAGTGCCAACCGGAATAAAATAAATTACCTACCACCAGGTCGGGCTGGAAAAACCAACAAATTTTTATGTTGTTTGATTCACGGATATGTGTGTTGAAGTTAAACTATATATAAGAAGAGTTCTGTGAAGGCAGCACGCCTAGCACATGACTGCTGCGACAGTATCTCGCGCGCGAGATAGACTACCCGTCTCTTTTTAATTGACACAGTCAGAAAAGGACGGATAGACTATCTCGCGTGCGAGATACTGACGTGTCAATCATGTGCTAGGCGTACAGGTATAAAAAAATGAGAAAATAAGAGGTTATTTCTTCAAAATCGTAGTATTCCTACTGTGTATTACATAAATTATAGTTACAACCAAATCACGATATAAGGGAGTGTACATAATATGTCGGCAGCCGATCATAAAATCGGGCATATCGTGAAATTCGTAGGCATATCGTGAAACGTGAAATGAAATGAACCACGCGGGGCTCCTATTTCTGGGCAGTTTGCCCTTCGGGCATCTGAAGCAACCAAACGAACCTAACCTACCTATACATTGGTTTATTGTGACTATCGTTAAAACATTGGAACATTACGATCTGCCTGATTTTACGATCGGCCGCCGACATACAAAATACGGGCCAAACTATGACATACTAGTAAAGACGTCTTACCTAGAGGTACGGGGGGAATGTACGGCGTGATGTCAGCGGGGGGGATGGAAGTAGCCAATGGCGTGGCCGGGCCGTTCACGATCACCTGTCAAGAGAATAAAAATTACTAAGGGCGAGTTGCACCACGTATAACTAACGAACTGCTGCTTAACGTTAAATATGGCGACGAAGCCGTCATCCCATAGAAAACTGTCAACTTTTAATACAAGATTTTTTTGCAACGGTTTGGTGCAACCGTCCCTTATTTTTTGTTCTGGTTAAGCACTCATTTCTCAATTCGTCGGGATCTTTTGTTTCTACTTTTTTTTTCACCGATTATTCGAAGACGGCTGGACCGATTTAGAAAATTCTTTTTTTGTTTGAAAGAGTATTCACAGTTGGTCCTGGACAAATCGAGGGAACTCTTCAACTATTATAGGCACAACTATAGTAATTTCAGTATTTTTTACAGCTCCGTCATTTCCTCTTGGAATAGCGGATCCTAAGTGAAGTCGGTTCTGTTTTTGTTTAAAATTATAAATACTTAAGGCTTGATTACACTCAACCGCGATGCCGGCGTGGCGTGACGCTGATGTAGAAATGTATGCCTTATAATGTCGTTACATTAGTTACACCGGTGTCGCGCCGCGCTCACGCCCCGCCGGCATCGCGCTCGCGTGTGACCAGGCCTTTATGTTTTAAACAATATGTTCAGCTCAAAGTCTCGTGAGTTTTATAGTAAGTTTTTTCTGTTGATAAATACCTGTCCAAGATAGTTGAGCAGTTTCTGGGCACGGTTCTGTGAGGCCTTGAACATGAAGAGTTGAGGGTGTTCATCGATAAAGTAAGTATCCAGGGCGCCTGACAAATAAGAGACATTGTTAGAAAAATACGAAAAAAAATATTTAAAAAAATGTTGAGACTAAGGTTTGATTTGATACAGGTTAAATAACGGTTTTCGCTTTTGCTGAAAACTTTAACGTATTACGATATTAATTTTATCCTATTTATTTTTTATTTTTGAAACAGTGGAGTTTCTAAATGACTTTTTACTGCTGTTTGATTTACGTTTTATTGATTACGTCCGGTACTGAATAATTATAAAAAAAGACATATAAACGCCTGTAAAAACAAGGTTTTATAATGAAACCAAAATTAAAAAATAGTTGCCTGTAAAGTTGGTTTACGGACGATAATTTTGCGTGATAACGTCATAAGAAAATATTGATGAAAAATTGCACACTTTTATTTATGAATTGAATTTATTATATTAATTATTATCACTGAATTTATTTACGAAAATAATCAAATAAAATGCATTTTGCAATTTTACATGTTTCTCAATCGTATGGCTTGTGGCCGTATCGTTACCATGGAGATCTGTCCACGTGACCGGAACGGAACGTGACACTTTTTCGTGCATGCTACCGGTGTTCATCGATTTAAGACGTTATCACGTCAAAAAAACGTACATATTGCAATTAATTTCTAGGAAGCAATAATCGAGTTTCTAATTGAACTGTAAACCACATTAAACTTACCGGAAAGGAACTTCTGGTTGCCGACTACATTGAGCAAGAAAGGAATGTTGGTCTTGACGCCACGGATACGGAATTCTCTCAGCGCACGCGTCATTTTGGCGGCGGACGCTGGCAGGTCGTTAGCGTGGGAGATTACCTGAAAGAAAACACATTAGGTATATATCAATGTATGTAGATAATTTCATGACGGTCTACGGTAGACATTCATGACACGCATACTTTATTGAGGTTAAAAAATAATAAAGCGTAGAACAAATGTATTAAAAAAATCGCAAAACAAGCAATGATAACAATTGCAATTTCGCTGTTATCAGATTCGTTTTAAAAATTGTTCTCGGGGCTAGAGAGCTTGATTAACTTAGTTAGACACATGGGACAACCGTTTCAAGCGGCGTTGCCTGAAACTCAACGCTCTTATCGACTACGGTAAGTAAGTACAGACTAATTAATAGTACTATTTTTTTCATTAAGTTTAATATTACATATAGAATGGCCACGCTACGCCCCGCCCCGATCGGAATTACCTCACCCCGCGGCGAGTGGTAGGGAACTAGTAGGCTAATCCGTCAGGTTGGAAGCGCATCGATAAAAAGCAAAATGGCGGTGTAGTGTCAAACGTCATTTACGATACCGGGAATAGGGGATATTACTGCAATATTCTGCCACCGGAGTGCAGCACTAGCACACCGGTAAACCATAGAGTTTTTAATACATACTAGGCCTTAAACAGTTTTTTTACAAGTTTTCATAGATAATTTATAACGAATAAATATGTCATTTGCGCACCAAGGCGGTTTGTTTACAAAGGGCCTATCGTGAAACGAGAGAATCGAAATTTTGACATGTGCCTATCTATCGCTCGAATATGAAAGAGTGACAGAGAACCAGGTAACGAAATTCTTATTTTCGTGTTTCGTGGTAGGCCCTCTGGATGTGCTAGTGCCGCCCCCTATGCAGAGTTTTGCGTAATATTCCCTATAGCGCCCTAAGACGCACGCACACATTGAAAGCGTGTACAGATGTGCCGTGCACACAAAGGCGCTCAAACGAGTTTTGTAGTACGATGTGTCCACCCTGTGGTACAGTGGCGGTGGGTCAATAAATGTCTTAGGCAATCCGGAGCTTAATTGGGCTTAATATTTCTTCATGGGCTTGAGTAAAACTGCTCAGGTGCCTAAAAATTTGGCAAGCCGTAGGGAATCCTCTTCTAGGGCCGCGCCGCCACTGCTGTGGTAAAACGTGATTATAATATAGACATAGTCATCATAGATATGTTTACTTACTTTTACTAATAGCGAGTCGTAATAAGGTGAGACGATGGCTCCGGCATAGGTGGCCGCAGAATCGAGACGGATGCCCATACCCTCACCAGATCTAAAAATAAATTCCTTTTAATACCATAAACAAATAAACAATGAAGACAACCACAATTTTAACAAAAAAAAAAACTTTTCAGCACATTGATATTCTTCTCTAAAGGTGCTCTTGCACGAGCGATAAAAATTGCCGAATTGCCGGAATTTTGACGCCACGGCAAAGCAATCTCAAGCAATATGAATATTGCTCAATAAGCAATCATCAGCAATCATGGCCATTCTGGCTTTATTCAATTGCCCCATATGCAGCAACTCGGGAAACTAGGCAAATCGCTCAAAAATCGCCCGTGTAAGAGCACCTGAGTGGAGCAATTCGAGAAATTATTGCCGCAGTTTCTAAAAATTGCCGCGTATTGCTCAATTAATCGCTCCACTAATTTTGGCAACATATCGCCGGCGCCGGGCAATAATTGCCAGAAAAATCGCCCGTTTAAGATCACCTTTAGATAACATAACGGTAGAATTGATACTGATATTGAGTGTGGCTATTTTAAAAACTATGTTAAATTAATTATCTTAAGACATCCTGACTTAATTAAGAACTTACGATGAAAATAATTATCTGCAATCAGGATATCTCCAAATGAAACCGTAATGTTATAAGTAGAAATCTGAATTTGGCGTGATAGCAGAAACAAAGCAACTGCATTTATCCGATACACACTTCAAATTAAACTGTAAACGTATGCATTAAGGTCGAATTTTGGAGTTCTATGAAAACTGCAGTTGCTGTTTGAAGTTAGGATCAGAATTACAGCTTAAAACACCCACTTTAAGAACTCACCTGAACACTTCAAGTCTCCCAGTGCTAGGTTGGAAGTTATTAGCCGGGTCCTCAGTAGTGACTCTGCACTGGATAGCGAATCCTTGCGTTTTGATCTTGTCCTGAGTCAAACCGAGTTCTGGTAGAGTCATGCCTTCGGCTACTCGGATTTGTGACTGTACTAGATCGATGCTTGTCACTTCTTCCGTGATCGTATGTTCTACTTGTAACCTGTGGAATATAAATTGATTATTAACTGTTAAAAAAAGTACTAGATTATTCTAGAGGTAGGCACAAATTTGGACTATTATATTAATTCACTAAAGTAGAACTTTTAATTGAGTGAAGTAATCTGACAGCTCCAGGCCATACAGTGGCTGTCAAATTACTTCACCCAATTAAACATTCTACTTTAGGTGAAATTGTCTAACCAACCGTAGAAACATCGAAGTACAAATCATTAGCAGTTGAAATACTCCAGAGAGGTGTTACTAAGGCAGCTTTCTTAATTTAAAACCTATCGTACATTCAAGAAAACGGATTTTTGGTATGACAAAAGAAGTCTTTTTATTTTATTTATAAGATTTGTACAAGGATTGCAATCAGGTACTTTTTTTTTTAAATTTTTCAGTAATTCGTTAAATTAGCGATATTTTTAACCGACTTTAAAAAAGGAGGAGGTTCTCAATTCGACTGAATTTTTTTTTTTTTTTTTTTTTTTATCATAATTTTTTTTTTTTTTGTATGTATGTTACTCCATATCTCCGTGAATCGTGAACCGATTTTCAAAATTTTTTTTTGAATCGAACAGGTATAACCCCTAGATGGTCCCATTGTCACCAAGTCGGGATCTGATGATGGGATCCTGGAGAAATCGAGGGAACTCTTCAACTATTATAGGCACACCTATAGTGATTTCACTATTTTTTACAGCAACTCGGCCACTTCCTCTTGGAATAGCGGATCCTAAGTGAAGTCGGTTCTTTTTTTGTTTAAAATTATTGCTTCAAAAGGTTTACGGGTTGCATCCCATAGTACAAACTAAGAAAATAACATGCGCTGTATATGGCATCACACATTATAAACAACTTGACACTTCAATTACAATTACTTATTCCCAGTCTTACAAGCATCATAAAAAAAATAATACCCAAGAAACTGTATGAAGACGTCTCTGGGGACAGAGTAAACAACGTCAACAAGTTGATTCGCCCCAATAATAGTATTTATTTGTCACTTTGAGAGTTGTGTTTCTTAGAAACAAAGAAAATGTAAATTAAATACGAGGCTTGTAAGACGTTTATGATTTTACGTTGCCCTTAGGCTGCGTTTCCACCAGAGATGAGCGAAGTGTTGCGAGTAATATGTTGTTGAAAACCAATAGAATCACTTCATTTGTTTATCCTCGCATAGCGCAGCTCTAGGATTCATCATCATCATCTCAGCCATAAGACGTCCACTGCTGAACATAGGCCTCCCCTTTGTTATCATTAAGGGGGGTTTGCCATACGCGCCACGCTTGGCAGGCGGGTTGGCGCGCGCAGTTTTTTTTTGTTTATTGTTGTTTAGGCTTTCGGAAGATGCTGCTGCCCATCTCCCGGTATATTCCCTTAGCAGACTCCTACTGCAACCACGAGACGATATGGTGGGGGACAATTCTAAGGCCGGGCACCCCACGGCTCTAGGATTGGTTCTTAACAAACACATTCCTCCAACGCATCCTCGCTCATCTCTGGTGGAAACGCAGCCGTACTCTATATTCCCTGCTACTATGCTTGTACGATCTACCTATCGTACATCGCATCGCATTAAGTATAGCGTCGACTTTAGGCTAATATGTTGACATGCTTAACCTACATTACAGAATTATTCTAATTCAGTGCATTAAAGACAATCGTTAGCACCGCACGTGTATTAATTATTTTGACATTATTCCTGACATATGATTATCTATCCTGCATCAGCTGACATAGGTGCTGACATACATTTGACATCTTGACAGTGCGAACAGACGGGTTCGTACAATGCTCTAACAAAAACCATGTAAAACTGACCTAGCGTTGACCTCAATGAAGTAGAAGTTGCCTTTGCTGTCTAGCAGGAACTCCACGGTGCCCGCATTTTCATAACCCACATGCTTGGCCAGGTGGACGGCGCAATCCGTCATCTTTTGACGAACCTGTCAAAATAAATAACTAAGTTTAGATATCTGATATGGAAGGAAACTGTCAACAGTTTGGCCAGATGGCGCCAGCACAGTCACTATATATGTGCCTACATCAACTTCGTTGTGCACTATTTAATGTACCTACTTTAATGAAACACTGTAAACCTTATTCTGCATCCTTTTTTTGTGCAATCAATATATTTTTCTCAAACATGCGTAGAAATGTTGTCGTTACGTTTGTGAAAATAGACTCGAAAGCATCACGTTTCGGGCGCCGTAGTGACACTTGATATGAAAAGGATTTTCATACTACTTTGCAGGCCTAGGCCTGCTGTGTAGCCGGCGCCCGCCACGCGCTTGCGGGGCGCGGGCGGGCCGGGCGCCGCCGGTCACTGTCGCGCGGGCGCCGGGCAAGAGTGCGATAGGCTTTAAGTATTAGGTTTTAGGTCTTATTTCCACGCATTTTTTTGAGAAAAGCACTATAGATGCCTCGGCGTGAAAACGGATACCCGGGCTCGTATCCCTATCCGGTATCGTATCCATATACCTACTTGGCCGGAGTTCCCTCTTTTCCCAGCCTCTTTCATCACGACATAATACATTTATTTAATTTATTTAGTTAAACTTTATTGCACAAAAGAAAAACTTGATGTACAAAAGGCGGACTTAATGCCATGAGGCATTCTCTACCAGTCAACCTTAAGTCTCTACCAGTCTACATTAAGTTTGTCAAAGCTAAATCGGACTCAAATCAATGTCTTAGTCTTATTAATCGACATATTTTTATTATTTTTCCTTGACATCCATATAATTTTAATACCTAGACCATTAAATAAACATTTATATGGGCCAGTTATCTTATTGTTTAAACAATTAATATGACGACGGGGGCTCGTCTCTTGCGTAAACACAATTAATTGATGCCTTTTCCTCATTGTACAATCAAATTGGACCGATATGTCTACTGTTCCATTACTGGTGTCCCGTATACAGTGTGATTTCTAGGTCGTGACCCGGAACCACTGTTTCTGACTAACTGATCAACAATATTGCATGGTAGTATTTTCTCAAAACATAAAGAAATATTTCTGATTTTTAAAGTAAAATTAATCTTAAATTTTTTTTAAATATCTTTTTTGTTTGAGGAACCTTTGTCGATAAGATATGTCGGTTCCGTTGAGCCTCTACGTTACAATCTTACATAAAGTAAATAGTGTGACTATGACTTTTGACATAGGTTGTATGGGAAATAACAAGACGTCACATTGAGTAGGATGACCAAATTGTATGCATAATTATCTTTTTCTACTTATCATTTGAAGGATAATAGAAGGGAAAAAAAGTTTCATTCTTTAACTTAGGCACTTCACCATGCACTTATGAACTTCAGAGAGAAAAAAGAAACTACCACCGGTTCTAACTAACGAAACTACGATGATGGCCCGTTCGCGTTCTATTAGGACGATGCCTAAGGGTTATATTTACCTCAGGGTCGAGCCCCGGCGCAGGCGCGACCTCCACCACCTTCTGGTGGCGCCGCTGCACGGAGCAGTCGCGCTCATACAAGTGCACCACGTTACCGGCCTTGTCACCTGCCACAAACATTATACATATACATGCATCCAGATAAGCGCTGGCAGCCTTGCGGTAAGAAGTCCGACTTCCAATCCGGAGGTCTGGGGTTCGATCCCCGGCTCGTACCACTGAGTTTCGGAACTTATGTACGATATATCATTTGATATTTACCAGTCGCTTTTCGGTGAAGAAAACATCGTAAGGAATCCGGACCTGATCCCAAAAAGGCCTAGTTTCCCTTCTGGATTGGAAGGTCAGATGGCAGTCGCTTTCGTAAAAACTAGTGTATACGCCTGGGATTAGGTTGTCAAGCGGACCCCAAGCCGGGACAAACGCCAGGAGGAAGAAGATGCATCCAGATATAGCACATTCGCGGCGCATTCTGTAATTCTGTATATGTGGACGCGCCTTATGACCAGACCTAGGAATCGATGGGGCAAAATTTTATGACAGGTAGGGAGTTCCCATATCGATAAACTAAATTATCGATACTTGTTCCATTTACTAGCGATCACCCCCAGCATTGTATATATTTTGTTGTGAGTATTGTTCTGAAGACGAGTATAATGTTCTAACAAATCATATTTTAAATCATGGCTAGGTAATAAACAACATCGTACTATGAAATAGTTAGTATTATGTCTTTATCAAACCCTTTTTATATAATTAGATTAATATAAGTTACCCTTATTATTTTGCTTAAGGAGAAGGGGCAATTTGGTACCCGGAGCAATGCCAATGAGTGTGGTGTCGTTGGATAGGTATTAAAAAGACAAAGAAGGTTTACTATGGCGACCAGTCTCGGATTGCTGTACTTTTCGAGATATTCGCCTTTGAAAATCACACTTTTCAGTTCAATTCCGTACTGACGGTCCGCCCCCAGAATCTCTCGTATTTCTATGTTTAAATAGGGAATAATTATCGTGTATGATATATCAAAATAATCTCTAAAATATCAGCTATTCAGCACTGTAAATGAAACTAAAATCAGTTAAGTATTTTTTAAGATCATGCGAAATAACACATAAAGATATCGTCGCGCAAAGTAATAATACTCGTTTAACAAAATCATCATACAACATAAAAGAAATGTTTGGAGCCTGTTACCCGGTCCAATGTGCATGTGTCATATATCATTAGAAAAGTCATGTTGTGTAGATTAACGATTATTAGGTCGCCAGTCTCGATTTTCTGTGGGAAGGAAGTACTATGGGGTTGAATACACTCGCGAGCACGAAAACGGCTAACGAGGTTGACCTGACTTTTCTTACTATTTTTAATTTATTTTTTGGTACCGTCGCCATCAAATACTTATACCGGAGTGGCAAAGGTACTCAAAAATATCACTAGCACTTTACCGCCTTGACAATAGAGGCGTTTTTAAAATACTTGTGACCACCTTGGCCACTCCGATATATCTGATGGGGACTGTAAACACGAAACATGTAGCACTATATAAAATGTATATACCTATTAAAAAGATTAATAAAAAACTCTAACTGTCTTTAAAAAGAAAGGGTTTTGTTTTTAGATTGATACCACCAAGATAAAATAAATAAATAAATATTTGGGGACAATCTAACATAAATCAACCTAACCCCAAACTAAACAAAGCTTGTACTATGGGTGCTAGGTGACGATATACATACTTAGATTATATACATAGAATACATCCATAACTCAGGAACAAATATTAGAGATCAGCACACAAATAAATGCCCTTACCAGGATTCGAACCCGGGATTCGATCAAAGTAAAGTTGTGACTATGAAAACCACGAGGAGTACAGGGAGCTATTCAGATGTGAAATGAATTTATATGACTACTTTAATCATTTTAATAAAAAAATTAAGCATATTATTACATTTTCAAGCAAAGTAATAGATTTTCATTTTCATTTTTTTAAGCTCGGCTTTGTACACATTTACCTTAGTTTTTAATGGTCATGTACTTGTTTTGTGCAATAAAGTGTTTTACTACTACTACTACTACTACATTTTACAATATTCTTGGAACTTTATGATTATGATGATTGATGATACGTGTACATTCAGCGTTGGTCGGTTCAGTTTAATTACTGAGGTTTACTACGTTGGTATATTTATAAACGTACATGTATAAACATGCATTAGGATGAGGTACCTTCTTTACTTATCTTGATCTCTTGATCCGTCTAAAAGGGCAAGGAATTTACTTATTCTTATTAACATTGTTATCATATTGACGTACCTACCGCTAATTATCAAAGTCCAAAAAATGTTCTACAAATAACATTACCATTCCCGCTTACGAATATATATCGTATACATTTTTGATATTAATTAGATAGACTTGTTAGTAAGAAGATCAAGAGTAGGCCTTAGGTAACCTTACCTCAGAATCCTAGCAGATTCGGCTTATGTAAGGGGCAGGATTTTAATGTGCTAATTATGCACGGTACCTATGCAAGGTGAATCCTACGACACATTTGTTTTTTAAACCTACTACCCAAAAATATTAAAATATGTAAGGTAATAATAGCTTAAGTTAAAAGAATTGCTCAATATACGGAAATAATACCTTCGTTTATAAGAGGTTTTACGATCCTTCCACAAACAAAATGTACAGTCAAGGCCATAAATGTGTGTACACTTTTCCACCTTACTCCATTGTAATAAGGTACAAATGTGTATACATATTTTAGGCGTTGACTGTATGTTATTTATTGATCACAAAGGACATATGTTGATAGGAACTTCATGTATACCTATCCTATACATCCTTATTTGTCTTATCGTGTAAACAAAAACTTTTCAAAGAAATCATCACTTTTTTCCCTGGGATTATCACTTAAAATGTTGCTATACTTACATAGATACTTAGTATATAGATACTTAAAGAAACTCACAAAGTATTGAATTCAATTAAGTCACCACTGAAAATACATTTTTTTTTGTTATATAATTTTCTTCGATAATCGAAGTAATGGACGAATAATCCGAAAAATAAATGACATTACAATGTCTATGTAATTGACATAATGTTTGTTTACACGATAAGATAAATAGGAATGGATAGAGTATACGAAGAAGTGTTTACATAGTAGCTAATAAAACGTAATTATAAACTGACCCCAGGAAAGTCAATATTAAAATACTAGGAAACTATATCAAATGCGGCACATCTATAAATAAACCAATGTGTAATAAGGACTTTTTGTATTACCTATATACTACATATTTCAAAACCTTATATTTAGTTGACTTACAATTCTGTGCTTCAGCTATGCTCCTCCTGAACCTTAACGTATTTTTTATACAGTCAGCAGCAAAAGTAGCTAAGCGGGTAGGGTGTTCAAAATGAGCTGGACACGACTTTATTGTTAAGAGAATAAGAGCGCGTAGAGGTCATTTTGAACACCCCACCCGCTAAGCAACTTTTGCTGCTGACTGTACTCGTCGATTGAAATACTTGAATTGAGATTGTGTAGACGGAACTACTAGCGTATACTTTACTTACGTATCTATATGGTCGCATGTTGTGGCATGGCCAGCAATGATAGAAAGGATTTATTGTAGAACTTTTGTCGCTGCCCGGTGCCCGCCCTGCGCCGCCGCCGCGGTCGCCGGGGCGAACCGGTACAATCCGCCGGGAGATTGAAGTTACTAAATTGTATAGAGGCAGCATCCGTAGAACTCAATTCTTACCAGCTTGCCTATATTGAGCACTCGTAGAAAAAGTATTGTATAATGGATTATAATTCTGCGCAATCTTTTCACTGCATTCTGGTTAGACGTTATAGTTTTAATAATTATTTTTCTGATAAAAATGAAATTCATAGCTTACTGTATACCGCGTGTAACAGAACGAAGAGCTTTTACAAAAACGGGGAATTGTTTACCCTAAGAGCTGTATTTTTACTATTAAACTATGTTAATATTATTTACCGTTTACGAGATAAAGCTGGTTAAACTTTGGTGCAAAAATATGTCTGCTTCAACCCTAGCAAGTTGATCGAGCAGTGACGTCATGAAAATATTAATTTTATAACGGCAGGGTTATCACCTACATTAAAACGTAAAATTTTGCAATGGCTTTTTGTTTCACTTAACTTACCTTTAAAATTATAATGAATTGATTGAAAATGAATTAGATAACACTATACTTTCAGCAAATATCATAGTAAAGTGCCACCCTGTATAACTCAAACTTAGACACACAGACCGAAAAAAAAAGATTTAGGTTTCTACGGTCTACATATACAACATAATATTATACTATGTTGTAAAAACTTGCTACGAGAAACTGCAGTCTTTTTGACATTAATAGGTATTTTTAGATATGCAGTTAGTAACTTTGATAGATCTGTGCGATAATAGTTATGTGTCTCGTGACAATTATCAAAAGCTCTACACAAAACCTTTTTTTTTAAATAAGTAACACGGACAGCTGTTTCCGTATCCTGTGGACGCCAACATTTTCTGCAAGTACCTGTTTTTAAGTTTATAATACATCGATTAAAAATAATAAATACTTAGTATCCGTACTAACAAAATTTAAGTTTTTCTAGGTTGATAATAGGACATAACTCTTTTCTACTAGCTAGTGTAAAAGTCAGTATTATATGATCTCATGATACTTAGAATTCAACTCTACAGAAGTGGCTCAGTTAAAACGGCCGAGGCGTCGATTAAATATTGTTGAAGGAGCGAGGTGATTGGAACCATATAGTGCTAGTTATTCGCAAGGAAGACATTACTATAACTAGCACTATATGGTTCCAAGAGCTAATGCGACTTAATTTTGCTATGAACCGGCGCTTAGTCGGTTACTAGTAAAAATACTATTAACTAAAAGTAAAAAACAGTGCTTTGAATAATAAGCGCTTCACTAAAATTGTAGCAGAGCGAGAATAACTATTAATCATACTTAATTGGTTTTAATTGTACAACCGGTTCTGTATAGTTATACTACCCCAACACACGTAACACCATAAGAGCCGTAACAGCCATTATAAAACTCATTTTATTGTTTATCATACGAATATTTTCGCGCAATCCAATACGGCTCCTAATAATAATCCAAAGTATTAAAAAAACTAATTCATTACCAGTTGACGTAACTGGTGACCGAAGAGCTGGCGGTTTCCTCGCACAACGTATCAGCATTGCGATACAACGAGGAAATGCCGCCAGCGTCCTAGGTAAAATGCCGCAAGGGCCTAGTTTAGATTTGAGCTAGTTATTAATTTAGTTAAGTATTTGTAGTGTAGTGCATCTGTATATTTAATTATGTAAATAAATGTATATAAAAATTCATTACTTTAAAATTATAGAAAATGAAGTCAAATTAATTTTCAACCAACTTCAAGATTTTGAACGAGGAGGTTCTCAATTCGTCGGGATCTTTGCTTGTTTATTTTTAATTTTTGATTTCTGTTTACCGACGTTTCGAATACCGCTAGACCTATTTAGGAAAATATTATTTTTTATTTGAAAGAGTATACTTGACTGTTTGTTCCATTGTCATCAGGCCAGGATCTGATGATGGAATCCTGGAGAAATCGAAGGAACGCTTCAAATATTATAGGCACACGCAAACACATAGTAATTTGAGTATTTATTTACAGTAGTTAAGGCATTTGCTCCTGGAAAGATAGAGTAGGCTAAGTGGAGTGGGTTGTTTTTCTATAAAATTATTTTAAGACCGTCAGCTGTAAATGCGGCGCGCGACGTGGTATTTAACGCGCGTGCTAGCGTACATATATCTGTAAGGCCGCGGCATAAAGCTCTATACCTGGAGGAGCCATCGCCTCATCTTTCCAAACAAAAAAGTCTGCCAAAATCTGAGGGGGGCGAGGAAGCATACGTATGGCGTTTTCAATTTAAAGGTACATCATTGTCGGTTGTTAATAAAGTTTATTTGTAAATGAATTTTTATAGCAGCATCGCCTTATTGATAAAGGACAATGGTGTACCTTTCACTTGAAATATCACGCATATTTGACAGTAAGTCACGACACTAAATGGAGCAACAAATAGTTGATTTTACATATGTTGAAATATGGTTCATTATTGGATGCAGTCTTTGCAAATGTCAAACAAAAAAGCCAAGGATCATTTTTGCTTGTATTTTCAAATAAAATATAGAAGGCAGTAATCCTTAGGGGCGTTAAATATGCATAAGTGTCAAACGTCAAAATAGTTACTGCCCGTCAGAAAATAAACGATTATCTTTGAATCGATTCAGTAAACGACGCAGGATTTTCGATATGGATTAATTTTTTAAACATAATAGTAATGATAAAAAAGTAAAACTATAATTACATGTGAAATTATATTTCATATTTTTGTAAACTAGACATAATAGAACATTTTTTACACCTAAAAACAATACATAAGGGCATTTTCACGGAGCTCTTTACTCACTGAAAACGATGAATTGAATGCGTATATAATCGATTTTTGGAATAGTTTTTATAAACCTATTAGATTTTCCTGCTAATAACGTTGACAGAGGGGAAATGTACCTAAGCTTACTCCAGGTATAGAGCTTTATGGGCCGCGGTGATACGACGGTGGCAAACAAGCATATGGCCCGGCTGGTGTTAACCAGCTTCTTAATATCAGACGGGTCATATGCTTAGTATAGTTCATAGTCTACGGTAGCTACCTACAATAGACCATTTATTATTCCATTGTTTATTGTTAGCCGCTGTAAATAAACACTTATATAGCAATTTGGTAAAAAAATAGGCAAAATGAATATACATTTTAAACCGCAACATTTCTGAAAAACATATCAAAAGTGTCACATACGACATTTTGTCTAGACTTAGTTCTCAAAAATAAAGCGGTTGTACAACATCCGATGTCGAAATAAGTACTTATTCCTTTAATAATGTTGTAACTGACAATTTCAATTATCTTGATAGTAAAAGTAAACTGTAAATACAGTACAATATAAAACAGCTTAAACCTTTTTGCTTGCTAAAAAGTAGGATGTGGCATATCGTCGCTGCGCTTGTAAAATCCGACATGTAAAAAAACACAACTTTACAGGAGACACAAAAAACATGTTCCTTTTTTACTATATAATAAATCAAAAATCTAAAAATGACAACAATTAAAGATTCCAATATGACTCTAAATAATGTTAGATTTGAAATTTTTTCTAAGTCATTTTAGGAGCTACAATTTTTTTTTCTACATTTTAAGCACATAACTGAATTTATTTGTGTTGTAAAAACCGCTATGTGATTATCGAGGCACATAACGGTTTAATAGTTCTTTAAAGTGACATTTCGAATCATCAGATCATCACTAAGCGGATTTATACCGCAAATAAATTAAAACCATAAAAATGCGTATACGACTGTTTATTAACACTGCTGAATATATTACATATTTAACTATATATTATTTGTCAAGAACCAATTTCATAAAATATTATATTAAATCCGCTGTGTGCCATCACAAAGCGCAATATTATTATAATGCATTCATTGATAAAAACCGCTTTGTGCTATTTGATCACATAGCGCCTTTTGCGCGGCTAATTAAGGCCTTTTTCACATAGCTGATTTTATTTTTTTGTAATCCAGTAAACTTAGAAAAAATGGATTATTGAGGAATATGCACCTTTAAAAATACTTTTAAATTAAGTCAAAAACCATTTTTCAAAATGTTCACATGTCGGATTTTACAAGCGCAGCGACGATATACAAAGCTTTATACTTTCCCCGTATCCTGTCAAAAAGTCGGTAGGTACTGTCACAATTAACCTTTTTGATTGTCATATCTTTTAACACTTTCGTAACCGCGTAGCGCTACGCCCTACGCTCGTAGCGTGTAGCCATAGCCAGGTATTCCTCGTATGTAGCGCGTAGTAGCTACGAACAGAGAACCCGACAGTCGGGTCATCGGTGCTGAATGTGTTAAGACCCGATTGTTTTTGTGTTTGTTTTTGCGAAAAATAAAAGAAATATTGAAAATCTGAAAACGTAGTTTAAGACTAAAGCTTCGACGTAGAAAACCAAAAACGATATTTTTTGGATCGACTTTGTTAATGGAGACCGCTGAAACAGCATGTCAAAAAAATTCCAATCTGGAGAACATTACCGATTCACCGAAGGTTAAACAATGAGGAATCGTTACATGTGCTCATCAATGATGTTACAACAGCATAAATCGACCGACTGCTAAATACCACTATTTAAAAATGAGCAGGTATTATAAATCGCTGAATCTCTATGTTTTAATGATAGGCTTAGGTAGCATTGTGCAACAGAGACTAGAGTTCGCAAACTAATATTTATCAAACAAGTTTATTTTGTGATACGTCAATCCATACTCTCTTTGTGCATTTCCTAGTGAAATGGTTTAGTTAAACCAATTAACAACTACAATAATATGAATTTGCTAATACCGCGGTATAATAACATGCTAATTGATTAGTGACAATCAGTTATATTTATTTGCGTATTTTTGCATGCATTAAGTTCCCATTCCCGCCCTGCCTCAGCTTGCGCGTAAGACGCAATCCATTTTCACAAACATGTAGGACAATGTGAAATAATTAGGTACAACAATCGGGGAATTATTATTAACGAACAGTTATTTATTTATTTATCGTATGGCTGGATATAATATTAAAGGCATTTCTTCTCTGGGGTTTAACTTAACTAGGTCCAGGAGCTTTTTTATAAAAGCATATATTTTTACAATTTAAAGTATATTTCTGTAAATGTATTTAAATTATTCATAAACATAAATATACTTTATTGCACAAAATATAGCTATCTCTGTCAACAATTTTTGAATGCTTTATTTATATATTTTTGAAGCAGCAGAAAGCAGTTGTAAAGATCAAAGGGAGACGCCTTTTTCCAGCATAAGCAGTGGGACATAATTATAGGCTAATAAAAAAAATGTAATAATGTGTATGGGTCATCTGAAATAAAGGGAAATTCCCAATGGCTAACGCCAACGGTCCCTATTTATTAATAGCGGTACAGTGTAGTGGAAACCTATACAATTTATGATTTTTATGAAGCCATTAAGAATACCTATCTGTACAGTACCTACGTGTTAAAACAAATTATGTCTACGTAGTGTTTGTATGTAGGATTTGGTCACAAAACTACTAACATGATATCGATAAATTAACTCAATATATTTTTTCTTCCTTTTCATGTTTAGAGCGTTATCACACTTGCGATTTGCGAGCGAGTTTTGTATGGGAGCAAACACGCCGCGAGTTCGCCTTCAAGTGATAAGGCCCTTATAGACTAAGATTAGGTGGTAGTGCACCCTACCTAATCGGGTAGCAAGATTCGGCATATATAGGGGGTAGCACCTTAAAAAGTTATGACTTTTAGTATGGGACACTATGAGCCAAACCTGGAGCGTTCGGAATGCAGCCAACTTTTCGGGTACCAAAAAAAGTCAGAAAATACCTCATCGGGTAGCAAGATTCGACATATACAGGGGGTAGCACCTTAAAAAGTTATGACTTTTTGTATGGAACACTATGAGCCAAACCTGGAGCATTCGGAATGCAGCCTGATTTTAGGGTGCCAGAAAATATCGAAAAATACCTCATCGGGTAGCAAGATGAAACTAATGCCAAATGAAAGTACTAATCATCCTGTTAATAAAAAAAATTGGTAGTCGGTCCTAAACCTGGAGCATTTCAAATGCAGCCAACTTTTGTGATCGAACAAAAAACTCATCTGATACCATTACAACGTAGAAATGGCCCCAGAAGGTGGTTCCAAAGACATAAACAAGCTTAATTTGACAGAATTTATCAAAAAGTGCCAAAATATTTCAGGTTTACTCACCCAAACTTATCACTTTCGTGATTTGGCTTATCAGATGAGTTTTTTGTTCGATCACAAAAGTTGGCTGCATTTGGAATGTTCCAGGTTTAGAAGCCGCTGCTATTTTTTTTATTAACAGGATGATAAGTCCTTTCATTTGGCATACATCTTATCGTGCTGCTCAATAAGGCATTTTTTAAATCTTCAGGTACCCTAAAATTAAGCCAAATCACAAAAGTCATAAGTTTGGGTGAGTAACCCTAATATATTTTGGCACTTTTTGATAAATTCCATCAAATTAAGCTTGTTTATGTCTTTTGAACCATCTTCTGGGGCCATTTCTACGTTGTAATGGTATCAGATGAGTTTTTTGTTCGATCACAAAAGTTGGCTGCATTTGGAATGCTCCAGGTTTAGGACCCGCTGCTATTTTTTTCTATTAACAGGATGATAAGTCCTTTCATTTGGCCTACATCTTATCGTGCCACTCAATAAGGTATTTTTTTAAATCTTCATGTACCCTAAAATTAAGCCAAATCACGAAAGTCATAAGTTTGGGTGAGTAAACCTAATAAATTTGGCACTTTTTGATAAATTCTATCAAATTAAGCTTGTTAATGTCTTTTAAACCATCTTCTGTAGCCATTTCTACGTTGTAATGGTATCAGATGAGTTTTTTGTTCGATCACAAAAGTTGGCTGCATTTGGAATGCTCCAGGTTTAGGACCCGTTGCTAAATTTTTTTATTAACAGGATGATAAGTCCTTTCATTTGGCTTACATCTTATCGTGCCAATCAATAAGGTATTTTTTTAAATCTTCAGGTACCCTAAAATTAAGCCAAATCACGAAAGTCATAAGTTTGGGTGAGTAAACCTAATAAATTTTGGCACTTTTTGATAAATTCCATCAAATTAAGCTTGTTTATGTCTTTTGAACCATCTTCTGGGGCCATTTCTACGTTGTAATGGTATCAGATGAGTTTTTTGTTCGATCACAAAAGTTGGCTGCATTTGGAATGTTCCAGGTTTAGGACCCGCTGCTATTTTTTTCCATTAACAGGATGATAAGTCCTTTCATTTGGCATACATATTATCGTGCTACTCAATAAGGTATTTTTTTAAATCTTCAGGTACCCTAAAATTAAGCCAAATCACGAAAGTGATAAGTTTGGGTGAGTAAACCTGAAATATTTTGGCACTTTTTGATAAATTCTGTCAAATTAAACTTGTTTATGTCTTTTGAACCATCATCTGGGGCCATTTCTACGTTGTAATGGTATCAGATGAGTTTTTTGTTCGATCACAAGAGTTGGCTGCATTTGAAATGCTCCAGGTTTAGGACCGACTACCAATTTTTTTTATTAACAGGATGATTAGTACTTTCATTTGGCATAAGTTTCATCTTGCTACCCGATGAGGTATTTTTCGATATTTTCTGGCACCCTAAAATCAGGCTGCATTCCGAATGCTCCAGGTTTGGCTCATAGTGTTCCATACAAAAAGTCATAACTTTTTAAGGTGCTACCCCCTGTATATGTCGAATCTTGCTACCCGATGAGGTATTTTCTGACTTTTTTTGGTACCCGAAAAGTTGGCTGCATTCCGAACGCTCCAGGTTTGGCTCATAGTGTCCCATACTAAAAGTCATAACTTTTTAAGGTGCTACCCCCTATATATGCCGAATCTTGCTACCCGATTAGGTAGGGTGCACTACCATCTAATCTTAGTCTATTATGAAGCTTGGCAAAGCTGTACGTACCGCCACGTGGTACAACTTTACCTACGCTGCACAACTTTGCCTGGCTTGAAAAACATGGTTTTCGTCACCATATAGCTATGAATATGTTATTCCTGAAATGAGAGAAAGGCGACCATCTCTGGTATGTGATATAAATAGCTGTTTGGTGAAAAAAAAGACATGTGTTTCAAGCCAGGCAAAGCTGTGCAGCGTAGCATTGCCTACGGTTGTAGCACTTGACGGTATGCTAATTATTTGTCTTAATATTTTTCTGGCGAAAAAAGACGGTAACCGATTGCGTACAGTCTACCTGATGGGAAATTCATACACTGTTACTATTTGAAGAAAATAATTGACGAATCCGTATATTTAGTAATTATCACGTGCGTCACAGTATTATCTGATTTGAGAATAAGGGACATGCCGTCGAAGCTTATTAGACCAGGTATGATAAACATAATTTACTGTCGTCTCCAGTAAATGCATGGGATGCACTGACAGATCTTTTCACCCTTTAATAATCAAGATAGGGAATGAAAAAAAAAATCAAGAATCTTTATTTTATACAACATACATTGTTTTGATGCAGAGGGTTGGGCTACCGGTAAGCAATAGCCTGTGTTAGGTTAAGATACACTGCTCTTCCCTTGGTTTAAGTATTGATTTACGTACCTACTTATGTATTCTTTTTTGCTATTATCACTGCATTCGGCTGTACTCACTTGTGTTTAGTCACTAAGCGCGACATGTTTCGTAAAAGTGTTAATATGTCTCACTAAAGTTTAAATTCAATAGGTTTTTACTATATTGAACTTAATGCATAACTTAGGTACTATGTACACAGGGCGTGCTAAAACATGCTTATTCACAATACAATTCTGAAAAAAGTTTAGTGTGTGCGTGAGTGAGTAGGTATGTGTTTGTACTAGGGTACTCTGGTCGTTTCTCTGTAGCGTCATAGAGTTTAGTTATTGACCATGCATTTTCTAATGAGAGATTTAGGTCCGTGGTATAGTCTTGAGTGATGCCTTTAAAGATTTTATTGTAGAGTCTGGAAGCTTTTGCAGCAAGCTTGTAAAATATGTAAGTATTACGGTTTTACCCGTAGCTACATTTAGCATTTTCCTTTCATTTTTTTTATTCCGGATGGTTCCCGCAATAGGAGCAGTTTGTTCGGTGACTTTTAAAAATAACTTATGGTTTGGTTTTTAGGACACTTTAAAGTATATTCACACACGCAATGTATTCCGGAATTGATTATGACTGTGTGGTTACAAGACCGACAAGTAATGTCAATTAGACGGATTTTAACGTACTTACATTGAAAATACTATCTGGGGTTTCCGGTTCCGGGCGCAAAAATGTCGTTTATGTTTTGGGAATATTATTTTATTATTTGTTCCTTTTCGTTTTTCAGTGTGTAATATATTACACACTGAAAAACTGAAAACCAGCTTATTGTGCGGTGATCCAACGAACAAGTGTGCAGCTAATGAAGAATTACGCGTGTAACCACTGTTTGGGTCAGAAATCCGATTCCCCGGCCACGGACGCCGTGTGTTGTTTGTAGTGGGCCTGGGCAACTATCTCGCTACAAAAAGCAAGGGCTGCTGCCGTACAACCTGCATTAATTTACTGAATTCAGGCGGAAGGCTAAGAGGCAGCCATTCCGCTTTAAAAAATACTATCCGCGTTTTAATTTATTGCTTTTATTACAGGACACAGCCTGTATATAGGATTGAAGGAAACTTTAAGTGTACTGCATAATATACTTACTGTATATTTTTCCTCACAGAATATCACTTTATACATGTTTACACATTATAGGTCACTTTAAAGGTTTATTTTCACTAATCCGTCCGGCCGTTTTAGGACCGTACTAAGCACGGAAAAAAGTGTTGCACGCTGGATACACGTAGCAACATATGAAAAGCTACCTGTAGGTATACAACGCGTATGAAGCGCGTATGCAATGGGTTTGTAACCCGCTTCATATCCATTTGTAACACATGTCATGTCTCTATAAATTACATAGAAAAACAAAATCTTCACGGAAAAAACGTGATTAAAACTGGTGATGGCACGTTATGTTGTTGGTCTGTGCCGGAACGGTCTAATGGGTAAAGCATAGCTATTCCTACAAAAGATTTTTTTTGTATGAATATCTAGTCAAGTGCAAAAGTGTAAACATATCTTTGACTTCAACTGCACAAGCACGGTTAAGGTCATGGTTTAGCAGACCTTGAATGCAAATACTTTTTCTTGCAACGAATTATCCTTGAGTCGAATGCACATAACTATGTACATAAGTATCACATCTCTGGAAGAGGCGGGTTAAGGCGCCAATAGGCGCTATACATTAGGCTGGCCATTGTTTGCTATACCAACTTAATATAGAGGTAAAATAATTAAAGATTTAAAACATTATCTTGCAATAAAAAACGGGAAAGAAAATAAATTATTTTTATATTTCGAATAGGTATATAATTATGTCTGTAGCCTAGCTGAGACTGTTTGATAGATTTTACTGTAAGTAAAAGGTATTACTCAAGTTCTTATTTCTATTCATTTAACAGCAACAGTAAGTGGAGACAGTAAGCGGTTACCGTAGCCTATGAACGTCAGTTAGTTTAAGATAATATGCGAATATTTATCTGACTCAAGAGATTCCATGTTAGGCATCATACCTTCGTGTTACCGTGACACGTAATTCCATTACTTAAACCGCAAGTGATTGCTACCCCTAGGAGATAGTTTTAAGGAATCAGGCGGTAGTCCACGTCTTGTGCCCTCTCATGTTAGTAAATATATTTTACAGGAAAATCAGTTTTTACAGAAAATGAGGAATGCATGAATAAAATAAATAGATATTATGTTTTATTCTTCTTCCTCCTAGCGTTTATCCCGGCTTGGGGTCCGCTTGACAACCTAATCTCATGAATTGGCGTAGACACTAGTTTTTACGAAAGCGACTGCCATCTGACCTTTCAACCCCGAGGGGAAACTAGGTCTTTTTGGGATTAGGTCCGGTTTCCTTACGATGTTTTCCTTCACCGAAAAGCGACTGGTAAATATCAAATGATATTCCGTACATAAGTTCCGAAAAACTCAGTGGTACGAGCCGGGGTTTGAACCCGAGACCTCCGGATTGAAAGTCGGACGTCTTACCGCAAGGCTACCAGCGCTTTACCAGATATTATGTTTTATTGTCTACTTTTATTACACATGTCTCGAGGCACACCGAATTGCTAAAGCAACGTCTGTCCCTTGTAACCTACTTACTTCATTTTTTTTTATGTCGTGGTTTTACATAAACTAAATAATAAAATAAAAATATTTTAGTGAGCTTAAATTATGACATGGTGGGCGGCATGAAGTTATATACAATAAGTGAAGGGTACACGGAAAGAACATGTCTAGTCCCTTTTTTCGTAAAATGAGATTTTTGTATCAAAATGTAGAGCTTGCAATGAACTATTAGTAACAACTTCTGTAACAGCTGGAATTTTTAACATAAATCCACTTTTTAATTCATAAATATGTACCATCTAGTTACGAAAATAGTATGGTTAATTGAATCGTTCCAAACTTTAAAACTGCTCTAACTCAAAATGTTGTCAAAGTGACTAGACACGTTCTTTCCGTGTACCCTTCAAGTATTGCAACCTTAGTTTTAACTGCTGCGATTTTTCTATAACACAAAATCTGTTATTTTTAATGAATACACACTGGTCCTTATATTTATTGCGTGAAATAGCAAGAACAGTTTTTTTTACACTCGCCATTACGAAGACAAAGTAAACCAAAGCCGTACGATTATATGTTCGGTATATACATTTCATTGAGTAGTGTTGATTCGGTGATACAATTAGCGGCGCGTCTCTGAAGGAATCCATCCCATAAGAAGTTCTACACAACATATGAACATATGTTTTGCGTTACTACTAGCAGTTGTAGAAAGTGCCTAAAGACAAATATACTTAGTCGGTTCATAAGTTCTGTCACTCGGGTTTTGACTGGTAAAATAGGAAATGTTAGCAAATGCTTACTATTTCTATATATGGTTAGAAAGCCTATTTAACAGTGATTAATTTAAAATATTATATAATGCAAATACTCGTGGTAGTTTTACACAATTCCTTGTAACATTTTAAAAAGCGCAATAAAAAATCACGTCAAAAACACACGCCCTATTTGAGTTATTTTAGACCTTAATTATTTTTATTCAATTCTAAGAGACTAAAATCTTGCATGCTGCATTAGCTTGGTCTTTTAGCTTCATTTTAATATATAACTAACATGGGTTTGACTGACAAGAAGGCTGGTATACACAATTTCGTTAGACTACCTTGATGTATAGCAGCAAAATCTAAGCGTTTTGCTCAAAACTGAAAAATACGGTAAGGTTCAGGAGGAGAATATCTGAAGTATAGACTTGTAAGTCAACTAAATATAGGTTTCGGAATATGATTTAATCTTCTACTTTCCTAAAAATAACAATTTGTAACTCCTGGACAACTACAACAATACATGATCTTCACCAACTTTTGTGAAGTATACTTTCCACAAATCATCGGCGTGTTTTTGTCAGACAACAATCACTAAGTTTACAAGGATCTATAAAATACGCGATCGTGATTTTAAATTAATCATAGTATGTTTTAATCTGTATGAAATAAGCTTTCTAATCATGTCTATATTTTTTAAATAAAAGCTTTGTATTTTGTTTTATCAGTCAAAACTCTTGTGAATGTGACAGATCTTATGGACCGACTAAGTACTTTAGCGCTTCAATGAAATGGTTTTAGATACTACTATCAATCCTTTAATTGCCATATTGAAAAAATAATATAGCTTTACTCGTAATGAGATAATAGTAATTTAACGTTATTTTAATATCTTTATTTAGCAGTATTTATTGGCAATATAATATTATTTAATTACCAATGCTAATAAAACTAAGGAGTTAAGGATTTTGGTAAAAAATCTCTTCTTCCTCCTCCTAGCGTTTGTCCCGGTTTGGGGTCCGCTTAACAACCTAATCTCATGAATTGGCGTAGGCACTAGTTTTTACGAAAGTGACTTCCATACTTCAGAGAGTAAACTAAGCCTTATAGGGTTAGCTCCGGTTTCCTTACGATGTTTTGGTTTACTGAAAAGCGACTAGTAAATATTAAATGATATTCCGTAGTTCTGAAAAAGTCAGCTAGAGTTTGAACCCGAGACCTCCGGATTGAAAGTCGGATGTCTTACCGCCAGGCTACGCGCTTTTTTTTGAGAACCAATGTCACTAATTATAAAAGCGTTTGACGTAGGTATTGTATTCGCTATGTGCGAACTGCATGGTGGGAGTAACGTGAACGATCGCAGCGCACAGTGTAACAAGAAATTGGGCTATTCAAAATATTTGACATCACCTATAGGGTCAACTGTCAAGATAGTGAATCAGCCAGTTACATTTCATATAAGCAAGGAGTATATGCCATTAAAAAAAAAGAAAAAACCCCTTTAACCCCCTGCTTAAGAGATGGCGCCACACTCATACACACAGCGAATAGACGTAATCTTATTTAGACTTAAACTATTATATTCGTTTAATTTAGTTTATTTTCATATTAATTTTGATATATATTTTAGTAGTTTAGTTACATTATTGTTGTCAAACGCGTGGTGAAACTGGGGCCATACTACTAGTGTTAGCTCTACTATAGATTCAATAGCATTTTTGTTTTAAAGTATATAATACATTGATTAAAATTTAAAAAAAAATACTTAGTACTTACTCCTAACAATGAAGGTTAAAGTTTTTCTAGGTTCAATATAGAACATAACCCTTTTCTGCTAGCCAGTGTTAGGTTAGACTATCTCATGATACGTAAATGAGTGTTATTCGAAGCACTGTTTTTAGTTTTAGTTACTAGTAACAGACTTAGCGCCAGTTCATAGAGCTAAATAAAGACGCATTAGGTCTATTTTCCTTGCGAATAATTCGCACTATTTGGTTCCACTCGCCTCGTTCCTTCAGGAATAATCGACGAATCGACCATTTTAACTGAGCCAGTTTTGTACAGTTGAATTTTAATTATTTATGGTTCACGGTGTCCCGTTCCGTGTCCTACAGCACACTTCCGACACTTCATATTAAAAGAAAGCGTCACGTGATCCTCGGAGGTCACGTGATGTTCTGTATACATAGTGAATGTGGAGCAGAACCCGTCTGGGGAATTACCTCCACCTTATAGAAAACCACAGCCAAATAGACCCTACTCATAGTGTTGTATTCCTGCCGGTGAGTAAGGTTGCCAAAGAGCTCAAAGAGGACCCACTGTGTTGACGACGAGGGACCCTCTTGTTCCTTTAGGCGTCAACACAATTAATCCTCCTTTTTTTTAAAAAAAGATAAAAGATATTTATTCTTCAATTTAGGCACATTACAATGCACTTATGAACGTCAGAGAGAAAAGAAACTACCACCGGTTCTAACCCTACACCTCTGACCCGAGAAGTATTACTAATTACCGGCAAGAAACTCGGCGGGACTTATTTTTTCAAAACAGTACTACAGTAAAGGGTCGGCATGCGCATGTGATACCTCTGGAGTTGCAGGCGTCCATGCTACTTACCATTAGGCGGGCTATGCTTGTTTGCCACCGTTGTGGTATAAAAAAAGAGTCGGAAGTGTCGGGCAGGACACAGAACGGAACACTGTGAACCATACTTAACAGTGCTTCACTAAAACTGTAACGCAGCGAAAATAACTATCAATCATATACAGGGTGTGGCCTGTAATACGAGCAAAAAACTAAAACGTAGATTGTACTTCTTAAACAATAAAACTATTGCACAACGACTATAAAAAATTACCTGTATCTAGTCTTAATATTGTCTCTTTTTCAAACAAAACTAAATATTATTATTATTTTGTAAAAAAAAAAGATAAAGATAAAAGATAAAAGATTTTTATTCTTCAATTTAGGCACATTACAATGCACTTATGAACGTCAGAGAGAAAAGCAACTACCACCGGTTCTAACCCTACACCTCTGACCCGAGAAGTATTACTTATTACCTGCAAGAAACTCAGCGGGACTTATTTTTTCAAAACAGTACTACTAATACATTAAAGATACTATATACAATAATGCGTAGTTCTTCAAGAAGTTGTTGAGATGTACGTAAAAATCCGTCTAAATTGACATTGTTTGTCAGTCTTGTCACCCTGCACACATAGGCAATTTCGCAATACATTGCGTGTTCAGATGTACTAAAAATCAAACTAAGTTTTTTAAAGTCGTTGAACAAACGTTGTTTAGTTTGAGGAGTAGAATATATGTTTTAATTTTTTTGCCCGTGTTACAGGTCAAACACTGTATAACTGGTTTTAATAGTACAACCGATATACTCGTACACCACGCGTAACACAATAAGAGCCGTAACAGCCATAATAAAATCTTAATTTATTGGCACGCGAATTTTTGCGCAATCCACAACGGCTCCTATAGGTACTACTTACTCCACAGTATTAACAAAAAAATCAAATAGATTTATTCCTGATGGTTTCCAGGTTGTCCGACTTATATAATAAGCTTTGTTCATAATTCTAGAAATGAGTTTAAAATATTTTCAACCAACTTTCGAAGGAGGAGGTTCCTAATTCGTCAGGATCTTTGCTTGTTTATTTACTTTTTTATTTATTTATGTTTACCTATTTTACGAAGACGGCTAGACCTATTTAGAAAATTCTTTTTTTATTTGAAACAGTACACTTCAAAGTTGGTCCCATTATCATCAGGTCAGGATCTGATGATGGGATCCTGGAGAAATCGAGAGAATTTTTCAAATATTATAGTAATCAACCCATAGTAAATTGAGTATTATTTACAGTAGCGTAGCTAGGGAATTTGCTCTTGGAGAGGTGGAGTAGGCTAAGTGAAGTGGGTTCTTTTTCTATAAAATTATTTATGACCGTAAGCTGTAAATGCTGCGCGCGACGTGGTAACGCACGTACTAGCGAATATTTCTGTAAGCTAGCTGTGACTGGCAGCCAGCACTGGCTTCGTCTAAACCGGGCTTTACCCTGCGGTGATTTTCTGCAAACCCGTTTTTGGCAAAGCTGACACAATTTAATATTCAGGCGGATTTTTAATACCACGACGGTAGCCAGCACTGGCTTCGTCTAAACCGGGCTTTACCCTGCGGTGATTTTCTGCAAACCCGTTTTTGGCAAAGCTGACACGATTTAATATTCAGGCGGATTTTTAATACCACGACGGTGGCAAACAAGCATATAGCCCGCATAATGTTAAGCAGCTACCGTAGACTATGGACGTCTGCAACTACAGAGGCGTCATATGTGCGTTGCCACATTTTAATATCAAGCAAGATTCACTGTGTTACCGCCTAAAGTAACAAGATTCCTCTTTGAGCTCTTGGGGATTAAAATAATAACATCGTTTTTGAGCAATTATAAACCGACGGTACCAATTAACAAAGTCTGATCTGTAAAATGGTTTCTTTTGGGGAAAGGCTGTTAATGTTTTCGAAAAAATATATTAAATGGGAGATTTGGTTAGTAAAAATATAATTTTCAAACTAGACACGAGTATTTATTATTAAGTTGTTTACTGTTAGCCGCTGTCTAAAAAGTCGTTACTATTACAACCAACCTTTTTTATTGTCATCTTAATTTTTTTTTTGTTTTTGTGGAAAATAAAGTAAACATTGAAAATCTAAAAATGTGGTTTAAAAGTTAAGGGATTTTCATAAGCTTTGACGCAAAAATGTTAATTTTTTTCGACCACCTTTGTTAATGGGGATCGTCGAAACAGTGTATCCAAAATGCAAATTCCAACCTAAAACATGACCGATTCTCTCAAGGTTAAACAACGTGGAATCGTTTCATGTGCTCATCAATGATGTCACAACAGCATAAATCGACCCAGAGCCCGAAAGTCCTAGACCTAAAGTCCAAACTGAATTAAGTACCGCTATTGATGAGTACGTAATATAAATCACCGAATCACTCTCTTGTAAGGATAGGGTTAGCCAACTTTGTGCCATAGAGACAATAGAGTTCGCAAATAATATTTGTGTCTTAAATTCTCTAAAAACTCCGAGTGATTGTGGAATAATTTAGCAAGCATGTTTATTTTGTGAAATATGTGTCAATTAGTACTATCTTTCTGCATTTCCTCATGAAATGGTTTAGTTAAAACCATTTTTCTTAACCTCCACTCTACATCAGCTAGCCCAGAAGCTTTAATAAATGTGTTACATATTTTTTTACAATATAAAGCCTATTTCTTTATACGTATATCAATTATCCATTTATATATTATTATGTTACTGTCGTTTAAAATCTGGTACATTATTTAAAAAAAAACGTACGTACTGGTACGTTAATTTGTTTTTGCACTCGAAGCTTTCAGTTGCATGTGATTAGTTTTTTCCGTTATTACTCAAAATGTTATTTCTATACTCTGAATTGTAAAAAAAACTCGCCAAATGCAATAATTATATCAAACACATGTGTGGTTAATATGTATTAATAGTCAAATATAATATATGTGTTATCTGAAAAAGGTCGGTTTTTAACGATAATATATTCTGCCTATATTTTAATTTATTCTCTGTTTACTGTTGTGGCTACAGTACCAATAACCACTAGTACTAAAACTAACTATTCTTATTAAACACCTATTTTCAGTGACTGAGGTGCGTAATAAGAATAGTTAGTAGTGAAAAAAAGACAGTTACCGATTGCGTACAATCTACTTGATGGGAAATTCATATCCTGTTACTATTTAAGAAAATAATTGACAAATCCTTATAGTACAATTATCAGGTGCGCGTCTCTGATTTGAATTTTTTTTATACCACGACGATGGCAAACAAGCATACGGCCCGCCTATAACCTATGGACGCCTGCAATCTAGAGATGTCACATGCGCGTTGCCGACTCATACAAAAAAGGAGGATTCACTGTGTTGACGGCTAAAGGAACAAGAGGGTCCCTCGTCGTCAACACACTGGGTCCTCTTTCAGCTCTTTGGCAACCTTACTCACCAGCAGGAACACAACACTAAGAGTAGGGTCTAGTTCTATTTAGCTGTGGTTTTCTGACAGGTGGAGGTACTTCTCCAGTCGAGCTGACATAGCGCTACCACACATAGCGATATGACTTTTGCAGTAACCGTACCTCTCTTTTGGGCGTAGTTTAAGAACGAGCCGGGCCCCATAAGGGACATGCCGTCGAAACTAGGTACGATAAAAATTATTTACTTTCATCTCAGTGAACACTAATAGGTAGAACATACTGAGCATGTATAGCGAATGCTCTCTCAGTTAGTGTATTTTGTGGTCGGGCTCAGCATAGGAAATGCCATGTCCGTCAAGTCTGAAACAGAACATTAGGTAGAGAATAACACCTCTGGGGAAAAGGAGGGTTAAATACGTAAAATAATTAAAGATTTTACATTATCTTCTAATAAGTATAAACGGGAAAGAAAATATGTTATTTTATATCGCAGTATTCTTGGCGTCAAGCTGACCGACCGAATTAGAAACTCCATCTTGCGCTCCAAGAACAAGGTAGCCGACGTAGCCTTGACAGCCGCAAAGCTTAAGTGGGACTGGGCGGGACACGTTTGCCGTATGCCAGAAGTATTGTGGGCCAAGAGAACGACTAAGTGGGTACCCAACAGGAAACGGCGGCGTGGCAAACCTAGGCGGAGATGGCGGGACGATCCTGACGTCTTTCGTCGAGATTGGGCTGATATTGCCATAGACAGAGACACGTGCAAGAAAGAAAGGGAGGCCTTTGCCCAGCAATGGGACACTACAGGCTAATAAATAAAACTAAAAATATCTCGAATAGGTATTTAATCACGTCGTTTGATTATCACGTCTGTAGTCTAGACGGTTTGATAGATTTTACTGTAAGTAAAAATATCATAATGAAAATAATTCTTATTTGTATTAGTTCAACAGCAATAAGTGGAGACAGTAAGCGGTTATCGTAGCCTATGAACGTCAGCTAGTTCACGATGATATGCGAATATGTATCTGACTCTAGAGTTGCCAGTTAGCATCGTACCTACCATGCCGCGTAAATTAATTACTTAGCAAGTGCGTGCTACGACCTCGGCGCGATTAGCTGCTCACCCAGCGAAGTGAGTGTTACTCCTAGAAGATGGTTTCACCACCTGTACGTCTAGCATGACTTACGTTGCGGCGCGACTCTCCATACTTCAGGCGCGACTCGAAGTATGGAGTCGCGCGCGACAACGCATGTCATGCTAAGGCCACTGGTCCTACTGCGACTACCTCGCAGTGTGCCCTCTCATGCTACTAAAAATATATTTTACAGAAAAATCCGTTTTTACAGGAAACAAGAGGAATACATGAGTAATATAGAAATGTTTCATTGTCCACTGTATGTATAACACATGATTGTAGGCACATCAACTTGCTAATCAATAGATTAAATTCGTACCTAATTATTAAAAAAAATTGTGAGCCAAAATTATAATATGGTGGGATTGGTGGGTGGTATGAGGTTAAATATATATTATTGGTATTGCGACCTCATAAGTTTTACCTGCTGCATTTTTGTTATAACACATTTTCATATAGCGATGTGTTTTTTTTTTAAATAATACACACTGTTTCTTAATATTTATTCCGGGAAAATAGCAAAAACAGTTTTTTTACACTTTACATTACGGAGACAAAGTAAACCAAAGTCGTATATGTATTTATGGTTCATATACATTTAGTTGTAGTGTCGATTCGGTAATACTCGTACAGTTAGCGGTGCGTTTCTGAATGGTTTTTATATATAATAATAATATAAATATATTTGGGGACAGTCTTACACAAATCGACCTAATCCCAAACTAAGCAAAGCTTGTTCTATGGGTAGGTACTAGGCGACGATATACTTAATTATTATTAATTTCGAGTAAGTTAAAAAAATGTTTGCGTGCCTACCTATTTATGTGGCTGACATGTACTAGATCTCGAGATCAAAATATTAGGTTAAGCAATCTTGCATAATCAGACATGTTTAACCACTAACACTTTTATGAGCGTAAGTCGTACGAATCTCAATAAAGAAACTGAGTCGCCTAAACGTGGAATGCTTGTCGTTAAGAGGTTCCATTGCTTCTGGTTATCATCAGAACTTCCACATACTCCAATTTTAATTACTAATTTTTCTTTATATGTACATATTTAAGCATCGCAGGGCTTCTTAATGAAAATAAGTAACTGAAGTCATTATAGGTGCGCCTTTTATATACGAAGGGTTACATCTGCTCCTCCTGGTTTCCATCATCAGAACCTACCTTTGATAGTGGTAGTATATCCATTTAGTAATAGATTCCTAGATAATTAACCATCTTTTTCTACTTGATTTCGTATATAGTGACGATTATCCGAGTTGGCAAACATACTTAAAATAAAGCATTAATTGACACCGCCACCGTTTTTAAAAGTGGGTTAAAAGTTTTTTTTTTCACTCTATTTATATTTAACACTTTTATCTCGTACAACATGGTTCATATTTAAAAGAAAAGAAAAAGAAATTGAAGGAAACGTCTAACGCAAAGTAAGCCGTTTTTGTGCTCGCGAGTGTATTCAACCCCATATTACTCCCTTTCTACAGCAAATCGAGACTGGCGACCCAGTAATCATTAATGTACACAAAATTACCTTTCCAATGATATATAACACATGGGCATTGGACCGGGTACCAGACTCCATACATTTTTGCCCCTTCTCCTTTACAATTTTTAATAAAATCATATTTTGACAAACAAAACCTGGAGTGGTCACTAGTATATGGAACAAGTATCGATACTTGACTTTATCGATATGGGAACTCCCTACCTGTCATAAAATTTTGCCCCATCGATTCCTAGGTCTGCTTATGACCTTGGTCTCCTTGGTCTCTGTACTCGAGAAGCGACATTACACATTACAGCCACAATGTATTGAAAAGAAGTATTTTTTACATAGAATGTTAACAAACATGTATTCTAAACAATATTCCAAGCTGAAGTTCTGACTAATTATAACATGTGTCATTATAGCTGCATATATAACATTTTAGCAACGTATGTAACGTTGCAGATATGATATTATGCTAATTTAACCATAGTATTTTTAAATTAAAGTTTAAAGCACGAACCACACCAGCAACGCAGCGGGACGTGCACGTCTACGCACACGCAGTCGGTGTGGTTCGGCCTTAAATTAAGGCGATTATCACACTGGCGACGGATCCGCATGTGGCGCCGGTGCGCGAGTGAGATAGCGCTCTGCATGTGTATAGCTCTATCTCGCTCGCGCACCGGCGCCGCAAGCGGATCCGTCGCCAGTGTGATAATCGCCTAAGGTAAGTAAAAGTTTTGGATCACGTTATCATGATATGAACAAAGTGCATTAGCAATTTATCAATATAATCCTTATAAGAGTTCAAATTGAAACAATAATATAACAGCCTCCATAGCCTAGTTGGTAGTGACCCTGCCTACGAAGCTGGAGGTCCCGGGTTCGAATCCTGGTAAGGGCTTTGTTCCTGAGTCATGGATGTTTTCTATGTATATAAGTATGTATTTACTGTTAGTGGCTTCAAATCTAAACTAAAGATGTACCTAACGGAACAAAAAGGTTCTGCTGCCTAAGGCTCACGTCACGTATATTAAAGACGCCTCCTTCACCCTCTTCCGTTTCATGGCCGTATTATCTCTTCCATACCCCATCCATATATGACATATTAAGTATCAATTAAACTCCCACCTCAATAACAATATATAAACTATACATATAAATTACTGTCTGCATATTTTTAAATTCTTTATGTGCTTATTTATGTATTTATTAACGTCCCCACTTCGAGTCACGCATTATGCTGTCCCGCACACCCTGCCTGCTGGCTCCACAGAAAACCAGCGCCGTTGACCACGCTAGCCGTGCCAACTGCATTGCTGAGTGGAGACCATTTCGGCTTCACATCTAGATTTAGTTGTTATATGATTTTACTGATGTATTATCCTGTAAGATGTGTTGTTTGAATAAATGTTTTCTATTCTATTCTATTCTATTTATATATCTAAGTATGTATATCGCCGCCTAGCACCCATAGTACAAGCTTTGCTTAGTTTGGGGTTAGGTTGATTTGTGTAAGATTGTCCCCAAATATTTATTTATTATTATTATTATTTAATTAAAGGTACAAAACTCAAATTATATCATTATGACAAACAATAATGTCACTTTCTTATCAAACTTAGTAACTAATTTGAAAGCCAATTCAATTATCAACCTTATTAAAATGCATAAAGTATAAACTCCAATGACTTAATTTGTTACGTTAATTATGCAAAGTGTAATAGTAAACAATACGAGAAATTAATGTGTCATTAAAACAAAAAGTATTACATTAATAAACACGGTTTGATCATTAGGCATTTGTACTATAAAATGTGGACAAGTTTAGTGTAATGGACCACTTTGTCGAGTGACAAGGACACTATTTTCTTTCACTAATAGATAGTGTATATTGCGTAGTTTTAGAAAGTACTAGTAACTCCATATCGACAAAGAGGTCCCTTTGTCCTTGGACTGACACATTTTTAAATACGGCGTAACCGCGTCAGACTATAAGGTTCCTTTTCACTAATGATGCAACAAATGATAATGAAGTTCATTACGATGCACACAATAGTGTAGGTATGTACAGATAAATATCGGGGGCTCGTCTCGTCTGACATTTAATTGATGTGTTTTCCAACCGCATCTTAATGCAATCTTTGTTTACGTACCTATTTTGTCGTAGCTGTTAACGAGCTAGTGCGACTATAAATACCTAAGTTAATCGGTGGATCCGTTCGGTGGAGCCGAAAGCGCCCAGCGCCTCTAAAGAGGCCCATTTAAAATCGGACACTGCCTCAATCACTAGTATAATACCATATAATACTTTCCCGACCACGGAACAACGGTGTTCCGGACCTTCCGGAGGCGTATGCGGAGCTGAAGCCAACGCGCAGAGGCCCTTTCGACAATTT
Source organism: Pammene fasciana (assembly GCA_911728535.1). NCBI lineage: Eukaryota > Metazoa > Arthropoda > Insecta > Lepidoptera > Tortricidae > Pammene > Pammene fasciana. The sequence continues at coordinate 14,424,994 of OU452287.1, forward strand.
AATCAAAAGTGAGGGCTACACTAAGCGGATGCTGCCCCTGCCCGTGTCATGGGACGCACGCAGAGACAACACCCGCCATGGTGTAAGGACTATTGAGAGTTGGTGGAGTCTAAAATGTACTGGGCCATTGGATGAAGAACCGGACGCCTGCCTAATAAAACGGTACCCAAATTTACCACATAACATTTGTTACATTATTTAGTCAATTTCTATCTGTGAGTTCCTATAATTGGCTTTGTATTGTTACCTAAGTCTCTATTATGTTAATTCTAGCTGTTGGTACTCCTTAAACTTAATAAATAAATAAATAAAAATAAATAATACTTATTATTATATTTACATAGTTATATGATGTACTTACCCAGTAGTTGAACTTCAATATGCCTAGGCCTCTCAATGAAGCGCTCAATAAACATGGACCCGTTGCCGAAAGCGCCCAGCGCCTCTGAGGAAGCTCGCTCGAAAGCCGATTCCACTTCGGCCATGTCGCGTACTACTCGCATACCGCGACCACCACCACCGTAGGCTGCCTGCAAGAAAATACATACATACATACAATCACGCCTACATCCCAAAAGGGGTAGGCAGAGATCACGGATTTCCATTTGCTACGATCAATGCAGCAAAACGGCTCTCCGCGAGCCGCTTTTCGCCCCCGTGAAGAACGAGACGTGATGGGTGGCGAACTAATTAAATAAATCACCACAGCGTTCTCACGAGCAGTAGGGATCAGAGCTTCCCTTATCCCTAATAATTAATTTAATTTTGCAAGAAAATATACTTAATCATTTATTATGTGATATACCGTTTTTATTTAGATCTCCACGAATTTTGATACGGCTAGCTAAAGGAGCCTGGCTTCAGAAACCATATCCTTAAGTCCGGAAGATCTCACTTTTAACGATAAGACAGATTCCAATTTTCTAGCTTGTTACTCAAATTGTTTGTTTTGTATCTTTGGTGTACAATAAAATTTATTCTTTCGACATACAGTGCCGAACTCTGACTTCTCGAAAAACTAGGTCTTATTAGAATTAGTTCGGTTTTCTTGTGATCTTTTTATTTAACATAAAGATACAAGTAACTGGTAAGTATTAGCGGTTTTGCAACCGGTATTGATTTTGTATGGCGAGAACTGAGATGCTCGGTATTTTTTATATAGAAAATTAGAGAAAATCCCGAGTCGCAAACCCCAAGTATCAAATTATATTTGCCGAGACACTTCATTGGTATATCATATTAGTATTTTAAAGTTTAAAATATTTATTTAACAATGGTAGCGAATTCGCAAGCATTTTGCACTACTTTACGCATTTTAGCATATCAATAAGTAAAAACATACCTTAAAGATGACTGGAAGACCATGTTTCTTGCAGAAGTCCAAGGCCTCTTCTTTTGTTGTGATAGGTCCGTCCGTGCCGGGTACAATGGGGACCTCTGAAATAAAACATTTACATTAAGTATCCGAAAGTTTAGTTAAATTGTGGAATAGGGCATATGCGAGTTTGACTTGTATGTCAAATAAATGAAAAAAATAGGTTAATAATAGGTTCGCCTAGCACTCTTAGTGCTTGAGGATGGAGACCTAAGCTCTCCGAAACATGTCGCGCGTAGTGACTAAAACACAAGTGAGTACAGCCGCATGCAGTGATAATAGTGTCAAATAAGTAAGTTACGATTGAAAAGATAACTGGATTGAAGGACAAAATTAACTTTGCCGGTACAGAGTTGGTGATGTCCTACATTGATATGGGTCGCGGTCAGTTTACTAACCGCAACATTACATGTTAGATCAATGGTGCGTAATTTTGATTGAGTTGATCAAAAAAAGTAGATTATAATACACATACTGGCTTCAATGCAAGGCAAGGTAAAAATAAACATTATAATACACATACTGGCTTCAATGGCGGCTTTCCTAGCAGCCACCTTGTCACCCATCCGCTGCACCACGGAGGGATGGGGTCCGATAAACCGCATGCCCGCATCCACGATTGCTTGCGCAAAATCTGCCCTGTGAAAACATTTTACATTTAACAGTACGTTATAGGTAGAAAAAAAACGCATGTTTTAGATAACTATTAGGTCAATTTCAGCGAGTCTATGGGAAGTGATTAGGTGACTCCATTCAAATCTTACGAGTATAATAGTTATAATACTAAAATTACACGTATACAAAAGTGGCACAGACTCAGTGGACCATTTGCCAAAAAAAGCCGAAGCAACCTGAACAAATGCTCACTGTAATCATTATGTAATGTATTATATGAGTCCACTGGGTGACTTCCGTAGACTTATTGAAGTTGTACACATCCCATCAGCCTATTTACATCCCACAATAATTATATCACAAAAGGTTTTCGGGTGCTACTCCAATGTAGATGCATAATTTTTTTGGAAATATAACGTCGTCATGAATTTTAAATTAATTCTCTAAGAAAATAAGACTAAATATGCATGTTTATTTATCCACACTTTATAGTTGAAACTTCGCAAACTGCGAGGCACATACCTTTCCGATAACAATCCATAGCCGGGATGAACAGCGTCCACATTGTTTTCTTTAGCTACCCTGATGATCTCCGGAATGCTGAGATAAGCTTCAACTGGAGCCAGACCTTTGCCGACTAGGTATGACTCGTCGGCTTTTTGTCTGAAATGATACCACATTTTTGGTTAGTAAAACAGAAGACGATATATGGATATGTCTAACGTTTCATTTGGGAGGAGTGGGAATTCACTAAAAACCATCCCTAAACGTCAGATTATTCTACTACTCTACCTAATTCTGAATATGAGATTAGTCTTTAAAATTACGTTATAAAATTGATAAAAGCAGAACCCTGATTGTAAGTACATAGACACGACGCACGCGATCGGCGGCGCGAATTGAGGAATATATTTAGATCGAGTCGCGCGAACCCGCCGCTCAAAGCGGCATGATCAAATTCTCTAAATTTGAATGAACCTGTTTTGACAGCGGTGATTTTCGCTGTACCGCTCGCCGTTCCAGTTTCAGTAGAACATGACTATCTCTGTTCGTCTCCGTCTCACGTGTGAATCTGCAGCTTCTCCTGCTCGCTGTTCGCGAAGGACCGTATGCCGGGCTCGGAGCATGCTCGAAACACTCTAATGGCGATCTCCTCTCGAGTCTAGAAGTATGTCCTGACATCATATATCTGTCTCAGTCTCACCTGTGCATTTGCAGCTTGTCCTGCTCGCTGTTCGCGAAGGACCGTATGCCGGGCTCGGAGCATGCTCGAAACACTCTAATGGCGATGTCCTCTCGAGTCTAGAAGTATGTCCTGACATCATATATCTGTCTCAGTCTCACCTGTGCATCTGCAGCTTATCCTGCTCGCTGTATATCGCGACGGACCGAATGCCGAGCTCGGAGCATGCTCGAAACACTCTAATGGCGATCTCTCCTCTATTAGCTACCAGGACGCTTCTTATAGGTTTGTATTCGATCGTTTTGTTTGCGTTCTAAAACATAATATATTGATTGATTAAAGCCACACACTTGTTAAAGATAGTTATCAATTACAATTATAATAGGATTAGCAAACTACATCATATATTTATTGCTTTATTTAGTAATCCTCTAATGATTAAATATCAGGAAAATAATTATAAAGCGTTACAAATAAGAGAACAGCACCAAAACGCCATCTATAGTAGTCGAGCAATACCACTTCCTTCTCCTTACCCCCTCGACCACCTTGTCCCATATCCGTCACAAGCCGACTGGACGTTCAATGTCAATTTCAAGGTTATTGTTTCAACTGCAATTTTTTGACAATGCGTTGGCGTTCGATGGTTTAGAGCAGGAGTATTTGTTTCAACTATAAAATTGCCGCCAATAATTGAACCTTATAACAATACCCATAAGGTCTAACAAGTCTGTAGTTGTCAGTGGCGGCGCGTCCATAGAACACGATTCCTGTCGGCTTGCCTTAGTTTCAGGTGCCTGAGCAGTTTTTCTACAGCTCACGAAGAAATTTTAAGCCAAATTCAGCACCGGCTTGCATAAGAATTTTTTTGACCCGCCGCCACTGGTAGTTGTTACTACTCACCGAGCTCGCATATCGTGCTCTTGCGCAGCTCCATGCTTGAAATTGATTGGCCGTCAAATAAATATGGCGGGCTTTGAGAATCTGCATTTTCGCTTAGGTATTAAAATTAAAAAAGTTACAAAAATAATAAGTACGCGCTAAGTAAATAGCACTATAACTTAAACTACTAATTATTTCATTGTATAAAAAAATATTTAGATTTAATGTGACTAGACTATTTTATATAGTATTTTTCGTTTTCGTGTCGTGCCGTTTTCTGAAACAAAGAAAAAAAACTGTTAATATTTACAATGTTTTAGCAATCTTTACTTATAAATCAAGTGTTATCAAACCTTTGTTTATAAATACACTGATAAAATCTCCAAAAATATATTATTCAGGTTGGCCTCGGCAACCAGGAGTAAATTGTAAGTTGAGATTTTTAAATGAATAAGATTTATTTTTATTAAAAACTATGGTTAAGTAAGGGGGGTCATATATGGATTTGTACCTGCGTCTAAGAACCGTCAAATAATTTATAAAATTGATGGTAAAGAGATAATAGACTTACCCGCTTATTCATAAACGTGTTTCAAACCTCATTTAGTTAAAATGTATTTTGTCTGTTTCTAACAAACACAACTGTCAATATATAAGGACAAAAGATGATTTAGTTAAATGAGGTTTGCAATACGTTTATGAATAAGCGGATTAAAGTTTGAGGTTGACCCAAATTAAAATAAGATGCCACAGACAGAAAATACAATTTATACAGATATGGCGATCTCGTTCCGTCGTATAGCCGCGTTCCTTACATTAGGCCATGATGGCCTATGGTGGAGAGCAGCCTTTATAATCTGTTCGCCTATGACGGTTGTTAAAAAAACGTAAATAAAATACAAGAAAACAAAAACAAAATGGACAAAAAACAAAAGATATACGACATGTGCGACTAAAAATTTATCACAGATTGACACGATCAAGATCTAAATATACTTTATGATTAAAATCGTAGATAAACTGTATGGCAGACATATGATTTACATCTTGTAATGATTTGCACATACATCGTGTATGTATATGTGTGTAAGTATCAATGTAAATGATAGTTAGCGTCCAGCAGATTATTAGCTCAATTAGACTTGCATACTTGAAGCGGTTAGCGCTATTTTAAACCTAGGTATTACTGTACAGTCGACGACAAAGATACAATAATTTTTTTTGCACCTTAATCCTTTGTAATAAGGTGCAAAATTATAAAAATATCTTTGTTGTTGACTGTACACAAAGCACACAGCGTTGAGGACTTTGCACTGCGTAGTATGATTGTCGTTTGAGTATAGAGTTATAGCTGTAATTTTATCTAAGTTATCTACATATAGATATGCATTTGTGATAGTACAAATGAAAAGGGACCATCGCGCGACCGGCGCTTACGCTCGAATAAAAAATTGAATTTGTACAACGAAAGCGCCAGCCGCCAAAAATGGTCCCTTTCGATTCGGTAAATCACATTGATATTTAGGATTTCGCGACTTTGTGTCTGTATTAGACTTTTGCTTAGTGATGATGACTAAGTCTTTTGTTAAGAGGAAACACAATAGAATATAATTTCCTCAACATAATTATTTTTAGTCCGGTCATCTTTTAACTACATCAGAACTGACCTAACGACTAACCTATTATATTATAACGATAATCTAAAATATGATAAAGGTATATAATATTATTGTATTTAATCTAAAAGCTGCTGATATAAAGAACTTTGCATATATCTATAGAACGTGTATATGTATATGCTACTAATGGGCGTGGTTTCCAAATTTTTGAGAATGGCCTTAACCATTTACCGCACCAAAAATAAAATAATTGTTGAATTTTTGCCTCTGGCACATTATGAATAGAGTTGAAGCGGCCATAAATGGCCCTGTATAGTTCGTATGCAGTAAAGTGTTAAGTCTTGTCGGTGGCCTAGCCTTAAACGGTAATATTATTACACCATAATAAAGCACATACCAACAAATGGAAAACAAATAATCTCCAGATAAAAGTAGTCACAGCAATTTCCGAGTCAAACTACTGGAACGCTGTGACCTGAATGACTTTGAACCAATATGTAATATTTATTCAATCATTACAAGTTGTTCTGATACATAGTTACTCGTATTTGTTATCTAAATCTCTCTAGCCCGTATATTATGACCAGTGGGTCGTTTTCGACTCTGGCTTATAAAGTATTTAGTCATTTTCAATGGCGAGCGACGATGGGTAGCGAGCTTTTACATAGGGTCAAAAATGGGTTATTTATATATCTGGCAAATTTAACAGTAGCACTAGAAGACAAAAACTAGACTTATCAGTTACCACTTTATTTGGGATGATACAAACAAACAAAGCATTTATTTGCAGAAGAAGGGTAATTTTACATGTGTTTGTGTAATCATAGTTTCACCTTTTTCGACTGTTGACAAACAGTATGCAAATGTTACAAATGTTACATACAGTTACAATAAAGCAAGGACAATTTTGTTTTCAGTTCTAAGACAAGCTTTTTTTATTAACTGTCCTTTTCTTTAGTAATACAATTCCTAACTGCTTCCAAAACGAATGCAACGAACTCAAACACGACGGGATATACCTATAATTTTGATTAGTTAAGGAATTAATTCCTATGCTATGGCCACATTGTCATGGCCACATGGCCGATTTACCTACACACGCATGCCAAATTTCAGCTCAATTGGAAAACTGGAAGTTTTAACTTGCAAGATTTGATTACAGACAACGGGACATGTCAAACTAAATAAAAACTTATTGGTGCTCTTAAGTATTGTTTCGTTTTCATAGAAACGCCAGAGACTCACAGGGGATATTTTATTCTCTACTTTCTGCAATAGCACGTTAGTGAAGTAATTATTATTATGCTAAGTTCGTAATTAGAAAAATAAAAAGTAATCGCGTTATAATGATCTGTTAAAAGAAATACTAAGCTCAACGAGCGGAACTGCAATTTGCAAGACAAACAACCTTGACTTTGACCGCACGGTCAAAAACTTAAGTCAGCGGCGAGATGGTCGAATATTTTGCAGTAAAAATAAGATATTCGACAGTATCAAGAGGTATGGTCAGACGCAGTGAGAAATTATTTAAGTAAATATTAAAGTTGCACATAAACGGCACACTTAATGTTTATGTAGTCAGTCTGAATGTCCAGTTTTGGGAAAAATCGAAGCGATTTAGAAGATACGAACCAACATGTTATTTATAAAGTAATTTAGGAGTATGGAGTACAATCAGCAGCAGCAGTAGCTAAGCGGGTGAGGTGTTCAAAATGAGCTTGGCACGGCTTTATTGGTAAGAGAATAAGAGCGCGTGCAGGTCATTTTAAAAACCCTACTTGTTAAGCTACTTTTGCTGCTGACTATACACTTTGGGTAAGGCGATGTGTCTTTTTCTTAAATTATTTTTACAAAACAAAAGCAAGGACATTTCAGCATCATACTGCCACTTAATCCTGACTGAAAAGTGAATTAAAAAGTTTTAGTAAGTATTTAACTCATAGAGTTTACATCAAGGTCAACATAGAAGTAGTCTCTGAAGTAGTTGCCTATATTCAGCTGGGTTGAAATTTACAAAACAGATGAGAATGCCATAATATTTAAGACAAAATCGGACTGATCTAATAATGGAGGGGAGACGATGACATGACCTTATGAAGTAGGTCATAAATGAACCCATACTTAACTACCTTCTTTGGTTCATTTCATATTTGTACCTATCAATTTTTTTTGTAATAAAAACTTGTGTTAGCATACTATGTTCAGAATCGGAGTGTGAAGGCATTGTTATACTCCATAACAAACGATAACTTCTAAGTCGTTTTATCTAATCTGGTCATAGTCCATTAGCGGCCGGAACTAAGCCTATATTTACTTTAATTCCCGGCCCTGAACTATTTATGTATATTTTTTTTTATTCTGAATTGAATAGGATTTTTTATATTGAGTTAAGTAGTAGTACTTTTTTTCGCCTGACTTTTCGCGCCACACGTATGTGCTTAGTGCAATGTTCCTGGAAAGTAGTGATTAATTTCCTTTTTTTTACTGGTACATTTTGTCCGTATTTGGTACAAACATCTTATTGTACTTATTTAGGCAATCTAAACCTAATGCAGTAAATTAAAAAATATTTTTGGATAAAATATCTGAATCTGCACTCAATAGTAAAGACATTACAGCAAACAAGGACATTCTCACGCCTTCTCAACCGTATTAATAATTCCATATAACGTATTAATACATATGTAACATGTATATCCAATAATTTCCAGATAAGTTTTAACGGTAACAAATGTATCAATGTCACCATTATAGTGACCCTAATCGAACTAAAGTACCCGGCCATATTAAAAAGTAAAAATACAGTAAATAAAGTTTAGAAAAATGGCGCAATTAAGAGGATGTTAACACCCGATGACCTTCAAATTGACTTTTATGTGATAATATTCATTATATTTCGAAGAACTTTGTAAATTCGGATACACGATTGGACGAAATCGGTTTGATAGAAAATAATTCCAAAGTTACATCTTAAAATTAGCTTTAAACAGTTTTATGTCTTTACTTTCTTGACTTATACGTTTGTAATTAAGGACAAAATTTCACCACACTAATTCTAAAAACTTCATTGTCTTATTTTTCTCAATTAATGCGTAGTTTTTTTTAAATTCATCATATTGCAAAATTTGCAATGAGCTCCCGTACTAATCGTAACGCAGTCTTTCTCTTTCACTTCCGCTGAAAACGATAGATGGATTTTAGCTGTTACCATCCTCTTAATGACTAAAATGCAGATGATAAGTTCTCAGCGCAAGAACTCAAACTTGTTTACTGTATCTATTGTGCTAAACAGGGGCATCACGTTTTGTGCGACTTCCTTTGATTGTATAGGTATGGAGCAAACCACGCTATTGTCCTTTGGAGGTTTCAATCAATTTGTCCATATATTTTGATTAGAAATCAGAATAACAGAGATAGTAAATGGTTTCTACTGTCTTTTGTTTATTGAAACCTTACATGCGTTTAAATGAAATGAAAAATGTTTATTTGTTTATTTGGAGTACAACAGCCGCATAACAAAAGCAAGGACTATACATACAATAGGCTAGATGAATGTTTTTCATGCATGGTATCAATCGATTTGTTTTGTTATGAGGATCAAATGTCTATATGGGGCCAATTGCCTTAAATCAACATAAAAGACAGGAAAAAGACTTAGTCTGAGATTTGCATTTGTTTCTCAAAACGCTCCTAACAAAATGATATAAAGCCTTGACGTCACGGCTTCATATTTGCCCTGTTTAAAGTATGGAAAAATTATGAAATTGCTATTTTTACAGTGAAATGTTGCGTTTATGTATATAGTTGCTATACAATTTATTTCACAATAAAATGTTAGAAATCGAATGGTCTCATTGGTTTTTTTAAATTTCGTACTTTCAAAAATCGAAAAAATTTGAAACTTTGAAGCCCGATATTTTCGAACCATTTCAATAGATTTTTTTAATGTTTACTTTATTTGGATATTTTAATAATTTTGCGTCCTATCAACTAAATTTGATTGCATAATTCAACATGTGTCATCACCCCTATTAAAAAGTTTACACCAAAATGGTTGCCACTCAGCATGTGTCATGACAGAGTAGCCACAACGCTGATTTTAAGGGCAACCAAAACTTAAAAATAAACTTAACTATTCTTAGCAACATGTTTAAAGATTTTTATGTAGGTATTGATTTGATATATCTAATGTTTTACTTGTAAGTAATGAGATGTTTTTTTATGATTGCGTGGTTTGCATTTAAGGAGCCTTGCGTTGCTGTTTTTGATAATATTGACCATTAGTATAATACCATTATTCAGATTTAATAACACTATTGTCTTCCGTTTATTTCTTTAACCGGGGATTTTTTTACTCACATAAAGTCATTTTTCAATCGGACATCAAATTATTTACAAATAACGTTTTGAAATATTTTGAAGCACCTCAAGAATTTCTGCGCGAGTACATATGGATAGTTTAAAAATAGTATTTGGGTTAATACTATTCTTTTGTATCGAGATAATTGCCTTCAAAATCACACAATAGTTCAAAAATCATGATAAAGTATCATTGGCAGAATATACAAATACAAATGCGTTTATTTCATTAGTTACTTATTACAGTTGTCCTTAAGTTATAGAGGTAGGTAAGCATTCTATGTTAGGTATAAAAAGTTAGGCAACAATTATAATAGAATATAATGGAAGTACATACCTATCCATGGTGGCATTATGGCAAGGTTATCGCTTTCGTATGTTCGTATCGCTCGGATCACATGAAATGTTCCATAACATAAGTCCAAACAAGACGTAAGCGTTGATACCACTATCATTAATATCATTATGTAATTCATTAAAAAACGGCTAAGTTAATGTTGGACTCGGGCCCCGTAGGTAGTAATATCAATATCACACTTCATAATAAAAATATTTCAAGTACAATACAAGTTTTACTTATAGTATGTAAGATTTACGCTTTATTACCTACTAACACTATATGGACATGTCTGAATTAAATAAATTGAATTGAATTGAACTTATAGACTTGCAGTTTGCTTCGCTGGTACGGTCAACGTCAAAAATATGTTTACTTACTTACACTTTTGCATCTTAGGTACTTCTTTGTAATAAGGTCCAAGTGTAAACATATTTTTGACGTCGACTGTACGCATTATTGTGTAAGTACTTTTAGGATTAAATGTGTTTGTTTTGAAAAAATAAGTCCCGCCGAGTTAATACTTTTTTGTGTCACAAGTGTAAGTGTATTGCAATAATGTGCCTAAATTAAAGAATAAATCAATTTTATATTTTATTATAATTTATAGGTAAAGGTATTTTCGACCTTTTTATGAATCATTAAAAATTATTTATCATAAAATTATAACAAAAATATCTACCTATTTGAGATTTTCACAATAAACCTTTCGTTCGATACATCACACGATATACTGGTTCTTTGTGAAACTTTTATAATTATAATATACGTGTTTTTATATGTGAGTAGGTAGGTAGGTACCAAAGTACCAACTCAATCATTCCAATAATTTCGAATCAAAGGGTTTCGATTTTTCTTTGTAATGTACGGAACCCTAAAACATTTTACAAGTATTACAACATTATATCTAATAGGGACCGTCATTGAGCGAGATTTCACAATGTTTTGTATACAGTTTCCGATATTTCGGCATTGTTACAAGTAGGTCCCTACCTATGCCACCTTTTTAAAAGAAATATAGTATTTTTTCAACAGTAGGTACACCGACGACGATGAGATGGCGCTTCAGATTTTGAGCCTCAAAAATTTCTTTGACAGTGGTTTATCTATTATTATTTATATGTTCTGTCTGGTTTACTGATAATATGTATGAACACAATAATATTCTCGCGGTCTTAGTTTTGCTAGATATTATTGGAAGTTTGGTTGTAAAACTGTGTGTATTTTCTCGCGAACTCGACTTTTTCCTGATACCGACATGTGTGTATGCTGTGATTCATTTCAATCATATTCAAGGATAATTCTTTCATGCCAGCAGCTAATAGGTATGTAGGTAAGCTACACAATACAATTCATAATTTGTGACTAATTAGCTCTGGTTAGGAAAACACGCGCGCCGTACGTCAGATGGGGGGCTGATTTTTGACAGCCGGACGATCGAATTCAAAAAATTCAAGCTCGAAAATAATCGCACACAAAAGTTTGTAGCCAATTTTTTCGCATGGAATTAATAGTTTAAATAATCATTATTTTAAATTTCTATCGCTTTTATTTTTAAAACATAATTTCATCGTTTTATTCAGAGTTTTAAATTTCACTTTCGAGTGCTCGAATCTCAAAAATCACCCCCCTGTTTTGGTTTTGCATAGTATGCCGCTGCCGCATTGCATGTTCTTTTCATAAATATAAACTACATAAAACGAATTTCAATCGGGACGCGATATTCATTTTTTGAAGTAAGCATATATTATGATTTATGAAACCTACAAATAGTGGGTCAATTTTTCAGAGCTGGTATGATGGTCTAAGAGCTGGCCACGTCAGATATGACACAATAATGAGTTTTGTAACCAGTCCAGTTAGATTGCATAACCATCCTTATTGCTAGATCCGGGCATCTGGCAGCTTTTAATGGGTGGAGATCAGAGTGACAGACCAACAAAGTTTTTAAGTTGGAAAAAAGTAATACCAAAACAGATAAAAACTACTGAAGTTGTGTCATTTATAGAGAACAGGGCCTATATTTTAACATTAGAACAAAAAACATTGTGTATTATTGCGGAAACAAAAACAGTAGGCGAGTAACCAAAAATTACATTATACATCATTTGGCACTACTTCTCCCAGTCGAAACTTTTGGATATGATACAATCTAATTAATTACATAATTTTTCATAATATTGGATCAAATCCAGAAATCTAGGATTTGTTTTCTTCAAGTTATTTGCATTCTTGTAAGCTGTAAAGTGGTGGAGGTCCACCACTTTACAGCTGCCAGATGTCCGGATCTAGAAATAAGCATAGTATAGCAAACTAACGAGAGGGGTTTCGTCGCTCTCATTATTGCGTCATATCTGACGTGGCCAGCTCTCCGTCTATGATTTCTATGCTTGTTATTCACTGCTCATTTAATTTTTTCTAGATTTTAGTCCTTCAGAAAGAAGGTTCTACTGACTGACCTGAAGCAAGTAATGTCAAAAACACCAATAATGTAAAATTTACTCCGTTGATAGTGTTTTGCTAACCAAATTTTGTTGACAGATGTTTTGTTGATGTATCACCAATTGTATAACAATGCGATTATCTTTAGTTTATGATCAGATTTAGAAGTTATTGTAGCAAAAATGTCAATTGACTAGGGACTTCAATCCGATATCATAGCAGATGTTAATTTCATCTGGTAAAGTATAAATTAACCTGTATGTTATATATAAGACTTATACATAATGTAAACTGTAGATTCGAGAGATGAAAGGCTTAGATTTCTTCAAAATACATATATCTAACTTCTACCTATACGTAAGATAATGCCAAATTGCTAAAAATCGCACTTACACTCGAGAGCAAAAATTTCGGGTCATGCAACTTTAATATCTTTAAAAAAAAAATTACATAACTCAGTAGCGGCTAAATAACCGATATAAAACGAAATTAAAACTATGTATAAAACTAAATTAAACTAAAAACGAGACAATCTTTAAAATTAATATCTTTAAAATTAATATCTTTTGAGATATTCAATAAAATGCTAGTGACCCGAAACTTTTGCTCTCGAGTGTATTAAATATAGTCGTATCTACCTACTATGCTACTATTAAATAAAATATGTTTTTAAATATCACTCGGAGCTTATAAAAATTATTCAACGTGGACATAAAATTATTAGATATGTTATGGAACTTCCATTCTACTAACTTAATAAAAAATATTTACCAAAATTTGAGCAGAACCGGCAAAACTTGTTTTCGATAACAGGGAAAGAAGAAAGACTGGTTAAACAGAAACCTTTCGGCCGAAACAAGATACACGCAAATACATAATTTAACGATATAGTCGTAGGATTCTAATTTGAATAGCAGATAGTATAAAAATAACGCATATCTGTAGTCACCATCAGATATATCGGAGAGGCCTAGGTGGTTACAAATATTTGAACAACGCCTCTATTGTCAAGGCAATAAAGTGTATGTTCAGATATTTATGGGATTTTTGGGTACCTTGGCCGTTCCGATATATTTGATGGCGACTACATAATGGCCCTGGAGTTCGATTTTTGAATCTCATCGGGTGACTTATTTCGTACTAAATAGTCATCGGCTGCATACAAAAAAAGTCACCGGTGAGATTCAAAAATCAAACTCCTGGAGTTCGATTTTTGAATCTCACCGGGTGACTTATTTCGTACTAAATAGTCATCGGCTGCATACAAAACAAGGCACCGGTGAGATTCAAAAATCGAACTCCTGAGGTGTAATTACATTTACTTAGCGCCTGATCCTTCGGCTCCGTCCAATTTTTTTTAATTCCACGTGCTGGCAATCAAGAATACAACCCGCCTGGTAGTACACTGAAAAAATGAAACAGCTAGAAATAAATAAGTTTTTGCTATTTACAACCGAGTGATTCGCTTCGCGTTGAGCCTTATGAAGTTCGTTGCTAAAATTAAAGAAGTCAACTTGGCTAACGTATGTATGTAGAACTATACTATTCTATTACGTACTTACTAACATTATGTTAAGGATTATACTAACAATATGTATGAGTCAAAGTTACTTGAAATAAATGCATTCATTCATTAAATTTGTTAAAAATAAATAAGGAAGAAGGTAAGGGTTATATTTACTAGGACACTTATTTGGATTCAAACTAGTGCTTGGTTAAAATAACCAAGAACATTTAGCAATAATTGCTTGTTTGTCATTAACAAAGCTTTATTCCGTGTTTTAAATATGTCTTGGTTGTATGCAACTAAAAATATCTTAGCCGAGCCAAATTGGTACTTTGCTAACACTCAATTTTTTCCGTGTAATGTTGTCACACCGTACCCTGTGGTAGGCGTAGTAGTCAGTAGAGTGTAACACGCGCGTTGCTATATCAATATTTTTTTGTATTATTTGACAGGAACTGAAGCATACGCGGCTTTACGCGTGTTTCACGCAGAATGTGAAGGGTTTACACATCTCAAGGTAATATTACATCGGTTCCGTCCGTGAACTCGAAACTTACACGCACTACTCCGAATATGTGTGTGTTTGGCAACAACGTCTCGGCGAACGAACCCGAGTTTGTTGACACACTGACTGTTATCCAACCGGTATCGGTCATGGTAATTCGTGTGGCCGCTGGTAACCTGTTTTGTGAGTTTAAATTTCTCGCGGTTTTGGTTATCATCCTATCGCTTTGTCCTTTGCTTTTTGCAACGGCTCAATGCTTGGGCTTTGCAACATAATCCCAAGAATTTGCGTAGGTTCAGTTTGCGAAAACAGACTGGTAAATATCTTCGTATCTTTAAGTTTCGAGAAACTCAGTGGTACGAGCCGGGATGGAGTTTGAGACCTCCGGATTAAAGTCGGTTTTTAATAATTAGCAAAACATGATTTTTAACCATTTTTGGGCTTTTTGCTTATAAGTAGTTAACGATAGATTTCCATATGACCCTTAACCCCTTTGACCGCCAAAGACGTTAAATCACGCGCAAGAAATAACGTGCCCTTAACGCCAGGACGTGATATCACGTCAAAAATATAACCGGTTTGCCTTGCACGCTGGCGCTGAGGGCACGATTTTGACGTCCGATGCTTGGCGTTCAAATAATGTAACCCCACCATGACTGTTAGTCCCAATCAGTTGGTGGTTGGCTTTCGATTTTAAGGATGACACAATTTTTTTTTTCTGTGAGTTCCTATGATTGGCTTTGTATTGTTACCTAAGTCTCTGTAATGTAAATTGTTTGTAGCTGTACTCTTTAAACTTAATAAATGAATATTCCAAATGCCATACCAAAAGCCATATGAAAATAAATAAACAGTCCTGTATCGGTCAAAGATAAAATTGGTTTTGTTTATGTTGTTTCGCAATATCTAATCTTCAGATAGCATTTCGCAATGTTTATTACTTTAAGACCGGGCACATTTATGGAATGCCATAAAACTGAATCGTAAGTAAGAAAATAATGAGTATTTTCTTACAGAAAAATGAAGATATACTTATAACAAGTTTAAAATTGGATTCGTTTGTTTCATTTCAGGGATTACTATTTCTTAGGTTTATTTTAAACACAAAGATATAAAAAATACAGAGTGAGAAAATTAAAAATGTTTCCGTTTTAAAATTGGAGATTTCAATTTGTATGCATTTTTATGCACATCAGTTTCATTTCTAACTTGAATGAATGTGGGGCTTAAATCATAGCAAATGATACGATAACTCTTTTAAAGAAACAACATGCAATAATATAATAAGATACAATTTTTTTCCATGAGTTTTATTTAGCAAAAAAATTACTTTTATTTCACACTATCATACTATTGTATGGTTATCTTGTCTTTATCACGCAACCATCATAAGCCAACGGGTAAGCTTTAATTTAACCGCATTTAGTTAGTAGATACAGAGTAGTTATCAAGAAAAAAGCCAAATATCGTAATAAACATGAATAGGAAATTGATTGCAGAAATTGAATAATTGGTAAACGACATGAATGATAAACGTGTCAAGGTGCAAAGTACCACAAGAGTTCTTCATCCACGCCTTACATTCGTGACAGTATCAGCACTTGGACTTACTGAAAGTGTTGTTTAACAATAAAGATAACAGATAAAGATACGTAGAATAAAAACTAATTGTTTGAGAACTGTGCCCGTCTTATTGGAGTTCACTGTCCTAGACTATGAGTTACAGAAGAATTTGTGGCAGTGGAAAACTAGGAAAGCATTGCTACTCCACGGGAACGAAATCATTGGATAGAGTTTAATTATCAATTATCTTATTCGTAAGAGAATTGTGCAAAGTGTTGTCCCAGTACTAGCCACCAGAGCCTAGGGTCCACTCGGAAATCTAATCCCTTGAATTGGCGAAGGGGAAACTAGGCTTCATTGGAATTAAGTACGGTTTTCTCGCGATGTTTTCAGTCACCTAAAAGCGTCTAGTCAAAATCTTATTCCCTAATACATTAGTTTCCAAAAACTAGGTTGTACACCCGTCTCCGGACCGAAAGGGCATCTTACCATCGCTTACAGCGCTTTTCAGAACTTAATTTAGATATGATAACATAAAAGCTAGCAATCGAACATTAAATTAGCACTTATTATACGTAGACAATTTGTTACTGATGCGTAGGTGTGTATGTAGGTATGTCGGGTATTTCATAATGAACATATTTTAACACTAATATAAAATAGATATCATACGAGTATCCTTACCAGACGGTCAACGAAGTATCTACGAGCAAACTGATAAGGCATAGTCAGTTAGAAGTCAGAGTAACGAGAACTTATGTAATAAGATAATTAAAGGTCACATTAGTGAGTATAAATCTAGGATTTAAGAGACATCTGAGTTAGTGTCATTAGAGACAAGACACGTCTTAAGACCTCCGAGCTATCAGCCTCGCTTGCCTTTGATAGTGTCAATGCCAGTCAGAGCAGACCAATGTTTCCGACATCAAAATGTAACAGTTGGAATTTTTTCAAGATTTTCGTGTGGTTTTAAAAAGTTAACGTTACACTGATGAAAGTGGTGAAGTATCTTTAGAAGACCACACTGAGTTAATAGATCTTATAGTTATAGGACATGATATCAAGAGTTATAGAGTTCAGGGTCCACGACCATGTAAACACTGATAAAGTAAAAATATATGAGAATTTTATATTTAACATTCATAAAAACTATGTTTTCTAGGCATTTTAATAGGAAATAAAGGTGACCTTTTGTGGTACATTACATACAATACACATGCAATATACATAGTTGATCATGATCAATAGCAAATCATTGACAAAGAAATATAGCAAGTGTCAAGTAAATATCTCATTTAGGCAAATATTTTGGATCTGTAAAAGTTACCAGTTAAAACTTAAGGCATGACTAAAAGTTTTACAAAAACATTAAAACCACTTCCTTGCAAAATTAAACTCAAGAATATACTCTCGTCTTCAGTAGGTACTACGTAGCTATTTCAACTTTATGTATGTCATAAAAAATACTTTAAACGTCTAAATCCCTGTTATAAAATGATGATAAAACGTACCTTAGATTAGGAGCACACACGTATACGCGTTCGCGGTCCGCGCGCTACTGACGTTTGCTGTAAGCAGGTCAGCGTGACCTCTAAGTTATCAGCGAGGGTCAATGGCAGTGGATGGTGATCCTTATTTCGTAATGGACATTGTGGAGATTGCAACAGGTTACGTAAAGACGGGAAACCATGGGAAAGGAACTACGGTGGTGACCAATGTTGTCAGGTAGCCATCAGTAGCGGTGCGTCAAATTATTGTAAGGGAAGCCGGGGTCTTTTTTCGCCTTCTTTTTCGCTATGAGTCATCGTAAAAGTACTCAAGCAAGCCCCAGAAAATGAGTAACCACTGCACGCCTAGCACATGAGTGACGCGACAGTATCTCGCGCGCGAGATAGTCTATCCGTCCTTTTCTGACTGTGTCAATTTAAAGAGACGGGTAGTCTATCTCGCGCGCGAGATACTGTCGCGTCCCTCATGTGCTAGGCGTGCTGGTAGCCATTTTTTTGGTTACCAAGAGTTATTTTGCCTGAATTTATGGTGCAGGTACCGATCTGTAACTTATAAACAATGTTAATGTTCAATGTGGATTGGATGGTGCTCTTTATTTCGTAAAGAATATTGTAGAGATCGCAACCAGTTACAAAAAGAAGGGAAACCATGGGAAATTGAGGAACTACGGTAGCGAACGATCAGATATTTAGCCATTACTTGAATTTAGGATCGTTTCATGTATTGGCTGTATGCTGGACCTAGATCTACGAGCCATAAATAGGTATTTGATGAAGACTGACTCTAGAACACGCAAGTGAGAGCACGATTAATAAGTTACAGTCACGAAAACCATAAAATGCTCACAGTCTCAACTATTATTGAACTCTGTCTGGGGTTCAACTTAGGGTTATGCATCGGAAGTTGCAGTTATAAGGTGCACGTATCAGTAGGTAATGGGTCCGAATCCGAACCTTTGTGATATTTGCGAAGTTACTGAGGATGCTTCGTCGGTTCTATCAGAATCACCAAAGCGGCAGATCCTAGTGTAACAGACGATGAAAGGCCAGATAAAATGCACGCATTGCACATGGAATGAGACAAAAACAAAGAATTTTACCTAACTGAATTGTCTGCACAAAAGCAAACGTTACCCATTGCAGATTGCACACCAGACGGCGATTCATGCAATGGCTCCAACTAGCAGAACGTACACAGATAGAAAAAATCTCTTCAACCAAAGAAACCTATTTGAATCAAGAGATATCCAGTTTCCCATATAAGGAAAAAATAAAATTCTTTATTTTAAGATATAAAATGTTTCAAAGTTTATTACTTAACCTAATAAATTAAATACTTTATCCGAGATATAAAAATCTTCTTTTTAAAATAGCTTAATATTCTCACGAAGAGCGTTTGAATTTTGTTTTTGTATTGTATTTTTTTTAAATTGAACTTTATGTGTCTTAGTGCAATACATAAAGAAATTAAGCCAAGAAATTTTGTTTCTTGGATGAAGACTCATAGTTTAAATTGAGAATTGAATTTCTCCACGGAAACAAGAAAACGCATTAGTTCAAGAGCATGTGTTACTTGATGTAAAATTTGATATTTTCACACCAAGATCTAAAATTTCTTGGCGTATGAAATCGATTACTTGAAACAAACAATAACATTTTCTAAGGCGGTTATCACACTGGCGTGGATCCGCATGCGGCACCGGTGCGCGAGCGAGATAGCGCTCTGCATGTGTATAGCGCTATCTCGCTCGCACACCGGCGCCGCATGCGGATCCGTCGTCAGTGTGATAATCGCCTTAGTGTCTCAGTGCACTACTTAAAAAGCTAGTAGCAGAAACTGTGTTTCTCGGGACTAATCCCAAGAAAGGAAGTTTAACTAAAAGTAGATAAGATAATACAAATATAAATTATGATTATTTATATACTCATAATTTATAATCGTATTAACTAGAGCTGAGATTGCTATTGTGAATCTCAAATAAGTAGTAGTAGTAGTATAACACTTTATTGTACAACAAATAAAAATACAATAGTAAGAATACATAATATTTGTACAAAGGCGGACTTATCCCTTAAGGGATCTCTTCCAGCCAACCTTTGAGCAGTTGAGGGAGAATTGGAACTGGTAGACATACCTGGCTGCCATAAGCCCGGGTAAAGCGCCGAGGGTCATGAAGTTACGTCGAACAGACGTTCGCGTGTTCTAACCTACACGCAGAGACATCTATTGATGCGCAGGGTAACTAACGTCCAAAACTTGAATGTTTCAAAGCAAAAATTATGTGCTTCTTCTTTGGAATAGCTGTGGCTCTTGATTGTAGGTTGAAAACATCAAAGCAAAAATTAATCTCTCTTGCCTAAAAACTTAAAAATCTCAAATCCAACTTTTGGCGCTACTTCTTTGAATTAGCTTTGGCTCTTAGCTGTAGATTGAAAACATCAAACCAAGAACTAATCGCTTTTGACGTAAACACATAAAACTCTTAAAGGAAAATTTTGGTGCTTTTTTGCCGTAAATAATTATTATCTTAACTCAAATCATTACTATTCGCTATAAAAATGGGTAAAGCTAAAGCTGAATAATTTTAATTCTTCTTTAAAAAATCATGATATTTTTAACTCAAGTCATGTTTATTGGTCTAAGGTATTTATTACTCTCTTTAAGAAACCGCGTGCAAGAGAGTTTTGCGTTTTGAATTAAGATATTATTTCTATCTGTGTAAGATCTGCAAAAACGATCTGTTGTACACCCGCGGCACGTTCTATACAAATTAAGTACCTAGTTTAATTATTACTTATCTAATTTTAGTTAATATGTCTAATTTTAGTTTTAATTTTAGTTTTACCCGTTCAGCTTCTCAGTAGTATTTATGAGCACTGTATATTGTAATTTCGATTAGATTAATTTGCCAATCGCTCTCGCAGATGTCCAAGATACAGGCTATGCCTAGTTTGGAGTCTGATGCATATGTTACGGCACTTATGTATATAATTTGTTTGTTAATTCTTTTTTTGTTGTCGCATACTAAGCGGCCGGTACATTCATCGACTGACAGTATGTCTTAGACGTCATATAGATTGGTCAGGTGCCAAGCGCAATTATAATGGGCTCTAGCTATTTGATTTGGCAGGGCTACCTACAGCAGACCATTCACAAATTCTCTGCGTATCATCACAATGTGTAGTTTTTAAAGCTACTAAACCAATCAGTGTTCAATACGTTTCAAACACCGCGACGTCGACTAATTTAAGCGCCACTTTGACATTTTGCGCCAAAACGTATATGTTGTGCCAAGTTCACATAGACCCAGAATTAGTTTCGATATTTATATAGCATTGAGTCAAAGACCTATATTAGTTATATCTAATAAGTCTAATAACGTAGTAAACCTATATGAAAACGTTTCAAATGTCGCACTATATGCGAATAATCGAATCGTCGCGTGCAGGCATTCACACCCACTTTAGGTACACGATAAACTTTTTTCCGTCGGTGTTAAAAAGGTTTTAGGTATTAAAATAGAAGGAAAATTACACGCTGGCAGTAATTATCTATTTTGCGAGTGCAGTTTAATGCACGATTGAAATTCCATGCGTGGGCTCATTCAGCGAGCATAAACAATAGTAAAATCAAAGTCCAAGTCAGGTACGGAAAATTATTGAATCACTCAACGCGTAACATCTAAACCACAAAATGCGTATTGTATATGTGGGTGTGGCAAGGAAAACACTTGTATACACAACTATGTATAAGAATTAATAAGAAAGGTCCACAGTCCACGCGTGTTTGTTTGCTTACTTCTTAGGCCGACTTTGATTAATCTCATTCGTTAAATTTTAAGGAAAAACGTGGGTTTAATTTGGGTTGTGTTGTTTTTTCTTATGAAATGTTAAGACAACATTATAAAGAAACTAAGATTTTTATTTAATTATGTATGAGATATGGACAAAAATTGTCAAGGTACGTCAGTCGCTCTCAAATATATTGGAGCCGCTACGGTACTCAAAAATATCTGAACAAGCACCTTATCGCCTTGACAATAAAGACGTTGTTCAGATATTTGTGACCAACTTAGCCGCTCCGATATATCTGATGGCGACTGTACATAGCTGTTGCATTTAAATAATGGGTATCCCAACGTTAAAATCGTTCTTTTGAATTAAATGAATTAACTAATGCTAAAATATTACGAAAATGCCTACAAAAGTTAAGAAGATGGCAGGGAATGCGTTTTTTGTTGACCCTATCAGTTTAGAGTAAGTAATTTGAAATAAATAATAAAAAAAAATTCGAAGATTCCACTTTTTGTTTTATAGGTACTCTCATCAGTTAAAAACTTTTCAAAGCTGCCAGTTCTCATTAAGATTTCGTGTTGTCCTAGCGCGGCTATTTTTACCCTAACAAATGCCAAAATGTGTTATACAATTTATTTTTGTATACACACGTGCAAACCTTGGCACTAGTCTGGAGTCTGAATTCATTGCATATTTATTATTAAACAAGAACAATGAGAAGGTTAATTATAAGACTTAATACTATTGTCATAAGGGTTTAATTCGATTGTGAATGAAATGGTGGTTAAGATAATATTATGCATTAGTGGTTCAGTGATTTATATCCTTTAGGTAAATGAATAACTGCAGTTATGTGCATACTTAGATGTACTATTCTAATACTAGGTTTCTCTCTCTCTAGACTAGATGAATTGAATATAGGATGTAGTACAGTCAGCAGCAGAAGTAGCTAAGCTGGTAGGGTGTTCAAAATGACCTACAAACACTCTTCTCTTAACAATACAGTTGTGTCAAGCTCATTTTAAACACTATCCGCTTAGCTACTTCTGCTGCTGACTGTAGCTACTAAATTGAAAATAAATTCTCATTTATGCATCATAGAAGGTAATTTACAAACAGTGGGGAAATTCAAATATAATAAAATAAAAATATATATGGTGCATTGGGAAAATGCGGCGGGCAATTCCGAAAATCGACTCTTTTTAAAATACGAGCGAAATTTGAATGATTTTCGGAATTACACACTTTTCGAAATTACCCTATTGTGCACCTTATATAATTAACGGTTTTATAACTTTGTAAAACCTGAAATTGAGAACAATCAATATTTATTTATTTATTTGTTTAACAACAAAATCATTACAGTCTACATTACAGTGTGCACCAATGCGCCGAGTAACTAAATATATTAAAAGTATACTAATAGCAATATGGAAAGAAAATTCAAGGAAAATGCTGTTAGTCATAGGCAGTGCCAACTTTAGGGGTGGGCAAAGGTCCAGGACGCCAGGAGGCCTAAGGCTGGGCCTGGTCATAGGTATTTTAAGTAGAATTAAAGATTTATTTAAACTGCTTTTTTTTAAAAAACAACAATAAGTTGAAGCCTATGCCTCGATATTAAGCAAGATTTAGTTTATAAATATTCTTAAATACTACAATTACAAAAACTTAAGAAAATACATCTAATTAGATAAACAATAAAATCCGCCCATGGTAGTAAAAATAATATACTGTGTAAATCGAAACGGTTAAACCAGTTAAAAACCTTGATCTACTAACTGATAATGAGTACTTTTCATGGCATTGAAAGTCAGTAAGCAAACTTTGTTTACACATTATTGCCAGTAGAGAAATTTAAAAATCTAAATTCTATAAAATGAATCTATTTTACTTCAAATAATATGTCTGATAGTTAAATTATTAAAAGACTGTTATTTTTAATTTTTGTATGTCAGTAATAAAACTTTTTAGGGAACCCTATATAACCAAGGAGTGTATATAACCATGCTTAGATATTTTAATTAGAAATTTATAGATTTGAAATATATAAAAATATTTTTTTATTGAATGCAGCTCCATTTATACATTAATGTAATCACATTACGTGTTTATCCTCATTTGCCATTGCGCGGAATATTCATTAAAACGATTAAATAAGTAAGACAATAAATAAATAATTTAAAAACCCAGCCAAATTATTTACAAAACTAGGATTGAGTTATTAAAAAGAAATTAGTCATGAAGCGTTTTACAGCTAACCTGAACATGAAAATAAATAAAACAATTCGACAACGACTGCACAGTACCGGACAAAACAAATATGCAAATACTTTACCACAAAACTATAATAAACTTACCGAATGATTACTTTTCCACGCCTGAAGGTATAGTTACTCCTAATTCTTACAAGTAACTAATTTTTCGTTAGTATTGCACTTTATTTTATTTATATTCGAAATGATTACTTAACACGATTTGAACTTTACAAAACGAGGTAAGCTACGCAAATGACAGCATTAGATTAGAACGTTTGAATGACAGTTTTGACACATTTGACAGACGAAAAAAAGTTGCCACATGTTTAATTAACAGCCTGTCGAACCGATCGAGCCGAATTACAATATTGCTAGGCTTAGCAAGTTGTGCACCGTGTACGATGCATGTACGATCGTGTAAAATCTGTCTGACGGACCGATAAGGATGTGGCTATTCAGCGATTAGATACCCAGCGAACTTCGAATCAGATATAGCCATAGACAACACAAGACTCAAGCTAGGACACAAATGAGTCAAATGACACACGTCACACGTCATTGTCATGCATGGTGTCGCTGTTTGTTGTTACCATAAAACTTTTATTTTAGATACTTTAATTTGTTGTTTCTTCATATTAAAATAAAAAAGTGAACTTTTGACATGGCTATGGACGTTGAGGACACTAAAATTCTTGACGAGTGTTGTCGAACCTGCATGACGAGTTCTATAAACATGATTGATATTTTTAGTCTTAGCTGTTTTAGAAACTCTGTGAGTCCTGCTGAAATAATAACGACTTGTACTTCCATTCAGGTAAGGATAGAAGGTCTTAGTTTAAATACAATCTTCACCTTTACAATAAACTATACTAACTACTTTTATGAATATTTAAATGGTTTTATGAGTTATTTCCACTTATATTACTACTCTTATCGGAGGTCTAAGTATATCTCGGGAATGGTCGTAGCATTTTTTTACTGAAATTGAGAATTTGGTACTTAAGGCGACTATCACAGTGGCACTGCAACCGTATGCGGCGACGGTGTGCAAGCGTGACGGCATGCGGAAAAAGCAGGACTGTAAAAGCCGCCTAAAAGAAGATACTGATTAGAAAAATTGACATGTTAACACTTTCCGTACCGCAGTTCGCTACGCGCTACGCTTGTAGCCGATCCTAGCGTGTTCCCGCTTTGTAGCGGAAAGCGTCTACGGACAGAGAGCCTGCCTAGCGGGTTCCTGGTTGTGAAAGTGTTAAAATGTGAGAAATCGTCTTAAACATGATCACATCAGAAATTTTGAATCCTTATTTTGTTCCCTTTTTATTTCAGATATGTTTTACAGACGCATTACCAAAAGTAATTTGTAATAGCTGTTTTAAATCTTTAAGTGACTTTTATGAATTTAGAAAACTTGCTGAAGAAGTTGATATTAAATTACATTCCAAAGAAACAAAAAGTGACATTGAACTTGAACTTGAAGATATTAAATCCGAATTGGATGAACCAGAAGTATATGCTCCTAATTCCCCATGTTCTAGTGTCGCTTCAGAAACATTACAAGAGTTGCCCAAAGTACAAGACAACATAAAATGTGTAAAATTGTTCAAATCTGACATTTGTGACAAGCAGTTTCCAAAAAAATCTAAATTAGACAGAGAAAATTTTTCTTACGCTTGCAATTTCTGCTCAGAAACATTTAAACATCATTCCAGGTATGTTAATCATTTAATCCAACATAGCCAATTGCCTAAAACAGAAACTGATCAAAATGAAAACGAAAACTTTGAATGTCACATCTGTTCAGCAGTTTTCAAGTCAAAGCAGTCACTATCCGGGCACATGCGTAAACACAGCACCAAAAACCGTATACTAAGTTGTGGTATATGCCAGAAAGTATTTAAGAAGACAAGCCACTTGAAACGGCATGAGCTTATTCATGAAACGAATAGGCCTTATAAGTGTTCTATCTGTCCGAAGACTTTTACATCCGAGATTATTTGTAAGGAACATGAGAACCGGCATGCGGGTGTGAAGAGTCATACATGTCCGTTCTGTTCTAAGGCGTTTTCACACGTGTCAACACTGAATACACACATAAAAATACATACAAAGGAGAAGGCATTTTTGTGTCCGTTCTGCGGAAAGAAGTTTGACTCTAATACAAATCTAACTGAACATATGAAAAGGCATGCAGGATTAAAACTGTTTGCTTGCACTTTGTGTCCCAAAAGATTTGTTAGCAAAGGTAGGTTATATACAGTTATGAACTAGCTCTCAACTGTCAGTTACATTGGTATCAAGTTTTTTACTTTTCTAATTATCTACACCAAGGGTTTTCAAACTATGCGCTGGTGTACACAGGGCCGCCGTGAGCTAATCCTCCACACCATACTATACCTATATATTTCAAACAGCCTAGCTAGGTTATGTGCCCTGATGCATTTTTATACTGGCAAGTGCGCCGCGGTCTGGAAAAGTTTGAAAATCCCTGAGCTCCAGAAAATCCATGTCCTTTTTTCAATGAATTTTAACACTAACTTACGATACTTTAACATGTGACAAACAGAATAATTTATCATGGTATTCTTTTATATTATTTTAGGTGAATTAAAAGCCCATGATTCAACACATTCGGGTGAGCGAGCGTTCACTTGCGAGCAATGTGGCTCCAGCTTCACTAAGCGAAGTTCGCTGCGGAATCATACATTAAGGCACCAGGGCATCAAGCCACATCAGTGCGACACTTGTCCAATGAAGTAAGTGTTGAAATTGAAAAGTGATTATACGTGAACTAGAGTCCCATGACTAGACATTTGGGTAAGCCAGCGTTCACTTGTGAGCAATGTGGTTTCAGCTGTACCAAGCAAAGTTTGCTGCGAGATCATATATTAAGGCACCAGGTTCTTTATTGCCTTGCCCTGCCGTGCCTTGGCCTTAGGGCGAGGTATGGTTTGTCAAGATTGTGGGCATAAGAGCCCTATGAGGCTCGGCTCACTAGGTCCAATTAAAAAAAAAGCCACATGAGTGTGACACTTGTCCTATGAAGTACAGGTCTATTCACGAGAGTTGGCGCGAGATTTGACAGAATTTCTATGAAAATGGCTGTCACTCAGTAGAAATCTCGCGCCAACTTTCGTGAATATACCTGTACCTAAGTGATTATTAGTGAACTAGAGTTCCATGACTACACATCTGGGTGAGCGAGCATTCACGCATATGGACCAACTCTGCCGAGCATAGATACATAATACGAACAGGGCTATGGGTCCTGACTGGGGATTGCCTGTGTTAAAGAACCCAATGTATTACTTGCTTATTTTTTCTATCATAAATGTTTAAAAATAACATTTGTTATTGAAGTTAATGCCTAACAAGTTCCTTTTTAGCCCTCGCCATGTTGCGGATTTTCAATGGAACTAATTTATTTTAATAGCAATGATTTTTTTTTGACAACAGACGTTGAAAGTCATTGAATGTCACCGATGTAAACAAATCGAAAATAATTGTAAATATTTCAGAATAATAATAGATTTTGAAATCAAATTGCCCAAAAAAATTCACACCGATGCAAATCAAATAATTTTAAATGCATTAAAATACTTGCGACACAAAAAGGATGAGGGATTCAGTAGCATTCCATTAAACAATGTTGTGAAATTAGTTGTTGACATGACGGGTACTGACATTGATAGTGCGGTTGTAATAAACTGGTTAGTTTGGTACTAAACATACTTCTACAATTCACAAGTACATAATTGTATATCTCACTCGCTCTTGCACGATGTCATTACACACTGTCCCGACTATTCATGACGTACACGTATTGTTGCTATATCTAAGCTATTTGTAGCGACACTATATCAGGGCTAAAAAGGAACTTGTTAGGCTTTAACTAATTAATCATAATTGAAGTCGATATGCTAAGCATGACACCGCATTCTTTGGGAAAAAATTATGAGACATTTTTAGTGACACCCAAGGAGACAGTGAATTTCATAAATATTATTTATATACATATATTAAGTTGATTACTGTGTATGTACAGCAATACATTACCGAGTTCTTATTAATTTTTATTATTCGAAAACTAGGTTCATAAGCAAGGACCACCTGAGGCGCCACTACAGAACGCACACTGGAGAGAAGCCATACCGCTGCGATCTGTGCGAGCGCGCCTTTACACAGAGCAATGACCTCATCAAACACAGGCGGATACATCTCGGCAACATGCTCTACAAGTCAGTATAATACATGTTACATATATCTGTAAAATCTGGTTCACAAGTAAATACTTGTAGCGGTATTACAGGATACACACTGGAGAGAACCCGTATCGCTGCGATCTGTGCGAGCGCGCCTTTACACAGAGCAATGACCTCGCCAAACACAGGCGAATCCATCTCGGCTACATGCTCTGCAGGTCAGTATAATACATGTTACATATAAAATCAGGTTCACAAGCAGACTTGAAGTGATACTGGAGGATACATACTGGAGAGAAGACGTATCGCTGCGATTAGTGTGACCGCGCCTTTGCAGAAAGCAACGACCTCGCCAAACACAGGCCGATCCATCTTGGCAACATGCTCTATAAGTCAGTATAATACATGTTACATATAAAATCAGGTTCACAAGCAACCTTGAAGCTGTACTGCAGGATACACACTGGAGAGAAGCCGTCTCGCTGCGATCTGTGCGACCGCGCCTTTACACAAAAATTCGCCAAACACAGGCGGATCCATTTCGGCAACATGCTCTACAAGTCAATATAATACGTGTTGGTGGTGGTGTTTCTGTTTGTTTGTTTTTTTTATGATGGCATTTAAACTTTAAATATATATTTTGCCAAAAACATGTAAATGTAACTGTATTGCCGAGTCCAATTTGTTTCTAATATTTGTGCAATAAATGATTATGTGTTTTTGAAATGGTGAGATTGTTTAATCCATCCATGATAAGAAGAAGGGGCCTATTGCACCAACTCATAGATGAACTGACCAACATAACAGGAGATAACTATAAAACTTGCCATACAATAACATTTACCTAACGTTTTAACATTGACAGACGGTTTTATGCAATGGCCAAGACTATAATAGGTGCCTTGACAATATTTTTAGGCGCAACATACACTTAAGCGGATTCAGCTATCATAAACAAAAATGAGTCGCAAGTCGGAAAAATTCAAGTAATGGCTAATTCAAGTAATGGCTGATTTTGTCCATACAAAAAACACTATAGACAACGGTAGGTTTTTGTCTATCATAGCTGAATTTCGTGCGCTAATGCAGCCATTGTGTTTCGCGCCTTAGGGGGCCCACCGACCATCAGTCCGCCTGACGATATCGGCCTGTCAGATAAAACAAAAATTTGACAGCTCCGAACAACTGACAGGCCGATATCGTCAGACCGACTGATAGGGTGGGCCCCATTATAGTTGTTTTTTTTTTCTAGGTGTGCGCAATGCTCAGAGAGCTTCCGTCTAAAAACCGAGCTTGAGAACCACGTCTCGCAACACTTCGCAACTCAGCTCGCTTCTGTGATCGGTAAATTACCGAAAGAGAAACGCACGTGAATGACACAGGGGAAATATGATGTAACTTGTAACTTCTAGTTTAAAACCCCTGCCGCAAAAGAGGTGTTACAGTACTATAGAGACTATAGAGATATAGACGACCACAGCCTAAGAACTTTTTGAAGCTCAAGTCGATTGCGCCCCCTGTCCGAAAGGCGCCTAAAGATACCGAAATTGTAAGAAGAAATGTCACCTGCACTGCTACTCCACCTAGTAGCTACTAGTGTACTACTAGTAGCTACTAGTGCACGTCTACATTCATAGTGATCCATACAACACTGACGACCGAGCCTACACGCGGCGAATTAACCGTAGATTTTCACGGCGATAAACCATGTCGTGGACAAGAGGCCGAGAGGGTTCCTGCACTCGTTCACTCTCAGTGCTACACTGAGCGTGGATTATACTTGAGTTAAACTGTAATAAATATTAATTCACTGAAGACAATTTTTTGTTTAAGTTCCACAAATTAATTAATTATGACGATTAAATTTTGTCAGGATTTGTGCAATTTTAGGTACGTTGCTGCTGTGTATAAAATTGTATACAAATTCTGGCAACGTCTAATGAGGGTTCTGGTTGCAGCACCGAGGCGAGAGGTCGAGCTGTAATAGTCCACTAATCATGTTTAATCACTTTTTTATACTCGGCGACTGTAATACTCGAATTGAGATTGTGGTGGCGGAACTACTAGCGCATACTTTTTGATAGAGCTTCTATGGTCGCATATTGTAGCATCCATAACAATCACAGAAAGGATTTCCATATAATATTGTGAAACTGTTGTCGGGCCCCGCCTTGCGTGTCGCCGCCGGCACAATCCACCGGGAGATCGAACGTTACGAGATTACATAGAAGCAGTAGGTTGTGCACGGCTTTCGTCGAACTCAATTCTTACCGGCTTGCTTAAGCACTCGTATAAAAACTATTGTGTGCAACGGTACATAATAAGGGTTCTTAAAATTCTCGGGTCTGTTTTTACAAAAATACGGCGACACAACGTGCAAGTTTCGGTCATCTTCAACGGGAAAAGAAGCCTCTGACAACGAGTCATCACCATCAATCGCTAAGCGACCAGCCCTGAGTGAGCATAAGGAAACCTTACCCAGGCATATAAGTTCAGACGTTGAGGGTCAGGGCTTAACTAAACCACGAAAGCTCCCACGCAAACAGCCGGAGGAGGTTAAGCGGGGCACAGCTCCCCCCGGTACTACGTGCCCGCTGGAAGCCGCGGAGAGGTGCCGTCACATCCACCTGTACTATGTTAAAGTGGGCACCACTGACGATCAAGTACGAGCTTATCTTTCCGCGATTTGTGGAGAAGACATTTGCACAGTCGAGACATTAAAAGCAAAAGGAAACTATGCATCATTCAAACTTAGCGTGCCACCAAAGTATACTGAGCGGATATTAGATCCCGCAAACTGGGCAGAAGATATATGCGTAAAGCCGTGGAAACAAAACTTTCGTAGCTTTCGCAACAAAAGTACAAGAGAATCGAAAGAAGAGCAGAATCTTTGAGGTTTTTTACCAAAACGTGAGAGGGTTAAGAACAAAAGCTTCAAAGTTTCTTTGTTTTTTGGAATCTGCATCTTATGACTTCTATGCTATAACGGAAACTGGTTGCAATGATTCAATTTATAGTGCTGAAATAATTCCATCCACTTTTCATGTTGTACGGTGCGATCGGGCCGACGGTCGTAAGCAGGGCGGAGTGCTTTTCGTGGCAACACCGAGATATGAACTAAAATCAGTGAATAACTTAGACTTAAGTAATTACCAATTTGAAATGGTCTGCGTAACCGTTCACTTACATTGTAATTTTTTGTTTGCTTGTTGTGTTGTATACATCCCTCCACAAGCGAATGAGAATGAATATTTTGTTATGTTTAGCATAATCGAAAATATGTGTAAAAAATACAAAGGTAATCTGGTTGTACTCGGAGATTTTAACTTGTGTTCTTGTAACAGTAATGTTGCAGCATATTACGAATATTTCGTGGCTTTTTGTGAGTTCGAACAAAGTAATCAGATACCTAATTGTAACAATAGGCAGCTCGATCTCGTGCTCGCGGGAGGAGGAGTGCGCGGCACTGTGAGCGTGCGCGCGGTCGGACACGACGAGTGCATGCGGCCCGTGGACGCGTACCACCCGCCGCTCGTCACTAGCGTGGACGTGCCCGCTGCCAGTGTCGACACCTGCGCAGCTGGTATGCTGGATTTGGGCTCTGATTCTAATTCAGACTTGCCTTGTAATACGTGGAATTTTTATAAGGCTGATTTTCAAAGGCTGTACCACTCATTGGCATGTATAGATTGGAATGATTTGTTTAGTATAGAGGACCCTAACGAGGTAGTAAATCATTTTTATGATAAAATTAATAAAGTTGTAAATGAATGTGTTCCGACCAAAAAGCGGAACCGTATACATTTTAGGCATTGTTATCCCGAGTGGTACACGGCTGAGCTTATTCGCGACATTAAACATAAACACAAATTGCATAAGCAGTATAAAATTAGCAAATCCGACCGCGATTATGAATTGTTTTCTAAAAGTAGGGCCGCAGTAAAGAAGGCTATAGAAACAGCATACGAAGCGTACATGGACCGTGTGCAGAGCCATTTAGCAAGGGAACCTAAAGCTTTTTGGGATTTCATAAGAAGTAAAAAAGGGAATTTAACTAAGCGAAAGTTAGTAGTGGACGGACGCGTGCTTTCGGATCAGGAATGTGCTAGAGAGTTTGCCACTTTCTTTCACTCTGTTTACAATCCAAACCCGGCTCGGTTAGAAGTTGAGATGGCGGACGCTTGCTCGTCTGCGAATAGCGCGAGGGTGCATGTCGCGAGCCTGGAGCTGGACGAAGTGCAGCGGGCTCTGGCAGCGCTAAAACCAAAGCGTTCCGCGGGTCCCGACGGTATCCCTCGTTACATATTTAAAGACTGTCGTTGTGTACTGGCGGAACCTTTACATCACGTTTTTAATACCTGCCTTAAGTGTAAAGTGTTCCCTGAAAGATGGAAATTAACACGGGTAGTACCGGTTTCGAAAGGAACAGGCGGAACGAGTACCAGTAATTATCGGCCGGTGGCCGTGTTATGTACGGCCGCAAAGGTATTTGAGTCTGTGATTTATCAATCGGTACAGGCTCAAGCAAGTTGCCAGCTGTCAGACGCGCAATACGGCTTTCGGAAGGCGTGCAGTACCACAGGTAACTTACTGCATCTTATGGTCAACATAGTGCCGGCAGTGGATGCTGGGGCCCAAGCAGATGTGGCGTACTTCGACTTCCGAAAGGCATTCGATACCGTCGACAATGACGTCTTACTCGTGAAGTTGGCAAGCGCAGGATTTACTCCACATACTCTTGCTTTCTTTGCCAGTTACATGAGTAACAGGAGGCAGTATGTGGACTGTGCTGGTCACCTGTCAGAACCATACTACACGAGGTCTGGCGTAAGTCAGGGAAGCAATTTGGGCCCTTTACAGTTTATTTTAATGATAAACGACCTTCCTGACGTTGTCAAAGATTCCGTTTGCTTACTTTTTGCTGACGACCTTAAGCTTGTCCGGAGAATCAATGACAGCTCGGATTGTACAAAGTTACAAGAGGACATAAATCGGGTGGTTAGATGGAGTCAAACGTACAAGTTACGTTTTAATTTATCTAAGTGTGGCATAGTCTCGTTTACCAGGTCTTGGAATCCATGGTGCTACCAATATGAGTTGGAAGGCACACAGATGCAGCGCCTCGACGAGGTAAAAGACTTAGGGGTGTTGCTGAAGCCCGACCTTACCTTTAGAGATCATATTGTTGCGGTATGCAAGAAGGCTTTCCGAAATTTGGGATTTGTGATGAGGCAATCTCATTCATTTACAAACATTAACGCGATACGTGTCTTGTACGAAGCAATAGTCAGGAGCCATTTAGAGGGCAATGCAGTTATCTGGAGTCCACACCAGGCCAAGTATAAGCTAATGCTGGAGCGTATCCAAAACAAGTTTACTAGATTTGTATATTGGAAACTGTATGGAGTCTACCCGTTTTATCCTTTAATGTATCCTACATTGTTCGTGCTAGGAATGGTAGGGTACAATAAACTAGAAGTTCGAAGGGAACTCGGGTTAGCCTCGTATATATTTAAGTTACTACGAGGCCAGTTGTGCAACTCTGGAGTTCTGGCGGAGGTGCGTTTGAACGTACCTGAGCGGTATGTGTGGCGGCGGCTGCGGCCAAGTTTGCTGGCCGAGCCGGACGCTCGAACGCAACTTCTTCGCCAGTCACCCTTTTCGCGCGCAATTAGGAATCTGAATCGTGTAGCCATCGCGTTGGATTTATTCTCTTGTTCGCTCAACGAATTCACAAGGGTCACGCTATTTGTA
The DNA here is from genome assembly GCA_911728535.1 of Pammene fasciana. NCBI lineage: Eukaryota > Metazoa > Arthropoda > Insecta > Lepidoptera > Tortricidae > Pammene > Pammene fasciana. The sequence goes on from OU452287.1 coordinate 14,458,895, forward strand.
TTGTGCTACAATAATGACTAGTAAAATAATGTATGCAAAATTTAATAAATTACTGATATTGTTAAACTTTATATATAACTGTCGGATTAGGATAAGCCTGTAAGGATAGTTGTATGTTTGTTGTAAATAAATAAAAAAAAAAAAAAAAATTCGGCTTCGCCTCATTTTGTAACTTCGACCCTCGAATCTTAAGAACCCTCATTATGTAACTGTTGCACAAAATACTATTTTTGATTGGTGGATTTTGACAGCTGCTGTCAAAAAGACCTCGTCACGTCGTCACAGTGGCGTCACTTGGATTTCCCGAAACCCGCATCGGGCCTTTATTGAAAAAACTGTGCCTTTTTGTTAGTTTAGTTTAAAATACTTATGCCGATGCGAAATACAGTAACGATTGATGTTAACAATGCTTATGTTAATGTTGTATCTAGAATAGTCAAAATCGTTCCTTAAGATACCTAATTGAGTGACTTAAAATAAGTATAATTATGTAATTCATTTATTTCCTTAATAATTATTTTATCCACAATCTTATAATCCACGCCGCAGGCTTCGTCAGACAGATACAAAAATAGGTCAACCACAGGCTTCGTCACATAACAATCAAACTTTTACAAGATGAAAGCCGCTACAGGCTTTGTCAATAATAAGTATACACTAAAGCTTAATTACACTACAGACCACCCCGGACCGTAGCCGGCCCAAAAGTCCCCATGACACTAGCAGCGTTTCCACGCTGAATTGCCAAGGAAATCTGCTGAACCAGGTACAATAACTTAATATATTGATAATTATGTTAAGTTCTCATACTTTTAATAATAAAACTTTCTTTAATCTTCATTCTATTTGTTTTATTGTTTATTTTCTTCCACCCAGGGACCGTATTCGGAGACCGTTTGACACTTCCCAATGAGCACAGTCGAATGGGCCACGTGTCTACTTGCTTGTCGATGAAGTATTTTTTGTCAAAAAATAGGGTCATATTTTGCTGACTATACAATTCCAAGTTTAGCTCAGGCTACCAAGCACTGAAATAAATTCATAACTTTTCACTGTACATTTGCCCTGCATAAGCCGAATTCAGATACTCGATGAGGTAGGGTTGCCTATGGCCTACTCTTAATCTAAAGTAGCTGGCGTAAATTGATCGATACATTAACCCTTTGACCGCCACAGTCGGCTGTGGCCGACATCAACAAGTCGTGCCATGGACGCCAACGACGGCAACAGCCGATAGGCTTTGGAGTGCAATAGGGGCCTACGCGGGCTTCCGCAAAGTTCAATTTTGCTTGACATAACGCGATTACGTGGCGTCATTGGTCAAAAGGTAAAATATAAACTTTCGTGAGACATACGCCTCTTTAGTCACTTTGCACGATATGTGTCGTGAGTGTAACCTTTATATTTTATAGTGATCAAAAGATGTCGATCGAAATCGATTAAAATTACGTGAGTGACCCATTTTCACTTTTAGTAGTGAGTAGTGTTTTATAGCTAAAATTACTCTGAATCTACTTGTGCATAACTTTACATAGATACCTGCATACAAATCCAATAATCCCATTCCAACAACCTGGCATAGAGGAAAAAGCTCTATGATTCCAAGCCTGGCACGAAATAGGTACAGTCGCCATCAGATATATCTGAGTGGCCATGGTACTCAAAAATATCTAAACAAGCACCTTAGCGCCTTGACAATAAAGGCGTTGTTCAAATGTTTGTGACCACCGTGGCCGTTCAGTTATATCTGATACGTATAAGTTAAGTTCAGTACAAAAGCGGCAGTAGACAATAGTAATAGAACAGAAAACGGACGCGAGGCGGATCTCCTCTAAGCCGAGAAGAGCAGAGAATAATATAGAAATGCTGGGATAGACGCGGCATTTAAAAAGTCAGAAGTTGTAGCCGAGTGTCTGAAAAATTGTAAAAGGATTAAGTACTAGATAGTAGTCCGCCTTGAACTGAAAACTAGCGATTTACTTACAAACGAGTTGACCAACAAGCCCCTTTTGAAGATTTTTTTTTTTTTTTTTTGCCTTCTAGTTCCACAACCCCTTGATCGATTCTGCTCATATAAGAACTCTCAAATAATACGTATCTCTGCTACACCCCCAAGAAATTTCAAAAAGATAAAAAAACCTAGCACAAAATGATCGGTAAAAGCCGTTCGGTCGATTTGGCTGACATTTTTTGAAAACATAGCCTCTAATACTCTGATCACCTGTGTGAAGTTTCAACTTTAATTAATGACACAGTCACACGCACACAAGTTTTTTGCAGAAATCGCAAAGCGTCTGGTTAATGTAACTGGTGACCGAAGAGCTGGCGGTTTCCTCGCACAGCGTATCAGCATTGCGATACAACGAGGAAATGCCGCCAGCATCCTTGGTACAATGCCGCAAGGGCCTAGTTTAGATTTGAGCTAGTTATTAATTTAGTTTAGTATTTGTACTGTAGTACCTCTGTATATTTAGTTATGTAAATAAATGTTTTATATTAATGACTAGTTTTTAAAATATGACTATTTTTATGTTCAATATTTTTTTACTTACATAGTTACATATAATTCTTATTAGTTAACGAACACTTTAGCAACCTGGCTTATTATTATTTCCGTGGCAATATCGGGACAAAAACATCATTCGGAGGCTGTTGCTAAGTATTACTTATTCTGTGTCGAAGGTTCAAACTATCTTCACGCCGAATTTCGTCCAGGGGGGTGATTTTTGAGATTAGAGCACTCGAAAGTGACATTTAAAACTCTGAATAAAACGATGAAGTTAAGTTTTAAAAATAACAGTGATGGAAATTTAAAATCATGAAAACTATTAATTCCATGCGAAAAAATTGGCGACAAACTTTTGTGTGTAATTATTTTCGAGCTTGAATTTTTTGAATTCGAGCGTCCGACTGCCAAAAATCGGCCCCCAGTTCCTGACGACGATGACGATGACAGCTTAACACTGATTAATTAATAGGGGATATTACTGCAATGTTCTGCCACCAGAGTGCAGCACTAGCACATCGGTAAACCATAGAGTTCTTAATACATACTAGGCCTTAAACAGTTTTTTTACAAGTTTTCATAGATAATTTATAACGAATAAATATGTCATTTGTGCACTAAGGCGGTTTGTTTACAGAGTGCCTATCGTGAAACGAAAGAATCGAAATTTTGACTTCTGCCTCTCTATCGCTCTACTATATAAGAGTGACAGAGAACAAGGTAACGAAACTTGTATTTTCGTGTTTCGCGGTAGGCCCTCTGGTTGTGCTAGTGCCGCCCCCTACGCAGAGCTTTGCGTAATATTCCCTATTCTCAAATTTCGCACGAGTCCTTTATGCCGTTCGTCATTTTAATTGGTCTCGCTACTTCATTCATAGTAGATAAGAGACGATAATTATGCAACACATACTACGTAAATAAGTATATTTTAATATAGTCATATTTTAAAAACTAGTCATTAATTAAAGTTGAAACTATATACAAGTAGGTATACAATCGTTTCGTGTAGGTACTGAAAATTTTCGACTTTAGCCGCCGTAAGGACTACCATTACGTCCAATGTCCATTACAAACCAACGCATTGATTTTTATATGATATCTACCGGGTGTTTCCTGTAATAGGAGCAATAAATTAAAACGTAGATTCTATTCCTCAAACCAGACAACGTTTGTTCAGCGACTTTTAAAAATAACTTATGTTTTGATTTTTAGGACACTTTAAAGTTTTTTCGAACACGCAATGTATTCCGACATTGATTATGTCTGTAGTGTGACAAGCAATGTCAAATAGACGAATTTTAACGTACATTGAAAATACTATTTAGTTTGTATGAAAAAGAGGCAATCTAAAAAATACATCTTTTTTAAAGTTGTTAAACAAAAGTGTTGTTGTTTGAGGAGTAGAATCTACGTTTTAATTTATTGCTCGTATTACAGGAAACACTGTGTATATTAAAAATTAACTTGTCCGTTCTGTTGTCATATTCTATGCCGGGCGGGCGGGCCCCCAAGCCGCCCTCTTATCAGTCCGCAGCTGAGCGCCCGCCCAGCCGCACGCGGTAAGTCTTTACTACCATTTCTACCATTAATACTACTATTCTACTATTACTACCTACTGTGCTACTAGAGCGTAAAATTGTGCTTTATTTTTAATTTACGTTACCCGTTTTGATCGATGTTTAATACAGAGCTTTGGAGCTTTTAGTAATCAGGAATATTTTAGATTCGATATTAAGCGGTATTGATGACAGGGCTCATTATTGTTGTTATTTTATGATGGAGTTAGTATACGGAGAAATATAATTACTTGAGTACAGTCAGCAGCAGAAGGAGCTAAGCGGGTAGGGTGTTCAAAATGACCTACACATGCTCTTATTCTCTTAACAATAAAGTCGTGTCCAGCTCATTTTGAACACTACCCGCTTAGCTACTTCTGCTGCTGACTGTACCTAACAAATACCTCTACCGACATCATATTTATACGGGTCTTGATGGGTAGTTGCATAGTAACTAGTAATTAATACTTATAACTCTTATAAGGGAGATCTACAAAAAGTAGCAATGCGCGCTCTCCTTAATCAGATTGTACGGATAAGAATAATGATTAATTATAAAAATATTCAAGGAAATAGTAGGTTGTATTAAAAGTGATAGTTAAAAAAAATTACATATCTTTGACGTCGATAGCATTTGTTACAATGATCTTTATATTCTTTATTGTTTTTAATATCTACCTACAAGACATGACTTTATTTTCAGTTCTATTATAAAACTATTCGAAGTCGCATTATAAAATAAAATACTTAATTTGATGAAGTTATCAATCTGATACATCAATGTGTAATCAGTATGAGATTTTTGAATTTTGGATGTCGCTCCGCGCCTAGTCTTACCGTAACCCATACTATATAGGCACCTACGTAGTGCCAATATTTATTAGTTACTAGGTTAAGAGGCAGTAATCTTAAGGAGGCTTTCACGCAGATGGTGCGATTGACTTGAGCTTCAAATTAGTTCTTAGGCTGTGCTGCTCTACTATATAAGTTACTCTATTAAGTTTTATATATAAGTTTATTGTAAGTTTATATTTAAGTTTATTTTAGTTCGTTTATTTAATTTTATTTTGATATCTAAGTTTGTAGTTGGTAGTCTTTGTATGTTCCTAAATAAATAATTTATAAACTCTATGTCTATACGTACACTCAAGATATATTATGATAAGTTTATTGAGCTAGTTTCGTATTCCTTGAAGGCTTTTCCTTACGTGCGTGGCTTGACCGCTTAATTGATAAAGAACACGAAAGGTGTTGGTGAAACGATGTTAGTAAATAATTTTAAACAAAAAAGAACCGACTTCACTTAGGATCCGTTATTACAAGAGGAAATGGCCGGGTTGCCAAAAAAAATATATATCTGAAAATCGATTCACGATTCACGGAGATATCGAGTAACATACCTATATAAAAAAATTATAATAATGATAAAAATAAAAAAAATAGAAAAATTCAGTCGAATTGAGAACCTCCTCCTTTTTTTGAGGTCGATTAAAAAGCAGGTGAGGTGTGAAAAATATCAGTCTTAGAACTACTTGAACCTTTAAACATTGCTGGGCTATTTTGAAACTTGTCCATACCACATTATTTTAATAGGTAGATGTACAGTCGACGTCAAAGATATTTTTTCACTTTTGCATCTTACTCCTTTGTAATAAGATTCAAAAGTTTAAATATATCTTTGACGTCGATTGTACATTTTATGTGATTGTGATTTCTACTCAGAAACACTATCTCTTTCGATCTTAATAAGATAAATATTAGTGTCTCAAGATTTTCCTATTACGTCACCATTTTTCATTTACTTTGTATGACGGTAACAGAATAATGTACTTACTCACTGAAAAAACACACACCAACACACATCACATACAAACAAATCAAAAAGAAAAGTGATGTGGCAACTTTCAAGTTACACTCGCACTTAGACCTCACTTACACATTAATTAGTGTTAACTGCGAGTTCATATTGCTACTTGTGTTCAGCAACAAATGTATGAACTCGCACTTAACACTAATCAATGTGTAAATGGGGCCTTAATTATGGCCCAGCTTGGTTGAACCCGTCATCATAATAGTATCAATCATACCGCAATTTCATCTCAGCCGAATTCATTACAAGGTCGGGACCTATCAATAGGGGGCACAGACCACCCATCTTGGGGACCACCCCAGGAGGGGGCGCGGAGATATTCCGATTATTCACGTCTGGCTCACGACGTAACTTACATAACTGTTATGACTGACTGAACTGTATAGACGTTTATCCGATTAAATTGCTGTGTAGTAATAAAATTATAAATGTGGCATTGTCTACGTAAAATACCGAAGACAGTGGTTATCCTGATTCTTGAGAAATTATTTTCTGCTGAATTTTGGAGGAGGCCATTTTGTGTTATTATTTGGTCCATACTCATGATAATCATTATAGTGATCCAGAATCACTTTTACTGACTCTGTAAACTAACATTTAATTAAAACAAATTACTTTTTTATATTCTCAAGTAGATATTATTAATATCAAAACACATACTTAGAGTCTGTCCCGAATGAATAGTGTCGTTGTATGAGCTCCCATATAAACCACGACTGTTTTCTTTCTGGACAAACTCTACCTTCTTATAAATCATGGTCACCCCTTTGATTTATTATGTATCTATTAGATGTGACATCTATAATAAATTTTGTGCGCCATGTTTGGCGGTTGACAGCTGTGACTGAATCAAGGAGTACTATAGACTTGTAGTGATTTAACCACAACATTTGGGACAACGAATCATTTAGGGATCTCATCTTACTTACTTATTAATTTTTGTATTTAAGCAGAACGTCTGCTAACGATACCATAATGTTTAGAAATAACGGAAAAGTAGAAACATCCACTGCCTCAGGGCGAGACTCGAACTCGCGACTCCGGGAAACATGCCCATCGCTCTGACCAACTGAGCTACTGAGACTACACCTGATGGCTGCAAATTTCTCCACCATATCCTTTATTTATATATGCGCTTTATTTATTTATATAAAGAAATTCGCAGCCATCAGGTGTAGTCTCAGTAGCTCAGTTGGTCAGAGCGATGGGCATGTTTCCCAGAGTCGCGAGTTCGAGTCTCGCCTGAGGCAGTGGATTTTTCTACCTTTCCTTTATTTCTAAACATTAGGTACTTACTTATCATCCAAAAAACAATTAGGTACCAATGTTGGTGCCAATAAAATATGATCAACATCATTAGGTTCATCTTTCAGTTCTGTATCATGCCTCTCCCCGAAATCACCTGTATATGACAATTTATCTATCTAGTAGCTGGGGCGCTGCTTCGGTAAAGTTCGGGGAAAAACTATTACCGACAATCCTCGTTCACAAGACCTTGGCAGTTTCCTTGTAAATCCAATCCCGTTAAAAGCACTTTTCCATTTATCGGAATGAAGTTTGTCGATGAAATATCGATTTGTTCACTTATTCATAGTGATGGATTGACGGTTTTATCGGCAGTAGGTATTTAATATTCGTGTTATACGTAGTTATACACGCAATACTGCATCAAGATCCAGACACCATGAAACTATTACAAAAAAGCACAGAATCAAACCACAGCCAAATAGCCCTAGGCCTTGTCGAACTCGCGGAGCGTAAGCGAAGAGAGTTCTTACAAACAACTCCAGACCGAACTGTCACCTGGCTACTGGGACGTCTCGACATTTGGATGGCTTTTTGATTTCGATAGTTTGTCTGACGATAACTTTAGTAACGTTTTTCTGATCTTTATGAAATTTTTTGGGGCTGTAGCAGAGATACATAAAATTTGTAAGTTCGTATATGAGCAGGATCGATCAAGTGGTTATGGAGCTAGAAGGAGAAAAAATCCTCCTTAGAGTCTTGTTATATTGGTCAACTCGTTTGCAAGTAAATGTTCGAGGCGGACTACTAGTGTTTAGTAACAAATCTACGGATCTGGTATCATTACCGAACGGCAACGTGTTGCCTACGTGCTACGGCGTAGCACATTTGTAGGTTTGCTTTTGCTACAGTTTTCTTACAGCACAGTTTGCTACGCTCGTAGACGATCCTAGCGTTTTCCTCGTATGTAGCGATACGCGCCTATGAGTGGAGAACCCCTTTAGTGGGTTCCTATGGGCCGTATTCTAAGTTTAAAACACGCACAGACACGATCCAACTTCAATGCAAATCCAATGCAATAAAAACACAATACAGCTAACGCCTACACGTCTGAATAAAAAATGACGGAATTTGCTTGAAAATGACTGCGATGCAACTACAATACGACTTCAATATTGGTTGATTATTGGTTGAGTGTTGGAGTTATGTTTAAGACAGATTGTGTTGTTAATGTATTGTTTCTACATTTTAAAATTAGAATACGGCACTAGTGCTCAGCGTGTTAATAGTGTAAAACACACTTAAGCTGAATTCAGCTATATAAATAAAAATCAGTCGGAAACTCGGAAGACGAAAAATCCAACTTCCAGCTGAATTTTATCTATAAGCTCCATATAAAAATTCCTTATCTTTATATTTTTGTCTATGATGGCTGAATTTTTCAAGTTTGTGTTGCGCCTAAAGGTCACAGGGGAGAAAAAGTACGCTTTCAAAGCTCTTTAGAAACGTGAAGGAATTCGCAAAAGACAGATAATTAAATACCCACAAAACGTAACTTGAAAAGGCAAGGAAATGTCATCGTATAATAAAACTATTAAGAAGCTTTCCTTCGAGGAAAATGTTAAGAACAAAAGCTTCCCCAATGAGGGTGAAGGTCGTGTCAGAAACGAAAATGTATTTGGCCCAAGGCCAGTCAAATAAACCACGACAAGAAAGGACCCTACTACGCTTATGAAAATCGATACGCATTTAACTAGACATCGAATTAGCAGATTAAACCCATACCGGGGGCTAAACTGTATGGTATTTAACTCAAAATCTATTATCTTAAATTGAATGTTTGTTTATCGATATTTTTAGAAAGGCATTAAATATCTCACTAGGTAGTGCTGTTGCAATATTGTCGGCGTTTTTACACAGTTTTATTAAGCTTGACCCCATATGTTTATTTTATTTACATATTTATACAGTGTGTGTGTGTGTGTGTCTTTCATAACGACATTGGTTTTAAGTAATTAACGATAGTTCAAAGTGCTGTTAACAGTTTTATCAAAAGAATATAACGATTACCTTTTATAATTAAGAGTAATTAATTTAAAAAAAAATCTCGAGCAGCAATGTCTTGCTAAGTGTTTCGCGATAGCAGGGCGGTTAAGTCCTTTTCTTACGAACAAGGTCACTTGTCATGAATTTTGACGGTTTTGTCAGGATGACACTAAGAGCGAAATTTCAATGAAATCACATGCCAATGTTAAGTTTAATTTATTACTCATACATTGCGAGCCTAATTAATTTGTATGAACATTTTTACTTTTTATATTTTAACTAAATTGTGCTAATTTCAGTTCATTAGGAGTTATAATTTCAGCCCTGAAAATTAGTTTCGTTATGAAAGACACATACTGTATACCTACATCAAAACTTATAAATTAAATTTCCACCAATTCCCGGTGTCTGATTGAGCTGAAATCTGATGATAACCATGCTATATACTAGGTACAGTCAGCAATTAAAGTGTCTTCTTATTTTTGGGAATACTTATTTTTGGGAGTTAGGTACTTATTTTAATGAAAAAAAAAACTATTATTCAAAAAAGAAATAATAGTCATGAAGACTAATACAAACTTATAATAGTGAATGAAATTATTACAAACGTATAATACTTAAGAAAATAATATATTCTATTTACCACCTCAAAGGGCAGAATTAAATTACTTCCCAACTTGTTCACGACATGTTGGAACTCAAGCCTCCACTAATTGAGTTGGCAACTCAGCACAGCCTTCGTCCACCCTCTTTGATCTTCTATCTATAGATAATTTACCCACTAGACGCCTGAAACAAGGTATCTCCAGAACACTGCACTACGTCACAGGCACCATCTTGATTGTCAAACTTGAAATTTTGAGGTAATTATCTTTCATCTAAAATAGTGGATGTGGCTTAGGAATCTGCATACACTAAACTCTGGTGAATTTAACTGACCCTGCACTCTGCAAGGAGGTCAGATCCAGTTTCTGGCAACTAGAGATACGGAAAACGAGTACGAAATACGGAGTCTATGAAAGGTTGTCGCTTGATTAAGTTGGTCGTAACTCCGAAATCTAGTTACTCGGAAGTAGTTAGAAATTCAGAGAAACGTAACTCCTTACTAATAGGTACCTAAGCAGGTAGTTATGTAGTGCCGCAGGGGCGGTCGCAGACAAAAATTTGGGGGGGGGGGACACTAATGTAGATTTTTTATTTTTCAAATTTTTGAGAGGGTCAGTAAAAATTTTTTTCATTAGAAATGTAGGATCTTTGGGGGGGGTCATGTCTCATGTGATAATAAAATTATTTTATTTTAGTCAAAAGTCTAAATCCTTAAAGTTAATACCTAAATTATTTTCCACTAATAATAATGTATTATTGGGTGAATCAACATTTTGCTTTTTTTGAGAACGTAGTTGTGCTTTAGTACCTACATATAAATGTAAAGTAATAAAATAACATACATACATACATACAATCACGTCTATCTCCCAAAAGGGGTAGGCAGGGATAACGGATTTTCATTTGCTACGATCAGTAGCAAAACGGCTCTCCGTGAGCCGCCGAAAGTAATAAATATGATCTAAAATGCCCCTGACTAGGGCGTACCAGTATTTACCGGTATACTACGGTATTAGGCCATATAAAAAATACCGGTATTGAATTCCCTACCCTAACGTTCATCAAACGTGAATCCACGAAGGGCTCAATAAAAATTCCCCTTGGAAGCAATTTGGCCGTGGCAGCCATTTCTTGTGTTCCCGATGCCTCCCGAGCTCTCAACTCTTGGACTATAAATGTGTTCTAACTTTCGTCCGGAGTCCTATTCTTTAAAAATAAAACTAAATTTGTTCTTGGTATGATTCGAATGTGACAAGATCTACTAATTAACCTGACAATAAGATCAAACGAAATAGACTACGAGTCGACATTAACAATAAATCTAGTAAATAAGTAAGATTTTTATGAATACTGCTGTAAATAAAATTTATATTATTTTTAATTTTATCGATATTTTTTTTAATTTTGATAAATATTTACAAACATACTCCAATGATTTCCTTGCGATATTGTTACATTTCAGAATGAATATAATATATATTTATGTAGATGTCGTTCACTGTTGTACACATAATGCGTTTCCCATGTGTTTCCCATACAAAAATATGGATATTTTTTTCCACCTAAACTGCTGAATACAATAGCTCTTATTAAACCTCAAAAAATACTAAGAAAATATTAGGTTCCTTTGTGAATTCGTATCGCGTTGTTCGGTAAAAGATTGGAACACTCAGCCTCCCAAATACCCGGATCATCCGGCCAAGGTCGACCGGGGACGTGCCGGATCAATCATCAGATTGACTACCATATTACCAGCTGTTAAATACCTATGCGGTTAAGTTTGAATTGGCGTTATTTTTCAGTTGATAATGATACCCAGTATAGATAGAAAATAGTAGTTTATTCGAATTTACAACAGATGAGACTGATAAAACATATCTAAATGTTAAAGAACTCACTCTAACTATCGGAAATTTTATGAACAATAGACTCATGAAACGAGCGAACGCGATCAACCGCAATAAAGGAATGGGAATAAAAAGTCCACGCTTTGAGCAATTAGATCGGTATCGAGCGGCCCAGCCTCCCGCCGAAACCCGGATTATCCGGTCAAGGCCGAATCCGGGTATCTTAGTCACCCACCCGGGGTTCAAGGCTGATAGTCGATTGTTTGATTGCATAGTTTAGTAATCATTATAGTTAACAGTTTGAGTAAATATGTATTTTTATTATGTGCAATGTGAAGTGAAGGAACGCTTTATGAGCACGTGATATTGTAGAACAACGCGTTAAAAAATCAGAATGTGCCGTAGCCAATGACGAATCACATATGGCGGTTTTCTATACAAAATCGCATTTCAGGCTTTTCATTTATACAGCGTGTATTTTTGATATTACCACATAAGCTATGGGTAAGTTAGTATAGACCCTAATAAACATACTTCCATATGTTTTATTAAAATTTTACGACTTTTACTTTTCCATATAAAATATTTCAGCACGCAATGTATTGCTCCTACCTGATTACTTTGCCTTTAAGAGTCCGGTAATGTTTTTTTTCGATTTCGCTCAACTTTTTGATGCGATTTTGCAGTAACTAACATAACTTCTATAATTTTGTATACATATTATGAAAGATCGTTTCTTTTTGGATGGAATAAATACAACGATTTTTTAATTTTATGCTTTATTTATAAATAATTCACCCTAATCTAACACCTGTTTCGCGATTTTTGCTTGGAGAGGTGAAAAGAGTAAGGTTTTTATTGATTTAAATTAAGTTATATAAGTATGTAATAGTACATTACACAACTAGGGTGGTAAAACAAAGAAAGGCCGAGATCGCAGAAGTTTGCGGTCCGAGCTGCAAGCGAGGGACGTAAATATGCGATCGCGGGCTTTCTTTATTACCTCCCGTGTTGTGTACATCATTTTATGTCTACACTTGGCCAGAAAGCGTCTTTTTCCGTACGCGCAGCGTGCGGAAAAAGCCACTTTATGGCCAGGTGTGGCATAAAATATATAAATACATTGGAAAATGAGTCGCCTGAGGAATAAGTGTAACAGTTTTTTTCATTTTCATATATATTTTTTGAGAGAGAGTGTGTTTTGCTAGAGCAATTTTGCTAAAAATTGCCGAAGTTTAGGTGATATTTTTGGAAAGATACTAAAGTATTTTGCAGACATAAAAATACAAAAATAAACTTCATTTTATGCTTTATTCAGATAGTATAAAACATATTAGGGTCCATAACAAATAATAATTAAAAATCGTACGACAAAATTACATGAATCAACGTCCTCACTAAACATGCTCTGTAAGAATCGAGTTTTAAGGTATTAAATATTAATATAAATAGACCTAAAGTACTTTTTTGCAATAACAAGACTTCAAGCTATCGTACCAAATGCAATTCATGTGTATAATGTTATTATTAGCGATTTTCGTTTTCAAATCGTTACCGGACTCTTAAAACGTCACAATTGATATGTGTCACATTGTACTGTATACGCAGTACATTGCTGAGTGAAATAAATTAAAAAATTAATTACTCGGTGTTAATTAACAATTAACTAAATATTTATTGCAATGTCGATTTAAAACATCAAAACCTGCTTCTGGTTTCCTTTTGTGGTAATATCAAATATACACGCGGTATACGTACGTGTTAAATAGAGTAGCCTAGCCACATCCTAACCTTATTCGAAATTCAAAAGTTCCAATAAAATTCCAGAGATGGCGCGCTTCGTGACAATAACCCCGGACATGCGCGACAGCGTGCTTCAGCACCTGCGCGAGAGTTTCTTTGCGGACGAGCCGCTCAACAAGGCTGTTGGGCTCTGTCAGCGCGGGCAGCCACATGCTGCGCTCGAGCGGCTTTGTGTTGCCACTATTGCTGACGGATTGTCGGTGGCTGCTGTTGATGGCGATATGGTAATACTCGAATAATAATGCTATAATCCCAGCAAAGTAGGGTGTTACGCATGATTATCATGATAGTAGGACACCTACTTGCACGACACCTTTGGTGATGCGAGGGGTCAGTGCAAGCAGCAGAGCTTTTTACATGCTCCGATCCACATCAACACTTATCCGACCCGAAATCAGGTGGCCAATACAGCTGCTGAATGTATTATATGGGACATTGCCCGCCTTTTTAAATTAACGATTTCTTTAGCAATAAATTATTCTTTACTTCCCATATCCTATCCAACCTCAGATGTTCTAAACGGACAATGCGCTCGAGTGACTGTGAGCCGCTTCTAATGCAGTGTAGATGTATTTAAAAGTTTGTCGTGGCAATACAAAACGGGTCTCTGTTTGAGCGTTTTAACCACCTCACTTCTGAGGTCACATTGTTCGCCAATTCAAAGGTAGAAGTTAAATAATCTTACCACAGCTATATTTGGATAACAAGAGCGCGGCAGTTCATTTTGAACATCTCTTTCGCTTAGTAAGTCGCATTTTTATTACATACATAGTTAAATTAAAAAAACCCAGTATTAATACATCATAAGCACACAACAAGGACAGTAACCGCGCGCAAATTTGAAATACCCCGAGTCACGAATTATTTCGGAGACAGAACATTAAGCAAGAGAATACCGTACTTTTTAAATAGTCTACCTGAAAACATCCGGCATGAACCTAATAAAAATAAGTTTAAAAACGCATTAAAACTGTACCTATTACAAAAACTTAAGTGACATTTACAATAGGTACTGTAGATACCTACATAAATGTCACTTAAGTTTAAACTTAAGTAAATATCATAGTTAATAAATATATATTATGTATAACTTAGAGACTCTCACCTGCAGACAAACTGTGAAAACAGTTTTGCAGGAAACTGCCCTAAATTTAATTTCTGTACTGTGATGTAATAATAATAAATAATAATAGCACGTTGACAGCTAGTACTCGAACCAATATTGGCGAAACGCGTACATCTTAAATAGCATGATAACAAGAAGTAAAGCAAGAGCGGCAACTACCCACGCACGACCACCATCCCCGCTCGCCTCGTCCTCTTCACCGTCCACTTCGTCGTCGAGCGACGACTTCGAAACAGCGCCCGACACAGACGAATCCAGTGACGAAAGCGGGCCGCCGCCACCGCCGCCACAACCACCTGCGCGACGCGGGCGGCCACCGCTGCCGGCACGCTTGGGGCCTACGGGACACCCTGTCCCGCCCAGGGCCCCCGCTGCCGGTGGTATAGTGCGTCGCATGCGATGGACTTGTTCCATGAATGAAAACGTCATGCGCGCCTACTATGGGGCTACAGAGGGGGGAACTAATCTGTGCGCGTATCGTGCCCGGATACTTCCTCTGTTTCAGGCCCTTGAACCAACCATTGACACGACTACGCAGCGATTATCGGATCAGGTGCGCGTCATTCAACGGCTAAAGCGGTTGGATGACGCGACACTTGATCGGCTTCGCCTGGAGGCTCTCTCTGCTCGCGCGGCCTCCACCTCGGCGCGGGATCCGCCCGCCACGTCGCCGGATCCGATGCCAGCACCCGACTTGGCATCGGGGGCGCCGCGGATTGATCCCAGTGCCGATGAGGAGTATATCGCGAGTCAGAGTGTGAGTAGTACAGCCAATGAGCAACTGAGGAGGACTTTGGAAGAGGCAATTACGCAGTATCGCTCCACAAACATACCTAGGCCACGATTACCACGCTTGCCTATGAATAGACGCAATCTAGCGTTAATGGGAGCCCTGAATGATTTGCTAGATCCAATCCTACGGACTAGTAAAGACCTAGATGATACGCACTCGATCATGTACTGCGGAGCCATCGCGGCGTGCCGTGTTGCACGAATCAAGTTTCCGGACGCTGAACGTGCACCTAGGACCGCCGGGGGTGTCCCCGCATGGCAGGTGCGGATCGAGCGTCGTATCAACTCATTTAGGACTCTCATTGCAAAGCTGATCTGCTTCAGGGGGGGCAACAACCGCCCCCGAGTAATGCGCTTTGTGTACCAGGCGTTCGCGGGGACGGATATCGAGCCCCGCGACTACATGGCCAACATCACAGAGCGCATCGACTTTCTGAGGCAGAAAGTTTATGCATGGGCAAGCCGTATTCGCCGCTACAGAGAGCGTGTGGACCGATTCAGGCAGAATCGCCTTTTTCAAAGTGACCAAAGGAAGGTATACCGAAGGTGGGAGGAAGCCGATCCCCGTGTGTCCGACGTGCGATTGCCGGATGCTACTGCCATGACTGATTTCTGGCGTAGCATCTGGTCGGCGCCCGTTGAACATACGGAGGGCGAGTGGATGAACGTTGTCGAACGTGAGTGCGAGTCCATCGAACCTATGGGGGCTATCACCATCAGCCCCGATGACGTAAGTTGTGCAATCCGCACGTCCCAGAACTGGAAAAGTCCTGGCCCGGATGGATTGCACAACTTCTGGCTAAAATGGTTTCGATGCTCGCACTCGCGGCTGGCAACGCAATTCCAACATGCCCTTGAACTTGGCTCCCTCCCGCCTTCCCTAACAACTGGTGTAACCTTCCTGCTCTACAAGTCCGGTAGTACCACGGAAGCGAAGAACTACAGACCCATCACGTGCTTGCCTACACTTTACAAGCTCCTTACATCCATTTTGAGAGCAAAAATAAACGCGCACATGGTCGCAAACAACATTTTGGCCTCCGCTCAAAATGGATGTAGGGTTGGGTCCCGTGGTACTAAAGAGCTCCTTCTCATAGACATGACCATTTGCCAACGAGTCCGGCGGAACAGGGGGGCCCTCTCGGCCGCTTGGATTGACTACAAGAAGGCCTATGATTCGGTGCCTCATTCATGGCTAGAGAGGATCTTGGAGCTGTATAAAGTTGATGCAGCTTTAAGATCCTTCCTTGGCACGTGTATGAGGCAGTGGACCACAGTCCTTCGTCAACCAGGAGGCGGGGATGACCCCCCTGGCCCGCAGGACTTTATAAGGATCGAGCGAGGAATATTTCAGGGCGACAGTCTGAGTCCCTTGTGGTTCTGCCTAGCTCTAAATCCGCTCAGCACCCTGCTGAAGGATTCAGGGCTAGGTTGCCGGCTTCGGAGAGAGGGTGAAGTCATATCTCACCTTCTGTACATGGATGATCTCAAATTATTTGCTCCAAATAACCGGGACTTGCTGGAGCTACTGAAAACCACTGAAGTCTTCAGTAGTTCTATCAAGATGGAGTTTGGTGTTGATAAATGTGCGGTTATGCATGTACAGCGGGGGAAAGTAGTAAATTCAACAAATTTGCAACTTTCTGAGACAATGACGTTCAGATCTATCTCTGAATCAGAAACCTACAAATACCTTGGCATGTCACAGTCGTTGGGTATTGAGGATGTGGGTATTAAACAGGCGTTGAAGGAGCGCTTCTTCGGTCGGCTGACAAAAGTACTCAATAGTCTTTTGTCAGGTGGCAACAAGGTGCGCGCCTTCAACGCCTGGGTGATGCCTCTACTCACATACTCCTTTGGCATACTAAGGTGGACACAGACCGAGCTGGATGCCCTGGATCGGAGGGTCCGTCTATTGCTCACCACACACCGTATGCTTCACCCACGCTCGTCTGTTATGAGATTGTACATCCCACGGAAGTGTGGAGGTCGCGGCTTTTTAAACGCCAAATATCTCCACAACCGTGAGGTGTACAATCTCAGGAATTATTTCCTTAACAACGAGTGTGGGATGCATCGTGATGTGGTGACAGTAGATAAGAACCTCACGCCGCTCTCCTTGGCGAACGAGAACTGGCGCAAACCTGTGGTGCTAAGCACCGAGGATCGCAAGGCGGTATGGAAGAGCAAGGAGCTACACGGGCGGTTCTACGGGGCCCTCACGGGACCCGACGTAGACCTGCTCGCATCGGTGAACTGGTTACGATTCGGGGACCTCTTTGGAGAAACCGAAGGTTTTGCCTGTGCAATTGCGGACGAAGTTATCATGACGAATAACTACCGGAGATATATCCTGAAGGACGGTACGGTCGACATTTGTCGGGCATGCCGCCGTCCCGGAGAGTCACTCAGGCATATCATCTCCGGTTGTTCTCATCTTGCTAACGGCGAGTACTTGCACAGACATAACCTCGTAGCCAGGATTATACACCAGCAGCTTGCTCTCCTATACGGTCTTGTGGCCCACGAAGTGCCGTACTACAAGTACACCCCTGCGCCAGTTCTCGAAAATGGTCGTGCCACGCTCTATTGGGATCGATCTATAATCACGGACAGGACTATTGTAGCCAATAAGCCTGATATCGTGGTAATAGATCGACCGCAACGCCGGGCCATGCTCGTCGACATCACCGTCCCATGTGACGTGAACCTCGTGAAGGCTGAGAAGGACAAGTCCAGCAAGTACCTAGACTTAGCTCACGAGGTAACCGCCATGTGGGAGGTTGATTCGGCGATCATTGTGCCGATAGTTGTTTCTGCGAACGGTCTCATAGCGAAGAGTCTCGACCAACATCTTGAGAGGCTTTCGCTACGGGGTTGTGGTTGGATCAAGGGTCAGATACAGAAGGCGGTAATTCTGGACACGGCGCGCATAGTCCGAAGGTTCCTCTCTCTGCGGCCCTGACCACCGGCAGCCTGGGCCTTGCTCCGTTGCCGGCGGCACCCTAGGATAGGTTTTTTTATAATGTTTTTATTGTTTTTGTATATTTTTGATGTATTTTTGTATTTTACTTTTGTAAAAATATTATAAAATAACCTAACCTAAGAAAGAAATGAAATAAAGGAATAATAATAATAAAAAAAAAATCAAGATATAATATTCTTCAAACTACATTCAAATGGAGTTTACAAGTCTGTAAGCAAGAGCCCTCGCACCTAGCTTGTAGTTATGGTGTGGAAAGCTCCTATAAATTATTCATTCTAATGCTCGACGTGTCGGGGGTCGGCGGTAAGAGTAGGCACGTGTTAAGTGTTTAAATTCTTAATAAGGTCTCTTTGTTCCTCGCTTGCTTGAATCCCCTCATATTTTCGAGAGCATTTATTGTAAGTTGACTAATGAGTTGAGTACTGGCAAGTATATTACATTCTATAAATAAATTAATGAAGTTGCCTTCCAGCTTGAAAAATATAGTTGAAAAAAAAACATTTCATTCTTTGCAAAGTAATTCTTTATTAGACACAATACTACTTTAAAGAAATGCAAGTAACAAGATTCAACAGAGAACGATCGTACTTTTCTAACTGAGTGAAACTCCATCTATATCTGTAGTATCTCTCTATATTTAATAATATCAATGGTATTTTCTACAATTTATATTCGAGCGTTTCAATCCTTTTATTTGCATTATCGATAGCAAATCGATCAAAATAATTTTGACAACAAAATCTAGTGCCTCTTGTTAAATGCGTCTATTAAAATTCAACTGGAGTACAAATAATGTCATACATTTCTCACTTTCCAGGTATTAGGCGTGGCCTTGAACGGTATATTATGACCAGGAGACATCGAGCAGTCTATCGACCTGATCCAGCAGTCGTCGGACGAGAAATATAACAAGATATTCACGATCCTGTACAGCGTGAGTCACGAGCTGAACCTGTTCGAGAGCTTCCATGTGGACAGGTATTTATCTGTTTATTTACAAGGTAGCAAAGTTACTTCTCGTACTTATCGGGACCAGAGCAATCAAATTCTGAAGCGAGCGTAGCGGGTGGTCTAAAAAGATGGTATCTTAAGAATGGTTAGGATCGCACACCAAGCTTATCGAGCGGGAGTGCTGAAAAGCAATTTGAAAGATGTAGACGAGTACTTCATCAGAGTGGTGATTACTATTGCATTTATTTTGTATTAGGTATGCTGAAACAAATCCAACACTAAATAATGTTTTAAATCCCTGAAATGTGACGATGTACAATATACTCGTATATGTATGTATTTATTGATTAAAGTTATGTATTCCTATTATGATTTCAAAACTTGTAAGTTTTGATAAATCTGTCCATTCATTTATCTCTTCAATGCTGCCTTCGTCAATAATTTCCTGAAATCGGAATTGAAACGATCCATGAAACGATAATATCGTTTTTAAGGAATTTTTATATATTTTGCAGGATTTTGGAGTGTCGCATAGTGTCGGTATCAGAGCTCGCCAGGGGACAGGGTTTGGCTAAAGAATTAATGAGGAGGAGCATTGAGCTTGCCAAGGATAATGGATTTAAGGTAATATTGAACAATATTTAAACTCAGATGAATTAAGACGGGGGAAAAGAAACAGTATTAAATTTTTTCAAGCAACAGTATGGATACCTTGTGGTTAGACTTCACCCACCTGACCTTAAAGTGATATATTTTAATCAATTTACAAAGATCATCATCAAGAACGAACGAAGCCATCTTAAAGGCCGGCAACGTGCTTGTGACCCCCCTGGTGTTGCGGTCGTCCATGGGCGGCGGTAATTGCTTACAATCAGGCGATTCGTCTGCTCGTTTGCCTCCTATATCATAAAAAAAAACATTTGGGCTTTCTTTGCCATGCTGCTCGGAAAGAGACGATTGCACTTTCAATGTTAATTTCCGCATTTACCCATTTTACATTCCATCAACCGACTTAGACTAAACTCATTACAGCTTTTCAAAGTAGACGCAACAGGGGCCTACTCACAACGCATCTGCCAGAGCCTAGGGCTCCGTACACTCCGTCGTGTGCCCTACGCCGAGTACTGCGACGCCAATGGAGCCCCCGTGTTCAACGTACCCCTACCGCACGAGTCTCTATGTATAATGGTTTTGGAGATACCCTGAATACTTGGGATGGTCGAAAATTGTTTGAACTAATGAATAGTTTCGTCATATTTTTTGACCTAGTCATTTTACTGGTTTGTATAAGCTAGGTTTTCCGGGGGTATAGACAAGATAAAGATGTAGTGCATAATAGTTTTTCCATCGTATTTTCTCGGATAAGTTCGTTTTTATCGCGCTCTCTCAATTGGCTTCTACCCATCTACTGATATTAATTGAGAGCACAATAAAAACGATTGTTTGTGAGATAATACGATGGAAAACTATTATACACTACATCTGTATCAATCGTAAGTACGAAACGCCCATTAGAAGACAAATGTACGGGAATGGCAGATGTGATCGAAAAGTGTTCATGCATTGATAATCTTTCGATTGACGTTTCTTACAGTCGCCATCTAATACATCGGAGCGGCCAGGGTACTCCAAGATATCTGAACATGCATTTTATCTCCTTGATAGTTGTTTAGATATTTGTGACCACCCTGACCGCTTCGGGATATCTGATGGCGACTGTACTTACGATTGACATGTTGTCTACGCCCCAGTTAAATTATGGTATTAAGTACTTAGGTCAAATAAAAATAGGCGAAACTTTACATTGGATCACAAGTTTTGAAGGTAGAACGTAATTTATCAATTTTAGCAGGTTTTAGTTCGAAGGGCATCGAAAGTAGATTTAGATTGCGATTGGCTTATCTTAAATTGGACATTGGTATCTACCAAAATTTAAGATCAGTATATCAATAACTAAACACATTTCAGAGTATAATTCGATTTTGATATTTTGTACCCTTTACTGCGCATGAGCGACGTGGTTGAAATTCGTCATACAGTCAGCATCAATGGTATCTTCCTACACGAAGGCCGCAAAAATACATGGTGTAACAAAAATACTGGTGATCCGTTTAAGAGGCATAATTGGTATCGTATTACGACTAAGAAAAAGTAGGAGAAAAAATTTTTGGACGCGAAAAGAATTTTTTTTTCTATGGGATAGGTGGTCCCAGCCGGCCGACCCCTCCATACTAAACCGAATTTTTTTTCGCGCGAAAAAATTTTTTTCTCACTTTTTCGCAATAAGAATACGATATCAATTATGCCCTTAAAAGGATCACCAGTATTTTTGTTACACCTTGTATGTGACACGCTCCTATGGCTCTACAAATAAGAGCGTTTCACATATTTTTGCGGCCTCCGTGTAGGAAGATACTATCGATGCTGACTGTACGTAGGTAACGTAACGACACTACATTGACATAAAGTTGCGAATATATCTTTCAGTATTAGTTGTAAAGCAATTTAGCTAATAGTTTCTTACATAATCTAAAGCATTATTTTAAAATTTATTGTAATATTTGTCTGGGGCAATAGTAAGTTTGGTTGTTATTTGTTAGGTGCTACATTGGAACCTAGCTACCTTAACTAGTATTTTTAATTGAGTACAGTAAAGTAAGTAGGTAATCTGTCAGATCCTGCCATAAATTTTAAACCTCTTCGTATGGCAAGTAGATTAATGTACTCAATTAAAAATACTACTTTTATCT
Organism: Pammene fasciana; assembly: GCA_911728535.1. Taxonomy (NCBI): domain Eukaryota; kingdom Metazoa; phylum Arthropoda; class Insecta; order Lepidoptera; family Tortricidae; genus Pammene; species Pammene fasciana. Next base: position 14,480,979 of record OU452287.1, read on the forward strand.
TGGTCGGTGTTTTAACTTTTATGTTGGTGGTACTTTACTTTGCTTGCCTATTATATTATAAGAATCCACTTACGGCAAATTTTTGTCTATGATAATTCCGCTAAGCGTGTTTTGCTCTTAAGACAGAGACACTGTTGTGATGATCGCTCAAAGTTTGTTACTTACATTGCTTTTAAGTATCGTTAATATTATTTAGCTTTTAATTTGTAATATATTGGGCATGTAATAGAACTATTAAACGGAACAGAGGCGAGCACAGATGGGAATACAACTTGAAAATTGAAATGGCTAACACGCAATGTATTGACTACCTATTTTGAATTTATATTTTTATGGTCATGTAAGATTCTATTTATGTATAGTATGTACTAATAATTTAATGTGTCATATTACATTTTAATAATTTTGCACAAAAGTAGTGGTTGAGTAGAAAATATTCTAGTAAAATTATTTGAAGTAAATGTACTTGACAAGTGATGGTTTTTTTGGTACTATTCAGTTTCCTGCCCTTTTGCCCTATTGAACCGGCGCTGTTGAAGTTACGTAAAAATAAATTGAATCTTACTAATAAAAGTAAATTATCTGTATTTTTATATCATTTTGCTTAATTATTTAAATTATATTTATTCATCAAAGTATAATTGGTTGTTGATTAAAAATAGATTGTAAAATAATAAGTGTAAGCGATGATGCACGGTGTTCAGGACCGTCTCCGACACAACACTTCCGACACTTTACTTTGTATACAGAACATCACGTGACCTCCGACGATCAAATGACGCTTGTTATAGAAAATGAAATGTCGGAAGTGTCGTGTCGGAGACGGTCCGGAACACCGTACATCATATTTAAATACACTTGAGTTTAGTTCGGTTAGTCATAGAAGAAACGACCAAAAAGAGGAGCCTATGAAAGGTGAGAAGGATGAGTTGAGAAATAATGTCTTTATTACTGATAATGGTGTCTGGGTCGTTTATTACGGACACTTAAAGCTGCCAGGGTCCAAAGACGGATTAAAACAAAGATCGCACGTTACTGCTGCTGTCTCCCCTAGGCAAAACAACTTTACTATGATGGTCAATAAGGTGTGGAAAACTAAATAGTTGGTATTAAACTTTTTAAAGTAAGATTAAGTACAACCCTAAGTATTATTAATTTAAGAATATCCTGATGAAAAATGTTAACCAGCAATTGCGGTTTTCTTGTCACGAAAATATTGTATGTTCCCATTATATGCCAATCATACTCGTATATTCTTCTGATTATGTTTTTGTTAAATGTAAAATCGAAACAAAAGAATAGATATTGAATAGTGCTATGTTGTATTCATACTCAAAGCCTGAAGTCTAGAAGTATGTATAGGCTGTAACAAAAATACTGGGTATCCGTTTAAGGGCATAATTGGTATCGTATTGCGAGTAAGAAAAAGGTGGGACAAAAATGTTTTGTTCGCGAAAAAATTTTTTTTTTGTATAGGACACGTTGTTCCAGCCGGCAACCTACCAAAGAAAAAAAATTTTTGCGAGATTTTTTTACTTACTTTTTACCAGTATTTTTGTTGCACCTTATAGAATCATACTTAGTAGGAGCAGGTTTTCGTTTTATTTCGCAATATTTTATTCCTGTATTTTAAATGTCTTTCATTGTTTCAAAAGCTCTCTAGGTAATACAACAAAACTATAATTTTATCAAATTAATAGATGTACAAATTATAATCTTTACAATATACAACATTCTTTTGTAGTCGATATACACTTCTGTAAACATTAGATATTGTAAATGTAGACAAAATATATGAATGGTATAGGAATGTTATTTAAATGTTATTTATCCTATATACTATCCTTAAAGATATTTATCTGTGTTAGATGGAAAACTAGAGAAATAAATTAAAATTGTTGAAGTTGTATCCAAAAGTATACAAAATAAATTCTAAGACAATTAAAATTTTGTTATTTTGCTTGTCCCTTATAGTTGAGTTAGGTTACGTTATATTTAAAAATAAAAATAAAAACTACATATCATCATCATCATCATCTCAGCCATAAGACGTCCACTGCTGAACAGAGGCCTCCCCTTTGAAGGGGGGGTTGCCATACGCGCCACGCTTGGCAGGCGGGTTGGCGCGCGCAGTTTTTTTTTTGTTTATTGTTGTTTAGGCTTTCGGAAGATGCTGCTGCCCATCTCCCGGTATATTCCCTTAGCAGACTCCTACTGCAAGCACGGGACGATATGGTGGGGGACAATTCACGGGACACGACTCACACACTAAACAACATATAAAACTACATATAAACTAAACTAATACTAAAACCTAAAACATACTTAGTATAGTTACGTATATTTTAATCCGGGAATATGTGTCGGCCATTGCTGAAGTGGTGACGTATGGCATTCTAAAGTTTAAGAAGTACGAGTAAATATGAAGGGTACACGGAAAAAACATGTCTAGTCCCTTATTTCGTAAAATGAGATTTTTGTATCAAAATCTAGAGCTTGAAATGAACTATTAGCAACAACTTCTGTAACAGCTGGAATTTTTAACATAAATCCACTTTTTAATTCATAAAAACCATCTAGTTACGAAAATAGTACGGTTAATTGAATCGTTCCAAACTTTAAAACCGCTATAACTCAAAATGTCGTCAAAGTGACTAGACATGTTCTTTCCGTGTACCCTTCATATATACTTAGGGTGAAATTTTATATCACACTCATCGAACCATTTCCTGCTGCCATGAGTTTTTTTATTATTAATGTACGTTTGCATTATTAAATACTAAAGCACATACCTAGATGTCGTTACCAGTGCAATTCAATTTGTCATTTCATTATCTAATGGCATGGAATGATATTAACGATGCACATTGCACAGCCAGTAAGTGATAAAAGTACAGAAATTGCATTAGCTCTGAAAAAATGCTCTGATCTTATATTATTGTGGGTGTACCATAGGATCCGCTGTCTATGTCTTATTTGGTTGTAGTGCACAATTGCAAATAACACCCATGACGATATGTATAAGAGTTTTGTATTAGTATTCGAATAACGGATATTGGCCGCAGTTCTGCACAAAGAAAATAATTGGAGGAAATATGGAAATAAAAGATAATCAACTGTTTATAATTAGGAAAATTGCTGAGTCACTCCAACCAGTTCTGATGATGGAAAAATTGCTTGGAAGATTTAGATTCCATTTTGAAAAAAACAAGATTAAAAAAAATAACGCAATTATTATTACGTTTGGTGTGGCGTGTGTTTTTATATACAACTTTATGTTTTTCTCTTACTGCTATGACTGGAGAACAATTATTATGGGTATCAACAAGTTTGAAATTATGGACAACTTGCCGAACATAACTGTCATGTTTCAATACAGTGCTTCAGTCATAGTTACAACAATTGTATTTCGAAATAAAAATGTGGATATTATTAAATATTTCGCTAAAATCGATACAATGTTAAAAACTACTTTTAATACAGATTTTTATAGGACAACCAAAAAACATAATGTCATTTCTGTTGCTTTCTTCTTAATAGTCAATTTATCCTTTGGTTTTTATAATTATTTGAATAATGTACCTTTAATAATAGTGATCGTTGATAATACAACGTATCTCATGCATGTTCTCGACACAGTAGTATTTTCTTTAATTATATTGATGGTCAAGCGCAGACTAGATGTTATCAACTACAATCTTCTAAGTATTATTAATAATCAAAGCAAAATCAAAACTAACCATTTTAATATTCGAAATAGTGCTGTGATTTCACTGCGCTATTTATCATTTACTTATAATAATATCGGTGAACTCTGCAAGTTGATCAACAACGTTTTCAATTTCCAAATCTGCTTCAGTTTAGTTTCAAGCTTATTATACATTGTCATAACACTTTGGTATACGATTCATTGCATCCGTACCAAAGAATGCCACGAGATTTTATTAACTGACTCTTTGTGGTGCGTTTCTGAGGTTTTAATTATTGGTTTGATGGCTTTGGCTTCTGAAAGCTTGCTGTCAAGCCGGGGGTATACGAAGGAGCTGGTGAACGAGTTAGTGGTGGACTACGAGCTGCCAGGGGCTGTGCGCGCGCAGGCGAAAGCATTCGTGCAACTCATCGACGCCTGGCCGCTACGCTGGTACCTCTACGACATGGTTTCTATCGATATTACTTTGATGTTAAAGTTTCTAAGCCTGTCAACTACATACTTGATTGTTATCCTGCAGATTTCTCATGTAAATCTATAAGTATAATAAACGTTGTAACATATTTATGCTGAAGATGTGAAATAAACTAGGTGAACAGATTTTATTATTTTTTGTTTTCTGTTTGTAACTAGTACACCTACCTATATTTTTTTCTTTAATTTGAAGTGTGCAATAATAGTAGATTGTACACCAAGGGGATAAAGCACTGTTTTATGTCACGGCCGCGCTATTGAATCCTGAACGTAACGAAGGACTCCAGATTTAACTCCCGAGCGCAGCAAGGGCATTATGAGTTAATTCCCGAGCGTAGCGAGGGAATTAAGACCGAGTCCTGAGTGCAGTGAGGGATTTAAGCGCGCCCTGACTGAAACAGCTTTATCCCCAAGGAGTATACTCTACTTTTCTCACCTCTTGCGAGACAATAACAAAACCAAGGCTACTAGAAACGGAATTTAATGAAAGTAAATCAAAAGAGAAAATGGATGTTTAGTACGTATTATTAGAATGTTATCTTCTACTTTAATAGAATCTGAAGTATTTCTCCGTATACTGCAGCGTCTTATGACACTCGCGGCAATTGTTTTAGGTTTAAATCCTGTGTTCCATTTTCAAATCAGTTCGGTGTGACGCCGCGGCTCGCGGGGATTAGCTGAGGCGCCGTCCGGACTTTGCGAAATTAGACTTTAAAGTCATAACAATAAGAAGTAAAATAACTTTATTACCCGGAGGGAATAATGAAATATTATTCCCTGCCAAAGCCAAGGGCTACAATGATTTGCTTTCAGTGGGGTTTTCATGATAAATAATTTGGCATTGTCGAGCAGATGGTGTGAAAAGAGTATTTATGTTATGTTATGTTATAAGGGGGTCCCCGTCGTATACACACTGCATCTTTTTTGAGGTCTCTGGCGACCTTCCTCACCAGGAGAACACAAATTCTACGTTATCAGAATGGTAACATTCACACATAGGCATAAAATAAAGTAGTTTATTACATGACCGCGATATTGACGGAGCGATAAACTCGTGGCAGTTTTCGCAAAATTCTTCATGTTTTAAAAATATTTATTCGTGAAATTATTTTCTCCAAGTTACTTCAATGAGTTTTGTATTGTTTTGTAGAAACTTTTTCTGTCACCGAAATAATTGTTGCTGGATTCGCTTGGAACATGTATGTCTTATATTCGCTACATTTAATGCTGTAAGTATTAATAGCGAATGTTGATATGATTTAAGTAGATTATTTCATTTAAGCGCCTGGATAAGTTAGAATTGACAATGAATGAATATACAACAAGTACCTAACTCCCAAAAATATTTTTAGTACACACTTTTATGGGATTACTCAACTCCCGAACGGAGCAGTAGCTCACCTTCACGAGACTTCATTATACAGTACAAAAGTTCCTGGCTTGCGGTCGATTAGATGTTTTAAGTAGATCAATCTTTCTGCAAAAACAATATTTATTTACTTTTTTTTCAGTTTTGTGTCGCCTCATTCTTAGCAGAGTGTCTGTATTTCATTGTTTGGCTTGTGGTAATCGAAAAACATTCTGAAATCGAGGGATTCTTCACTAGCTTGATGTATGGCGTTGGATTGACCGTTGGCTCGATGATATGTCTTTTCTTTGGGGCATTGCTGTGTTACGGAATTGTAAGGTACAGTACCTACAACACAATATTACTTATGCCGCTCCAAGGGGCTACTTTGAAAAATTATAGGTTTTTTCAAACGCTCTATTGACTAAACGGGAAAAGGGACTGAATTTATTTTCGAATATATATTATTAGACTATATACTCTTGTTTTTGGCACAAGCCGAAACACGATTGCTGAAAGTTGCCTCGATAGAAAAATAATCCGAAGTTGGGTCCTTTTTTCCCATATTTTTCTTAGCTTACGTAAACTATAAGAGATTAAGCAATATAACTAAGTAAAAACTATGGTATTCTGGTTTATCTAAAAAGTCACAGAAACAAATTAAACAAAACTTTATAGATTCGCTTATTTGTCGTAGTTTAGTCAAAAAGTCTGATCCTTAAGAGCGCTGCATCTCTTTCTTTCGTGCACGGGAGCCATAAATGTGTCTCTAACGGATGGGCGTGGCTTGTCTAAATCGAGGAACGGCCTTAACTTATAAGTTAGCTTGTATCTAAGTCATAAGATATATTAGTAGTATTGTCAGTATTAGGGGAAACCGGGTATGGTTGTAACATCGGCTATAAGACTAGGTGCAGATGAACGCGGGGTAAAGCGCGTCTGGCTCGGCGCCGGCGCGCGATTTGAGATGAGATTGCAACAAATCAGTAGTTTATCTGAACCTACTTAGCCTAACAGAAAAAGGCACAATACTCGGTAAAGGCTTTCGGGTGGTCGAGCAACCTCACTATCAAAAATGTCACCATTATTGCCTACTGTAAAATAAAGCTACTACTTCAACAGCTTCCCCCCCCCCCCCCAGCCCCAAATTCGAGCGAGATGACATATTGCGCTATGTCCTGCCCCTGCCTCTTTAATAACTAGAACAGTTTATAGGACGTACACAGTTCAAACATCAATCATCATAAATCTCATCACTATTAACACTATTATACATTCGCTATCAAATATACCGAAGCGGCCAATGTAGGTACAGTCAGCATCAATAGTATCTTGCTACATGAATGCCGCAAAAATATGTGACACGCTCATTACTTGTAGAGCCATAGGAGCGTGTCACATAATTTTGCGGCCTTCATGTAGGAAGATACTATTGATGCTGACTGTACTCAAAAATATTTAAACATGCACTTTATCACCTAATAAAGACGTGGTTCAAATCAGATCAGATATCTGTAATCACCTTGACCGCTTGGATATTATAATTACTGATGATTCTGATGGCGACTGTAAATTTAGTCCACCAAAATACCCTCGAATTTCTATGGTGGTTCATTCCAGAATCATTATTTCATTTGCATCTTTTCCGTCTTTCAGAAAGAAACGCAGCTACATCAAGTCGTATTTTATATTCGGTGTCGTAGTAGAGGTCCTTGCACTATTGAGTACACTCGTATTTATCAGCGATGGCAATCTTGATGAAGAACAACAGTTTGCTAGTCTCGCAGCTCTAATCGTTTGTGGTGAGTTAATTTTGTATTTAGGTAAGCTGATACCACAGTTAGAAACAGAGGGCCTATCGCAAAGTTCGAAAATCGACATAACGTTGGCCCCGTCTTTATTGCTCTTGCATATACGAAAGAGAGTGATGCAAATAGACGATTCGATGAACGAAGTAGTTCGAGTTTAGGCCCGAGGAAAACAAGAAAAATTCACTGCCTTTAGCTATAGACGATTTAAGGTCGCCGCTCTATTAACTGAGCTGCCGTGATTTACCCGTTGGCAGCTAATATTTCCAGCATATTATCCTTTAAATATGCGTTTTAGAGGCCAGGGGAGAAGATTTTCGTAGAGCAGCGGGCTAGTATTCCAGACGAGTCGCGAATACGAATATCAGGCGATTATCACACTGGCGCTGCAACCGCATGTGCATGCGCATGCCCGAGCGAGACAGCGCTCTGCATTTGCACACCGTCGCCGCATGCGGAAACCGCAGCCGTGTGAAAGCTGCCTCATGCGACGCAGTGAGTTTCACAACAGTGTAGGTCCCTGGGCGTATGCTAAGCGAGGATTCAGCACAGGAGCTTTCTGTTTATTGTTTATAAGTGCCGATGCCTATTTTGATTTAGTTTACGCCAAAAAATGACAGACGATTCAACACGCAAGTAATCGTGCGTGAGTTGTAGGGGGCAGCACCTGCTTATTGGACTAGTTAGTAATTTAGCACACAGGATGGCCGTAGGTAGGACTTAATATAATTCTAAATTATTAACCTTTTCAGGAGTTTACCCGTTTATTCTACTGTTGGTGAGGCGAACATACAGGGGGATGAATAAAAATGACAATGATGGCCAGCAGAAACCCAGCAATTATAATAATTTTAACAATTAAGCAAAAAAAACACTAACGGAAAAAAATAAGCGTATTAGCGGCAAGTGCCTTCCAATTATCTTTTTGTAAAAATAAAAATACACAAAACAAATAAATACTTATTTGACAAAAGTACAAATACTTTTTTACTTTCTCCATCTCATTGAAACATTATTGTAAACATATTTAAGTATGAATTAAGATTTAGAAAGAGATAACGTTACCTGCCAATTCATTTACGCGATCAAGTCAACACATTCGACGATCAATTAGGATAGCACTCGATCATTAACAAATTACTTTCTGATTATTTAATTACTTTTTGATAATTTAATTAGTACCCCAATTATTTAATTAGTAATCCTTTTTACTTTGTACCTCAAATATAAAGACTATGCAGTTTACTGCACGATTTATTCTAAAACTTTCTACAGGAGAGAACACTAGTAACCGCCCATACGAAATTGATTCTGAATTTGGTGTATTATTTTAATTATTCCATAGTAAGAGTTGTCAAGTTCTAAATTTCTACAATGAATCGCAAATCATCAGTTTCTGTTGTGTCCAATAATTATCTCGTGACAATTACTATGGGTAAGTCAATATTTTATTCATTTACTTAAATTTTTGATATCATCAAGCGATTCATTAATTTTACGAAGCACGGGAGTAGACTTTAAAATAAATAAATAAATATGCCTGGCGGACAGATCCGTCCATGTATGGCGTTATTTAGATGACCCCGCAGACAAATCCTTGTCCAATTCGCGCCATACATGGACGGATCTATCCACCGGGCATATCCGTCGGACAAATCCGGCGGGCACATCTGTGCGTGTATCCCTAGCTAATAGACTTGATTAAATGAAAAGCAGGCTGATAAAAACGTTGACAGTTTATGAAATAATATCTAGATTATAGTGAGATATCGAGATTATAGTTTTTTGCTCTAATATCCATCCAAACCATTTAATATACAGTTAGTTTTATCGTTTCTTTACATTTTAATAGTGGTTTAACATTGAAAATAAAATCTAACTTAATAAAATAGGTTATTAGATAAATATGAACCGGCACGTAATACCGGAATTCCATTATTGGCCATACAAAAAATACCGCTATTGCCTGCCCTTATATACCTATAGTCAGCAGCAGAAGTAACTAAGCCGCTTAGTTACTTCTGTGTGTAGCGTGTTTAAATTGAGTTTGAAGCGACTTCATTGTTAAGAGAATAAGAGCGTGTGTAGATCATTCTGAACACCTCACCCGCTTAGCTACTTTTGCTGCTGACTGCTTGATCTACCCAAAGCATATCTAAGAATAAGATTAATAAACCTGAAGTGTTGTCACTGTCCTGAGTTTGATGTCAACAGAATGCAATGTGACAACATGGTCTCCAAACGTAGAATCGTCTTCGACGCCACTGTCCGCCAAGCCCGTACCCAGTCAAGAAGCCATTCCGATCCACCCCACTCCGAAGAGTCGTCGTCAGCGCAACGTGTTGGCTATGTGCAGAAAACTGGACTTCAGTCAGCCGGAAGAGGATTCTGAGAACATTGGATGATATGTATCTTCTCATCTCTTTTATCGGTATCTTGTAGTGTTACATTAAGAATAGTAAATTATTATTTATTTTGAAAATGTAAATATATGTGGAGTTGATTTGTATAAAATAGATAATTAAATTGTGGCAGCATATTTAAGTCAATAAATTTAAATTTATTTAGGTATTTTAAATATAAATAAAGTTAATCTTAATTAATGTCACTTCTATTAAACCCCCCTTTAAGAACAAATACCGAATGCAAGGACTAGATTCTATGGACTTCGTTATTCTATTGCATTACCAATTTATGAATCAGTTCATGAATAAATTGGCCATGCAATTATGAACTCGATAGGACCTACCTACTAACTTCCATAAGAAAATTGCAAGTAAAATTCAACAATTTGTAAAAATAAACATTTAATTCGGTTTTTTATTGAATTATTGTGTAGAGCCTTAAATTGTAGGTTCTGGAACTTCTGGAGACTATTTTGATGCGTTTGTTTACATTGTTTGGGTTCTGGGAAATCTGGTGATCCCACAACGGTATATACCAGCTAACTAGAAATACCGTGTTTACAAAAGTTTTTTTTTTGAGTGTGCTAACTGCAAATTTAGCTTTGCGGGCGAAAACGCAGCGCGGCGAGCAACGCCGCGAGCTAAATGTACCGTGCTGTCTTACAGATAGTTCTGCATTTGTCCGCATGGTCAATTAAGTTTACGATATTTTTCTGCATGATTTTGGCCTGTCTGGACATAAATATATGCAGTGCGCCAAGATATACAAAGTTCTTTGGAGCTATTTATGTCTCGCCAGTCGTCAGTTCGATGTCTGTGAGTAAGTGAGCAATTTTAAATTAAATATTTGGTACATTGTAATATTTTACTGTGTAAGTAGGTACCAATGTCTTTTCACTATAAATCAATCTTCCATTTGACATTTTAGAGATAACTTTTAGCCACTTTTTTTGGAAATGGCATTTTTATGTCAAGATGTAGCTCGCAATGTTCTATTTTTTACAACTTCAGTTACAGTTTAATTCAAATGTATTTATAAAACAGTAGTAGAAACATTATTAAATATAAACTTTCGTGATGTTTCTTACGACACACACTATAAAATAGAACGGTTAGACTCACGTCACGTCACATCACACAATATAAACAAAGAAATTTTAGTGTAGGTAACCGTTATATGTTATAGTAGAAAAATCATTCGTTAAAAATAAAATAAGTAAGTGTAATAATATTTATAAATTAACTCAGCCATCGCAGTTATTGTAATTTCCCAAACGTCAGGTTACTTTCAGGATACTGAATACACCTACTAAAATTTTTTTTTAGATATTCAATGCAACGAAGAACTAGTCATAACATAATATTTTTGTAAAATTCAAAGAAAACGTAGTTACCAAAAACGTCCAAAGATTTTATGTAAATCCTCGTTTAACACATTAATAACTTACATTAGGTACGTCAATATTAACTTACTTATTCATAAAATTATTTCAAACCTCATTTAACTAAATCATCTTTTGTCCTTATCAGTCACTTTGACGGTTGTGTTTGTTAGAAACAGACAAAATACATTTTAACTAAATGAGGTTTGAAACATGTTTATGTTTTAGAGAAGTGTCTTAACTAAACTATAATATGGCCACGTTATGGGCTACACTAAATTACACACTACTCAGCGAGTGGCACCAGTATGAAAATTGTCCAGGTAAATTAACTATACAGAGCAGGCCTATAACCGCGAAGCACTTCGTTCATCGAATCGTCTATTTGCATCACTTTCTTTCGTATATGCAAGAGCGATAGAGACGGGGCCATCGTTTTGTCGATTTTCGAACTTCGCGGTAGGCCCTCAGGCCTTCCTTATAGACAGACACTTGCGGAGCAAAGAGTAGAAACTAAATGGATACTGAAACGGAAGAAGCGCCAAGGGTGGGGCGCAAGCGACGCGAGACCTCCAGCCTCCTAGACGTGGTGAGAGCACCAAAAGTCGCGATGGTGGCCCGCAGAACACCCAGGTGGTGCCTCAACGCGCCCGTCGCGCTGGAGACTGACGGCTTCACCTCGCCACGTCACACCGCCACATGGACACCGAAGAGTTGAAGGGAAGAAAGTATCGGTTCCGTGCCTTAGGCAAGGGAATTATGAAAATTGCTAGTGTATTTAAACTTGCAACTTGAATTTTGTAAAAAAAATATAGTCGGTTTTTATTGTACCGTCAATTGCTACAACTTTGCCTACGATGCCCAACTTTGCCTGGCTTGAAAAACATTGTTTTCTTCACCAAACAACCATTTATATTTTATTCCTGAGATGGTAGGCAGGCGGCCATCTCAGGAATAAGATGTAAATAGCTGTGAAGAAAACCATGTTTTTCTCAACAATCTTATATTCTTACTCTAACTGGAGTCGAGGGAGGTTTGTTATTATTTTGATGCTTTTGTTTTCGTTGCCGGGAAGCCCCGGTCATGTCTCAAAGGCATAGACAAACAGGGTACCTGGAAATACCTACAGTATTTACTGCGTGACGTGAGCGTGCAAGCTACAAACTTAGCTTTGCGGGCGCGGCCGGGGCGCCAACATCGCTGCTCCGAACTAGATGTACCGCAGTAATTTAGTACTGGATTCGTCCGACTGGACATTAAGTTTGTGAATTTTTTGTTTATAAGTTTTTTGGCCTGCCTAGATAAAAATACAGGGAGTCAGGATATATTTGCAAAAGCTATTCGTGCTTCGCCAGTCTGTAGTCGGATGTCTGTGAACAAGCACGTGGTTTTATTAAAATCAATATTTATCTTGTTGTGATAGTTTAAAATTTGAAACCAATTCGTTTAAGTGATAATGAAAGCTTAAGTGATAGTGATAGTGAAATTGAAATAAATTGAAATAATTTAATTAAATAATATTACCTAATAGTTATTAAATAACAAAAGCGTTAACAAGTGACCTTGGTGAGTCATTAAAGGAATTGTTGTAGATGAGTTACCTACTTATGTATCAAATACCTGCATAGTCTCTTGTTTATTTTAGAGAAAATCGATCGTTTCTGACTCTCACTTGTTTTTTTAATACCTACATATGAAGGGTACACGGAAAGAACATGTCTAGTCACTTTGACAACATTTTGAGTTATAGCGGTTTTAAAGTTTGGAACGATTCAATTAACCATACTATTTTCGTAACTAGATGGTTTTTATGAATAAAAAAGTGGATTTATGTTAAAAATTCCAGCTATTAGAGAAGTTGTTGCTAATGGTTTATTGCAAGCTCTACATTTTGATACAAAAATCACATTTTACGAAGAAAGGGACTAGACATGTTCTTTCCGTGTACCCTTCATATGACTTTAAGATATGACTCTATTATTAGTTTAATTTAAAACTCGAACAAAAACTGCGATTACAGCATCACTTGTAGAAAGTATTAGGTAGTTAAATATAAATTTTTGATTCATCCTATTTTATATTTTACTGTATTGATGATGTACCTATTATACTTCTGTTTTTTCTTTTGCCATGCGATTAAATAAATAAAAACATTTTACTCTGAAAATAAAATAAAGTAAACATTCGAGCATTCGTTACAACAATAATATTTATAAAATAAAACAGTTATTTCAGTAGGTAATTAATTATATTCTTGCAAACGTGAGTTTACTTTTCCTGATTTTAAATTAAATACAGTGTAGACAACATTATTTTTTTCAGATATGCTACATATGGGATGCTGAGCGAGTCATAACATATTTGGAAAGTTGAAAGAATACGTAAACAACGAGAGAGAGAGAGTTTTTTTCTTAGGACCTCGTTTACAATCACATACAATTTCCATATTTTAAATTACGTTAAGATTAATTCAAGAATACAACAATGGATATAGCTAAGATGAAATTGCCGCACCTACAATCAAGTTGCTTTGGCGCGCCTCTCAGTACCAGTCTTTTGATTTGGGGATATGCTAGTATGGTAAGTAGTAAAAAAAACCGGCCAAGTGCAAGTCGGACTTGCGCGCCGAGGGAGTTCACCACTGAACTTAAACAATGTTTTTTTTTCAAGTCCGACTCACTCTTGTCTGTAAATTTCTTTTTTTTAACACTATTTTCCGTTTTTTTTTTAAATTTTATGCTCAGCAGTTTCCGAAAGAGGCGATGATTAATAATTGTGGCTTTTCTCCTTAAATAACTTTAAAAATTATTTATCTTAAAATTATATAATAAATGAGATAATTTAAAAACAAACTCACTTTTTACGGTACACGGTAGCCTTCGGGTTACAGACTTAAAAAACCTATACATTTCAGCTCAATGTGTCAAATACGAGTAGTTTAAATTGGCTGACAGACAGACAGACTGACAGAATCGCAACATAAGGGTTTCTTTATTAACATTTTTAGTACGGACCTCTAATTACAAATGTGTTAGACCTTATATCAATAGAATATACAGTGCTAAATTGTAAAGAAAAATTACAAAGTGTAATACCATCGCCAATTTTGTTATAATTTTACAAATTTCATCCAATATCATTGTTTTATGTGAGAGAAAAATAATATTTTTACAGCTGCCAGTCCAAGCTTGACAGCCAATTGATTAATTATTTCCAAATTGTAGGTATTTAAACCGACATCAAGATTTCGAAGGAGGAGGTTATCAATTCGTCGGGATCTATGTTTTTTTTACGTATGTTCACCGATTATTCTAAGACGGCTGGACCGATTAAGAAAATTCTTTTTTTTTGTTTGAAAGAGTATACCTACTTCACAGTCGGTTCCATTGTTACCAGGTCCAGATCTGATGATGGGATTCTGGAGAAATCCAGGGAACTCTTCAACTATTATAGGCACACCTATAGTTATTTCATATTTTTTTTACAGCCACTCGGCCACTTCCTCTTGGAATAGCGGATCCAAATTGAAAACGGTTCTTTTTTTGTTAAAATTATTACTAAAATGTTTTTATTCCGTTTTTTTTTCAGGTTTATCATGGCTTGTGTCTTGGCGTGATAGTGTTATTAGCTTTCATGGCCCTCATGTATATGTCTATCGCAATGGACACTATACTGGTACTCCCGATTCTACTCTGTTGTATCGGTGTTTACAGCCTGCTTATAGTTATATCTAGCCATTCGGTAAGAGTTTATAGTTAGGTATAGGTTAGGTTATCAGCAGTGATCGGAATCACCGGAGTGAAATGATAACAAAACGTGAAGGGGAAAAGTTTCAACCAAATACTACGAATATTTTTAGCAAACTGGTCTAGAATCTCGAATCAAACTGGAATCTCTAAATTATAATGCGTTATGGGTTATGCCGCAGGGGGACCTCTTGGAGGGGGTATTCTTTTTGTAACTGGGATTTTAGGTAAGTTTTTAGGTAGTTTTATATATTTATAGTTGTATTTAGTTTTAATTTAGTTTATTTTAATATTAGTTTAGTTTAATTATTTTAATTTAATTTTTGTTACGTGTTTATTAAAGCATTTTTACCCCCAATTATAATGTGGGTATAGGGATATGACTATTTTTATGGCTGTTAAGCACTCTTTTATGTCAGCTTGACATGTTTTGTTATCGTTTCACTCCGGTGACTCGATCCGATCACTGGTTATCAGATACCATCAACTGCTACGATGCCTGAGGTGCCCGCCTTTCTCCCATCTCAGAAATAAGATATAAATAGCAGTTCGGTGAATAAAATCATGTTTTGAGCTAGGCAAAGTTGTGCATCGTGGGCAAAGTTGTAGTAGTCGACGGTATGTATGTAAGAGATACCATTAGCCGCCGGCGTTACGCTTTTATTGCTCGAATAAAATATTTGCATATTGAATCTGTACAGTCGACGTCAAAAATATGTTTACACTAGGTACTCCTTTGCAATAAGGTCCAAAAGTGTAAACATATTTTTGACGTCGACCGTACAATGTAGGTACTTCTACAATGCAAGCGACTTCGCCCAAATGGTACCTTTAAAAAAAAGAAAAGCTAAAAAGTAGTATAGGCAGAGTACATCAATTTACAACGAGTAGTTCAACTTCCGGGCCGCGGGCAAAAAAACCACTGACGACGCGAGTGACGCGACCGAATTAGACATGATTGGACATGACGAAATAAGGGGTGCGCTACTGCGGTGCTACCGTTGCACGAAACATGTTTGGTACAGCCCTGCGTCCGGAGTTTGAATTGCGAACATGATTTTTTATTTGTTGTTAGATGGCTTACTGGTCTAATAGACCACCTTCCTTATACTGTGGTATAGGTGTGTCGTAAACCATCAGTCTCAACAGTATTACCTTCTAAAATAAGAATATTTCCATCATTTACTTTTTTCAAATAATTTAATCCCAGAAGTACTTAATTTAAATTCATTAGTTCTATTTATTTTTTTAGAAAAAGGTGGTGCTTGTAAGAGTTACATTTATAGCTGGGACCATACTGTGGATATTCCAGGTTTTGTACAGTCTCTGTCTGGGCTCCCGTATTATAATTTCAGATGGCTTTGGATTATGCCTGATTCCCGTTATCTTGGAACCAAGTAAGTGATCATTCTTCAATAAAGTTTTTCATTTTATTGATTTACCATAAATTGTTAAGTACCTACATTAAATTTTACCTACTTAGGGCCAGTTGCACCGAAGCATTTGTTAACGTCAACGTCATCGTTAAAAGAAAACTTATATAAAAAGTTTGACAGTTTTCTATGGGATGACAGCTCCGTCACCATATTTAACGTTGATGAGTCCGTAAATAGGCTATTTTCCTATGAAGTCAAATCAGCTACATGAAGTTTATACGGGAGACTAATGTTGTGACGTCACAATAAAATATGATGAATACATCTCCTTTATAAAAGTTTTACCCATTATGAAATCATTTAAAGCGCAAACACATGTTACACCTGGATTATCCCGCGTATTTTAACTCCTTTTGTTATTGTGGTTTCCAAGATAATATAATCTCAGATCTATTGTTTAATCTAAATACATAATCTAATTGTATTGTTTTCTCAGTTGCGCTAAAGTCAATGTTCGCTGTCTGTCACTGTCAGTCAATCGATCATGACATGAATTTACGGTCGCGTTCAGAAGCAAGCATATATTAACACTCAACTTGCACTCAACTCTATTGCGCTCAGGGCTCGTAACCGGTTAAAGTAAAAAACCCCGAATTTAACCCAATATATTTAATTATTTAGGTTTTCACTTCATTCATTTTTATAGGATTTTTCGATTCAATATGAAACAGTAACGAAAAACGAAATAAAAAACCCGGTTTTCCGAGCCCTGATCGCGCTACTGCTGTATTGCTTTATTTTTTTTTAATTTAATCTAGTTTTTGTTTGTTTTGTATAACTGCCGTGTTTTAAATTATTTGGTCTTCATTGTAATATTATTTGCTGTTTTGGTCTATTGTGTTATTTCCGTGACCTCACCCACATGTGGCCCCGACGGAAGACCAGCGCTGGCTCTCCAGGCTAGCACCACGCTGAGTCGGGACCATTTCGTGACATACTATGTATTCTTCTCAGTTTCATTCATTAAGTACATGTGTACCATTTATAACGCTTAAGTATTACGTCACGAATAAACGTTTTTCTTTCTTTCTTTCTTTCTTTCTTATTTTTGAAATTTTGATTTTATGAATGTAACGAAACCACTAATTTTATTTACTGGAAAGTACCCTATTGTGCGTGGTGCAACCCACCCCTAGAGAGTTAATCGCAGATATTTTGTACCTTCATCTAATCTGTCCTTCATTTCTTTTAGTTCCGTTACTAAAATTTAGCCATCCTTTTATATGTGGCTTATTATCGTAATAAAACTGAGAAAATTAAAGACAGGTTACTCAGATAATGGTACAAAATCAAGGAAAGGTTAGATAATGGTACAAAATATCTGCCATTTATCTAACCTTTACTTACTAACATAAAAGTTACATACAATAATAGCTTAAAAGTTGATTTCTGTAATATACCGATACAACGTAGACAGTTACTTTGTGCGACAAGGAAGGTACATAGGGCAACAATTGTAAACTAGTCTTAAAAACCCCGAAACCGATAGGCAGGGGATTTTTAAGACACGAGTTTACAATTTTCATACCTTCCAGATTACACAAAAATGTTTTCTATCACATTGTGCAATAAGAAAGTAATGGCAAATTTTTTAAACTAGTCTTTAAAACGCCGATACCGATAGGCAGGGGATTTTTAAGACACGAGTTTACAATTTGCATACTTTCCAGATTACACAAAAATGTTTTCTATGACACTTGCGAAGAAAATACAAAGTATTAACAAATATAAAAAATACAGACATTCGTCCTCTTTTTTTTCGTTTTCTCTTATTAGTATAATGTTCCCTCAGTTTAAATCATAAAATAAATAAATAAATGTGAATTACGTTTTGTTTCAGTTGTCCAAGGATACGTGCTCCTGTTACTTCACAGCTTTAGATTAAAGTTACAAGAGGAACAAAACGTGGAATTTGCTAATTTAAATAGAAATGAAGTGGAAAGTGGAAACGAACGCTGCTTTACTGAAATCCGCTAATTTTTAAGAAATAATAGAGCGATTTGTTACCTAATACCAGGGGGCCGATTTTTGACAGCCGGACGATCGAATTCAAAAAATTCAAGCTCGAAAATAAACGCACACAAAAGTTTGTAGCCAATTTTTTCGCATGGAATTAATAGTTTAAATAATCATTATTTTAAATTTCTATAGCTTTTATTTTTAAAACAAAATTTCATCGTTTTATTCAGAGTTTTAAATGTCACTTTCGAGTGCTCGAATCTCAAAAATCATCCCCCAGAGACTACATAATTTACACCGCCATGGTTTAAGAACTTTTTGAGGTTCCAAGTCAGAAGCGCCATCTCGCAAACGAGAGCAACCCAAAGTTACCGTAGTAATACCGTAATAGTAACGCTATCAATTACTAGATGGGACAAAGAGTACTCTGCCCTACATTATACGGTAGCTGTGGTTACACTCGATCAGATGGCGCTTAAGACATCGAGCCTCAAAAAGTTCTTAGACTGTGGCGGTCTATATATTATGTATAGTCTTTGCTAATACTTAGCCTGTGACGTCACGGTATATTGTGATAAATAGAATATAGTAAGAATATTTTATTGGAAAAACCTTCAAATCTAATGTTTACATTACACTTATACATATAATTAAAATGCATGTCTAACTATACATATGTTGTATAGTATAGTATATGCGCCTTAACTAGGAAATCTTATACCTTCCTCAGACATACCTAATGAAATATTCTTACTACTACTTAAAGGATCAATAAATAATATTTACCACTTTTACCTACAAATACTTAGGTATATATTATGTAATATGCAATAATATAAAGAGCAATATGCAATTCTATGTTAATGTTATGATATAAGTTTATACCGAATTTAGAAACATTGAAAGGGGTAATAGTAGATTGTATTACAAGGGAGCAAAATGACTTATTTCGGTCGAGGGTAGCGTGTTGAATCCCGAACGAAGCGAAGGATTCAAGTGACTCGAGATCGAAATAATTATGCTACCGCGTAGTACACTCTACTTTTCACTCCTTCTGTGAGAAAAATGAAAACAAAGGTACTAAACTAGCTATCTGCTGGAAAGAGAAGTTATATAATGTTGTCTCATTTTAATCGGTTGCAAAGACAACGAAAATTAAAAAAAAAACGCAGAGGGATCAAAAGTCACCTTTGCTCCCTGTAAATGGGCAACAAATCGCAGAGGGATCAAAAGTCACTTTTGCTCCCTGTAAATGGGCAACAAATTACCCTTTTTCGAATAGTAGGGGTGAAAAATATATTTGCTCTTTTTTCCCTGTAATTTCGCAAGTTAATCATGAATGCTACGAATAGATTGTTTATTAACACTTTCCGTACCGTGTAGCGCTACGCGCTACGCTCTTAGCGCGTAGCCAGGTATTCCTCGTATGTAGCGCGTAGTAGCTACGAACAGTGAACCCGACAGTCGGGTTCTCGGTGCTGAATGTGTTAACACTTTCCGTACCGCGTAGCGCTACGCGCTACGCTCGTAGCGCGTAGCCAGGTATTCTTCGTATGTAGTGCGTAGTAGCTACGAACAGAGAACCCGACAGTCGGGTTCTCGGTGCTGAATGTGTTAAATAAATATGTGTTTGTGTTAATAACTTTTTTGTGGCTTCGTATGTAACAAATTAAGATTAAATAAACCTACGCAGTTTATTGGGTCTCTGTAAATCATTATTTAAGAATATAGTAATTATAAACTTAAGCATTTCACCAGAGCATCTTTTTTCATCCTTACCTTGTCTTTAATTAGTTGATTTTAATTAGTTTATTTTTTGGCATAAAAATCATCATGCTGTGCACGTACAACTTTAAAAATTGTTTCTACCCTCTTTCTGTTCTTTTTAATGGCCTCCTAGCCTAGTGGGTAGGGTTCGAATCCTGGTCAGGGCATTTATTTGTGTGCTAATCACAGATATTTGTTCCTGAGTTATGGATGTTTTCTATGTATTTAAGTATTTATCTACATATATCTATCTATTATATATATCGTCGCCCTAGTACCCACAACACAAGCCTTATTGAGCTTACCGTGGGACTAGGTTGATTTGTGTAAAATTGTCCCATAATATTTATTTATTTATTCTGTTGATTTTTTTTTCTGTGTAAAAATCGTTGTTTTAATAAAATTATGAATTGAAGAGCTTTTGTTTTATTTTATTAAATCATCGATGGTTATATGAACAACTATGAACTTAACAACTAACTCTTAAAATCCAATAAAAACGCTTGCTACGGCGTGATACCAAAGATCACGGCAGAATTGTTTTTTAATTTAATTTTCAATATTAAATTTAAAAGCTTCCTATTTGCAGAGACTATAGTTAATACAGTATAGACAGCCACAGTCTAAGAACTTTGTGAAGCTCACATCTGAAGCGCCATATGCACGAGAGCAACTTAAAAATGTAAATATAGTAGGAAAACATGACATTACGTCGCAGCGACATTTAGTAACGAGTAGCGTACCGTAGTAACGCTAGATGTCGCCGCGATGCAAGACTCGTGCAGACGGCGCTTCAGACTTGAGCTTAGGGAATGCAAACCGGTTATTTTTTGTATGGAAATAACCGGTTTTCCGGTTAGTAACCGGTTATTTTCATACAAAAAATAACCGGTTTGCATTCCCTACTTGAGCTTCAAAAAGTTATTTGACTGTGGCTGTCTATAATATATTATTTGAAGGGTACACGGAAAGAACATGTCTAGTCACTTTGACAACATTTTGAGTTATAGCGGTTTTAAAGTTTGGAACGATTCAATTAACCATACTATTTTCGTAACTAGATGGTTTTTATGAATTAAAAAGTGGATTTATGATAAAAATTCCAGCTGTGACAGAAGTTGTTGCTAATAGTTCATTGCAAGCTCTAGATTTTGATACAAAAATCTCATTTTACGAAATAAGGGACTAGACATGTTCTTTCCGTGTACCCTTCATTTATAGTCTCTGCTATTTGTAAATACTTGAGAGCCGTAACAGCCATTGGAAATTATTTAATTGTTTGTTGTATTGATGCGTAATACATTACAAATTCAATTGATTCCCAATGTACTTACGATTCCTATCCGTGTTGAGATTGGAGGTGATTTTACCTCCAATCTCAACACGGATAGGAAAATCCTCATGATTTACTAGAGTTATGGTTAATTGCTCATAATTTTCTTTTAAAAAGTGAAGTGAGACGTCAAAACGCAGACACGAGGAAGATTTGGATATGAAGGGTACACGGAAAGAACATGACTGTCTAGACCCTTTTTTCGTAAAATGAGATTTTTGTATCAAAATGTAGAGCTTGCAATGAACTATGAGCAACAACTTCTGTAACAGCTGGAATTTTTAACATAAATCCACTTTTTAATTCATAAAAACCATCATCATCATCTTCATCTATTTAAGAGCTTTGCTCTTGTCGGAGGAGTAACCGCCACTCATCTCGCCTCTCCGCAATTGTTTTAAAAACCATCTAGTTACGAAAATAGTATGGTTAATTGAATCGTTCCCAACTTTAAAACCGCTATAACTCAAAATGTTGTCAAAGTGACTAGACATGTTCTTTCCGTGTACCCTTCATATGTCATTGTGTATTTACTATATCTACAATATCTACATTGTCTTAACTTATTAACGAAGTCTAACCTAACTGTTGGGGTTTGTAATGTTTAAGAGGTATTTTTTTTTATAAAACCAATTTATTTCATACTAGTAAAAGTAGTATCTGTGCGAGAGATCAAATTCGTAAGATTTGAATTATTAATGTAGAATAGTAAAATTGTATTTGTATTGTATTGCAAGTGATCCTTATGGTTTCAATACCTACTATGTTAGATCCGCGGAACATAGTTTTTAAATTGTTTATAGTAGGAATATAGCAAAAACAAAACTAGCTACCCTGGGAATACCTAGTGCTTACGAACGTACAAACTTAACTTTGCGAGCACAGACGGCGCTCTAATAGCGCAGTCTCCAACAAAATGAACCGCAGTGATTTAATTCTGGTTTTCTCCGCTAGAAAAGATAAATTTGTTTGTTAAAACTTTTTAATCTTTGTGTTTTTTTGCGATCAGCATATGAATCAGCCGCGTATTTGTATCTCGCCAGTCGATTTAACGATGTGAAGCGTGGTGGACGTTCAATTCTACAACAGAACACAATACACAGACAATTCCATTTAGAATAAGGATTTTAGAAGCGAACATTCGTCTGTTATATTTTATTTTTGCCTCTGTAAGTAACTTTTTAATTCATTTATATATTTTATTATTTTGCTTTGCTCAGTTTCTCGGAAAATTGTATGAATTAATATCTTGAAAGTTAAGCTGATTGCACAAGTAATGGAAATAAAAGCCGCTGTACTTATAATATAAAATGAATATCTCTATAGATCGAAAATCGAGTTTGTGCGGCAAATTTTGTTTTAAATCAATGTTTTTTTTTGTCTTATAATCAAAAAATTCTGAGGAGAGCTCTATAACATTTTATGAATCTTCTTCTTCAATGATATAGACTGTGTGTTTTGTGTTAGTAAGTAACGCTTATATTTTATCAGAGACTGTACCTATTATATATAAGACGGCCACAGTGTAAGAACTTTTTGAGGCTCCAAGTATTTAGCGCCATCTGCTCTCATAAATATAGAGAAGAACTTGTTGAGACTAAACACGAGGAGCCTCTAAAAGCTTAGGTTGTGGTCGTTTATTAATTCTATTATATTTGTAGTCTTCTGTTTTTTTTTTCATTTAGACACATTTTTTGTTGTCAGCTCCAACATGGCTAACTGTATCGACCGCATCCCCGTAAAAACTGCTTGCTTCGTCCTGGGCATAATAAATGCGGTAAGAAAATACCTAATTCCCACTTTACTTACAGTAAGAGTAATTGCAAATACTTTTAATTCTAAGTGGTGCCGTATTCTTATCTTAAAATACATAAACAATATATTAATAAAAATACAATTTATCTTATAACTCCAACCCTTGAAGTTGTATTGTAGATGCGTCAGAATAATTATGAAGCAAATTCTGACATTTCTGATTCAGACGTTTTAGGCGCTAGCTGTATTGCGTATGCGTAGTTATTTTAGTTGTATTGAAATTGTAACGTGTCTAAACGTGTTTTAAAGTTACGGAGAAGAATACGGCCCCTGGATACAAAATATAAATTCGTGTCTCTTTTAAATACTAAACAACTCTCCTTTTAACCGAAATCTAATAGAAAAGAAACTTAAGTACAGTCCGTGAGCTTTATAAAGAACCTTCGGGTTTTAGAAAGACACGTCGGGTATCAATCAACTGTGATGTGACACATGAAAAAGTAGAACAGCAATATTACCTTCGTGTGTCATCGCCGATTCCCGAAGGTTCTTCTTAAGGGGCTACTTTGAAAAATTATAGGTTTTTTCAAACGCTGTATTGACTAAACGGGAAAAGGGACTAAATTTATTTTCGAATATATATTTTCAGACTATATACTCTTGTTTATGGCACAAGCTGAAACACGATTGCTGAAAGTTGCCTCGATAGAAAAAAAATCCGAAGTTGGGTCCTTTTTCCCCTTACTTTTCTAGGCTTACGTAAACTGTAAGAGATTAAGCAATATAACTGAGTAAAAAATAAGGTATTCTGGTTTATCTAAAAAGTCACAGAAACAAAATTAGACAAAACTTTATAGATTAGCTTATTTATCGTAGTTTAGTCAAAAAGTCTGATCCTTAAGAGCGCTGCATCTCTTTCTTTCGTGCACGGGAGCCATAAACGTGTCTCTAACGGATGGGCGTGGCTTGTCCGAATCGAGGAACGGCCTTAAAGCTCACGGGCTTTACCTACTTTTATGTTTGGGTTTCTCGTGTGTATTTGTGACGTCCCACGGGTGAAAGTACCTTATGGCAGTTGGCGCTTACGTTGCGAAGCATCGCATTAGTATGGCAGCGACCTTAAAAATAGCGTAAGCCCCAACCGCCATAAGGTACCTTTTCTCGTTGAATGTCACATTTTTTCTTATAGATACCTATCAGATATATCAAAGCGGCAAAGGTGGTCATAAAAATCTGAACAACGCCTCTATTGTCAAGGCGATAATGTTACATTTTTGCGTATCGTGGCCGCTCCGGTATATTTGATGGCGACTGTGCAATATTGCAGATAATTAAGGCCATTCGTATTATAGTAATCTACATACATTTTATGTTTTTCCCAGGTCATTAACGGCGTGGTCTTCCTATTGAGCTGTTACCTGGGATTCATAGCATGGATGCTTAGCGATTTTTCGTTTAATTTTGGTGAGTAAGTTTTTTTAAATATATAATGAAACACGACTCAGTATCAATTCTTTCATGTTTAAAAATTCTCTAAGATCAAAATTGTAATGCCGCTTGTACATTTCTGGGTTTGTTTTCAAATTAGATTTTAAGTCTTAGACACGGCTTTAATCTTTCAGCCCTCTGTTTATAACCAACTTCAAGATTTCGAAGACTGTTCTCAATTTATCGGGATCTTTTTTGCTAATTTTTAACGTTTTCCGAATATGGTGTGAAAGGGCATACTGATAGTTAGTTGGTCCCATGTCCCATTGTCATCAAGTCAGGTTCTGACGATGCGATCTTGTAGAAATCTAGTGAATTCTTCAAATATTATAGGCACACCTATAGTGATTTGAGTATTTTTTACAGTAGCTCGGGCATTTGCTATTATAAAGGTGGAAAAGGCTAAGGGAAGTCGTTTTATTTTTGTATTTTAAAGTTTAATTTGTATTTTTGTGTTTGGTTACAGGTGGTGGTGGCCGTCGCTTTAAACGCGACTTAACAGATGACATAGACAACTATTGGATTCCTTTGAAGTACTTGTTTCCCATTTTTATCGTTTTCTCTCTTCTGAACTTTATCTTCTCCGTGATACTGTGCGTTGGCATTAATAAGGTAAGCAGTATCTATAATTATATTTGACCTTGCATTTATCTCTTCCATTTGCGACGTGACTTCATTTGCCTCATACGCAATTATGAAGAAAGTATTTAAATGAATGAGAAATTAGTAAATTACGTTACCACATTTTCGAACATTTGAGCGTCGTAGGCGTTTAATTTTGTTACTGCCCAACGGGGAAAAAATAACCATGAGATACATCCAAAATACGGTAAAAATACACTTCAATACGGTCGCATTATAGCGCAGAACAGTACAAGTTTAAACTAAGCACATATTTTCCCACTGCCACGGTCTTCCCAACTTTACATTCCAACCTAACCTAATTATTTGGTAAAAGTTATTCGGCCAAATGAAACTTCTGCGAAAAGTTGGTTGGAAAGTGAAATTCAGCAATACAATTTTCGGCGAAAAGGCAGGATACCAGCTTGGACCCATAACATCATGTGGCACACATTTTCAAGCAAAACAGACTATCCTACGCACTTTACTTACAATATTCAATTTAGTGTAGAGTAAGGGAAGTTTTCCTAAGTTTATTCTTTTGTTATAGGGTCGCTGGAGACTTGTGAAGACCTATTTCATCTACGGCTGTGTGATCACGATTCTCGCGTTTTTGGATGCGGTAGTCCAACTTTCAGTTGGGCACAGATGGGAATTAGCTTTTTGTGGACTAGTGGGGTGTGGTAAGTGCTTGAACTCTTAGAACTAACGAATTAATGGATACTATTCTACCCAACTAGTCCAGCGTCTCTCTTTATTATCAACTTAGTGAATAATTGTTAGCACTGCAGCTCAATGATGGCAAATATCGTGTAAATAACCTTGCATAAAATGATAATTGTCGTAATTTTATGATTCATATACGCACTAATTTCGATTTCGACCATCTCAGTATTGTACGTTTAAGTCATTTGTCCTGACGTGACTAAATGACAAATCTATCATTGGCCTAATTTAATAACGTCTTTTTTGTTTGTCTGATGTTTTCCATATACTTAAAAAGATACCTTTAAATGTATGTTTTCTAGTCTTTTATGTACCATTTCTTTTTTCAGTTCTCCATTCACTTTTCCTCGTGCTGGTGCACCACACATACGCCAAGCTACTTAGAGACGCCATGTTTAACGACCACGTCCGTCTAACTGACATTGAGGACCGGCACACGGTTTAGGATACACGTAATCCTGATGGTGATCCTAAATAAGTAAAAGTTAAGTTTGGTTGTTGAGACCGTGGGGTTCTTCAGTGTCATGCGTTTCGGTATAGATGAGATAAATGGGAAGGGAATGATTTCCGAGATAAACAAGATTATTATTGGTTATGAACTTCTGCCCATCTCCCTAGGATAAACTTGCCTTAAAATGTCGCTGATAATAGTTTGTCTACATCTTCCATTTTGTCTCAAGAGACAAAAATTTATAGAAGGCTTTTTAAGTTTTATGGGGAGACGGGATTCTTGTCTGGACTGGCTGACTAATATACCCTTCTGGAACGGAGGACTTTAAATTAAAAATTGGTCACGACAAAACAATAGACAGTCGACAAAAAATTCGCTGTGTGCATGATCGTGGCGCCATCTCTTGGGCAGGTGTTCAATCTCTTTTTTTATTTTTTATAAATAGGTTGTATTCCTTGCTTATAAGAAATGTCACTGGCTGATTCACTATTTTGACAGCGGACAGGGGCCTATGCAGTTTCATTTCTTGTCACATTGTGCATTGCGATCGTTCTCGTTACCCCCACCATTCACTTCGCACATGGCGATCCTCTAACCAGACCAAACAGTTCATGGGGGTTGATATATACAATTTCTGCATTTCCATGCAGTTATGTACGAGGTTTGAGAAATGGTATAGCTATTAGGTACTTAAAAATGTGAGATTAATCTTTAAGAATTGGTTATAACAATATTATATACTCGTAACTATTTATAGTAATTTATAGAGTAGAATGCATTAAAATATGGATAGGTAATTGTGTATAGGTAACTGCTAGTCATTTTATTTATATTTTTGAGAATTAGACTAAATGGTACTTGTATAACTTCTAAGTTAGATAAGTATTAACATGTTTGTTTAGTTTTTAGTTACCTTTTTTACCAAATGTTAATCAAGTTAGTACCTATACTTCTTTTTATTAATACATTTGTATGGTGAAACAAGGTTTTTTATATGTAGCATTTAGTAAGCAATAAAATTATACTAAAACTTAAATTAGTTGTTTTTTGTTAATTACACACACTGTTCTTTAAAAAAAAACCTGCAAGTTACATATAGTTACTTGTATGATGGAAATATAATTTGGTATGTATTCTCCCGTCATTTATATCCTAATGCCGTGGTTGTCTGATGATGCAGCCCAAAGGTTTCCGACACAATCGATGGGTCATTGAGGGGTTGTGTATTGTGTCTTAAGAGGATGATAAGAGCTAAATTCCCTCCCTATCGTTTTCAGCGCGAGTGAAAGAGAAACACTGCGTTACGATTAGTATGGGAGCTCATTGCAAATTTTGCAAATTGATGGATTAAAAAAAAACTATGCATTAATTGAGAAATTTAAGGCAACGAAGTTTTTAGTATTAGTGTGGTGGAATGTTGTCCTTAATTACAGACATATAAGCCAAGAAACTCAAGACGTGCAATTGTTTTAAGCTAATTTTAGATGTAAATTTGGAATTATTTTCTATCGAGCCGATTTCGTCCAATTGTGTATTGGAATTAACCAAGTTCTTTTAAATATAATGAATATTAACATATATTTTTTTTACTTTTCCAAAACAAGCAGTTATAGCTATATGACTGTTTAAGTTAACTATAATGTAAGATTAGTAAGTAAGTACTTATTTGTCGTATGCCGAAAGGTACATCATAGTTGGTACTTTGTAAATAACCTGCCACCTGTACTAAATGTATTAACCCTATGATGACGAAATAAAATGATTGATTGATTGATTGATTGATAAGTAAAGTCAATTTGAAGGTCATCGGGTCTTCTCAGCCTCTTAACATAAGACGCAACTATTTTCGTTCGAGCTCATTAGACACAGAAGAATTTAATTAAATTATAATTAGAAAGGCCTTCAATTTAATCAGGCTAAAAATGCGGAATTTAAAGGCGGTGGCCGTGTTTCTCAATTTTGGATTAAAATATAAAATTGTTCGTGCGCGTTTTGCCTTTTTAATTAAAATATAAGAATGTAGTAACTATTAGTAGATACATTCAATGGAAAAACTCTTAGGAAGTAATAAATTATTGAAGGTCATGGGCCCATTTCTACTCTATTTGACTAATTTCCTTTAGTGAAAGAATGAAGCGTCTATGTAAGCTTGAAATTAAACTACGAGTACCTACTTAACTCTACATTTAATTAAAAACTTTAACTACACTAACACTATGTTTTTATTTTATTTTGCAAAGTAGAAGAAGCGAGCATTTTCCGGCCACGTAAACATAATGTGGGTGTAACTGGTTTTCCTAAGCGTAAATTTTTGTCCTTTGGGAACGCCAGACCCAGATAAACAATGTCTGGAAATACCTAGCTCCCAATCCTTGAATCTACAAACATACATTTGCGGTCGCAAACGGCGCGTTCAGTTCTGCCGTGTAGCAACTTTACTGCAGAGGTTTAGTTCCACGTTTGACCGTATACATAATTAAGTTTGCGTCAGCCAATTTCGTTTATCAGACGTATTTTTCGCGAGCATGTTTGTGTCTGGCTAGTGGCTAGCCAGTTATATTTGTGCCGCTGGGCTGAGCGGTTATATATTTCGTTTGGCGCTTTAGGTACACAGTCGTGTTATAAATTGCCTGAAAATCAGTCGTGTGTTGTAATAATAAGTATTTCAGGTTTGTGGCAGTGAAAACTACAGTTAAATACTCTGTAAGTTTGAAAAATACGAGTAGTTAAGCGATTTTAGTTTTCAAACCGAGAAATATCATCAATGTAAAACGCCATTGAAATTACAGATCACACAAATTTAATTGTCCTTATATGTCGACCTATTTTAAGACAGTTTGACATTTATTATTATTCGAACTAGTTTAGACAGGCATTTTCAAGTCAAACTAAAATGTAAATTGTAAACAAACAAAACCACGTGACGGTCTTTCCCTAATTACATATAATGTCATTTGTTTTTGATAGCAGATAAGATATAGATAGATTAAGTACAGATTAATTTTAATATTTATACCTATTCAAAATGTGACTGATATAACTTATCAATATTTGGTTTTAGGTCCAAAATGTGTTATAAGGGTAATCTCCTGTACTGCATCAGCATTGAGACGGCCTGCCTTGTTCTGTCTATTATAAATGTGGTGAGTGAAATATAACATAGGTATTCAATTGTATTAAAACCAATTCGCAATTATTATACTTATGTAGTAAATATTCGAGGAATACCGGAAGGAAAAAGAGTCGGTTAATTATGATGGAATACATATATTAAGTGACTTTTAAATTAATTTTGGAATAATCCGCCAATTTTTCCTTACGGAATTATTCGATTCTCTGCATCTAAGTACAGTCAATTTATTATTACCAGAAAAAGAAAATGTTAGTATAATTAGAGTTTATTTACAAAAATAATATTTATGACTCACTTCCACTGCAAAGACTAAATTATTTTGCTTTAACCAGAAAGGTTTTAGTGATAACACACATTACACAGACATTACACATACACTCGAGAGCAAAAGTTTCGGGTCACTAGCATTTTGCTGAATATCTTTAAAATTAATATCTTTTGAAATATTCAAGAAAATGCGAGTGACCCGAAACTTTTGCTCTCGAGTGTATATGTAAACATTTTTTATATTTTTGTTCAAACATATTCCGAATATTTAAAGTTGTTTCTCATCTATTACGTTAGAATTCTAGTTAAATATTTGGTTACTGTTTTCTTTTTGTAATTATAGATTTTATTATGTGTGTTGTCCTAACGATCATGTTTTATTTTTATTATAACTTTAACATAGCTAACATCTCTTTTTGTTTGTTTTAGTTAAATGATTTCCAAAATAATAATATATTATTTATGTTGGTTTTCAGATAATAAACTTGATAAGCCTGATGTGGTACATTTTGGTGTGGGGAGTGATAGTGATAACGTATATAAACAGAGACAATTTCTATGAAATGGGTAAGTATACTTGTTTATTACCTTCAGCTATTTGTTAATATTTTCATTTAAAAAAGAGTTACAGTGATACAGCTCTAGCAAAAGTCGTAGGGGCTCTCACAAATGAAACTGCAATCACTTACAAACCAAAAACATTTTTGGATGTCTAATCCATAAACCATAGATAAAAAAAGTATTTATGTGTGTTCAAACAAAAGCCAAAACCATTTAAAATCTATAGGTTATAAAAAGAATTCCCAAATGTCTCCGCTTCAATCGCATACGCGATATCGCATGGACAATTAGGAGCGTTTCCTGAGAAAACCCATTCTTATCTGTCTTCGCCTACATTTTTTAAACCTCTTCTTGTCTTTATTTCTCAGATCACTTTGATGGAGACATTGGCGGTTCAAATATGGACATTGGCGGTGTAAATATAGACATTGGCGGCAGTGTGTACATGGACATTAGGACATGGAAATGGAACATTGGACACGTGGTGTTCTATTTCTGCTTGATACCGCTGGCGTCTCTCATGACCGTCATCTTTTCTTTCTTGCTCTGCATTGGGATTATTAATGTGAGTTTAATATTGTTATATATTTTGATTTCCGAATTATCGCAATACTATATATTTTTTTACCAAAGCACAAAAAATTAAAAGATTTTTGAAACTTTAGGTATTTAGTGTGCTATTTAACAGGGACGTAGACGAGCCTCTCCATACAAAGGAAGTCCATATTTTCCTTCCTGGATATTGACATTAAGGAAAATATTTTACAATTTGATCCATATTGACCACACCTAACCATGGCTATTCGTGGTTTTTATTCGATATATTGATTATTGTGCAAGTTATAGAACTTTAAAAACTATGTATATTTTTACAAACTCTTAATATCTTTTACAAAAAAAGTCTCAAATCGAAAAAGGGAAGAAACTTGTGACTATGTTTGTACCAAGAGGCGATAGTCTACATTTTTTATTATTATGTTATAATTTTTCTCCACTTGACCCTGTGCTTTGTATTTTTCCACCATTGTGTGTAAAA
Organism: Pammene fasciana; assembly: GCA_911728535.1. NCBI lineage: Eukaryota > Metazoa > Arthropoda > Insecta > Lepidoptera > Tortricidae > Pammene > Pammene fasciana. The sequence continues at coordinate 14,512,384 of OU452287.1, forward strand.
TGCGTCCAATTTATAAGTAATTTTTTTTCTAATTTTTAGCGTCGCCTAGGGCAAGTCAAAGCGTATCTGGTGTACGGTGCGGTGATCACCGTCCTGGGGGCGCTGGCTTCGATCGTGCTACTCTTCATTGATAGCAAGCCTCACGCTGGTCTCTGGGTGCTGTTTGTATGTGGTTAGTATTATCGGATGAATGAATTATGAATAGGTACCGCAATTTAAATAAGCGATAAGTAATGAAAAAAAATATTTTATGAAAGAATCTTTATATTATACTAAGGAATCTTAGTATTTATTATTTAAATATGCAGAATAGTTTTGGTTATTAATAATATGCCTTATTACCGAAAACTCAAACGCTCGATTATAGTAGTTACAGAAAAGTAACGACGTTATTTTCCTTTCAAATCGTCTCTTTAAAATATAGAAAAATAAGCATTAACAGTGTTACGAGTCAGCAAAACTACTTTAAGAAAACGAATTAATAAAAAAAAACCATTGCAGAGAGATGCACTAATAAGCAGCCAATAAATATCAAGCCTGAAGGTACACTTAGGCTTAATTTGGATCTATGTTCATGTAAATGGCAAATCCACGTTTTCCTTTCTCATATTTGGCTCTTTTTTCGTGTAAAGTCAAATTTATGTTATATTTTTTTTCTTTTCCAGCTATACACTCGCTCTTCCTCTCATTGGTTCTCATGACGCACAGGAACATGAGCGAGAATTCCAACTATTCGAAGTTCGCCGACAACATACGGCTAGTAGTAGAAGACGACAGGATTTTCAAAAGTGGCACCGTATAGGAAAGATATGCACCTATAGAGGTTTACTTACACGCAAATACTGCTTCATCTATTGACAGCAGTCAAATCCTGTTCCAGGCATGAGTACGGTGCCAATGGCTAGTCTAGCGGAGCGGCGCGTGCGGCGTGCATGTTAAACAAATGAAACTCATATTGGTATCCTGAGTCGACGCTGTATGGACGCTCGGCCGCAACGCTGTACGCCCCGCCGAGCGCTCCGCTCTGAGCGTCCACTCAGGCCTTGCAATTGGCGTTCTATTGATATTTCAATGGATAGCAACGCGTTAATTGGCTACTTCCATACGTTTGCTGGTGTTTAGACGAATGACATTGCTTGGCGTTAACCTTTTGACCGCCAAGAATATAAAATGTCGGAAAAATCGTACCCTCAGCGCCAGCGCTTCTTAATTCAGTGGTACATGTTTAAATTTCTTAATATTGAGATTATCTAAATCACTAAAACCTTTTTTTAAAGTGAAACTTTTATTCTATCGCCTCGAATTTTAATGTCCGTCTCTGGCGCGACATGCGTTACATTGTAACGCTGGTTCTCGTTTATAGTAAGGTGAGGATCTTATTTCATAAGCAATAAGGTTCATGTCATGTTGGCAGTCAACCGCGGTATACAAATCTATATTTCGCATCTTAGCCTAACTGCAGCACTGTGGTATGGCATGAGACTTACGATCGAATGGGCGAGGGTTCAAACCCCGCCGTGGGACGAATTATATTTTTCTGTTTGCATCATATTAACTATAACGCCCTCTAGTGATATCATTAAGAATTACCTGGAAACGTCTTCAACCCTATAGCCAACAAACAGCCAGGCTTGAGTTAATGAATACAAATTCAGTATAGATGGCTCTATTAATACTTTATAATATTCTAAGTAAAGTTTCACTTGCATCGTGGTTTCATAAAACCACAAAATGTTTTTTTTCTTTATTTGGCATTAAATTTTGATTACACGGTGTCCAGACTGTCCAATTCGAATCTAAAAAAAACGCACAAGACTGTTTAGTAATTAAGTACGTATAGGCCTTACAGGGTGGATGTGAGCGCCTTGAATAACTTTAATCATACATTCCCGTGTTTCTTAGGTATTTAGAACAAAATATGTACCATTTGGCGGCCATTGTTTACGTCGTATTTTGTACAGATTCTGTACTATATTCGTGCAATATAAACGCATGCAGAAGCCGCGAAATGGTACCTTTACCAAAATAATGGCACAAATGTGTAGTAATAAGTTTAAACACATTTTTTATTATGAAAACTGCAAAATATAAATATTAAATTTATACCTCCTGCGTTTAATTTCCAGGCTCCTCTTTACTCACTTCAATCCAAAATATAGCATAAGGCATGCACTAAAATTGAGGTAGTTTTATATTTTTAAAATCTTAATATACGTTTATACTGATTACCTACTAAATAGGGAAATCGAGGCATGTTGCAACATACATATTTATATTTCTCAACATACCCGAGTATCCAAAATACCCGATCTATCATAGTTTATTTTCGTAGCTTTGCTTAGACAACCAAAGTAGTTAGTTTTTAACAAAATATAAATAAATTTGTGGTATACTATGTAGACCGCAGTATGTATATATATATTAAATAAAATTGTTCAAAGTGCCCAGTTCTTTCTAGGTAAGATAAATTAAACTTTGTATTCAGGCTTTTTGTAGTAGCTGAAGTAACAAGGCGTGATACATTGTTTATATTATGCTTACATAGTCGTTTGATTACGAGTTACATCACCGGAATCCAGCAAAAATACAGATAGCCTTGAAAGCAGAGATAACGCTGCCTGGGTGGCAATATGAAGGGGGATTGCCCCGTAGTACTGCCAAGTTCATATTTATTTACAAAATAGACAACACGTTTGGGCTGCCGGCTAAATATTGAGTCATAGGAACTAACGTCTAGCCATCCGGTTTATCGCGTGTCTTTTGTTAGGATGTTTATTTGTTTACGACTTACGTCACCGGATTTTTAGAAAAATACAGACTGGCTACCTAGAAATACCTAACTTTGAGAGCAGAGCTCAAGCCAATCTCTTCTATCTCAAAAAACATAGTTTTGAGTAAATCGCGGTTGAAGTTTTTATATTTTAATAGGTGTATAGATTTTTTCCAGTTAAATATTTTTTTATATATTTGCATATAAATGGGAAAAAACAGCAAAAATAACAAGTTAATACAATTTCGCACAAGCACTAGTGCATATGCATCTCTTGAGCGTAACTATGTTAACTTGAAGTTAGAAGAATTCGTTGTATGAGCGCTCATAGTAAACCGCGTGACCAAGACAAGTAAAATTCTTGAGAAGTATACGTATTTGGCGTTTATCTTAAGTTATATGAGAATGCTATGAAAAAATGTAGCCTGAAATTCGTGTACCGTATTTTTTATTTATTTACAAGATTACAATTAGAGTTTAGAGGTAGAGTGACCGCGAGTTGCCTTAAAACCTCCATCTTGTACTTTAGTTACTAAAACTTTGTGTTCGAAACATGATTTACCTACATAAAGCTACACCACAGCAAGACAGGATATAGTGCTGTATTTCTTAAGCTTAGTTATTGATTATTAGTCCAAATAAACCTGAATCAAGGCCGAACAGCGATTCGGGATAGTTCGGCTCCTATGGCGCCATGATGACTGGGTACGCTGAAGAGCAGGGTGCGTCGTAGACCTACACACTAAAAGCATTGTTAACTGACAATGGACCTTATATCATTGAAATAAGGTATACACACAATCAGTTCACGGGTACAGTCAGCAACAAAAGTAGCTAAGCGGGTAGGGTGTTCAAAATGAGCTGGACACGAGTTATTGTTAAGAGAATAACAGTAGTAGGTCATTTTTAACACCATATCCGCTACTTCTGCTGCTGACTGTAAGTACATGATAAAATGCTTTTTTTTGTAGCTCTCAAATTACAGACATGTTTAATCTTGACACTGAGGTAAGGGAAAGGAATAGAGTTCACTTTGGCATTTCCTATGGCATCTCTGTCAGAGGGTCTGCCTTTGATGAAGAGACAAGACGTAGATTCGAGTTTCATCTTGTTCGTAATCATTTCTCCGGCGTGCCTCGTCTATGCTGACGTTAAGTTAGCATCAAATATATTGGCAGTTCCAAGCAATTATCTCCTTACGATAATTCTCGGAATTACAGCTACATCCCAGTTATCTTATAGCAATATTTTGTGTTTGTGCTGAGAGTAAGAGGAAAATGGCGGACAAAAGGTAAGTTAAAATTTTGCAAACTTCTGTGTTGATGTTCAAAGTGGCCCATTCTAATAAGCGATTATAAGTACTATAACAGCCTATGGGCATTTGTATTTCAAGCAGTATTAACCGTATGACGTTTACAACAATTTTATACAATTTCATAAATAAATAACGTTGAAAGTGTACCTAAAGGAAAAGTATATATTTGTAATGAAAAGAAAATACTGTACCTATTTCGATATACAATATTTAATTCTCCATCTCATAAAAATTAATTGTATGCTTTTTTAGAACAATTTTAGGTACCTAACTATGTACATAATATATATCTGGTGGGGGATTTATACTTTATAATAATTACTAGCGACCCGCTCCGGCTTTGCACGGGTGCAATTATACATGTAAACCTTCCTCTTGAATCACTCTATCTGTTAAAAAAAAACGGCATCAAAATCCTAAAGATCTAAGCATACATACAGACAGACAGCAGGAAGTGACTTTGTTTTATACTATGTAGTGATAACCCACATAGCTACACTTGCAGTGGGAATGGGTTAAGATTTAAGACCTTTCATACCCAAGTTGTTGTGTTCTTGAAGACTTACCACATATAAATAGGAAGATTACTAAGTAAAATGGTAATAGACTGGGAGCAAAATCTCAAATTCGCTCTCCTTCTCCATGCGACAGGCAAATGATATTACTTCTGGGCAACCGGGCTTTTTACGTGGTTTAGACCCTGTTGTATCCGAATCGCCGGTTGCCATCAAAGAAACTACAACCAGAAGTGAGATACGGCCAAAAAAAGGACCCGTTTTTTAGCTTTTCTTAAATAACTCGAAAACAGTAGCACCTACCAAAAAATATTCTGCTACTTAAGTAATCTACATAAAATTCTCTATAAAAAAGGTTCTATACAGTTTTTTGCTGGGATCAATGTTTAATGAGATATTAAGGGACTAAGATAGACAATAAACATATATACTAATTAGCTTTTTCCCGCGAGTTTGTCTGCGTGAGATTAACATTCGCTATAATAAATTAATGAAATGCCGTAGTATAATCTTACAGCAAAAATAAATTTAACGTATAAGCTTTTTTACGTCTACAGTAAGCAACAATTCCATACCAACTTCAACCCCCCGTTTCATCCCTTTAAAAGATGATTACTGGGATAAAAACTATCTTATATCCTTCCCCACAACTCAAACTATCATCACACCAAATTTCATCTAAATTGGTTCAGCGGTTTAAGCGTGAAGAGGTAAGAGGCCCACTGACTAGTCCAAAATTATTAAACTCTCTCTCCTTTTCGATGCGACAGGCAAAGCATATTATTTTTTGTTTACAGAAGGGTCCAAATAGGGTAAAACTCTATTTGGACCCTTCTGAGTTCGAAATTTAAAATATTTTTTTACCGGAAGTGAAATATTTAAGGTGGCGGCCAGTATAAACCTAAGCGTCGAAAAATCTATGTTCCTCGTATGGATACCCCCTTCATTATGCTTTATTTTTAACGATTGTTATTTTTGGGAATAACAGTTGTAATTATAATATTTTGCAATTGCCATCAAATAATGTTAGACCGGAAGTAAGATATAGAAGATGGTGTCCAGGTCCAGCAAGGCTTCAAAAATGTACTATTCTTTTTTTGGACGGAAATCTCTCGTTTTTTTTTATATTATTGTAGTGAGCAAAATTAGTTGAAAGGGTAGTAGTAATAATACACATCTTATACGGAAGTTTCGACTTAGGGAGTCTTAGATTACAATACTCAGTCCTTCAAAGGTAAATCAGATGGGTGCTACACTGATCTAACTGATCTTACAGTATAACCGGTGTCAAAGCGACCTATTTGTGTTATGAGCACTTGAAATTGAAATTCAAATTCCCAAAAATAACAATCGTTAAAAATAAAGTATAATCAATGGGGGTATCCATACGAGGAACATAGATTTTTCGTCGCTTAGGTTTATACTGGCCGCCATCTTAAGTATTCCACTTCCGGTAAAAAAAATATTTAAATTTCGGACTCAGAAGGGTCCAAATAGGGTAAAAATCCGTGTTAACAAAAAGTAATATGCTTTGCCTGTCGCATCGAGAAGGAGAGAGAGTTTAATAATTTTGGACTAGTCAGTGGGTCTCTTACCTCTTCACGCTTAAACCGCTGAACCAATTTAGATGAAATTTGGTGTGATGATATTTTGAGTTGTGGGGAAGGATATAAGATAGTTTTTATCCCAGTAATCATCTTTTAAAGGGATGAAACGGGGGGTTGAAGTTGGTATGGAATTGTTGCTTACTGTAGACGTAAAAAAGCTTATACGTTAAATTTATTTTTGCTGTCAGATTAAACTACGGCATTTCATTAATTTATTATAGCGAATGTTAATCCCACGTAGACAAACTCGGGGGAAAAAGCTAATTAGTATATATGTTTATTGTCTATCTTAGTCCCTTAATATCTCATTAAACATTGATCCCAGCAAAAAACTGTATAGAACCTTTTTTATAGAGAATTTTATGTAGATTACTTAAGTAGAAGAACATTTTTTGGTAGGTGCTACTGTTTTCGAGTTACTTAAGAAAAGCTAAAAAACGGGTCCTTTTTTTGGCCGTATCTCACTTCTGGTTGTAGTTTCTTTGATGGCAACCGGCAATTCAGATACAGCAGGGTCTAAACCAGGTAAAAAGCCCGGTTGCCCAAAAGTAATATCGTTTGCTTCTCGACAACGATTTCTTGAAAAAAAAAACCAGACTATAAGGAAATTGATGATTTAGATAATTCCTTTACTGCTAACAATGTTTTTTACAGACTTTACAGTGAAGTACCGAGTGAGCAGAAGTGCTGTGGGATTCCCTTCGACAGAGCATGCTTTGTTTTTGGAGTATTTAGCTTGGTAAGTGTAAAAAATATTTATAAACGAAAAAAAATACAACGCGTTAAAATATTACACTCACAGTACATTGGGAAACCAGATTGAATTTATTTTACGAGTGTAGATTTATAAATAATACAATAATAATAAGTTAGCCTATGCAAAACGTCCCACTCTTGCCCAAAGCGGGTTGGGGACTTCACATTCACCTTAGGATTTAATGCATCCAGGTTTTCTCACGATGTTTTCCTTCGCCGAATAGCGATTGGTAAATATCGAAGATATTTCGTACATAAGTTTTGAAAAATTCATTGATACGAGCCGGGGTTTACGCGAGACGTTCGGATATACAATTAGGTAAATGGAATTTTCTAATGGCTATGGCTGTTATATCTCTTGTACATATGTGGTGGGACTATACAATGGCATATGCATGCAACGTGGGTCAATTCGGGTTGCACAGGGTGGTTCCACAACACGTAGGGAGCTTAAATACCGCGAGCCATCGGTTGCCTCTTGGTCACGGAAACTACGCGCCATTGCTTTAACTATCAGTGATTAAGGCGTCTGCCATAAATTCAGAAGACACTAAAAAATATTTATAACGGGTTACTCACGTAATTTTGTCGATTTTTGCTCGACATGTAACCCGTTAGAGTGATAGAGTCTCACGAAAGTTTTATAGTCAGAAGACACTGGTTGGATTCCAATCCATGGCACTGGAGGCCTTGGTTTATTTTTCTTTCATGTATGAGATTTTAGATTACGGCTCAAGGCTTTTAAAAACTAACATTTTCCAGGTGGTAAGAGGGTTTGAGGTGGTATACTATATCCTGTACGACCGTGAAGAAATGTATGACCGGACAGCATTTAATTCTCTTGACTCTCATATATCGTTCAGCTTCAATTTGACTTCCCTGCTATTCTCTTTCACCCTGTGCTATGGAGCGGTGAAGGTAAGCATACACTTGATAGCAAAAGTTTCGGGTCACTAGCATTTTCTTGAATATCTCAAAAGATATTAATTTTAAAGATATTCATTTTAAAGATATTAAAGTTTATGTTATTGACCCGAAATTTTTGCTCTCGAGTGTAGTTCTAACTTTATGATCTGAAAGTACCTTAAAATAAAATATAATGCATTATATGATTAAATTTAGCTACCGTAAATCTACTTCATTATACACTCGAGAGCAAAAGTTTCGGGTCACTAGCATTTTCTTGAATATCTCAAAAGATATTAATTTTAAAGATATTAAAGTTTATGTTACTGACCCGACATTTTTGCTCTCGAGTGTAGTCCATTAGGTACTGCAACTATGGTTTACATTTATAAGTTTACGTAAATTGTATCCCAGTCTTCTTTTTGGTTTTATTATATCACCACCTAGTCTTGAAAAAAAAACAATACTACAAAGACTTAAGATTTAATTTAATTTAAGATGCGCGCTTCAATTTAATCCATTGCCATTATGGTACACTTTACAGTGCAGTTGTTTGGAATAGCATTGATACTTTCCAGAGACGCCCGGATCTCCTGATGGTATATTTGGCGTACGGTGTGGTGATGAATGTTTTAGCTGTCGTTGCGGCCATTATCGTCTGCGTCAGTACGCCAGAAACAACCAAAGGCTTGACTCTGCTGATTGAATGCGGTGAGTGCTGAGATTTATGCTCTGGCCTATATGTTTTAGAGGAAACGCGGCCGCATTGTTTTATGAGCATTAGGTGTATGATGGGTACACACATCGTCTCCGCAACACGAGGGCAAGGTATACTCGTATCTCAAGAGTCGCCAGGACGCTCGCGTGAACTCGCGTTGAACCAGACCCTCTGAGCGGCCAGGACGCTTGCGTTCCCATACAAACGTAGTTCAGCTCTCATTTTAAAAGGACATGCTTTAGAACCACGAAATTTGGCATGGGCATTCTAGTAGTACAGATCTATGTTGGACATTCATTTTCGTTGCTAAAAATTGTAATACAAAGAAAATATAACAAAAATAAGTTTTGTATATAAATCTGTAACTGGCTGTATTTTCTTTGTGTTACAATTTATAGCAATGAAAATGAATGACCGACCTAGATCTGTACTACTAGAATGCCCATGCCAAATTTTATGGTTCTAAAGCATGTCGTTTAAAAATGAGAGCTGAACTACGTTTGTATGGGAACGCAAGCGTCCTGGCCGCTCAGAGGGTCTGGTCCCTCTGATATATGCTTCTTTTTTTCTGCACTTTCAAACAGAAGAATTGAACACTTTCTTTTTTTTTCAAGCCACTCAACTCTTGGACTTGCATATACCCTCATAACGACTGTTCATTTTAACCGGAATCGTTGTAATTTTTCAATTGCTCTCATAATGTATTTGTTTATATTGCAGTCATATACACAGCCGTGCTACTGTTGGTCAAACGCACGAGGGAAGTCTTTCTTGCTGAACAATCCGGCAGCGCCGGCAGCTCCGCGCACTCCGCGCAGCCTCTGGACCCAGAGGCCTGCAAAGAGGGCAAAGTCTATAGTAGTATTGAACCTTCATCGTTGGTGCCGATGTACCAAATACAACAACTACTACATTAGTAGAAAGTATAATTAAACTCTCTTTGGCTGCATTAATAAGGGAAAAATTAACACGTCAGATCATCTAAAGTAGGTATTAGATGAATTATATTTATTAACCACCTGCGCAGTGACAGAAATGGGCGGAGAAAATTAAAGGTACCTTTCACACTGCTGCGGTTTCCGCATGGTGCGCGAGCGAGATAGCGCTCTGCATGTGTATAGCGCTGTCTCGCTTGCACGCCGTCGCCGCGGTTGCGGCGCCAGTGTGATAATCGCCAGAGGTTAAGGGTCACCACACACCTAGCGGAATTCCTCGCGGAATTAGCGGAAGTAGCGGAAATTTGTCTATGGTAGCGGAAATTTATCTATAGTAGCGGAAATTTGTCTATGGCTTCCATACAAAAAATCTGCTAACATAGACAAATTTCCGCTACTTCCGCTAATTCCGCGAGGAATTCCGCTAGGTGTGTGGTGACCCTAAGAAAAGTCGCAATCATTATCCCGTCCCGTACTAATTATGTAATAGAACGTTAATGATTTTTTTCGGCTGCGCCATTCAAATAAGAAAAAATTAAAAATAAATATTAAAAGTATTTAAAGTGATACCAAATGATAATTGATACGGATAGGACGAACGAATTAGAACCAAATGAAATACGAAGTTTCTATTGGTCATTTGTTTATATACAGTGTGTAAATCTAATACGGGTGAATCTCTTAACGGTGATTAACTGATTAGTATAGGACATAATAAATGTAATGAGATAACTTTTACTTAGAATTGCAATTAAAATTTTATCCATACAAAATTATTCGGGCCGCAATGTAATGCAAACACACTCGCGTTAAGGTTAAACGCTCGTTGACAGTTACTTTCAATACCATGTTTTTCAGTACATTGCTTTTTCAAAAATGTATTTCAAAAAACATCTTAATTAATGATTACACTAATGAGTTCTATATCTTGTTTAAATTATCGCTCGTATTTTACACACTGTATTTATATGTTAGAAAACATATAAATTACGAAGTGTCAATATTGTTTGCTTTTAAGTAGGTAAAAACTTGACAATAAGACAGTTATATGAAACTTAATTACGGACCGGTATTATATTTACCTTTAAAATGATTTTTGTAATGAACAAATAACAATGATCTTTATTTGTCATCAAAATGGCATATGATGATGATGATGATGATGATGATTTCTTCCTGTTATCCCTCATTAGGGACATAGGGCTCGCAGAAGAGTTTTCCATTTGTCGCGATCTTGAGCGGCTACTTCCAGCTCTTTCCAGTCGAGACCAATTGAGCCAGCCTCCGTCTCAACTGATCGCCTCCATGTCCATGTGTATAATCTAAGTAAATTTAGTTAGAGTAAATATGACACAATACTTCTAGATTCAGGCATATATATGGCAGCTGTTCATCGGTGGGGGTCAGAGAATGTAAACCATGCGAAGAATACTATTTCTAAAGCTCTGCTGCCGGGCACGCTGGGTTTTATGTAGAATATTGGGTAATTATGTAATTAATTAAAATAGGTATATCATTACCAGGCGTTTCTGTTGGAGTGATGTAATGTGATACATAGTCTGTGGCCTACTGCTGGTTAACGCAATAATATACAATATAATTTGCGTTAATTTTTAAATATCTCCAAGGTATAGTTGAATTATCGAGAGCGTGGAATTGCATATGTAGTGGTTGTACCGTGTTGTGCCTCTTTGTGTGCGGATTCAAATATAGAATGCCTGTACACAAACAATACTCCTACATATGCAATTCCACGCTCTCGATAATTCATCTATATCTACCGATGATTGCTGCCCAGATAATAATAGTAATAAGGATAGCATTGGTGGTGGGTCAAAAATTTCCATAGGCAAGCCGGTGCTGAATTTGGCTTCAAATTTCTTCATGAGCTGTAGGAAAACTGCTCAGGCGCCTGAAACTTAGGCAAGCCGACGGGAATCGTATTCTAGTTCTCTCTTAGTCTAATTGAGATTCTAACAATGTAACTGAAACGTTCGACAGATCGTATTAATGTTAAGCAATATCTCTTTGACATAATCTTGATAACTACGAGTATTTGATATCAAACTGATTAAGCCCAATGTTACTTTCGGCAGCATTGTAGTGCCTGTTCAATATCAAATTGATATCAAAGATAATTACAAATTATTTACTTCGATTAGGATCCTCTAGCACAAATCTTCTTTTTAAGTTCAAAATTATGAACATGAAATATTAAATTAATGTTATTCGTTTGTTATTTATTATATTCTTAAAATAGCATATAGTTAGTTCCCTCATTAACAAAAGTATTGTAATCTCATTATTTTGTTCTGTTGATTATATACGAATATAGCAAGCTTCAATAAAATATAGGTTTTTGCTTATTTCTGACACCAAAAATCACCCAACTCTATAAAGAGAAGAATAACTCTGGTCCAAAAGTTCCAACAATATCAATGCTTATTGCTTTTTTTAAGTGTTTCTATATCCTTGAAATATTTTGCATCTCCGTTGTTTATATTTACATAATACACAAACAAAGATTATGCAATGTTGGACCATAAAAAGGGGCTTTTCTGACTACTTTTGCTTTTTTTTTGGTAGAGGTTCTATGGCACTTGTTTCCTGCTTTAAACTTAAATCAAGTGAACACTCTAATCTGTGAAATATTTCCTAATCGCAGAAGTTAACTACACAATCACCACTGAATATTTTACTTGCCGTATTTTTACTTAATACACTCGAGAGTCGAGAGCAAAAGTTTCGGGCCTCTAGCATTTTCTTGAATATCTCAAAAGATATTCATTTTAAAGATATTAATTTTAAAGATATTTTATGCCACACCTGGCCATAAAGTGGCTTTTTCCGCACCCTGCGCGTACGGAAAAAGACGCTTTCTGGCCAAGTGTAGACATAAAATGATGTACACAACACGGGAGGTAATAAAGAAAGCCCTCGATCGCATATTTACGTCCCTCGCTTGCAGCTCTGGCCGCAAACTTCTGCGATCTCGGCCTTTCTTTGTTTTACCAACCTAGTTGTGTAATGTACTAAAAGTTTATGTTACTGACCCGAAATTTTTGATCTCGAGTGTAGGTTACGGGATAAGTTTGCACGAGTTTTTATAAGACACACTACAACACATATAAGACGGAAAATCTGCTGGAAAGCGAAAATTTGTTTATGGTGGCTGAATTTTAGTATGGAGGGCTCCATATTTACAACAATCAGCTGAAATTCGGTTTTTTTCGCTTCCCAGTTGATTTGGTTTATGACCCGCTCAAGTATGTGTTGCGTCTAATAGCCAATAGAAACCAGTTTATATTTGGTATGTATAACGCGAGAATATATTAAAACTTTCGCTGCCGGGAACATGCTAATAAGTGTGTTCTTTTTGTAAAAGATTTAGGGAGTTTGCCACTCAAACTATTAAGCAATTGAATAATGTTCTAATATAAATAGCTATTACAGCTGTTCTACGTGGTGGTTTATATTTGGTCATATTATTTAAGCGGTCTATCATTTTGAATATATGATTGGCAGTCTAATTTCCCCGCATTGTTTTCTCTGGAGCGCCAGGTACATGGAGTTTACTATCACAGAAAAAAAGGTTATCTTCAGCCAAAAGAATATTATTGTTAAAACATAAGTAAATATTGTCTTGGATGCATTATATATCTTTAGCCCAATATATATTTTACTTGAATCAAGACCACTTTCTAGGCAAATTGTTTCCAACTATATATGTACGAAACAATAATGTCTTGCCCAAGAGGATTGTCTTGGATGAAGATACCTTTTTTTCGTGTATAAGGTTCCCCATCGCTTTTATGAAATGGTACCGCTTTAGGAGTCGAAAAGTGCTCGAGTGGAGACCACGGACTAGCAAGCGCAGCCTAGGATGTCCACTCACAAGATGGACAGACGACCTTATAAATGTCGCCCGAAGACGCTGGATGCAGGTCGCTTCCGACCGGTACTTATGGAGGACCAAAGGGGAGGCCTATGTTCAGCAGTGGACGTCTTATGGCTGAGATAATGATGATGATGATGATCGCTTTAGGCCAGTTAAGGCTATACGAAGTTTAAAATGTGCTGCCGAAGCTTACTTATAAAAATACTATTTTACCTGTAACTCATTGCATAACAATTTAGAATTTTACGCGAGGAGGTCTATTAAATTAAATGGGGAAAATGCATCCGCTTGTCTTCTGAGTTAATCTTATGCAACAGATCCCAGAACGGATGAGGAAGATCCCGAATTCTTATACTAAGTGACTTGTTTGCTATATTTGTCGCTATAAAATAAAAATAGGTGAACAAAACTGGACACACGTGTTTATGTTTTGACGGCTTTTTACGCGGAATTCCCAGAAAACCTACAACAAAATCGTCAAGTAAGAAACACCTAGTGTTTACCAAGCTCGTCTGTGCAAAACTGCAAACCTAACTTTGCGGCCACAGGCAGTGCGCAGAGAGCACTATAGCGGGCTACAAGTACTACGATGGTTTAGGTCAGGGTTTCTCCGCTAGTAAAGTTGTTTGGTTTTTAAACGTGTTTTTGGCGGTCAGCATATAAATGAAGTAACGTTATGTCACGCTTGCCAGACGTTTTAGCGATAGCAGACCGAGTGTTTGTGCTTTGATTTACGTCTTACAACTTTGTGAGCTATTTTTTTCCAAGTGTTCTTTGGAAGTCCGTAAGTACAAAATTGATGGTTTTATTTAAAAGGGCTACAGTAGTCCTGTTTAAAAAGAGATATCTGAAATATTATTTATTATGCGTACTTTTAATGCAAATTGTTTTTTTAACAACGGCATGAGGAAATATTTAGAAATAGGTAATTGCATCATTTCATGTATGAAGTGCAGGTCGCATTTCGTATAAGTAGTATAGAATTTCATCATACTCGTCTTTTAAAAACAATAAATAAATGAGAAGGAAATAAAATTTTAATTTAATAAAAGTTTATTTTATATATTAACATGTTTTAGGTCCAAGATGTGTTTCAAGGGTAAACTGTTCTGCTGCATTCCTGTTGAGCGGGTCTGTCTTGTGTTGGGCATTATATTTGCGGTATGAATAATTTTCACATTATACCTACGTTGTTACTTTATTAGTAAAACGTTTATTTGTTTACTAATATTCATAGCTCGGACAATGCATCGCAAAAACGTCGCAAAACGAATATAATATAACACCGAAATAAAACAAGATATATTAAATTTGTATTATGTACTATTTTAATAATATATTTCTACATATAATAATATATAACATTCATAACCACAACCCGAAAAGTGTCAAAAGTGTGCATCTTGTTCCATACAAAATTAATTCTTGCGATGAATTGTCCGAGCTATGCTAATATTTTTAATGTATATGGAAAACAGCAGTTTTTAACATTTAAGACTCAGGAAGCTTCAAGTTCCTAACTCCTAATGTACCTAATGAAGATATATAATTGGATAATTTTAGTTATAATTTAGTGACATAACTTGATTTTATTTTTTTATCTATCTTGTTTTCTGCCTCTGAATAGTTCTGAGCCACTTTAATATCCAGTTTATTATTTCATAATTAAGCACTTAAAAAAATATTGTTGTTTGATCTTCCAGATCGCTAACCTGCTGCTTTTGATGTGGTATGGCCTAGTATGGTTCCTAGCATTGGTTCTAGGAGATCCAGGAATATCATTTAAATTCGGTAAGTTCAACATATTTATTCTGACATTAATTATTTTCTAAATTTCTAATTCCATACAGGCATTTTGCCGGCATTGCCGTAATATTGGCTTAAATAGTCTATCCGTCTGTCTGTTAACTTTTCCTATTAGAGGTAAATAAACCTCTGAATCCATTTTGATCAAAGTATAAAGGGCCTTCCCTGGGCATGTCCTTACATGGGATATCATTTTTAAGAAATTTATCCCACCTTATCCCGTTTTTAAATAATATGTAACAAACACACAATTATTATAACAAAAGACACAATTTTTGCCAAAAGAAATTTTTTTTTTTAGTTTTCATGCATTACACATATTATTTGATAGTTATTTTAAGTTTTTAATATTTTCTTAATTATTCTATATCATTAAATATTAACTACACCGGTTCAAACAGAGCTTTTTTGACAATCATTTTAAGCTTCTGAGGTTTCTCCCCTAGGTTCTATTCTATTCAGGATTTATACAGGGTATGAGAAAAAAAAGATGTCATTTATGTTATTTTATGTATGATCTTCCAATATCGATCGGCGTCATAATTAAAGTTAGCAATGTTTTGGTCCAGGTGGTAAATATCATCGCGATTGGATCCCTGAGGTTTTCGTGTACGCCGTGGTGCCATTGGTTGTCGTTTTTAACTTCATCTTCTCCGTTTTTCTCTGCAATGGAATTTGTGCTGTAAGTATTTAACTCAAACACTTAATTTATTTACTGATGTGCTATGAAAAACATATGATAGAAAAATAAAGCCGTACGATAATATTAATTTAGAGTTTTGGTTTACACCCTTGATTACACTTATACTTTTGTTTTGTGTCTTACGCTTTTGTTGAGTTTTTTTTTGCCACTGGATCGTATTGGATTTTTTTTTAAAGTAAATTATACAACATCTTTTCTAAAATGCATCAGAAAATTAGAAACTCATCTAATATATAAGTCAATTGAAACAGTAGTACCTAGGTAGCATCTTAATCTACTTTATTCTCAACTCAACCATATTTCAATTTTGTCCCTTACAACATAAGTGTATAAACTTAAAACAGTAAATACAAAATCAACCATCTCCAAACATCCTGTTCCAAGCGCTATAATTTTTTTTTATAGAGATCGATAGGAAAATAAAATAACTTCCTTGGTATGTTTGTGGACTTACAACAATTGCCAGTGTTGATTTAATTTTAAATACTATATGTATGTTACCTCATTAATCATTTTTCAATTATTTTACAGGGTCGGCCAAGACAAGTCAAAGCTTACTACATCTATGGCATAATCATCACTGTTCTGGCAACCCTAGTGGCCGTGATGCTTCTAAGTTGTGACAGCCAGCAACTCGGTCTGCGACCTTACCTGGACCCGGGGGCTGATATGGCGTTCAATATAGTTCAGGGCCTGTGGTGGCTGTTTGGATGTGGTAAGGGTTAATTATACTAGATATATATTATGCCATCATGATTCCTAGCGATCCTTCTAGTGTTTGTCCCAGCTTTTTGCCACGGCTCAATTGAGCGCTGGGTCCGCTCGAAAAATACTTGGCAGTCGCTTTCGTAAAAACAAGTATCAGGTGACCTTGGTCTTGCAACCCAGAGGGAAACTAGCCCTTATTGAGATAAGATCGGATTTCCTTACGATGTTTTCCTTCATCGAAAAGCGACTGGTCAATAAATATCAAATTATATTTCGTACATAAATTCCGAAACACTCAGTGGTACGAGCTGGGCTTTGGACCCGAGACTTACAAAGCCGATTGAAAGATAAATACGAGTAAATACTTATCACGTATTTTTGTTAAATATCTCAACACAACCACAAGCCTTGTAGGATGCCTGGCGTTTAATTCGCAGTCAGGCACATTTGAAATAAAACATATACTTTTAAACAGTTCATCAGATTGATTAGTTACAGTATTTCTAGTTAACTGTTTATGTGTGTACCTACTTAGGTACATGTTATTAACCATTCTTTTATTTCCAGCTATACACACGCTGTTCCTTGTCTTGGTACGTCAGACACTCAAAAGGCTACGAGATGACGTTAAATCCTCAAGCTACGTCCACCTAGAGGAATTCGGAGTCTCAAAGGAAAGGTTTTAGGCTACCCTCTTTGGTTTACCTTGGGCGCCTCTGCAAGAAAAAGCCTTGAACGAAGTTGTTTGAAGCTGAAACTCACAGTGACAAACTGTGGTCGACTCAGTTCGCAGCAGTAGTGAGCAAATTTGCTTGAAATGATTTTTTACGCCGCGACTAGGCCATCGGGCCCGCAGCAGTACCGTCCAGGCGCTAGGAGTGCTAGGACGTTCTCAACCAGACGTCGAGACGACCATCCCACCGAAGTGAGACAACGACCCGATACCGAAAACAAAGCAGAAATACCGATAATTCAGCCCCTGCCCCCTTTGAAGAGGCGCAGCGGAAGACACCAGAAGATCAAGAATTATTTTTATCTAGGTCGTTTCGAGTGAGACTTTATCGATTTTATAGAAAAAAAAACGATTTATTTTTGTAAATATTTTTTACACTCCTCTGCTCATTTACCCATGTGATAAAACTTATAAGCATCCGTTTTAATTAAAGTAATACACTCGAGAGCAAAAGTTTCATCATCATCAACTTATTTTAATGTAAAGATTTTTTTGTAACTTTCAATTGTAAATATATCTTTGACATCGACTGTACATTCAATAAAAATTGCATTTATATCTGACTGATAGTTTATAAGTGTTGTTCAGTAAAGTAGTTTATTTCTTTAGTTTGATATAGATAAGTTGGTTTTGAATTTGAAATATTTTAGACATAATCATGAAATATTATTTGTATGTATATTTCATAAAAAAAATTACAAATTAAACATACCTACGTCAGTTATTTTTATTTAAATAAGGGAGCGTTCATTATTTACTTGAGGAATTTACGGATGGTAGTAGGATGAGCCAGTCATGGTGCATACATGAACTCAACAAAAAAATTCATTAAAACTTTAATTTAGAAAGGAGAGAAGTGGCGAGGCCTAATACGTAATTGACAGACACCCCACAAATGCAGATGACATCGTCTTTGTTTCGCCTACACCTCCCCATCCTCTTTAATCTCTTTTATTTATTTATTAAAACCCCATAACATTTATTTATATAACTAAATATACAGAGGCACCACAGCACAAACACCAAACCAAACCAATAACTAGCTCAAATCTAAACGAGGCCCTTGCGGCATTGTACCAAGGATGCTGGCGGCATTTCCTCGTTGTATCGCAATGCTGATACGCTGTGCGAGGAAACCGCCAGCTCTTCGGTCACTAGTTACATCAACCAGACGCTTTGCGATTTCTGCAAAAAACTTGTGTGCGCTGGGACCCCATGGACCTAGAGTTTCAACTCCAAAAGGCTCTTATTTATTTAAACTTTATAGCACAAAAGAAAAACATGATGTACAAAAGGCGGACTTAATGCCAAAAGGCATTCTCTACCAGTCAACCTTAAGGCAAAGCAGAGAAAGTGTGGGCGGTGCTTACTAGAACAAAAGGTAAAGAGTCTCATTTCACTTCATTAACCATTTTTCATCCACTGTTGAGCAGGTCTCCTTCATAAGCCCGCCATTTTCAACGGGGTTCGGCTTTTTTATCCAGTTCCTTCCATCCACTTTGGCAATGTCATCAGGTCATTTTGCAAACTGCTCCCCGGAATCAAGAGTTCCTAGCCAGGGTCTCCACTCGGACATTCGTCGATTCGCGGCCCGGCCAGCTTACACTTTCTCTTGGCTTACCATACCCATTGGTCGCTTTTATACTTTATCGTGCCGTGGCACGTCATGGTAAAACTCTATGGTTTCATTCATAAATCGACCATAGACTACATAGATTTACGCTATTTATGAATGAAACCATAGAGTTGTATCGTGCCGTACTACTGCTACAGTTGTACTGAAGCCAAGCCTGAGAAACTTCGAGGTGCTGCTGAGAAACTGGGTTGGCGAATCAATCGGTCAAAACTTGTAAGAATGCGGATCAGGTCCCGAAATATGAATCCTCTGAGATTACAGAATGTAATATAGCCCTGAGGATACTTTTCCTTTGTGTATCTTGGCTTGGTAGCACAGTAATATTTATGGCAGAGCAGATGCAGATATTGCTGCCCGAATAAATAAAATGAATCCCGTTTTTATCCAACTCAAACCAGTGAACCCTAATTCGAATCAATTGTAAAGTCAAGTCGGTCCTACTTTTTAGCTGCGAGACTTGGATAGTAGCACAAGGCATAAAAATATAGTTCAGTTTTTATGAACAACATCTTCTGGCCAAAAAAGATTTGCAACGAAGAAGTGTGTGCCTAGTTTAGACAAATCGCGATTGGGCACGAGAATGTATCCCGATTCAGCAAGAAATTGTAAAGCGAAGTGGAAATAGATCAGGCACACAATCCTCCGAGATGATGAGGATGACAATAACGCGTGCACTGCTTACTTAACTCTCTTAACTGGAAGCCGCTAGGAGGCCCACGTAGATCGGTGGCCAATTTGATAAAGCTACAAGTAACAATTTGTAAGCGGAAGCCTCTTTCTAACCCTAAGTGTTAGCCCACAAATTGTAACTGGTAGCTTTAATAAATAGGCCACGGGTCGTTCATGCACTTGAGAAGTAAAGTTGAATGCTACATGAACTGATGTTAGGAGCTCTGGGGCCGTATTCTAACTTTAAAACACGCACAGACACGATCCAACTTCAATGCAAACCCAATACAATAACAACACAATACAGCTAACGCCTACACGTCTGAATCAAAAATGACGGAATTTACTTGAAAATTACTGCGTTGCAACTACAATACTACTTCAATATTGGTTGATCATTGGTTGAGTGTTGGAGTTATGTTTAAGACAGATTGGGTTGTTAATGTATTGTTTATACATTTTAAAATTAGACTATGGCACCTGCTGGGATCGAGTGACGAGACGAAAGCCCGTACCACAGAGGCCTTTTGTACCTCTGGGGTACCATAGTAACGACAACAACAAACATGTTGAAAACTGCTCACCTACTAACCTATTTATGATTCAAAATAAATTGGGGAAATGTAAAAATGCAACAGGAAAAACCGAATAGAATCAGGGAGTCCTGAAGGTTAATGTTTGTTTCGAAATACTCAGAAAGCAAAACAAAACATGCTATCGGGGAATACCGTGTTTACGGTTTTTTTACAAGCTTCGCTTTGCCGGCGTAAGCGGCGCGCAGGCAGCGCCGTCGCGTGCAAGATACGTACCGCTGCAGTCTGGTTCAGAATTTGCCCGCCGGCAAAGTTTGTTTGTAAATGTTTGGCAGTCTGTGGACTCGCATATACTTTAGGTATTATATTATGCGTCACCAGCCAGTTGGTTTACAGCAGACCTAGCGTTCGTGTGTGTTTTGTGTAAAGAAAAGTGTTGAAAGTTGAGATAGGACTTAAAAATCGGTAAGTAGTAAGTACTAGTAACTTGTGATTCAAATAGTTAAGTGCAACGAAGTCAAGTTAATGAGATTCCGGAAAAGAATGAAAAATAGAATAAGATTCTCCTCAGCCAAATTTTTGCGTTCAACAAATGAATGGTCATTTTGTTGAGTGTTGACTCAATTGCATGCAAAAAATCCGGTAGTAAAGATTGTGTTCCATAGAGTCTAGCATTTTCCATATTTTTTCGTTGTAGAGTAAATTAAACAATTGTTTTTTGTTTTGAGAAATGCAATAGCAACGTAACGAACTTGTTCTTCTTTCCCTTCAGTTATATTGCATAATTTTTATAGATCTCTTAATGTGTATTTTTTGTAAATTCATGCTTTCTAATTTTTATGTTGTTGATTTTGTTTTAGTTGTTGTTGATGCGATGCCCCAAATAAATACATAGAATAAGATAAGCGGTAAAAGGTATGATGAAATTATACGTTATTGTAATTTTAGGTCCAAGATGTGCTGTCAGGGCAAAATCCTCTACTGCATCCCAATGGAGTGGGCCTGCCTCGTGATAGGCATCATAAGTGCGGTAAGAACACACTTTTATATGTGCCTGTAGCTGTAGGTGCCTTACTTTTATACAGGGTGTAACAAAAATACTGGTGATCCGTTTAAGGGCATATTTAAGTAAGAAAAACTAGTGGATTTTTTGTATGGGACACGTTCGACTCAGCCGGTCAACCCTCCATACAAAATCAATTTTTTTTTCGCGAGAAAAATTGTTTTTCTTAGTAATTATCTTACAAATTTAATCTTAGCTTATTTAATTGTATAGGAAATTAAGATGACTGTCCTCATCATAGCTTACATATGAGTACAATTTTTTACTAAGCTTTAATTAAAACTTGCCATGTTAGAACGAATGAAAATTTGAACCATATTGTACCTACCTTCTTATGTGATCGAAACTAGGCGTACACTTGGTTTGTGACGTCACCAAACCTGAGGTCAGCACGTCCATTCCTCGTCTATAATGGGTTTTACGTCACGTGACTGCCTTCACTCCTCGCCAGCAATACGACGTCATCATCATCGCCAAAGTTCAATGACACTGACACTACACAAACAAGCTGTAACAAAAAAAATGGCAGTTATAGGGACTGACTGGGACCTACAACCTATGCGCCCCTAGTACCTAGTGTACCTACTTAAATTGCTCCGAATGTCAACAACAACAATATTCATTTTACATGTTTGGCTTGTGATGCCTTTTTGTTTTCGTGACGGTGTCGGTGACGCGAACTCATAAGATTTACCCCTACCAAAAAAAAAAAATTTTTTTTGGTATCGTACTGCGAGTAAGAAAAAGTAAAAGATTTTTTTTTGCGTGAATTTTTTTTCTTACTTTTTCATAATTAGAATACGATACCAATTATGCCCTTAAAAGGATCACCCGTATTTTTGTTACACCTTGTATTACGGTATCGAATTGGACTGACGCATACGTAGTTATTACTTACCAGTAGGATTTGCATAAAGATTTGCAGAAAGAAAGAAGCGTATGGGAAGATCTGCAGATCCGGACCCTAATCCAGATTGCAAACCCTACTTACTTATCAGTGACTTCGCGTCAAAAAAATCGGAGTCAAGAAGGAGCTGATTTGTTTTAATTTTTTTTGGAGATCTGTAGCAAAAGCTATTCCCTGAAATGGCACGCCGGTGGGAATCAAGTTCTATAAACGTTCCGCCACTGACAGCTTACCTTTAGGTATAAAGGTAAGACCACCAAGCCTATCTGATGATGAATATCGACGCGCGCGCTGGTCATATTGTATTCTGAGATAAATTAGAACAAGGCGACCTGTAAAGATTGGGCTAGTTAGAATCGCTGAGACAAGTAGGTGAAGGGTACACGGAAAGAACATGTCTAGTCACTTTAACAACATTTTGAGTTATAGCGGTTTTAAAGTTTGGAACGATTCAATTAATACTATTGGTTTTTATGAATTAAAAAGTGGATTTATGTAAAAAATTCCAGCTGTTCCAGAAGTTGTTGTTAATAGGTCATTGCAAGTTCTACATTTTGATACAAAAATCTCATTTTACGAAAAAAGGGACTTGTGTTCTTTCCGTGTACCCTTCAGGTGATGAAAAAGCGTATAATTTTTTACTGACTAAATTTTTCATAAGCATTAAGTATTCACTTGGTTTTCAGATTGGCGATCTGCTACTTCTGATGGCATATGTTTTCATGTGGTTACTGGCAATTGCTATGGCGGATGGGGAACCGGGTAATTTGTTCGGTAAGTAGTG
Source organism: Pammene fasciana (assembly GCA_911728535.1). NCBI lineage: Eukaryota > Metazoa > Arthropoda > Insecta > Lepidoptera > Tortricidae > Pammene > Pammene fasciana. Next base: position 14,535,346 of record OU452287.1, read on the forward strand.
AAAGCCCTCTGTGATTTTAAATAAAAGTAGTTTTTGTATATTTTCTAAATTACATGAACGTACATAGTATAATATAAAGTTCAATAGAGCGGAAAGTTCTGATAAAACTGTTTTTTTTTTCTTCAGGTGGTTACTACGACCGTGATTGGATTCCTGAGGTTTTCTTAATCATCATAGTGCCTATAACTATTATTCTCAACTTCATCTTCTCCGTTCTTCTCAGCAATGGAATATGTCAAGTAAGTATTAACAAAGACATAATTGTATACAGATAATTGCATTATTGGTAGAGAAAGAAATCTTCGAGGAATGTACATTTAACTGCAATTAGGTCCTCTCTAAGCCAACACCAACAACTAAGTAGAAAAAGTTTTTTTTTAACGCAGAAGCAACTTAATTCAATTTCATATATAGGGTGTTTTTTCAATAAATAGCCATATTTTGAATGATTGGTAATACATACCAAACAACGTTTACTACGAGACCAACCCCGAAATCCCAAAAAAAAGTTGGCCTCCCTATAGAAAAAGCGGACGTCTGATAAGCCGGCATGTATAAAACAGCCAAAAAAATCTGATTCCGGAGTTGGTCCCATAGTAAAAGTCTTTAAGTATGACATCCCAAATAGCCCCGCACAATATGGCTAGTTATTGAAAAACAACCTGTATTCTCCCCATAGCGATTCTTTTCTCAATTCCTTTTTATTACCATTCCAGCGTCAGCCAAAACAGGTGAAATCTTACTTGGTGTATGGCATCGTGATCACAGCTCTAGCCACCCTATTGGCAGTACTGCTTCTGAGTTGCAGCGCTGAGCAGCTTGGCTTGCAACGTTACACTAACCCACAGGATGAAATTGAGTACAGAACAGTTCAAGGGCTCTGGGTGCTGTTTGGATGTGGTAAGTTACCGTTAGACCAAGTATCATTGGGCGTAGTGTGCGGACTAGCTGAGTAAAATTAGGTATTTGGGCATCAGCATATTGGAACAAATCAGTAGGGGTGCAAAGGTCTCAGTGGATTCTTTTTTCGTGTGTTTTATTTGTTTCTTTTTGAAAGAAAGAAAGAAAGAAAACATTTATTCTAATAAAGTACACATTACAGAACAAAAGAAATAAAAGATTACAAGATATAAAATAAGACACGAAACAGAACATTAACACAAATATGAAAAAGGAAGGTTAAATAAAAACATAGAAAATTCTGGAAAAATATATAGAAAATTTTGCGTATAAATGCACAGCAATTTACTAGTAATATAAGGAGATGAACTTTAACAAATTTGTCATAACAGATGGATACCAGTGTAGTGTGTACTACCGCCTTATCCACACACGTGCGACGTATCCACACACGGTGGGTTGGTATTGAGATCATCATATCAATGGGAGTCATTCGTACTTAACAAAAATATTATTATGGTATTATGAGATACCAAAGATAGGTAACCTTATGACATAAGAAAGCATCTGCTGCCTATCGCAACTCTTTTTTTTAAATCTCATAGCGAAGTTTAATGATTCATTAACTACATAATTTTAACCGGGAAAATGTTGAGGAATTTACGATTTGTATAAAATTACTAGAAAATAGAAGCTTGAATGTAGATAATTTTGTTTTCAGTTTTACACTCGCTGTTCCTCGTGCTGGTTCACCAGACACACAAGAAGCTTCAGTCAAACACGAAAACCTTCGACGACATCGGTCTATTAAAAGATGGTTATACTACACAGGGGCTATATATCTAGACCAGGCCTCCATCAAGTTGAAAACCGCAACAAGTGGAGAGGCCCCAACGTTTCCGTCCAACCCATGATCCTAACGCAGTGAGGGACCAATTTAAGGAGATATTTTAAACAAGACCAAATATTCGTAGCACTAGAGCCTACCTATTCATACAGAGTGTAAATCTAATACGAGCGAATCTCTTAACGGTGATTAGTATTTAGATAACTTTTACATATCAATATTTTTTTTATCCATACAAAATAATTCGGCCCGCAATGTTATGCAAACACATTCGCGTAAACCCTCGTTGACAGTTACTTTCAATAGCATGTTTAAAAAAAAAGTACATAGCTACTGATAAAATTTTCAAAAAATAACTATTGGGTGACAGTTAAGTGTAACTTAAATAAACATCTTAATTAATGATTACACTAATGAGTTCTATGTCTGGTTTAATTTATCGCCCGTATTAGATTTACAAGGTGCCAGATAGCTGAAAGAGGATACAATGTATTGAAGACGGGGGGCCCTCCTGTACCTTTAGCCGCCAACACAGTGAATCCAACTACATGTTAAACCTATATGCCTCTGAAATAGCAGGCGCCCATAGGTAGCTTGTTTACCATCAGGCGAGCCGTAAGCTTGTTCGGAAAGAGAAGTATCGCGGTTTATAGGAGCTTGTACATTCTACTACATTTCTCTTTCCGAACATCTTTGGTCAAATAAGCGAGTTAAGTAACATGACTCACTTTAACTGAATTCAGCATACTGATGAACTGTGCTGAAAATTGTTTTATGTATAGACAATTTTCAGTATAGTTCTAATTAAATGCAATAAGTCCTGAGTAAACAACCCAAGTGTATGATGTGATGTGTCTTAAAACTTTTCTTTAGTTAGTTACATTAGTTTAAGATGTTACACTTCCACATATTATGAAATATGTATTTGAATGTCCAGTCGACGTCAAAGATATATTTACACTTTTACACCTTATTACAAAGGAGTAAGCTTATTGCAAAAGTGTAAACATATCTTTGACGTCGACTGTACGACAACCTATACATTTTATTGCAATTGCATTATAAACATTTGTAATTAATGTAAAAGGTATTCATTGTTTCATTTAAATTTAAAACAAAAGAGTATCAACTCTATCTTCCAAGTAACATAGTTCAAATTTCGAGGGCTAAAATTATGTATGTTGGCGGCTTAAAATTATTATTTTCTGACAAGAATTTTCAGATTAGTCTTGAATTAAAAATGCTACTATAATTAGCTGTAAAGTTTCTCATTGAAGCTGTTAGTTGTAAATACACAAAATACTCAAATTGTGTTAAGTTTTGAAAATAGGTATTGTAAGCTAACACAGTCCAGATTTATTTTGTACAAGTAAATACTTTATAATATTGTTGTGCCATTTTATTTGAAATGAAATGAAAACGATCTGACAAGAATAAAATATTTAAAATATTTTGAATTTGTATTTTTTATACCATCTAATACGAGCATCTTTTAAAATAAACAAATATGCATTTATTTACAGATAACCATGATAGCATTTTAAAACAATTTAATTAAAATTATTATATTCAAATTTAATAAAACAACAATTAATTAATGCATATGCATACAATTAAATTACATTAAAGCATCATTACTACATTTTTTTTATTAGGATCAAAATTAAAAGTTTACGAGTGGACTGAACAGCAACTTTGAAATGGGATAATATTGATCTGGTGTTATGTTGGATTCACACCAGAGGAGGAGGAGGTGTTGTCAGTGTTGTCACCACAGATCAAAACAGACGGACAACAAAGTGATCCTATAAGGGTTCCGTTTTTCCTTTTGAGGTAGGGAACCCTAAAAATACTCCGTGGTTGTCACTTAGTACGTATGCGGCACACACAGAGCTAAAATAGCGCTTAGCGGCACATGATCGAGGCGATCGAGCCAACTCGCTGGTTAGTTCAATTGTCATGTACAAAACGTTTAATACGGCCGCAAGTCTATATAAAGAACTTATTTAGACACGCTTGTTCTTCGAGGCCTGGTAAAGGGTTAAACTGTATATTTATTTAGACCTTCTTAGTAAGTAATTAAAATAATAATTTATTTCGATATGCCCTTCACGTTGCGATGCGTATCACGTTACGGCCGTAAAACACAGTATAAGATAATTTTAATCAAACAATTTTAAACAAAAAAGAACCGACTTTACTTAGGATCCGTTATTCCAAGAGAAAGTGGCCGAGTTGCTGTAAAAAATAGTGAAATCACTATAGGTGTGCCTATAATAGTTGAAGAGTTCCCTCGATTTCTCCAGGATCCCATCATCAGACCCCGACTTGGTGACAATGGGACCATCTAGGGGTTATACCCGTTCGATAAAAAAAAATTGGAAATCGGTTCACGATTCACGGAGATATCGAGTAACATACATACAAAAAAAACAGTCGAATTGAGAACCTCCTCTTTTTTTGAAGTTGGTTAAAAATAAAGACTGATTGGAAATACCTAATGATAGCACGCGATAGTTAACATTGGATGTGCAAACTTAGTTTTGCGGGTACAGAACGCGCACTCGGCGGTGCCAGCGCCAGATGTACCGCGGCCATTTAGTTCCAGGTTTGGCGCTGACACATTTATGTTTGTAGATGCGAATTATAGTCGACATGTTTCGTTAGTCGAAAAACTATTGACCTCGTGTCGTGCGTATCATTCATTATTGTTATACGTAGATTATGTAACTCTGGCGCTTGAAGAATAACATTATCTAAACACAGTCGCTTCGACGCCTTTCCAGGAATCGCACGTGCTTTTAGTGGTCTGTGCTAGTGGTAACAATTAGTGACTTAAAAGTAAAAAAAAAAACTTTATGAACGAAGTTCTGTTGCTTTTTTTAGAAGAATTCTGAGTAGCGCCAACTTTGTTTTTTATTTTTATTTAGTGATCTTTTTCTGAGCTTGGAATCTTTGTAGGTACGTGAGTACCGTTACTTTACTCATAATTATTTTTATATTTTTTAAAGTGGTGCATTCCACTCTAAAGTTTGTACCTATTTATTTAATAAAAAACCGTTACTTTACTGTTTAAAAATATAATTTTATTATACGTGCTAAAGTCTCTTATATCGTTTTTTTTTTTTTGTAAATCATTTTGTATGGAGAGAACTGTCAGAGTATATACTGTCTTGAATTAAAAATACGATATTAATAACTCTTTTATTGTAGTAAAATTATAGTACTTTATTACCATTACATACTTATAGTGAAGACTCAGTGATACCATTGCAAAACAACCGCTTACTTTTCGGAGTACATTTTTATTTTATACCACGACGGTGGCAAACAAGCTTACGGCCCGCCTGATGGTAAGCAGCTACCGTAGCCTATGTCCATAGGCTAAACTCTAGAGGTGTCACATGCGCGTTGCCGACCCTTTACAAAAAGGAGGATTCACTGTGTTGACGCCTACAGGCACAAGAGGGTCCCTCGTCGTCAACACACTGGGTCCTCTTTGAGCTCTTTGGCAACGTTACTCACCAGCAGGAACACAACACTATGAGTAGGGTCTAGTGCTATTTGGCTGTGGTTTTCTGTAAGGTGGAGGTACTTCCCCAGGCCCAGATTTTTATTTCCAATATATTAGTTTTTATTAATTAGGTATACACAAATTACTTCATTGACCCGTTATCTTTTAAATTTATGTTACTAGTTTAATTATTTTGAACAATAAGTAATCAAACAAGACAGTTTTTTTTAATAATGTTTTTTTATTTTTTTTATTTGATTTTCAGGATTCATAATGTGCTTTAAGTGTGAATCCCTTCGGAACACCTTTCAAAACATGCCCTACTGCATCCCGGCCATTTGGAATGTGGTAAAAAGACACAGTTTTTTTACTTCTCTCTTTTTCTTTCTATTTCTCTATTGCACTGACGGAAAGGCCCCTCGGTTTCTTCGCCTTCGATCATATTTTCTCTATTATTTCCATTATTCTAAAAAAAAGTTATGTTATCACTATTTACTAAGTCTATCTGCATCTCAAAGTTCTATCCCATATCCTTGATAACCAATTGGTGGTAACTTTAACCAATTGTCCGCCTTTTAGGGTTTCCACCTGCCCAGTCCGACTTTTTTCATTAGAAACATTATATTCTTCTTCGAGTTTTAGTTTTTATGTTTTAACATACTTACTCATTAAACCAAGCGAAATGAAAACTTTAATGTATTTATATTTATTTTATTTCAGATCTGCAACATAACCCTTATATTCTGGTGGATTTATATATGGTATACACTACGCACGTCAGCAGGTAAGTGAAACCCGTATTCAGACGTAGGCTTAAGAGTCCGGTAGTGTTTTTTTTCGATTTCGCTCAACTTTTTGATGCGATTTTGCAGTAACTAACATAACTTCTATAATTTTGTATACATATTATGAAAGATCGTTTCTTTTTGGATGGAATAAATACAACGATTTTTTAATTTTATGCTTTATTTATAAATAATTCACCCTAATCTAACACCTGTTTCGCGATTTTTGCTTGGAGAGGTGAAAAGAGTAAGGTTTTTATTGATTTAAATTAAGTTATATAAGTACGTAAAATATATAAATACATTGGAAAATGAGTCGCCTGAGGAATAAGTGTAACAGTTTTTTTCATTTTCATATATATTTTTTGAGAGAGAGTGTGTTTTGCTAGAGCAATTTTGCTAAAAATTGCCGAATTTTAGGTGATATTTTTGGAAAGATACTAAAGTATTTTACAAACATAAAAATACAAAAATAAACTTCATTTCATGCTTTATTCAGATAATATAAAACATATAAGGGTCCATAACAAATAATAATTAAAAATCTTACGACAAAATTACACGAATCAACGTCCTCACTAAACATGCTCTGTAAGAATCGAGTTTTAAGGTATTAAATATTAATATATATAGACCTAAAGTACATTTTTGCAATAACAAGACTTCAAGCTATCGTACCAAATGCAATTCATGTGCATAATGTCATTATTAGCGATTTTCGTTTTCAAATCGTTACCGGACTCTTAAGACTGCGTCGACCGTCCAGTGGCGCCGTCATTAGGGGGATTGTGTTTCCTAATAAACGAATCAATTTCTGTATTACCCCTTAACCCCTCATGTTAGGTTGTAGTCCTACTAATTCCGCAACTTATGATCTAAGTATGTGATACAGTTTTATATTACTTATTTTTGGGTTCATTAACTAAACGGAAAAGTGAGCATCATTTGCCGTTTAGGTAATGAAGCAAAAATACGGAATAGAAAACTGTGACTGAAAATGTGACAAAGACCAAAAGTTGCGGAATTAAATAGTAGGACTATACAGACTATACTACTTAACGTAAGGGATTAAATATACAGAAATTGTTTCGTTCATTAGGAAATAAAATCCCCCCAATGAGGGCGCTACTGGACGGTCGACACAGACTTAATACACTAACACATGAAAAACATGGAGTCAACTTTACAAATAACATGTGTGAAGGATAGATTTGTGAAAATAAGGCTTATCGAATTGCAACTTTTAAAGATATTTTATTTTTCTTTTACAGATGTGACAGTTTGGTTTTCTTTAGTGATAACGTGCACAGTTATAACCTTCATTATCTCCATAGTTTTTCTGTCCCCTCCAACGTCTAATGTGAGTATAATTGAAATATTACTAAGCTTAGGAAATAAACGAAATTAAACTCATTTTGAGAGCACAGGGAACAATAACCACTGATAAGTCTGATAACCTTACGCTCTTACGCAGATTTACCTAAATGTAAACAGTTTGTACCTATAGATTAAAAACTTTAAAACCAAAATATTTTATGTTGCTATTGGTAGATAATAAACCCAACTTCTACTGTAGTACAGTCGCCATCAGATATATCGGAGCGGCCAAGGTGGTCACAAATATATGAACAACGCCTAGTACATTCGCCGCTCCGATATATTTTATAGCGATTGTACCAAATTTAAACTCACAAAAAAAAATTGGCTGCGTTATAAATTTCTTTTGATCTGTCTATTTATTTATTTAAACTTTATTGCACAATATAACAAGGTACAAATGGCCGACTTTACCGGCTTAACGCCTTAAGAGGCTGACAAGACCCAATGACCTTCAAATTGACTTTACTTAAACAGTCATCTAAATATATAAAAGAAGAAACTGACTGACTGACTGACTGACTGACTGACTGACATATCAACGCACAGCCTAAACCGCTGGGTCTAGAGTTTCCAAATTTGGCACGTAGGTCCCTTATAAGGTCTAGGGGTGCACTAAGAAAGGATTTTTCAAAATTCACCCCGTAAGGGGGTGAAATGGGGGTCCAAAGTTTGTATGGGGAAACAAGATTTGTTAGACTATTTTATTTGAAACTTCACCGGAGTATTCCTAACAATAAATGAGTAAATACGTGTTTCAGCTTTTTTGAAAATTTAACTCCTTAAAGGGGGAAATGGGGGTGAAAAAGTCTGAAAATCAATATGGGTATCGTTCCTATGGTTTATCGGGTCGCTGATTACGAAAACAACAACCATATTATCATACAACGTGGCAGGTGTAAAATATCATCCCCCAGGGGGTGAAATGGGGGTCCAAAGTTTGTATAGGGAAACAAGATTAGTTAGACTATTTTATTTGAAACTTCACCGGAGTATTTCTAACAATAAATGAGTAAACACGTGTTTCAGCTTTTTTGAAAATTCAACTTCTTAAAGGGGGAAATGGGGGTGAAAAAGTCTGAAAATCAATATGGGTATCGTTTCTATGGTTTATCGGGTCGCTGATTACGAAAACAAAAACCATTTTATTATACAACGTGGCAGGTGTAAAATATCATCCCCCAGGGGGTGAAATGGGGGTCCAAAGTTTGTATAGGGAAACAAGATTAGTTAGACTGTTTTATTTGAAACTTCACAGGAGTATTCCTAACAATAAATATGTAAACATGTGTTTCAGGTTTTTTGAAAATTCAACCCCATAAAGGGGGAAATGGGGGTGACAAAGTCTGAAAATCAACATGGGTATCTTTTCTATGGTTTATCGGGTCGCTGATTACGAAAACACCAATGATTTTAAGATACAACGTGGCGGGCGTGAAATATCATCCCCCTGTTGGGGTGCGATAGGGTTGAAATTACTAAATATCAATATGGGAGTCTTTTTATGGTATTTTGGGACGTTAATTAAGTACGAAAATGGCATCAATGTCGAAATTTTTGTTAAAAAAATAATTTTACCTCCGGGAAAGGACATAGGGTAGTTTCTATACCGAAAATCAGCCCTTTAGGGGGTGAAAAGGAGATTGGAAGGTTGTATAGAGAATTTTAACCGTTGAACCGACTTAAATGAAACTTGATATAATAGATAGTTTGGATCCCGGGAAACGACTAAGGGTTATTTTCATTGAAAAAATTAACCCGTAAAGGGGTGAAAAGAGGGTTGGTAGTTTATATAGGAATTTTTCACAGCTGCACTGAATTTAGATGAAACTTGGTATATAGATAGTTTGAGGCCCGGGGAGGAAAAAAAATAGTAATTATTCGCGAAAACTTCCCTTAAAGGTAAAAAAGTTAAGGGTGAAACGGTGGTTGCAGGTTTTTATAGGGAATTTTAAACCGTTGAACCGATTTAGACGAAACTTGGTATATAGTAAGTGGGGAACATGCAAATTTCCCGAAAAACATTACCCCGATTTTTATAATCTCGATTTTTATAATCCCGGATTTTGACAAGTACGAATGTCAAAATACCGAATTTTGAAATCACGAAAGTAGAAAATCCCGAATGCAATATTTCCGAATATTAGAAGTCCGATTGTTACTTGCTCGAATCCTAAAAATCCCGATTGTCAATTTCCCGAAAAATTTAATTCCGATTTTTTTAATTACGAAAAACTAATGGCCGATCGGGTTTCCTAGAGCGGAAATAGAAGCCCCGCGAAGCGGGGCTTCGTCGACATCTTGGCGGGGGGCTCCATCCATTTGGCATAACTTCCGTGGCCAGAAACGTATTTGGCATAACTGGTTTTCGAAGAATATTATTATTGCAGTAATCATCAGTTCGCATAATATACAATTGGCTAAATGTTTGCGTATCCGAATTTGAAATCGACTAATATTCACATGGCCGCTTTTTGATAAGTATAATTTTGATTTGCATTATATTCAACTGTCCGAAAATAATAATCAGCATAATCTGTTTAGCATAATAGGCTTTAGGCGAATGTTTACTTTGCAGAAAACCAATTATGCAGAAATTACAATTAGCAGATTTATTGGTTCTGCTGTAAAAAATGGGTTATTTTGGTTAGAGCTCACCTTTAACTAAATCAAATGGCTGTTCAAAAAGTGGGTTAGGTTAGGTTAGAACTGTGACCCTCAACCAACCCAAACGGCTGCAAAAAAGTGGGTTAGGTTAGGTTAGAACATGTGACCTTCAACCAACTCAAACGGCTGCAAAAAAAGTGGGTTAGGTTAGGTTAGAACTGTGACCCTCAACCAACCTAAACGGCTGCAAAAAAGTGGGTTAGGTTAGAACTGTGGCCCTTCGGTCTCCGGTCTGCACCGGCCTACCCTCTAAAACTCTGGGATGCTGCCTTCTCCGTGCCTTAATGGTGATGCAACGGGATCGCGAGCCTGTCACCGTGACACCACCAGCAGAACTGTGACCCACAACCAACCTAACGGCTGCAAAAAAGTGGGTTAGGTTAGAACTGTGATCCTTAACCAACCCAAAACGGCTGCAAAAAAGTGGGTTAGGTTAGGTTATAAGTGTGACCATACTGTGACCCTAAACAACCAACCAAAAAAAACGGTTTTTAAAATTTCGGCATAATGTTGAATCGGAATTAATAATTTCGGGTTTATGACAATCGGGATTCGTTGTTTTGAAATTCGGAAATATTGGTTTCGGACTTTTATTGCATCGGAATTTTTAAATTCGGTTTTATATGGTTCGGGATTTTAAAAATCGGGTATTTACTATTCGGGAATTAAAATATTCGTACTTTAGTTATTCGTAATTTTAACTATCGGAATTTTAATTGGTCGGGCATTACAAAATCGGGATTTTAAAATTCGGGATTTTAAAAATCGGTAAAAAGTTTTTCGGGATTGTGTAGTGTACCCATAGTAAGTGTGAATCCCTGCAAATGACTAAGGGTTGTTTTCGTTCCGAAAATCATCCCTTGAAGGAAAAAGGGATTGGAATTTTGATCAGGAAATTTTTAACACCTGGACCGATTTAGATGAAACTTAATGCTAATTAGCATACAGATAGTTTGAGTCTCGAGAAGGAACATAAAATTGTTTTTACCTCGAAAATCAGCCCTAAAGGTTAAGGGTGAAACGGGGGTTGCAAATTTGCATGGGGAATTTTTAAACGTGAACGATTTAGATGAAACTTTGTATAGAGATAATTTAAGTCCCGAGAACGGACATATAAATAGATTTTATTTCGAAAATTAACCCTAAGGTTAAGAGGATGAAATGGCGTTGGAGGTTTGAATGGGGAATTTTTAACAGCTGAACCGATTTTGATAAAACTTAGTATAGAGAGTCCCGGGAAGCGAAAAGGATGTTTTTAGGGTTTCGTACCAAAATAGTAGAAAAGGAACCCTTATGGTGCGACTTTGTTTATAAGTCAATGACCCAAAGGCAGGCATGTAACGCCAATTTATGAATTTTAAACATTAAGGGGGGGGGGGGGGGGTTTTGTGGGTAGGTAAATGAAAAGTCAAAAAACAAATAACTTTATCGTGTGGCGTATCAAATAAAAGGGCTTAATGTGAGGATCTCTAATTAGTATTATTTTAACATACATAACTTTGAAGTTATTAAAAAAAAGGTGTAAATTAATCAATATCGGAAACTGTTCGACAGAAAATTTTGCAAAAATTACAGATATAATAGTTATTTACGTATAAATTACAGGTAAACTAATAAGAGTGCAGTCAAGCACCAGTCCGACTTAAGAAAAAAAAAATCGGGTTACGTGTCCGATTCGCACTCAGCCGCCCTATTAATTCTCATGAAATCATGCTGAAAGCGTCTTTTTTCAAAAATGTAATAAAAAATTTGTTCGTACGAAACCTTTGAGGCGCAAGTAAGACCCGTACTTGCGTGTTTTTTTTTAATTTCCTAAAATCGTTACTTAAAGTGGTGAAATGGGGGTTAAAAGTTTGTATGAGGCATTTTTAAATGTTGAACCGATTTAGATGAAACTTGGTATGGAGATAGTTTGGGTCCCGGGAAGGGGCAAAATTGTATTTATCCCGAAAAACAAAGCTTACGGGGGTGCATAGCAAAGGGGTTGGAAGTTTTATAGAGAATTATTTTCAGTTGAACCGATTTAGATGAAACTTGGTATAGAGATAGTTTGAGTCTCGGAAAACGACATAGGATAGTATTATCCCGAAAATCAACCCTTTAAGAGGTGAAAAGGGGGTTGAAAGTTTATATGGGGAATTGATAACCGCTGAACCTATTTAGATGATTTGGTATAGAGATAGTTTGAGTTCTGAGGATGGATACATAATAGTTATCCCAGAAGTCATTCCCTAAGAGGGTAAAAAGGGGGGTCAATTACTAATTCTACGCAAAGGAAGTCGCGGGGAAAAACTTTTATTCAAGAGTTGAAATCTGCATTAATCATAATGTACGCGGGCGAAGCCGCGGGCAACTGCTAGTATAGCTATAAGTACTTGTTTTGAATAAGTAAAAAAAATATATGTTAATATTCATTATATTTAAAAGAACTTGGTTAATTCCAATACACGATTGGACGAAATCGGCTCGATAGAAAATAATTCCAAAGTTACATCTAAAATTAGCTTAAAACAATTGCACGTCTTTAGTTTTTTGGCTTATATGTCTGTAATTAAGAACAACATTCCACCACACTTATACTAAAAACTTCGTTGCCTTAAATTTCTCAATTAATGCATAGTTTTTTTTAAATTCATCATTTTGCTAAATTTGCAATGAGCTCCCATACTAATCATAACGCAGTGTTTCTCTTTCACTCGCGCTGAAAAAGATAGGGAGGGAATTTAGGTCTTATCATCCTCTTAAGGCGTTCTCTACCAGCCAACCAATGGGCAAAACAGAAAGATTAATTAGGTGCAAGGTCTATAAAAGGTGACAGAGAAAAATCAAACAAATAGTAGATACATACTAAGCTATGTTCATAAACTTACACGTCATAATCATACTTACTTATAAATACCACGCCGACACTCGATTCTATGTCGACGTTTTCTACGAGTCGAACTTTTTTTGGGATTTCGGAATTAGTCCCATAGAAAGAGTTACTACTGGTTGAAAACACACCATATTCTCTTTATTTCCAGCGTCACCCAGGGCTCACGACTTATTACGTGGCCGGCGTAGTCGCTTCCGTTTCTGTTCTACTCATTACGATAATGCAGGTTTGTAGTGACGCTGGTGATCATTTGTTCGCCCTACCAACGGTGACCGGTGTCATTGGGGGGCTCATCCTATGTGGTGAGTAATCCAGTTTTAAAAATTGTTGACGTACATACATACATACATACATACATACATACATACATACATACAATGACGCCTATATCCCAAAAGGGGTAGGCAGAGACCACGGGTTTCCATTTCAATGCAGCAAAACGGCTCCCCGTGAGCCACGTCTCGCCCCCGTGAAGAACCCCCCGTGAGATTGTTGATGTAGCTAACAAAAATACCTTCTGTTTTTTTTAGGTACCTACTCTGCTCTCATTTTCACTCATTATATAATATCTTAACTATAATTGGAATTTTCAAAATTGTTTATTGTATTCTCATGCAAGAAAGTCTAAATTAAATTGGTTTTCCAATATATAATAATAATAAATAATATGTTAGCCTCTATACGTCCCACTGCTGGGCACAGGCCTCCTCTCATGCACGAGAGGGATCAGGCTATAGTCCCCACGCTGGCCCAAAGCGGGTTGGGAACTTCACATACACCTTTGAATTTCTCCGCGGATGTATGCAGGTTTCCTCACGATGTTTTCCTTCACCGTATAGCGATTGGTAAATATCAAATTATATTTCGTACATTAGTTCCGATATATATTTTCTCCAAATAAATTATTTAAGAAAAAATAAAAGGCTGACCTGAAAAATGACGTAGCAACCTTTGCTGAACTCAATTGGGTGCCTCATTTCGAAATTCACCTATATTCATTATTAAAGATATTGGATCCATTTTAACCGATGCTGCGAACATTATTAACTAATGGGGTTTTATTTTTCTTGTAGCACAATAGTGCCTTTTTAAGCCCGTAATAATTAAAAAGGTTTAAGCAACGCGATAAATTATTTCATGTTCTTTGTTCCCAGGTATAAATTTTATGTTGCTCCTCTTGGTGTACTACAAACTGCCTGATAACGTGAAGCCTCCAGAAATACAACTACAAGAGATTGTCAACATAATACCTTCGGCTCCTCCTCTGTACTTGATAGAAGAGGATGCTTGAATAACTTTAAACAAAAAAGAACCGACTTCACTTAGGATCCACTTTTCCAAGTGGAAATGCCCGAGTTGCTGTAAAAAATACTGAAATCTCTATAGGTGTGCCTATAATAGTTGAAGAGTTTCCTTGATTTCTCCAGGATCCCATCATCAGATCCGGACCTGGTGACAATGGAACCAACAGTGAAGTATACTCTTTCAAACAAACAAAAAAATTCCATATCGGTCCAGCCGTCTTCGAATAATCGGTGAACATACATAAAAAAATAGTTAAAAAAATAAGCAAAGATCCCGACGAATAGGCTAGATGAATTTTTTTCATGCGTGGTATCATTCGATTCGTTTTGTTGTGAGGATCAAATGTCTATATGGGGCCAATTGCCTTAAATCAACATAAAAGACAGAAAAGAGACTTAAAGTCTGTGATTTGCTTTTGTTTCTCAAAACGCTCATAACAAAATGATATAAAGCCGTGACGTCATGGCTTCATAGTTGCCCTGTTTAAAGTATGGAAAAATTATGAAATTGCTATTTTTACAGTGAAATATTGCGTTTATGTATATGGTTGCCATACAATTTATTTCACAGTAAAATGTTAGAAATCGAATGGTATCATAGATTTTTTTAAATTTTATACTTTCAAAATTCGATAAAAATTGAAATTCTGAAGCCTGATATCTTTGCACCATTTCAATAGATTTTTTTAATGTTTAAGTACTTTATTTGGATAATTTGATCATTTTGCATCCTATCAACTAAATTTCATTGCCTAATTCAACATGTGTCATCATCACTAACTTTCAAAATCTTGAAGTCGGTTGAAAATGGGTGACGACTGATGACGGAATGAGAAAATTGGTTTTGGCATTGCGAAAACTGAACTGAAAAAGGAGCGTCTAACTTGTTGCTCGTCTAGGTGAATTATAAAATACTCGAAGCCGATAGTCCTCGACGCATGCTTGAAGACGCCAAGAAATCCATAATCAGGAGGTCTCCAGCATCTTAACTTCGGGCCCTCCGCTGTACTTACTCAGAAGATAATATTTGGAAGATGGACAAAGAATGAGTAAAATGGTTTTGGTGTTAATCTAACTGAAGCGACGTCAAACACTGCTCTTTTTAAAGACGTACCCCTGATTTGGTGTACTGCCTTTTTGCCGAATTATGTTTCGTCAAATTTCATTTAGTAATCAACTTTTCGCCGAAGTTTAATTTCGCAAACCAGTCCTTGGCATAATTTTACTTCGTAATTTTTTTATTTCGCAAAATTTTTATATTGCAAAATATTATTACGTCAAATTTTATGTGATAAATAATTGTGTAGTAAATGATTTGCTAAGGCAAATAACATATTGTCAAAGTTTTTGCGGTAAATAATTGTGTAGCAATTAGTGCTGCTCCCAGAGATAGGTAGGTTAGGGTTTTTTTTATGACCCTAAAAAGGGAACTGCTCCCAGAGATAGGTAGGTAAGGGTTATTTTTTTTATGACCCTAAAAACGAAACTGCTCCCAGAGATAGGTAGGTTAGGGTTATTTTTTTATGACCCTAAAAATTAAATTGTTCCCAGAGATAGGTAGGTTAGGGTTATATATAATACAATAAGGTATGCCAATCAATACGTTTGACGAAAACATAATTGTCATCTTTAAAAAGCTCTCTGTGTAAATGTACAACGAGACTCGGCCCTAGATGAACTGGCCTAACCTAAGAATAAAATGCCATAAAGTCCTGAAGAATCTTAGCCTTACACAAAAATATGAGAAGCCTCCTGCGTTACCTAGTCAATAGTTAGGTATATAAAAAACAATTTTTAAACGTCATTCCATTTATTGTTTTCAGTGATATATTTAGGATTATAAATCCCACCAAAAGTCAGTCTCGTGCACCAATAGTTCAGTATGGTTACAGAATTATTAAGGGCCTTATCTTCTGATCTCAAGTTAACTCCATATTTTAATTATTTTTCACGTTTTATCGCGAAAGCTGAGCGGTTCGAGAACGAAACAAGAGCGAACTTGCGCGGCGCCGCCCCGTACCGCGCGGTCGATTCCGCTCTTGATTCTATCTCGATTCGCGCGGTCGTTTCCGCTCTTGATTCTCTCTCGATTCGCTCAGCTTTCATGGCGAAATGTAGCGCGGTAATGCGAGGTCGATTCCGCTGCGGAGATGTGCAAAAACCGTTAGAAAACGGCCTTGACAGACTATAAATGACAGACAGAAAAATATTGAAGTGTACCTACTTATAAGAATTACTGTTATTCTTTTGAGGTACAAAGCTTTATTAATATAAATAAGAAATCAAGATTTTTTTGAAAATGTAAATATAGTATTTTGGCTATGAAAGTGATATCTAGTCAAGAGTTAGTGAAAATAGCGACCTCCATTTTGTACTAATCTAGATTTTTTTATATACCTTGTTATCGATGTTATATTATTCTCGGATAGTATAGGTACCTACTACAATTTAGTACGTATTGAATTATTAATGGTAAGTAGTATTGAATATTGTTATTTATTTTGTATATATTTAAGTAAAAGATATACAAAATAACTAAGACGCATTTATTACTTTATTTTAAATTGGCGCTTTTTTGTGATCATGATCAAGGGAAAAAGTGATGAGCTTGCATTTATTTTTGTATATATATATAATTAAAATGTTGAAGACTGTTTTAGATTTTTATTACATCTATTTACTGCACCCTATGACGTTAACTTATGTATCATAAAAGTATTTAAATAATACACCAAAAGATAATCACCCTAAAACAGGCATAGTTTAGATTTTCTGTTTGTTCATTCGGAATTTGGAAATACCAGGTAAATTTTAGTATAGAAGTTACTAACACTGGAAGTTCCAGATAACCTACTACGGCAGATCAAAATACTTATCTGGAAATACCTAGTGTTTTCCAACCTTGAGTGTGCAAATTTAGTTTTGCGGGTACAGAAGGCGCTCAGAAGTGTCGTGCGTTAATAGATTACCGCGACGATTTAGTTCTGGGTTTGCCCGCTGACAAATTTAAGTTTGTTATTTCTGTGTGGGTTTTGGTAGACATATTAATAGACTACAAATGTGTGTGCCTCGCCATCACTGGAATCACTTCATACGACCGTTATTATGCCGCCGCCCCGCCGTGAAGTCGTCGCTTGGAATTTTTTCGATCAATGATCAAACATTTTGCGCGTCGTAAAAAAAACAAAGTATTAAATGATTTGTTTCAAGTTGTGTACATAAGTTAGGTATTGCCGTTTAGTGATTGTGTCCTATTTCAATGAAGTTCCAGTGATGATTGCTTTGTTTTGACTTTGTGATAAGCTACACGAAGAACATAAGTGATAGCTTGGATTTAAAATAAATATTTTTGGTACGCTGAAGCTTTGTAAGTACATAATCATTTATTTTATATTACATTTTAGATAAGAAGAAAGGAGCTTTTTGAATTATTTTACCCGTTACGGTGCTTAAAGTCGCCATTTGTACATTTTCGCAAGTTGTGCAATAAAGTTTAAATAATAAAAATAAAATAAATGCTTACAAATCTATAGTTTTTTTACAAGCTTTTATTTAGTTTCACGTCCCGTTGTCTGCAACTCTGCAACCAAATCTTGCAAGTTAAATTTGACCTACTTCCCGGTTTCTGATTTCTGATTTAGCTGAAATTTGGCACGCAGATGTATGATAAATATGATAATGCAATGTCGTGATGACATGGAGCTGATCTGATGATGGAGCTGGAAGGTGGCCATGGGAACTCCTCAACTACTCAATATTATCCCATCGTATTTCGGCTAATTGCATTTGTCTTGGTGCGCAGTTAGGGATGGTACGGTCGACGTCAAAAATATGTTTACACTTTTGGACTTTATTAGAGAGGAGTAAGGTGCAACAGTGTAAACATATTTTTGACGTCGACCGTACAAGGAAAAGTAGGTAGGTACAGTGAGCAACAAAAGCTTGTAACAAAATTGAATTAAAAAGAAAAGCTTGTGTATTTTAAACCTTGCGACGTCTATTTTTTTAACATTCTATTTTATTTTATATTCCTGTAAAAATGTTTAACAACCAAGTAATTTAAACCTAATATTAATATTAAAAATACACAGAGGTACTACAGTACAAATACTAAACTAAATTAATAACTAGCTCAAATCTAAACTAGGCCCTTGCGGCATTGTACCAAGGATGCTGGCGGCATTTCCTCGTTGTATCGCAATGCTGATACGCTGTGCGAGGAAACCGCCAGCTCTTCGGTCACCAGTTAAAATATATTAAAATATGTTTTACGTTTTCAGGACTAGATTAATTTTAATATGTGCTACAAACTCAAACACATTGCCCACATCACTGTCAAGCAAACATGTCTAGTCCTGTCAATTCTAAATGCGGTAAGAACCAAATAAATAATCGAGGGGTGGGGGGTGGGCGGTTAAAAGGTATTAGCGTAGATGCTCTACGGGGGGCTCTACTTGTGCATTTTATCTCTAGGTACAGTAGGTCAAGAAAGTGGTCTACCAGTTTTGACAAAAGTTTCTGCGAGATCTAACGATCGCTAAGGTTGACTTTTCTAAGGCCTTGGGTTTTCTGACCACCCGTCGCCGGCGGCCGGCGACCGACGCCATACAAAACATCGGATTCGATCGGATGTTTGTATGGCGTCGGTCGCCGGCCGCCGGCGACGGGTGGTCAGAAAACCCAAGGCCTAATGGAGTTTAAAACATACCTACACGACCTTGTTGTCTCATGGCGTTCAAACGAACCTCCACCGTAGGGTGGTAGACCACATTTTTGGCTGACTGTACCTACTGTACTATATGAAAATGACTTAAAAATAGCCGATTGGCTTTTACTGTGTGCAATTTTATGAAAATGGAGTAAAAGTACCTTGATCCCAATTCCGTAACTGGAATATCCGAGAATTAAGGCGAGATTCCGGAATTTCAATGTTCCAAAAGGGTCTATATTGGAACGCATAAATTCATCTTGACTATTTTTACTTAGCATAACAACCATTGGCATAACAACGTTTGGCATAACTATTGATCCGAATAGATCGATTGTCCTAATGGTTATACGCATAAGCTTGCAAATCCTAAGAGTTCTCCGTCCTATTGTTTAAATGTCATAAAATCCCCATATCGAATCCATCCATACGCATAACCCAAAAAGCCTAAATCTGAATATCCTAAAACTTACACGACTAATAAAATATGACATAATACTTACTTTTCTAAAGTAGTGTAATTCATAATCTCCACTACGCATAATCCGAAAAACCTAAATCTGTCGTTTCATTTCAGGTTTTTTTAATTCATTTTGTTTACATGTAATAATATTTATTCCGCATAAAATTATTTCAATTGGTTATATTTCGTTATCGAAACTAAACGCAATCACGTCAGTCGGCCCACTCGGCACGATTATAGCTATGTAGTTTCAGATATGAAATTGTTTTTCTGATCGAATGGTTGATCGTCTGAAGTGATTTAATTACCTGTGTATATTATAGTATGGTGAACAATGAGTGATACAGAGGAGACACTTGTATGCGAAGAATTTAAATCAAATAGAGGAGCATTAAACCTGGCTGTTTTCTTGGGGATCGCAGTTCTAACCTAACCTAACCCACTTTTGGCAACAGTTCCTTTTTTAGGGAGACGCAGTTCTAACCTAACCTAACCCACTTCTGGCCACAGTTCATTTTCTTGGGGTTTGCAGTTCTAACCTAACCTAACCCACTTCTGGTAACAGTTTATTTTCTTGAGGGACGCAGTTCTAACCTATCCTAACCCACTTCTGGCAACAGTTCGTTTTCTTGGGGGTCGCAGTTCTAACCTAACCTAACCCACTTCTGGCAACAGTTTATTTTCTTGAGGGACGCAGTTCTAACCTAACCTAACCCACTTCTGGCAACAGTTCGTTTTCTTGGGGGTCGCAGTTCTAACCTAACCTAACCCACTTCTGGCAACAGTTCGTTTTCTTGCGGGACGCAGGGATATATATTATAAAATTGTATTAAAGTAATAAGTCGAAGAAATGAATTGCAATGTTTTGTAGTTGTGCCAATTGACATAATTTGAAACAAATGAGCGATTAAGTAATATTCGTTGAATAGTATTTCTACGTAGTAAGATAAATTTAAATAAATAGTACTTGAAATAAAATAACGCCAAACAATATTACTAGTACTAAAGTTTCGATGAATCGTTGTCGATGAAATAATATTCGATGAAAAGGTTGTCGACAAAACAAGGGTACACCCTTTTCATGATAATCTCTACCAAGGCTCCCTTTGCTTCCGCCTTAGACTTTTAACCTAACCAATCGCTTCTAACTTTTACAGTTTGGTTTTTGAGATTTCGCAGTTCTAACCTAACCTAAACATACTTTCTGACGCAATTCGGTTGTGTTATCACAGTTCTAACCTTACCTAAACCTACTTTTCTGTAAACAGTATGTTTTTTAAGGTTCAGTATAAGGTTGTTAGGAGTTTCTAAATGAATAGGAACATATGTGTATGTACGAGTATGTCCGACTTAGTATATGTTATGCACTACATATAGGATGTTCGGATTTTCTAAGTTATTAGGAATATATTTTCGACGTAAATAAGTAGTGCACTAGGATGTTAGGATTTTCTAAACTAGTAGGAATAAATGTTCGACTTAGTATATTTTATGCACAAGGATGTTATGATTTTCGAAATTAGTAGGATAAGATGTTAGAGTTAGTATATGTTATGCACATTGAAATTAGGCGAACTGAATTTTATTCTTCTTCATGTTATACCAGAACATTTTATGCTCATATAACGTTATGAAAATTACTTATTAGGCGAATATATGCATTATTATAGTGACTTTTATGTGAAATGGCATTATGCCAATCGTGTTATGCCATGTGCAAATATGACAATCCATTTTATGCGAAAAAGAGGGCACCCGTTCCAAAACTCCGTAATGTAAGCCCTAAGTACAGTCGCCATCAAATAGATCGGAGCGGCCAGGGTACTCAAAAATATCTGATCATGCACTTTATCGCCTCGACAATAGAGGAGTTGTTCAGATATTGGTGACCACCTTGGCTGCTCCGATATATCTGATGATGACTGTACTAATAATATCGATTGGTTTCCAGGTCTGCAATGGATTGATGCTACTATGGTGGTTTTACATATGGTACAGATACTACACGTATAAAGATGAAACCTATTATGATAGTAATTATTGCGGTTTGAAATTAGGTAAGTAAAGTTACATTCGTATCAATAATAATTAATATACTTAGTACTATATTATAGAGCGGCTTAAAAGAAGACTTTTAAGTCTTCTTTTAAGCCGAAAACATGAAAGATGGACTTTAGTCAATCTTTCGTGTTTTCGGCCAAGGCATTACATAGTGCTTTACAGAGCTAAGTAATATGAGGAAATATAAGTACCACACAATTTGTTCTGGTAACAGAATAGTAGATCTACCACGAAAAAATTTAAATGAGGCTCCTAAATTTTTGATAAAATATCTATAGAAATGACGTCCTCCGCTACTTTGTACCCGCGATCGGAGAGAAGGACTGGACCAATTTTACTTACCATGCTTGGTCGGTACGATTGGTCGAATGTCACTAAGTGGCTCTCGCCAATTACTGAAATGATACATAAACATTGTTGTAGTGGTGTGCTTCAGGTGTACAGCTAATGCATTATTTTGTCACATTGCCGAACAGTGGCGCGAAAATATGTGCGTTCTTCTACTGGGCCAGACCTATAACCGCGAACCACTTCGTTCATCGAATCGTCTTTTTGCATCACTCTCTTTCGTATACGCAAGTGCGATAGAGACGGGGCCAACCTTTTGTCGATACGAACTTCGCGGTAGGCCACCAGACCTCCTCTATTGCACAAGATGGAACAGGCTGCAGTTTACATGCTAGCCCCAAGTGGGTTTTTGTTGAGTTTCATCCCAAGTGTGTGCAGGTTTCGTCACTATGTTTTCCTGCACCGAAAAGCGACTGGTTATAATCAATTGATATTTCGTAGGTACATAAAGTTTCGAACAACTCATTCTGGAAAAAAGCTTTTCCAACATCTGTGAAGGCAGTTTTTTTGGGTGCCCTCTTTTTCGCATAAAATGGATTGTCATATTTGCACATGGCATAACACGATTGGCATAATGCCATTTCACATAAAAGTCACTATAATAATGCATATATTCGCCTAATAAGTAATTTTCATAACGTTATATGAGCATAAAATGTTCTGGTATAACATGAAGAAGAATAAAATTCAGTTCGCCTAATTTCAATGTGCATAACATATACTAACTCTAACATCTTATCCTACTAATTTCGAAAATCATAACATCCTTGTGCATAAAATATACTAAGTCGAACATTTATTCCTACTAGTTTAGAAAATCCTAACATCCTAGTGCACTACTTATTTACGTCGAAAATATATTCCTAATAACTTAGAAAATCCGAACATCCTATATGTAGTGCATAACATATACTAAGTCGGACATACTCGTACATACACATATGTTCCTATTCATTTAGAAACTCCTAACAACCTTATACTGAACCTTAAAAAACATACTGTTTACAGAAAAGTAGGTTTAGGTAAGGTTAGAACTGTGATAACACAACCGAATTGCGTCAGAAAGTATGTTTAGGTTAGGTTAGAACTGCGAAATCTCAAAAACCAAACTGTAAAAGTTAGAAGCGATTGGTTAGGTTAAAAGTCTAAGGCGGAAGCAAAGGGAGCCTTGGTAGAGATTATCATGAAAAGGGTGTACCCTTGTTTTGTCGACAACCTTTTCATCGAATATTATTTCATCGACAACGATTCATCGAAACTTTAGTACTAGTAATATTGTTTGGCGTTATTTTATTTCAAGTACTATTTATTTAAATTTATCTTACTACGTAGAAATACTATTCAACGAATATTACTTAATCGCTCATTTGTTTCAAATTATGTCAATTGGCACAACTACAAAACATTGCAATTCATTTCTTCGACTTATTACTTTAATACAATTTTATAATATATATCCCTGCGTCCCGCAAGAAAACGAACTGTTGCCAGAAGTGGGTTAGGTTAGGTTAGAACTGCGACCCCCAAGAAAACGAACTGTTGCCAGAAGTGGGTTAGGTTAGGTTAGAACTGCGTCCCTCAAGAAAATAAACTGTTGCCAGAAGTGGGTTAGGTTAGGTTAGAACTGCGACCCCCAAGAAAACGAACTGTTGCCAGAAGTGGGTTAGGATAGGTTAGAACTGCGTCCCTCAAGAAAATAAACTGTTACCAGAAGTGGGTTAGGTTAGGTTAGAACTGCAAACCCCAAGAAAATGAACTGTGGCCAGAAGTGGGTTAGGTTAGGTTAGAACTGCGTCTCCCTAAAAAAGGAACTGTTGCCAAAAGTGGGTTAGGTTAGGTTAGAACTGCGATCCCCAAGAAAACAGCCAGGTTTAATGCTCCTCTATTTGATTTAAATTCTTCGCATACAAGTGTCTCCTCTGTATCACTCATTGTTCACCATACTATAATATACACAGGTAATTAAATCACTTCAGACGATCAACCATTCGATCAGAAAAACAATTTCATATCTGAAACTACATAGCTATAATCGTGCCGAGTGGGCCGACTGACGTGATTGCGTTTAGTTTCGATAACGAAATATAACCAATTGAAATAATTTTATGCGGAATAAATATTATTACATGTAAACAAAATGAATTAAAAAAACCTGAAATGAAACGACAGATTTAGGTTTTTCGGATTATGCGTAGTGGAGATTATGAATTACACTACTTTAGAAAAGTAAGTATTATGTCATATTTTATTAGTCGTGTAAGTTTTAGGATATTCAGATTTAGGCTTTTTGGGTTATGCGTATGGATGGATTCGATATGGGGATTTTATGACATTTAAACAATAGGACGGAGAACTCTTAGGATTTGCAAGCTTATGCGTATAACCATTAGGACAATCGATCTATTCGGATCAATAGTTATGCCAAACGTTGTTATGCCAATGGTTGTTATGCTAAGTAAAAATAGTCAAGATGAATTTATGCGTTCCAATATAGACCCAGTTTTTTTATATAAGAATGTTTCCTTGACGGAAAATAAGCTATTTTAGAGATTTAAGGTAATTCCCCTCCAGAGCCCATATACTTATTGTTTCTACATTATCTACAAGGTTGATTGTAATTTAAAAACCTAATATATATTGTCATATAGGAGGCATTTGTTGGGGCAGGCAGCATCGTCAAAATCCTGTGACATTATATCTTTCCTTGTGGACATTGTGCAATGCCGTCTTCTTCATCTTCTCGGCGTTGCTCTGCCATGGTATTTACAATGTGAGTATTTCAATGAAACTCTATGAATATAGGTATCTATAGGAACCTTTACATCAGTCCTCCTCTCCATATTTCCACGCTTCTCGACCCATTGCCATCTTCATTAAATTCTCATCAGCTGTTTTATATTGTGTTTTATTAAATGCTTGAATTTGTGTGCAATTTGTCACAAATCTGCGCTTAATACAAGAGTAATTTGCCCATTGTACAAGAGTACTTACTTTTAATTCCCATTTCTCCCCTTAAGGAGATGATTCTGAGATAAAATAATCAAACGTCTTATTTCGAATGAGTTTAAATAAAATGGACGCAACGGCAACTTTTTTTTAGTTTTCCCAAATATCGAGTAGTTATATTTACCGTTATACATACATCGATCCACATTCTAACAATTTCACTTTTTATACTTTCCAGCGGCGGCCAGGATTTCGGCAGGCGTACCTAATATTTGGCGTGATCGCCACAGTTATAATTGCCTTGGTTTCGGTGATGCGACTCTTACTCGTATATTCGGAAGATCATATCGACCCAGGTGGTCTCTGGGGGCTCTTTGCATGTGGTAAGTGGGCCATTTTATTTTAAAATCTGTACACAACTTGTATTATTTGAAAATTTGGGACCTTTTTTTATCCTGACGTCAGTACCAGTCCCAAGTTTTATTTTCCATTTCGTTATCTTTTTTCATAGACTTCGTATGGTGATAACGGAATGGCAGCAACTAAAAATGAAGTGAAATCTCTAGACACTTGTTTCCATCTATTAGGGTCGAGAGAGCTCAATCCTCAATTTCTAGTAATTTTATGTAACGTATATGCCTCTTGCCAAATTTAGAATGAACCCTTTGTATTCTTTATAGTTCTACACTCATGGTTTCTCGCGTTGGTGGTCAAAACGCATAAGGAACTGTTAGAAGAAGCCAAGACCTCACTGATCCAGCAACAGGAGGTGACCAATATTTTACCCACGGCTCATTCTTTACGCTTGCTAGAAGACGCTTGTGAGATGGACAAAAATGAAGAGGCATAAGTGGTTAAGTGGGGCTACCAGAGCTCGCTGAGCTGCGCCTGCGGTGCGCCAGACCAAACAATTGCGCATATCGTGCAAGAGTGTCCTCGTTGACAGTACGCCGGAAAAATTGAAGATCTCTACGAGCTTACAGCGGACGCCAGGGATTGGTTTAGACATAGATTTATAACTTAAAAATTTTCCTTTTTTTGTAAGGTGCGTTGGGGTAAGATAGAAAGGTATTTTTTTAGGGATAAGACAAAAAATCGTCCATATTCCGGAGCATTACAGACTAGTTTTTATCTTACCCCTAAAAAAATACCTTTCTATCTTATCCCAACGCACCTTACAAAATTATATTACATCGAGGATATAAAATGAAAATAAAGCCATACTATACTTCACCTCCTTTTGAGTTCAGCAAAATTTCATCCCAGGAAGTCATTGCCATTCTTAAAAATATTGAAGCGAAGGCTGTCGGTCAGGATAATCTTAGCCTGGATATGGTTATGCTCGTGGCGGAAGTCATCGCTCCCATCCTTGCCCAAATCATAAACTTTTCCTTTTCCTCTGGTACTTTTCCGTGCACGTGGAAGCTTGCCCAAGTTATTCCATTACCTAAGATCCCAAAACCTACATCTTTTTCTCAGTATCGCCCTATTTCTATCCTTCCCATCCTTTCCAAAGTTATTGAGCATTTTGCAAATAACCGCCTATCCGCTTATCTCAATAAAAATAACCTCTTTAATGCATTCCAGTCTGGCTTCCGCACCGGGCATAGTACTGTTTCGGCTTTGGTAAAGGTGACTGACGACATTCGTTTCAATATTGATAATCGACTGCTGACAGTATTAGTCTTGCTTGATTTCAGCAGCGCTTTTAACACTGTCGACTTTGACATCCTGCTCGCACTACTACAAAACCTAAACTTGTCATCATTAGCTCTGACCTGGTTTCGGGATTACCTTTTTGGGAGGCGCCAGCGAGTTAAAGTAGATGACATTACTTCTGAGTGGAGTGAATTAACCGCTGGTGTTCCTCAGGGCGGAGTACTGTCCCCGTTGCTGTTTTCAATCTTCATCGATGGTATCACGAAGTCCCTGGCATCGTCATTTCACTTATATGCTGACGACTTGCAAATATATGCAGCGGGTAGTCCTGAGGATACTGAGCTCCTGATAGGCCAAATAAATAGCGATTTAGAAATTATACGCGACTGGGCGGCATCGTTTGGCTTGATGGTAAACGCAAAGAAGTCACAGGCAATCATAATTGGCAGCTCTCACTTCATCTCTAAGTTGGCGGGTCAGATATTGCCTAAGATTTTCTTTGCTGGAATTCATATTCCATTCTCCTCTACTGTTAAGAATCTAGGCATTATCATAGACCAAACGCTTTCCTGGTCTGCCCACGTTGCCGATGTCAGTAAGAGACTCTTCGCATCACTTCATTCTCTTCGACGTCTTCAAAATTTTCTCCCGCTCCGCACGAAGGTCATACTGGCTCGATCTCTTCTGCTCCCTCTTCTGGACTACGGGGACATTGCGACCCCGGATCTTAACGAAGAACTGCTAAACAAGATGGAGCGTCTGCAAAATGTCTGCATTAGATATATATTTGGCCTGAGGAAATTTGACCACGTTTCATCATTTCGCTCTCAGCTCGAGTGGTTGCCTATCCGTCGCCGTAGAGACCTACATACCTTATCACTCCTTTTTAAGGTGCTTTTTATACCCTCTTCCCCACTTTACCTGTCAGAGCGCTTCCGGTTTTTGGCGGATGGAAGCAACCATCGGCTGAGATCTAGCGCCGATCTCTCTCTCGCCATCCCTCCTCATAATCACAAATCATACGCCGAGTCATTTACGGTATACTCTGTGAAGTTGTGGAACGCGTTGCCATCTCCGCTGAGGCAGTGCCAGTCAGGGGCGTCGCTTAAGGCAAAATTGAAAAAGCTATGGCTTTCGAACCCATAGCAATTGGAAGGTGGGCGTGTGCGGTTACATGCTTTAAAATATATATTATATTACTTATATATATATGTATGTATATATATATATTATATAAATATGTATGTATTATGTAGGCTTTATGTTTTTATAAGTATGTATTATTATATTTATAGTATGTAAGTAAATATATAGTAAAATCTATACCTATAGGTGCGATGTATATTTATTCACAATTACTATAGTAACTAAATTTCTCCGTAGTTTTGCCGTCATGTACAAGTAATGTACAAATCTTTGTCTACCATGTCTGACCAATATCTCTCAGTTGCTTAAAGGTTAGCTGGAAGAGATCCATTAAAGGGATACGTTCGCCTTTGTACACACTTACTATATTTTTGTTGGTCATGTACTTGTTTTGTGCAATAAAGTGTTTTACTACTAGGTACTACTAAGTACTACTATAATAAGAGGCAGAAAATAATCCGACTTGTTTTCTGCCTTTTCCTTATTTCTCTATAGAAATAAGTAAGCTTAGAGTACTCACTCTACATGACCGGTTATTGATAATGCTACACGCATCTTAGCAAAAGTGAGGCGATTTTTGAAATTTTTATTTATGTATGTAACAAAAAATATGATAAATTTAAATACCTATTTGAAGTATTTAAAAAAATGAACTGATGAGTTTGTATGTTTTTACTCAAAAATGATACAGTAAACCTGTGAATACTGTTTTTGTTTTTTATTACACCTCCTACAAGTACCTTAAATGGGTAACGCAGGTGATTCCACGAGCAGCCGTCTCCTTCTTACAAATATGAGTGAGAGATTAAGGACAGTATGTTTCTACGAAAAATTTACAAAAATCGATGACGTAATTTATGGACAGCCCCATTTTTGTGCTAAAATGCTAATAAACACCATACAAACAAACAAATGCAAAATCCGATTTCCTCACAATGTTTTCCTTCACCGAAAAGCGACTGGTAAATATGAAATTGTATTTCGTACTTAGAGAATTAATTATTTTGACAAAAACGTTACTACGTAATTTTGTTATTTTCCTGGCGTTTCGAGCGTATCGTAACGCTCGTAGTCGCAGAAAAACGTCGGGAAAATAACAAAAGTAAGTGTACGCGATTAAGTCCCGTTTAAATTAAAGGACCAACCGGAGTGGCCATGTTTGTCATTTTCTATACAAAAAAGAGTCTGCCGATTTTTGCGGGGGAAGGGAACGTCAAATGTAACGTCAGATAAACGTCAGTCCTTACAATAAATTTGACCACCGGTCATATACTTACTCGTATTTTCGGCAAAGGGAAACGCTTGTCAATGGCCGCTCCAGTTGGTTAAATCCTTTAAGATTTTGTACATGTAAAGGTGTAAGCCGGATTTAAAGTCTTACCGCCAGGCGACCGTATATATGGATACATAGGGCAGATGCCCCGGTTGTGGCCACTGTGCCGGTTTTGGCCATTTTCAACTTTATTAAGGTATAGACAAATTTATAAATCTGTGGTTTATGGTTAATATAAGAGTAAAATATGGCAGTACAGATGGCACTGTCATTTGTCATGTATAAGTTGTCATTCAGCTTTCAGGGGCCATGGAAAAAAATGGCCAAAACTGGCTCCACGACACCTTTCTGACATTTTATTAAAGAAAAAAATAAGATATAATGCCAGAATGTTAACAGCGCAGATTCATATAAATATGGTAATATATTTTCACTGACTTAGTGCAAAAAGAGTGTCATAATTCCTTCTTGACACAAAATGACGGACATCTGAAAAGACAAACTCTCCTTAAAGTGGCCAAAACCGGGGCATCTGCCCTACTTAAAAATATATAAAATCATAACTCAGGATATATCTATGACCAACACAAAAAATGCTGTGATCAAATAGTACCTAATGCCGTAATTTGGTTAGGGTTTTTGTATACAAGGATCGATGAGCATCGATTTTAGTTTTTCTTTGAGTAAAATATTTCTTGCTGGATTATTTCACTGCACTGGTCAGTATAAATGGAAAATTAAATAAAGCTAAACGAACCCATTTAAGTATCAAATTGCTTTACAATCACGCACTTTTAAAGAACAACCGTGGTTTAATTTTATTGTCAATCCTTACACTTAAACTTATTTACGTGATTTTTTTGTTAGATATGCGTAAATTAATTATACCGGGTGTTTCCTGTAATAGGAGCAATAAATTAAAACGTAGATTCTACTCCTCAAACCAGACAACGTTTGTTCAGCGACTTTTAAAAATAACTTATGGTTTGATTTTTAGGACACTTTAAAGTTTTTCCGAACACGCAATGTATTCCGACATTGATTATGTCTGTAGGGTGACAAGCAGTGTCAAATAGACGGCTTTTAACGTACATTGAAAATACTATTTAGTTTGTATGAAAAAGAGGCAATCTTCAAAATACATCTTTTTTAAAAGTTGTTGAACAAAAGTGTTGTTGTTTGAGGAGTAGAATCTACGTTTTAATTTCTTGCACGTATTACAGGAAACACTCTTATGATCCAATTTTTTTATCTCTAGTTTTAAGTAGTTTAGATTGTTAGGGTAGCGATTTGTTTATAATGCTTTTATTTTATTTACTGTTATTAATAAAGTTAAATAAATACAAGCAAATAATTGAGAATTTTTTTTTAATGAAAGCGAATTTCTTTAATAACATTTTGTCATATGACAAATGCTTTTTTTGCCTAGAAATACAGCGTCTTAAATTTACATAAAATAAAAACTAATATTAAACCTAAAAATAAATTACAACTAACAAATCTTAAAAATAAACTAATACTAAACTAAACTAAAACCTACAAAATAAAAGTTACAAATAAAAAATGGGCTCCAAATCAGTGCCAAACGGAAGGGTGCCCAGAAGGCTAGCGGCATTGCCGCGCTGGACAGCAATGCCGATAAATAAATCTACTTCTTCTTCTTCTTCTTCCTCTTCGTAAAGCTTTGTTTACCATTATTTACTTGTCCATTGACACAGACTTTACCCTGCCCTATCACACCACTCTGCGAATTTTTAGTTTTGTGATTTTCAAATGATTCCAAACATGCTTTTGTTTTTTTTTAATGGTCTGAATTCGGAAATAACAGGTAAACTTTAGTACACAAGCATAGACACTGGAATTTCTAGCCGGTACTACGACAAATATTCTGGGAATACCTAATGTTTTGTTTTGTAACCTTGAGTGAGCAAACTTAGCTTTGCGGTCAGCGAAAGCTCACACTCAGCGCGCCGCGAGTAAAATATACTGAGGGGATTTAGTTCTGGGTGTGTCCGCTGGCATGTTTAAGTTTGTCGCCGCGAATTTTTTACAGTCTATGTTTTAGCAGTAGATACTAATAGACTTGTATATGTCTTCTCTTTGGCATTAAATTTATAGAAGTTCTGCCGCCGAAATGACTCAGTGGTTTCGCAGGTCTTGAAGCGAATAGGTGTGTTTATAAACTAAATTAAAAAATATTATTCATTTACAAGTTCTGTAATGAGTAAAGTGTAGAAATTTTGTGAATTGTGACCTTTTACTTTGGAATAGGTAGATTTGATTGCGGGTGCTTGGTTTTATCTTTCCATATGGCAACGAATAATATCCAGAAAATATTTGTTTCACTGCGTGAAGCTATGTAAGTACTGCTCTTAATTTTGTTTAGGTAATCAAATCACACATTCGAATAGATATTTAGGCACTTGTTTTGTTACTATAATAGTTTCAATTAGAGAAATCGCTTTCTAATTAAGTTAGTAAATATTTGTGCGAGAAGAACGACTTTAAACAACGTAGAGTCTTGAGCTTTCGAAATTTTAAATGATGCTACAATTTATAAACTAATATTATGATAAGATGTCAACAAAGAAAAAAGTGATCTAGGCCTCCGGTGCCCATGGCTGGGAATTTATATATAGTCTGTGTGTGTCAACTTAAAAAATAAAACAAATCAAAATATTTATTAAAAATAATTTGTTTTGTTCTTTAGTTGATGCTACAATTTATTCAATATGATTTCATATGTAAACATTTCTCTTTTACACACGCACTCAGAAGGAATAATTTTTATTTATTCCCTCAAAACTTGTGCAGAGAATTTTTTTGCGTCACTGTTCGGTCAACTTCTACGTTTAACTTAATTTATTTATATTATACCGGTAGTAGCTTATATTTTCCTTATGCAATAACAGTGAATATTGTGCAATAAAAAAACAAGTATTGCACAATCTTTTCTCCCACCTAGCTATCTGTAAAATTACATTATTACCTTCCTAATAATAAGTAGATAAATGTTTTATTTGATACAGATCCAAGATGTGCAACAACGACAAATGCCTATACTGCATCCCCGTCGAGAAGGGATGCCTCGCCTTCGCCATTATAAGTGCGGTAAGTTACCGTTATACTTAAATTACCCTCAAGCACATAACTCCCGTGTAAGCAATAGATGAAGCACTCATTATAACCGAAGATTTTGGCCAAATCATGAGACTATATAATGTTAGTCGAATATTCCTCTTGCAAATCATCATCATATATTTAAGAGCTAGGCTCTTGTCGGTGGAGCAATTTCCATGCTTGTCTGTCATTTGCCTTCTCCTTTACAGCGATACGACACGACGTTTATTTTTCCCTTTACTTGATCCATGTATGCTCTCCTTGGCTTTCCTGATTTCCTTTCTGCTTCAACTCTACCTTCTATATGTTTCTTATAAACTCATCGTGCCGCAGCAGGTGTCCTCTTGCAAAAACCATAATTAATTAACACGTTCAGCGCCACGCTGGCTTGTAGCCCGTAGCCACGTATTCGTCGCATGTAGCTCGTAGTAGCTACGAACAGAGAAACCGACAGTCGGGTGCTCAGCGGTGAATGTAGAACACCTTTAAATCATGTTCAAATTTTATCGTTATATTCCTGCAATTTGAGATTTATAATCAGTTAAGGGGCTCCGCACATTTTTTACCGATTTTTGACCAGTTTTGAGTCGATATTCCTACATTTGCACTACAGATAGAATTATAAGATAAACGGCTATCGGTTCTTTAATCTTTTATCTCCATTCTGTAGAGCCAGATTTTGAAATAAATGAGCACTTATTTTTTAATAATTTTTTTAAACATGGTCTAAAAAGACACATTTTTCGATATTCGAATGCCGTGAAGACTCTTACATATACAAAATCTACATATTAGGGTCCATTTTTGACGTCTCTAAAAACTGAAGAGAGATTTTAATTTTAAACTAATTAACACAAAAGTTATGACCAGAAAACCACTTTTTTGGCCTAAAATTGCTCGACTTTGATGTCAAATATCTCGATGACGATGAACATTGAAGTTAATATAGGATACTATATTGATTAAGGACGTTACTGACACTATGAAAAGATATAAAACTCATTAGAAAACTAAGGGGTTCAGATCGAAGGTCATTGGCGCCAGGGAGCCCCTTAAGGCATAGAGTAACTTATATTACTTATATAATAGAGCAGCACAGCCTAAGAACTTTTTGAAGCTTAAGTTTATCACGCCATCTATCCGAGAGCCACTTAAAGATAGCCAAAATGTAAGGGGAAATGTCACCTGAGCTGATATTTCCTCTTACATTTTGGCTATCTTTAGGTCGCTCTCAACTAGATGGCGCTAAATACTTGGAGCCTCAAAAAGCTTTTAGACTATGGCCGTCTATTATATCTTTAAGTCTATGGTTAAAGTGAAGTCTATGGTTAAAGTGTAAAAACAGACTATGTCACAATTCTAGTGCCTGTTATGTTTTTAATTTAAGAATAATAATGTCAAATTTCCAGATTGCTAATGCGGTGGCTCTGTTGGCAAGCATCGTTCTGGGCATTATGAACGCCGAAGGCCGCTTTGACTCGCATGCTGATGAGGGTAAATATGAACTTTGTAGCCTCTAGATAGCGGTATTCTAACTGTAAAACACGTTTAGACGCGACCCAACTTAAATACAACTCCAATTCGTTAACTACGTAATACAGCTAGCGCCAAAACGTCTGAATTATTAGAATTTGCTTGATACAATACTACTTCAATACTGGTTGAGGTATTGTTTGTGTATTTTTAAATTAGAATTCGGCACAACGTTGCCGGGTGTCCGGCATTAGCCGACATGTTTGGCTTTATACATACGTATCCGGCTAAATACCTTCTTCTTCTGGTCATGAAAATATTTGGTCGAATAAATATGAATGAAATGAATGAATGAAATGATTTATTTCAGGCACAAGTCCCATATACAGTTAGTAACAATTTTGGCTTAGTAATAAAAATATTCATAAATTATAATTGAAAACAAGATACAATAAAATACAAAATTAAATTATTAAATTATGTTACTTAAATTATTATTGTTTCGATGAGGCATTGGGTAGAATATAGTCAAATGTCAAGTGTAATCAAAATCGCTGCCCAACAGTTAACCGGCTTTTAGGGATTAATGTATAATGGATGAAATGAATGAAACAAATGAAACGAATGAAATTAATGAAACGAATGAAACATTGAAACGAATGAAACGAATGAAACGAATGAAACGAACGAAACGAATGAAACTAATGAAACGAATGAAACTAATGAAATGAAATGAAAATATGTACTTATGTCACAATGTTTTCTGTACAGATGTCCGTAACATCCTCGACAAAGTGTTCGTAGGCATGATTATTGGCATGATTAGACTGGCCTACGGCGTTCTTTGCATTACTGTCGGAGTGGGTTCCCTTATCGGGTTCGTCTTCTCTGTGCTGCTTTGCCATGGGATCTGTAAAGTAAGTAATGCTAGCCCAAAGTATATAATTTCACTCCATAACTTGCAATTTAATGAAAGTAGTTTTTCATAAAGATTAACATAATTTATGCATCACCCTTTCCAAGATTGTCATGGAATAAATAGCATTATTTATTATTAATACATTTGGCCTTAATTTATAAATCTACTACATCTATATGTATAATAGGTAAATGAAGTTGCACAATAAGATTTTTTTATCTTCTTTTATTCGTTTATGTTATTATAGTCTTTCCGCCATACAACCATAGTTTTCTCCCCTTTCATATGTTATCACAACTAAGACTCTTAGCTTGGATCACTTTTATATACGTCGGTATTAAAAACATCATAAACATCGATAAAAATGCCATTACAAAGTATACCTAGTTAAAAAAACAAATACAAGGCATTTAACAAAATACTTATATTTTTTTATTGATTTTGAAACACAAAATTTAGAAGTAAATAGTTTGGCAAATAAGTGAATACTTAAGAGTTAATACCTACTCTGAGGACAATTCCTCTGTATAGAGTAACACTTGATTGATCGATTAAATTGATTGTACCTCAGCATGTTGCAATGTGATCGTAACAATACATTTTAGTTCTGACACCGTGGAATTGGGGCCTTAGATTATTGAAGATATGGTCGTTGCTCAGTGCCACGCAGTTTGAACAGAGTTTATCTATTATTTACAGCGTCGTCCAGGGCTGGTGAAGGCCTATCTCGTATACGGTGTGGTCAGCATAGTGCTGACTGTCATCGTTTCGGTAATCGCCTTGACCACCACTGATGAACCGGTTCCTGACGTTGTTGTAGCACTGTTAGCATGTGGTAAGTTAAACAATAATACAGCGTAGTGACACTGAAATGATACAACAGCTTTCAACCACCGCATCACTCGGCAGGGCATTCATCTTTACACCCAGGAGCCAGTAGGGCACAGACTACAGACACCTCATCATTAAGCTTTTACAGGGAGCACGATCACCACACATCAGCGCAATTTTATTCGTGCATTTCTACGATTCTAACAGCACATCTCAATAGTATTCTACACCAATTTGTAGTATAACAATCCAGGTTCACCCCTGTAACTTGATTTTTGTGGATATTTTTAATTCACATGAGTAATGATCAAAAACGTTAACTCAATTGAAATAAGTGGTTGCGCTCTCATACAAAATTAGTACGGGAGCACAGATGCGTGGTGACCCCGAGTTGTACTTATGATCTAGCTAGTGGTTTAGGTTATTTGTGCAGTAGAGTCACGCTCTGCGCGGTTTAAGAGGAATCTCCTGCCGTGAACGCTCCAGCCGTGGAATGAGCTTCCTGTCAAGGGTTTGCCATGCGGGTACAGTATGAGGTTCTTCAAAAAAAAGGAGTGTGTAGATTCTCTTCACTGTTGTTATGATCTTATGTTTTTTCCCCTTAATTTACGTGACTAGGATTTACATACACATTTTTTATAACCCAGTTTGTGCAATGACTTATGGTATAAGTTCCCACCAGTTGCACCAAAATGCATCCTACGCTAATTAGTTACAATAGAAAAAATCTGTACAGGTTCAGATACCTACTTTCAAGGATAACAACTGTATTATGATAATCATAAAGGTTTACCAACAATTATCAAAACGGGTAACATGGTTGCCATTTTATCGCCTCACGTCATGCGTCAATTTGGTTACATACTTTTTAGAACGTGACCGCTATGATGACAGACGATAAAAAACCGACCATATTAGTCTGAATGTCCATTCTGAAAAAGGTAAGCTAGACTCTAGCTTACCTTTTTCATAATGGCCCATGTTCTTATATTGTTTTTTTATTATTTCCAGTAATCTACTCCCTGATCCTCGTGCTAGTACACCAGACATATACCAAGGTGTGCGCCGACGCCGCATTCAAGGACCACATCCAACTAGTAGAGGATCCTTAATTACACGTACTCATGGACTTTAACTATTGAGCCATTCACGAGTCAAGCTATTGTCTTTTGTTTAGTGAGTCATGAAATGTCAAATGTATGAGTAAAGTGAACCCTAAAAACTCAAATAATTAAAGTCAGTGTCCGTGTGACTGTACTATATCCGCACATATACGCAGTACTTATCTAAAAAGGGTTTTTCAGGTTCTCAAGATATTTACCTGTCGTAGAGCTTTCCATATTAAAATTAAAAATATTTATTTTCGTTATATATACAGATGTTTATAAAGTAGGAGGGGGGGGATCGCCGAACTTAGTAAAACCTCATTGTTATAAATTGTGGACGCATTTAGTGAAAGAGCCCACTTTGTCGATTTATAAGGACTCGTTATTATTTCACTAATAGATAGCGTATAAATATTGTGTAGTTTTAGGAAGAACTAATAACTCCATATCCACAAAATGGCCCTTGTCTCTGGACTGATTGTATGTGATATGTAAACTGTATTAGGTAGGTAATCAGAAATATGTTGCCATACGTCTATTAATAATGTAATGTCTATAATAGGCCAATTTATAGCTAACTATAAATTAGTACTTACTTACCTAAGTAAGTAAGTACTTATAATTATAAAATCTTGTTACGTCCTAGTCGGTCCATATATACTGGCTAAACCGAACATACATATATTATAGTTGTGTTGCAAGGAATAAATTAAAGAATAAATGATTCATTGATTGCGTTTTTATGATACCTCTCAGGTTACACGAGCTACCCGGACAATCTCGTGTACAGTCAGCATCAAATATATTGTAATAGCCAAAGTGATCAAATACAAAACGTACATACATACAAAATATATGGTGTGACGAACTATTGGCTTAGCTGATGCGATATATCTGATGCTGACTGTACAGTAAGCGTCAGAGATATGTGACCCCCCTCCAGCAATAGACAAATGTGGTCGCTAGTTCGAACCCCAGCATAAGAATCACACTTTTTGCTTTTTTTTTACTTTTGTTTTATAATCCTGGTTTTAATATTTTTTTACATTACCACAAATATTTATTTTATACGTTTTGTTATTCCTTATTACCTACTCAGTTATTAACTCGGAACATTAAAATTACCCTTTTAATCAATTTTTAACTAGAACAATAATTTCGTTAACTTCACAAGAGTCCGTGCAGCGTGATGGATAGTGTAACAGACTAGTAAACACTAGGTTCGCGGTTCGAATCTACGTAGAGGATACTTTTTGTATTTTTATACTTGTTCTTTTTTATTAATAATTTATTAACATCCTATTTAATAAAGTAAGTTTAATTAAAATAGAAGTTAAAATCTTTTTTTTAAGGACTAATAATGAAAATTCCATAGTCACTGGTAACTTATTATTAACTAAAAAGTAGGTATTTAAATACTATTATATTAAGAGTCCGGTAATGTTTTTTTTCGATTTCGCTCAACTTTTTGATGCGATTGTGCAGTAACTAACATAACTTCTATAATTTTGTATACATATTATGAAAGATCGTTTCTTTTTGGATGG
Organism: Pammene fasciana; assembly: GCA_911728535.1. Classification (NCBI taxonomy): domain Eukaryota; kingdom Metazoa; phylum Arthropoda; class Insecta; order Lepidoptera; family Tortricidae; genus Pammene; species Pammene fasciana. Next base: position 14,573,215 of record OU452287.1, read on the forward strand.
AATAAATACAACGATTTTTTAATTTTATGCTTTATTTATAAAAAATTCACCCTAATCTAACACCTGTTTCGCGATTTTTGCTTGGAGAGGTGAAAAGAGTAAGGTTTTTATTGATTTAAATTAAGTTATATAAGTATGTAAAATATATAAATACATTGGAAAATGAGTCGCCTGAGGAATAAGTGTAACAGTTTTTTTCATTTTTATATATATTTTTTGAGAGAGAGTGTGTTTTGCTAGAGCAATTTTGCTAAAAATTGTCGAAGTTTAGGTGATATTTTTGGAAAGATACTAAAGTATTTTGCAAACATAAAAATACAAAAATAAACTTCATTTTATGCTTTATTCAGATAGTATAAAACATATTAGGGTCCATAACAAATAATAATTAAAAATCGTACGACAAAATTACATGAATCAACGTCCTCACTAAACATGCTCTGTAAGAATCGAGTTTTAAGGTATTCAATATTAATATAAATAGACCTAAAGTACTTTTTTGCAATAACAAGACTTCAAGCTATCGTACCAAATGCAATTCATGTGTATAATGTTATTATTAGCGATTTTCGTTTTCAAATCGTTACCGGACTCTTAAATATTGTTTACTAACTGAATAATGGGGGTAATATATATATATATGACAGTAGATATATTATGCGTGTTCTGTAAACTGATTACTATATATTTTACAGCTAAATATTTACTAGTTAAATTATAATGATAATGTGTAGTCAATTATACATCAGTGAAACTTAAAGTTAACAAGTAAAATACCTTTAGCTTAACTCTTACTGTTTAAAATTGTGGTATTGGTGGTCTGCATGCTGTTAAACTTTATAAGGCATTACACTTTGGTTGTTTACTTTAGATTATACCTACATTTTACTTCATTGAGTAGAACCGTAAAAACAAGTCGGGTCATAACTTTTTTTATATTTGGTATTAACCAAACTACTCGGTTAAAAGTGAAATGTATAGTTTCCCTTTTCTTTGATTATAAATTAATATTCTTATTGCATTTAACACAATTTTTCAGTTATACTTTAGACAGAGATGGCCGGACACAGCGGTGGGAGTTGTGGAAATTGCGGGAAGAGGCTTTTAAGTATAAAATGGGCTATTCAAAAAACAATTTCAAAAATGAGTATAGGTTACACCGCCCCTCGCCCTATTAGTCTGTATGCCATTATCAATATGTAATACGTAATCTAAACCAGCTATTTAACGTTGCAAAGAGAAACGACATGTTATCAAAGATAACAATAATTCATCTCTTAGCCCGTTACCAATGCAATGCAACCTTACCACAATCTTAGTAAGCATAGGGTATTTCTCCACTAATTAGGTCGAATTCAAACAGCTCCCATTAAAGTTACATTGAAATTTCCTATTAACAGAAACACTTTATTCAGTCATGTCACATCAAATTGACTTGAAATAATACTAATGAAGAAGAATCCATGTAAAAAAAACTACATTAAATGGCTAACAATATGTATGGTTTTTAAGGTAGAAATTAACGAGTTACCTCTTGGAAAAGCCTACTTGTTTAAGCACTATCTTGTTATTTGCAAAAAAACAATATAATTTGTTAGACACTACTTATACAATAGCATTATACCTACTCATTATTTTAAAACTTGCATGGAGTAAATATTTGCCCAATAATGGAGAAATACCAACAACACATTTTTTTTTTACAATTTTTACTAATAACATAGAGGAAAATCTTTTTTTATCTTCTACCTGTTTTAGCCGGCTTTTCATGCTTGAAACCATGTTTGAACATACATTGGTGTTCCTCATCAATTCCCACTTTCTATAAACTTCTTCGTCTAAGTTTTGTCTTGATTTGACTTGTGTAGGGTCCCAGTTAAGCACCATAAATTCTCAATAGGATTAAGGTCAGGGCTTTTAGAAGGCCAATCTAATACAGTGATGTCTGTTTGTAAGGCTAACCACTCTTTCACTATACGGGAACGATGCACTGCACTATTGTCATGCACCAATGATTTATGTCTTGCACTAAATAAATTTGTCCTTCGGGATAGGCGACGCGAACGGAAGGCAACATGACGTCACGTAACACTTCGAGGTATCGCTCGCTGTTCATTCGGCCTCCAACTTCAACGAGCTGCTCGGGCCCCATAGATGACATCCAGCCCCAATACGCTAAAAAAAAATATCATGAGCAAAACATAACTTGAAAAACGTAAAACTGAAATCACAGTTTTTTTTTAAAGTGCAGGTAATGAAAATTGTATACTTAATATAATATACCCACCTAATGATATCCTTCCGCTTGTTCTAAGGTCTAGCATATTTTTGGGGTCAAATCGCTCTCCACTTCTGCGCCACAATATTTTTCTTCCATCTTTGTCTGACTTAAAATATTTCTCGTCAGTAAATACGATATAACGAATCTCACCCATCTGCGAATCGTATTTCTCTGCAAGTAAAAATAGTATTAAATTTGCTCGTTTATGATGATAACACTTAAAAAACTCAAATAGCTTTAAAAATAAACATGGCTCTAAGACTATACCTATTACTTCACATAAAAAAGCTGCCGATTAAAAGACTTTTCCGTTAAATATATTTTTCTATCTTATCCCATATATAGGTAAACACACGACAGTAAATCCTCACAAACAAAATCTGGTGGCTTAACTTATTGATAACATTTTACTTTTTTTACTAAAAAATAAATGTCCCAATGGAGTCACAGGTTACAAACTTACCGTTATATTCAGTACTCGTGTGCTATTTGTTTAATACTTTTGTTCTCTTCCCAAAGAACCACAATTTTATCGAACCATATTGTCATTGAAACACAAAAAAACGGACGGGGGCAGTTATTCAATTGCTTGAAATGCAAAAGGATTGTCGAGAGATCGTAATTGCGTTGCGACACAGGTATGATTCGCACACGCAAATTATGACTTACCCTCAGACAAATTTTCTCCACGAAATAACTAGACGCATTTACTCCAGTAAATTAAACCTTAAAATGTAATTGGTAAAAGTCGTTGTTAGTCGTCTGTGGAAATAAAATGAATAAAAATGAGGGTAGGAAAATATTGATAAACCAAAGACATTACTAATATGATCCAAGACAAGCTTGCAAAACAGGGACGAGTATAGATATAAGTAATAGTTGGAACAGAATATCTATGTTAAGGGACCTCGATGTCGATGGCGCTTACGCCATTATCAGCGATGCTCCAATAAAAATGCAACGATGCGCAACCCGATGCGGCGTAAGCGCCATTGACAATAAAGTCCATTTTTATAGATTTTGTCATAGTTCTCTATTGCCGGTCGGAACTGGTTCATATTTTTGTTGTGTAGTCCATGTGTTACGATATCCCAGCGGAAAAAAGCCGGACTAATGTATCAGTGAAGCGAATGAGTGTGAGCCGAGGCCCCAGGATCGATCCCAGCTTAGCTGACAAGCAGATTTGAGATATTTCATTTTTGAAAGAATTAAATGACAGTGTGGTAAATGCCGATTCTCGTGTCGAACGAGAGTTCCAGTTTTACACCTAGGGGGGTCACGTATCTCTGACGCTGACTGTACATACGAGTATGACTGAACTCCCACTGGCTTGCCAATTTTTCTAACATGTCAGGCTTTTCCATAAAGATCGTCAAACATAATAAAACTAGCTTGCCTGCGAGTGTTTCTGATGCTCCACCACTGCCCATACTCACTACAAAATATGGCGAGTATCTACAAAATAATAATCGCTCGAGAGAGAGATAAACAATAATGACTTGTAAACACAGACTACACAGACACCTCATCATTAAACTTTTACAGGGAGCACGAGGTCACCACACATCAGTGCAATTTCATTCGTAAATTTCTACGATCCGAACAGCAAATCTCAATAGTATTATACACCAATTTGTAGTATAACAATCCAGGTTCACCCCTGTAACTTGATTTTTGTGGATATTTTTAATCCACATGAGTGATGATCAAACACGTTACCTCAATTGAAATACGCGGTCGCGCTCTCATACAAAATTAGTACGGGAGCACTGATGCGTGGTGACCCCGAGTTGTACTTATGATCTATCTAGTGTTGAGGTTATCTGTGCTTGTAAATCTCGACATTTTGCTTCAACTGTTATTATTACTCATTATTACTCATAGAGTACATCTGAATGTCTGTCAATTTAGACCAGCTTGACAGAACTGGTTTCCCTCGAGGTGGAGAGAGAAAAAAGAAAGTACCGCCGGTTCTAACCCTACACCTCTGACCCGAGAAGTATTACTTATTACCGGCAAGAAACTCGGCGGGACTTATTTTATCAAAACATTACATCTTAAAGATAATAAGTACAATAAAAAATGCATAGTTCTTCAATTCCAAACATAAACAAGCTTTTTCATTTATTTTTGATTAATCGGAATTCCGAAATACTACATTAATTTATTAGTACACGAGCTTTAAGCACGGGAAGTCCCAGACATCCTACCACAGCAGCTAAAAAATGATTTCTGGGAATACCTAGTGCTTAGTATTTTGTTTTGCAACATTGAGTGAGCAAATTTAGCTTTGCGTTCAGAAAAAACACGCTCTCAGCGCTACCGTGAGTTACATATACTGAAGCGATTTAGTTCTGGGTTTGCCCGCCGACATATTTAAGTTTGTCATCGCGATTTTTTTACCAGCGTGGATTTTGGCCGTCAACATATACAGTCAACTCCATAAATATGTCTAGACTTTTGCGCCTTACTCCATTGTAATAAGGTTCAAAAGTGTATATTTTAGTCGTTTACTGTACTAATAGACTTGTGTATATGTATTCTCCTCGGCAACTTGAACTTGATAGATAATGCAATTCTGCCGCCGAAATAACTCAGTAGTTTCGCTGGTTCTGGGGATATCACACGCGTGTGTTTATAAACTTATGTATATATTTTATTTATTTATAAATTATTTAATTATTAAAGCATGGATATTTTGTGAGTTTTGACCCATTTTCGGGAAGATTTAACTGTGGAAGTTTAATTTTTGCGAGGGGCTCTCCTCAAATCCCCCCGAATGGCAACGAATAGTGTTCAGAGAATAGTTTTTTCAGTTCCTGAAACTTTGTAAGTACCTACTTACTGCTCTTACTTAATATAGTTTGAAAATCATTATCTATTTAGATAAACCGCTTTGTAATTCATTTAATATTTAAAGTTAGTAAACATTTAAGCAATGTACCTAATTAAGTTGGTTTTTTGAGTACCTAATATGTTTTTTCCCCCTTAAAAACGCAAAAAAACTAATCTGTAGACCTTAATAATGGTACAATATTACACAATGATTTCACTAAGATCATCTTGCACATTTTTTATTATGAAGTACCTATTTATTTTTTACAAATCCTCTCTGAGAACCGTTCTTTTTCTTTATCCATTGAAAGAAGTGACACGGGATGCATTTTATCCACTTGTTTTTAAAGTAATTTGCAGCAAGTTTAACATCTAAACATCTTCATTTATATTCTTCATCATCATCATCATCATCATCTCAGCCATAAGACGTCCACTGCAGCTGAACATAGGCCTCCACTTTCATTAAAAGGTGGGTTTGCCATACGCGCAGTTTTTTTTGTTTATTGTTGTTTAGGCTTCCGGAAGATGCTGCTGCCCATCTGCCGGTATATTCCCTTAGCAGACTCCTACTGCAACCACGGGACGATATGGTGGGGGACAATTCTAAGGCCGGGCACCCCACGGCATTTATATTCTTGTAGGATAGGATGTAGATACTTTAGGCTGGCTCTACATGATGGGCCATCATAGGGACGCAGCTATACGACGGAACGAAATGGCAATATCGTTAGCTCTCTCTAACGCATAGCTGCGTCCCTATGATGGGCCATCATGTAGAGGAGCCATTAGAGCGATTAGGATGCGTTTCCACCAGAGCTGTGCGAAGATGCGTTGCGAGGAATGTGTTTGCTACGAACCAATCCTAAACCATAATCCACAATTCGGCGGACTAAATTGACAGGAGGGTTCATACATCTGACAGTTGTTTGACAAGTTTTCTATGAAATCTCCTGTCAATTTAGTCCGCCGAATTGTGGATTATGGTTTAGAGCTGCGCTGTGAGGATAAACAAATGAAGTGATTCCATTAGTTCTAAAAACTCCATTCCCCGCAACACATCCTCGCTCATCTCTGGTGGAAACGCAGCCTTATTTTGTTTTTTTTTTAATAATTCTTTTGCCAAATAATATTGTTTTATAGTTTGTAATTTTGCTCGCGGTTAACATGTTGTATTATACTCGACAGCAAAGTTCGATGTTTGCCTATAGACTCGCAATGCTCAAGATTCCATGTTTAAGTATAATTATCTGCTAAGGCCACCATACCTAAGCACGGGAAGAAAATAGAAAAATCTCCCCTGTAAAACAATAACTTTGTAGTAGTGCTTTGTGATACATCCCCTACTATGGTCGGGTTTTTATCGCCTGTCACCATAGCTGTCACGCTCTAACAAGTAACGTGTGAAAGTGACGCATAGCGCGATAAGTGATAAAATGGCAACCATGGATGGCCTTATATTATAATTTACATTTCCTTTTTTTTGGGTTTTCAGGATCAATATTTTCAATAACTACAAAGCTAAATGCATTCACCACTTCCCTGTTAAGAAAACCTGTCTCGTCCTGTCCATCATTAATGCCGTAAGAACTTACGATACTACCAGGGGGGTGATTTTTGAGATTCGAGTACTCGAAAGTGACATTTAGAACTCAGAATAAAACGATGAAATTATGTTTTAAAAATAACAGCGTTAGGAATTTAAATTCATGAGAATTTAAACTATTCACACAACTAACAACACACACAACAAACACATAACACAACATAACTAACTATCATAGGGACGCAGCTATACGTTAGAGGGAGCTAACGATATTGCGATCTCGTTCCATCGTATAGCTGCGTCCCTAAGTTGGCCCATTATGTAGAGGAGCCGTTAGACTAGCCCATGATGGCCCATGGTGTAGAGGAGCCCTTATGGCGGTCAACATTCAATCGCTCTTTTACAGTACGGACACTTTATACTCTCTATGAAATTGTGATTTTGACGAATGTTTTTTAAGAACATTTTTTTTTATTAAGTTTTTTTTAATAATTATACATATTTGATTCCCAGGTCGCCTACGGATTACTGCTACTGTGGTGGTTTTACATATGGTACAGATACTACTCTTATAAACCTAAAGAATATGACAGTAGCTTTTGTGGTTTCATATTAGGTAAGAAAAATTCATAGATATGTATTGTTAATTTAAATTATCCGCGAGACAGGCATTGTCTAGTGTAGAGGTCAGAGATAGATAATTAACAGTTTGACAGCCATGTTTACTTGCCTTTTGTGCCTTAAACTCTTTTGATGCCCTTTTTGTAATTTTCCGCTAGCCCTGAAATATGGATAGTAGAATGTAAGGATGACAATCTCTTATATGAGAACCGTCTAAAAAGTGTCCAGCGGCGGGAAACAGCAACTAAAAGTTCTAAATCTCTCCACGTAGCGCCATCGTAGCGCTAAGTATTGCTTTCGTGTATGAACCCGGACTAGCTAAAGCTAAAGTGGCGCCACCAATTCCACGCCTTTTGGTGGACACTTTTGTAACAGAGAGATTGTCATCCTTACCTTCTACCATCCATACCCCGAAAGCTCAATATAAAATCAATCTATCTATATAAGATGTAAAAAATTACTTTACTCTCCTAAAGAAGAAGCTTAAAAATTTGACTATTCTCATGTTCGATTGATAAAGAAAATTCGGTAATTTCCAACAATATTTGAAAGAAGGAAAATCAAAATATTTATTTCGGATATTACAACTTGTTGCTATGCATAAATAGATAGAAAGTGAAAAGAATGCCGCTTAGTATTAGCAGAGACTATAGAGATATAGACGACCACAGCCTAAGATTAATCTTAATCTTAATTTTCTAGTGTACTACTAGTACGCTATTTGTTACTAGGTGGAGTAGAAGTGCAGGTGACATTTCTCTTACATTTTCGGCATGTTTAGGTGACTTTGACATAGATGGCGCAATTGACATGAGCTTCAAAAAGTTCTTAGGCTGTGGTCGTCTATATCTCTATAGTCTCTAGGATTAGTCAATGACTACGGCGAAGCGTTGATTTAGGGCGACTATAGGGCGAAAATAACTGTATCTTTTCCATTTTACAGGTGGCATTTGCTCTGGCAGGCAGGGTCGCCATAAGCTCGACGCCATTGACGAATATTTACACACTGGGTGGTGGTTGATTCCTGTGCCATTCTTTCTTACCTTGCTGACATTTTGTTCTGTCATCTTTTTCATCTTCTCCGTGCTGCTCTGCTATGGGATAACTAAAGTAAGTATTATATAATTTTAAACAAAAAACAACAGACTTCACTTAGGATCCGCTATTCCAAGAGGAAGGCCGAGTTGCTGTAAAAAATAGTGAAATCATTATAGGTGTGCCTATAATAGTTGAAGAGTTCCCTCGATTTCTCCAGGATCCCATTATCAGACCCCGACTTGGTGACAATGGGACCATCTAGGCGTTATACCTGCTCGATTAAAATTTTTTTTTTGAAAATCGGTTCACGATTCACGGAGATATCGAGTAACATACATTTCTTTTTTTGTAGGTACAAAAAAAGAAAAATAATGATAAAATAAAAACAGTTTAATTGAGAACCTCCTCCTTTTTTGAAGTCGGTTAAAAAGAAGCATAAGTACAAATAAAATGTAGAATCCTGTAAATGTATTAAGTAATCGAATCGATTATATCAGGGGCAACAGTGACTTAAATCAATGGGTACCTCCAACGAAACATTGCTCCTACAAAATATAGTAAGAATTTTTTAAGATGTCCGAATTAAAATGTACTAATTTTCCCTTCAAAATTATATTTTAATTTTGTCTATTTATTGCAGACAAGCTTCTACCGGGGACTTTATTTGCATAAATTTAACTAAACTGCTCTCTCACCCTTAGTGCTCTCGTAAAGCACTTTTAACTCCGATTTTCCGCTTTAGAACATAATTATATACCTTGATAATATATCCCATATCTTTGATGTCTTAGGGTGGGTTGCACCACGCACAATTAACAGACTCATCAACGTTTAATATGGCGACGGAGCTGTCATCCCATAGAAAACTGTCAGACTTTTCATACAAGTTTTTTTTACGATTACGTTTACGTTCACAGACAGTTTGGTGCAACCGGTCCTTATAGTTTTATTTCAAGTTCCACTAATGAAATAAAATATACAGTACAGCGCCATCTAACGACATCTTTGAAAGGATTGAGTAGAGAGTGCTAAGATTTATCTACTTTTCCTATAGATCGGAAGTACGATTACCAAACATGTACAGTCGATTCTTATTTCTACCAATCACCTTCCTTATATTTTTCAGTGTCGACCAGGTTATCTAAAAGTGTATTTCGTTTTTGGCGTGATCATCACCATCCTAGTCGCCATTTACTCGTTGGCGCGACTCGTGTTTTGGGAGGGTGATTCCTCTGCCAAATCTGGTGGTTTCTGGGGACTCTTGGCATGTGGTAAGTACACCCGATATATTTATGTATTCAAACTTAAGTATAACCGGATACTATACAATACATATATGGACCATCACAGTCTAAGAACTTTTTGAGGTTCCAATTCTGAAGGGCCCTCTGAATGAAAGCAACTCAAAGTTACCTTAGTAATACCGTAATAGTAACGCTATCAATAACAATATGGCGCTGAGGGGTATAGAGTACTTTACCCTACATTAAGCCCATTACAGACGGAGCTATCTTATCTATCTATACATATAATAAAGCTGAAGAGGGTCGAAAGTCTGTACATGGAAGATAATTGAAAAAGAAATGGCTGGGGATACTTAGAATCGATAACAGAACACGTTCCAACAGTTTTTAGAATTTTTGTCTGTTTATCTGTTGACCTCCTTTATTTAAGTGAAATACAAAAAAACTATTGTCACTGTCATCAGAAATGGAGATTAACCTTTATAATATTTGCTGGCAGCTCTACACTCGCTGTTCCTCGTGTTAGTTGTCCTAACACATAACAAGCTTTTAGAAGAAGCCAAGCCAGCCCTTATTGAGCTCCAAGAAGTTACCATCATCTTACCAACGGCACCTTCCTTGGACTTGCTAGAAGAGGACGAGTATAATGTGAATGATACTCAAGTGGTCGCAACCAACATTACAGCAGTGCCTATACTAGGGTGGATCAACTATTTGTTACTGTTGTTTTGTCCGAACAGCCACGGTACAGCAGCAGAACAATTTGTTAAAAGAAATGTAGTGCCTCGTTTTACAAACGTGCTCGGTAGATGGCCCATTATGGAGAGGACTTAGAACTTTTTTTGGTTAGTCAAAAAAGTGATAAAACCCGGGTTTAAAGAGTGACAGTAAAAAAAACTGAAAAAGATTTGTTCCACGGCATGAAGAATCCTATTAATATGATTAACGAAGCTAATAAGTTTTTACCTTATACCTACAATTATTATAACACTTATTAAAGAAATAAGAAATAAACATTGATCCAGTTGCAGTGTGAAAACCGCCATACATTCATCACATTATTAATTATCAATATGGGTGTACAATATTTGTCGTTGAAAGTAAGTACTTTCTGCCGAAAAGTCGTAATTATAGTATTTTATTGGAATAAATTGTGATAAAGTGAATCTTAACTATTGTAACTCGGAGAGTTATATATTACTCAGTTTGGTTATGTATAATTTTATGTTGTATATTAAATACTAGCTTATTCATATTTTTTTATATGAAAAATAAGATATAGTTATTTTGTGATATTTTAATTTACATTATAAATAGCTTATGCAAAATTCAGAATAATTGTAATTGTAAAAGTTAAATCTAGTCAGGAGAAAATGATAAATATTTACCTATATACATTTTATATTGATTTAAATTTGTTATGCGAATGTTTCTGTTTTTAATCTGTACTGTAAATATCAATTCTCACCCCCTTATTATAAACGTCTCTCAAAAGGCCCTTTATGTTGCCATTTTGTCGCCTATCGCGTCATGCGTCACTTTCGCACTCACATACGTGTTAGAACGTGATAGCTAAGTGACAGGCGATAATAATCCGACCATATTTAGGCTAGCAGGCCTTATTAGTTAATATATGCTCTGTCATTGTCACTTTGACGGTTGTACCTATTTGTTAGAAAGAGACAAAATATAATTAATCGAGGCCTGAGAGACGTTTATGAATAAGGGGGTCTTTAACTCCTTGTTTTTTACAAACTTTGATTTAACCAGAGAGTATCTATATCTATTTTATTTATATAGACGTACAGTCCAAGAACTTTTTGAGGCTGCAAGTCTGAAGCGCTATCTGAACCAGACCAACCCAAAGTTACCAAAATTGTAGAAAAACTACATCTGTGCTGCAGCGCCATCTAGTAACAAGTAGCGTTATTACAGTTCCTCTTATAGTTTGGGTTGCTCTGGTGCAAATCGCTTCAGACTTTGAGCCTTAAAAATTTCTTATACTGTGTGTATTCACGAAATAGATACTCTTTGCTATGACTTGAGATTTTTACAATAATAAGGCAATTTTTAGGACTAGGATATTTTTTATTCTGACATGTAAATATCTTAAGTAAAAAAAACCGTCCGCCACTTGACTGATAGTGGTTAGTGGTTAAATTTAGTATAATTAATTAGTGCCTATTGGTGCGCGGCTGTGGTAAAATAATTTATTATTTTATGTAGCAAAATGTATGAAATAAATAATTTCCACCAGCCTTTGTTTCTGTAAGTACTTACAAGTTTATTATTTAAGCACAAAGGAAAACTAAAATACATACTATTTTTGATTGAGTACAGTAATCTGCAAGCTCGTGCCATATAAACTGGTTTTACTTTGTATGACTGGAGCTGTCAGTTTCAGTCAGATTTTTTTTTACATTATTTATTTCTAGAGATTGCAATAGTATACATTTAATCCACATTAAACTAATTTTAGGTAGGTACCTACAAACTAGATCTCAATACAAATACATATTATAAATAGTTACTTTCAATGAAATGAGGGTAGGCTCGAGAAATGCGTATAAAATAAACCATAGGGATTTGTAAACAAATGCACCTTTATTTTTAAATTATTGAAATTTCAAAAAAAGTTACTTACATTATTGTTAAGTATATGTAAATTAAAAAAAAATTGGTCATGGGCGCGTCTTTTACAGAATTCAAGACAATCGCACACAAGTCGCTGGTGAACCAGAAATGAAAAGCAAAAACAAAAACCCGCTTTATACTCTCCGGCACCGTTCCATGGCATTATCATAGTCAGTATTCGTATTATTGTAATGAAAACGAGACACACCCTGCTCTTTTAACATCAGTCAAGAGCTCCAACAAACATGCACTGCAAGGGATTTTCATGGAAATAAAACCATACAAGTCTCACACCCACTCGTTTGAGATTCGATGCAAAGTCAGCTGGCAAGTATGTGAGTCTATTATTGACTGAGGAGCCGAGCGTAGCGAGGCGACGAACTTCTCCGTTTTGACTTCTTAGGAGAGGCCGCACGGGCGCGCGGGTGCGGGTTGGGTCTGGGGTCTCTCAAAATACAAAAATACAAAATACAAAATACAAAATTCTTTATTTCATAAAAGCGTACATGGTCATGATACAGGGGATGGAGCCACCCAGTAAGCAAAGGAAAGCCTGTGTTGGGAGAAACTCCTGGTACGACGGTCTCTCACTGGTACGACGATTTGGCAGATTGATGTGTGTATTGGTTGGTTGGTTGGTCAGTATCGGTCGCATTTTATCATCCGATTTCGATGAAACTTGGCATGTACGTTCCTGGATTTATTTTCCAAAAATTGTCGAGCCATTTTTTTGATTGGGCGGAAAATGAGGGGGAAAAGAGGGGAAGTTCGCTGTCGCGTTATTTATGTTCTCTGAAGTCTACGGTTCACAGAACCACTAGTTTATCAGACTCAACCTTTCAAACTTGCTGTTTTTTAAAAACATTTGATTCGTTATTAAAGTAATCTTGTTGCCATCTAATATTAAATCTCTTAAGTCTGTTAATAGATTAAATACATCAGGGTGTATGTATTCAATGATATTATAAGATAAAGACAATCTTTGAAGTTTTAAACACGAAAAGCTGCCGTTAGTTATTGTTGAAAGTAAATTGTAAGTTAAGTACAGCTCTGTTAGGTTGACACAAGAGGGCTTATTGAATTCTACGAGTATCTCACTTAGCTTCTTATAGCTTAGGTCTAGTATTATTAAACTAGGTACGGAGCGGAATATACCAGGATTAAGGTTTGATATACTGTTGTTCTTGAGACGAATACGCTCCAAGATGGGCAGGCCGGTGAGGTCGTCGGGATTCAGATGGGTTAAGTTGCATTGCACCTGGAAAATATTGAAGTGATTAAGCTTTATACAGCTTTTAAGGGAGTCTTAGACGTTTTTTGTTGAATGCTGCTTTATCAAATCATATTTGAAGATGAAATATTTTGCTTCAAGATCCCTCCTCGTACTTTTGTTACACCATACTTGAATAATGCGAGTATATTAAAAATGGCCACGCGTCAAAAACTCATGTTTGCTTGTCAGCAAGCGAACATTCCGTATTTCTGAGGACATTATATTATTCATCATCATCATCCTAGTGTTGGTCCCGGTTTTTTGCCACTACTCTATTGAGCCTGGGGTCCGTTCGGCAATCTAATCCAAGGAAATGGCGTAGGCTCATTTTTTTACGAAAGCGACTGCAACCGACCCAGAGGGGAAACTAGGCCTTATTGCCACAGTGGTACAGTCTAGGTAAAGCTAAAGGAGAATGGGCATTTTTGTATGGGGAGTGTACCATGGATGTATACCGTTGAGACGTATCTCGTAAATTAGTAAATGAAAATACTCAGTATACTCACCAAAAATTGTTAGTAAAACGGCCATGGTTATGATACGAAACGAACTATCATATTTTTATCACAAACTATTATAATAATGTGGTTCATGCAAACAGTAAAAATAGTTTTAATAATCTGAACCAGGCTAGAGTAACTATGATGCCGAGAAGCGCTCAGTTCAACTGATCTTGACTTCACAGAGATAAGGGTCTAAGTATGGGCGCACGAGAAACATGTGGTGCCCTTTTTTATCTAAAGGGACTGGGTTACCAGCGGTTAGAACTACCCGGACAAATCAGGATTTTTTCTCATTTGTTAAGGGGACAACAGCTAAATTCAGTCCCTTTCTATTTAAGCGCGAATGAAAGAGGAACACTGTGTAACGATTAGTGGGTCTCTGCCTTTTCGCCGAAAATCATAATAATATTGCCAAATTTCACTTGCCAACCAACTTTTCGCAGAAGTTTAATTTGGCCGAATTTCATTTCCCAACTTTACATAATCCAACCTAACCTAGTAGGCAATGTTCATTTTCCAACTATGGGGTTGGGAAATGAAATGGTTGCGAATAATTATTTGGTAAAAGTTATTCGGCCAAATGTTGGTTCTGCGAAAAGTTGGTTGGCAAATGAAATTCGGCAATACAATTTTCGGCGAAAAGGCAGGATACCAACGATTAGTATGGGAACTCATCGTAAATTCAAAAAATGATGAATTAAAACAAAACCAGTCATTAATTGTAATTGTAAAATACAAGATAATTAATTATTTGCCAGGGCGCTCGCGTGAACTCGCGTTCCCATAATACAAACGTAGTTCAGCTCTTATTTTAGAACGACATGCTTTCGAACCATGATGGCATGGGCATTCCAGTAGTACAGATCTAGGTCGGACTTTCGTTTTCGTTGCTAAAAATTGTAATAGAAAGAAAATATAGCAAAAATAAGTTTTGTATGTGAATCTGTAACTGGCTATCCTTTTGTCTTGTCCGTCTGTCCTGATAGTATGTCGCAGCCATTTTACTCGAAAACTATAAGACTTAATCTTAATCAAATTTTAGCATAAGGTATTCCATTATGCGTGGTCCGACACGCACTTGGTCGGTTTTTACTGCAAACATCTCGAGTGGGTCGGGCCACGGCCAATTGTAAACAGCGGATCGGGTGACGAATAGTTTCTGGAAACGCTGGCAGTTGTACGGGGAAACAGGTCAAGAGGGAAAAGCGGAATTTCACCGACAGTCATTTAATTCTAATACGGATTTTATGTGAAAAATTATTTTAACAAAAAAAGAACCGACTTCACTTAGAATCCGCTATTCCAAGAGGAAGTGGCCGAGTTGCTGTAAAAATAGTGAAATGACGTGTAACCTTATGTTATTAATAAATTTTTCGTTTTCATTTCATTTTTCACTATAGGTGTGCCTATAATAGTTGAAGAGTTTCCTCTATTTCTCCAGGATCCCATCTTCAGACCCCGACTTGGTGACAATGGGACCATCTAGGGGTTACTAGTATACCCGTTCGATTAAAAAAAAAAAAAAATCGGTTTACGATTCACAGAGATATTGAGTAACATACATACAAAAAAAAAACAGTCGAATTGAGAACCTCCTCCTTTTTTGAAGTCGGTTAAATAGCCTTTTATCGCTCCCCGCCCGGGCTATGAACTACGTTCCTCCCGTTCGCGTTCTCTCAAGCTCTCGCTTATCGAAAACTATGTATGCCTGAATTTAAAACTAAGAGATCATACAAACAAGGGATGCCTATTAAAATTTACTTATACAACCTGCTACCTACAGAAATAACTTGTTTACCAACTGAAGGACTTTAAAAAAAAATTAAGAGTTTATTGGAAAAAAACCCTGTGTAGTGTGTACTCTATAAAAGAGTTTAGTGATTTTATGTTACCAAAGAAGTGTTTGACAGTTTATTAATAATTTTAATTTATTGCATTATACTTTATTATTATCACGTGCTAAATGTAATGTATATACATGGTCAATAAATATCTTATCTTATCTTGTATGTTGAGACACTACCACATCAATTCAATTTCAAGTGACTTCTCTTTCACATCCTAGCAGCAAGTCAGATGCACTTGGGACAGTTGGGACTCACATCACAAACGCTAAGCCCCTATATTTTGGAACTCGCGGAGCGTAAGCGAAGTGAGTTCTTACAAACAAATCCAGACCGAACTGTCACCTGGCTACTGGGACGTCTCGGCATTTGGATGACTTTTTGATTTCGATAGTTTGTCCGACGATAACGTTAGTAACGTTTTTCTGATCTTTATGAAGTTTCTTGCGGCTGTAGCAGAGATACATAAAATTTGTAAGTTCGTATAGCAGGATCGATCAAGTGGTTATGGAGCTAGAAGGAGAAAAAAAATCCTCCTTAGGGTTTTGTTAAATTGGTCAACTCGTTTGCAAGTAAATCGCGAGTTCTCAGTTCGAGGCGGACTACTAGTTAGGATACACACAACTGGGATAGCATATCTTTTCTGTCTGTTTTTCATCAATTTTGTGGGTAAGTAAAGAATTTTCAAAACTACCCGCTAATGCTTGTAACTTAGTACTGATTTAAGTTTATTTAATACCAACCAACCTATACTTAAAATTCTGCGCTATTGTACACATTGCCTTCGACCACATGCCGGCATTCGGGCACCCAGCATTCGCTGTCGGTTACAAGAGTGAGACATCTATATTTATCGGATAAGCGCGTCCTTTTCACATACCCCGGGAACTCCCGTGAGCAGCACATGCGAAATAAAATACCAAGTTATATGTGCAGTCACAAATAACTTTGCAGACTGTTTTCAATACAGAGCTACAACTTGTAGTGCAATGATCGGTTAGTCGATCAGCAATGTTAAGTTTGTTTCGTAGTCCTTTTTTTCTCGGTCTGCATGCACACCCAAGCCATATGCGTTCGTCGTCCAATTGTGTACAGTCGTGTTATTATATTATAAGCAACCGTGCATTTGTATTGGAAGACTAAATTCAAACTGTAAGTTTTTAATTCTTTTTTACTTATGTGTACCATGATTTTTCATTGAACGTTAAGGTGATTTTGCGAATTGCGCGGTTTGATAGCAGTTTGCAAATTCCTGACACGATTTTTTAAAATTCCATACGAACCTTTTATATTGCTACCAGTGCTAAGGTAGTAATTTTTTAAGATGTCGCAATCTTACTAGGGATTTGTACCTACAATTCCGACATCTTAAAAAATTCTTACTATACATAGGAAGTTTTTTTCGACTTTTAGCCATAAATAAAACTTATCTATATTGTACGAGGTGATTAGATAGGCCATAAGCAGAGAAAAAAGCGTAGGAAGGAAAAAAATGCGTATCGTCAAAAAACCAAAGGAGAAATATTTTTTGGCTAGCTTTCACACTGCTGCGGGTTGCGCATGCGGCGCTGGTGCGCGAGTAAGATAGCGTTCTGCGTTCTGCATGTGTATAGCGCTGTCACGCTTGCACACCGTCGCCGCATGCGGTTGCGGCGTCAGTGTTATGATAGCCTTGTAATATTCATTGCTTACTAATAATGAAGAGTACTATCATGATTTTTTTATAGTAGTCATTTGTTTTTATAGTAGGTACTTTATACGTGGATTTCATAAATTCTTGGCTAATTATTAAAGCTTTAGATTGTAAGTGTGAATTTAGTTTTTGGGTATGTTAATTATTACTGATTATTAGTATAGTACTTTTTTTAAGTTGTAGAAATAATCGTTAGAAATCTCTCGTAAGATTCCGACCTCTTAAAAAATTACGACCTTAAATAAGTAAATATATTTTATCTCTTTATTTTTTTACATCGAATAACTCATCCATCAATATATTTTATGCCACACCTGGCCATAAACTGGCTTTTTCCGCCGCTTTTTGCGCTTACGGAAAAAGACGCTTTCTGGCCAAGTGTAGAGACATAAAATGATGTACACAACACGGGAGGTAATAAAGAAAGGCCGAGATCGCAGAAGTTTGCGGCCCGAGTTGCAAGCGAGGGACGTAAATATGCGATCGAAGATGCGATTGTTTTACCACCCTAGTTGTGTAATGTACTATTCTCAAACATGCGCGGAAACGTTGTCGTTACGTTCGTGAAAATGGACTCGGAAGTATCACGTTTCGGGCGCCGCAGTGATTATACCTACTTGGCCGGAAATCCTCATTTTCCAAGCCTCTGCTGTAATGTACTATTACTCTGTTAGATAAATGCTACATGTTGTGTTTACATAGGTAGTTGTTGTATTTCATCCGTCTCATATTTTTACTTCTGTAGGTATCTACCTACAGAACAACATAATATATGTACTAAATAAATTCATTCATATGTAGATTACATAAACATCCTTACACACTACAACATTGTATCAACTTACTTACAATTTTAAACACAAAACATCCGTGAGACTCAGACATATTAAATAAATAAACACGGGTACCTAACTCACGTCTTTACACTGAAAAAATGGAACAGCTATAAAAAATAAGCTTTTGCTATTTACAACCGAGTGACTCGCTTCGCATGGAGCCTGCAAAGTTCGTTGCTAAAATCAAAGAAGTCAACTTGGCTAACGTATGGAAGTAAAATTATACGATTAAATTTGTTACAAATAAATAAGGGTATCAGGTAAGAGTTATATTTACTAGGACACTTATTTGGATTCAAACTAGTGCTTGGTTAACATAACCAAGAACGTTTAGCAATAATTGCTTGTTTGTCATTAACAAAGCTTTATTCCGTGTTTTAAATATATCTTGGTTGTATGCAACTAAAAATATCTTAACCGAGCCAAATTGGTACTTAGCTAACACTTTTTTTTTCGTGTAACTTTATTAACTTACTTACACTTTATGTGATGACAAGGCGACACTTGAAACCTCTATAAATGTGTTCTCAGAAAGGTTCTGTTTAGGTTATAAATATTTTAGGATACTTAAAGATAAAAAGGTTTGTAAAGCGATGGAGATAAAGTCAAAGTCCAGAGGTTAACGTTGATAATGATGACTTCGTTTGATAGGAATGGGGTTACAGAAAAATTAACTACTTCAGTATTTCCTTACATCAAGTTCCATTTAATTTAGCAATTATTTTGGTCAGATTTGTAATCAACTTTTGTTATTCTCGCAATGGTAACAAAAAATGAACATATTTATTATACTCGGTAACAACTTTACTGCCTTGTACAATAATTACAATAAATAACAATTATTGTGCATTTGCTTTTGTTTCTTCAATTTACGAGTAGCTAGGTTACTTTTAAATTTTATTATTATAGTCTCTTTTTATACTTCCCGGGCTGTTAAAACCCGACAGATTTTAACAGTGTACATATTCCTGAACATATTTAGAGATTATTAAAATGTCCTATAAACTTTTCTGGAATACGTCTGGTTTCAGAGTTAATACCAATTAAAACAAATCCTTAAAAAAATGTTTTTGGCGAAATTTACCTAAACTCATAACTTAACCTTTTAGTCATATAACTTATTTTCCTTCTTTTGGTCTCAGAGGTGCGTAGTTAGGTTCTGTCGGGTTTTAACAGCCCACGTTGTAGATTAACACGTTTCTTCCTATTCGCGATTCTGTACAATATTAATTCTGCACATAATTCGCCTTTCTTCACAATCAGTGTTTCTATGCCGCGATTCTGCGCGATATTTATTTTTTACATATATTAAATAATTTAGCTAAATGTTTCGTGAAATTTCAGATCCAAGATGTGTTACAAGGGTAAATGCCTGTACTGCATCCCCGTCGAGAACGGCTGCCTAGTCATCGCCATTATAAGTGCGGTAAGATTTAAAAAAATGTTCTTTTTTTTAAATGCGATTCATATAAACTATGACATGGCTCACTGGCTTAAGCGGAATGTAGTCTAATGTAGGGTACATTGTGTAGTCCCTACATTTAGTGTAAAATTATGTACATAATATAGAAGACAGTTGTGAGTAGTGACCCTTGTGACCAGAACAGAAGAACCGACTTCACTTAATGGAGGTTTCCAAAAGCAAAGATTCCGACAAATTGAGAACCTCCTCCTTCGAAATCTTGAAGTCGATTGAAAAGAGTTGTATTCTTTCTCCGTCAGCCATAGTTCACATATTAGAAGTGACCATGCTAGTTAAAGGGTTCCTAACTATGACTATAATTAAGCTTTTCATATTTTATTTACAAATATATGCACTTATGTCTGTGGGATAAGACTCAAATTCGTATACAATATACATATTATTGATGCTGACTGTACCTACAATAAACTTTAAAACAATTAATCTTAAAAAACTGGCAATTAAATTTTAGCTGAAAAACGCTTAGTTTTCAACTGATTTCTAAATTCGTCAGGATCTTTGTTGTTTTTTTGCAATTTTTTTATCCGATTATTCTGCACTACTAGACCGATTTGTAAAATTATTTTTTGATTCAAAAGGTACTTGATAGTTGGTCAAGATCTGATGGGATCCTGGAGAACTCGATGGAACTCTTCAAATATTGCAGGCACACCTAGTGATTTGAGTATTTTATACCGTAACTCGTGAGTGAAGTCGAATTTTTTTGTTAACATTATTAACCTTAAGTTTTGATGCAAAAATTCCAGATTGCTACCGGAGTAGCTCTGTTGGCGAGCATCATCATTGGCATCCTGGCTGCCGCAGGGCTCATCTTCGTATCGCAGACCGCATCATCTTTCGATGGTTATCATGGTTATCCTGGTTATCATGATGAAGGTAAATACAAACTTAACGGACTTTAGCTAGGGATACACACACAGATCTGCCCGCCGGATTTGCCTGACGGATATGCCCGGCGGACTAATGCGTCCATGTATGGCGCGAATTGGACACGGATTTGTCTGCGGACACATCTGAATAGCGCCATACACGAACAGATCTGTCTGCCGGGCATATCCGCCAGACAAATCCAGCGGGCAAACCTGTGCATGTGCATGTATCCTTAGCTTTTGTAGCCTTGATGGAAGTTGGACGTTTTGGGTTAGACATCTGATAAGAGCATTTATTTGTGTGTTTATTTGTTCCCGAGTTATTAATGTTTGTGTATCAAAATATGATATTATCTATATGAGTACAGTCGCCATCAAATATATCGGATCATCCAAAGTACTCAAAAAATTCTGAACATGCACTTCATAGCTTTGAAAATAGAGGCGTTGTTCAGATATTTGTGACTGTTAGAGGTAAATCAAACACCAAGTTCGGGCTAAGACTGACTCGTACATTTATTGTATTACCCACATGCATGAATCACAATAATCAGATCTACCCACAACCTCCTTTTACACAAATTAAACTAAGCACTGTACAGTGACCACCTTAGTCGCTCCGATGTAATGGCGACTGTACATAGCACAAGCTTCACTAATTTAGAGCTAGATTTATGACAAGTGGGTAGTGGGTACATGCTTAGGATTGTCATGATGTGAGGTGTACAATGTGTTCTCAATATTGTACAGTTGAAATAATAAATTAAACCTACCTTTTCGTCCCAAGATATAAACGCAATTAACTCAAATAGGATGTAGTGTGTTGGCGACGGGAGAGACTTTTGTCCTCTTAGGCCCACCACCGGGTACTATCAGTCGGCCTGTCAGCTGTTCGGAGCTGTCAAATTTTTGTTATAACTGACAGGCCGATATCGTCAGGCGGACTGATAGTAGGTGGGCCCCCTTAGATTGCAGGCGTTTATAGCTATTGACCAACAGACGGGCCGTATGCTTGTTTGCTACCATCGTGGTATTAAAATACACTGTTTTCTGTGCAGACGTCCGTAACATGGCTCAGACGTTCGTAGGCGTCGCTGGGATCGCCATCGGCGTGGTGCTCACCATTGTTGGAGTGGCTTCGCTAATCGCTTTCATCTTCTCCGTGCTGCTCTGCAATGGGATCTGCAATGTAAGTAGCTAGTCCAAAGTATATTTTCCTATTTATTTACGTTCTCCGGATACATTATGTACTCTAGATTACGTGAGGTTGAAAAACATATAATTCTAGGCCAAATGAACGACAAACGTGTTTGGGGTGATGCACGTATGAGATGGGGTTATATTTTAACTTTAAAATAACATAATTTCAAACAAAAAAGAATCGACTTCACTTAGGATTCGCTTTTCCCAGTGGAAATTCCCGAGTTGCTGTAAAAAAATACTAAAATCACTATAGGTGTGCTAATAATAGTTGAAGAGTTCCCTCGATTTCTCCAGGATCCCATCATCATATCCGGACCTGGTGACGATGGAACCAACTGTGAAGTACACTCTTTTAAACAAAAAAATAATTTTCCAAATCGCTCCAGCCGTCTTGGAATAATCGGTGAACATACATAAAAAAATAGCAAGAAAAACAAGCAAAGATCCCGACGAATTGAGAACCTCCTCCTTCGAAATCTGGAAGTCGGTTGAAAAAAAAACTAATAAATAAAAGACTAATAAAGTAAATAAACGGTGGTTTGGTTGTTCTGGCCGTAAACTATCCTAATAAAACAATATTAATAATTGTATATAGATAAGACCTAATGTACCAACATAGTAAGCTTTGTCCCTTATCTGAGTAGCTGACACAGGACCGGTAGTTACACAGTATGGGACCGATAAGCCAGTTCATTTTATCGTACTGGGATCGTGTGGTGTAACATGGAAGCACGTCGGACCGGCAATCCGAAGGTCTCAGGTTCGATTCCTGTCATGCTTCAGAGTTCTCCGCGGTTGAAGTAAAAGCGGGTACTGTCCTCTTTAGGTAGAAAGTACGAGTAGGTAGTACAATATCTTACGGGAATAAGTATAGTTCAGAGCTGGAAATCGTTACCAACTTTTAGTATGTAGTTGGGAATGATACTGGGACCCCAAAACTGCCGGGAGATGGGGACGTAGATAAAAGTCTCGCGTAATGACGTCATTAAAATGGCTGCCAAAAATTATGGAAGACAAGCACCGGGCTTCAGCAACAGTATCTCTCAAGCATGATAGACTATCCATCCTTTTATAAACTGTATTATTTAGACAGTTTACCTATTTCATCTTACGCTTGATATTCCAGCGTCGTCCTGGGCAGGTGAAGTCCTACTTTGTGTATGGCGTGGTCATCACAGTGCTGACCGTCATCGCTTCGGTGATCGACCTTGCCGTTGACGGAAATCCAAGTCTTGGTATCGCCGGACTGATAGGATGTGGTAAGTCTCTTTCATAGATTTTTAGAAAATTTCATAAATTGAAATAGGTGTTAGGTGTGAAAGAAAATGTGACCAAAGCCTTTGGTGCCCAGTACAGTATATCTAAGTAGCGTTTTCTGCATTTGCAGTAGACGTCTTAATTTCTAAGCTACTCGTGTCATAGTTAGATACGTCGAAACTTATCGTGTATTGTATGCAATATTTGTAAAGACTAAGGGCGGCCACTGACTATCAGTCCGCCTGTAGTCCGCCTGACGATATCGGCCTGTCAGTTCGGACCCGGAAAATTTTTGTTCTAACTGACAGGCGACTGAGAATGTCAGGCGGACTGCAGGCGGACTGAAGTCGGTGGCCGGCTTAAGGCATATTTGACAATCTCTAAGGAGCAATATAAGCTCGTGCCTCCTATCCAAATTACTTAGGTACAAATGTGCTAAGTTGAGACAGCTTTTACTTTAAATATTCACATTAATAGTTTGGTTACCGACGCTTAATAACGCTTATATAGAAAGAATCATGTATTTTACATACGCTATTATTTAATTTTTTACCACTCCAAAAATGGATTTGTATAGTTCTTTTGCTCTTAAATTAGCAGCAAAATTGGTTTTTCATTTTATAATTATATTATTTCAATATTAGAGGTTAATTTGGGAAAGAGGAATACATGCAGAGATACATTTATATTTCATTTTTTTTTTCCAGGCAAGATAAAATTTGAATGCATGAAATGCATACAAAAAATATAGGAAAACATACTTACTTTAAAATCTTTAAATAATTGTTAAATTAAAAAGTTAACATCTTTTAAGTATGTTTTTTTTTTACCTCAGTATGTCAACTGACCTCAATTTTTACTGCGCTAATTGATAAAGGTACTTAAAGATAGGGCTTGCCCACCATTAGCAACTTATCCTTCTTCATTATGGCTCATATTCTAATTTTTTTTTAATTATTTCCAGTAATCTACTCCCTTTTCCTCGTGCTGGTACACCAGACCTACACCAAGCTGTGCGCCGGCGTCGTTTTTAAGGACCATATCCGCCTAGTAGAGGACGCTTATTAACAAGTACCAGTTCAATTGTGACAACTTCATGTAGCCCTAGTAGACATCCTTAATACACTATACAAAATCAATGCTATTACTGGTATTCTTCATTTCAACAATCAGAATCGGGACCATTAACCACCGTAAACAAATTATCATTTACCGCCGCAAGTGTGACCCATTTAATTTTGAAGGCTACAAATTGTCTATAAGTATTTACTTATTACAGTTATTTGACTGTATAGTGAATGAGTACTTATATTATGTAGATTATAATTGATTTGCAAAAGTACCTATCGTAAAACCTCCCAACTAGGTCCAGTACTTACTGCAACCATGGGCCGCAAGTTCAATGCATACTCCAGTATCTTATTTTTCTTTATCGTTTTATCCTAGTTCTTTCACTCGTTTTTTGGGCATATTTAAATAATTGTCGGCGTTATTTACTTATACGAGTCATACGTGAACGAGATATTTTAATTACTTTTGGACCATAGTTAGGATATTAAACACAAAACTTCCGTGAGAATCAGACATATTAAATAAATCACGGGTTACTCACCGTTTATTTAAGGCCGTTCCTCGATTCGGACAAGCCACGCCCATCCGTTAGAGACACGTTTATGGCTCCCGTGCACGAAAGAAAGAGATGCAGCGCTCAAGGATCACACTTTTTGACTAAAATACGATAAATAAGCGAATCTATAAAGTTTTGTGTAATTTTGTTTCTGTGAGTTTTTAGATAAACCAGAAAACCATATTTTTTACTCAGTTATATTGCTTAATCTCTTATAGTTTACGTAAGCTAAGAAAAATAAGGGGAAAAAGGACCCAACTTCGGATTTTTTTCTATCGAGGCAACTTTCAGCAATCGTGTTTCGGCTTGTGCCAAAAAAAAAGAGTATATAGTCTAATAATATATATTCGAAAATAAATTCAGTCCCTTTTCCCGTTTAGTCAATAGAGCGTTTGAAAAAATCTATAATTTTTCAAAGTAGCCCCTTAATACATAGGAGGTTTGACGGTACGTAAGTGTCACTTGTTTGACTTGACTGTTTTACCTTTTGTAAGTTAGTGTTTATTTTCGAAGTATGTTCGTTTTTTTTAAATATCCTTTGGGCAAGGGATCGAAGAGAATTACTTATTGTGACATTAATTTCACGACGGAGAATTTACAGACGATAAATTCGCCCGAACCTAAAGGATTCATGTTTAAAGATAAGATATATATATGTTAAGTTAACTGACAATATTAGATTTAAACATATTCAGATTGACCATCCTAGGTAAGGGCTTATTTTTTGCATTTTTTCTAGCATATTTTAGACCACAAAAATATAGATTTCTAGATCGGAAGGTATGATTAAAATATTATATAAAAAAACGCATTTTTCACTCAATTTTTTCGGCACTTAGGTAAGTTACCTTAAAATACTTATAAGGATATTAAGTACTTGGTGCTATTTTTTCCTATTTCCTATGGCTCCTCTACATGATGGGCCATTATAGGGACGCAACTATGCGTTAGAGGGAGCTAACCATATTGCGATCTCGTTCCGTCGTATAGCTGCGTCCTTATGATGGCCCATCATATAGAGCAGCCACTTCATAATGGGGCCCACCCACTATCAGTCGGCCTGACGATATTGGTCTGTCGTTGTTCGGAGCTGTCAAATTTTTGTTCTAACTGACAGGCCAATATCGTCAGTCGGACTGATAGTCGGTGGTCCCCCTAAAGGTTAATTTGGGTATTTTCATAGTCATTGAAAAATTTTACTGTAGTACCCTTAACTCTTGAAAACAAGGGTTGTTTTCATTATAATGTGCCTAGATGGTGCCTAGTATATTGTATAGGTACGGTCACGCTCCGTGATTGTTGAG
This sequence comes from Pammene fasciana, assembly GCA_911728535.1. Lineage (NCBI taxonomy): Eukaryota > Metazoa > Arthropoda > Insecta > Lepidoptera > Tortricidae > Pammene > Pammene fasciana. The sequence continues at coordinate 14,599,306 of OU452287.1, forward strand.
CCATTTAGGGTTCTAGCTAAATTGGTTGTACAATACTTGCGCTATGGAAGGTCCAATTTAACTAGAACCCTAAATGACTCAACAATCACGGAGCGTGACTGTACTTATTATGTTTAAGTAACAGTCTGTATTTGTAATCAACAGGTATGTTTACAAGATAATTGATTATGTGTTAAATAAATAATATTTCGATATTAAAACAGGTGATTTACAAACAATAATTTATTTTCCTTTTTTTATAGTTAGGGAGGCGAATAGGGGAATTTTCTGCAATACTCGAGCGTGGCAGTTTAAGATATGAGAGATACCTTAGACCTAATAGAACAACCTTGTAAAGTATTTAGCTCTATATGTAGTGACGCGCGCCTAGGATAGACGATCAGATTAGTAAAAAAAAATGGATAGTCTGAAATACTCCAGCGCATCAGATTAAGATATTGGGGGTTGATTTTAGTGTTTAAAGACTAAATTTAACTAATCTGACGATAAGTCCTTGACGCCGCCGAGTTATAGGGTCGCGAACTTGTAAAAAAAAAACGTTAATCCGGCATTCTCGAGCGCGATATTTTATTTTTTTATTTTGAAGAATATAATCTAAAACTTACTAAAAATACAAAATCTGCCGGTTTCTGCATGACCGGAAGTGTGGAGGAGCCAATTCGTCTTCCTAAGAACGCGTTACGGCATATAAGTCGCGAACGATACATTTTACAAAACAAAAAGTTTAAATAAACAAAAAAGGTAATTTTATTTTACACAAAAAAGGTCTCTTTACATTTTTGTCCAAAGTTAAAACTTTTTGACTTGAAGCATCATAAAAACTCAAACTCCCGGTCAGATTAAGAGAACCCACCAACATTTTTGTCAGATTAAAAAAAATATGCTTTCAGGATACCGAGATAAACCTCCCCTATGAAAATCTGACGCGCTCGAGTATTTCAAAAGAACTTTTTTTTTTTGCATTTTCAAAAATTCATCGTAACTTATCGTCACGCCGAAATCGTCAGTTTTTTTAAAGGGAGCTTCCTTGGGGCCTACTTAACACCCCTTCCGAAAATCTGACGCGCTCGAGTAATTTTTTTTTTTTGCATTTTTGACTACTTTATATGCCTACCCCCACCACGCAAACGGGCAGATTAGTATACCGTTGTTATCAGAGGCACTCGGGGCATACGTAGTATGAATATCTGACGCGCTCGAGAATGCCCAAGTAACTGTTTTTTTTAACATTTTTGAAAAACCGTACACGCCAAACCCACCGCTAAAATGGTTTTTGCCATAAGAGCTTTTCTTTTCGAAATTATTTTATCTTTCGATTTTGATAGATCTCGACGGCGCCGTTGAATTACGCCATTTAGCTACCTCGCCTCCCTAACTATTATAAATATCGCTCCAGTAACAGTATAACAAGTACATAAATAAGCGTTAATTTCCTTATAACTAATTAACTTTACTTATCATATAAAAATATACATATCTCATTCGTTCTTCCTATTAGGCAAAAAAATCACAGAAAGCTCTCTAAAATCCTTATGCATTACGTTACTGCATTTTATTGGGTTTTTTAACAATTATTACAAAAAATATTACATTTAAAACACAAAACGATGTAATCTCAGTATTTTGCAAATTAATCATTTAGCTTAACTTTAAAATCTTGTTGATAGTTGATGTTTTTTTTCTCCAAAATTTATTAGTGGATCTGTGGCCTATTTAATAATGATAATTTTCAAGCGGAAATCTCTTTTTAACCCCATGTGTTAGAAAGAGACTACCGCTTGTAAATTGTCACTTGTAGCTTTAAATAAGCCACTTTAACTAATAGTAGGAAATTAACTCAATTATCTACAATCGGTTTATTTTATTTGATAGCAGTAGTTTCCTAGTAGTCACAGACTACGGGCATAGAGTAAATTATAGTAGAGCAGCATAGCCTAATAACTTTTTGAAGCTCAAGTCAATTGCGCCCTCTGTCCGAATGCCGACAATGTAAGAGGAAATATCACCTGCACTGCTACTCCACCTAGTAACAAATAGCGTACTAGAAGTACCTACACTAGTAGCGCGTGCATTGCTACTCCACCTAGTAACAAATAGCGTACTAGTAGTACACAAGTAGCTACTAGGTGGAGTAGCAGTGCAGGCGACATTTCCTCTTACATTTTCGGTATCTTTAGGGGGCTTTCGGTCAGAGGGCGCAATTGACTTGAGCTTCAAAAAGTTCTTAGGCTGTGGCCGTCTATATCTCTATAGTCTCTGCTACGGTGTAAAAACAAAGGGCAAAATATGCCCCTGTCGAATGTCTTAATCCTAAACTGAACCGAGCATAAACTAAACATATTTGGCAGGTAATTTACTTATTTGTGCCATAAAATAAATAGTTTTATACATACAAAATGCAGTCACATGTTACCCTCTCATTTTTTCATACAAAAGATTCTACACGTATACAGTTATATTTTAATGTGAGGTAAATATATTATATTAAAGTCGTAAATACCCTTCACACTGGAATAGCACTTTCGTTCCAAGTCTTTATTTGTCTGTAGGTACTGTTGACTACCATCATGTAGTAGACAGAATACACTGCAACAAAAAAAATACATATCAATAGACTAATTATAGATATTGATAAAGAAAGATAAAAGGTATTTATTCTTCAATTTAGGCACATTACAATGCACTTATGAACGTCAGAGAGAAAAAGAAACTACCACCGGTTCCTCTCACCTCTGACCCGAGAAGTATTACTTATTACCGGCAAGAAACTCGGCGGGACTTATTTTTTCAAAACAGTAATACTAATACATTAAAGATACTATATACAATAATGCGTAGTTCTTCAAGAAGGCATATCAAAACAACTTGAGAGACAGACAATGACAGACATGTACCTGCCTATTGTGTAATTAAAATGAAAAATAAAAATAAAATCCAAATCTGACTGCTTCGCAATACGTTTGATATTCTTTCTTACCTGAACTGTGTCCTCTAAATGTTAGATGATTTTATAGATTCTGGTTTAATTTTGATTGCTTTTTTATGTCACGACGGTGGCAAATAAATACGGGCCGCCTGACGATAAGCGGCTACCGTGGCCTATGGAAATGTCTCATGCGCGTTGCCGATCCTTGTGTAGACCGCAGGTCGTTCGTTGCAACCATCGCTCCTATTTCATTATGATCCCAACTTGGGTTCTATGCTTAAGGTTATACTGGTATGTGTGGCAGATAAAAAAACAACACTAGATTTAATTTATGTATGTACTAGTATCAGCTGTAGAATTGTATACCCAATTTATGAAATCATTCATTCATAATGGGGGTATGAATTTTTGCAACCTGTCTGTTATATGGTAACATTCCATTATAATATACATAAGTAATGCTGGATTATTTTTATGGTCCGCAAATAATAAAATGTTTTTGTGATAACTTCAGTAACTGATCAAGATAAATAGTTACCCAAATAGTTTTTTTTTTATTAGCCTATTTTCGTGTCCCACTGCTGGGCAAAGGCCTCCCCTCTTCTCCTCCATTCAGCCCTGTTTGTAGTATTTTCCCGCCATTCTACAAAGAATGCGTCCAGGTCATCCCGCCACCTCCTTTTTGGTCTGCCTTTACCCCGTCTATGGTGTCTCGTGAGTCCCATTCAGTAGCCATTTTGGCCCACCGTTCAGGGTGCATGCGGCAGACATGCCCGGCCCACTCCCACTTTAGCTTAGCGGTCTTGACGCCCACATCTACAATGCGAGTTCTGGAGCGCAGTTCCATGTTTCTGATTCGGTCAGTTCTTCGAACACCTAATATACTGCGCTCCATCGCTCGTTGGCAAACCCAAATAGTATGCCATTTTAAATGTGACTTGTTTTCCTTAGGATTCGCATGCACATTGCATGCACAATCACACACGATCAATGGGCTAAACAGAGAACGCCAAAACCACCAGAAACAGAGGAAAAAGCTGAGTTGAGAAGTCTGTCTTTGTCATTCACCAAGGCCAGTGCACTTGTCAAACACAACCAGTCCGATATTAAGCGGGTTCCGCAGTAAAGATTCTGCCTTTGGGCTGAACAGACAATAACAGCTCCACCAGGAATGAGCTGAGTTGAACTGTCTGTCTCTGTTACTCACCAAGGCCAGTGCACATGGCAAACACAACCAGCATGATGTTAAGCGGCTCCCGCAGTATTTTGCCTTCGGGCTGAACAGACACAACAACATCACCACCGGGAATAAACTGAATTGGACTGTCTCTGTTACTCACCTAGGCCAGCGCACATGGCAAACACGACCAGCACTATGTTGAGCGGCTCCCGCAGTAGTGATTCTGCTTTCGGGCTGAACAGACACAACAACATAAACACCAGAAATAAGCTGAGTTGAACTGTCTCTCTCTGTTACTCACCACGGCCAGCGCACATGGCAAACACGACCAGCACGATGTTGAGCGGCTCCCGCAGTAGTGATTCTGCCTTCGGGCTGAATAGACACAACAACATCACCACCAGATAAGCTGAGTTGAACTGTCTGTCTCTGTTACTCACCTAGGCCAGCGCACATAGCAAACACGACCAGCACGATGTTGAGCGGCTCCCGCAGTAGAGGTTCTGCCTTCGGGCTGAACAGACATAAGACCATCGCCACCAGGAACAGGCAGAGAATGAAGACGGAGTTGAATAAGATTGAGAGCTGCAGGAAACCGGGTCGTTTCTGGAATAATGAAAAAGGTTTGTTATTTATACGGCAAAAGGTTTATTTTTTAGAAGTCTACGCATCTTAAGCATGGTAAGTATGTTAAGAGGTAACTCGTATAGATAAGTTTTAATTTGTGTTTTATAACTGTTTACAAACGGACTTAACTTACGCAGTCCAAATTGGTTTTGATAGTTAGTAAAGTGGCGGCATTTACCCTCTATGGCTACACACACAGATTTACCCGCTGGATTTGTCCGGCGGATATGCCGGACGGTCAGATCCGTCCATGTATGGCGCTATTCAGATGTGTCCGCACAAATCCGTGTCCAATTCGCGCCATACATGGACGGATCTTTCCGCCGGGTATGCCCGATGGCGGATCATCATCATCATCATCATCATTTCAGCCGAAAGACGTCCACTGCTGGACATAGGCCTCCCCCACTGAACGCCACAATGACCGGTCCTGTGCCACCCGCATCCAGCGGACTCCAGCGACCTTCACCAGGTCATCAGTCCACCTTGTAGGGGGCCTACCAACTCTTCGCCTTCCGGTGTATGGTCGCCATTCGAGAACCTTAGTGCCCCAACGGCCATCGGTTCTCCGTGCAATGTGCCCTGCCCATTGCCACTTAAGTTTAGCGATCCGACGGGCTATGTCGGTTACTTTGGTTCTGCTACGGATAGTATCGTTTCTGATACGGACACGCAAAGAAACTCCTAACATAGCCCTCTCCATTGCTCTTTGGGTGACTTTAAGCTTTTTAATGAGGCCCATTGTGAGCGACCACGTTTCAGAGCCATAGGTCATCATTGGCAACACACACTGGTCAAAGACTTTCGTCTTGAGATACTGCGGAATATTGGACGAAAAGATATGTTTCAGCTTCCCAAACGCTGCCCAACCGAGACGGATTCGACGATTGACCTCTTTCTCGAAATTGGACCTACCTAGCTGGACTGTCTGTCCGAGGTATACATAATCGTCTACAACTTCGAGCGTAAAGTCTCCGACTGTAATAGGGGTTGGTACTACATGGGCGTTAGACATGACTTTCGTCTTATCCATGTTCATCCTTAGACCAACCCTCTCAGAGCCTTTACTGAGGTCGTCGAGCATCGTACTTAAGTCCTCCATGGTCTCAGCCAGGACTACGATATCGTCGGCAAATCAAAGATGAGTGATGTACTCGCCGTTGATGTTGATGCCAAGCCTTCCCCAGTCCAAACCCTTGAAAATGTCCTCCAGGGCAGCGGTGAACAGTTTTGGAGAAATTACATCTCCTTGCCTGACTCCCCGCTGCAGCGGTATGGATCTCGAGTTCTGGTCCTGGAGTCGGACTGACATAGAGGCGTTCTCGTACAAACACTTCATTACCTCGATATAACGGTAGTCCACTTGGCACCTCTGGAGAGCCTGTAGTACAGCCCAAGTCTCGATCGAATCGAAGGCTTTCTCGTAGTCCACAAACGCTAAACAGAGGGGCAGGTTATACTCCTCAGTCTTCTGTATAACCTGACGCAGCGTATGAATGTGGTCTACGGTACTGAACCCTCTTCGGAAACCGGCTTGTTCGGGAGGCTGGAAGTCGTCTAACCTGTACGAGAGTCGATTTGTAATGACTCTAGAAAACAGCTTATAGACATGGCTCAGAAGTGTGATGGGTCGGTAGTTCTTCAGCAAGGTGCTATCACCTTTTTTGAAGAACAACACCACCACCCCTCTGTTCCATGCCTTTGGCGTTCTCGGTGGCGCGATGGATGGCGGATATGCCGTCAAACAAATCCGGTGGACAGATCTGTGCGTGTATCCCTAGCTAATGTTGACGGCAAGTTTAGGGAGGTACTTTAACATCTTCAATAGGTAAATAAGTAGGTAAATCACCTAAAAAGAATTAACCAATAATTAATACAATCTTTGTAACATACCCTGATTTCTTCGTGTTTTGGGTAATATAAGTGTAACTTAACTACCTATCGAATTTGGACTAATACTAGGTAACTTAAATCTGGTCTAGACGTATTTTATAGGTGCATTTATTATCATGGTGGTTGTGTGCCGTGAATCCTTGAGGTTTTGTGAGTTGATGGATGATAGGTTATCCAGCACTTGTTCATAATCAGTGGAATGTCGTTAGTCTTATTATGTAAATGTTGCTATTAGTATACTTTTAACATATTTAGTTACTCGGCGCATTGGTGCACACTGTAATGCCGAATGTAATGATTTTGTTGTTAAATAAATAAATTAATCATTATAAACACGTTGTTTTTTGCTAGAATACAAGTTATGCTAAGTCTACCAGGTCTACCTATAGCTTTTTCAATATTTTTGACGAAGACTTTCATTACAGAAATTAATGTGTGTAACCTATACTATACATAATTTTACGTAATGAATAACAATACATACACATTCTTCAGATTGTAAAAAAATCTTTGAACTTAAAAGTTCTTTAAACAAAGCAAAATAATAACAACACATACAATTCCGACCAAAGACCGTCCAGTAGCGCCCTCATTGGGGGGATTGTATTTCCATGTAAACGAAACAATTTCTGTGTAATCACTCATGTTAAGTTGTAGTCCTACTAATTTCGCAACTTTTGATCTAATTTGTCACTTGGTTTCATATTGCGTATTTTTTGCTTCATTACCTAAACTAAACGGCAAATGATGGCAATTTTATTCCGTTTATTCGATGAAGCCAAAAGTTAGTAAATAAACTGTATCACATAGATCATTTGTTGCGAAATTAGTAGGACTACAACTTAGCTTTGCCATTTTATTCCGTTTATTCGATGAAGCCAAAAGTTAGTAAATAAACTGTATCACATAGATCATTTGTTGTGAAATTAGTAGGACTACAACTTAGCTTTTGTATTTCCTAATAAATTAATTCGTTTATTAGTAAATACAATCCCCTAATGAGGGCGCCGCTGGACGGTCAAAGCAGTCGATGCTAATTTGAATAGAAACAATTCCACACTTACTTCATTTGAAAAGGCATTTGAATGGGTTCTTTAACAAGAATGTAGTCAGTAATTAATATAATTGTTATTTTAAAGCGTGCAGAAGGCGTAACGAGCATTATTTGTTGAGAATAATCAAACTAAATGGCGTTTTGTCCATTGTGTTTGGCGGATAGTACGAGCGAGGACCGGGAAGTGCCTGGCAGACTAGTTTAAAAGTAACGAATTTGACTCCAAATTTACGTCAGTTTTGAACCAGTTTGCCGGGCACTTCCGGCCATGCAGAAATTGGCAGACTGGGCTTTTTTGGTATCTAAATACAAATTACTATTTGTTGCCTCAAGTATCATCATAATATCAAATACCATAGGTAAATATCATCCATTTTTTAAACCAGAAGTGGTATTTTTTGGTGGTTTCGGTAAATTTTATTTTTGTTTACTATGATTTCGGGGTTCAGCATTACTTTTATGAACATGTGCCTTGGGGCTTATCTTCGTATCTCGTAACGTAACAGTTCTTACAGTTCCCGCCCGTACCAAGAGATCATGTGATTTCACAATTGATGACACACTGCCGCGTCTAGGTGGGGTCTTTGGTATTTACTGCCACTATTGTAGATAAAACATTGTATAAACATGGTACAATCGCCATCAAATATATCGGAGCGGCTAAGGTACCCAAAAATATCTGAACGTGCACTTTATCCCCTTGAATTTAGAGGCGTTGTTCATATATTTGTGACCAGCTTGGCTGCTCCGATATATCTAATGCGACTGTACTAGTAACATGTAGCTACAAACCGATGTACAGTCGCCATCAGATATATCGGAGCGGCCAAGGTGGTCACAAATATCTGAACAACGCCTCTATTGTCAAGGCGTTAAAGTGCATGTTCAGATATTTTTGAGTACCCTGGCCACTCCGATATAATTATCTGAGGGCGACTCTACTTATATGGAAAAGAATAAAGATAATTGTAACTCAAATAGCAGTCTGTAGTAATCTTTAATTATTCTCATGGTTTTTAGACAGTTGTTAGGAAGTCTGTGATCTTTACACAGACTTATGCCACCAACCACCACCACCAACATTATTGTAATTTTCCTGATAATTTGTAAGCCCCATTTGATTCATCTACTTTCGAGTCTTCTTGGAACCTACCTTGTCTAAAAGTTCATTTTGTATTAAGCAGAGTACTTACAACACAAACTACACAGACACCTCATCATTAAGCTTTTACAGGGAGCACGAGGTCACTACATATGTAGTGACCTCGTCAGCTCAATTTTAAACGTAAACTACGATTCGAACATCACATCTCAATAATAACATAACAAACCAGGTTCACCCCGGAAACTTGATTTTTGTGGATGTTTTTAATTCACATGAGTAATGATCAAAATTTAAACGATAACTCAATTGAAATAAGCGGTCGCGCTCTCATACAAAATTAGTACGGGAGCACAGATGCGTGATGACCCCGAGTTGTACTTATGATAGTTATGATCTATCTAGTGGTTGAGGTTATCTGTGACTTACAAGTAACATTCCCAGTAGAATGATGATGTTGCTGATGAGAGACAGCGTAGAGAACATGACCATGCTCATGGCGATGAAGTTGTCTTCGGGCCTCTCGTAGTGTGGAAGATTCCACGCACCCGCTGTGATATCCGCCACGCAAAGAAGCTGAAATTAGTATTAAACATATCTTATTATTATATACCTATCTTTGTTTTTAAAATTAAATAGATGCATGGCCCAAACCAGAAACTACTACAAAATCATCTAGCATTTAGAGGACACAGTTCAGGTAAGAAAGCATATCAAACGTTTTGCGAAGCAGTCAGATTTGGATTTTATTCTTATTTTAATTACACAATAGGCAGGTACATTGTCTGTCTGTCAAGCTATTTTGATATGCCTTCTTGAAGAACTACGCATTATTGTATATTTACTGTTTTGAAAAAATAAGTCCCGCCGAGTTTCTTGCCGGTAATAAGTAATACTTCTCGGGTCAGAGGTGTAGGGTTAGAACCGGTGGTAGTTTCTTTTTTCTTTCTGACGTTCATAAGTGCATTGCAATGTGACTAAATTGAGGAATAAATATCTTTTATCTTTTTAGATACATTAAAATGTACTTGTGTAAGTCAGAAAAAAACTTGCACCGTTTTTAATCCTACACCTTAGACCCGACAAGATTTTACGAGAATTAAAAAAAAAAAATCATTTATTTCAAGCTTTCGCTCATATCAAAATTACATTTAAAATTAATTGGACACAAACATAATAATACAAATACTAAGAAAAAAGTCAAATAAAGAAAATACTAATCCAATAAATATTATACAATTATTATTATTATATAATTAACTGGCAAAAACTCGGTTGGTCTCATTGACTTAGTATGGTTGGTCTTATTTTTTTAAACGAGTCGATGTATTCATTTAAATGAGTAATTTGAAAGGTCAAAATCAACAAGGATTCGTACATGAGTCATATGCTTTCTCTAGAATTACAGTTTTTATTTTATTTCGGATCCTTATAACAAGAACAACATGTGAAATACTAACCCAGTTTTACGACAGAGTTATTTCTCTATGTAGTGTTGTTAAATTAGCTTCACTGGCGATCTAAGTCTAATAATAGCTTGATTGATCTTACGTTAATAGACTCTGAACTAAAAGGTCTTATTCACCAATATTTGTTGCTTGATTTTCGAAATACTTATTAGACCCTTTTTGTTTTTTGAACTAACTTCAAACTATCTACGATTGAGATTCTGAATTCATCAAGATTAAAAAAAATTAAATTGATCATTTTTTTTATGAAGTCGGTTGCGTTCAACCGACTCCAACTCCGAAAATACGAAAAAAAAATTGGTAGTTTCATACATTTCGGCCGATCACATGTTGTCGTTTTCTATGGGAAGGCCAATTTTTTTTCGCGATTTCGTACCTAGTTGGTCCCATAGTAAAAGTTGTTCAGTATGGGCTTGTGTATCATGCCTTGATCGCTTGCTCCACGACCCCGGAATCACCCAATATTGTGTCCGCTTATGTATTCCCCTCTAATCAAAGCAGTTAAACCGCCAAAAAAGCATAATAGCCCATTTAAAATGATCAAAAATCAAGTCACCGTATTGGTAATCACATCACAATTGTAAAGACCGGATACAATTTAGCCACCAAATGCAGCAACAACCATGAATGATGCTGGATGAGCGTGTTGACTAATCGCATTTATTTGACCCTTTTTAGGTCAAATAACAATTGAAAAAAAATAAGTTGCAAGTTGGTACGCAAGTGGCTATGTGCGAAGTGCATGGTGGGGGTAACGTGAACGATCGCAGCGCACAATGTAACAAGAAATTGGGCTCTTGTCAATATCACATTTCATAATATTTGACATCACCGTAGGGTCAACTGTCAAAATAGTGAATCAGCCAGTGACATTTCATATAAGCAAGGAGTATATGCCATTAATAAAAAAGAAAAAACCCTTTCACCCCCTGCTCAATAGATGGCGCCACACTCATGCACAAAGCCAATCTTATTATGAGCAGAGACTATAGAGATATAGACGACCACAGCCTAAGAACTTTTTGAAGCTCAAGTACATTGCGCGCTCTGTCCGAATGCCGCCTAAAGATACCGAATTTGTGAGAGAAATGTCACCTGCACTGCTACTCCACCTAGTAACAAATAGCGTACTAGTAGTAGTAGTACACGAGCAGTGCAGGTGACATTTCCTCTTACATTTTCGGTATCTTTAGGCGGCTTTCGGACAGAGGGCGCAATTTACTTGAGCTTCAAAAAGTTCTTAGGCTGTGGTCGTCTATATCTCTATAGTCTCTGAGCTGTTATGAGTAATGATTACGACGTAACGGTTATGGCTGTTTTTGATACCTAATGGTTACATGCGTTAATTTTTTTACTGGAAACTAGAAAAATAATAAAAATAAATGCTATATAATATATTTAGTTTATTTCGCGCGGATGAAGAAATAAGTAGGTACCTAAGTAATTTTTGATGTTGCGATATTTGTTCCTTATTCACGTATATAAACGGCTGAACGGATTTGAATGAAAATGGCATACTTATGGGTAGATTATGACCTAGATATGGCCCTCCATATGATCCTTTTTCTCATGCCTTTAGTAGTTAGGTGAAAACGAGCGTTAGCGGCGGACGGCACGAGAGAGGATTTGGAGACTTCATTACTTCTACGAAGACGAAGCGGGAGGAAAATATTAGGATATATTTTACTTGATACTTACGGAGGATATAACTGTCAGTAGAAAACATCCTGTCCGTAATGAGAGGCACCAGCAGCATTTTTTCAATTTTGGCAACATTGTGCACCTGAAAATTAGTAAAAGGTAATGTTAGGTTTAGAGATTCTTTATTTACTCAAAAGAACAAAAGTTCACTTAAATGAGCTTACATAATAGATTTCTTAAAATTTATTTAGCATGATCGTAACTGGCTTATACCGGGTGTTTCCTGTAATAGGAGCAATAAATTAAAAGGGTGAATATCTCAACGATTTTTTTTTACGGCGGAGCTGATAATGACAGTGTGGACTAATAGTTTCACAATGGTATATTTTTTTCTGAAAACCTTACACAAATTATTATCTTAAGCCAAGTCGCAAAATGTTATAAAAGTTATTGATATTTATGAAAAATTTTTTTTTTCGCCGCAATTATAATTTTGGTGTAGTGTCCTGAATCCATTTTTCTTGAATAATTTTTATAGTAGAACTATAACGTCCGTTGATTTAACTAAAACTTCACAAACTTTTACTCGTTATTAGTCTACGTATATTATAAGAAAATAAATGTGAAGATTAGTACATGAATTCATACTCTAAACTAAGCATTCATTGTTGTCCTGGTAAAATAGTCAATTTTGGTGGTAAATTTTGAAAATGATTTTACGGTCGAACGAAACGCAACAAGGCTAACAAACGTATAGTAGCCTGTTAATTGGGTTCCACTCCGGCACTCGTACTTCACTAGATCTGTCCAGCAAACACATAAGTATCTAATTTTGGTGTATTAAAATATTTTTTAATGCAATTTTGGTGGTGTATCTAACTAATGACCGAAAAGTAGTTGTTTTTGTGTGAACTGTATTTAAAGCATGTTTATAGTTTCTTTTTTAAAATATTCACTTGGAACTGAAGTAAATGATACGGTTTACTTTTAAAATGCACTTTTATGCAATGGTTATAATTTTGGTGCATCAATTTTGGTGGTTTTGGTGGTAATTTGGTAACCAAAAATGATATTTATGAGCCTAAACTAAGTAATTTTGTATATACTGTCATATATTTATATTTTGTATTCACAGAATTACTGACTAAGTGCAATGATTACCAATTTACCACTATTACCAGTAAAAATATATATAACCAAATACAAAAGCGCCTGGATCTGTCACTGAACGACCTGACTTTAACCTACATTATTTGATCATGTAATGTTTGTCATCTACCCTCAACTGGCTGAAGGAGCCATTTGAGGGAAGATTTTGTTTACTTTTATTTAAATACCTAAAGATACAGACTATAATTAAAATTATGTGAGTAGCGTAAGTATTGATTGCGAGTAAACTTATGTTTACTCTCAGAGTCAAAGATCTCAACTGTCGCCAGATTTAAGTTAAAGTGAAGTTGGTGCAAATAAAATCTTCTAAACATATAACAATTTAAGCTTGAATAAAGCTGAAGAGGGTCGAAAGTCTTGCTGTACATTGAAGATATTCGAAAAAAAGTTGGCTGGGGGTACTTAAAGTCGATAACATAACACGTTCCAACAGTTTTTAGAATTTCTGTCTGTTTATCTGTTTGTCTTTTTGTCTGTTTATTCAACCGCGCATCACGTCAAAACAGTTAAACAGATTTTAATGAAATTTTGTTTAGAGATAGTTTGAGTCGCAGGAAATGACGTTTTCATCCCGAAAATCAACCCTAGAGGGGGTGAAAAGGAGGTTGGAAGTCTGTATGGCGAATTATTAATCACTGAACCGACGATTAAGATGAATTGGGTACATAGTTTTTCGGATAAAATCCGGATTGCAATCCCTACTCAAAGTTTGAGCCCCGGGAAATAATATACGTTAGTTTATATCCCGAAAATCAACACTTTAGGGGATTAAAAACGGGGTTGAAAGTTTTTATGGGGAACCAATAACTGTTGAACGCTGGAGATAGTTTGAGCTCTGGGGAATGATATAGAATAGTTGATATCCAGAATTCATTCATTGGGTTGGTTTGGTTTCCTTCCCCCCTGGTTACTAATTCCACTCAGACGAAGTCGCGGGCAAAAGCTAGTATAAAAATATGTAAGCAATTCTGATCTGATTGTGACTGATGCTAACGATTGTAGTTTAATTGTATTCTTGTAGTATTTCTTACTGAATTACGTTGTTTCTTGAAAGAAAAAGGATTAAGCATTGTTGATTAGCATTTTATACTTTACTTACTGTTTGATTTGATTGTTCAGTTTTTTGTACTTTGTTATTATAATATCTTAAAAGGGATGATAATACAATTGTCTTAGATTCATTTTCAGTTGATAACTAGTTAAATTTACTTTTAATTTGCAGAAATATCTAACTTTGGTGTAGATATACAATTTTGGTGGCCAGTAAATCTAATTTTGGTGGGTAGACGCAATTTTGGTGGCAACCAAATTATTAAAATCATAATATCTCTAAAACTACTATGTATAATGAAGGGCCATTAATACACAATATCGATTGTGACTAGTTACGTATTATCGATACATAATTTAGACATAAACTACAAAAATAAAAAATCCCACCAAAATTAGGTAAATTTTGCACCTGTTGAAATTCACCCAAAACGTAGATTCTACTCCTCAAACCAGACAACGTTTGTTCAGCGACTTTTAAAAATAACGTATGGTTTGATTTTTAGGACACTTTAAAGTTTTTCCGAACACGCAATGTATTCCGACATTGATTATGTCTGTAGGGTGACAAGCAATGTCAAATAGACGGATTTTAACGTACATTGAAAATACTATTTAGTTTGTATGAAAAAGAGGCAATCTACAAAATACATCTTTTTTAAAAGTTTTTGAACAAAAGTGTTGTTGTTTGAGGAGTAGAATCTACGTTTTAATTTATTGCTCGTATTACAGGCTCTGTATAACATAACTTTGTATATATTTATTTAAATTGGTTTTATATAAATTTAGAGACTGACAGTCTTTTACATTAGGTACTTGGTAGTTCGTTGTACACTTGCGCTCCCCCATACATTACTACTTATTTCGTTACCTGTTTTTATTTTATGTTATTATTAAAATTCACAAATAAAATAGTTAACATTAAATACATATAAAACTGCCTGATTGAGAGATTTTTCCCGATTAAATAGAGACGGTACATATGAGCTCATACTGACATATAGAGTGTTCGTTTAGAGTCTGTTCGGAAAGAGTAGAGTCGTAGAATATATGAGCTCCCATATAAACCACGACACTTCTCTTAACAAGCTCTACATAAATATGTGTGTGAACTGTTTAAACGATCCTAATTAACCACTTTAGAGTTTTGTTCTTCAGAAATCCGTTCATTATACACACATACAATCATACATACAATCACGCCTATATCCCAAAAGGGGTAGGCAGAGATCACGGATTTCCATTTGCTACGATCAATGCAGGATCAATGGTTGGTTCATTTATAACTAAAATTAACTTCTATTTTAGGGTTCCAAAGGGTAAAAACGGGACCCTATTACTAAGACTCCGCTGTCCATCCGTCAGTCTGTCTGTCCGTCTGTCACCAGGCTGTATCTCATGAACCGTAATAGTTAGACAGTTGTAATTTTCACAGATTATGTATTTCTATTGCCGCTATGACAACAAATAACAAAAACAGAATAAGATGAATATTTATGAGGGCTCCCATACAACAGAGATGATTTTATTGCCGTTTTTATAGATAATGGTACGGAACCCTCAGTGCGCAAGTCCGACTCGCACTTGGCCGGTTTTTGAAAAATCAACATCAATCACTACATAGTATAAAACTAAGTCGCTTCCTGCTGTCTGTCCCTATGTATGCTTCATATCTTTAAAACTGCGCAACGGATTTTGATGCGGTTTTTTTTAATAGATAGAGTGATTCAAGAGGAAGGTTTGTATATATTAATTGCACTAGCGCGAAGCCGGGGCGGGTCACTAGATAATAATAAAATATAAACAGTACGAAGTGTTTTCGAATTAAAATGTGATTTTAACCTACTGCGTGCCACCACCAAATCGCAGAAGTTTAACTTTAATAAGACTTTACGGTAAGAGGAATCATGACAATACCTCATAAGTATGCATACAAAGAATTAAATAATGACGGCACACTACGAATAGAAACGTCTCCCACATTAACCGCTAGCGATATAAATATTTCCGCATGTCTCATACATTAGGAATATTAAAAATACCAGCAAAGTGACCTAAAAACAGATATGTGAACTAATTCTCGTCCGCTCTCCATGCGTGTTATCGTACATTGGTAGTGTGTCCTATTGACCTAAGAGAGAACATGTAAACCTTTTAAAGCAGCTTTTTTTAAATAATAATATTAAATAATTTTAAGCAAAAAAAGAACCGACTTCACTTAGGATCCGCTATTCCAAGAGGAAGTGGCCGAGTTGCTGTAAAAAATAGTGAAATCACTATAGGTGTGCCTATAATAGTTGAAGAGTTCCCTCGATTTCTCCAGGATCCCATCATCAGACCCCGACTTGGTGACAATGGGACCATCTAGGGGTTATACCCGTTCGATAAAAAAAAAATGAAAATCGGTTCACGATTCACGGAGTTTTCGAGTAACATACATACAAAAAATAAAAATAAAAAATAAATCTGTCGAATTGAGAACTATTATTGCTCTATGATATTTGACTTTGATTTGATTAAGAATCTTATAACAGTATTCTAACTTTAAAATAATGATTTGTCAGGGATATGTTATCAAAATAACGACATCTGCTTAGTTCAGTATATAATTGAAATCGGAACAAATACAGGTTGTAATATTCAAATAGGCCTATATAATATTCAAATAATACTAGCGAAATTTATATATGTGATAATATCGTGATGACTTATGGCAAACAAAGTTAAAAGAACTTTATTTACGAAACTTCTACATCAAACCAACTGCTAACAAAGTTTCTATTCTCTTAACACTACATTTTCGGACTTTACTCTCTATAGTGCTATATAGTCACAAGTATATTTAGTTTGGATACTTGTTATTACATTTTGTATTTGGGATAATATTGCCCTTGCTAAGACCTCGAAGATTAGGCGGCCATCGCGTGAGGGAGTGGTTAATATTGTTACCTATTATTTTCTGTGATGCGAAAAAAGCTTATCTTGAAAGGAAAATCTTGGCTTTAACGCTGTTTTGGCTATCGGAGTGTTTCAGTGGATGGATGTACCTATACTGACCCTCGGAATAGTTCATTCTGTCTGGCCCTGAGAATCGCCAACTCACAGTTATTATAATATCGTTAATTCCGAATCATTCATAAGTCATTTCTATTTTATACTAGTTTACCACTACTTTATTGTCGAGACACAAATAAGTCTTAAAGAAAATGCAGATAAAATTACTCCGGTTTGCTTAAGTAAGAGTCGCCAGGACGCTCGCGCACTGAGAAAATGAAACGGCTAGAAATAAATAAGTTTTTGCTATTTACAACCGAGTGACTCGCTTCGCATGGAGCCTGCAAAGTTCGTTGCTTAAATCAAAGAAGTCAACTTGGCTAACTTACGTATGTGAAACTACACCATTAAATTAGTTAAAAATAAATAAGGGAATCAGGGAAGGGTTATATTTACTAGGACACTTATTTGGATTTAAATAAGTGCTTGGTAAAAATAACCAAGAATAGTAAGCAATAATTGCTTGTTTGTAATTAACAAAGCTTAATTGCGTGATTTAAATAAGACTTGGTTGTATATAACCAAAAATATTTTAACCGAGCCAAATTGGTACTTTGCTAACACACTATTTTTTCCGTGCGTGAACTCGCGTTCCCATACAAACGTAGTTTAGCTCTCATTTTAAAACGATATGCTTTAGAACTATGAAATTTAGCATGGGCATTCTAGTAGTACAGATCTAGGTCTGACATTCATTTTCGTTGCTAAATATTGTAATACAAAGAAACTATAGCAAAAATAAGTTTTGTATGTAAATCTGTAACTGGCTGTATTTTCTTTGGATTACAATTTTTAGCTACGAAAATGAATGTCCGACCTAGATCTGCACTACTAGAATCTCCATGCGAGCGTCCTGGCGACTCTTAAGGCCTTTATGTAACGTGTCTGCCATTACTACCGTCCTTCTAGTCATTTCCTAATACCAGGAATACATAAATAAGTAAATTATACAAATGAGCTTACAATGCATGATTAATACATCAATACCCCAAAGACAGGAAGTCCCCGGCAAAATATACCCAATCATCCTTTCAAAATTATAACATCATTATAGCCATTAGATACATGAAGTAGCAACATATAACATTGTTCTTCTGAATGCTATGTTTTACTAAGCTACCCATAAAGGCATTCTACTTAGCTTACACCTTATCCAACCCATAACATCTCAAACAAAATGGGAAGGTCTCGGGCAAAATATATCCAATCTATCCCTTGGAAACAAAAACAACACATAGTGTTTATGTCACGTAGCAACATATATCGTTTTTCTTCTGAATGGCATGAGTTTTGGCGCCGCCAGGTCGCCTCTTCGCGTCCGACTGTCGCCGGAGTCAGGGCTGGTTCAAGTTGAAACATGGAATAACATGTTGGAAACCTTGAATTGTGTCCCTGAGTTCTTAACCTTGGATACGGAGTACTAGCTTAAGAGTTCGTACAGTTTCTTATTTATCGCTTAGATTTAAATAAGCAGCCTGTATTTTGGAAGCGCACACGCAGCATATTGATCTACTTTTACTGTACACAGTAACAGTGATATGTTAAGCAGTTAGAGGAAGTAATTGTTGACCTTTAAACAGTACTGAGGGTTTTCTTGGCCGATTGATTGGCTAATATCGACCAGTTCAAGTGTGAGGCGAAGGCCGTTGCTGGCCTAGACGGAAATTTAAGTACATACATACATTACTTACACTATATTTAGGTGGTGGAATTAGGAAGTAACTGATCGATTGCGTTGACGTAGACGTATGGTGTATTCGAGTGATTTCGAAAATCAACCAAAAATCACTCGTATTTCGTCTCCATAGGAGTCCAATTTCGGAATTATCCGTCACTTTTTTCTATTTCGAGTTTACATCTACAAAATTTTATTGATTTACCTTGTCTATTTTCGTAGATGTATGTACAGTCACGTTTGAAACTATGGTTAAGTACATTTAATGTGATAAGATTATGTAGCCACAACTCTATTACCAAGGCGTAAAGTCTTCAAAACTGTAAGCCTTTTTCGGCCACGGTTTGGTATCAAATCAAATACAACTGAAAGGTATACTTGTGAAAGCACGATGATAATGAAAATTTGTGATGTCATCAAGAAACTCTAAACCACCCCTACTCTCTCTCTCTTGTATTTTGGTGCAATAAAGAATATTTACTTACTTACTTACTTACTCTCCGGGGTTTGAGATTCGAGCATTTAAATCTGTCATAAAACAATGAAATCGTATTTTAAACATATCTGCGAAAGGAATTAAAATTCATGATTATTTAAACTATTAAATTGATGGGGGAGAAAATGGCAACTTTGATTTAGAGCGGCCCCCTAATTTGATGATGATTTTGGACGAAATACATATTACAATTAAGTTCGACACGTGTGATCTACTTACCAACGATACAACACGTAACTCGTAAATCAACAATAAAATCAATATTCTGCTTTTTTGGACAAATATTTATTTACGCCGCGGCCAGCATATTGGGCATTTTTGCACCGGAAGCTTCAAGGAAAAGTATAAACTAATTATTTAATTAATTAGTTCGTGCCATTTTATTTACACCTTAATAAAGTAATTTTCAATTAATTTGTAATAAAAGAATTAATTTGTAATAAAATAACTGTGAAAAGTCACCGTGCGATATAGAGTAGTATACCTACGGACACTGATATTCTTCAAGGTTCTTATATTGATTACTGGCGTTCCTATGAAATCAGCTGTTTACCGCACATGTGCAAATATTATTACCCTCCTACGATTATTTATGCTACGAATTGTATGGACACTAAATTATTTACTGTGAGGTCCAAGTAAGATTGATGTGATTCATGCGATGAATTTAAAAAAGAAATAGTTTAAAAATATTTAAAAACTATAATGTTTTCTTAATGACAAACAAAAGTGACGTAAACTCACAACACAAACTCAAACTACTGAACGAGTTGTCGCCAGTAAACAACTTGATTTTATGCTAAGTATTTTTTTTTGTTATTTAAAAAACATATGTCTGGAACTACTTTTCCATTTTATGACAATTTCTCGTATATCTGTATACGAGTACTTAATATAGGTAAGTTGGAAAAATTTACGGTATACCTACGGATTTTTCGTGTGTTTCTCGATTTGCCGTTTTCTAAAATAAGCTGGTTTTATGGCTCCTCTAAATGATGGGCCATCATAGGGTCGCCGCTATGCGTTACCGGGAGCTAACGATATTGTAATCTCGTTCCGTCGTATAGCTGCGTCCCTATGATGGCCCATCATGTATTATAATTTTTATTCTTCTTTGTAGGGCTATCAGTGTGCCGCTTCGACCAGATTTGATCTATTGTGGCAGCCCTTTATAATTCATTACTAATTCCCGTTGAATCTAGAAATTTCCAGATTATTTGGGCTGTAATGTGTTGTACCTCCTCGGGTTGCAGTACATGCCTCCCTAGGTGGGCACTTCTTTTAAGCATTAGTGGTCCGCAGAAGCAGAGAATGTGCATGGCAGTTTCCTGCCATGCACATTCCATCACGGCCCATCATGTAGAGCAGCCATTACACACTTTCCTTTAGCTTCACTCTGTATATATATATGTATGTATGTATGTTTTTCGATGTTAATTCAAATCTTGTAAGTTGAATTTCAACAACTCCCCTATGTCTGTTTGATCTGAAAGGAATTGGGCATTATACGATTGAGACATGACAGACACACTGCCCATAAAAAAAATAACCAATCTCCTTTGCTAATCCCTTGTAGTTTGCATGACAATCCGATACTGCAGTTAGAAAGTGATCTAAGGAACTTATCGAGGGAGGAGCGCAAGCACACCATGTTGCGGCTCATTAGAGTGGTCTAAAGGAATATAGACGTGCAAAAAATAGTTGTTGATTGGTATTATTAGCATATAATTTTTCATACAACTTCAGTAATTTGTGCATATCCTAAAAACGATGATTAGTAAAATAAAGACTGATGACAAAATACTATAATGACGAGCTATTATGTTTTTTTTGTTAAAAGTTAATTAAAACACACAGCACACTCAAAATGTCCGGTACTTTGTAGCAATTTCAAACATATTAAATGGTTGTTTATTTTTATAAGATTACGTAAACTCTTGAGAAAACTGTCAAGGAGACACATTGTTTTTCAACTTTATGGTATTAGGTATTTAGTTTTTACGGCACGTGTATTGTATGGCAAAAAACTCATTGTAATAAAAACGTAAGTTATAGTTAGTATTATTTAAAACTAGGCGACGTTATGTTGTATTCGCATAGGGTTTTTTTTATAGAGAAAAATTACAGTAATTTAAATAATAAAACTGAAATGTACAAATATCATTTAAATAAAGGCGAACTTATCTCTATAAAGGGACGTTTTTTCGTCCAGGAAAATAGCTATAGTAGTTGGTTAACGGTATAAAAAATGGGGGGGGGGGGGGGCAGAATGTAGACTTACCGCGTTTGTAGCATTTAGGGCATTTACACTAATGCACAACTTTAACTATAAAAATTCTCATAATCCTTGCACCAACCATAGTAACCAAAAATTCATCACTCACTAAGGCACTTTATTCCGCCCTCTTATCAAAAACCATTATGAACTTTTTTAAGTTTTAGTTTTTTTCCCAACAACCGTATATTTACACCACTGACGCGGACGACACGTCTGTCCTCCACTCTATTTACATACAGTTTAATTATAACAATTTGTGGACGGCGTCTATTTTCGTCGCATACGCTTTCCAGAATTGCGATTGTCATATAAAACTGGTAACATTTTGGCACGTCACTAAAAAAAGTAAAAAATCAACGGTGAAAAAAAAGTTTAAAAATAGAGCGCGGCAATTGTTTTTTCCGATTCGAATTTCGAACGCGTACCGTACAGATTAGATAGAAGTAAGCGCCGTTGGCGGCGACCGCTGATGGACTAACGCGAGACTTCCTCGCGAGTCGCGCGACCCTGGCCTTGCACGGACTTCATTCGTTGAATTGGATTTTTTTATTGCTTCCGATTGTTGATTATGACATGTAATTAATTATTTTTGATTAAGACGGCTATTTAGGTTTGAGTTCCAGAGGACGTTAAAAACAACATGTATGTCATTGATGAATATGCCTATTTTTTCACAAAGTAGGAACGTCGTAACCGATTTATCTTTGCAATGTCTTAAGTAAATAAATTGAATTCTAACGTAAAATTGCCACCTGCTTTAGTTGAATTCACTATAGGAGAAACAAACCGGTTTTCGGCCACTTATGTGAGTTCAACACAACTTCAGCAGTGATTTTATACCCTAATGCTGGACACCTGGGGGCCGATTTTTGACAGCCGGACGCTCGAATTCAAAAAATTTAAGCTCGAAAATAATCGCACACAAAAGTTTGTAGCCGATTTTTTCGCATGGAATTAATAGTTTAAATAATCATTATTTTAAATTTCTATCGCTTTTATTTTTAAAACATAATTTCATCGTTTTATTCAGAGTTTTAAATGTCACTTTCGAGTGCTCGAATCTCAAAAATCACCCCCCTGCACGTTTCAACTTATTATGTTTTTAAATCATGGTGAATTCAGCTCAAGTGTACGGCATCCGGGAACAGGCAATTATTTCCTACCTCATGTACAGTCACGAGCTTTAATTTGTGACCCATTTCCGTTAAATGTTGTTAGAACAATCATAATGCAATAAGGTCGAAACTTTAGTGCAATAATGTTGAATGTCAAGTTAAGACATAAAATGTCTTATCTAATCGACCTATGAAATGATAACCTCTTTGCAAAAAGCTATCATTACGATTTTCTAATTACGACTTTTTTATTTGTTTGTTTTTTTCTTATGGGACCACAGGACCAAAAAGTTATTAACCAAGTTATTGACGAACCCCTAGAAACGTAAAGTTGTCGATGGTAAACATTATCGTCACGAATCATGCTGTCCCTTCTTCACGCATGACAAGTTCTCTTTCGCACTTATGCAAACGTATCGGATATGTTGTGTCAAACTCAAATTTTATGACAGATTTACACTGAGTTGCACCCCCCTGACATTACGACGTTTATTGTTTATTTCAGTGACAGCGTTAACATAATAGCTCTAAATGGCGAAAGTTTGCTAGACGATATTCAACCTTAGGTGGGTCCCAAATTAAAGCTCGTGACTGTACTTATGTATTTTATCTCCCGACATCAAAAAAAGTAGGAAAACACTTCACAAAAATAACACCTAAAGATGTCATACGACAGTAGTCGTCCTTACAGCACCATGAACATCTTTTAAGGACTGTGAGAGTTAGAGGGTCTGCCTCCTTGTGGTGAAATCGAAAACTAAAACTACTCAACGCCGATGGAAGGTACTGCCTCTAATATTTGACTTATTATCGCCGTTGGACTTTGTAGGGCCTAGCCATCTAGTGGACTTATTTATTTAGTAACTTAATGTTCTCTACAGTTTACGCATGTTCCATATAAACGTAATGGTGTATGCTGTCAAAGTAATCTTCATGCTTTCAAGGAAGGTTTAAATGAGTGTTTCCTGAAATCCAGGTGGCGGCACTGTGACTAGAGGTCTTTTTGGTAGCAGTTGTCGAAATCCACCAATCAAAAAAAATAGATTAAACATGATTATGACAGCTGGACCTCTCGCTACGGTGCTGCCATCTGCTGAAAAAAACGATCCAGGAAACCCTCAATGGCTCGCTTGTGTCCTGGATGGCGTATGAGTGCCGTTTTATATATACACGGTGTAACATGAGGAAACAGAAAGATTTGAACCACGCATTTCTGAGGTCAACAGAAGGAAAAAAAGATTTTTTGTTTTGTTTTTCTTTTTCGTTTTTTTGAATGCTTTTGTACATAATAAGTAAGTCTCATAGGTAAAATTATCGGTTTAAATGAATTTCTATTTTTTTTTATAAGAAATAGTTTATACAAAATGTTTATTGTCACTTTGACATCTGTCAATAAAAGATGTCTTTAGACTACGCCCCATACTGGTGAAATTGCCATATAGAAATTGTGTTTCGCTGAGTTACAATGAGAAATGAGTTTTTTTAAATTGGTCGTAACTCGGAAACTAGGCAAAATTCAGGAAAGTTTGCATGACATTTTAGTCTTCAATTATGATCAGGTATACGCTGTCAAAATTATTCGGTTTCCTCATGTTACACCGTGTATAACGTATGGCGTTCAAAGGGTTAATACAAAATTGACTATGGATGGGATGGCGGTTTTGTCAAAATAAAAAACAACGGCTACTGACTGACGATGATGTGCTATTCCACGAAGGGTCCGCCAATAGGGGATATTACTGCAATATTCTGCCACCAGAGTGCAGCACTAGCACACCGGTAAACCATAGAGTTCTTAATACATACTAGGCCTTAAACCGTTTTTTACAAGTTTTCATAGATAATTTATAACGAATAAATATGTCATTTGTGCACCAAGGCGGTTTGTTTACAGAGGGCCAATCGTGAAACGAAAGAATTGAAATTTTGACTTTTGCCTCTCTACTCTACCGCTCTAATATGTAAGAGTGACAGAGAACCAGGTAACGAAACTTTTATTTTCGTGTTTCGCGGTAGGCCCTCTGGTTGTGCTAGTGCCGCCCCCTACGCAGAGTTTTGCGTAATATTTCCTATTTGCGCCTTTCGACGTACTGTCCATCACCGTGTTAATAAGTTAATACACTTTAACTACTTTTTCCGGGACTATTTGTCAGGAAATAAATAGAAATAGGAAAAAAGGTGTTATTATTTGTAAACAATTTTATTAAATGTGTTCTTTATTGTTACAATTTTATTGTTACTTATAAGTATACGTTTTAAATATCTTTGTAGGTATTTTGTACATAACTGGTCCAACCACAGCAAGTTAACATACACCCATCTCATTTCATCGTATTTAGTAAATTAAGTTATATCCTAGCTTGCCAAGCATTCTGACTATTAATGCAGTTCATGCAATGTCATAGAAAAAAGAGACGCAGCTATTCGAAGAAACGAGGTGGTAATATGCCTTGCTCCTTCTAATGCATAACGGCGTCCCTTAGACTACTAATGTTGACCCTTAGATTGACTTAAGTTATACTGACTCACATTTTTGGTTCCAAATTGAAAAAACCGGCTCAGTGCGAGTCGGACTCGAGCCCTGAACGTTCTGTGCAAACAATTTTAATAATCACCTAACATTGCTGTAAGGGGGCCCACCGACTATCAGTCCGCCTGACATATCGGCCTGTCAGTTAGGACAAAAATTTGATAGCTCCGAACAACTGACAGGCCAATATCGTCAGGTCGCCTGATAGTGGGTGGGCCCCATAACGAAAAGAAAAATTAGATTGAGACACAAGATTTGACTTCGCTTCCTGCTTTTTTATCGATTTGGTACCTTCTTCAGAACAAAGTCTCTTTTACAGGACGTAACAAAAATACTGGTGATCCGTTTAAGGGCATAATTGCTAGGATCATATTGCGACTAAGGAAATGAAGAAGACATTTTTTCGTACGCGACACATAGTCTCAGCCAGAAAACCCGCCATTGGAAACCAATTTTTTTCGCTCGTTTTTTTATTTATTTTCATAATTAGAATACTATACCAATTATGCCCTTAAATGAACCACCAGCATTTTTGTGTCCTTGTATTTCATACGCTTCGCCTAAACCCTAATATTTAATATCTAGCGCTCGCTGGTGCTGGCTGCGGTTGCGCAGGCGCTGCCACGGCAGCGCCCGTCATCTCGAGGTAGTAGCTTCGGATCACGATTTGAAAGTAGATGTCCGCAACTGAAAATGTACAAGGTGAATTAGGGTTAAGTTTTACTTTCAAAGATCTGGATTTGGATCCAGTTTCACCAGTAGGATAATTTAACTAACTCAACCGGATGTAATGGTGAAATTCAGAATAAAAAAATCGGTAGTATTCCTTTATTTCCAAAGAAAGTTCCGAAAGTATGTACATAAAATTTAATTTCAATCCGACACTGATATGGTAACAAGGAGCTTATCTGATAATTACTTAGTGAACGGATTTCACAGTGCAGCGCAGTGGAATACATTAGGTACACTATTATCGACAGAAAAAAATGAAGAATTAAAATGTCGTTGAAATTTTTTGAAACATTGTAAGTCGCGGAATCCTGGAGCATAATTATTCAATATTAGCATATAGCGTCACCCCGTGTTGCATCGTAAAATCTGATCACTGAATGAAATCTGAACAGAATGTGGCCGAAAGGAATCCGATTTGGCAGTAAGTACCTACTGAGGATTGAGGGTACATACCAGTGTAACAGAAGAATAGGATCCAGTTCCATACACCCTGCGATTGGGTGAACAAGCCTATGAGCATGAGCACGATCCACACCCAGTTTGCCACCCAGTAGGTCATGACGTAGTTTCGACGTTTCTGTAAATATAAATTCCTTATTGACATCGTCATCGATTAACATTATATGATCTTGTGTGAGGGTGAGTCTTACTAGAAAAAAAATAGTTTGAACCTTCTACCCACAGTAATTCTTCTACAAGCAGTAATTCTTCTACAAGCAGTTCGATTACTAGCGATATTTAAATGGCTATTTAAAAATGCATTCAAAATACTTATCAAGTTTCCTTGACTCTATAAGCCGTAACCTGACCCCAGCCGTTCATATGAATCGGACAAAAAGAAAGGAGGAACCATCAGGAAATGAAGAAGTGACACCATTGGTGGTGCCTGTTAATTGTATTAACCTAGTTGGCTCTGACGAGAATTGTATTGACTGCTATGATTTGTAATTGGATATCGTAATTCAATGGACCACCACATTACCCATAATAGATAAATCTGGTTCTGTTCTTATCATACACACGAGTCAGTATATAGTAGAGCCATCACCATCAATAGAGCTAAGATTAGCATCTCCGTTAGTTACTGAAATACTTCGTCATTCTTCATCATAACTATGAGAATTATTGCCTCTATAGTATAAGGACTAAATTACCTTAAACAAACCAGCTACCAAGAGGCCAGAAGGAACAGGAAAGCTATGGCCATCAGTAGAGCTTACACCAGTATAACCGTTGGTTTCTGAGCTACTTCTTCAATCTTCGTCTGGTATATACCGCTCATCATACGTATAAGCCTTATTGCCACTAATATAAGGACCGAATTACCTTGAACAAACCAGCTACCAAGACGGCAGAGAGAAACAGGAAACCTATGGCCATCAGTAGAGCTTAGACCAGTATAGCCGTTGGTTTCTGAGCTACTTCCTCATTCTTCGTCTTGTGTATACCGCTCATCATACGTATGAGCCTTATTGCCACTAATATAAGGACCGAATTACCTGAACAAACCAGCTACCAAGAGGGCAGAAAGAACAGGAAAGCTATAGCCATCAGTAGAGCTTTGACCAGTAAAGCCGTTGGTTTATGAGCTACTTCTTCATTCTTCGTCTTACATATACCGCTCATCATAACTATGAGAATAATTGCCTCTAGTATAAGGACTGAATTACCTTGAACAAACCAGCTACCAAGACGGCAGAGAGAAACAGGAAACCTATGGCCATCAGTAGTGCTAAGACCAGCTTGGCCGTTGGCTTCTGGGCTACTTCTTCATTTTCTGTGTCGCTAGAGCCGCTCATTATCGATATCAGCCCTATAATTGAGCATATGAACAGCAACTGGAATGTAAAACAAATTTCATGATTAATAGAGAAAATGTATTTCTTTAGGTTTTTGGGGGTCATATAGGTACATATTAAAAAAAAGATATTGTTCCTGTATACAATAAGCTATAAGCATAGAGTAACTTAAATAATAGAGTAGTACAGTCTAAGAACTTTTTTAAGCTCATGTCTGAAAGCTCCATCTACTCGAGAGTACTTCCAACTGAGCAACAAAAATGTTACCATTTATTAGTGGAAACTGTTTGGCTTCTGTATGTATCATCTGATTGACTATTTGTATTGAACCTATTTCCCTTTGTTTCCAAAAGGTTTAAATAAATAAAAAGTTCTTAGACTGTGGCTGTCTAAATTATCTAACAGTCTGCAATAAGTAAACTATAAATAGTGCATTAGTAGTGTGTGTATATATAGAAAATACTTCAAATTCCGTATGAAACAAGATTATTGGTTGTGTTATGGTTTCGTTCTAAATAACTTTATTAGCAAGTTTTAATTGCAAATGCGAGTAAAATACTCACTAACCAAACCAAACACTTGAAACACTTGATTGTGCGCCAAAATTTTTGATCAAACGAATGCACCGCGATTGCGCAGACATGTATGTTATATAGAATGCACGCTTTATACGAACTTTGCACGAATTGCGCTACTTGGACGAGCAATCTGAAGCAAACAGTCGTAGTGAGACGTACGTTGGCAGAAAATACCCACAATATTGAAAATTATTCCAAATTATCCACGAAACAGGCCAAGCCTAGTGTGGGAGTCACGGATAAACTGTCAATCTAAATAGTATTTTTGGTTAATAAATATTTTTTACTTTTACTTTACTTTTTTTTTACTTTATTGTCATCAAGCTGATGGCCACACCCGTGCCACCATCTCCAGTCTGAAATGATTCGAGTATGAAATGAAAACTCACAATTTTAAAAATTCCCATGATAGAATGGCTACCCGCAAGTTCCGAAGTCCACAGCTGCTTTGGACCATCGTTGGCGGGCATGACGTACAGGGCCACCCCATCTCAAGTCTGAAATGATTCGAGTTTGGAATGAATACTCACAATTTTTAATATTCCTATCATTAGACTGGCTACCTGCAGGTTCCGCAGTCCGCAGCAGCTTTGGACCATCGTCGACGGACATGTCGTACAGGGCCGCCCCATCTCCAGTCTGGAATGATCGAGTGTGAAATGAATACTCACAATTTTAAAAATTCCTATCATTATACTGGCTACCCGCAGGTTCCGAAGTCCGCAGCAGCTTTGGACCGTCGTCGACGGACATGTCGTACAAGGCCGCCCCATCTTCAGTCTGAAATGATTCGAGTGTGAAATTAATACTTACAATTTTAAAAATTCCTATCATCAGACTGGCTACCCGCAGGTTCCGAAGTCCACAGCAGCTTTGGACCGTCGTTGGCGGGCATTTCGTACAGGGCCGCCCCATTTTCAGTCTGAAATGATTCGAGTGTGAAATGAGCATTGCGTGATATAAAAAAGTTGAATGAACATTGTTCGCTTTTATACTTTGTGGAAATTAACGTTGTCGTCGTGATATTATGGTACGTTTGGACTGAGGACTGAGTGAGGGTGGTAATAAGTTCGATTTGTTTTAATTTTACCTAGTTTTAAGTAATGATATATGTTTCTATTTTATTTTTTAGTATTAATTAATATATCTTTAATGGCGCTAGCCCGGAAAAACGCTAAGTCAAAGAAAAAGAAATTAATATAATATATGTGATAGTCTAGAGACCTATCTAGCTTGTAAATGTAAGTATGATGTTATGTAATTTAATTTCTTTGTTGATCTATTATCACACTATTAGATGAGATCAAGATAAGACAAGGCAAACTACGTTTTTCCACAATATACTATTAATACTATTATCTACATCTTAACAATGCCGTTCTTGAATTCTGAACTGATTACAGGATCTGTTTATGTACCAGAGTCCACAAAGTAACGTTAACTATTCACAAATAAAATTGTGTGGACATTATTATTGGAAATTATTTCATATTGTAAATTCTGGACAAATTGTGACGCACCCATAACAGGTCGGGCGAAATAGCAGCGTCGAAGCTTGCCTTATGTGCTTAAGAGGCTGATAAGACCCGATGACCTTCAAATTGACTTTACTTAAACAGTCATATAGCTATAACTACTTGTTTTGGAAAAGTAAATAATATATATGTTAGTATACATTATATTTAAAAGAACTTGGTTAATTCCAATACACGATTGGACGAAATCGGCTCGATAGAAAATAATTCCAAAGTTACATCTAAAATTAGCTTAAAACAATTGCACGTCTTTAGTTTCTTGGCTTATATGTCTGTAATTAAGGACAAAATTCCACCACACTAATACTAAAAATTTCGTTGCCTTAGATTTCTCAATTAATGCATAGTTTTTTTTTTTAATTCATCATTTTGCAAAATTTGCAATGAGCTCCCATACTAATCGTAACGCAGTGTTTCTCTTTCACTCGCGCTGAAAAAGATAGGGAGGGAATTTAGCTCTTATCATCCTCTTAAGTGGTGAACAACGTAATAAATTATATTGGAAAACCCACTTGTGTAATATCAACCGGAAAAAATAACTGCAGCTATTCTAATGTACATTTTTTGCTGAGATTTTACCTCTCAGCTTATAACATAACATAATATTTCTTATACACAACAACTTACATGCAACTACTTAAAATATTGAAAGTAAGGTTTTATTATCAGATGTCCTCGCTTGTTTCATAAAAAGTGTCCGTATTGAACTTATTTTATAAACAAAATAGCATTTCAATCATCGAGTTAGTATAAAATCATTGATTTCAATAAATTATTCTAATAAAAAATCACAATAAACAATTTGATGTACATGTACCTGACGTTAAGTAAATCCGTTTAGAATACATTTTGATATTTACTTGAGATTGGTACCTAACTAATAGTCATCCACTTTAAAAATGACGTCTGGCTCATTTCGAAGTTTAAGTACCTAAGCCAGACGTCATTTTCAGGTCTGACCTGATGAATATCAAATTGAAAACAAACCAATGAGTAAACATTATTTTTCGAATATGGCCTCCAATTGTTCAGATTTGACAAACTATGACTAATGCAATAAGGATTTTAATACACACCGAGACCTTGACCGAGACAATTCACATTAAGATCTCGTGATACTCCTTGTCCGTTAGGGGGCCCACCGACTACCAGTCCGCCTGACGATATCGGCCTGTCAGTTACAACAAACATTTGACAGCTCCGAACAACTGACAGGCCAATATCGTCAGGCCGACCGATAGTGGGTGGGCCCCATATGGGTATTATTACGAGCTTCAATTAATTTAACCTAGAATACCCCACTTTGACAGTCTCATTCACAGGTACAAAGACATTAGTGTCATATCTCTTCTGTAGACATACTTTTCAGTGAAGGTATTAAAAGAAAACAACTGCTTAACATATAAGGGTC
Source organism: Pammene fasciana (assembly GCA_911728535.1). NCBI lineage: Eukaryota > Metazoa > Arthropoda > Insecta > Lepidoptera > Tortricidae > Pammene > Pammene fasciana. The sequence continues at coordinate 14,630,621 of OU452287.1, forward strand.
ACCACACACCTAGCGGTTTTCCTCGCGGAATTAGCGGAAGTAGCGGAAATTTGTCTATGGTAGCGGAAATTTGTCTATGGTAGCAGATTTTTTGTATGGAAGCCATAGACAAATTTCCGCTACCATAGACAAATTAAGCATTTTGTCTATGAATTTCCGCTACTTCCGCTAATTCCGCGAGGAAAACCGCTAGGTGTGTGGTGACCCTTAAAAATAATTTTTTCGACACCAAAACGCGAAGGGCAAAAAAAAATAATTTAAAAAATTCTAAATAATGAAGAACAAAAAACGCCTTAGCTTACAAAGATTGCACACGGGAAAATTCGACCGGTGCTTCTGTGACCCAGGTGGCCAAGTTGGCCGCGAATGCAGAAGACGCTGGTGCGTTCCCACTGTTCCCAGCCTTGGGCACCGGAAGCCTAGGTCACTTTTTTCTTTGTATATGAGATCTATATACGTTTATATAAGTTCTAATAAATTATTAATAGAATCATTTTTGTATTAACATCTGTCTAAGACCCCAAAATATTCGGAGAACGCGCGCAAATAAACAACGCACCAATTTAGAAATAAAACGACGCATAATCTCGCTATAGTAAAAAGAAATCATACTTACAATTTAAATACGATATAATCCAAATGAAATCAGATTACACACGCACAATAAAGTTAGTTCAATTTATTCACACAACTTTGATCAGTACGAGGGCGCCCAAACGACATGTTTGTTTGGGTATTCACATAACACTAAACAGTAAGCATCTGCGCCGGCGCGGAGCCCAAGTTTCCTCGTATTTTGCAAAACATTTGAAGAGGACGAGAGCTGGTTTTAGAATGGGTTCCGTCAGCACCTCGGGCTGCCATCGGCTTACATTCTGCTGCGGTTTCCGCGGCGCTGGTGGGCGAGCGAGATAGCGCTTTGCGAATGTATAGCACTGTCACGCTTGCACACCGTCGCCGCATGCGGTTGCGGCGCCAGTGTGATAATCGCCTAACAAGCCTCTTTCACATGCACACATATTTATTATATATTTTATTTATCCCCTAATTTATACTTGTGAATGTAAAAAATTCGGCTTATTATGGATGGAATCACCAGTTTTCTCTCTACGTAACTATTTTATAGATAAATAACTTAAATACTTATTCTTCTTAATATTTTTATTTTTTACATATTATTATGTACATACTTGTTAATAATAGTTGGTTGGTACCAACCATTACACAACTAGGGTGGTAAAACAAAGAAAGGCCGAGATCGCAGAAGTTTGCGGCCCGAGCTGCAAGCGAGGGACGTAAATATGCGATCGAGGGCTTTCTTTATTACCTCCCGTGTTGAGTACGTCGTTTTATGTCTACACTTGGCCAGAAAGCGTCTTTTTCCGTACGCGTAGCGAAAAAAGCCACTTTATGGCCAGGTGTGGCATAAAATAAATTGAATGCATCCCATTAAATTAAATAATAAACTTGTCTACTTCCGATGTTGCAAAGGAACCCTAAATTAGATTATGATTTTATTCATACAACCGGTTTTGATAGGTTTTTTGCCAGAAGGGACTCGTATATGCCGAGTATAAGCGCACACGCATACCTACTTTACTTCAATAACATTAAGACATATTATCGCTTGGCTTTGTTTGGACGCATTGTCAGTTCAGAAGCTAGTCTAGCGATATTATTTGCTGAGATGTATTAAAAAGTTGATCATTATGTATCACCGATATGCATGCATTCTTATCTGAAATTAAAAGACCGTAACGTAATAGGTAAATAAAATTCACGTTTCGCTTGCATATGTTGCATATATATACAGTATATAGTATAAATATATATATTTATTTATTTTATTTATATTTATTTGTTATTAAAAAAGTGTTAACTAGACTTATTTTTTCGTCATTTACTTAGTTGGCAATAAATAAAAGGTTAAAATTATAAAGTTTTCCTTTAATTCATAAATATAATTATTGTTACTTCATAAGTGAACTGTTGTAAATGTGACAAATTATAGCAAAATGTAACGTTCGAGAAAAAGAATTATTTAAGAAAAATGTCGATCCAATTTTTTTCATTACTGACATTTTTTTAAGTGACGAAAATACGTAGTTGGTTAATCCATTTGTTTTTATTTTTATTGTAACAGTAGTCTTATCAGGCATCACTGACTAAAGTCTAATAAAACTGACCAAGAAACAGGTCGTTCTTACAGCACTTTTGTGGCGCCAGATGTAAAATAAAGATTCATTAAAATCAGGGCTTGTAACCGGTTAATGCAAAAAACCCCGAAATGATCCAATATAATATTTAATTATTTTATGGTTTTTATGTAAAACCCGATGTTTTATTATAGTTTTCACTTCAAATAATAGGATTTTTCGATTGAGTATAAAACAGTAACGAAAAGAACGAAAAAACAAACCGGTTTTTTAGTATGGATTTCGGTTACGGTTACAAGCCCTGATTAAAATTAAAATTTAACATCCTGCCATTCCTGCCTGCTGCGAGTCCTGAAGAAATCCCATCGCGTGCGAAAAGCGTGGGCGAGTGGCCTCATGGCGTGTCAGCTTTCCATTTAATAATGAAATATCACCTAGTCGGCAGTGACCCTGCCCACGAGGTAGGACGTCAGGATTTCCCTAGTAGCCAACTGGCTGTCCTAAAACCTTTAATTCAAGACCGTAATTTGAGAGCTCTTGCCATACATTGTAAACCACTCTTTATGGTAAAAGCTAATCTTGAATTAAAACTACTTTAACATAAGTACAGTCACGAACCCGGATTATTGAGTCATTTCCCGTGTAAAGCTCAAGACACATCTGAGTGGAATTAAGCCAATTCATAGACAAAATGCTTAAATTTGTCTATGGTAGCTTAAATTGGTCTATGGCCTCCATACAAAAAAATCAGCTACCATAGACAAATTTAAGCATTTTGTCTATGAATTGGCTTAATTCCGCTAGGTGTGTTCTGAGCCTTATAAATGACTGATGTAACCGACAGTTGATAGCTAGTCAGTAACATCAGTCATTCATAATACGGCTAAATTACGAACAATGGCAAGTGGCTCAACAATCCGGGTTCCTGACTGTACCTAATTACCACATAATTTGTATTAGTGTTTTTAAACAAATAAATTAAATGCGGGACCCTAAAGGCAGAGCTTGACCTTGAATGACATTTGACACCGTATACCGTATCTCTTTGAATGACATTTGACACCGTATCTCTTCTCGGAAGGAAAGCCTTCCCGGGTAATTCCCTTGTTACTGGCAACTCATATCGTGGTGGCTTAAAGCGGTATTAGACATTGCAACCTGCAGGGCCCAATCTGTCACGTTGGAAGGTGTAATTAAAGGTAGGGCCCGTAGGGAGCTGAAGGAGGGGCAGGGAGAGGCAGGGTACACAACAGATTGGGCCCTGCAGGTTGCAATGTCTAATAGCCGTTTTATTAAGTTGTGTTGCTGCGTCACTTTCGTTTTGCAAGTTGAGGAAAGAGATGCAACTGGCGCAACTCGATAACTTACGTCAAAATACATTGCCGGGATGTAAGAAGTTCAAGAAATATTTAGTAAACGGATATAAAGTATATAATATTTGATTTACAGAAACTGTGATTTTTATTCCTACGGAGAAAATGTAATCAAAGGTGTTGCCGCTAATGAAAAACATTAGCAGCATTTATACTATCGATATTTAAATGAATATGACTTTCTAAAATGAAGTTATATATTTTAATCAAAGCCAAATTGTTTAATTTTCTGATTAGTAATATTAACATAATATTGATTAAAGAAAAGAAAACTGTGTTCCTAAGAAAAAATTGTTTATTGCATTGGTATCACTGTTTCGAGGAGCCCGGGGTACTAATCTGTGGGCCGCTTGTGTGTCAATCTTGTTGTGGCGTTTCTCGCTTCTAGATTAAATTATTCCCGTGCGCTTTCTAGTTATTCTGTTCTGTTAAATTCTTGGTATTATTGAGTTTTTATTGTTATACGGTGTTGCTACGTTGTTCCTAGTTACGTTTTTCGTTGTGTTTTTGTAGATATTTTTCTGGATGTATGGAGCCCGGTCCGAGTAGGTAATGTAGGTATACCAAATATAACGTTAAAAACGATCAACATATTTTTGATGCGTTCACATAAATATTGTTAGAAATAGTATTTTAAATCATGTATTACGTAATACAGTGTGATAATGTCTCATTGATGTGCTTATTTACTATTTCGGACAAGAAACGATGAACATAACGAACTACTATAAATTAATATTTTTAGCTGGCCCATACTTTAACATCCCCTGAAATGTCACTTTGACATTGACGTAACTTTGTTTACTTTTTTTCGTAGGAATAAAAATCACACTTTAGTTTTTGGGTGCCATGTTGAGATCTGTCGCATATGTTTTTATCTAATTTATCGTTGCGTTTACTTTCACGGATTTATCCGCCGGATACATCTGCCAGACAGATCTGTTATATTATAGCTCGCCCAAAACGCATGGTTTTAATAAGCAAATTATGATAAGATACGCTCTACCTCATTTTACGTCAATGAACTGGGTAATCAAATTAGACAGGGGAATTCATGACCGAATCATTTAACTGAGATTAATTGAAACAAGTGCTTGAACTCTATAAAATATAAATATATTATTTTTCCTATTTGACAATTAAATTAATAATACTTTTAAAACAATATATACAATTTATCTATTTATCACATTCTCAGTCAAAAAGTTACCACTGTTTTTCCCATTCTTATTTACAGTCTCAAAACTCACATTTTGCCTGAGAAGGATACATTTACGCTAGATTTACATTAATCGACTGAATTCTGAGCATGTCTTTCTGAAGTCAAAGTAAGAAACTTCTATGCAATAGTTTAGTTGCGTCCAGATATTGAATTTGCTTTAAGACAAAAAACATAATTTCAAACAAAAAAGAACCTACTTCACTTAGGATCCGCTTTTCCAAGAAGAAATGCCCGAGTTGCTGTAAAAAATACTGAAATCACTGTACCTAGTTAGTTAGGTGTAATAGTTGAAGAGTTCCCTTGATTTCTCCAAGATTCCATCATCAGATCCGGACCTGGTGGCAATGGGATCAACTGTGAAGTATATATTTACTCTTTCAAACAAAAAAAGAATTTACAAATCGGTCCATCCGTCTCCGAATAATCAGTGACCATAGATAAAAAAAAATTAAAAACAACGAAGATCCCGATGAATTGATAACCTCCTCCAGCTTCGAAATCTTGAAGTCGGTTGAAAATGCAGTTACGCGCTGCGTACTCGTGGTCGCATAAAAAGAACCCATCATGAACTCAACTGCAGTCGATTAATATGAATCGTAATTTAAAGCTAACAAAATAAATGCATTATAACGGCACATAGCAAGGTGCTGATTCCAAACGCGGCCTGTGCGCCGGCGCCGGTGGAGTATTCGCCGATGCGCGCCGCGTGGCTCAGCACGTAGAACACGTAGTTCTGCTCGTGCACGTTGTGGAACAGGTGCGCGTGCGGCCCTGGAGAACGACGAAAAACATGTTGTACAGTCGCCATCAAAAATATTGGAGCAGCCAGGGTACTCAAAAATATCTGAACATGCACTTTATTGCCTTGAAAATACAGGCGTTATTTAGATATTTGTGAACACCTTGGCCGCTCCGATATATCTAATATGGACGATAATATATGATCGTCAAATGGAAAAAAATCGTCCCGAATTTGTATCATTCGGACCTAATACGGACTTGGTTTACACTTCCAAAAATTTGTACAGAATTTACCGATAATTCACAGTGGGCAAATGTTTACTGATTACATTACTTGAGACCAAAGAGTTGAGGATAGAGTGCAGTGAAAAGCCTTAACCCATAAATCCAGGGCAGAGTAATAAAAAGACAAAGAAATATATCTCACCTCTAGCGTATACTGTCGTATCACCACCCCCATGACTGTTCTCATCCAGAATAATGCCAGCTATCTGCTCATACATGTAGTCATCACTGTTCCCCGGCTCCTTCCGGACCACGTTCTGTCCGTCCACCTCGTAGTGCAAAGCCCCCGGCCCACCGGTCCCATAAGAGAGTGTTGTGTACGGTTTATGGTCGAAAGGCGATACTTCAGAATGACCTGCCAAATGAAAAATAAAAGGTTACCCAGTTTCGTAAATGTAAAAATTTCTGTGGCACATTGCGGTTGGGATCACCACTATTGCCAGTGAGAATCAATTTATTTAAAGGCCTTGTGGAGGATATTAATGTATCCTAAGTGAATGCAGCAGGAAAAAATGCAATGTTTTTATATCTGGAATCTAAAGCAAGAAGCATATATGTGGAACATTGTCGATAGTGAACAACGAGTATTCGCTATGTGCGAAGTGCATGGTGGGGGTAACGAGAACGATCGCAGTGCTCAATGTGACAAGAAATGAAACTGCAAATCACCTGTCTGCTGTCAAAATTGTGAATCAGCTAGTTACATTTCATATAAGCAAGGAATACAACCTATTTATAAAAAAGGAAAAAAAGAGATTGACCACCTGCCCAAGAGATGGCGCCACAATCATGCACACAGCGAATAAGTTTCTAAAAATATATTAGTTAACAAGCGTATTAAAAATATTTATAACGGGTTACTCACGTAATTTTTGTCGATTTTTGCTCGACATGTTTCGATCAATTTACGATGATCATTCTCACGAGCGGCCTTAAAAAATGATAAAGGGGATGAGGGTAGATCTGTCACAACATCGCCGCCGCCGCCGCCGCCGCCTCCCGCCACCAGCAGCAGGGCACACCGCGCGCAGGCGCGCAGTAGCCGACGCGCTGCCGTCGCGGAAGGCCGCTCGTGAGAATGATCATCGTAAATTGATCGAAACATGTCGAGCAAAAATCGACAAAAATTACGTGAGTAACCCGTTATAAATATTTTTAATATGTTAGAGTCTCACGAAAGTTTTATAGTTAAAATAGTTAACAAGCGTTTCAGGGCAGCCATAGAGAGAATCATAGATACTGTATTTTTCTTATGCTAATAGACTATTACTGCCTTAAACAAGATGTGTAGGTATAGCTTTCTACGGCTACTGAAAAAACTGGTTTCAGACTGTAGTCCTATCCCACTGACTTCCCTACCCCCTGACTGTCTCCTATGTGTACATAGGAGTTTATGTTTCTTATCTTCACAGTTTGAATACTGATACAGATAGCAAGGCAAACCATCTTAACAATACAACTTACCAAAGATATTGGATCCCCTAAGCGGATACCCATTAATCGACAGGGTGTGTGTGTGATCAGCAGTGACCACTAGCAAGGTGTCGGCCTCGTCGGTCATTGCCATAGCCACGCGCACCGCGTCCTCCATGGCGGCTGCTTCGTCGATGGCCGTCTTTGCACGTCCGCGGTGGTGAGCCATGTCTATGTTGCCACCTTCTACCTGGAAAATAAGACCTGTGGCCTTAGCATGACATGCGTTGTCGCGCGCGACTCCGTACTTCGAGTCGCGCCTGAAGTATGGGGAGTCGCGCCGCAACGTAAGTCATGCTAGACGTACTGGTTAGATGCTGATATTAAAGATGAGTTAACATCACACACAACCGAATGAGACTTGAAAAGTTTAAGGAGATAGAAAGGTACCTATAATCCATATGGTCATATCGTTGACTCCCACTGTATGGGTTTTATTTTAAGTAAGTAGGACAAAAATATTGTTAATCCGGTGATACATGGGTGCTTTTGTTACTCACTGTTCTACAGGCCACATCAAAAAAATACACGGAAAATTCCTAAATAACTAAAAAGGAGATCATTATCAGGCCAAATGCTAACAGATATATTATATTGGTTCAGAAATTTCTCCATTTTCATTTCAGACCCCGCGGTTCACGCCTCTTGGCCCGGTTGTTTGTTAGGTCAATTTGTGGAAAGCAAAAGTGATTAGACTAACTGACTGCTTCATACATTTCTTGTCGTACCTATGTGACTAGCATGACTTATATTTCTACTATAGCCGGGAAAACCAAAATCAGCAGTAACAGTAGAAGTAAACGACTACATTTTAGGGGTGATCGTACTAACGTATGAAAAAGATAGATGTTCTAAATAAGGACCTCTTTGGCTAAACATCATAATTTATGATTACGTACCATAAGAAAGTATCCATCTGGATTCCTTCGTAGCACCTTGATGGCCGCCTCGACCATCTCGCTAATGGATGGCATGCCTTCTGGGCCGTGGTCCCGTTCAAATTCGTAGGCCAAGTGACCGTTTGCGAAGATACCTGTAAATAAGTGCGATAAGTCTATACTCGCGATGGTGTCCTGCAGCGGCCGCGGCACGCGCACCACAAACGAGCTGAAGTGCACGTAGTGTCGGGACCGCAGCAGCTGGTGCACCCTCAACGAGAAGCTAATCTTCCGGCGGACGTACTCCACCACATCGTCAGCCACGGCGGAGTGATGCAAGCGCGACACGTAGAGCGCCTTACTTGGTGTCGCAATCCGAAGACCAGAATTAACCGCGCACAGATGTGCCCGCCGGATTTGTCCGACGGATATACCATTCGTGTATGGCGCTATTCAGATGTGTCCGCAGACAAATCCGTGTCCAGTTCGCGCCGTACACGCACGGATTTGTCCGCCGGGCACAACCGTCGGACAAATCCGGCGGGCACATCTGTGCGTGTATCCGTAGCTTATATCGTAGGCCATTACGTTATAGTTACAAGTCCATGGCTTGTCATAGTTGTTGCTGTCTGATTGCGAAAACTAATGAATGACGTGGGGACACCCACGGTATAGACCTAAACTATGTCCGGGACGACCGTGACCTATTAGAAAATGGATACATTTAAATAGTTTCTTAAATTGACCAGAAGACCTTGAAGACCAGTCCTTAAATTGAATAAGAGGGATTTCATGACTTTAATGCTATTGCCACTATTAGTCTGGTGATACCAGATGCATTTGACGAGACCGTACTGAGCTGTCTAATAATCTATTTCATAATCTTTTGAGTTGCTATTCCACTGCACTCTATTAACTGCAACATAGTATACTGATTACTCTATTATAACTAAAAAATGGTACATCAACTCTGCTGTGCCATTAGCTAGGGATACACGCACAGATGTTTCCGCCGGATTTGTCTGACGGATGTGCCCAGCGGACAAATCCGTGCGTGTATGGCGCGAATTGGACTCGGATTTGTCTGCAGACACATCTGAATAGCGCCATACACGAACGAATCTGTCCGCCGGGCATATCCGTTGGACAAATCCGGCGGGCACATCTGTGCGCGTATCCTTAGCTATTGGTTCAGTACTGGTACTTGAAACAGGGATAAGTTCGCCTTTGTACTTTGTTTTCTCTTTTATCATGTTTTATTGTAACTTTTTTATGTACAATAAAGTGTTTACATACATGCATACATACATACTTGAATACTTATTTGAATCTATACCTTACTTGGTTAAGGATCTACACCCCACAGTAGGGTGAATTTCTGAAATGAAATTACTGCATATATCATTAGGCTGCGTTTTCACCAGAGATGAGCGAAAATGCGTTGCGAAGAATTAGTTAAGAACCAATCCTGGAGCTGCGCTGTGGGATAAACAAATGAAGAGATTCTGTTGGTGATTAACAGTCACATTCCTCGCATCGTCGCTCATCTCTGATGGCAACGCAGCCTTAGCATGGCAGAACTATGTCGAGATAGTGGCCCTCTGCAACTTACCCATCAGATAATCCGTATCATCAAAGTTAATTCCACTCAGCTCACTATTGTTTTGCGCCACGCTGTACTTGAGCCCTCTCTCCTCCTTATCTTTTCTGTAATCCTCAATAAGGTTGCGTCCATCCGTACGGTAACAGCCCCACAAGTTGATGGGGTCACCATCAGTGCCTGAGGAGTTTGAGACCAGCATCTGACGGCCTCCACCCATTATCACCTGGAAAAGCAATAACACGAGTAAGATCATTGTAACCAAGCGATATACTTAACGTTTTTCCTATTTTTAACAGCAGCTCATAACTATAAGGAGAGAAATCGGTTTTTTTAGAATTTATACAATATACATCCACGCGAAGTAAATGGCCGTGGCCGTGGATTTGAATCGCCTCATTATGTCCTATGACGATTTATGCGAGCAATAAATCTCATTTTCTTCATAAATTAAATTTGTATCCTTTTATCAATAAATGTTTCATTCTCATTCACAGAGATCAAAAAAATTATAGGGTAACAATTTCTCTGTCGAGTCGCTGCTGTACTGTCGAAGTGTTTAGGAAAAGACTCGACAAAATATTCCTTTCTGAATATCCAGTAGTGTCTTCTTACTCTCATTGCTATATAAGAAACAGATATCGATGCTTACATGTAGATCCTTCCCTGGCCAGTCCTCGACCAGCTGCCTGGCAATATCTTTGCAGGCACGAGACTGTTCAGGAATGACAGCCTCACACTCCCAATGGCGATTGGGGCAGTGTGCGTATAATGGAGCCGGCGTCGCGTGAGTTACTCGCATCGTGGTCACGAAACCTGAAATATAGTTTACCAGCTTCATTATTAAAGTCTAGCTGTAGGGAAAATTGATTCAAGACAATTTTTTGCAGCTTATGTGCTTAAGATATTCAGTGCAAGCCAAATCTTACAGCGCAAAAACAAAATTAAACTTTACTGAACTACGTAAGTATTTGCTGCGATCTGTATGCAGTAATCTACAAAAACCGGCCAAGTGCGAGTCGGACTCGCGCACCGTGGGTTCCGTAAAAACCTACAACAATTGCTATTTCTTATGATTGCGTGGACATGAAAGTTTCGTTTTGCTACAGCAGAAAGATATTATAGAGCTGAGTATATGACATGAAATTCAATTTAATACCTCTACGCGTTTACGAGGAAACAGGTAGTAAGTTTAAAATTAAAAAAAAAATTATGTACGATTTTACTAAAAATGTCTACTTTTCGTTATTTTTCCTTTGTCTGTGCTATATTTATTTTTTTGTTTATTTTTTTAAACTTTATTGCACAAAAAGTGAAAATGTACAAATGGTGGACTCAATGCCAAATGGCATTCTCTACCAGTCAACCATTGGGCCAAACAGAGACTTGTAAGTTGGTGCAGGAGGAAAATGTAATAAAGTAGAAAATAGTTATTATTAAGCCAAATTTATAAACATATATAATTACAATAAATAAAAGCCTACACATATATGGTTACATACTATTACTTATATAATATACAAGATATACTAATACATATGAAGGGATGTTTACAAAAACAACATAACTGACTACACTGGTTGACACCTGAAACGATTAACGATGTTCTTAAAAAAGTGTCAACCGCTTTAAGCAGTTATGTTGTTTTTGTAAACATCCCTTCATATGAATACAATACGTAGGTTGGAGAAAGAACATTAAACAAATTCTTCAGCGAGGAGATGCTTGCGAAGCAGTCTCTTGAAAACGAACTTGCTTGGGGCCTGTCGTATAGGGAGAGGGAGCGAATTCCAGAGACGGATAGCCTGAACGGCGAAAGAGTTCGAAACGAAACCAGTATGGTGAGAGGGAAGCGAGAGTTTAAGTGAACGGGAGGAGCGTAGTTCACAGCCCGGACGGAGAGCGACAAAAGCAAACTTGCGCTTAAGATAATCTGGAGCAGAAGGCTCATAAAGGATAGAAAAGAATGTGCTGAGAATGCGGAGGGACCTACGACGACGAATGGATAGCCACTTGAGCTGACGACGAAAGAGAGACACATGGTCGTATTTACGTAAGCCGAAGATAAAACGTATGCCATTATTGAGAAGACGGTCAAGCCTATTGAGGTGCTCTTGTGAAATATTAGTAAGGCACACGTCCGCATAATCAATAACAGGCAAAACTAAAGCCTGCACGAGAAGTCTTTTGGTTCCTACTGGGAGAAATTTTTTGAATTTATAGAGATTACGCAATGTCCAAGAGACTTTCCGACTTATTTCAGACACCTGACCATTCCAAGTGAGGCTTGAATCTAATATAAGGCCGAGATCCTTTACTTTATCTGAGACTGGAATGGCGGTGCCATCAAAAAGGATAGGCGCGACAGAGTATGAATCAAGCTTAACTAGCTGACGTTGACTCCCTAGAAATATTGCCTGACACTTCGCTGGATTTACACTGATGCCAAAGCAACTTGACCATTCAGCTATGCGGTCGAGGTCATCATTTATAAGAGAGATGGCACAGTTTATGAAGCTATATGAAGTTTCTTCGTGCCAAGTTTCAAGTTTCTGAGTTTACGGGAAGTACCCTTTAGGTTTTGAGTTTCTTGCGATTACTCAGCTCCAAAATATGCAACTTAAATTGCTATTTCTTTTGATTGCGTTGACATAAAAGTTTGTTTTTGCCACAGCTGAAAGGTATTATAGACCTGAGTATTTGATATGAATTTCAATTTAATACCTTTACGCGTTTACGAGGAAAAAGGTAGTAAGTTTAAAATAGAAAAAATAATATTTTGTATGATCCTACTAAAAATAAATACTTTTTATAATTTTTTCTTTGTCTGTGCTATATGACGTTGCTTCGTGCCAAGTTTCAAGATTCTGAGCTTACGGGAAGTACCCTAGGTTTTGAGTTTCTCGCGAGTACTCAGTTTCAAAATATGCAACTTAAATTGCTATTCCTTTTGATTGCGTTGACATAGAGATTTGGTTTTGCTACATCTGAAAGGTACTAGCCCTGAGTATTTGACAAGAATTTCAATTTAATAACTTCACGCGTTTACGAGGAAAATGGTAGTAAGTTGAAATTTTAATATATATTTTTTTGTATGATTTTACAAAAAAAAACTGCTTATAGTAATTTTTCCTTTGTCTGTGCTATATGACGTTGCTTCGTGCCAAGTTTCAAGATTCTGAGCTTACGGGAAGTACCCTTTAGATTTTAAGTTTCTTGCGAGTACTCAGTTTCAAAATATGCAACTTAAATTGCTATTTCTTTTGATTGCGTTGACATAAAAGTTTGGTTTTGCTACATCTGAAAAATCCTATAGCCTTGAGTATTTGACATGAATTTCAACTTAATAACTTCACGCGTATACGAGGAAAAAGGTAGTAAGTTTATAATTTTAAATATATATTTTTGTATGATTTTACTAAAAATATCTACTTTTTATAATTTTTCCTTTGTTTATGCTACATGACGTTGCTTCGTGCCAAATTTCAAGTTTCTGAGTTCACGGGAAGTACCCCGTAGGTTTTGCGAGTGCCGAAAACTCTAAAATTTGCAGCATAAACGACTGTATCTTTTGATTGCGTTGGCTTTTAAGTTTGATTTTTTTACAGATTCAAGGGACAATAGACCTGAGTATTTGGTATAAATTTCAGCTTGATACCTCAACGCGTTCCTGAGAAAAATGGTCTTGACAGACAGACAGACAGACAGACGGACAACAAAGTGATCCTATAAGGGTTCCGTTTTTTCCTTTTGAGGTACGGAACCCTAAAAATGAGGTTTTCGAAGAAGGTTATAGTGTATAAATATCTGTCTTGGCACCGTTTTCCAACATATTAGTTGGCATGTAGTACGACATAACAATGTTTTTTTTAAAGTTTTTTTAAACAGTTAGGTATGTTTTGATATGTCAACCTGGGCACACAATGCAGGCAATGCAGCCAAAAACTGGAAATAGTTATTGTAAAAAGTTTTTATTTTGTATTGTGTGCCCAGGTTGACATTTTCTTAGATTTCAACTGACTTCGAGATTTTGAAGAAGGAGTTTCTCAATACATGGGAATCTTTGTTGTTATTATTTGAAGCCGGCAGGATCGATTTGGAAAATTCTATCTTTTGTTTTAAAGGATCCGTTTGGTCCCATTGTCGTCATGTCTGGATCTGATATTCGGATCCTGCAGAAATCGAGAGAACTCTTCAAATATTCTAGGCACACGTATAGTGTTTTGAGCACTTTACAGTAGCTAGGGTATTTGCTCTTGATACGGTGTAGCCTAAGTAAAGTCGGTTCTTTTTTTCTTTACCTGCGCTCTTTCCCGCATCTAACGCCAGAGCAGCCAGGGACTTGAGCTGTGCCTCAGGATCCTGAGATCTCGGGCAGTCATCCACCACCACCGTAGCGTCGACGCCGATGGTGCGCTGGTTTACCTTGGTACCGGAGAATATCGCGGTGGCGGTCGACGCAGAGTCTGGGACCATCTTATTGGCAGAGTATGTCTGCAAGGATACAAAGAATTCATGAGGAGTTGCAAGAAAATAAAAATGATCTATCCACTGTGAAATCTATCACTTTAAATTTTTATGAATACCTATTTAGCTTACAAGACAACTAATAAATTTTATTGAAACCTACTCACAAGTAGTAAGTAGTAGGTTAGTTATTGGCTTTAATATTTGCAGCTAACATACAATTTAAATTGTCCGTAAGCTTATTTCCTGTATTTTGTAAAGATATTGCCGTTTGCAGGTATAGAATATGTACTGTGACGTGACAATACATATTTAGTTCTGGTAACTCGCTGGCCCAATGTTACAGGGTTCTATGTTACATTTTCAGCATAGTGAAATTTACACTTGGTGGCATTATAACTATGAAGAAATTCAATTAGATAAGAATCTTGCAATATTGGGCCAGCGAACTATTAACGATGGCTAATGGAGGCAGAAGAATAAAACCATGCTTAACTTTTATTCTTATCTTTCTGTCGCAAATGCAGAAGACGCTGGTTCGCTTCAGCGCTGGGCACCGGAGGCCTTGGTCACTTTTTCCTCTACATATGATATCTATTTTTTATAATTCTTACCTTAAGTAGGCCAACGTGAGGAAACTCCTCAAACGCCATTCTGTAGCCCTCCCCACCCTTGTTAATCCTCGTTGCGGTTACAGTGTTCGGTCCCATGCCGTCTCCTATGAACAGGATCACATTTTTAGCTTTATTCTCATTCCTTTTTACATTTAATGCCTCTTCGAGCTCGTTCCGTGCCAGATCCCGAAAATACCCCTGATCTGAAACATTACAATTTTCATTGTTAACTTATATAGATGTCACAAAGGAAAATTTATAAATTAGTAGTGTGACTAAAAATATTTATTAAAAATAATTTGATTTGTTCTTCAATTATAATTTTCTCATTCACCTTCTTACATAGGTAATTGGCAAGTCAATGGCACTGCCGTCTGATGATTTGATATTTTTGGTGCATGGCTAATTCAAACCAAATAAAGCCCGTTAACGTCCATTGTGAATATGGAACAACATCTGGTACAAATACCTACTTAACTCGAGTTAGTTAGGGTAAAACAATTATTTATAATAAGTAACCTTATTGACACGTCGCACTGCTTTCACGACACGCGTCACACGTCAGACATTAGCTTGTACCTTCTAATTAGGAAATGTAGATAAACTCTTTCGCAAATTAACATTTATTTTGAACTACGTATTAGGTAAACACAATTATTAGAGCTAAGATGCCCTCGGCACTTTGAAATACAGGGGCCGGTTTTAGAGTAAATTTTTTATTTATTTTTATTTAAGTTAATTTTACCCGTCGATAGTTTCTTTTTTAATTATATACTTACGTACCTTTATTTATTATATTTTATTGATACCTTTTATTTAATATTATACGTTATTTTATTTGATTGGTTATCATTTCAAAATATTTATAATAAAACTGTACATTTAATTTGATTTAGTTTTAATGTAGTCGAAGTTAGTTGGTCAATTATGCATTTGATGTGCAATAAGTTAGGTTATGGTTTTTTGTTATTCTGTTAAATACTAGCCTTAATTAATTAACTACTAACTAGGTTAGGTGGGTAGTTAGCCTTAAGAGAATTGTATGGTACCTGTGTAGCACGTCACGTAGGTACTTAAATTTTTCATAAATAAACCTTACATCAATCACTTAATTCCTAATAAACATCAGAAAACAAGTTACAAATAATAATATGTGTAACGAAAGACCTAGGGTGCCTAGGATAATATGTCTTTTTTAATCATCTTTAGACGTATAGTATATAATTTCTGAAATCGGTGTGATCTGACTTACAGCGAGTCAGATCACACCGATTTCAGTAATTATCTTGATATAAAAAGGGGCTTAATCGCATACCTATTACGCGTCTGCCTGCGACCATCCATGAGCGTAATGTCACATCGAAATTACAGGCCAAGTAAGTTCACCTAAATTTTACATACATAAAAAATATTAAGTATGTAGACTATGTAGTCATGTTTATTAAACTACATAACACAACACAACAAACGTTAAAACCCCTTCAGAACTCACGAAAGAATCTTACAACAAACCGCAAGATAAACACAATTTGCTTTAAATAAACGAATAATGAAAGGAGGAAATAAACAATTGAAGATTGAAGCTACCGCCTTCAAAGTTACCTACACAAAAAAAGTCAATGTAGATTTCAAAATAGTTCTAAATTCGTTAACTCACCAGTTCGAAGAGAACTCGCGCCGATCACAAATAAAAACAAAAGTAGAACGCGCATGTCTGGTCACTACCGCTGAACGAATGACACTGATAGTGATAACTGGCTGAACGCTTGATCGCCTGTGAAGTTCACGTCAAAGATATGTATACATTTTTGCACCTTATTACAATGGAGTAAAGTGGAACAATGTAATGGTTTGACGTCAACTGTAGACTAAATACTTCAAGGGTATGTAAGAAACAGCGCTGTAACGCTGACAGCGCTAGAAAACTGAACTGCTAACGTTTCCCTTTCTTGTGCACTTTCTAGTAAGAAGGACAGAGAATGGTATATATATTTTTACCTAATATGTCCTTATAATCAGAAAGTATCGGACAAAAAGTTAGGTCTAATAGGCCTTCATTACTGCTTACGGATTTTATAGAACAACGCTTTGATGCTTGATTGACAACTTTACAGAGGCAGAGTCAGCAGGAGAAGTAGCTAAGCGGGTAGGGTATTCAGAATGATCTACACACGCTCTTATTCTCTTAACAATAAAGTAGTGACCAGCTCATTTTAGCTGCTGACTGTACTGAATTCGCGATCAGTCCCAATCTTTATATTATCTTTTTTTTTATACCACGACGGTGGCAAACAAGCATACGGCCCGCCTGATGGTAAGCAGTTACCGTAGCCTATGGACGCCTTCAACCCCAGAGGATTCACATGCGCGTTGCCTACCCTTTAAGAACCTATACACTCCTTTTTTGAAGAACCTCATACTGTAGCTCTCTGAGAAAACTTATCTCTTGAAAATTTAAACACAGCTAGTAATCAGTTTTTTTTTTATAGGAGGGACTAATCTGCCTATATGACCAATTAACGGTTAGCGATATCAGTATATTGATAAATCTAAAATAGATTTGATAAAGACGATTTTTAGGATTCGGACAATCGGAAATGACAAAACGGAGGAATTCTGTCATTTGCGAATGTCCGTCCGTCCGTACGTCCGTATGTCACAGGCGTCACAGCCATTTTATTCGTAGATTTTAAACACATATTGACGAAAATACCTATATCAAGAGGTGTGTTTTATGGGAAAATGCAAATATTCTTAAAAATATTTTTCCGAATTTTATAATTTCGATTTTTATAATTCCGAATTTTACTAAGCCCAATATGTCGAAATTCCCACTTTTGAAATCACGAAAGTAAAAAATTAGAAGTTCGATTGTTCCTTGAACGAATTACTACTGCCAGATTAGGACTGCAACCCCCAAGTAGTAGTAAAAGTAGGTTAAAGTAGGTAGGGAAGTAGTATTCCGCTCCTCCTCCATTGGGAGGGGGATGGATATAACAATTCAGAATTTAAAAAACGGGATTTAAAAAAATCAGAATTATGGTAAATTGCAATTACCTAATTGTGTGTATTTTGTAGCAAGCAAATAAAGAAAAAATAATCGGGTTAGTGACAATTCGGGATTCGTTGTTTCAAAATTCGTAAATATTGGTTTCGGTGTTTTATTGAATCGGATTTTTAGATTTGGTATTATATGGTCCATAATTGTAATGGTTTGAGCATTTAAAAATTGGGATTTTGAAATTCGGAATTTTTAAAATCAGTAAAAAGTTTTTCGTGATTGTATTTTACGTGCCGCTACTTAGTTTTGTAGTTAAATTACTAAAATTATTTAGTATATTGTTAAAACTAAATGTCAATTTTCGTTTTCCGCAAATATTTGAACATGGTACTTTATCGCCGTGACAATCTATATTACGACGTCAGCCTCTAGGCGTTGTTCAGATATTTGTGACCACCTAGGCCACTCCGATATAACTGATACTGACTGTACTTTCTTAAGAGCATTCTCCAATTTATGTGAAACAAAGAGACATTCTCCATACAAAACGGAGAACCATCTCAAGCACGGTAGGTATAACTGTACGTATTCGCTGTGTGCATGATTGTGGCGCCATCTCTGGGGCAGGTGGTCAATCTCTTTTTTCCTTTTTTATAAATAGGTTGTATTCCTTGCTTATATGAAATGTAACTGGCTGATTCACAATTTTGACAGCAGACAGGTGATTTGCAGTTTCATTTCTTGTCACATTGAGCACTGCGATCGTTCTCGTTACCCCCACCATGCACTTCGCACATAGCGAATACTGGCTTTCGTTTCCCACTAAGGTGAATTTAACCTCATCATCATCATCATCATTGACCTGTAACGTCTATGGCAGACGATTAGACGCAATGTCCAAAATCAACTTAGACACTTCCTTTGGTGACTGTACGAACCAATACGGGAGTGGCAAGCGCGCCCACAGTTTGCACAGTTAAATGTTGCAACTGATGTGCTGGTGTTACAACCCTGCCGTTTCGCCCTCTTATCGGCTAGTTTGTCAAACCAGATCCCATCATGCAGTTTCTGGCCTTCCCTGAGGATATTACGCCACTGGTCCCTGTCGACAGCAAGCTTCTCCCAATCTCCATGGCCGATGTTAAATGAGATCAGGTCACGCTTAACGCAGTCTTTAAAGCGAAGCAGCGAATGAATTTAACCTACAATTATAATAACTTGGTATTAAGGAAACAATGTTACTGATACAGCAGTTAGTGTCCCCTAGACCGAATAAATATTGATAAGATAAAATAATAAAAACACATGCTATTTAAGTCGGTACATATAATAAACTTATTCCACTGGCACATAAACTTCTATGTCAATACGAATTTTAATTAGGAAAGGCAAATACGGCTTTTCGTGAAATAAGAAATTCCAAATTAAGTTATTTTTATATTTTACATATTTTTGCTTCGAAACGGTGTCAAAATGATACCTTAAGGCTTAAATGAACTCAAACTTGTCCTAGTAGCTTAACTGATGTAGATAGGTATCAAGATAAAGTTGAGAGCCTCCCCCCTACAAATTTGCATCAAAAATCTTGATGGCTCCACTTCTCAAATCCATTTTTGGGTCCTAACACTCCTAAGGAACAATCATGATGAGGGAAATCTTTTGTTCACGAAAGGTCGTATTTTTATGGCTACACCAGGCACTATAAGGGAAAATTGAAATAAAATTATACCAAATTAGGTTATCAAAACTTTTTATACTATTTTTGACAATGTAAATGATTTTGAAATAAATATTAAATCAAACTTTTGATTATTCAACAAGCTAACATAATATAAGTAAAAAAAAGAAAAAAAGTAGCAATTAGCTGTCAACTTTTTTCCTCACTTTTATCCCATAACTAGCAAGGTTCTTCATTAAGTAGTTATATATTTGTGGACGAGTCTAGTGGAAAGGGCCACATTATCAGTTTACAGGGACATTTCATTCTTTCACTAAAGGAATTGTGTAGTTATAGTGACTGCATTCACGGGGGCGAGCAGCGGCTCACTTAGAGCCGTTTTGCTGCATTGATCGTAGCAAATGGAAATCCGTGATCTCTGCCTACCACTTTTGGGATATAGGCGTGATTGTATGTATGTAATAACTGTATATCCGGAGTCTATGGGTTGAGCTCATCATGGTCGGAGCTCGTTGGGATTAATTATTTGTCTTTTGTTCATTTTCGTGGTTCAGTGTGTAATATAGATAGCTTATTGTGCGGTGATCTAATGAACAAGTGTGCGGATAATGAAGAAATAGTCTTAAAAGGCGTGTAACCATTGATTGGTTCAGAACAACCTGTAGCCTCCTCGAGCCATTTGTAGGGAGCTATCACTCTACAAATAGCAACTAACAAGGCTTATGCCACTTCTACCGAACAACGTTGCCTAAAACTTATTTGATTAAACAAAATACTTATAGATTGAAGACATTGTACAATGGATTGTACCTAAAGATTGAATCTTACAAGCTCTTATTTCCTGCCTTTTTATACTTGACATTGGCTACAGGCAATACCGCCTAAAGTCCATAAGAAGAAAAAAATACTGCATATCCACAAAGTGGGACTTTTTTAGTTTTTTCCTGCACTGAAACATTTGTCCTCTATAACAGTTTTCTTATTAGTATGTTGCTAGGGCTATCGTAGCGATAACGATAACACAGGTGAATTAAAAAGCATTAAGTTGGTATCAAAAGATCTGTGCACTTTATCTTCTGGGTAGGTACTGCATAGATTAGACTTTAGTACATAGGTACTAAAATAATTTTAAACAAAAAAAGAACCGACTTCACTTAGGATCCGCTATTCCAAGAGGAAGCGGCCGAGTTGCTTTTAAAAATAGTGAAATCACTATAGGTGTCCCTATAATAGTTGAAGAGTTCCCTCGATTTCTATAGGATCCCATCATCAGACCCCGACTTGGTGACAATGGAACCATCTAGGGGTTATACCCGTTCGATTAAAAAAAATTAAAATCGGTTCACGATTCACGGAGATATCGAGTAACATACATACAAAAAAATAAAGAGAAGAATAATAATGATGATAAAAAAAAATCAGCTGAATTGAGAACCTCCTCCTTTTTTGTTTGAAGTCGGTTGAAAAAATAGAATTTTACATAGTTAGCACTCTGATTGGTGCAATCACGCACCGTCAGAAATTAGTATGTTACAAACTAATTCAGACCTACACGCCGCTCCGGTGTGTACAGTCTCCATCAGATATATCGGAGCAGCCAAGATGGTCACAGATATCTGAACAACGCCTCTATTGTCAAGGCGATAAAATGCATGCTCAGATATTTTTGAGTACCTTGGCCGCTCCGATATATTTGATGGCGACTGTACACGAGACAGCACTATTCACTTACATAGGGATGTCCCGCTCACACACCGTAACGGCAAGCGGCTCCCCATTAAGTTAAACCTTTATAGGGCAATTTATATGTCAGAAAATATGCAAAATTGAACTTTATTACTTTGAATTAAAGTCCAAAAAATTTGGGAAATATGTTCCATGTAACGGCTTAATGTGACGACCATAGTCGCTCGCAGCGATTGGAATGGTCTCAGGAGTATCGATCCGGGGAAGGCGGTTGTGCGCAGGGCCCAGCTTCCATGTTAAGGGGCCTCACTGCTTGCTGGGTTAATATTTTTAACTACGCAATACCGGTATTACTTACTAACGCAATACCGGTATTGCTTATATGGGCAATCCCGGAATTCCGGTATTGCAGCCCTATTTTTAACCTCTTTATAATCATACATCATAATTCATAATTCATAATTCATAATATGTTTATTTGCAGAAAAAGGGTTAGTTACATGTCTTAACTTTAGGTTAGTGATAGTTCCACCTTCTTCAGCTGGGTTTAACAGCATGCAAATATTCTTATAACTAGCAACATATATCAAGCTATCAATATGAGTTGTATATACAGAGAATTTGTAATGTCAATAATAACAATATAAAATATCCATTCGAAATTATTACCAATTTATAGCTAATACATTATGTCAGGAAAAAAGTTATATTTACATTAATTACACTAAGGGTCAGTTGGTACAATGAAATGTCAATTGGCAGAGGACGATAGATCATTTAAACACACTAACTACACACACATAATATGTCATCGTTTTTTTCATGTTTGACAATCTATTTATGGTTCTAAATTAATAAACTGCTTCTAGGTCTTAAGAGGTTAATATTGTAAGCATACGTGGAAAAAAGAAAAAGTTTTTTACCGCGTTAAATTTTTAATTTGCTGGTTATCCTTTCAAAGTCATATCATTTCATCGGTACCTATCGTATTATAATAATGAAAAAGTATAAAATTATTGTTTTCTCGCGAAAATAAATTTGGTTTTGTATGGAGGATTGGCCGACTGAGACGACGTGTATCGTACAAAAAACAACCCGTCCAAAAAGTTTTTCTCCTACTTTTTCCTACTCACAATATGATACCAATTATGCCCTTAAACGGATCACCAGTATTTTTGTTACATTCTGTATTCGTATTATATTAACAGATTTCTGTGGCGTACCTTAGTTTAAGTTTTTTATTTGTATTTCTTCTTTATGATATAAATAAATTAAAAGAAAACATTTCATCGCTGGTAATTCAATTATGTCTACCTAACAGTGACAAGAAAACTGGGAGTTCTTTATTAATAACAGTAAATAAAATAAATAAAAACATTATAACAAACATAACATTTTCCACAAAAAAAAATCTCCCATAATAAATCCAGTAACTCCACGAACCACGAAAAACTCCTTAAACCATCTACTTTAATTCACGACACCCCCTTAACAGTTTCAGCGACAGTCAAACTCACAAGTCTCGTGTCGCGGTCACTGACAACCGAAATGCTGACCTGGTGACCGGCAGTCAGTCAGTTGTTAGTCAGTGGACAGTCAGTGGTCAGTCTAGCAATATGGGGAAGCACTGACTTTTATACGAGGAGTGGGAATACCATGGTATGACGGATTTTGATTTGGTTATATCAATATTTAGTTCTTTTTTGTTTTTTAAGTGAAAGTTGTGATTGTGCAAGGTATGAATTTAGTGTGTTTCATATGGAATTGCATATTTACAATCACATAGATTGGAACAGCCGAGGTAGGTACTCTAAAATATCTGGACACACAATAGGTACACAGTGTAACAAAAATACTGGTGATCCTTATAAGCTTTATTAGTATCGTATATTAATTATGAAAAAGTAAGAAAAAAAATGGTTTTGTATGGAGGGTGGCGGCCAGCTGTGACGACGTGTCCCATACAAAAAAAAATTTTTCGCGTCCAAAAAACATTTCTTCTACTTTTTCTTACTCGACCCCATTCTTACTCACTCTCTTAAAAATACGATACCAATTATGCCATATCACTCTGATTTATCTAATGGGGACTGTATAAAATAAAGTGAAGATTAGGTTAGCTCTTAATTGTTAATTTAAGATATGGGTAGTGAAATTAGGGCAAGAAGTTTCTAAGGAAAGCCAATAAATAGGGTCCTAAATTGGCACATGAAAAACATTCTAAATATTAAGCCTTAAATGATTTAAATTACGAAATCATTAAAAACACTAATTAATCTTTTAAAAATCTTTGAATATACTTCCTCGTTGGTTTTTTTTTTTAGTTCACTACTATGGCGAAAGCATTGATCATTAGAGACTCCCTACCTGTCATAAAATTTTACTCTCTGAAGTGTAATTGTAATTAACGTCGATAATGATAACATGTGAAATAATATAATTATGTGATTAAATTATACTAAACTTTGTCCCTAATTCACATTAACAAGACAAAATTTTTCATATGGGCACTTCGTATTGGCGGATACGTCACCTATGCATGTGTACAAGCTCCCTAACGATGACAACGTCTATAATGGGGGCTTTTATGTCGTTTATCGCGCGAATAAACCATTCGATATTTCCCTCGCGAACACGTTTATGTCGGTACATGGCGGGAATTTTATCGCAGCGATAAACGCCTACTCCCTATGGATATACAGGGCGTCCCAAAACTATGGGACGTGAAGGGGAAGTACCTTAAATACTGTAGATAGGGTATTTTGCTGGAAGAAGACTTTATGTTATTTTTAAATTTTAGTAATTCTGCATTCAAAAAATTTCTAAAAATTACTTGCTTCCTCTGGAAATCGAACCGACTTAAATGTGAAAAAAGAATCACCCCTACTTTTATGATTTCAATGGAAAGAATAGCTAAAAAATAATAACTCTTCTTAGTAACACAGTATTTTAAAAGAAAGGAACAACGTGAAATTAATCATTTTAATAAAATTAAAAACATACGAAGTAAATTAAGTAGGTAGTTTTTTGTAGATTAATTTGTTGAATTGATTAGAAAAAAAATGAATAAATTAAAACAGATTTTAATAGAAAAACGATATTATGGCATAGGTAGAAGATTTTTTTAAAGACAATGACATTTAGTTTGTTATAAATTAATTATTTTGTAAATATTGTAAATAGGATATGTTAGTATTTAAGATGTAAGTAGTTATAAGTTATCTGCTACGCCCTTGCAGGGTAACATATGTGACATGCGTTTTAATATTATGTAACATGTAAGCGTGAATAAATGAATATGAATATGAATATGGTAGTCGTTGCCGAGTTTAATCTTTCTTCTTGTCGCAGGCAAGGATGGAGCTCCCGGTGCTGGACAAGTTCTGCTTCATCTTCCACCTGAAGACAGGATGCATCACCATGGGGATCATGAACTCGGTGAGTTTTTTAAGCGTTTTGACCGTTCTCTTAGACTCACATTCTCTTAATTTGCTGTAGATTTATTAAATGTAGATACTGATATCGAACTACTATGTTCTTGACGCATTTCACTTCATTTTTAAACTATAACATAACATAACATAAATATTCTTTATTGCACACTTAAAATTAAAGAAACAGAGTATACACAAGTTACAAAGTAGAGGTAAAACAATTGGCGGTCTTATCGCTAAAAAGCGATCTCTTCCAGACAACCTTTGGGAAGCGGAAAACTTTGTAAATTAACAAATAAGTAGGTGTTGCAAAGCAAATCAACATTAATACACTTACACATATACAATAAATAAAAATAAACTTACGTATGTAGTAACTATAACTTTACTTTGGGACAAGCTCCAATAGACCTATTCAAAATTACTAACCAGTTATTGATCATTTCTAATATCACTATCCTAAATATGATTGCGGACAGGATTGATTGTCCGTATATGCACTGTTGTGGACTTCACAAGCCCAGTAACAGTAAACAGTTAGTTAGTTACTTTAACATAGTTTTAAATTACATTGTAAATAATCTACTAACATTTTATGAGTCACGGGCTTGAAATAAACGTAATTTAATTTAATTTTTAATTTAATTTAATTACGTACCCTGGAAGCCCTGAAGATCTGTTCTCCTTAACAACTGACGCGGTTGCTTGACTAAGAACCTTGAATATCAATTTGTGACATACTTGATGTATATTTCAATTATTAACGCCATACACAATATTACAATTTGTTCTGTTGTTATTTTGATAAGGAATCAAAAAGAAATCTGTAACGAAATTGATTTCAAAGTTGGAATACCGCTCCCGAAATGAGTGCAGCAAACTCATTTCGGGAGCGGTATTCCAACTTTGAAATCAATTTCGTTACAGATTTCTTTTTGATTCCTTATCAAAATAACACCAGAATACTTAGGAACATAATTATAATCATAAAATAAAAGAAATGCGGCCTCCGTCTCTAGTTGACGTCGTCAGTATGTAGTTACAGGAAAACATTACGAATATTTAGCAATACAGCTATATTTATATAAAGTATGTTCCCTCAATGTAGACTTAAATGTGCAGCTGGTTTTATTACGGTTAGAAAAATACCGGTTGGTTTCGCTCATTTATTTTTATTTTTCTAGCCATATCAGGGAAAATGTTCAATGACATTGCTTGTTTCTATTATTAGTGATACGCTTAAGACAATAAGAGTCAAAATGGCGAGTATTAAGAGTACATTACCCCAATAATCGCACGACAAAAATCGTAAAATTTTTCTAACCTAAACAAAAACGAAGTACTCGTGATTAAGATGACCTAGGTATTCAGAATGCTTTATTAAGTACTTAATTGGACATTATTGCCTTCCAGATCATAACCTTCGTGCTAGCCGTGATCCTGATCACCTTCGCGGTGGACATCAAGGCCGCATCAGAGTCTGCCAAGTCCGAAGACACGGTTTCCTCCGTGGTGTATACCATAGTTGTTCTCGTGGTGGTGCTGCTTCTCATCAAGTTTGTGCTGGATATGGTGTTTGTGTACGCGGTGTATAAGGTAAGCACAGACCAATATAACCCATATCAAACCATTGATATATTAGGCATTTCCGGTGAGACGTTTAGGTGATTTAGGCGCTCGGCTCTTATGAACAGAGAGAGAGAGCCTTCATAGTTCCAGTAAAATGGGTACCTTTCACCAGGGTTTTCACTCTATTAAAAATCGTGAAAATTAAAACGCATATATGCATTGATTTATTTCTATAATCAAAGCATATAAATATGTATAATATTTAAAATTTGTAACTACCAAGGTCGCTTATATATTATTTTCCACCAGTTTTCTAAAAAAGGACTTTATTTCGGTACATTTACCTGCCAGGCCCTGCCACTTTACCAAAAAAGAAATTAAAAACATATATAGGTACAAGGAGAAAAATTAAAAACGTTATTCCACATATACGGTTTTAAGCTAACATGGTCATTAACATTATAAATACTCCGTGATAATGGCGCATGCAACTGTGCCTCTCTGAAATATTGGAATCTCGACAAAACAAATACACATGGTAAATACCACGTTTTATATAGTTTTTGTAATTAAACCACATATAAAAACACATAAGCAATATCATCCTATATCAGCGCAATAAACACAACCATAATTGTACCGAAATATTTCACAAGTCTATTTTGGAAAAAAACGTACAGGGCGAAAACAGATAGTGTACCTACTTAATTAAGTAAAGTAGGCAAAGGACGAAGAAGATAGACAGGGAATGATCTCATCTAAGGGTCACTTTATAGGCCACGCTAATTTCATGGTCGGCGAAACGACGCGGCGGCCAACTTTATAGGCGATGCTTTTAGATTAGGAAACATGGACTTAAGAATACATAGACACCATGTAATTTCACACACATACAGGTCTTGTAGGATTCGTCCCATTGGCCGCTTTAATGTGAGCGATGAGAGTCTAAATAAAAAAATAGGTAGGTTAAAGTTTACGGGCATGTTATGCGGAGGGATGAAAGTCATGTTACGAGAAAGGTATTAAGAATGAATGTGGAGGGATGTAGAAAAAGAGGAAAACCTAGGAAAAGATGGATGAATTGTGTGAGAGATGATATGAAAAGAAAGGAGGTGAGTGATGAGATGACGGGTGACAGAGATGTGTGGAAAAAAAAGACATGCTGCGCCGACCCCAAGTAAATGGGACAAGGGCAAGCGAATGATGATGAGGTAGGTTAAAGTTTGTTAACAGAGTCGTGTCCATCCGAATACTCTTCATTTTAACCATTTTATTTTGGGATTCCCGATATCGGTAATTATCATGGCATGATCTTTAATAATACAAGCACCCGTAACTATTCCGAAATATCGGACATTCACCATACATAGCAAATGCCCCGTTTATTTTATTTTAGAACGACATTCTTCTAAGATGAATATTGTAGAGGATTCTCTGTGCTTTCCAGTCATCGACTGACTGGCTGACTGGCTAACTGACATACAGTTTGGAAACGACGACTTTAAATTAAAATTTGAGATGACAAAAGAAATGACCTGACAAGACACGACAACAGACAATCACACTGAGAAAACCATTCAAATCACATCACCGAATCAGACCAGACGGTTCAATATGGTCCTTCGAACCGGATCAAATAGTTCAAATATTCATTATCATCATCATCATCTCA
Organism: Pammene fasciana; assembly: GCA_911728535.1. Classification (NCBI taxonomy): domain Eukaryota; kingdom Metazoa; phylum Arthropoda; class Insecta; order Lepidoptera; family Tortricidae; genus Pammene; species Pammene fasciana. Next base: position 14,658,470 of record OU452287.1, read on the forward strand.
ACCATAAGACGTCCACTGCTGAACAGAGGCCTCCCATTTAAGGTTCAAATATTAACAGTTATTATTATTTATTTGTCATAATCAACGGTTACAGGAGAGGAGTGGGCTGATGAAGAAGTACTGCATCTTCTGGGTGGTGTTCCTGGTGCTGTTCATCATCGGTTTCCTGAAGAGCCTGTTCCATATGGGAGCAGGACATGTCATCGCTCAGATTCTCTTCTTAGGTAAGATACCACATTATTATTACCTCCAGCCGCCTAATGTACAAATTTAATGGCATTCTATTACGGTAGTATTTAAACCATCTGTAAGGCCCTTAAAGTTAATTTTAAAGTGAAACTTTTATTCCATCGCCTCAAAAATTTAGGCCTGTCTTCCGCACGACATGCGTTACAAGCTGTAACGCTGATAATCGCGGTATACAAATCTATATTTCGCGTCTTAGCGTAACTGCAGCGGTGGCACTGTGGTATGGCATGAGACTTACGATCGAATGGGCGAGGGTTCAAACCCCGTGGGACGAATTATTTTTTTCTAAATTTTAGAAACATATTTCAATTATATTTGATGAATTACATTTGGTAAGTCATTCCAGCTCTGTACGTCTAGCATGACAAACCAATTGGGCATCAATTTCTAAGCGCCATGCTAACATAGTAAAGTTTCACTTGCATCGTGGTTTCATAAAACCACATAATGTTTTTTCCTTTAACTGAAGAACAAATCTTTTTTTTATAAATAATTTGATTTGTTAATTTTTAAGTAGTCACACTACTATAATAAAATATAAATTATAAACTTATATAGATGTCATATACAAAGAAAAAAGTGACCTAGGCCTCCGGTGCCCAAGGCTAGGATCGAACCAGCGTCTTCTGCATTCGCGACAGACGCGTTAACCACTTGGCTACCTGGTCACAGAAGCACCGGTCGAATTTTCCCATGTATATGCAATCTTTGTAAATGCTAATGCGCATTATGGCCAATCATCTAATGTACAACATTATGAGTCATTACCCCCATCCTGATCTCTTTAGGAGTAGAAGTTTAGGAGTGTTTAAAGCGTTTGCTCATAATTTTTGTGCATGCTACCGGTGTTCATCAATTTATAGTTATCACGCTTTTATCACGTCAAAAAATGAATAATGTTTTAACAAAACTTTCTATTGTTTCAGCCGAAAACTTCTACTACATCGTTGTGATCCGAAGCTATTTGATTTCGATTCACGAAGACGGAATGTTGTAAGTACCTATACTCATCTCGTTTGCACTTTCCCTAATATACAAGAGGGAGCGAGATGACATGACAATGGACCAGAATTGAAACTGCGAGTGAAATAATTAGCCGTGCTTGTCACGTGTATTCAGATTTCTCTCTCGGACCATATTAAATAGAAAGAGACGGATGCTATATGTCGCGTGACAAGATTAATAGCGGCTAATTTACCTGTGTTAGAGACAAGCATACAATACAGACTACTATTTCATGTTAAGCTGGGCAATTTAATAATAATTATGAAATACATAAAAACCAAAAACATTAACTAATTAAACACAACACAACAGTGGTCACAAATATCTGAACAATGAACAATGCCTCTATTATCAAGCCGATAAAGTGCATGTTGAGATATTTTTAGTACCCTGGACTCTCCGCTATATTTTATGGCGACTTTGTGTAGAACATAATAAAATATCATCCAATAATATGTATCATTTATTGTAAATGACATGACAATGGCACAAACAGTTCTTTTACCCACAAAATAAAGAAAAGTTTGGACAAACTGTAATCCTGCAGGCTAGAACAAATATTAATAACTTATTTTGAACTTCGTATTTTCAATCGTTTTAAATACAACTCTTGTACAATCTATTAGTATTTATAGTGAAATGCTAACTTTCACTTTTTCACTACTTTTAAAAATAGCCAAAGGTGAATATTGAGTAACCACCAGGGTGACCAGATGTCCCGTATTTCAGGCACAAATTTTTCACTGTCCCGTAATTTGACGAAACGAATACGGGACAGTACATTGTCCCTGTCCCGTATTTTAAGCACAAATCCCGTATATTCAATGAAGTTGTCCCGTAAAATGGGAAATCAGATCTGGTCACCCTAGTAACCACGCAAGTTGTATGCATGACCAATTTATAATATTTTTTTCGCGTCCAAAAATGTTTTCTCTTACTTTTTCTTACTCGCAATACGATACCAATTATGTTCTTAAACGGATCACCAGTATTTTTGTTACATCCTGTATGTATATGAATTGAGAAGTGAAATACCGACAGTTCTGCGAGAGGAACGTTGACAGATGTCTTTATTATATACTTGTCTCTAATTACGCATAGGCACAGGAATGCTATATCATTTACCGAAATATTATATAAGTTTTTATATCTACATATCGTATGTATATTTTTTATTAGTTTTACAACTTCTGAATCCATATTGTATTTTGATCTCTTTAGTTTATAGTGAGCTTACTGATTTTGTAACGAATTTTATCCAAATATAATATCTATCTTATACAATTATGAAACTGTCACAGATTTTTCTAAGCATTTATTAATAAAATGCAGGAGTCGGTAACATTTTCCTGAAAATAATATATAAATATAGTACATAGAAATTGTACGTAGTTTTGTAATTAGTTCGGTGCATGTATACATTGGTGTTGATATGAATATAAAAATATCATAGATGTTATTAACGGATATTGTCGTATAAAAAGGGTTTAAATATATGTAGATACAGTTATCACTTAGTTAATAGGAGAGTGAACACAAATACTCGTACCTTATAATTTATAATGGTTTTAAAGGTATCACCTAAGAAATTTCATTTTTCAGCCCCTGGTTGTTTTATAACATTGGAAAATTAAAATAGAGACACCAAGTTAATTTAATACATGGTACGATAGTGCCAAGATAAGCCAATAATAGTATTTTATGCAATAGTTGTATAAGAGGGTTCAAAAAAGGTGAGTGGCGTGTGTAACAATTTGAGGCGAAGCCGAAAATTGTTAATAAAAACGCCATGAGCCTTTTTTGACCTACTTATACAACGTTGCATACATTACTTTTTCTACGACTAGTGATTAAATAAAGCACAAGATTAAACGCAGTTTGCTTTAAGAAATAGCGAGAAGTTGAAAAGTGGTGGCAAATGACAGTTGAGAGTTGAGAGAACGTAATCATAGACACGGTAATATTTTTTTTTTCAAATGTCATCAACTTACTTGCTTTAAACGGCTATTAGACATTGCAACCTGCAGGGCCCAATCTGCTGTCTACCCTGCCTCTCCCTGCCCTCCTTCAGCTCCCTACGTGCCCTACCTTTAATTACACCTACCAACATGACAGATTGGGCCCTGCAGGTTGCAATGTCTAATACCGCTTTTTTTCCTTATGTTGGCAGCAATTATTTTAGTTTTGTTATCTGTTGGGTTCACAGGGCACCACTGTTAGCAGTTGCTTTTTATCACATAATAACCCTAGGGTCTTTATGAAGAATAGACAAGATAGACTTTTTTGAAATGTCATAAGACATGCTTTTATATTCGTTGGCGGGAGTATATAATTGACAGATAAAAGTACCGGAGTAGAAAAAATATTTTATCTACACCCATATCATAAACCCTCCATGAAGCGTTCAAAAACCGCACGTTATGACCACCATAAAAAGAGACTGTTTTGTTAGAAGTTAGAACAAATGTCTTATCTGTAACGATGTTATTATTATCAAATAATAATCAAAAATTCGATTTCATTATGAAAATCCGACCTGCTCCCCGACCGACGACGGCGCGCTCCTCCGACCGCTGGCACGCGCCCCGCCGACTGCCGCGCCGACACAATCGAGTTGGCCATGGCGGTGCAATCTGTGAAATGGCAGCCATTTTAACAGTTTTAGAACGCGTCATTTAGGATTTGTAATATGTATGTAGATAAAGCAGTGTATGCAACTGTACGTAATTAGGCCTTAAAACACTCGTGTGATCTTATTATGAAACTCACTTCGTTCGTTTCATAAAACCAAACTCGTGTTTTAAGGACCCCTATTACGTAACAGTTACATAAACTACTATAAGTTGGTTGATGATTAAGTGTCATACAGGTTTCAGTTTTTTCGACTATACTAAATGATAATTGACTATACTAAATCATAATGCCACCACCTGTCCGTACGCTAATGATTAATGTTTTATTTATATTTAAACAAAACCAAGGGGCTGTAATTGTAGACCGCGTTTTTAGTTTAAATACATTTGTAAGTTCATTTACTAAAGGCAAATTTAAATTTTATAAAAATACTGGTTGTGAAACTCGAAGCTTAATCATATCGGTTCAATCGAAACTAAAACAATAAATTTGTTGAATTAATTCTATTGTAACGCAATTGTAATATAACGAAGTTAATTTTAATTATAAGTATTGTCTTCCATTCGTTAGGTATAAGGATGTTTTTTGCTTAATACACGAAAAAGTCATTTCATCTGATAGATACTTTACTTCAAACTTTTTACTATAAAATAGTTACCTGCTTTTTACTTTTGATTTGTGCGTTAGAACAATTTGAGCCTTCAGAAAATCTATACAGGTATTAACATATTGGTCATCCAATTAATATATTTGGACAATTGGCTTATTCCGTTATAGGGGCTTTTTCGTCTATAAGCGTATATTTATTTGATTTTCAATCGTAGGAAAACAAGACCGTAAATGCTCTAGATGCTGCAACTAAAAGCAATCGCTGCTTTGTCAATGAAATTATAAATTTTGTTCGTTGTTCGAAAAAAACACTTTTAGACGGAATAGTCCCTATGATGTTCTGTAAAAGTGACCATGTAAAAATATATTCAACTAATATGATTGGCTGGCAATTTTTAATCTTATTCATCTGTCATATAATGGTCCGTCCTTTCTGCTATATATTAAAGCCCGCATGTAATTGCAAAAGAAAAGATTATTATATTTGGACAATTGGCTTATTCCGTTATAGGGGCTTTTTCGTCTATAAGCGTATATTTATTTGATTTTCAATCGTAGGAAAACAAGACCGTAAATGCTCTAGATGCTGCAACTAAAAGCAATCGCTGCTTTGTCAATGAAATTATAAATTTTGTTCGTTGTTCGAAAAAAACACTTTTAGACGGAATAGTCCCTATGATGTTCTGTAAAAGTGACCATATAAAAATATATTCAACTAATATGATTGGCTGGCAATTTTTAATCTTATTTATCTGTCATATAATGGTCCGTCCTTTCTGCTATATATTAAAGCCCGCATGTAATTGCAAAAGAAAAGATTATTATAGAAGTCGCCAAATGGTGTAAAGTAACTACAGTTTAAACTTGTAAAATATACAGAAACGTATATCTATAACATTTTAAATATCTCTTAATACTTTTACTTATCAAATATAGTTCTACTTTGCAAAATGTAACTAAAAGTGAGTATACACAGTGTGCCAGCCAAGTTTGAGAACACACACGAACTATTTCGAGATACATACTTTAAGTATTACGTTTCCAATAGTTTCCATTGTTTACAAACGTTATAGTACCAAATAAAAAGACAATAAATACGTCCTTCGCTTTAATTAGTTTAGATTAATGTCTATATTATTCAATCGGAGAAGAAAATAGACTGTCATTTATGTTTGAGCTAAAAATAGTTATTTGTGCAACAAGAGAGGAAAGTTGATTTTTCTTGAGAGTGTTGATTTTGAGTCCCGAGTAAGCGAAAGATTCTATAATTGAATCACGAGCGAAGCGAGTGATTCTAAGTTTGAATCTTGAGCGAGGGATCTCAAGAACACGAGATGCAAAAAAGTTTCCTCTCGTGTGACACATACAACTTTTCACCTCAGTAGTGAGAACATATTAAGTTAAAAAAAAACACATTTATTTACATTCCTGAATGAAAGGCATCATCATTATGACGAAAAGCTTCTAGAAACAAAATTTCACTACCTGGAGTGAGGAAAGTCGCGCTTTCGTCACTCCAGGGAGTGAGGAAAGTAGGCTTGTTCGAACTGCTGAGGTGAAAAATATTACCTAATTACTATTTGAGAACTGTTTGGGAAAACTCAGTATTTGATTTGTGTAAACGTGGCGAGTCATGACTATGATGTATCATAACATAACATAAGCAGTTTATTTATTTTTTAATTCCCAGTAGCGTAAAAAATAATTACAAACAGACTAGTTTCTTCTCATAAAATGTCTAGAACTTTATTGTATTTTTAGGCTTCTATATTTTGAATCCTAGAATTATTGAATGTCTATTTAACATATCGCGTAATATTTACTACAGGCGCACATTTAGGTACTTATAGATCCTTACTATTCTATGAACTCTTATTATTGATGTAATTGTAAGGACCTACCTAATCTACCTATTTACATACTCTACTTAGAAGTTTTCGAGATTCTTAAACTCGTATACATATAGATATATAGAAATGTTTTATATGTAATATGTATGTTAATAAAGAATTAGAGGCGTATTCACACAAACATTCTATTTCTCTATAGTTATACTTGACTATATATTTTAAAATGACTTACGAGATGTTGTATAATATAAGTTTTTAATGTTTATAACTAAACTCTGATTTGTAATTAAATTCCAAAAACATAACCTCACTTCTTCACCGGTTTCGTGTATTTATACGTTCTTTTTTAAAGAAATGCCACTGATATAATGTAACAATGGTAATTTTGATCCTCTGATGTAATAAAGTAATTTCAGTTGCCCTTATTCAGAGAAATAAAAGCGAAAAGTAACCGAGTGAGGTTATGTTTTTGGAATCTAATTATGAATCATAGTGTAGCTTTCGACTAAGTACATAATTTTTAATTCGAATTCGAATTCCAAATCGAATTTCACTGACTCAGTGACCCAAATCGGATCTTGGCTTCTGACACAAGAGAACGCCACTCTGCCGTGTTCTGCGCCAGTTCACACCAGTCCGGTATTCCAAGGGCGGATATATCTTTCAGGGCTTCGTCTCTCCAGCGGTATCTGGGGCGTCCCGATGGACGCTTTCCACCCGGGTGCCCCACATACGCCCTTCTCACAGCTCGATCCTCTCCCATCCTCTCCAGGTGTCCAAGCCAGCGGAGTCGTGTGGCTTTGATTTCGCCAATTATATTGGGCATAGTGACTAGCTCCTCTAGCTCCCTATTCTTCCTACGCCTCCAGCTTCCATCTTCGCCCCTGATAGGTCCCAGAATCTTCCGCCAGATTTTCCTCTCTGCCACTAAGAGCTTGCTCTCTTCTTTCTGTGTCAATGTCCAAGCTTCACACCCATACATTAAGATTGGTCTGATTACTGTCTTGTATACTCGAATCTTAGTCGGTCAACTGATTAGCTTGGACACCAGAACTCGATGAAGCGCTGCCGAGCATCTTAGGTGGAAGAGGAGATAGATGTTCGAGTAGTCCAATTTTTAATTATGTACCTATAAGTGAACTTCAGAAGCTATTCGATATATTGTTTTTATTGTTTAAAGTAAGTAATAAGTAATCAAATTAGACCAAATGTAAGCAAAGTTTGTATTATGAATATATTTTTTCTACTAACTATTACTCTTATATCTGTCTATGTGTGAGTACTCCTTTACATAAATGTGCCACTATTGATCAATTATGAATGCTTTAAATGTTGTACAATTATAACGATGTGGAATTTATTTTATAGGATTTTTGATGTTTGTGAACGTTGTACAATGCTTTGTTAATTCATTGGGTATTAATAAAACGTTTAAATAAATATTTTATTCTTTTATTATACTAAAAATCGAAGTAAAACGATTTCTTAAACATATTTATGCACAGATCACTCTTATAATCGAGACTAATACTAGTAGTTCGCCCCGAATGTGAACTCGCGAATCTTGTGTTTCGCCATAAATGTGCAATAGTAGAATTACTACCAATACCAAAAATAGGTATCGGGTATTTTTTTCTCAACTAACCACCACGGTGAAACTAAACGTCCATATTAAATTGTGCGGTTGATGAGCAAAATTTTACCGCGACGAAATCGCTTCAGATTTGACAGTTTTTGTCTCATCTAAATTTAAATCCACCTCTCACATGCCTCTCACTCTTTTGCTTTGACATGTCGTTCTCATCTGTGGACCACCTATATAGGTTTCGGTCACCATCATTATGCGTCTATGGTAACTCTCTCTAACTAATGTGTTAATGTCAGTATGCTGATGGCCCTAGCAGCCAAAGCTCTAATAAATTTAAAAAAAAGTCAGTTTTCAAAATATTTACACCAAAATCAAAATATAATTGAAAATATTTTTGAAATCAATTTTATGTTGCTAATTGTTATGAAACAGTAAGCAGTTAATACGGATTTGACGAGAGTGTTAATCAATACCTTTCGTTTGATACCAAACTCAACCATACTTGCTCGTAAAAGTAGCAAATAAGATGACCAATGTAACAGGACCCCTTTACAAAACCTTTTTAGGCCTTCTAATTTCGGAACCCCCGTCTCAATCCAGCTCATATACGAACTCGCAAATTTTGTTGGTCTCTGCTACAACCCCAACAAATTTCATAAAGATCGGAAAATCGTTACTAAAGTTATCGTCGGACAAACTATCTAAATCAAAAAGCCATCCAAATACCGAGACGTCCCAGTAGCCAGGTAACAGTTGGTGTTTGTAAGAATGATCTTCGCTTACGCTCCGCTCGTTCGATTATAATGACACAACACATCAATAGTCGTTATCCGTAAAATGATGTAGGCTTGCTAAAGGATGTATAAAAAAAGCCGGCCAAGGGTGAGTATGACTCGCAAACTGGGGGATTCCTCAAAAAAATCATGTCTGTTGTATGGAAGCCCCCTTAAATATTTATTTTATTCTATTCTTTATTATTTGTTGTTATAGGGGCAACAGAAATACATCATTTGTGAAAATTTCAACTGTCTAACTACCACGGATCATGAGAAGCAGCCTGGTGACAGACGGCCGGACAGCGGTGTCTTACTAATAGGGTCCCGTTTTCACCCTTTGGGTACGGTACCCAAAAACATAGATATATTAGGTAGGTACTGAGATATTCTGGCAAAAACCCGCCTCTCTTTCGGCAGTCTTGTAATTACACCAGAATTTGTTTTTACCTACTTTACACGAACTCTATAAAGTAAATGTCTCATATTACAAACAATATTTATACCAGAAAAATTTAATTATTAGTTTATTTCACTTAAATGACAGAAGTGAAAAAACAAGATGGCAACCTTCCACATTTTCATGGCTTGCCTATTGTATCGTCTACTGTCAAATGGTTCTTCAGCCTGATTCATAATAATCATTGACTAGTATCGTATGGTCGTCTGAACGTCTGTATATCATCAGCAGCCAGGTCCGGCATATCATAGTAAGCAGGAATGCATACACAACTGAAAAGAGAATAAAGTTTTAACTTGTAGCTTTAAGGCCAACCCCACACTAGCGTCTTTCGATCGTCTACGTCGTCCGAGCGCCCACGTAGCCTCGACGCTACGTCGACGCGACGTTAACGCGACGTCAACCCCCCTCGACGCCGCGTCGACGCTCGGGCGACGTCTACGCTCGAAAGACGCTAGTGTGAGGTTAGCCTAGCTTTAAATCTTTAGAAAACCTGTACGGCTACCATGAGTTTGACATTGACATTTTTCTTTAACGAGTAACGAATTTTCTATCTCTGCATCTCGTTTACACTAATATGTTACAAGCAAGATGCACAGATAGAACACTGGATAGGTACTCGTTCTCGAAAACGTCAATGTCATAACTCATGGTAAGCGTACTGAAGTTTTGATAAACTGTTATCATTTTATATAGTATACATATGATGGACAAACATTGATAAACTTTTTCTAACACATTAACATTTTAATAAATTTTAATTCATTCAGGATTGTTTGCATACATATTATGCGGTTCAATAAATCTAGACAAGGCAGTTGTCAGCCAAGTTATCAAACCAAAGAGGCGACCTGCCTTCAGGGCGGTGCAACTCAGTGTAAATCTGTCAAAATTGTCATTTTTTCTTCCTATTTTTATATTACGTTGCAGCAACATCTTCTGGCGCTTTCAGACATGAGTTTCAAAAAATTCTTAGACTGCACTGCTCTATTATATAAGTTACTCTATAGTTTTGCTAAAATATCATTATTCCGTTATTTTATTTAAAAAAATAATAAACTCACCACAAATTACTATAGTAGCATACCAAACGGGTTCATAGTAATCATATAATGCTTCATGTAATTTCTCGTTCACAAACGAATCCAGATTTAGTTGAAGTACCACTAGTCCGGAGACTATTGAAATTAATACGATCACTCCGAAGATAAAGTATGCGAGCAGGAAACAAGGTTTTTTCTAAAAAAAAAAAAGTATTTATCGTGACGGTGGTTATTACATAAGTAGATCAGTACTGCTACCATGAGTTTGACATTGACATTTTTCGTTAACGAGTAACGAATTTTATATCTGTGCATCTCGTTTATACTAATATGTTACAAGCAAGATGCGCAGATAGAACACTCGATACTCGTTCTACGTGGTGAGCGTACAGGTATGTTACATGGGTAAGTAAGTAGGATCGTGTCATTGAGGAACAGGATATGACATCCCTAAGAATTTTTTGTCCCAAAAGTTGTAGTGAAAGTCACTACAAGTCTATACTAGGTAACTCTTTAATTTAGTCCCAGGCGACAGCTGTCAACTGCCAAACATGGCGACCAACATTTGTACTAGATGTCCAATTTAGTAGAATACATAATAAATCAATGGTTCGTGTGCATCAAATCAATCAGAATGAAGTATAGCTAAAAGGGACTTCTTTCGTTTCTTTATGTACCTGAATATTTTTATAAATTTCAGAAAAATATAGAACTTAAAGCTTAATGCAAATATACTATTTTTGGTTTTTGTCTAAAAATGTATACAAAAAAACGTTTACCCGGTTTATGCCAAGAAAAAGCACAACAGCAAATACAAAGGACACGATGCCAACAAAGCTGGTGGAGACACAGAAGAAGCGTATAAACGTGTCAATCTTATCTGTGTGAGTGACCTCTTCGTAAATATACAAGACCAGCCCAAACAGGCATATTAGGAGACCGAAACTGGCTGTAATCTGTCAAAAAATAAACAATACTAAGTGATGAACTTAAATTGCAGTTGTCATATGCACAGTTTATAATCTTATGGGGCACATTAGTCGGCCTGACGATATTGGCCTGTCACTGTCAGTTGTTCGGAGCTGTCAAACTTTTGTTCTAACTGACTTAACAGGCCGATATCGTCAGGCGGACTGGGCCCTCGTATATTAGTAGTAGTCTCCTTAAAAATCAACAAATCAAAATGTTTTCTAAAATAAGTAATTTGATTTGTTTTCTAGTAATACAAGTTGAAACAAAATGTACTAGTTATTGGTTAATGTTATCTGTGGGTTAATGTAATGAAACACTACGAGTACTACGATAATTATTACTATTATTTTAGCAGATTGATTTTATGTCGACTTTATGTAACGTTTTCAAGAAGTTATATGACCATCTAATATCACTTTAATCGTATGGCAAATTACAAATAGCAATAGTGTAAACACATTAATATTAATCAATTAGCAAATAGTTTACCACCACCACCACCAAACCACCAGAAAACTTAATATCTCCTAATGAAAAGGTATAAGAACATCAGAGTAAAAAGAGAAGACCTAGTAGTCGGAGCAACCACCCACAAAGGTGTGGATCGTTTTAAATACCTCGGCTGCACAGTAACAGATACCAACCACAGGGAAGAGGAGATAGATGTTCGAGTCCAAAACGCCCTAAGATGCTCGGCAGCGCTTCATCGAGTTCTGGTGTCCAAGCTAATCAGTAGACCGACTAAGATTCGAGTATACAAGACAGTAATCAGACCAATCTTAATGTATGGGTGTGAAGCTTGGACATTGACACAGAAAGAAGAGAGCAAGCTCTTAGTGGCAGGGAGGAAAATCTGCAGAAGATTCTGGGACCTATCAGGGGCGAAGATGGAAGCTGGAGGCGTAGGAAGAATAGGGAGCTAGAGGAGCTAGTCACTATGCCCAATATAATTGGCGAAATCAAAGCCACACGACTCCGCTGGCTTGGACACCTGGAGAGGATTAGGAGAAGATCGAGCTGTGAGAAGGGCGTATGTGGGGCACCCGGGTGGAAAGCGTCCGTCGGGACGCCCCAGATACCGCTGGAGAGACGAAGATATATCCGCCCTTGGAATACCGGACTGGCGTGAAGTGGCGCAGAACAGGGCAGAGTGGCGTTCTCTTGTGTCAGAGGCCAAGATCCGTTTTGGGTCACTGAGCCAGTGAAGTAAGTAAGTAAGTAAGTAAAGCAAATAGTTTTATCATAATTAACAATATGTTTAATTGTTCGTTATTTATTATAATTATGATTGAAACATCAAAAAATCATATTAAAATTTTACATGAAAATAGTAAGGGGCACTGTATAATGAATTGTTTTTACTGAATAAAGAAGATACATAAACAGTTACTTCATTATGATTATGATTTCCTTTATTTATCTTTTTTCTCAGGTTAGGTTATTTAGAATATTTTATAAAAGTAAAATACAAAAATACATCAAAAACATACAAAAACGATAAAAACATTATAAAAAACCTAACCTAGGGTACCGCCGGCAACGGAGCAAGGCCCAGGCTGCCGGTGGTTAGGGCGGCAGAGAGAGGAACCTTCGGACTATGCGCGCCGTGTCCAGGATTACCGCCTTCTGAATCTGGCCCTATTGTGATTATTATGATTATGATGATTATTATAAATTGACGTTCATGGTCGGTTTTGCCCAGATGGTTTTACCCGAGAGGGAGTGTGGCCGGTTTCGAGATAAAGTGTCTTGCAAAAAATATTTTAATACATATTTTCCTCGTACGCACCACAGCGAATGCAGTAGTAGTAATTACCGCTGCCTTACATAAAGATCATAATATAATTAATATTATTAAATATAATATGTTCTTATAATAAATGCGATGTTTTGATCAAGCATGTGCAAACATGGGAAAAATCTTTACTTTTCAAAATATTTTGAAACCTTTAAGTGCATTCTATATCATTCCACATGTATTATTTTAAGAATATAATATCTGATAATGAGCTTGTATATAATTAAAAGTTATATAAACTGCCTAAGAACTTACAACATTCAGAAATGCAAAGATGGCCGTTCCTGTCTCAGTCCAGGAGTACCTGAGAAGTAGAATTTAAAATATAGGTAATTAAATTAACTCTGCTTTTTTAAAATTACAAGTATTAAATATATATAATTTGTACTGTACTGTCTTTAGGTAGATTGAGTAAATTGTCAATAAACGTTTATAAATATTTAATTTCCGTACAAAAAGTAAAAATTCACCCAGTCAGTTTAATGTTAGCTTCATCAATGTAATACTTACTGGGTAAGTAACCTACACAAGTAGTTAATAAGTCGGACCAAACTTGGCTTTGGCACTACCAAGTACCTATTATAGAATAGGTAGTTTAAAATCATGTTTATACAATAAACGTTTAAGTTTTTGATTTGTGTTTTAATTTAAATTGTTTAAATTTATACATAAAATAATGAATAGAAACTCACTTTTCCATCATCCCTGGCGATTTTTTAAACGTATTCAGCATTATCGCAGATTAAACAAGTGCACAAAACACTAACATGCACACGCTCCCAGTATAACAACACACTAACCACAGCCACAGACTAAAATATGACGTTACATCACGAGCAAAGACCGTGACGTAGTTGGCAGAGTAATTCTGCCCAGAAAGAAACAATTAGGGGTACCAACCGTTAAATTTGTATCTCTTTCTTCTAAAGTTTAAAATATAAACTTTTCAATTTGGAATTTGCAGTACGATAATAAAGAAAACAATTAGGAATTCCGCGATCGAGATTTTCATTAGATGGCAGCACCGTGGCGAGAGGTCTAGCTGTCTAATCCACCAATCATGTTTAATCTTTTTTGTATCGGTGGATTTTGACAGCTTCTGTCAAAAAGACCTCTTGCACTGTGCTGCCATCTAGTGAAAAAACTCGATCGCGCAAACCCTCATTGAATGGATTTTCCAATAGCTGTTTCTGCGTATCTTTATTGGCAGCGCGAGCGAGTTTATTTGCCCCACAATGCGTAAGAACCGTTAGAAAACCAGTTGGAATTTGAAGTTTACTGCGCAATAATAAGGATGATTATTGATATGTTTCTATTGGCTATTATGACTTTATTGCGTAGGTGAGCACAGTTCTCGGGGAATCCTAGTTAACGTGTTGAGTACTCATCTATACTGGCTGACCTTATTGCCTTCAACTCGCTTGTGCTTAGTAAGGTATTGGAACGAGACGAGACATAGACTAACACGTAATGAGACATAAGATGTGACGAGGTCCTCGCAGTGGTGGTGGTGTGGTTAAAGGAAAAACTGGATAACTTTGACTACATTTATTAATTAAATTAAATAAAGCTTACAAACGCGTGGTGGCCTCTGGTAGGTTGAAAGGAGCAAAGAGGCAGAGACAATATGGACGGCGCGGCGCTTTTTAAAGGATATGAGATGAGCATAGACAAATGTAGAAGTGTGGACATTAATTATAAAGAATCCCATATATTATCAAGATGTTCTTAAGGAAAGTGATAACCATTCGTCAAGCTCCAAATATCAAAATTTAGATTCTTTTTTATTAAGCAGCACAAGTTCTGCTTGTGATTTTGTATGCTTAGAATCAGTACTTCGTATAGCTTTTTTTAAATTATGTAATACGTTAAATTAAGTATTTGTAATGGCAAACCTACAGGTGCTGCATGAATTATCGCAATTCTTTTGGTTAATAAGCCTTAATTTGGTACTGGCTATCGAGATCCAGAGGAATTCAAAGCACTGTCCTTGAGCTCCAACGCCCAACACATTGAGATGGTTGAGAAAGCTTTCGAGTAGGTGTACCTATTAGGGGGTAACTACACAGAAGTGTATCTATATAGACCCCCCGAAACCAATAAGATAAGATAGTTAATAAGCCGAATATCCAATATCCAGTACGAGTTAAATGGCGTTTACACCAATCTATAGGAAAGATTTATTTTTTATTTTATTTATAGCTTCTCGGAAACCAAGATCTGTAAGGTAAGGTCATTTCTGAGAGGTTACCATGTTTTGCAACTTAACCTCAGTTAAAAGTCTCTTGTATAATTTACCATGGACGTTTTTTACCAAAATTTTACAGTCATAATATTGCAGGGCCATAATAAGAGATGATCATAATTTTATTAATAGCACCTACAGATATAAAGGTTCGATGGTTATATACATTTTATTTTTATTTCCGTTATTAAGGAAAACAAACAGCATAACAAACATGAAGTTAATATAATCAGGTAGATTATAAGCCAGCAAAGTTTTAAGTTTTTAAACGAATTATACTTATGATGGTTACATTCTCGAAGCCCAAGCCGAATATACATATATGCACTGGCAATCATATGACGTGTGCACTCGATGCGCCTGCGCTTAGGAAAAACCTCAGTGCAAAATGCAACCGTGTCTTAATGCCTACGCTGCGACCTATACTCGCTCGTTCGATCATTTATTTGCCTCTGTCGCTCTATTATACGGGTGTACGTACAATCCAAATGGGTCAGTATGGAGAAGTCGGAAACTATGAGAGATAGCGAGATCTGTTCTTAGGAACCATGACGTCGATTTTAGATTTAATAATAATTACATTCAAACTTTTTTATTAACTCTCATACATAACCGGGAATCGAACCTGGTCAAAATCAATGTGTATAAATTCTGCAAGTCAAATGGCTACCATTTTGAACATTTACTGAAATAAAATAATTATCTTTTTGGTGGGTTTTTCTTTCAATTATTTAAATAAGATTCCATTAGTGTTGTGCTTCTTGCGACTTGTCGTTGTTGTGTTCTTGTCGTTGGTCGTGACGTGTTATGGCTGTAAGTGTAGAGTAAATTAATTTCCTAAACGTGGTAAAACAAATCCTAAATGGTCGTAATTGCGAGTATTTCATCTAGCAAAGTATGCAAGGGAAGTAAGACAAAAACATGCGGAGAGGATAAACAGTGCTTATTTAATCAAATATTTTATTTCAATATTGGTGAAAATAAAATAAAAAATATTTCAACTGAAACGCAATGTTTTTGGAACATCCAGATATAATCATATCAACAGGTCAAGGGCCAGCTTAGATAATTCCTACATTAAAATAAATATTTGCCTTTTGGAAGACGGCACTTACGCCTTTCCTATAATACCTACATTGTACAGATAATAAAAGGCCTCCGAATAGTATATAACTAGACTGAAAAAAATTTTTTGTTCCAGCAACCGATTCATCTAACTATAGTAAGTAACTTAAGTTTTGGGACTCCAAAACTAAGGCTTGTATTACTTACCTACCAAAATCTTTAAAATGGGAAATAATAATTGTAATATTAATTTACTTAAAAATACATACTATTAGAAACTAAAAATCTATCTCTAAAATGGGCCCCTGTGGCATCGTGCCGAGGACGCTGGCAGCATTTCCTCGCTGAACTGCAATACTTATGCGTTGAGCGAGGAAGCTGCCAGCTCGTTTGTCCCCCATGACTTCAACCAGCCGTTTAGCAACCAAAATCTTTTGTTCTTTATAAGTAAACTTTGATTTATAAGCAAATAACAAACTTTATTAACTCCTTACCGAATTTTGGTTTTTTATGAAATACCTAGCTGAAGTAGTTCGCTTAACCTTTTTTTTTCAGTGTATACCAAAATAATGACACATACATTACATATGTAGGAAGTCGGCCTGCGTGGACTTTGCAAGGACAAAATGTATGAAATAAACGTCATATTCCCATACACATAGAGTCGAGAGAAGTATCGTAAAATGTATGAGTTCCCATATAAACCACGACACTTATCTATCTTCAGTATTGAGCTCACGCATAACAACGTTTCACTGAAACAGTCTATGATCTAAGGTCCAATGTGCGAGGACATTGTCCTTTCCATGAAGTGAAATCATCGGAATCCCCTTCCACACATACTGGTTCAACTGATGATGTCACTCCGGCGCCAGATGCAAAATGACAGACAGAGAAGGAACCAATAATAATAGCACCGACTCACTCGAGAATCGTTCAGTAGTACTCGTAAATATTTTCGTGGTAAGTAGGTCTGTTGCGGCAGTCGAGCTAATCTTTTACTGCCATCGGACGTGTTGTTTTTAAACTGTTTTATTTTCTAGTTATTTACTATATAAATACTTGAGGTCATAATGGAGTCAAAGTGAGTACATAACTTATTTATTTAATATATCCCTTCAGGTTTTTGTGATGGTTTATGTGTATGGCATAGTTTTTTAAACTTTCACGCTAAGTTGTGTTCTACCGGTACAAAGTGTACAAGGTTATTTATTTTTAAATTCGCGTGAGAGAAAGTTAAGTAAAAACATGCCCTGATCAGTGAACAACAAAAAATTGATTGTAATATAATCAATTTTGTTGTTGTTCACCGTTCACACATATTATGTGGACGGGTTTAGTGAAAGGTCGCACGTTGTCTTGACTGACACATATTTTTATGTACAGTCACATATGAAAATATGGACATTTAATGTGACAAAAATATGTTACCATGAATGATTACATGTTTTTGTCACATTAAATGTATCCATATTTTCAGACGTTGACCGTACGCGTAACTAACTATACAAATCAATGAGAGAATGCCCTGGGTGTTATACAATTTACCTTTGTGTTATACAAAATATTAGTTATATTTATATTATATGTGTACACACCGATAACATAACTAAAAGTTATATTTTGGAAGCAAATAATTCAATTAAATTCATTGTGAAACCCATTGTACAGTTGCCTTTCGGCCGCTTTCGAAACCAAAGTTTGGAAACCAGTAGAGAAAACGGAATTATTCGTCTTGTTTGGAAACCGGGTTTCCTAAAAAGAAATCAAAATCTGTTTTAGAAACTCCTACCGAATACGGAAAGTTACTTCTGCTTTCGAAACCTCAAGATAAACTGCGATGAGTGCGCCTATTCCACCTATCCCTACCGCGGTATCCCCCCAGTGGAGATGTATGGAATATTTTTCCATCTATTTCTACTGGTAGTGATATATGGAATCAAGTCGTCCATATATCCCCCCTAATTTTTAATGGTAGGGCCTGATGGAATTTATGCCAGTTATCCTAAATACTCCCCCTGGTAGAAATCGGTGGATTCTTTCCACGTGTACCTACTAATTTTACCCCTGGTGGGGATAGGTAGTTTTTTTTCCACGTTAACCTCTGTTTTCCCCCTTGGTGGAGACAGGTGGAATTTTTTTTCCTATCCCTACTGCCTCGCTATTTGGTAGGGATATATTCTCCATTTGTCCCTGCAACCGTGCTGTTTAGTAGGGATATATGGAAATTCTTCCACTCGTCCCTGCTACCTTTCTGTTTTTTTAAGGACAGAGGAGGTAATAATTTTGAAAGTATTTATTTTTGGTAGGACTCGCCTATTCCACCTATCCCTACCGCGGTATCCCCCCAGTGGAGATGTATGGAATATTTTTCCATCTATTTCTACTGGTAGTGATATATGGAATCAAGTCATCCATATTTCCCCCCTTATTTTTAATGGTAGGGCCTGATGGAATTTATTCCAGTTATCCCAGATACTCTCCCTGGTAGAAATCGGTGGATTTTTTTCCACTCGTACCTACTAATTTTACCCCTGGTGGGGATAGGTAGTTTTTTTTCCACGTTAACCTCTGTTTTCCTCCCTGGTGGGGACAGGTGGAATTTTTTTTCCTATCCCTACTGCCTCGCTATTTGGTAGGAATATATGGAAATTTCTCCATTTGTCCCTTCTAACCTGCTGTTTAGTAGGGATATATGGAAATTCTTCCATTTGTCCCTGCCACCTTGCTGTTTAGTAGGGATATATGGAGATTCTTCCATTTGTCCCTGCTACCTTGCTGTTTAGTATGGATATATGGAAATTCTTGTACTCGTCCCTGCTACCTTTCTGTTTTTAGGGTTCCGTACCTCAAAAGGAAAAAACGGAACCCTTATAGGAGCACTTTGTTGTCCGTCTGTCTGTCTGTCTGTCAAGACCATTTTTCTCAGGAACGCGTGAAGATATCAAGCTGAAATTTATATTAAATACTCAGGTCTATTGTCCCTTGGAGCTGTGAAAAAATCAAACTTAAAAGCCAACGCAATCAAAAGATACAGTCGTTTATCCTGCAAATTTTAGAGTTTTCGGCCCTCGCAAAACCTACGGGGTATTTCCCGTGAACACAGAAACTTGAAATTTGGCACGAAGCAACGTCATATAGCATAGACAAAGGAAAAATTATAAAAAATAGACATTTTTAGTAAAATCTTACAAAAATATATATTTAAAATTTTAAACTTACTAACTTTTTCTCGTAAACGCGTAAAGTTATTAAGTTGAAATTCATGTTAAATACTCAGGGCTATAGGACCTTTCAGATGTAGCAAAACCAAACTTTTATATCAACGCAATCAAAAGAAACAGCAATTTAAGTTGCATATTTGGAAACTGAGTACTCGCAAGAAACTCAAAACCTAAAGGGTACTTCCCGTAAACTCAGAAACTTGAAACTTCGCACCAAGAAATTTTATATAGCACAGACAAAGGAAAAATTACGAAAAGTAGAATTTTTTTGTAAAATTATACAAAATAATATTTTTTAAATTTAACCTTCTACTATTTTCCTCGTAAACGCGTGAAGTTATTAAATTGAAATTTATATCGAATACTCAGGGCTATAATACCTTTCAGATGTAGCAAAACCAAATCTTTATGTCAACGCAATCAAAAGAAATAACAATTGTTATAGGTTTGTACGGAACCCTCGGTGTGCGAGTCCGACTCGCACTTGGCCGGTTTTTTTAAGGACAAGGACTTCTTTCACTCGAATTGTATGACGTGAAAGTGTTTAATTTACAAATCCGTATTTAGCGCCTTCTTGCTGGGTACTTAGTCCTACCGCCTATTCCACCTATCCCTACCGCGGTATCCCCCCAGTGGAGATGTATGGAATATTTTTCCATCTATTTCTACTGGTAGTGATATATGGAATCAAGTCGTCCATATATCCCCCCTAATTTTTAATGGTAGGGCCTGATGGAATTTATGCCAGTTATCCTAAATACTCCCCCTGGTAGAAATCGGTGGATTCTTTCCACGTGTACCTACTAATTTTACCCCTGGTGGGGATAGGTAGTTTTTTTTCCACGTTAACCTCTGTTTTCCCCCTTGGTGGAGACAGGTGGAATTTTTTTTCCTATCCCTACTGCCTCGCTATTTGGTAGGGATATATTCTCCATTTGTCCCTGCAACCGTGCTGTTTAGTAGGGATATATGGAAATTCTTCCACTCGTCCCTGCTACCTTTCTGTTTTTTTAAGGACAGAGGAGGTAATAATTTTGAAAGTATTTATTTTTGGTAGGACTAAGTACCCAGCAAGAAGGCGCTAAATACGGATTTGTAAATTAAACACTTTCACGTCATACAATTCGAGTGAAAGAAGTCCTTGTCCTTAAAAAAACCGGCCAAGTGCGAGTCGGACTCGCACACCGAGGGTTCCGTACAAACCTATAACAATTGTTATTTCTTTTGATTGCGTTGACATAAAGATTTGGTTTTGCTACATCTGAAAGGTATTATAGCCCTGAGTATTCGATATAAATTTCAATTTAATAACTTCACGCGTTTACGAGGAAAATAGTAGAAGGTTAAATTTAAAAAATATTATTTTGTATAATTTTACAAAAAAATTCTACTTTTCGTAATTTTTCCTTTGTCTGTGCTATATAAAATTTCTTGGTGCGAAGTTTCAAGTTTCTGAGTTTACGGGAAGTACCCTTTAGGTTTTGAGTTTCTTGCGAGTACTCAGTTTCCAAATATGCAACTTAAATTGCTGTTTCTTTTGATTGCGTTGATATAAAAGTTTGGTTTTGCTACATCTGAAAGGTCCTATAGCCCTGAGTATTTAACATGAATTTCAACTTAATAACTTTACGCGTTTACGAGAAAAAGTTAGTAAGTTTAAAATTTTAAATATATATTTTTGTAAGATTTTACTAAAAATGTCTATTTTTTATAATTTTTCCTTTGTCTATGCTATATGACGTTGCTTCGTGCCAAATTTCAAGTTTCTGTGTTCACGGGAAATACCCCGTAGGTTTTGCGAGGGCCGAAAACTCTAAAATTTGCAGGATAAACGACTGTATCTTTTGATTGCGTTGGCTTTTAAGTTTGATTTTTTCACAGCTCCAAGGGACAATAGACCTGAGTATTTAATATAAATTTCAGCTTGATATCTTCACGCGTTCCTGAGAAAAATGGTCTTGACAGACAGACAGACAGACGGACAACAAAGTGCTCCTATAAGGGTTCCGTTTTTTCCTTTTGAGGTACGGAACCCTAAAAACAGAAAGGTAGCAGGGACGAGTACAAGAATTTCCATATATCCATACTAAACAGCAAGGTAGCAGGGACAAATGGAAGAATCTCCATATATCCCTACTAAACAGCAAGGTGGCAGGGACAAATGGAAGAATTTCCATATATCCCTACTAAACAGCAGGTTAGAAGGGACAAATGGAGAAATTTCCATATATTCCTACCAAATAGCGAGGCAGTAGGGATAGGAAAAAAAATTCCACCTGTCCCCACCAGGGAGGAAAACAGAGGTTAACGTGGAAAAAAAACTACCTATCCCCACCAGGGGTAAAATTAGTAGGTACGAGTGGAAAAAAATCCACCGATTTCTACCAGGGAGAGTATCTGGGATAACTGGAATAAATTCCATCAGGCCCTACCATTAAAAATAAGGGGGGAAATATGGATGACTTGATTCCATATATCACTACCAGTAGAAATAGATGGAAAAATATTCCATACATCTCCACTGGGGGGATACCGCGGTAGGGATAGGTGGAATAGGCGCACTCATCGCAGTTTATCTTGAGGTTTCGAAAGCAGAAGTAACTTTCCGTATTCGGTAGGATTTTCTAAAACAGATTTTGATTTCTTTTTAGGAAACCCGGTTTCCAAACAAGACGAATAATTCCGTTTTCTCTACTGGTTTCCAAACTTTGGTTTCGAAAGCGGCCGAAAGGTACAGTTGTACACGTACCACGTTGTAGGTAACGGTACGCGTCCTACACGCCGAGGGGCCCACAAAGGGCGTCCCGCTCTCGATATTATAGTAGCTAACAGTCGCCATCAGATATATCGGAGCGGCCAAAATGGTCACAAATATCTGAACAACGCCTCTATTATCAAGGCGATAGAGTGCGTGTTCAGATATTTTAAGTACCTTGGCCGCTCTAATACATTTGATGGCGACTGTTCTACAGGAGGCGGCGAATGGCGGTCCTAGGGAATGCGTACCATTTATTTTTAGTATGAAAATAATCGGGGGTTTTACTGAGAAATCGGGTACTTTATTACTAAAAATAACCGGTTTGCATTCCCTAGTCCGGGTCTATTCCGAGTAAATAGTTAAATTTTTGTATATAACTTTAATATTTTTAAAATTTTACGTACCATTAATATACTTCATATATTTTTATGGTCTCAGAGATATAGCACGACACTATGAATCCAATCGGTAACAAATTTAATAAATTTAGATCCCGGACTCTACAGTATTGGAAATTTGTGAAACTTCTTCCTTCGTCAGAATCAATAGTGTTCCTGATTCGAAATATTGAAAATAGTACCAATATAGGCAAGTAAATAAAAAAGCTTGATTAGGTACCTACATCATCCTTTGGTACCCTATCCTATTCTTTAAAAAAACATGTGTCTGTTTGAACATGTCCCCGCTGTGTTATTGTAAATTATAACTATGTAAAATCTATTTATGTTTTTAAGGTCAAACTCATGCTCGTCTACCACGTGGTGTGGGATTCCGGTAGAAAAAGGATGCTTCGTATTCGCTATCATAAATGCCGTAAGTATAGGTCTTAATATATCATCCACACGGTACTTTAAAGTTCGAGCACTTTGTACCTAATAACCTATAAGACCACTGTAATCGATTTCCCTAAAGTGGAAACTTTGTGCTTTCCATGGTTCATGCTTTAAACTGAATGTGAATTATACAGGGGTGTTTTTTCAACCATTTCATATTGTACGAGATGGTTAGGTTGGCCATACTATACTAAATAAGCTTTTCTAAGGTCATCTGGTTTCTATATTATTATTTCTTTCCAATTCAAATAATCACAATTAATTACTTGGCCCTGGAGACGTTAAAGGTCTCTTGGATGAGGTTTTATAACCCACGTATTATAGCTTTCAACTGTCTTTTGTATTGAAACCATAAAATTATACACAGATTGATATCAAAAGAGACGTTATTAAAAGTTACAGCTCCATCTGTTTGATACGTTTATCGGTGGTGCTAAAAGAGTAACAATCTTGGCAGCTGCACTGTCCCATCTGGACCTTGCAGCACTCACTGAATTTTCTTCGCCATCTACTTTCTCACTACTATTACCACCTGAGAGATATCCAATAACGTGTAGCCATGCGATAAATAAATAAATATTGGACTATTAAGAGTTCCCATACAAACGTAGTTCGGCTCTCATTTTAAAACGACATGCTTTAGAACCACGAAATTTGGCATGGGCATTTTAGTAGTACAGATCTAGGTCGGACATTCGTTTTCGTTGCTAAAAATTGTAATACAAAGACAATACAGCCAGTTACAGATTTACATACAAAACTTATTTTTGCTATATTTTGTTTTTATTACAATTTTTAGAAACGAAAACGAATGTCCGACCTAGATCTGTACTACTAGAATGCCCATGCTAAATTTCGTGGTTCTAAAGCATGTTGTTTGTTCTAATTCCAGGTTATTTGCGTCTTGGCTACCCTCGGCAGCCTGGCCTTCCTAATCTTCGCCATCTACGTATGGTTTGACGGCGAATCCCGAGGCCCTAACGACATGGTCCTGGTGTATCTGTTCACGGGCATAGCTGTGGGGAGCTTTGTGGGGTCTGCCTTGGCTCTTACCTTCGCTGTGGTGCTGATTCTGGGATTAAAGAAGGTAAGATGATCAGTTAAATCACAGTTGTATATCATGACAGAAACGACATGGTACTATACCCTATGCTTAAATACATATTATAAAACTTAAATTTAAAACATTTGCACTTAAAATAAATAAAATTTGCTAAAGGCATGATCCAGAGGCATTCAAAGCGCTGCCCTTGAGCTCCATCATCCAACACATGGAGATGGTTGAGAAAGCTCTCGAGTAGGTGTACTAGGGGGCAACTACACAAAAGATCCCTTTGGGTCGAAGTGCATCCTTATGGACCCCCGAATACAATAAGATAAGATAAGAAAGGCATGATACAACTTCAGCAATAAAACCTCGCTTAAATTCCAGAAAACTTAGCAGTAATATATAGCCGTAGTTTATTTAAACCCGAAGTATCTGTATCGAAAGTCGGACGTCTTACTTAAATTATTATAAGACTTAAATTTTGATTATTTCACTGGGGTTTATTAAACCCGAGGCCGCTGAATTGAAAGTATGACGTCTTACTTAAATTATTCTAAAACTTAAATTTTACCACCTGATATTGCTAACAGCATGAACATCAAAGGCATCTTTAGCGACAGAAGCGTGGATGAAAAATAATATTTACGGATTAATTTAAAAAAAATTATTGCTATATTTATCTCATTTCAGAGCAACGAGCGATACGTGAAGGCGTACCTAGTATACGGCATCTGTGTAGTAGTCCTGAGTGTGGCAGGGTGTATCGCGTTCCTTGTCCTGGAGTGGGGGGAAACAGATTTGATGCGGTGGACTTTAATACCTCTTGGGATTTGCGGTGAGTCTAATATTCACTTAGTCATTGAGTGTTCGATCTCTGTCCTGCTACTGCAGAAGCACTTTTCACTTCGGGCCTTGTGGCAGCACACTTTGATCCCATTAAAGTCTATGTAGGATTTTGAGGAAGGAAGGCTCGCGTTCTTTATGATGGACTTGAGTTGTGTTCCACCTCTGTCCTGCTGCCACAGAAGCACTTTTAACTAGGATATTTCACGTCTTGTGGTCTATACTTCCCTCTTGGAACTTGCGGTAAGTCACTTCACTTAGCCATTGATCCCGACCTGGGTCCTGCTGCTGAAGCACTTTTCACTGGGATGCTGCTAGGGAAAGCTTGGATTTTGTTCTTCGCAGACCCTACCGCTTATTACCGTCGGACCTTCGGGCTTTGGGTTTACTTGAGCAACATTTACGCAAAGTATAATATTCCGTTTTAATGTTGTTGTTTGAACTTTAGTGTTGTTTACCGGCCTTTTGTGGATTATTCTAAGGATGTCACATGTTTTCATATAGTTCGGATAAGATAAGAAAATAAATATATTTGCCTACATCTCTTAAGTATTGTTTAGAATTCAATATTTTTATTTTTTATTGTAACATAAAAGTAGGTAGGTATTTAATATTGATTTATGGTAAATATTTTTTGCTTTATTCAATATAATTTCTAATAACATATATATAACTTAATAAATTAATGCTAGAATATGTACATATTTACAAATAGAAAACGGGCTCAAGTTCCAAGCCCAATGGGAGGGTGCCCAGAAGGCTGGCGGAGTTACCACGCTGAATAGCAATTCCTTTGCTTTTGATAAACAAATTTAATAATAACACACATACACTAATCACAACCACATATACTAAATAATGGCATATTATGCGGTGAATAGGTCATGCTGGACACCTTTTTCTGTGAGACCAGCCCCAAAATCTCAAAAAAAGTTTGTCCTCCCCATAGGAAACATCGACATCTCTTCACCAAAATGTATAAAACAGGAAAAAAAATGCTAGCAGCAATTAGCAAATGTATACTAATTTCTTTTTTTTTTTTACAGTGATCTACTCCTCAATGCTGCCGCTCGTATACCAGACCCAAGTGGTGCTGTCCAAACGCATCCCCCCCTCCCACTCAAGATTACTCAACACCTACGATTGTTGAAGAACATGAACTAGTGTATAAGCAATTAAGTAGGGACACTCGAACGGCGTCCGTAACGAACAAATTGCAAATGCGAATTCAAGAGGCTTGTATCTATTATATTTACGAAATATCTGACTCGTCCTTTTAAGACACGATATATTTAAAATAGAAATATGTACCTACACAAGCTGAATACATGATTGTCCTAATGATTGAAAAAATATATCTGACTCGTCCTTTTAAGACACGATATATTTAAAATAGAAATATGTACCTACACAAGCTGAGTTCATGCCTTTAGATTAGAACACTTGTCATAATGATTGAAAAAAAGAGACTTAAGGCGATTATCACACTGGCGACGGATCCGCATGCGGCGCCGGTGCACGAGCGAGATAGCGCTCTGCATGTGTATAGCGCTATCTCGTTAGCACACCGGCGCCGCATGCGGATCCGCAGCAGTGTGAGAACCGCCTAAGGGTAACTGCTATAGTTATTAGCTGCCCTATTGATTGTCATCCTATGATTTGATGGAAATCGCCCTTCGGTGGTCACCTCTTTGGAAGTGTAATAGGTACGAAACCGGAATTAAACTACTCAATCGCCGGGTTCAAAAGTCGTACGTTTTTACCGATCAGCAACCAGTGCTCCATTTTATCGTAAGATTTTTAAAAAAAATTAGGAGGACGAAAATGCGAA
Source organism: Pammene fasciana (assembly GCA_911728535.1). Lineage (NCBI taxonomy): Eukaryota > Metazoa > Arthropoda > Insecta > Lepidoptera > Tortricidae > Pammene > Pammene fasciana. The sequence goes on from OU452287.1 coordinate 14,685,298, forward strand.
CTTAGACCACTTTTATACCGAAAGACTTGTTGTTGCTGCTAATAATTTATATTTATAATTATAGGTAGGTATATTCTAGTCTTAATAATACACTTATGTACAAAACAAAAACACTTATGTACCTAAAAGATATACACGTAACGCTAAGAAATGCATTTACATGTCACTTCAAATATATTTTTTACAACAAAAAAACACGACTTTACTTTTTACCATTACCGTCTCTGCTTAATGATTTTTACTTAATAAAATTAGTGCTTTGTTTCGTCGTTTGATACCATAGTATTTAGTTTTAGCTGACCCTCAAATTTATCACGAAACTATTTACCCGGGACATGCCAAAGACCGCTGATTTTGTTTGGAGACCTTAAGAGTCGCCAGAACGCTCACGTTCCCATACAAACTTGCTCTCATTTTAAAACGACATGCTTTAGGCACTGGTCCCACCGCGAGCTAGTGAGCTATGAGCTATCGGCTATAAACACGAACAAAAGATAAGCACTCCCGTGTAAATAAAAGAGACACCGCGATATTTATAGTTACTCGCCCAGCGGTGAGCTATGAAAATCGCCGTGTCTCTTTTATTTACACGGGAGTGCTTATCTTTTGTTCGTGTTTATGGCCGATAGCTCATAGCTTACTAGCTCGCGGTGGGACCAGTGCCTTAGAACGCGAGTTCACGCGAGGGGTAAGTAATAAAAGATATAAGAACTTATTGTATAATATTCATATTATATACGCTCATATTGCATAAGCTTGTTTTGTATACCGTTCAAAGTCTATAATGAACGTTTGATATAACATCAAAATATCTAATTTTGTTAAGTATAACGTTGTTTAAGTATAATATCGTTGTATATAACGGTCATAATGTATAACGTTCATAATACCTTAGATTTATAATGTATAATATTCAATACATCTAACACCAAAATACATAATGCTCGTATAGAATAACGGGTTGTCTAAATCACAGCTCGTGTACATATCAACTCGCCTAAAAGCAACTGGTCTACACGATTTTTTAAGTACCAGCTAGTCTAATTAGCTATTCTAAAATTCTCAAATTGTTGAATCCTCAACTTAACTAGACGGAGCCCCGCTTCGCGGGGCTCCTATTTCCGGGCGTTTTGCCCTTCGGGCATCTGAAGCTACCTAACGAACCTAACCTACCTATTCTACCTATTGATTTAGTTTGAAATCCGTGAAAACATTACACTTTGGGGAAAAAGGTTGGAATGGAGTTTATAACCTATTTAGTATATCATACGCTATTATATTTTGTAATTATTATACTAAAAGATAGTATATCTTATGATCGATATACGTTATGTATGTTATATTAAACAAATTTAGAGTATTTGAGTGTTATATGATAAGTTATTATACAAAATGAGTGTTATATTAATTGACCGTTATTCCTAATAAAAATATAGATTTTGTTGTTATAGCAAACGTTCATTATATCTTGTGAACGTTATTAATATGAAATTATATATTTTGTAGTTATATCTTATGGGACGCACCCTCACGCGAGCGTACTAGCGACTCTTCCACAAAAAATTCAGAGGACCTAAATGAACATAATTTTTTTTCATGTCATAGAACTATGTTATTTATGCTAATCTATCTTTCTAACAAATACAAAGTACTGTCAAATCATAGAAAAATAATAAGCCTTATAGAGTGCTCACTCCATACAACTGGTTATTAGCCCGCAAGCTTGACATTTTGAAGGCTTGACGACTAAGGGGTTGAGGGAGGAGCGGGCTGGGGGTGTGAATACTAAGGGTTTACAACGGGTGCCCTAATCACACCTCCTGCCCGCTTCTCTCTTCTCTTAGTCGTCTAGCCTTCAAAATGTCAAGCTTGCGGGCTAATAACCAGTTGTATGGAGTGAGCACTCTATAAGGCTTATTATTTCTCTATGGTCAAATCAACAGATTAAAACAAAAAAATACAGTTAATAGTAGTTGTTTTAGTAAAATGATGAAGAAGCGGGTATAATATTAAAAATACATTCAGCACTAGAAAGCCAAATCAGACAAACAGAAAAAAAAAAACATCGAAATTTGTTCTGTTGTTTAAGAGCTTGGATTAAGTATATAGTAATTTACATAAGTCCATGCCAAATAAATATCTGGTAGATAGGTCTACTCGCACTAGCAATCATACAACTCGATGCATACGTAATAATAATAAAATAATAATAAAAAGCCTTTATTTCTTACAGAGATTAGGAAATTGTGTTAGTCGACTTATAGTTATAATCTATGAATATTGTTAGTATTTTTCTATTAACTAGTACATTTATAATTATTCCTTTTTGATATAGGAAATTAGGGAGAAAAAAAATATATATATTTAAGTTGCATTTTGTAATTCCTCTGCAAGAACCCCTCTGCAGGTGAAGGCCTCCTCCAAATTGGCCCAGTTTTCTCTGGATTGTGCTGTTTTCATCCAATTTGGACCCGCTGCGTCTTTTATTTCATCATCCCATCTATTTAGGGGTCTGCCTTTCTTTCTTTTGCCTACGGGTCCCTTCCATGCTGTCACAGTTTTTGTCCATCTCTGGTCTTTAAGGCGTGCCACGTGTCCAGCCCACTTCCACTTAAGTGCAAGTGCTTTTGCCAATCCGTCTACAGCTTTTGTGGTGTTTCTTATTTTTGTATGACGTATTTTATGTATTTTTTTTATATTTAACATGCTGCGTTCCATACCGCGCTGGCACGTAGTAATTTTATTTCTAATATCTTTATTAAATGTCCACGTCTGGCAAGCGTACGTTAGGCATGGTATGAGGCAAGAATTCATAACTTTGGTCTTCATTTTGGTTGGCATGTTACTTTTAAATATTTCCTTTAAGCTCCAGTACTTGTTCCATGTTAGCTGTGCCCTGCGTTCTACTTCCTGGTAGTTGCTTAATTTGTCGAAGCTGATTTGTTTACCGAGGTATATGTAATGCTCAGTGTATTGAAGGGGCTTGTCGTCGACGTATATCTGCACCTTGGTGCTGTTGGTCATTAGCATAGTTTTAGACAGATTCATTTCTAAGCCAGCATATCTGCTGGCGCTATTTAATGACTCTACCATGTGCTGAAGCTCTGTACTTTTCTCGGTTACCGGCATAAGTAATATACGTATACTTAATAAAGTGAACATATAACACCAAACGTTCGCTCGGGAAAATCCTGGGAGCAAAACGCATCTAAATTTAACCGTAGATATGTGGACTTTCAACTTTCATTTCCCAATAATATACGTAGATATTTACCTATGATATGAACTCGCGAACCACGTTTGTTCGTTGGTTTATTTTCATCTTTATCGTTTGTATAATACAAGAGCAATCAAGGCAGACAATCAGTTTTGGAATTCCAATATGGTAGTCCCTCTCTTATGCACAATTGCACAGATCAAAATGCGCGAATTACACGTCAAGCAGTCTACAGGCGATCAATTCCAGAACATAGAAAAGCAGACGTCATGATTATTATTTTATAAAGTTATAATTTAAACTTAGTTGTTACCTGTTAACTAGTGAATAAGTTTGACGAAGCCTGTGGCGGATTTGCATTAGCTAGGGATACACGCACAGATGTGCCCGCCGGATTTGTCCGACGGATATGCCCGACGGACAAATCCGTGCGTGTATGGCGCGAATCGGACACGGATTTGTCTGCGGACACATCTGAATCGCACCATACACGAACGGATCTGTCCGCCGGGCATATCTGTCGGACAAATCCGGCGGGCACATCTGTGCGTGTATCCCTAGCTAATATCTATCAACTTAACTACTTTGACAGAACTACGCTATAACCTACACGTTTGAATTTTTATTTCTAAGAAATCAATCTTTATTGAACAGTCGCTAAAACTTCAGCATGAAGCTCACGCACAAGGAAATTTCTCTGAAACAGTGTACGATCTTTTAATGTCCAAAGCGCAAGGACAAAACCTGTGCATACGCACAAAGAGAAATCGTCGAAATACCCCTTCCCAAACAATAATGGTTTCTTTTTTTAATACGGCTTGATGATGTCACTCTATAGTAGCCCTCAACCAATGTGACGACCGGGGCCATAAAAGTCCACAATGCAACACAATGGATAACTGATAACGCGAGCTTAAGGGTTTTATGGCCCCGGTCGTCACATTGGTTGAGGGCTACTATAGTACCAGATGCCACAAAGTCAGACAGAGAAAGATATAATAACAGCGTTGTCTCATCTACTCGAGCGGCGCTTGTTGTGAATATTTTCGCGGTTAACAAGGTCAGCTTCGGCAGTCGAGCTGAGTTTCTACTTCCATTGGACGTGTTGTATTTAAATTGTTTTTGCTTACGTTTTTCTTCTTTATATATTAGATATAATACATATAGATATTCGGAAAATTCAGAATGGAACGAGAGTGAGTTTTTATTTCTTTTTTATTTAATATGTCCCATTAGACTTTTGTGATGATCTACATGGCAAAGTTTTTTAAAACTTCCAAGTGAACTTGTTGTGTCCATATACCGATACAGAATAGTACAAGGTTACTTATTTTAAAATTCGCATGATAAAGTAAAAACATGGCCTGATAACTGAACAACACCAAAACTGACTATATGTGGACCGGTTTAGTGAAAGGTCTCCACTTTGTCGCCATATATATTTTAAGCCCTACCAGAAATATATGAGTATTGTCAGGAGGGCGCTTTTTTCTCAATGTATATGGTGACAGTTCAGTTTAGTATGAACAATTTAGTTCCAATGAAGTTCCGCAATATGGCGCGTGCTCATATATTTCTGGTAGGGCTTTTAAATACGCACTTTGCCAATCAATGAGGGAGCGTCGAGCTCCGAGTTTTTATTTTTACAATCACATTATGAAGGTAACTAAAAGTTATAGTTTGGAAGTAAATAATTTAATTTAATTCATTGCATAACCCATTTTACTCTTTTAAAAACATGTTTCTCTTTTAACATGACTCATGTACAGTGTTTTCTTGTAAATGACTTAGAAGAGTGTTTTTTTAGGATCCCACTGCTGGGCATAGGCCTCCCCTCTTCTCCTTTATTCAGTCCTTTTTATAGCATTTCCCCGCCATTCCGTAAATTATACGTTCAGGTTGTCTTGCCATCTCCTTTTCATCTTTATGTAAATAAATTATAATTATTTGGGTATGTATAATCTTTTTATGTTTTCAGGTCAAAGTCATGTTGCTCGTCAACCGTGTGTTGTGGGATGCCAGTAGAAAAAGGAGTTTTCATATTCGCTATTATAAATGCCGTAAGTAAGTCTCTATCGCTTGTACATCTACGCCGTTTTCTACCACCGCATCACTCGATGTCGGCAGGGCGTTCATCCGCACATCCTGTGAGTAGCCAAAAGGGTAACGCACTGGGCGTTTTAAGCGCAATTTCCTTCTGCAAACTCTCCTGCTGTATATTGCCTCCCTACAGAAGTTATGCCAAGGGGCTACAGTATGAAGTTCTTCAAGAAAGGAGTGTATAGGTTCTTAAGGGTCGGCAGCTAGAATGTGAATCCTCTGGAGTTACGAGCGTCCATAGATACGGTAACTGTTTTCCATGGTTTCCACCGTCGTGGTATAAAAATTACATCCTTATTGGGTTCTACTTTACAAAATGTTCACTGCTTCCAGGTCATCTGCATCGCGGCTTCCCTCGGCAGCCTGGCCTTCCTTATCGCCTCACTCTACCCATTCTTCGACGGCGAATCCCGAGGCTCTAATGACATGGTGTTGGTGTATATGTTCATTGGTATAGCTGTGGGGTGCTGTGTGGGCACTGCCTTGACTCTCACTGTCGCTGTGCTGCTTCTTCTGGGAGTAAAGAAAGTAAGTTGATCTATCATTCAATCACAGTTATATATCATCACAGCAACTGGGTACACGGAAAAAAATGTGTGTTAGCAAAGTACCAATTTGGCTTGGTTATAGTTATTTGTTATACAAGGGGTGAAAGTTGTATTTTACGGGCGAGTGTTATTTGAAACACGAGCTAGCGAAAGGATTCTATTATTGACCACGAGCGAAGCGAGTGGTTCAAAAATAGAATCCTGAGCGTAGCGAGTGCTTTAATACACGAGACGTAAAATAACTTTCACCCGTGTATAACACAAAACTTTTCACCTCACTACAGCGAGGAAAATAAGAAAAAGGGTGCATTTTGCTCGGTTTCCCGTGATTCCTCAGGTGTTAATACTTCTTCATCACTCGAATCACTCATTTTTAACAAAACAACCTAGAAAAACATGCGAATATTTAATGTTGATATGATGGATGAATTGAAATGAAAAGTTTTGACGTAAAAGGTTTTATTAAATGTCAGATGCGTTTCGTTCGTACGTAGACTTATTGGGCTGTCAGAACATTTTATCCGTTTTTACAAAAAGAATAAAGATTAATGTTGAATGCTGATATTTATGAATTAAAATAAAGTTCTAAGACTATATTTAGTGTTTTTACTCGATGCAATTCATTAATTGCGATGTTAAAAATTCTGCACTTTTAACGTTTTACGTTTTGTTAGCTGTCAAATGTCACTTAAGCCACTTGTCACTTATGTCAAAACTCTTTCACCACATGTGGATAAAAAGCGATTTTCACAATAGATATTAAACAAACAAAAAGGGCTTTCCGAGCTAGTGAGGTGAAAAGATATTTTTAGTTGCATACAACCAAGACATATTTAAAACACGCAATAAAGCTTTGTTAATGACAAACAAGCAATTATTGCTAAACGTTCTTGGTTATTTTAACCAAACACTAATTTGAATCCAAATAAGTGTCCTAGTAAATATAACCCTTACCTGATTTCCCTTATTTATTTTTAACAAATTTAATGGTATAGTTTTACAAACGTACGTTAGCCAAGTTGGCTTCTTTGATTTTAGTAACGAACTTTGCAGGCTCCATGTGAAGCGAGTCACTCGCTTGTAAATAGCAAAAACATGTTTATTTCTAGATTTTTCATTTTTTCAGTGTACGTGGGTACGATACCTGTTAGTAGTATTATGAAACTTAAATTTTAACCATTTGCACTAACGAAATGAAACGTGCTCAAGGCATGACATAACTTAAGCAATAAACTCTTAATGGTACCGACGAGCCGGGGTTCATTTAAACTCGAGACCTCGGAATTGAAAGTCAGAGGTATTACTTAAATTATTATAAAACTTCAATTGTTATAAAACCCGGGACACCTGAATTAAAAATCGGACGTCTAACTTAAATGATTATAAAACATAAATTTTTAGGTTTTGCACATTAAACTAAAAGAAAATTGCTATAGGCATGAGACACCTTTTGCAATAAAAGTGTGGATGAAAAACATTTGTTTGCAGACTTATTGTCGTATATATTATCTCTTTCAGAGCAACAAGCGATACGTGAAGGTGTACCTAGTATACGGCATCTGCGTAGTAGTCCTGAGCGTCGGGGGGTGCCTCGGGTTCCTTGCGCTAGAGTGGGGGGAAAAACATATTATGCTGTTTACTTTAATCCCTCTTGGGGTTTGCGGTGAGTTTAATATAGTACATTACACAACTAGGGTGGCAAAACAAATATTTATCGTTCGATATTTACGTCCTCGCTTGCAGCTCGGGCCGCAAACTTCTGCGATCTCGGCCTTTCTTTATTACCTCCCGTGTTGTGTACATCGTTTTATGTCTACATGTGGCCAGAAAGCGTCTTTTTCCGTACGCGCAGCGTGCGGAAAAAGCCACTTTATGGCCAGGTGTGGCATAAATAATATTTACTTACTTAGTCGTTGAGGTTTTCATCTCCCTCCTGCTGCAGAAGCACTTTTCACTGGGACGCTTCGGGCCTTGTGGTGTACACTTTAATTCAACTTAGGAACTAGAGTAAGTGTAATATTCACTTAGCAACTGAGTTGTATTCGATGTATGTCCTGCTGCTGTAGAAGCTCTTTTCACTAGGACGCTATGAGCTACGCTAGTGTATTGTACACTTTAATTCAACTTAGGAGCTGCAGTAAGTAATAGCATATTCACTTAGCAATTGACTTGTATTCAAAATCTGTCCTGCTGCTGCAGAAGCATTATTCACTGGGACGCTACGGGCGTTGTAGTGTACACTTTATTCTAACTTGGGATCTGTAGTAAGTGTAAGATTTTTAGCGATTGACGAGTACTCGATACCTGTTGCTGCAGAAGCGCTTTCCTTTGAGAAACTTTGGGCCTTGTTGTGTACACTGAACGTTAGCCCCTCTTGGGTTTTGCGGTGAGTTAGTTCACTTAGCCATGAGTTATGTTTGATGTCTGTCCTGCTGTTGTGATGTACCTACATACATTGCACCTACAGTTTAATTATCCCTGTTAGTATTAGAATATTATAATCTCTTTATTCATTTTTAATCTTAGGCTAGGGTTTTTATAATATGAATATAAAAGTAATATAAAATACAACATACAAAATACAATATAAAATATAAACACATTATAAAAAACCTAACCTAGGTTGCCGCCGGCAACAGGGCAGGGCCCAGGCTGGTGGTTAGGGCCGCAGTGAGAGGAACCGTCGGACTATCCGCGCCGTATCCATGACCACCGCCTTCTGCATCTGACCCTTGATCCAGCCACCTAGCGAGAGTCTCTCGAGGTGTTGATCGAGACTCTTCGCTATGAGACCATTCGCTGAAACGATTATAGGGACAATGATCGTCGAGTCAACGTCCCACATTGCGGTTATCTCGTGAGCCAAGTACTTGCTGGACTTGTCCTTCTCGGCCTTCACGAGATTCTCGTCATGGGGGATAGCGACGTCGACGAGCACGGCCCGGCGCTGCGACCGATCAATCAGCACGATGTCAGGCCTATTGGCTACAATAGTCCTGTCCGTGATAATTGATCGGTCCCAATAGAGCGTGACACGACCATTCTCGAGAACTGGCGCAGGTAAGTACATGTAGTATGGCACTTCGCGGTTCACAAGACCGTATTGAAGAGCAAGCTGTTGGTGTATAATCCTGGCTACGAGGTTATGTCTGTGCAAGTACTCGCCGTTAGCAAGATGAGAACAACCGGAGATGATATGCCTGAGTGATTCTCCGGGACGGCGGCATGCCCGACATATGTCGACCGTACCGTCCTTCAGGATATATTTCCGGTAGTTATTCGTCATGATAACTTCGTCCGCAATTGCACAGGCAAAACCCTCGGTTTCTCCGAAGAGGTCCCCGAATCGTAACCAGTTCACCGAAGCGAGCAGGTCTACGTCGGGCCCCGTGAGGGCCTTGTAGAACCGCCCGTGTAACTCCTTACTCTTCCATACCATCTTGCGATCCTCGGTGCTCAGCACCACAGGTTTGCGCCAGTTCTCATTCGCCAAGGAGAGCGGCGTGAGGCCCTTGTCTACTGCCACCACATCACGATGCATCCCACACTCGTTGTTAAGAAAATAATTCCTGAGGTTGTACACCTCACGGTTGTGGAGATTTTTGGCGTTTAAAAAGCCGCGACCTCCACACTTCCGTGGGATGTACAATCTCATAACAGACGAGCGTGGGTGAAGCATACGGTGTGTGGTCAGCAGTAGACGGACCCTCCGATCCAGGGCATCCAGCTCGGTCTGTGTCCACCTTAGTATGCCAAAGGAGTATGTGAGTAGGGGCATCACCCAGGCGTTGAAGGCGCGCACCTTGTTGCCACCTGACAAAAGACTGTTGAGTACATTTGTCAGTCGACCGAAGAAGCGCTCCCTCAACGCCTGTTTGATACCCGCATCCTCAATACCCAACGACTGTGACATACCAAGATATTTGTAGGTTTCTGATTCAGAGATAGACCTGAACGTCATTGTCTCAGAAAGCTGTAAATTTGTTGAATTTACTACTTTCCCCCGCTGTACATGCATAACCGCACATTTATCAACACCAAACTCCATCTTGATGGAACTCCATCCAGTCTCGGTTATTTGGTGCAAATAATTTGAGGTCGTCCATATACAGAAGGTGAGATATGGCTTCGCCCTCTCTCCGAAGCTGACAACCTAGGCCCGAATCCTTCAGCAGAGTGCTGAGCGGATTTAGTGCTAGGCAGAACCACAGGGGACTCAGACTGTCGCCCTGGAATATTCCTCGCTTGATCTTTATAGAGTCCTGCGGGCCAAGGGGGTCATCCCCGCCTCCTGGTTGACGAAGGACTGTGGTCCACTGCCTCATACACGCGCCAAGGAAGGATCTTAATGCTGCATCAACTTTATACAGCTCTAAGATCCTCTCCAGCCATGAATGAGGCACCGAATCATAGGCCTTCTTGTAGTCAATCCAAGCAGCAGAGAGGGCCCCCCTGTTCCGCCGGACTCGTTGGCAAATGGCCATGTCTATGAGGAGGAGCTCTTTAGTACCACGGGACCCAACCCTACATCCATTTTGAGCGGAGGCCAAAATGTTGTTTGCGACAATATGCGCGTTTATTTTTGCTCTCAAAATGGATGTAAGGAGCTTGTACAGCGTAGGCAAGCATGTGATGGGTCTGTAGTTCTTCGCTTCCGTGGTACTACCGGACTTGTAGAGCAGGAAGGTAACACCAGTTGTTAAGGAAGGTGGCAGGGAACCAAGTTCGAGAGCTTGTTGGAATTGCGTTGCCAACCGCGAGTGCGAACATCGAAACCATTTTAGCCAGAAGTTGTGCAATCCATCCGGGCCAGGACTTTTCCAGTTCTGGGACGTGCGGATTGCACAACTTACGTCATCGGGGCTGATGGTGGTAGCCCCCATAGGTTCGATGGACACGCACTCGCGTTTGACAACGCTCATCCACTCTCCCTCCGTGTGTTCAACGGGCACTGACCAGATGCTACGCCAGAAATCAGTCATAGCAGTAGCATCCGGCAGCTGCGCGTCGGACACGCGTGGGTCGGTTTCCTCCCATCTTCGGTATACCTTCCTTTGGTCACTTTGGAAAAGGCGATTCTGCTGAAATCGTTCCACACGCTTTCTGTAGCGGCGAATACGGTTTGCCCATGCATAGACTTTCTGCTTCAGAAAGTCGATGCGTTCCGTGATATTGGCCATGTAATCGCGGGGCTCTATGCCCGTCCCCGCAAACGCCTGGTTCACGAAACGCATTACTCGGGAGCGGTCATTGCCCCCCGTGAAGCAGATCAGCTTTGCAATAAGAGTCCTAAACGAGTTGATACGTCGCTCGATTCGTACTTGCCAAGCAGGGACACCCCCGGCGGTCCTAGGTGCACGTTCAGCGTCCGGAAACTTGAATCGAGCAACACGGCACGCCGCAATGGCCCCGCAGTACATATTATAATTTCTTTGTATGTCTTTCCCGACCACGGAACAATGGTGTTCCGGACCTTTGGGAGGCGTATGCGGAGCCGAAGCCAACGCGCAGAGGCCCTTTCGACAATTTAATGAAAAGTGAGGGGTACACTAGGCGGATGCTGCCCCTGCCCGTGTCATGGGACGCACGCAGAGACAGCACCCGCCATGGTGTAAGGACTATTGAGAATTAATGGAGTCTAAAATGTACTAGTGTAGATGTGGTAGGTAGACTTGCCTTGATACTGTTGCCAAGCGCGCCGGTAAGCGGGTGCAGTAGCGGAGATAAATAATCAATCACAAGCGTTCTCAAAGCACACACGATTTATTGTTTGTTTCGGCACACAGAAGGAACAGTTAGCACAATACACATCAGTCAATAAAGAAGAGAAGGAGTGAGAGCGAAAGCGAAAAGAAAGATAACTATAAACATTAGGCAAACAAAGAATGCAAATGCAAGCGGCGATTAGCATAGGAAGCGCATGCGTCTCGCGTCCGAGTCAAACTGTTACTAGGCGAGCGGCCGGGCGAGCGCAAGAACAATGCATCGCTTGGACCGGTCGGGCGGCCGGCTACAAGATCTCTAATAACAAATTGTGTCGCTCCGTCCGCGAGTATATTAATTATTTACATTGAAACATTTATTAGTATTAATTTATATCGAGATATTATTAACAATTATTATTTATTTATTTATTTATGATTAATTCTTTATATAATCTTAATATGAGTTATATATAATTATAACTATACAAAATTATATAGAAGATGATTATTATTTGAATTAATTAATGCAATTTATACAAGATAAATTACAAATTATACTTAAATTATACATTAGGTCAATACTGACCCCACATCATCCCCCTCCAGAGACCGTCAAGGGCGATAGAAAAGAAAAAGTTAATAATAATCTGGAACACGCACGGTACGTCCTGATTTAGTTCTTTTAACTGTATTTTCAGTCTCTGGAGCAGGTTGAATAGGTGAAACAGGAATTGGTACATCAGTTGCATCCGACAGTATATATGCGGGTTTAATACGGTCTATGGACACTGTAACACTTTTACCGTTCACACGTAACTTAAACACTTTATCACTTCTTTCGAGCACTTCATAAGGACCAGTGTATGCCGGCTGCAGTGGTGGATGACTGGTGTCGTCTCTGAGCAGCACGTGACTGGCTGTTTTGAGGTCCTTGTAAATAAAAACTCGTCTATTGCTAGTATGGCGCGATGCTGGCACTGGAGTGAGATTATGGGCAAACTTACGCAGGCGTGCGACATAATCAGTCACGTCTATAGTGTCATCTGGCGATTTAGCGTGAACGAACTCTCCCGGCAATCTCAATGGTTCTCCATACACGAGTTCCGCAGTCGAAGCGTTGAGGTCCTCCTTGTACGCACTACGTATACCGAGCAGGACTAAGGGCAACGTGTCCACCCAGTTGCTAGTTGCGTGACAGGTGATAGCAGCTTTCAACTGCCGATGGAAGCGATGGTAGGCAGTTGTACGTCGATGCTGGAAACCAGCTAGCTCTGACAGATGCTTAAACAGGCTGCTCTCAAACTGTCTGCCACGATCTGTTACGACGTCATTGGGGCAGCCGAAGCGCGCTATCCAGCCATGCAGAAGTCCTCTTGCTACGGCCTCCGCCGTGATCTCTTGTAGCGGTACCACCTCAGGCCAGCGTGTATAACGATCGACGGCTGTGAGGCAATACTTAAATCCCTGAGACATTGGCAAGGGGCCTATAAGGTCTATATGGACGTGCATGAACCTTGCTGTCGGAAGTCTGTATGTTCCAAGTGGTGCAGATACGTGGCGAGTGACCTTGGCCCTCTGGCATGACATACAGGTACGTGTCCATTCGCGGCAGTCTTTTTTGATGCCTGGCCAAACGTACCGGTCTGTGACGAGCTTTATGGAGGCATTAGCACCAGGATGGCTGAGAGAATGTAAACTCTGGAATACCTGCAGGCGCATCTCTTTCGTGACATAGGGTCTGAGTGTCTGGTCGCTCTCATCGCAGTATAGTTCACCTTGAATACCTGGCAACTTAAATTTCTTCAGGTGCAGCGAAGTGTCACTGCGTAGGAGCTCTTGCAACTCTGGATCTCGCATCTGGGATTGCGCCAGCTTCTCCAAGTCGATCGGCTGCGTGATTTCTTCAATGCGTGACAAGGTATCTGCCACCACATTGTCTTTCCCAGAGATGTGTCTAATGTTAGTGGTGAACTGCGCTATAAAGTCCAAATGCCTGAACTGTCTGGGAGAGCAGTTATCCTTGCGTGAGTTGAAAGCGAAGCAGATGGGCTTGTGGTCCGTGTAAATTACGAAGTCTCGGGCCTCAACCATGTGCCTGAAGTATTTGATTGCTTCATATATGGCCAGAAGCTCACGATCGTAAGGAGAGTACTTACGTTGCGCAGGGCTTAGTTTTCTGGAGAAGAACGCTAGCGGCTGCCATTCTCCGTCGACATGTTGCTGTAGCGCTGCACCCATAGCAGTATCTGAAGCGTCTGTGACTATGGCCAGCTTAGCCTGACTATTCGGATGCGCCAGCAGCGCGGCCTGACATAAGCTGTCCTTACAACGTTCGAAAGCCTCATGCTCTGCAGCACCAAAGTTGACAGGGTGTGAAGGTTTGACAGATCCAGTTAGAAGTGCATGAAGTGGAGCCTGGTATGCTGCTGCCTTGGGGATGAATCTGCGATAAAAATTTACCATCCCAAGGAATCTGCGGAGCTCCCTGACATTCTTTGGGACTGGGAAGTCCTTGATGGCCTCTACCTTGGATGGCAAAGGCTTGGTGCCCCCGGATGAAATGCTGTATCCCAGGAACGTTACCTCTGGCATACCAAAGACGCATTTGGAGGTATTGATCACCATCCCGTACTCCTCAAACCTGGCGAACAGCTGCCGCAGGTGCTCCTTGTGGGTAACTTCGTCCTTCGAATACACCAGAAAGTCGTCTAAATAGGCGAAGCAAAAATCCAGTCCTCTTACCATCTCGTCCACGAACCGCTGGAACGTCTGGCCAGCGTTTCGGAGCCCAAACGTCATGTATGGGAACTCATAAAGGCCAAACGGGGTTGAAATCGAAGTTTTCTGGATATCCTCTGGATTCACGGGGATCTGGTGATACGCCTTCTCAAGGTCGATGGTGGAGAAGACCTGGCAACCAGAAATACTGTGAGCAAAATCATGGATATGACGAATGGGATATTTATCCGGGATAGTTCTTGCGTTTAGCATTCGATAGTCACCGCAAGGACGCCAGCCATTGTTCTTCTTAGGAGCAAGATGCAGGGGTGACGCCCAAGGTGACTCGGAAGGTCTAGCTGTTCCATTTTGAAGCATTGCTGAGAATTCATCTTTGGCAATTTTTAATTTATCCGGGGCCAACCGTCGAGGAGAGCAAGACACAGGAGGCCCTGGAGTGGTTCTTATATAATGAAGAACCTTATGCTTCGGAACCCGATGAACGCCAGATGGGCGAGTAATGTCGGGGTATTCAAGTAGTATGCGATGATATTCAGACTCACCCGACACTACTTTGACCGAAGAAATCTCATCCGATGAACACCCAGGCAAAGCCGCGGCACACAAGCTAGTCGTCCTATCGATCAGTTGCTTGTTCCTGCAGTCCGGGAGGAGGTCATAATAAACCAGGAAGTCCACGCCGATAATTGGCTTCGTTACATCCGCAACAATAAATCTCCAAGCAAAGTCGCGGCGCAAGCCTAGATTCAGCACTAAGTGTAAATAGCCGTAGGTGATTATGGGTGAGCCGTTCGCTGCAGTTAACTGGTAGCTGGTAGATTGTCGTTTGTACTTTAGTGATGACTGCGGAAAGACACAGACGTCGCTGCCAGTATCCACGAGAAACTGTATCTTCGTCGTTTGGTCAGTGACAAACAAGCGACCAGGGCTAGGGCAAACGGCGGTCGCCATTAACGAGTGCCCTTTTCGTTTCCCGCCTGGTAATCGCACGGTTTCACGCACCGATTTGCATTATCTCCGAATTTTGCATGGTACCAGCACTGAGGATACTTGTGATAGCTGGACTGCGACCTCTGGGAGCTGGCACGATTGCGGGGCCTGCTGGACGCACGGGATCTTGATCGCGACGGCCTATCACCATTAAACTGACTTTTCAGCGCCTTCATCTCCTTTGTCAACTCACTAACTTGACGCATGAGGGTAGACATCTGAGGATCAGGTACTGACGCTGCGGCCACTTGCGGAGTTGCTACGTCATGCACACGGTCAGCCAGCTCGGCGAGCTCTTCAATCGGGTCATTGGGCTTCGACGCGATGACGAATTGTAAATTACTTGGTAGGCGAGATGTCCAAATTGATAAAAGAAATTCGTCAGGTATATTCGGCCCGGCCAGATTACGTAAGTGGCGGAGAAATTGGGAAGGTTTTCTGTCACCTAACTCTTCCTGACTCAGGAGCTGCTTGACCTTCTTTTGCCGAGAAACCGAGAGCCTCTTGATGAGCTCCTCCTTAATCTTTTTGTACTTGTCGGTAGCCGGTGGTGAAACAATAATATCTTCTACCTCAGCAGCATATTGAGAATCAAGCTGCGCGACAATATAATTGTACTTGGTCGCGTCCGCAGTAATATTGGAAACATTAAATTGAGATTCCATTTGCGCGAACCAAACCGCAGGTTTCTCAGGCCAAAACACAGGCACCTTCACGCCGATCCGGTAAATTTCCGTTGCTATGCCGCCATCTTGTGCAACGTTTCTTTGTTCACTTACACGGGGCTGTGCCGTGTCCGGTGTTTCTCCATCTTTGCCCATTTTCTGTGCTTCTCGGGGTCACCAGTGTAGATGTGGTAGGTAGACTTGCCTTGATACTGTTGCCAAGCGCGCCGGTAAGCGGGTGCAGTAGCGGAGATAAATAATCAATCACAAGCGTTCTCAAAGCACACACGATTTATTGTTTGTTTCGGCACACAGAAGGAACAGTTAGCACAATACACATCAGTCAATAAAGAAGAGAAGGAGTGAGAGCGAAAGCGAAAAGAAAGATAACTATAAACATTAGGCAAACAAAGAATGCAAATGCAAGCGGCGATTAGCATAGGAAGCGCATGCGTCTCGCGTCCGAGTCAAACTGTTACTAGGCGAGCGGCCGGGCGAGCGCAAGAACAATGCATCGCTTGGACCGGTCGGGCGGCCGGCTACAAGATCTCTAATAACAAATTGTGTCGCTCCGTCCGCGAGTATATTAATTATTTACATTGAAACATTTATTAGTATTAATTTATATCGAGATATTATTAACAATTATTATTTATTTATTTATTTATGATTAATTCTTTATATAATCTTAATATGAGTTATATATAATTATAACTATACAAAATTATATAGAAGATGATTATTATTTGAATTAATTAATGCAATTTATACAAGATAAATTACAAATTATACTTAAATTATACATTAGGTCAATACTGACCCCACACTAGGCTATTGGGTGAAAAGTATGGACTGTTGAATGGGCTATTGGATGAAGAACCGGACGCCTGCCTAATAAAACGGTATCCAATTTTATTTCCGGCAGACGGTGACTCGCCCTTCGCAAGATGGGCCCCCATAAAAAGCGACATCAAAGATGGCTCAAGGGCAACACCGGTGCGGGGGCTGGGGGTAGAGAGGTGTCACTGGACTTTAAACATATAGCCAACTCGCCACTTAGGTTTCCACATCTACCCTCGAGAACGCAGCTCTAACGACCCCACTCTGGACAGCCGGCTAAGGCAAGCCAGAGGCAGGGGACCTGTCCCACCATCCGACAGGGCACCCCAGGGGCACTCAGGTACGTGGAGTCGCTACTCTCCAACAGCTCGCCACAAGCTGCCCTGCGTTGACTGATTGCGCTGGTGAAAACCAGTGGGCGATGGGGTCGTCACATCCCTACGCCTCAATAATAATAATTATTATAATTATTATTAGATATGTTAAGAAAAAATAATATTTACTATGTCTGTGTTTATTTATTCAGTCTTAGGTATATATTATTTTATACTGGGAAAACTATTTTCAGTCTTAGATAATCAAATTTAATTATAGTGATTAAATTCATTCAACGGGAGAGGCATTTGCCCAGCGCTCAAAATAATATTATATAGTTACACTCTTTGACACATTTGATTTAACATAAAGCCATTACAATATACGAGTATTTATAATAATAACTTATGTTTTTCCTTACAGGTATGTATGCCTTAATACTGCGGCTCATCTACCAGACCTACGTGGTGATTTCCAAACGAAACCCTCCCACCCACATAAGATTACTCAACACCAACGACAGTTGAAGAGCATGAATTAGCGTGTAAACAGAGACACTTGGGCGTGCGGCGTCCATAACAAAACCAATGCAAATGTATGCAAGCGGCCTTGGTGCATGTTACTCAAATTCCTTTGACACTTGACGCCACGGGAGTCATGCGATTCGCCTTTCCGATCGCTCCGATACAATATTAATAATCATATGTATCCGCTGTCCGTCCTGATGAGTTACAATAAATTGTATTATCCCATGTCTAAGCTTACGTATACCTACCACTGTATCTTTTGAACGACAAAAATCCTTCAAGACTGTGATTCTGTCACCGTAGGTTCACACCTCTTTGGAACTGTAATACGAACCCGGAATTAAACTACTCAACCGCCGGGTTCAAAAGTCGTACGTTTTACCGCGGAGCTACCAGTGCTTTAGTTTATAGTAAGAAAAAAAATGAAGAGTACGAAAATCCGAATTGAAATTTGAGACGTCTTTTATACCAAAATACTTGTTGCTGGTTAATGCTTTATATTTATAGTTATAGGTATATTTCTAGTCTTAATATTACACTTATGTACAAAAAAACACTTACGTACCTATAGGATATGTATACACGTAACGCAAGATATGCATTTACATACATGTGACTCCAAATATATTTTTACAAAAAAAAACAAGAATTTGCTTTTTACTCTTACCCGCTACTAGTAATGTCAAGTTTTATATATTGGCTTGATAAAGTTAATGCTTTGTTTCGTCGTTTCATAGATTGAATTTAGTTTCAGGCTACCCTCGAATTTATCTAAACAATATTTACCCGAGGGATGCCAAAAACCGCTGAGTTTGTTTGATCGCTAAAACATAAATGAATATACAATATTTTTATGTTATAGAATGTAATTATTATACCTTTTATTCATAAATGTCTTACAAGCTTCATCTTGTTACATAAAAAATGCCTGTTTCTAAGAAACAACTGTTGTTTGGCCACCACATCTATCAAGGCGGGCGAGGCAGCGTCCGCGGCGGAGACGTTAAAGCACCTAAAAGCATGGAGTTTTTAACATTTGCGGTAGAAACCCTTGGTGCGTGGGGTCCAGGTACCCTCAAGTTTTTTAAGAAGCTAAAGGCAACCAGTGACCTTAGGGCTGGCTTATTTCTCGGGCAAAGATTGGGCATCGCCATCAGGGGGGAAATGTAGTCAGTGTTATGTTATGGCACAAGTGTGCCTGGGGAAGTCCCCAGGGGAGCGATTTGGGGGACATAGTTGCTAAGTGGGAGAATCAAATAAAATAACACTGTCAAAGTATAAAGGCAAAAAAACGATTAGTTATTTGACACTTTATTTAAGACGTTTATGAATGAGGGTATAATTCTAAAAAGAAAACCTTTTTTACTCTGTGCACTAATCAGAATTTTTTTTTGATATGTGTTCTTTTGTCAATTCTAAGAGCCAAAAATGAATATTTAAGTAACAATTAAGAAATCCCAGTATTGAGCTCATGCATTACGAAATTTCATTCCAAGATGCAAGGACAATAGTTATTTGTGCAACAAGAGAGGAAAGTTGGTTTTTCTTGCGAGTGTTGATTTTGAGTCCCGAGTAAGCGAAAGATTCTATAATTGAATCTAAGGGTTCTAAGGTTGAATCTTGAGCGTAGCGAGGGATCTCAAGAACACGAGATGTAAAAAAAAATCCTCTCTTGTGACACATACAACTTTTCACCTGAGTAGTGAGAACATATTAAAGTTAAAAAACACATTTATTACATTCCCGAATGAAAGGCATCATCATTATGACAAAAAGCTTTTAGAAACAAAATTTCACTCCCTGGAGTGAGGAAAATCGCAACTTTCGTCACTCCCTGGAGTGATGAAAGTCGCGCTTTCGTCACTCCAAAGAGTGAGGAAAGTAGGCTTGTTCGAACTGCTGAGGTGAAAACGTTATTTGCACACACACACAAAAGAGTGAAATCATCGAAATCCTCCTTCCGAAACAATAATGGTTCATTTATTTTAAACCGCTTGATGATGTCACTCCAGAGCCAATCGCCCAAAAAGTCAGACATTTTTCTAAAACGATATTTTACTGTCAAAAACGCAAGAACAAAACCTGTGCAAACGCACAAAGAGAAATCATCGAAATCCCCATTCCCAAACAATATTGATGATGTTACAATATTCCCAAACAATATTGTTGACGTTCTTCACGGGGGCGAGAAACGGCTCACGGAGAGCCGTTTTGCTTGTAGCAAATGGAAATCCATGATCTCTGCCTACCCCTTTTGGGAAATAGGCGTCATTGTATGCATGTATGTATGTATTGATGATGTCACTCCAGTGCCAGACGCCACAAAGTCAGACACAGAAAAATACAATAATAACAGCATTATCTCGTATACATGAGCGTCGCGTCGCTTGAAACGGTCGTTGTGAATATTTTCGTGGTTAACAAGGTCAGCTTCGGCACTCGAGCTGAATTTTTACTTCCATTGGACGTGTTGTGTTTAAATTGTTTTTGCTTACGATATTTAGATAGAGGAAAAATCTAAATATCTAGGTATAATACATGTAATATTTTAAAATGAATTTTTAAAATATGGTACGAGAGTGAGTTTTTATTTCTTTTCAACCGACTTCAAGATTTCGAAATTTTTTTTATGTATTTCACTGATTATTCGGAGACGGCTGGACCGAAAATCCTTTTTTTGTTTGAAAGAATATACTTCACAGTTGGTCCCATTGTCACCAGGTCTGGATCAGATGATGGGACCCTGTAGAAATCGAGGGAACTCTTCAACTATTATAGGCTATAGTGATTTCACTCTTTTTTACAGCTATCCGGTCATTTCCACTTGGAAAAGCAGATTCTAAGAGAAGTCAGTTCTTTTTTGTTTTTTTTTTTATTATTAACCGACTTCATTTTCATAGAAAGAGGAGGTTCTGCATTCAGTTTGGTGTTTTTTTATGTATGTTCACCAATTACTCTGAGACCCGTGGCCTCATTTAAAAAATATTTTTTTTTATTTAAAAGGATCTTCTTTCAAATTAGTCCCATATTAAATAAATAAATAAATATTATGGGACAATCTTACAAAAATCAACCTAGTCCCACGGCAAGCTCAATAAGGCTTGTGTTGTGAGTACTAGGTGACGATATATATAATATATAGATATAAATAAATACTTAAATACATAGAGAACATCCATAACTCAGGAATAAATATCTGTGATTAGGACACAAATAAATGCCCTGACCAGGATTCGTACCCGGGACCTCCTGCTTCATAGGCAGATTCACTACCAACTAGGCTATATATTAATCTGGTGCTATTCTGATAGTGGGATCCATGAGGAATTGAGGGAACTCCTCAATTTTTAAAGGCAGGTAGGTGATTTGAATGTTTTCTTAAGCAACCCGAGCATTTTCTCACGAAAACTGCCAATTTGATGGAGTGGACCTGCTGATGATACTTATTTTGATGATAATGAGGGTAATTTTATTAGCCTATTTTAGGATCCCACTGCTGGGCATAGGCCCCCCCTCTTCTACTTTATTCAGTCCTTTTTATAACACTTCCCCGCCATTCCGTGAATTATACGTCCAGGTTGTCCCGCCATCTCCTTTTCATCTTTATGTAAATAAAATATAATTATTTGGGTAGGTATGTAAAATCTTTTTATGTTTTCAGGCCAAAGTCATGCTGCTCGTCAACCATGTGTTGTGGGATTCCAGTAGAAAAGAAATTTTCATATTCGCTATTATAAATGCCGTAAGTACAAGTCTCAATAATTGTTGTATTCTATCACTTGTACAACTACGCCGTTTTCTACCACTGCATCGCTAGATGTCAGCAAGGCGTTCATCCTCACATCCTGGAGCCAAAAGGTCACGCACTTGGCGTTTTAAGAGCAATTTCCTTCTGCAAACCTTCCTTCTGTATACTGCCTCCCTACCGAGGTATAGTCTGAATAATTTGAACTGACCTCGTCCACTTAGTGTCTTATCTTTTGTTGTAAAACCGCAAGCGCACGTGCCAATATGAAAAAATGGTGTGGCCACATTTAAGCGTTTATTGAATTCTTACCATTAACACCACGCAATAAGATTCAATATGAACTAATACAAAAAAGCTCTAAGTTCTCTACGGTTGCGCCCAGTACAAGCGACTCAAACGCTCTAGAACCAGCGTAACTCGACACCGCGATCCGAAACATAATGCGTAATAGAGATCGCGCTTGCACTGGTACTCCGAGCGCACGGCTAGTTAGCGCCTAGGAGGCAATTGTAATTTTCCCAATGGGGCAGGTAACCACAGGGTTGGATTCTGATCGGGAAATTAAATATGTATTGAGCGAGTGAAAGTCAGTCAAACACTAATAGACTCCAGACTATCATAGGTACCGAAATTGATAACAGACCAGGTAGATTTTTTAAATTGGAATCTCGCTCGCTCATTCATGATTGAGGCAAGGTATAGGTAAGGGAAAATTACGTTAGATAACATTCAGACATAAACAGAGGTATACCAAGTGTTTATCAATTATAACAATGCGAGAACGGCCATGGTGACACATTTGTTATCTCTAAATGCAAAACGAGTGAAGTGTTATTTTTCCCTTCAAAGTAATTTACAAAGTATTTTTATTACTACGGTAAGCTGACTTTAAGGTGCGTAACATTGCGAAAGTAATCTATAAATAGTTGATTATTTATATGTCCGATTTCAACTGTAACATACCTACCAAATGTTTATTAAATGTACCTATTAGTTTTTTGGTATGAATTTTTTGTAAATTGTATATCCACCCAAATGTTTTAATCAGAATCCAACCCTGTTATTACCTGCCCCATTGGGAAAATTACAATTGCCTCCTAGGCGCTAACTAGCCGTGCGCTCGGAGTACCAGTGCAAGCGCGATCTCTAATTACGTATTATGTTTCGGATCGCGGTGTCGAGTTACGCTGGTTCTAGAGCGTTTGAGTAGATTGTACTGGGCGCAACCGTAGAGAACTTAGAGCTTTTTTGTATTAGTTCATATTGAATCTTATTGCGTGGTGTTAATGGTAAAAATTCAATAAACGCTTACATGTGGCCACACCATTTTTTCATATTGGCACGTGCGCTTGCGGTTTTCCAACAAAAGATAAGACACTGAGTGGATGAGGTCAGTTCAAATTATTCAGAGTATAATGCCAAGGGGCTACAGTATGAAGTTCTTCAAGAAAGGAGTGTATAGGTTCTTAAGGGGTCGGCAGCTAGAATGTGAATCCTCTGGAGTTACGAGCGTCCATAGATATGGTAATTTTTTCCATCAGGCAGAATTTATGGTTGTTTTCCACCGTCGTGGTATAAAAATAACATCCTTATTACTTACTTACTTACTGCAGTGGCGCAGCGACCTAAAGTGGATCTTGGCCTCCGACACTAAAGAGCGCCAGGCTTCTCTGTTCACAGCCGTCTCTGTCCAGTCAACGGCGCCCAGCGCGGTGAGGTCCTTTAGCACTTCGTCTTTCCAGCGGTACCTAGGACGCCCAGATGGTCTTCGACAAGTCGGCTGGCCAGTGTATGCTCTCCAGATAGCACGATCTTCACCCATACGAACTACGTGCCCGAGCCATCGGAGTCTGGCGGCTTTTGTTTCTCCAATGATGTTCGGCTTGGACACCAGATCTCCAATTTCCTGGTTCTTACGGTGCCTCCAAGTTCCATCCTCTCTGCGAATGGGTCCCAGTATTTTGCAGTAGATTCTTCGTTCAGCCACCAGCAGTGCATCTTTATTGGGTTCGACTTTACAAAAGTTTGTTCATTGATTCCAGGTCATTTGCATCGTGGCTTCTCTCGGCAGCCTGGCCTTCCTTATCTCCGCACTCCACACATGGTTCGACGGCGAATCCCGAGGCCCTAACGACATGGTGCTGGTGTACCTGTTCACGGGTACAGCTGTGGGGTGCTGTGTGGGCACTGCCTTGGCTCTCACTTTCGCTGTGCAGCTTATTTTGGGAGTAAAGAAAGTAAGTATTCTATCATTCAATCACAGTTATATATCATCACAGCAACTGGGTACATGGGTACGATACCTGTTAGAAGTTTTTTTTTTACAACGACGGTGGCAAACAAGTCCTATTTGACCTCTTTGGCAACCTTACTCACCAGCAGGAACACAACACTATGAGTAGGGTCTAGTGCTATTTGGCTGTGGTTTTCTGTAAGGTGACATTCGCTGTGCTGTGCCCTACCACACATAGCGAGATGACATTCGCAGTACCCATACCTCTCTTTTGGACGTGGTTTAAGGACATACCCGTGTCCGGACGTAGTTTAAGAACATACTTTGGGTCCAATGAGTATAATGAAACTTAAATTTTATGTAAAAAATAAGTATTATGAAACTTAAATTTTAACCATTTGCACTTAAACGAAATGAAATGTGCTTAAGGCATTACACAACTTAAGCAATAAACTCTTAATGGTACCTACGAGCCGGGGTTCATTTAAACTTGAAACCTCGGAATTGTAAGGCGGACGTATTACTTAAATTATTATAAAACCCGGGACCCCTGAATTAAAAGTCGGACGTCTAACTTAAATGATTGTAAAACTTAAATTTTTAGCTTTTGCACTTAAACTAAAAGAAAATTGCTAAAGGTATGAGACACGTTCTACAATAAAAGTGTGGATCAAAAAAAAAATGTTGACGACTTATTGTCTTATATGAGTATATACGACAATAAGTCTGTCAAAAATATTTTAATAGGAGTGTATTACATTTCAGAGCAACAAGCGATACGTGATGGTGTACCATGTATACGGCATCTGCGTAGTAGTCCTGAGTGTCGGGGGGTGCCTCGGGTTCCTCGCGCTAGAGTGGGGGGAGAAACATTATATGCTGTGGACTTTAATCCCTCTTGGGATTTGCGGTGAGTTTAATATTTACTTAGTCGTTGAGGTTTTCATCTATAATGTATAGACTAATAACTTATGTTTTTTCTTTACAGGTATCTATTGCTTAATACTGCTGCTCGTCTACCAAACCTACGTGGTGTTTTCTAAACGCAACCCTCCCACCCACATAAGATTATTCAACACCTACGACAGTTGAAGAATTAGCGTATTAACAGAGACACTGGGGCGTGCGGCGTCCATAACAAACCAATGCAAATGTATGCAAGCGGCCTTTGTGCCCGTTGCTCAAAATTTTATTCCATTCAAGAATTTTCGAATAATTTTGAGTAAAACAATCCGAATTTAAATTTAATAGAAAGGCTTTTTTTATATATTCTAGTCTTAACAATAGTTTATAACTACTTATGTACTTATATGATATACTTTATACTCGTATCGTTAAGAAATTTACATGTCACTAAAATATGCTATATTTATACATAACCAAGAGTATTGTTTTTGCCTGTATAGAAATCAATTTAGCTATTTTCACGCGATTATTTGAAGTGCTTACGTCTAAAAAAAATCGACGAAATGTGTTCTGTTGCCGACATCTACTACTAACATTTTTTTGCTGATATCTAGCTCGTCAGATTCCCGACCTTACTCTGCTTTATATTAAGTATATTATGCAGGTTCAATTCATAGTCCTTAAATATTAAAGTTTGTTATTACATAAATGCAAACTACTCAAATAAATATTAGTTTTAATTTAAATACCGTTAATGGCGGTGATAATAAAAATTGTGCAGTGATAAGATAACTAAACGCAATGTTCTGGAACATACAGATACAACTATATCGCCAGGTCAAAAGCCTAACAGAGATAATTCTTAAAATAAAAGAAAATATATACTATTTATACTGGCACTCGTAATCTGCCCTACTACGTTGTGTCGACCACGCTAACTTTACATGGAAGTTTCAATGACAAAAGTAGAGCTACAAGTTGCAGAAAATTCTCAAAAATTCAGTAATAGTCTCGGAAATTTCCGGAAAATTACATGAGAATTAAATTAGATTTCCAATGAGAACATCCCCTATGAGAAAATTCAAAATAATACATTACATAACTAGAGTGGTATAACAAAGAAAGGCCGAGATCGCAGAAGTTTGCGGCCCGAGCTGCAAGCGAGGGACGTAAGTATGCGATTGAGGGCTTTCTTTATTACCTCCCGTGTTGTGTACATCATTTTATGTCTACACTTGGCCAGAAAGCGTCTTTTTCCGTCCGCGCAGCGTGCGGAAAAAGCCACTTTATGGCCAGGTGTGGCATAAAATGTATTATTAGTATAATTTTTATGAACTCGTTAGACAGTCAGTTAAAATAATTAATATCGGCGGTGTCAAGCGACTTCGTCATTTTTATTGTTCGTAAAATTTAAGTTCTGAGAACATACCGTATGGAAAAATTTCGCAACGTTGGAGGCTTACTCCTTGGTGCATTACTAAGCTGCCGTCACAAAGGTGATGATAGTTCATTTTCAAATTTCGATATTCACGCAAGGCGCTCAGGGATAGAAAGATAGTTCCGCTTGTAAATTGTAACTTGTAGCTTTATATACCTACATCTGATTGTTAACAAAACCACCTTGACCCATGAGGAATCTATAACCTATTGTAATGAATCCAGCTTTTTTCTAAGAACATATCGGGTAACCTCTGCTTAGACCACGCACAAGGAAAATTATCAGGAAGACTCATTGAAGGTCCAGTGTGCAAGGATTTTGCCCTTCATACGCAACTCGCCCCTTCCAGACAATCCAGACATACTTAATGGTTCAATACCGCTTGATGATATCACTCCGGCGCCAGACGCCAAAAATGCAGACAGAGACAGACATAATAATAATAGCGCTGTCTCATAATAGTCGAGCATGTCGCGAATACTTTGCGTAGTGACAAGGTCGCGGCAGTAGCGCTGATTTTTTACTGCCTATGGACGTGACGTTTAAACTGTTTTATTTTCTAGTTATTATTTACTTGTAATCCATATAAATAATTTAAGTATTCATAATGGAATCAAAGTGAGTATACTTTTCTATTTAATACATAAGTATATCCTTTTTGGCTACTGCGGTGGTTTTGAATGGCAATGTTTTTTGAACCTTCACGTAAACCTGTTGAGTCTTACTGATACAAAGTGTACTAGGTAATCAAGGTCACTTATTTTTAACCTATAAGAGAAAGTTAAGTAAAAACAGGTCCTGATGGCTGAACGCCAAAAAAGTTGATTGTGTTTCTGTTAACGTAACTGTAGCTATAATGTACTTAATTATTATTTAAGAGTTGCATATTATTCAAATCAATGATGGAGTGTCGAAATCTAGATTATTGTTATGTAAAACTATTTTTTTAGTTGGTCAGTACTGTCGGTCGGTGGGTCGGTACATCTGCCTAGATGTACTCGATGAGTGAAATCAGTTAATGCAAATATTGAAATTAAAAGTCAAGTCAATGACCGGTTAGGTATGCTTTATCCATTTGCCCGTTAAGTATGTCAAAAACTCGTGTTTCAGGTTTTTCAGGGTTAAACATATTCTTTGCGTGTGCCTGTAAAATATAACTACTAATGTAAAATTGGTGTATGCTTTTAAGGTCAAAATCATGCTGCTCATCCACCATGTGCTGTGGGATTCCGATAGAAAAGGGATGCCTCATATTCGCTATCATAAATGCCGTAAGTATAACACCCACTCCTCCCTACCTTTCAAATGTCCAACCACTAAATCAGATTGGACCGCTCTTATTAACCATTTTTTATTAAATTAATTTTTAATTAATTGCATTTTCTCCAAGCTACTATCCTACTAATACTACGGAACCCCTGATTTGGACGTGAAGGTCCAAAAATTTTACGGACCTCCAATACTAAACAATATTCATCGTGGGGCACTCTATCCATGGTCAAAAATTTACAACTAAATATTTCTCGACGCGCACAATTTTTTTCACTTTAGCACTGAGAGGAAATCATACTCTGTAAGCCATAGTCTGTATAAATAGCTGGGCTGATTACTTCACCGTACTACTGGTATTCAGCCTACTTATAATTAATCTCAGGCATTTAGGAACATTTGCCGTGGAGACATTAGGGCCATGGGGGCCAGAGGCTCTTCATCTATTCAAAAAACTGTCCTATATGCTCATTCGCTCCACCGGTGACCAGAGGGCTGGCTCGTTCCTCGCTCAGCGCATTGGCATTGCCATTAAGCGAGGTAACGCAGCCAGCGTTATGGGCACCTTACCAAATAGCGGTGACATAGGGGACATTTGTACATATAGTTTAAACCACGTAGGCAAGGTAGTATTAATTAATACTACGTAGCCCTTTAGGAACCAATCAGAGCTAACCACCATTAACCAATGGAATTTGGATCTCCTTAGAGGCCTATTGAATTGACCTAATAGTAACAAATCACCTAGCTGTGATTGATGATACATTGCGGCATTTGATCTTTCGATTGATTTCGTTGCTCTTACCTGAAAAGCAATATATAGAATGTTTGCTGAAGAGTTTATTCACCCATGATCCATTTTTTCTCTTTCTAAAGAGTGACTCTATTTAAACTGGCGTAGCGGGGAATCGATTAATCTGAGCAGTTGAGCTACTATCAACCTACTGTAACCTTATGTTATTAATAAATTTTTCATTTCTCATTTTTTTCATTTATTTGCATATAAACTGCGTCATCTATTGACATCTTTGTCCAGCTGCTGAAGAGTTTATTCACCCATGATCCATGTTTTCTCTTTCTATAGATGATTCTATTTAAATTGGCGTAGTAACGGGGAATCGATTAATCTGAGCAGTTGAACTACTGTTAAGAGAATCACCTCCAGATGAAGCAATATCATCTTCACTTCATGAAATAACAGCATCCGTTGCCTGAAGGTGATCGGGCCCTAGTGCCTTTATGCCTTCTTGCACAGACACAAGCTGAGCCACTTTCCTTTTCAATATGTTTTAAGCATTTTTCTGTACTCTTATTATGTACTTATGCGAACTTATTGAATAAACGTCTTTTATTATTTATTATTTGTGCTTTTTTTTCATATCTGGGGACCATGGGGTCCCGGACCTTTGGTAGGCATGCGTGGAGCGCATAACAGCGCATAGGCTCTTTAAAACGATTTAATATAAAAGTATTATCATTATTAGTAGTAGTATTTATATAAAAGTAAGGGACACACGTGGCGGATACCATCTCCGAACGCACAACATTATACATCCGGAGATGGTCCCCGCCAGGTGCAAAGACTATTGCAGTGCAGCACTTTTGTGCTGCGATGGGAACTAAGGTCACAAGGCTATTGATTTGAAAGTTGGATGGACTGGATACTGGGTTATGGGAGGAGACTAGCGGATACCTGATGTGACAATCAGTCTCAAAATTATTTATTATTATTATTATAAATGTTCGTATTTCGTGCTTAAAATTTCACTACGAAATGGAAACTGCATCAACTGGTCCTTGCTCGGCGCTAATCTAGCGGTAAACACATTGTCCTACAAATGACTCTGTAAATAGATCATCAAGGTATTTTATTCACCTGTGTGGGTTAATCTACTTCATTTGTTAAAGAGCCTTTGTAAATTTGTCGATCATGTCGGTTCTGTTACCCTTTAGACCTCATGACGAAACACATAGTAATACCTACTGAGTTGCCAAACTAAATACTTTACATACAATGGTAGAAAAGGAAGTTACTCGTTATACCGCGTGTATATTTGATTTGATATTAGGTACCACAAAAGGAAACCAGAAGCAGGTTTTGATGCTTTAAATCGACATTGCAATAAATAATTAGTTAATTGTTAATTAACACCGAGTAATTAATTTTTTAATTTATTTCACTCAGCAATGTACTGCGTATACAGTACAATGTGACACATATCAATTGTGACGTTTTAAAGGCAAAGTATGCAGGTAGGAGCAATACATTGCGTGCTGAAATATTTTATATGGAAAAATAAAAGTCGTAAAATTTTAATAAAACATATGGAAGTACTGTATATACATATGGAAGTATGTTTATTAGGGTCTATACTAACTACCCATAGCTTATGTGGTAATATCAAAAATACACGCTGTATGTATAACTAGCGTACTGTTATCAATATCGTAATCTGTACACCATTAAAATAATGAAAAATAAAGTATTAAAATATAATTTTTGGCACATTTAATATTTTAAGGAATGAACTACGATTGTTCAGCATAATTAAGTGGTAATCACTACTACAGATGTTTGGCAATATGCATTATGTAGTTGATGAAGCGATTTTTTTCGACAATAAACACTTGATTATAATTAGTTTAGACTACCGCTAGACTAGAATGGAATAGATTTATAATTAGCGTTGCAATATTTTCTTGAGGAGGTTAAAAACCCACTCATTATTTTAGCATCCGACTGTCTTTTATTTTCAAAAAATAATTACGTATACAAGATAATGTTTTGGGTTTTTTTTTCCAATAACAGCTATATTGTGTGATGTCATTTGGTAGGCCATCATACTAAACAACTTTTACTCCAATGGGGTCTACTCCGAAACTTCGAAAAAATTGGCTGTTTCATACATTTCGGCCGATCAGACAAATGAAATGAAACGAACGCAATTTTTTGGGATTTCAGGGTTTGTCCCATTGAAAAAGTTGTTCAGTATTACCTAACTTACCTAATCACCTCCCACAATATGGCTAATTATTAAAAAAACATACTGTATTCCTACATTTGATATCAAAAAAAGATGTGTTTCAGCAGAGTCATCTGTTTAGCTGTTCATTTCTATATAATGATGACGTCTTCCCTGATTCCAGGTCATTTGCCTCTTGGTTTCCCTTGGCAGCCTGTTCTTCCTGATCTTCGTACTCTACACATGGTTCGACGGCTACTCTCGAGGCCCCAATGACATGGTACTGGTGTACAAGTTCACGGGCATAGCTGTGGGGTGCTGTGTGGGGTCTACCTTGGCTCTCACTTTCGCCGTGGTGCTGGTTCTGGGGGTAAAGAATGTAAGTTGAATCATTTACTTCATCAACCACAATTGAGTATCAATGTTCAAAATAGCGCTCCCTTCAATTTACACAACCACGCTGACACCCTGTATCGAGTGATTAAGTTACACAGGAAATATTAATTCGAGGATTTGACGCTAACTGACTTGATCACAGAACAGAAACTGTGAACTGGACTTGATATTGAAAACGCAATACAGGTGTAACAAAAATACTGGTGATCCGTTTAAGGCCATAATCATATTGCGATTATAAAAAAGTAGATAAAAAAATGTTTGCCCACCAATAAGATTTTTTTTTTGACGTCGTCCCAGCCGGCCAACCGTACATACCCATTTTTTGTCACGTAATTTTTTTTCTTACTTCTTCATAATTAGAATATGATAACATTATGCCCTAATCGTATCACCAGCATTTTTGTTGCCTACAACTTGTACATAGTGTACATACATACATACATACAATCACGCCTATATCCCAAAAGGGGTAGGCAGAGATCACGGATTTCCATTTGCTACGATCAATGCAGCAAAACGGCTCTCCGTGAGCCACTTCTCGCCCCCGTAAAGAACGAAGCGTGATGGGTGGCGAACCGCATCGCCGCCATGCGGATGACTACTAATACAACTATTGGGGCTATACAACTTGTATATCCCCAATATTCCCTGTAACGCGATTGTTTGCGTGTCGGAAAGAAATTAGTTGCGTTGCTAAAGGACTTGATGGACGGGGACCCAATTTAGTGTAAACCTGGACTGCCAGGTCATAACACGATTCCCGTCGGCTTCCCTAATTTGCAGGGGCTTGAGCATTTCTCCTGCAGCTCCTGAAGAAATTTTAAACCAAATTAAGCTCCGGCTTAGATACCTACGAAAAATTTTGATCCTTCGCCACTGATAGAGAGTGACCAAAAAGAACTGAATCCCGTTGGCTGTAAGGTTTTGGGACGTAACCAATCCTCCGTAGATGATTTTGGAACCTCTCAGATCGATTTGATTTTTAGACTTTTGTATGGCCATTACTCATCGCCGCCGCTCAATGGCCATACAAAAATTCAAAAATCAAATCGATCTGAGAGGTTCCAAAACCATCTAGGGAGTATTGTTAGCGTCCCGAAACCTTACAGCCAACGGGAATTCAGTTCTTTTTTGGCCATCGTGTATCCTAGAGTTGCATAAATTAAACCCCAGCCAGTAATAAAACATGGATAGAGAAACAAATTGAGTAAAGTATGTAGAAGTATGTTTCTTTTCTTTCATTTCTTAGTCAAGAGTAAATATTATGTCTTCTTTTGTAGTTACAATTATTTAACATTTGGCATGTAGTCTGCCATTTGTACATCTTTTTTGTATTTTGTGCAGTAAATTTTAAATAAATAAATACACTATACCGCTAGCGATAGATTGCCTTGGCTGAAATGGGTCGTTTTGCACCTTGTTTGGACAATGTATTACATATTTTGACAAACTTCTTCTTTCTTATTTTTCCTTGCCATATCCCACATTACGTGAAACTATTTTGACAGCCTTTATTCATATAAATTTACTTTTTTCTAATCTCGTTTCAGAGCAACAAGCGTTACGTGATGGCTTACTTGAAATACGGCATCTGTGTAGTCATCCTCAGCGTGGGGGGGTGCCTTGGGTTCCTTGCGCTAGAGTGGGGGGAGAAGCAGCTTATGGTGTGGACTTTGATCCCTCTTGGGATATGCGGTGAGTTTAATTCAGTTCTGACTTACTTTCTGCTTGTAAGCGCTGGTAGCCTGGCGGTAAGACGGTGTTTTAATCCAGGGAGGTAAAAACATCGTCAGGAAAGCGGACTAAATCCCAAGGCCTAGTCCCTCTCTGGAATGGAAAGTCAGAGGGAAGTCGCTTTCGTAAAAAGTTAGTGCCTACGCCAATTCATGGCAATAGGTTCCTAAGCGGACCCTAGGCTCAATTGAGCCGGCGAGCAGTGGCAAAAGGCTGAGACAAACACTAAGAGGGACGATAACTACTTTCTTAGCTTGATTATTCTGAAGACGCCATGATGTTTGTATAGTATCTCGGATAAGATAAGAAAAAATGATATTGACCTACTTGTCTTAAGCAGGTTTGTTTACTAAGGCGATTATCACACTGGCACCACAATCGTATGCGGCGACGGTGTGCAAGCGTGACAGTGCTACACACATGGAGAGCGCTATCTCGCTCGCGCACCGGCGCCGCATGCAGAAACCGCAGCAGTGTGAAAGCCGCCTAAGAGCGGGTTACACCACTAGTGCCCCTTTTATACAAAAAGAAACCGCAAATCTATGTACAGTTTAGCCGTTTGGTACACACATACTAGAGGTCAAAACAAAATTTTTCATCCGCAGTTCTTAAAATTCTGCTGTGTGGTGATTCATAATTTTTTTTGTATGGGAAAAAAAATTTTTTTTTCAAAAACCTATCGCGTGTGATATCATATGAAAGGGCTAATAGAGGCGGTTCTAATAATATACCACATCATTATATTTCAGCCATTTAAAAAAAATTAAAACAAAAATAATTTTCAAAACATACATCCATACTGGAGTAGGACTATAGTAGAACTCTACTTCAGTACATTTTGTACTGCGTTATTTTGTAATATTGAAAAATAAAAAATAAATACTTAATGAAATTATTTTCAAAATTGCTTTCTTGAGATTAGATATGAGGATATCTATTATCATTTTTGATATAAAGTACCAAAAAAAAACCAACCATATCGTATCTGGGGGAGCCCAAACTTGGTATGTTTTGAAAATTATTTTTGTTTTAATTTAAAAAAAATGGCTGAAATATATTGATGTGGTATATTATTAGAACCGCCTCTATTAGCCCTTTCATATGATACCACACACGATAGGTTTTTGAAAAAAATATTTTTTTTCCCATACAAAAAAAATGATTAACTAGCACCACCCTCCTAAGGGATTTTTTTAAGAACTGCGGATGAAAAAAATTGTTTAGACCTCTAGTATGCGTGTGCCAAATGGCTAAACTGTACATCGATTTGCGGTATTACTGTAAAATTAGACTCGTGCAGCGTGGACTACACGCAAAGTTAACGAACTGGCTTAGCCAAGATGACAATCGTTTGTAGAAAACGAAACGAAATGCTATCAGTCTCTCTATCACTCTTCCATATTAGTATAGAGAGGCAGATAGCGTCTTAAATATGGTGGCTCAGCTATCATCCCATTGAAAACGGTCAAACTTTTCCATACAAGCAAATTTTAAAGCTGACGATGACGTCAACAGAATAATCAGTGCCGATTATAACCTATAGCATTTATTTTTACGATAAAACATATACTAATAATTGTTTTTTTCCTTACAGTTATTTACTCCTTACTGCTGGTACTAGTATATCAGACCCACGTGATATTTTCCATACCTAAGCCCCCAACGCACACAAGATTACTTAATACCTACAACTATTGAAGAACATTTGCGTACAAACAGATTGGACTGCAGCGGGCGTGCGGCGTCTACAACAAACATATGCAAACGTATGTGAGCGGCCTCAGTGCACGCAACGCTACTCGTCCTGACGAGCGATGTGTTATACTTGTAGTTACTCTAAGAGCCCGGACAGACAGATAGGCAGCTGTTCAGAGAATTCCGAGTTCACAGTTCCGCGTTTTTTGTAATGTACCGAGTCCCTAACGACAACGCACACGGCTGGCGTTTAGTACACCGCGGTTAGATGAAACACCGTGTTTTTTTCACGGCGAGACAGAGGGCGCAGCGATGACAAAGAGTTCTAAATAAAGTTTGCTTGAAAAGAGCATACATTTTAGAAAAGGGGACTAATAAGTAGAGCTAAGCATGGAGGAGGAGGAACCAGCTTATTGGAATTTGTAAGGATTATGGAGAATGGACTGCGATTTGGCTGCTATCTACACTACAGATTATTTCTTTTTTGGAAGTTGGACTTCTGGTCATCCATTGCCAATAGCAAAGAGATATCACTCATCATAGATCATACATAGCCTCAGTTTCAGTCAGAAGACTCAGAAGGGTGCGATGAATTTAAAACATTTAAATAACTCTAAGTGCATTTTCTTTTGTTTCCTTATAATTTGAAATAAAGGAAAACCAACCAACTCGATTTTACGGTGGACGGCACGGGGCTATAGCCATGCCGCATAATAATTTAGTGTATCCTGAATAAGGCCCTATGGTTGTCACCCTATGATTTGATGTAAATCACCATTGTCGCCAGAAATTATATTTGGTTCAAACCCCATTGGAATTGGAGTACGAACCGAGATTTTAACCACTCGGTCTTGTCTTTTTTGAAAAAGTTTGGAGTATGAAGAGCTGAATCCATAATTAAGGCCACTTTTATATAAAGGACTTTTGTCGGTTAAATGCTTACCTATGTTTATAATTACAAAAGGTATATTCTAGTCTTAACTATAGTTATAATGATATATAATATTGTATACTTTTTGTAACTTTGAGGAATGCATTTACATGTCACTAAAATATACATCTTTACACAAAAAGAAACAGTTTTTAACCTATATCTGCCCTGATCAGGTTTAAATTGTTAAATTTTGGCCCCATAAAACTGAAGCTCTGATTTAACTGATTCGTTTTTATCAATCATCAAAAAACAAATGCCTACTGCGTACTGTGCACGTTAAAGTTAAACATAGAAGAATTTAATTAGCTTTTAATTATATTTATATTAAAACATAATTCTTTGCGCACGTGATATAGCAGAGCTCGAATTTGTAAAAATTGTGCGCATCGAGAAAAAGTTGTGAATTTTTGACCATGGATAGAATGGCCCACGATAAATATTTTTTAGTATTGGAGGTCCGTAAAATTTTTGGACCTTCACGTCAAAATCAGGGGTCCTGTGAAATACGTTATTACTCTATGGTTAAGGCTGCTAGGGGTTGTGTGGTATCATTTCCGTGTAAAACAGACATGCGGAATTCATTTGTGATATTAAAAATGTAAAATTTCTTATTAAAAAAAAAGTTGTGTGGCGAGGAAAAACACAATTTTTTATTTTTTTTTAGAACGTCATATAACTAATATATATAATTTTTGTTTCTAATAATAAAAAATATTATAAAGAAGCATATTTAATGTAGTTTCTAAATATATACAATTTTTAGGCTTATAGTATACAAAAACTACGCGAAAAAAAATGTTTGCTTCGTGGTGTATATGTTTTCTCCATAGTAAGTATCGATAATCAATGTGAACGTGAACATCCGTAGCGTATTGACCTTAAAATGCATGTATTGCTTGTTATTAGTAAATTTTATTCATTATAACTTCACAAAATGCAGAAATAAAAAAATACAATAAATAAAAACATATGTTTCCTCTTAACTTTAACATAAACCGTCACAATTCAAACGACGCGACGTCTGTTTTCCGTTACTCAACTTAAGTAAAAAAAAAAACAGAAGTTTTTTGTATTAAAGGTGTATAAAATGTATATGTTTCTATAATCTATATCAAATATGCTTCTTTATAGTATTTCTTATTATTTGAAATAAAGGATATATATTAGTTATATGACGTTCTAAAAAAATAAAAATAAAATTGTGTTTTTCCTCGCGGCACAACTTTTTTTTTAATACGAAATTTTACATTTTAAATATCAGAAATGAATTTTGCATGTCTGTTTTACACGGAAACGATACCAAACAACCCCTAGCAGTCTTAACCAGAGAGTAATAACATATTGCACGGGACCCCTGATTTTGACGTGAAGGTCCAAAAATTTTACAGACCGCCAATACTTAAAAATATTCATCTTTGCTCACTCTATCTATGGTCAAAAATTCACAACTTTTTCTCGATGCGCACAATTTTTTTCGCATTTGTACTGAGACAAAGCCCTACTAATAAATATGATTTTGGTCTTTTATGTACCTAAATGCTTGAGAATTGTAAAAAAAAAATACATCAAATATACTCGTAAAATCTTTGAAACTTACTAGACTCTAAGACAACCAAAA
This sequence comes from Pammene fasciana, assembly GCA_911728535.1. Lineage (NCBI taxonomy): Eukaryota > Metazoa > Arthropoda > Insecta > Lepidoptera > Tortricidae > Pammene > Pammene fasciana. Next base: position 14,721,881 of record OU452287.1, read on the forward strand.
CAGGCCACTTTTGCACACCTTTAATGATTGAATTTAAACTTTTGTGAGACATATTAACACTATTATCACTGCCGAAAGCAGATTGCCGAAAGCAGTGTTCTATGCTGAGCTTTCTTGCGGGAAGCGAAAGCAGGGGGGGCAGTACCTGCGGCACAAAGATGTTCTTAAACGCCACCTCACTGCTTGGGGTATACCGTGTGAACGTTGGGAAGAGATGGCGCTGCAGCGGTCGGAATGGCGATCTACTGTTTGTCATAAAGTGGAACAATATGAGCATCAGCGTTTGAGAGACCTGGATGCCAGACGGCATATAAGAAAGACTCGTCCTAAGCCCACGTACATATACACATACAACCCAGCTGGCCAACTACACTGCGCTTTGTGTGACCGCGTCTTAGATAAAGTTTGGCTTTGCAAGTCATACCTGAGCCTTCCATAATCCTGCAAGAAGTAATTGACGGAGTCGCTGTCGCCGGATACGGCGTGGAGAAAATGATGATGATTATCACTGCATGCGGCTGTACTCACTTGTGTTTAGATGGCGCGGCGCCGTAACGTCGGGTCGTGAATCGGTTCGCCTAGCACTCTTAGTGCTTGAGGATGGAGACCTAAGCTCTCCGAAATATGTCGCGCGTAAATAGTGACTAAACACCAGTGAGTACAGCCACATGCAAAGATAATGCCTTTAATGATTTTCATACAGGTCGACCCGTTTTCAGCGACCTTGAGTGTACAAATGTGCAACATCCTAATTCTGCATCATAGAACTACATCGTCCACGCGACATGTATTTATAGGCGCAGTGATGTCATATTTTGGCGCATATGCAAAAACATTACAGTCGGATAGTAAGACACAATATAAATAGGTCACACACAGTACATTTGTCGTTGAATTACTTCATTTATTTTATCTTACTTGTACTCGTAATAGTGGACATTTAAAAGCAGTCAAAATGGAGTCAAAGTAAGTTCATCTTATTATTTAAATTATTTGCTTAAAAGTCTTCCCCCGCTCCGGGCCGTTCCTGGTGCAGCATCCATCGCAGTTCAACGCGGCAACGCAGCGAGCGTGATGGGTACCTTTGCACCTACGACACGGGGTGGGCTTTCCGATTAGGCTTTTAGTTTTTTGTACTTTCATTTTTGTTTCCTTATTAAATTTTAGATTTATTTAGGCTTAAAAGTAAATTACGAAAACATAATGGTAAGAAATAAGCAATAAGTACTTGAACAGCGTTTGGACTTTATTTGTCTAATCTAACCAAAGTTATTTTTAAGTTTGTCCACGAAAAAGGTACCACATTTTCGATATGAAGTAACTAATATTTACTTCCTAAAACTACACAATATATGCTATTGGAGAAATAATGAAGTATCCATGTAAATAGACCAAGTGGGGACCTCTCATTAAACTCGTCCACTAATGTTACCATTAGAAAATGATACATATTTCTCTAAATTTCCTGTAAAACGTGATCCGTTTTCATTGCTCCTTTCAGGCGGTCTTGTTATTCATGCTCACCAGTAACGTGTTGTGGGATGCCGGTGGAAAAGGGGTGCTTTATATTCTCTATCATAAATGCCGTAAGTATAATATCTATACTAAAGTTACTCGTACCAATTTTCCAAAACTACAAAGACGGAAAAGACATAGGCAATTTTCCATTAAATATTTTAGATCTAGTCTGTTTTCTATAATAAGGCATGTAAATCCGATGGAAAGGACTTACAATTCAGTACTAATCGAATAAGAAAAGTTATAAATTTCTACTGATAATATAAATGGCTATTTCTGCTGATGGGTTTTAAAATAAGCAAATAATAAACGGCGAAGCTCTGGAGTAATTAATAAACGAAAAAAAATCAGGTATTCCAATTCCAGACAAAACCGTAAGATTACTTGACCAAATATTGTAAATTGAATATTTTTCTTAATACCTGAAGTATGTTACGGCACGGTGTCCATATTACCACAGATTATATAATAGATATTACTTACCTCACTGGCTCAAAGACCCGAAGTGTATCTTAACCTCCGCCACCAGAAAGCACCACTCTTGTCAGAAAGCACCACTCTGGCCGTTGAAGTTGCGAAAGGTCTCCCTCGACCTCGGCCCTCCAACAGCCGTTCATTCGGATGCTTTCCACACTGCTGAGGAATGTATACACCACTCACGGCACGATATGGTGCCTATAGGAAAGACTTACTATCTAATAGTAATAATTAAAATTTCTTTTTTTTTCAGCTTTTATGCAGTCTCAGCTTGCTTGCCAGCATAGGTTCCCTGATTTGCATTCTATTCCTCTGGTGCAACCCCATGGTCTTGAGTGAAGTGATAGTGGACTGGATGTATATAAGCATAAGCGTCGCTAGCTGCATTGGGTCATCCATAGCATTTTGCTTTGCTATTGTCCTGTGTCAGGGTTTACGTAAGGTAAATCTTGGTTAGATAACAATTTTATTTTTATATAGCCTATGTTGTGTCCCACTGCTGGGCAAAGGCCTCCCCCCTCTTCCGCCACTCGTCACGCCCTGGTGCATCTTCCCGCCAGTCGCTACAAAAGGTATCCAGGTCGTCCTGCCATCTCTTTTTCGGTCTGCCTCTGCCCCGGCCATCCTGCGGGGCCCATTCAGTAGCCTTTTTGGCCCACCGTTCCGGGTGCATTCGGCAGACGTGTCCACTGTCCAGCCCAGTCCCACATGAACTTAGCGGCCTTAGCATGCACCCACATCCGCAATACCAGTTCTGGAACGCAGTTCGGTGCTCCTTACACGATCGGTTCTGCGGACTCCATTTATGCTGCGCTCCATCGCTCGCTGGCAAATCTTTAGATAACTAATTATGCGAGATATTAAACTAAGTAGGTACCAGTGGCGGCGCGTCCATAGAACACGACTCCCGTCGGCTTGCCTAAGTTTCAGGCACGTGAGCAGGTTTCCTACAGCTTATGAAGAAATTTAAGGCCATATTCAGCACCGGCTTACCTACCTAAGAAAATTTTTGACCCACCGCCACTAGTAGGTACTTAGTACTTTACAGCTGAATTGTCGGCACATTATAATATATTTATTTATATATACTACGACGGTGGCAAATAAGCATACGGCTCACCTGATGGCAAGCAGCTATCGTAACCTATAGACGCCTGCGACGCCAGAGGTGCCGACCCTTTATAAAAGAGGATTCACAATAGGTTTCCCCATCGTGAACACACTGCATAATTTTGAGCACAACACCATGAGTAGGATCTAATGCTATTTGGAACATAACACTTGGCATTTTTGTGATAATCAAATAGAAAACAGAATCAATTGACACCATAAAAACAAAAGCAGGAATCTTCCCTGAACTTATCTACTTACGCATGATGTTTCAGAACAACACTCGCTACATAATGGCTTACCTGGTCTACGGAATGATCAGTATCACACTGGGTGCGGCAGGAACGCTGGTGTTCATCTGTCTACTCTGGGGTCAATTCCATATTGTGGTGTACGCTTTGATCCCCCTCGGAATCGCAGGTACGAACAGTAACACCTGATCATCAATAGATCCTGGCGCTGATCTAGGATTTCGTTCAGTTGGGCAAATACCTGCAGTTGGGGGTTATAGGTGTGGACTGAAAAGTTCCAGTCCACACCTATCACCCCCATAGTATACAAAACTTGCGTGTCAAGGGGATTGCCCCTGTTGCCCCCCTGTATAGCCCCTGTTACGCCTCAATAGACCTTAGGGATTAGATGTGGTCAGCTAACAGTGTTGGCGATGGTATTTTCTGTTCGACCTCTGTGGTAAGCGTTTGGCGCCGCGATCAGCGATGCGTTTAAACTAACATTACAAGGCGTTTGAGCAGCACTCCCATACATTTTCATTTGTTTGATATGGACGCGGCACGAAACGCGTGTTTGCAACTTTAGGATCATTAATGTTGCTTCTATGCAACATATGTGTCTGATAACTAGTTCTCTTTCATGTTAGTGTTTACCAGGCTGGTGCGGGGTCAATTATAACGAACTTTGTGTTGGGTAAACTCAATATCAGATATTGTACTGTAATTAAATAATTAAGTTTATGCCACACCTGGCCATAAAGTGGCTTTTTTCGCACGCTGCGCGTACGGAAAAATACGCTTTCTGGCCAAGTGTAGACATAAAATGATGTACACAACACGGGAGGTAATAAAGAAAGCCCTCAATCGCATATTTACGTCCCTCGCTTGCAGCTCGGGCCGCAAACTTCTGCGATCTCGGCCTTTCTTTGTTTTACCACCCTAGTGGTGTAATGTACTATTGTATGATCTAGGTATAAATTAACCAATTTATTTAACTTTTTTTTCAGTTTTATATTCAGTGATGCTACTGCTCGTGTACCGGACACATGTGGTGCTTTCTGAACGGGTCCCCATCACACACACGAGATTGCTCAATACGGACGATTTTTGAACATACACCTACGAGATTCATCGCATAAACGAATAATAAAAAAAATACAAATGTACGTTCATAAAGTAGGATCATATTTATTTGATCCGCACGTGACCAAAATAGGTATGTACGTATAATGCGAAATAAACGATTTAGTTACGAATTATATTAGCATTTATTTTGCGTGATTGAAATCTACTAGTATTTAAGGCGTTTTACTCATAATTCTGAATTCATAAACATGTGGTTTTTACAACAATATAACTGTTATGGGTATATTAGCTCAAACAAAAAACAGAGTCTAAATGTAGACTAAATTCATAACTACAGACATAAAAGATTATATTAAAAATGAGGCCTAAAATAATTCGCATATATTATATTCTAAATTCATATAATTAATTCAGAATGCGTGAATTCTGGATACGGCTAGTGATAAGGCAAAGTGCATGTAGTCATGTTTAGGCTATTTAGCAAATATTTACATTAAGGGAAAATACACTGACGTTGAAAATGTATTCAAATTTAGTGGTGACAGTCTTCTCCAACCGCTTGGCTCGGCTTTCTACAGATCTCACAACTAGTCACCTGCGAATTTCCATCTATTGCGGTTTTTGATACATCGATTGATTTCGTTGCACCTATCTAGACGGCAACGTATCGAAATCGCCGGGAATTTTTCCGTTAAAATTGCGACGAGTATAGAGACCTTAAGACTCGAGTCGAGTCGAGACGGTGTGTGAGCGACATAGCGCTCTGCGTGTATATAGCGCTGTCTCGTTAACCGGAGCGGGTTACGGCGCCAATATGAGATCCGCGTTGTATCGAAAATGTAAGTACGGTTAGCTGCAGAGACAGTGGAACCTCTGCATAGAAACATTGTATGCACGGGGGTTCCACTGTGTGTGCAAAGTAATGCATTACGAGCATTAGGTACATAATAGCTGATTGGCAGCGATAAAATTACTTGCAAGGTCAATATTTTATCTTTCTGATAAACGAGTGCTATCTTTAAATTTGTTTCTGATTAGGTTGTCTGCCGGTCATCTTATTAAGGTAGGTGCACTGGGCCATACGTCAAGCATAGGGGATTCAGCACAGCTAATTAGCTATAAATATATTAAACTAGTAGTCCGCCTCGAACTGAGAACTCGCGATTTACTTGCAAACGAGTTGACCAATATAACAAGACAGGAGGAATTTTTTTCTCCTTCTAGCTCCATAACCACTTGATCGATCCTACTCACATACGAACTTACAAATTTTATGTATCTCTGCTACAGCCCCAAGAAATTTCATAAAGATCAGAAAAACTTTACTAAAGTTATCGTCGGACAAACTATTGAAATCAAAAAGCCATCCAAATGCCGAGACGTCCAGTAGCCAGGCCTATAACCGCGAAGCATTTCGTTCATCGAATCGTCTATTTGCATCCCTCTCTTTCGTATATGCAAGAGCAATAGAGACGGGACCATCGTTTTGTCGATTTTCGAACTTCGCGGTAGGCCCTCAGGTGACAGTTCGGTCTGGAGTTGTTTGTAAGAACTCACTTCGCTTACGCTCCGCGAGTTCGATTAAAAGGTATTATTGGCACTAAAATTGAAATACAATGTCAATAAAAATAAACAAAACAATCATAAGCAATATTTAGTAATCGCAACATTACAAAGTAAAATACATATAATCTATATATAAAGTATCTGCATTTATAGTTTGTGCTAATGCCAATAATATGTTTATACTTTTTGAACCTTTTTACAATCGAGTTTGGTGCAAAAGTGTGTATATATTTTTGGCGTTGATTGTACGTAACAAAATCAGTAGAGTACTGATTATTTTAAATTTGATACTTACGTTTAATTCAACTCGAGTGTGTTATGCCCTTTGTTATAGTATTTTACACTACACTCTCACAAAAAAGTTAAAAATGTAAATATGCAATTAACAATGCCTCATTGCACTGCAATGCGTTAGATGACGCTGCATTCGTAAAAACAAGTTCTACTTGGTTATACAGACTGTTTTTCCACTCTTAGCTTAGACTATTCAACCAACCGGACCAGCCATGTCATTTTCTATACAAAAAAAGTCTGCCGATTTTTGCGGGGGAGGGGAACGTCACGTACGTCAAAATAGCCACGTCAGATAAACGTCAGTTCATACACTGAGTATGAAGTTATGAACACTGGTCATATATTTTAGGCAGAGGGGAACGCATGTCAATGACCGCTCCGGTTGGTTAAATGCTCTAAGACTCTTAGCCTTATTGTGCGAGGTGATTAAACTGATTAGTAGGTGTTGGAAGAGTTTAAACATACTCCTTGCTGTATAGATAGCTGGCCGGCTGAAGTGACATATCTATGTGTCAAATATTCTTTGTCATATGTAATGTATTACCCCTTCGGACTTGCCTAATGTTATTTTGAATCCTATTTTCTAATATTATAATTGGTTTGGTATATGGGCATATTATTTCTTATAGTAGGTCATACTGGCCAACGTTTAGTGTGGGACCTACTCTGAAGCCTCAAAATAAGGGATTTCGTGGTTGGTCCCATAAAAAAAGTTGTTCAGTATGACCTGATTCTGATGCCACCACCACCATTTATTTAAATCTTAACTTGTAAGAGCATCCACTGTACTATATTTCTCTCAATAAATTATTTTTATTTGTATTTACGATCAATGATTTAATTTCCTCATTCATTAATGACCTAACAGTCTATATGTGGTAATTCCCAATTGGCGGCCGGATACCGTCGTCGATTTACTTGATAACACACTAGCGTTGCTACTAGTCATGTTTGCAAAAGACAATATTAAACTAAATTTAACCTAAAAATAAATAATATCACTCACAATCTTTTTAAAGTGAAATTTTGTTTCAATTTTTTTATGTACTAAAAAAGACGAAAGTTGAAATATACTCCTCTAAACTAAAAGCTACCTTTAAAGTGTCATTTCTTTCCTGTTTTCGCTATGGCATTGTTTTGCCTTTGCTGTGTACGCATAACTTAGGATAGCAGTAATGTGAGTCTTGAATTTATAATAAACTGCTTTGAATACAAGAGATGGAGGTGAGGTAAGTTTATTACATTGATAGTGTATTTAATAACATAATTAATAAACTGTAGGTCCTTACTTGCTTGATATAATACCTAATAGCCACTGATAACTAATAAAGAACGGTATATACAACACAGTCTAAAAATGGCCCCACAAAAGTGCTGTAAGAACGACTCGTACCTACAGCCAGTTCTTGGTCAGTATTATTAGACTTTAGTCAGTGATAAGACTTAGCGCCGGTTATAAGTTATCACGAACCATATTTTCCGTAATATAGCTATAATTTGGTTACTATTCATATTACAACATACTGACTGTATCATTTTGCATGTAGTATAGTTTAAATTAATTTTAGTTCGAGTAGTACATTGTGCATGCCGCAACACGGCTAAATGTATGTATGATATTTTTAGAACCATAAAACTTCGAACTTACTTACTTGAATTGCTTTAATCGTATTCTGATGGCAGGCGGATACCGCGCTCCAGGCCGTAATGGCTTCTCTACATGATGGGCCATCATAGGGACGCAGCTATACGTTAGAGGGAGCTAACGATATTGCGATCTCGTTCCGTTGTATAGCTGCGTCCCTATGATGGCCCATCATGTAGAGCCAGCCTAAGACTTCTTTCTACTGAGACGGAGATGAGTGAAAACGAACATAACCAACCAGTAAGCTGCCTTTATGCTGCGCGGATGATGCTATTAAGTATTGGTTTTGCACGTGTGTAGGTACTCATCTCCGCTTTAAAGGAAAGGCAGCCTAAATGCACTTAATTGTATTATTTCCAGGAGTCACTATCACCGCGAGAAGTTTTGCGGTATGCAAGTAGAGAAGACATGCTATATTTTCGCCTTCCTTAATGTGGTAGGATACATTTCTTTACACCCAAAAGATCCTTAACATTTTGTCTTGAAAGTGAATAATTCCACTAGAGTCTGTTTGGAAAGAAAAGTGTCGTAGAATGTATGGGCTTTTATATAAATCAGGACACTTCTCTTCTCGGACAAACTAACGGTTATCAGTATCACTTAGTATTTACATAATATATTGAACTGCGCATGACCCTTGGCTACACGCGTCTCTGACGAATCAGAATGTCATATCATATCAATGGAATTTCCTCTTTTAACTTTAGATATAATGATAATTAAATGGGTTAGTTTCCGTCTCCCCTATAGGACATATTTCTTATATTATTTCCGTGATTTTTATAGGCAGTTTGGTAATAACTCAGCAGGCTTCGAGGCCTAAGTAAACACGGTAAATATCACTTATCGCGTCATGCGTCACTTCCGCACTTACAATATTAGAACGAGACCGCTAGCGAGACAGACGATAAAACCCGACCAATTAGACTACCTTGTCCAGCTCACTAAACAAAGTTACAACTTTCAGGCTATCGTGTCCCTTCTCGCCCTCGTCTGCATCGGCACGGAGGCACTGCTAGTGACAAGAGTGATTATCACTCTCAGTTTACAGATCAACTTCTCACATTTCAAGTCTACATGGGTTATTATATTCCCCATACATGCTGCCCTTTGTGTGCTGACTGCCGTTTATGGAGTATTCGCGGTACTTTTACTTCAAGGAATTCGTCTGGTAACTGGAAGTTTTAAAATTTAATATTTTTAGTATAAGTTGTTGCAAAACATTAATATATACGCTGGCGTACCTTGCCCATAACCGCGGCGATCGAATCGTCTATTTGCATCACCCTCTTTCGTATTTGCAAGAGCGATAGAGACGGGCCAACGTTTTATCGATTTTCGAACTTCGCGGTAGGCCACCTTATTATGGTCGCGCTGAACTTGTCGCGGCATGACATGACATGATTCACGAAAGTTTGGGATGAAAAAACTTGACCGATGCCACTTGGGTCCAAGTATACGCTGTATAATTGTATATGCTGGTTCGATTTCAGCCCTGAGCAAGTGAGCACCTGAAGACTTGGTTACTTTTTCTTTTGTATTATGATATGACAATTACAAACGAATTATTTAATGTTAATTGTTTATTTTTATGAATTGTTTTAGAAAAAGCCTAAACTGGTGAAGGCCTATCTAATTTTCGGCGTTATTGTGGAAATAGTGATGATCTCTGCGACTGTAATATCCTCAGGAATGATGAGAATAGTACGAGTCATTGGACAAAATGATGCTCTCTTATATGGATGCATATCTCTGGCTTTAGTTGTATGTGGTAAGTAATTAGAACTATCAATTTAGCACCGTGGCGAGAGGTCCAGCTGTCATAATGGATTATGACAGCTGGAAGATCAATCATGTTTAATCACTTTTTTAGGGTTCCGTAGCCAAAATGGCAAAAACGTAACCCTTATAGTTTCGCCATGTCCGTCCGTCCGTCCGCGGTCTAGCTCAGTGACCGTTAGCACTAGAAAGCTGAAATTTCGTTTGAATATGTGCATTAACCAAGCCGACAAAATGGTAGAATAAAAACGCGAGAAATATATTTTGTTAGGGTACCTCCCCTACACGTGAAGTGGGGGGCGATTTTTTTTTTTAATTCCAACCAAGTTGTGTGGGATATCGTTGGATAGGTCTTTTAAAAAGAATTAGGGTCTTCTAAAACAGTTTTTGGATAAAACTAATACTCTCGGAAATAATAGCTCCGAAAGTTTAAAACAGGGCGTACCCCCGTCCCCCCCTCCCCCCCATCTAACTTTTGAATCGTGGGTCCTAAAATTTTGAAAAAATTCATGAAACTGAGGCCTAATGAGTACCTTCAATGAAAACTATATTGAAATAAATCGGTTGAGCCGTTTTTGAGTTATCATTCAAAAACCCATTGTGAAAGGACGTAAGTAAAAATGACGTAAGCGCCGCCAAATTTCCCGTAAGAAACGACCTTTTGAATTAATGGTCTCAGTTTACGGAATCCTACACTGAGCATGGCCCAACATGCTCTTGGCCGGTTTTTATTGGTGGATTTTGACAGCTGCTGTCAGAAAGACCTCTCGTCCAAGTGGCGTCACTTGGATTTCCGGAAAACCTCATTGGTTTACGGCTTCTTAAGGCGGTCACCGACTATCAGTCCGCCTGCAGTCCGCCTGACGATCTCAGCCTGTCAGATAGAACAAAAATTTGCTAGCTCCGAACAACTGACAAGCCGGGATTTCCGTCCGAGACGTAGGGTAGTGCGGACATCTTGAGAACAGTTTTTTTGTATTTTGCTCATTTTAGTAGTTCAGTGTGTAATATTGATAGCTATATTGTGCGGTGATCTATAAACAAATCTGCAGCTTATGAAGAATTAGTCTCATAACGCGTGTAGCCACTCTTTAGTTAGACGGACGGTTATCCTGGCTGGCCGCCACGTGTTTGTAAAGAATAGCTATCACTTTACAAATAACAAGGCCTATACCGAACAACGTTGCCTATATTTTATTAAAAGTAATAAAAGTGAGATTAACGTATATACTCGACATTGGCAAAATTCCCATTGCTTTAGACAAAGGGAGAAAGCCATTATATTAAAAAAAAAAAAAAAAAAAAAAAAAAAAAACTGACAAGCCGATATCATTCAGGCGGACTGATAGTCGGTGGCCGCCCTTATGTGATGGGCAGACTTATCTACTAGTCATAGTCAGCCATACTTTTTGTATATTTTCACATTTAACTATTGTTAATTTTCTTTTTTTTAGTGGTTTATGGATATATCCTGTGCTTGGTGCGGATTACTTATTTTAAACTTCTATCAAGAAAAAGGAACGACATTTTAAATGGACAGACCATGCTTTATATTTATAAAGACTCTTCACTTAACCGAAACCGGTTTTCTTAAAATTTTCCATTCTTATTTTTAATGAGTATACATTAAGAAGAGTATGTACTTAATATTGTATGCCTTACCCAAGTCATCCACTGCCGTAGAAGTTGTGTGTAGTTAGATTGATAAAACTTTTGTTAAATAAAGCACTTACTTAAATAAATCACTTTTACTCTCGTATTCGCATCGCATCTTAATCCCCAATGTATTTTATTAAATAACATGTCATTGTTACCCTTTCATCTAATATATTTATCAATAAATAGAAAATGTCCTGAATATCTTCCAGAAGGAAAAGGATGGTCCAGTCGCCATCAGATACTACATACCTATATCGGAGCGGCCAAGATGGTCGCCAAATTCTGAGCAACGCCTCTATTGTCAAGGCGATAAAGTGGATGTTCAGATATTTTTAAGTACTCTGGCCGCTCCGATATATTTGATGACAACTTTACAACTGTGCCTATGTTGTTTGTATTGCTTGACCAGATTTTCTTACGCTAGTATATAGGTTAAGTAGGTACTATAACCACAAAGACCGACGGACGAGTAAATATTATTCTTCCACAGCTACGGCGACGTAAACGCCAACGACGACTGTACAGTTGCCATCAAATATATCAGAGCGGCCACGGCACTCAAAAATATCTGAACAAGCACCTTATCGGCTTGACACTAGAGGCGTTGTTCAGATATTTGTGACCACCTTGGCTGCTCCGATATATCTGATGGCGACTGTACCTTTAGTATAATCGTTTTACTAACATAACGTAACGATTGTGTTTGCGTTAGGTCTTAATTTGTATGGGATTTTTAACACAGCACACCAAGGAACGTATCGAAACTACATCACGAGTAGAGATGCTTCTATAGATACTCGGTGGTTTAGTTTTCGATACGTTCCTCTTGGTGTGCTGTGTAAAAAATCCCATACAAATTAAGACCTAACACAAATGTAATCGTTACGTTACGTTAGTGAAACGATTACACTAAGGGTTCTGATGCTATAGTACTATTCAACCAAACTGACGACCGATATCATATTACGATCTCTTTTACTCTTGCTGCGGCCCTGCAAGTGTGAAAGAGAAATCTTACCACCCCGGTTGTCAGTTTGGTTGAATGCTTCTATAGTGTTTCGAAACAATAGTATGTGTTACGACAATATTTTCAAAATAATGATTCAACATTGACTAATCAAATGAAGTTATTTTTTTAATCAAAACAACATGTTTTCATATATGTGCAGTTAATTGTAATTTATACGAGGCACCGGACGTTATCGTTTAAAAAATCAAAATTAAAGTTAATCATTAGAGTTAAATCCATATTTTTGGTTTCAAGATAAAACATATATCTTACACCTACGAGTATATGACGTACCTATATCCATTATAATCAAAATGATTTATGAAATGTATCTATATATTTTTCATTTTATGAAGTGTTATTATGGATATTGCAAAAACATGGTGCATACAAGGTAAACCACTTAATGTTTATCTACACCCATATCCCAAACCCTCCATGATGCGTTCAAAAACCGCACGTTATGACCACAAATAGACTGTTTCGTTAGTAGTTAGAACAAATGTCTTATCTGTAACAATGTTATTATTGCTAAATAATAACATCGAATTCGATAAAATTATGAAAATCCGGCCTCATTCCCGACCGCGGTGGCAGTGCAATGGCGGTCATTTTAACGGTTTCCGAACGCGTCATTTAGAGTTTATAATATGTGTGTAGATAAAGCAGTGTATACAACTGTACGTAATTAGGCCATAAAACACTCGTGTGATCTTATTATCCAACCACACTCCTGTTTTAAGAACCCCTATTACGTAACAGTTACATAAATTAGTATTGTGAATTCCAATTATTATCAACTTTTAATAAATAAAAATCTTGTCAGGACTTTTTCAGGGTCTAGTATTTACAAAACAGCCCTTTTAGCTTACTGTGATGCTAGGTCAATTTGTGTAAGATTGTCTTATAATTTATTTGTAAAGTTTTTATCATAATTTATTTTTAATTGCAGCGAAAATGGGTTAAATCTTCCAAAACGTATATGTTTCGTTCACATAGAGGCGGTATGTTTTGTTTTTGGGATTGCCAGCTGTGTAAGTACGTTAATAAGCTGTAAGGGGCCATTCATTATTTACGTGAGGTATTTAGATGAAGGAGAGGGTCAAGCTAAATGTCGCAATCTCGCTTTGAGTTAACTCAGCTAATCAGAGCTAATTTTATTTTCGATAAGAAGGAGTATCAAATTACGTCAAAATATGAGTTAAATGCGTATTTCATAGTAATCATATTCAAAAAATAAAAAAAAACTAAGAAAAAATTGTATAAGGTCATATTGTAAGTATCTTAAGTTTATACCTAATCTAACTCAAATTCACACAAAAAGGTTTTAAATATGCTTTTTAAGAAAAAAAAACATGTTTTTCTATAATATAAGGTTTTTCATTGTTTATTTTTAGTATTTTGGTATCGTGATGTCATCTAATAAATCCCTCTTAAATTGTCTAGTAATGATGTGTTTGTATTTTAGGTACTGTCACTATTCTGCATAGTGATAATTACGCTGCTACTTTTTTTCTTTAGACCTAGTGATGTTTTAGAGGCTGGGAAAACTTTGGATGGTGTGTATTTTCTGATAACATAATTATAATTTATCATTTTAACATACTTTAATAAAAATTATATCACTTTTATTATTTTTACCATTTGATATTTAACATTTTTACGACTCATGCGAGTAGTGTCATAACTGTCATAAGTGTCATAACACTTCATTTCTTTCTTTGTCTTTCTTATTCTGGATAACACTTCAATTTAGTACTTTTGTTAAAAGCGCTTTAATAGTCATACAATTTCTCATTTACATTACTATTTTAAAATTTCTGATAAGTATCTACTCTATCTTAGTTTGGACAGTGGGTGCTCACTCCATACAACTGGTTATTAGCCCACAAGCTTGACATTTTAAAGGCTAGACGACTAAGGGGTTGAGGAAGGAGCGTGCAGGGGGCGTGAATACCAAGGTTTTACAACGGGCGCCCTATTCACACCCCCTGCACGCTCCTCTCTCAATCCCTTAGTCGTCTAGCCTTCAAAATGTCAAGCGTGCGGGCTAATAACCTGTTGTATGGAGTGAGCAATCTATAAGTTTGGATACTATTTCAATTTATACTACTCAGTTGTTTTCGGTAACTAACTACAAGCCGTTGCCCTTATTTACCTAGGCAACAGAGTCTACTGAAAAATATGAAGCAAGCGAGTGATTAACTATTGTATGGTTAAACAAAAACATTAACTTATATTTGCTGCATCTGCTGCGTTTTAAGGCCCATCAGCCATATGTGAAATGAAATGATGTCCATCACAGGTGGAAGATACGAGGATGTTTCTTACATGGTATACTGGAGATACAGGTCTCTGCCGCTCACCCGCTATTTCATGAGCCTCTACAGCATGTGCGTGTCCTCATTTATCTTTGCTGCAGTTTTGTGCTACGGGATACATAGAGTAAGATGATTATGTATTTATGACTATTATGAGGTATAAAATAGTCAATTTAAGTAGGTTTTGGACTATTTTTAAAATACCCTTTGGGATTAGAATCAGAGTTCATTTCAAGTTAAGGGGCCTACAAATGATGCCGATAATTGCGATAGAATATGCGATTTTCAATGCATAGCGGCATCTAAGCGATCGGCTCAATGTGTTGCACACCATGACATCAGTCGTTGGCAAAGTATCAAAAATGCATGCTATAAATAACGTAATAAACGTTATTAAGAAATAACTCCAAAGAAAGTAACTACTAGAGGTTGAGTATCATTAATTTTATTAAACAGTGACACTTCTTTACGAGAAAGTACGAGTATGTAAGGTCAAATGGTAAGTTGCCCCGGGTAATGGAACACGTGTATGGAGTTTCTGTACTGTTTCCCTTTCCCGGGGCAAAATAATATGTTTTCCTTACCTCATTATTATTACCTTGTCGGTTGTGTGGACAGGACAAGGTTCATTTCTTGTTCTATCTAATTGGCAGCCCTTTATTATGCCTTCTCGAGTCGAATAAAAATCGATTGTAATGTTTTCAGAGACGCCCATTCTACCTGAAGGCATACTTGGTGTTCGGCCTCATAGCAACCGCTGTAATGATCGTGAGCTATAATAACATCTACAGCTGGTTATCTGACAATACTGAGAATATTCTACTCCAACGAATACTTGCGACGCTGATAATCAATATCACAAACATTAGAATCGCTTTTGGTAAGTGCCACATGTCTTTCCTACTAAATTTACATTTTTGCTAACAGACCAAAAGAGACAGAGGCAAAAAAGATTGTTAAAGTCCAGTGGCCTTTACCCCCAGTCTTTTGCACCAGTATTACTCTTGAGTTGATTCTTCATGTCGTTTTTTATGAGCTATCTTGCGGAGGGCGAATCACCGTCAGTAGAAAGTAGAATGGGTCCAAAGCAAACAAATTCAAATCTGGAAGAAGCAGGTATTAAGAATGTTTTTTAAAACGCTCTTATTCAATAAACAGTATTTAAAACGGATCACTAACGGAATTTATGGTCAACTTCAAGCAATTAAATCACCTTCGTCTGGCCGCTGGTGGACTCTCCAGGCCTATAACCGCGCCAACCACTTTGTTCATTGAATCGTCTATTTGCATCTCTCTCTTTCGTATATGCAAGAGCGATAGAGACGGGACCATCGTTTTGTCGATTTTTGAACTTCGCGGTAGGCCCTCAATCATCAAAAATCGATCGAAAATATGTCGAGGGCAATCAACCAAAATTACGTAAGTGACCCGCTATAATATACATGACAACAATGATGAGGCAGCGTTGTATGGATTGAAACTAACTATAATGTGCTAGAATGTTTGTTACTCTAAAAATATACAAAGCAAATATTTATTCCAGGCTTGTGGTTGCTAGTACTCCTCATGGTGTGGCGGACGGAGCAGCTGTTCCGAGTCGAGCACTACCATCGTGTGCCGCAGCCTCGCAACTATATAAAACACTCATAATATTTAGATTAATGTGTATAAGTAATATACTGTAATCTTTTACTTCGACCGCGCCTTTCCACCTACCTTTAGTTAGTGTAGGGAAGGGTGTCTACCTCTAGTAGCATCTAGATGTCACTAACGGCTGCTGTAAAGCCAATTTAGATCAAAATAAATGTAAAAAGATGTTCAGCTTAGTAACTGAACCCATAACTTAATTTGTAAAGCGATCGAGCCCCGGCAAGGCCTATCAATGAAAGTTCAAGTCTTACTGGGTTGACTATTCAATGTTTTCAAAGTTTGTAATTGATTTAATAACAAACCAACACTGCAAATTCCGGCACTCGAATACTTCGTATCGAAAAAAATGCAATAGACACGCACGACGTAAAAGACAGGGTTACCTAAAATTTCTGTTGATTTAAACAAAGCGTTCGACTTGATCAATCGATGCGATCTAATTATGACTCAGACAAAAAAAAAGTTGATAAATTATATAAACAAGATGGTGAAAAACTATTTGATAGAAATGATGGCACGAGATAACTTTTTGCACCAACATAGGACAAGATGCACGTGCCATCCCTATTTCATTCCACGTCATGGCATTCCACAGGGCTCTATACTTGGGCCTGTTATTTTCAAATTGAATGTCCACTATTAATGCAACAACTGCAAACGAAGAAACGAGATGTAACTGCCGATTCCTGTTTATTAAATAATGAGGTCATTTATTACCTAACTAAGACACGACATGTTTGTAAATTCTCATTATAAACAATATTTACAATCACAGCTCATTGAAATCATTAGTTGCGCATGTGACTACTGTGCCGAAGCAATACTTTAAGATCAGAGTGCAGATTCATGCACAGTTTTTTACTTAAAATTGGTGGATGTGTTCGAATAGTTACCTATAAGTAATATACTTTATAATGTTTTATTTTCCCTTTTTTAATAATTTATTGAGATTTTAGAAGAAAACAATGCCCAAAAGGTAAGCCCTCTATTGTTGTCATAATTTTCGAATTATTTAATGTGAAATATGAATATGTTATTCTTAAACAGTTTAAGTCGTCCACATTGCCTCACCTAGATTTTTTTCATATAGAAGTATTACTTTTACGAAACTTGGTGAATTGATTTGAAAACTGATTAATAATATAGGTACGTTTGTCGCGCGCGACTCCATACTTCGAGTCGATACTGAAGTATGAAGAGTCGCGCCGCAACGTAAGTCATGCTAGACGTACTAGTTATCATATTTCTACATAGTTCGTTTTTTTCTTATTTGAAGTACCTAACTTTTAGACTGGCAGAAAAGAGTGTGTACTCTCTTATTTAAACTTTTTAAATATCTACATCTACCTAGATTAATTTTCCCTTGCTAAGCCCCTTAATAATTAGTACACATTAAATAAGGCACCAATCGCTATTCAATGAAGGAAAACATCGTGAGGAAACCTGCATACATACGCGGACAAATTTAAACGTGTGTGAAGTCCCCAACCCGCTTCGTGGGGATAGCCCGATCCCTCTTGTACATGAGAGGAATTCTGTGCCTAGCAGTGGGACTTATATGTGCTAACATATTATCAAGGATCGGAATTCTTCATAGCAAAAATCAAACTGTCAGAGGGATTGACCGTGATGTTTTATCGACTTATCGATAAATATTTGTCACTTAACGAAACAAAGCTAAAGTAATGAAATCAGGCTTTTGGATATACACACAACCAATTTGAATATCGTTTTTCTTTTAGGATTAACCATTTTCGGGAATCAATTATGAAAACTCAAGTGACATTTGTGACATTGATATAATTTATTTTAATATGGAGATGCAAGTTGCTTAACAAAGAGAGGTCAAATGTTACAAAATAATCTTTTAAGATGGTAATGGATACCTAATGCGATATTATTCCGTAACATCGATAAGTCGATAAAACATCATGGTCAATCCCTCTGACAGTTTGATTTTTCCTATGAAGAATTCCGGTCCTTGCATATTATATTAGTAAATAAGGCTTATATTTTTATGGTAGTTGTCACCAACCAACACCCTGAGCTTACATTTAATATCTGTACGAATACTTTTAGTGGGGTGGCCAAGTTGAAGGGGAGAATTCTTCGTAGGACTGAAAAGGTTTATACCAACAAGTGGTATCGTTGGAATCAGCATAAGCTACTGATTATTAAACTATCTCTTGTCACTTCATAAAGTGGTGGAATGAGTTTTTATGACGTCACAAAGATGGCGCGCGACTTAGGGTTAGATTTTGTCGATTATTTCAAAAACTATTTAGCCAATTTAAGCAAACAAGGTGTCATACGATTAATATTTTCATGCTTAATAAAATATGTAAGTCTACCTTCAACCAAAAAGTTAAATAAAAGCCAAATTTATTATTATTTAAATTTCTAACACGCATTAATTTACATTATTAATTATGTTAAACTTTATTGCACAATAATAAAAAATAAGTCCAAAAGGCGCACTTAATGCTTTAAGGCATTCTGTTTCAGTACACCATAGGGCAAAACAGAAATTTGCTATGGTGTGTGCAGTGAGATAAAAGGATTGTGTAATTATTAGTCTCATATTTAAGTCCTAATTTCTAACTCTACACATTGTAAAGAAATATTTGTAGCTAATATATATGTATATGTAGTATATGTGTACCTATATGTAATAATCCTTACCTTTATTTAGCCTTATCATTTTTCATTTTATCATTAAGTAGTGTATTTACAGTGTGTTTTTAACATACTGTTTACGCTGTTGGGGCAGCTCTTGTAAAACAGTTATTATCTAGGCCGAAAGAACACAGCGTGCTGTCCTTAAAAGAATGTTAAAGAAACCCTTCCGGTATTCCACACTTTTACTATATAAAAAGTCCGAAGTGTTGACGGTTCGTCAATTTACCTACTCAAAATTGTTGTTGATAAGCACAAGCAAATACTTGAAACGAAGAGTGTATCGAACACAGGTTCCGTCCGTGAATACTGCCCTTGCAAAACGATTTGAACCGTATATATCTGGTTTTGTTTATAATTCCGTGACTAGACAATTAAACATTAAAGATAAACCCGTTTTTAAAGCCAAACAAGTCACTACAAAAGCAAAAGCAATGGCTAGCCAGCTTAACCTATGAATAAACTGAAGATATTATCCAAATCAGAAAAAAATTGTCCTTCGTGATAGTCAAAATAAGCTTAGAGTTAATTTGATGCACTTGTACTTAAGTATAGTTATAATAAATTAGCTTAAGTAATATGTATACTTATGTATTGTGTTGGTTGTAGACAACATCATACTTTAAAAAATAAATCTTCAATTTGTCAACCGGTTATAGCATATATTGTCATAACATGTGATATTGGTCTCCGCGATATAGGCATGCCTAGTGTGAGTATCAAGGTTAACTTATTTAAGGAGTTCCAACAACTAACATACAAACAGAGAAGTTCGGAGTGAACGAATTATTCTTTTGCAGTTTTGCCAGTCTTGTGTTTTTTTCACATGTAATGTTTTTAATGGGATCTCATTCCTTTTTGTAAGTAGGGCTCCCTTTTCTCCTCCCACGATCTTGCCGTGCACATTCCCATACCTATTCTCACCCATGAACCCGTACGCATGCCCACATCCAAAGGTATTAATGGGCACCTAAAACTGACTTTAGTTTACTATCAACTACTATGGACAAAAAAAGATCAAAATGTTATCAACTGAAAATGTAACTTTGCAGTTCTTTATATGGGATTGCAATGTACTTGTAAGGTTTGTAAAACTAGGCAACCCGGCTGACATTGCAGTATGTTAAGATTTTCAGAGGCTTTATAGCTAGATGTATTCAAAATTTGGAGCTTGTGGATTAGTAGAGCTAGAATTCGTATGATCTGTCATATAATAGTCAGTCAGTAACAAAATTAAGGAACTTTGACTTGCAATAATTCTTAAATTATAAGTTAAATGATTTTGAGAATATGTCTTCCTTGTGTTATGACTTCTTATTCACTGAAAATTCAGACTTCTAGCTACCACCAAACACCAGAATACTAGAATTAGAGGGCGTCGAAAATAGCTTGAATGGCTACGGGAAAAGGATAGTACGGCTGTGAGAGAGACTAATAATTTCACAATCCTTTTATCTTACTGCACACATCATAGCAATTTTTGTTTTGCCCTATGGTTGACTGGAACAGAAAGCCTCAAAGCATTAAGTGCGCCTTTTGGACTTATTTTTTTATTATTGTGCAATAAAGTTTAACATAATTAATAATGTAAATTTATGCGTGTTAGAAATGCAAATAAAAATAAATTTGGCTTTTATTTAGCTTTTTGGTTGAAGATAGATTTACATATTTTATTAAGCATGAAAATATCAATCATATGACACCTTGTTTGCTTAAATCGACTAAATTGTTTTTGAAATAATCGATAAAATCTAACCTTAAGTCGCGCGCCATCTTTGTGACGTCATAAAAACTCATTCCACCACTTTATGAAGTGACAAGAGATATTTTCATAATCAGTAGCTCATGCTGATTCCAACGATACCACTTGTTGGTATAAACCTTTTGGGTCCTACGAACATCGAAAATAAGATAGCTCCTACGAATTGGCCTTTCCTCTATTTCGACTTGTTCCTGTAGGTTGCATGGTTTAGGCACCTCACACACCTGATCTGGATTCACAACTTAACTCAGAAATTCATAGATTAACTTAACTTTACATCTGATGTAGTTCCAGCGTGTTCCAAGAGGGCGTGAATTTTAGAATTAGATTATAATTATATCTCCAGGCATATTATTATAATTACTTATATTTTTATTTGTGTCAAATAGTCCACATTTTTCTTCATTTTTTTAATTGTATTTTTTATTTACAGCAGAAGGGGTCTAAAGCAACCAAAACTAAGTTGTACTTTACTAGAAGTAGTATGCATTTTGTATGGGTTTTTTACCTGTGTAAGTATCATTACTTTACGTCACGCGTTTAACCTCAATCCAACATGATACTGCTTCAAGAGCCATAAAAGCCAGTGGGAATTCAATTATTTGTCGAATTAAAAAAAATGTAAACTGTCTAATATACATATTCTGTGCGTTAAAACAGTAATCATGTTCATTTATTTAAAATATTTATAACGGGTCACTCACGAACGTTCGACAGGAGAATTCACCTTAGTCACAACCAATGCCCGGCGAGCCTCTTGGAGCTCCTGTAGAATTTTGTCAAAACATATAAGTAGTAACATGTTGGCGAAAGTTCAAGCTAATTTACGTGAGTGACTTGTTGTGAACATGTTTCTATATGTCTGAGTCTCATGATTAGTTTATTATTTCTGTTTTAGGTACTGGCACTGTTCGGCATAGTACTCCTTACGCTGGGTCGTATATATATATCTGTTATTGAGATTACCAATCCTCATACAAAAGCAACTGTATTATATGTTGGCTATTACGAAGGTGTGTAAGCAACTTAAATACTTAATATTAAACTAACTTCACAAAATAGGGTTTTGCTCCGAAACATAGAATATTATGTTGTTGATGTAACCTGCACAATTTAACATTGTGTACATACAAACAGCTTTTGGTATATTAGTCCTCTTGCTCTGCTTTCAATAAAAAAATCGCCATAATATATCATTATATTGCCCAATATTGGACCCGCGGTTTTTCACGTGATGGTAATATTATTATTTCTATTTTCTAAATTGGTATTTATACGTAAATGAATTTATACAAGCATAGGCGTCCCGATAGCACATCTTACTGTGGATTTCACCTGCAAGTACCTGAATTGGGACATTATTCTGTGGTTGGGACACGCTACCCCTCACCGGCTACGGCATTTAGTTCTTCATTTGTTTTTGTATTTATACGTAAATGGAATTATACAGGCATAGGCGTCCCGATAGCACACCTAACTGTTGATTTCTCCTGCAAGTACCTGAGTTGGGACACATTGCCACTCACCGGCTACGGGGTGGTGTTCTTCATATGTTTCACCAGCTCGGCCATCTACTCCATCCTGCTGTGTTATGGAATACACAAAGTAAGGTTAAGGTCAATGTGGCTAATTCCGTCATAGGGACTATACCGCCATCCATTAGCGTTTTTTCTAGAATAACGAACAAAATTGATAATTTCATCGACAAAGCAGCGATTGCTTTAGTTTCAGCAATCAGCAATGACAATCAAAAGGTTTTAGGTTAGATTTCAATTGAAAATTACGCTCGTGGACGGAATAGGCCATGTGACGGAAAGTAAACATTAAAAATATCTATTGAAATGGTGCAAAGATATCAGGCCTCAAAATTTCAATTTTGAAAGTACTTGCGAAATTTAAAAAACCAATGATACCATTTAGCCCAATAAAATTAGATCAATAAAAAGCGTTTTGAGGAATTAATTCCCAGCAGACTGGAAATTTTTTATTTACCTGCATGTGGTCCTAAAGGCATGTCATCCGAGTTCGCACCGTTTCAGGAGGTGTGCATAACTTTTTAGCGAAATTTTTGCTATCTTTCATTTTTTTTGCTTGTAGCTCAAAAACGGTACGTCCGATGGAAATAATGTTATTTTAATATTAAAGAGGGTTAAATTCTGCGTCGAATGAGTATATAAAACTTCTCATTTGGTTCAGCGGTACAGCCAAAATCAAAAGTTATAAATAGGGAAAATGTCTCATTTAATTGAAAAACTCATATTTTGACTTCGATGTCACATATCTTTGAAACAGACTACTCTTGTTGAAAAACTTATAGAATAAAAGTTGTAGAGAATAAAACTTCACGATAAATGGATACTTTAATTTTCAAATTCAATCATTTGAAACCCTAAATTCGGTATGTATTCAAAATGGTTATTTTTGGTAAATTCTTACAAGTTGCATATTTTCCATAAATATGAGGTGGGAGGCCTACATTTAATGCATCTGAACAACTTAGAACATTTCAGTGCAAATTTCTAATAAGTATTTAAGAAAAAAAAATATACACCGTGTTTTTTTTAATTATATTAATTTCAAGGGTACATTCCTGAGCTTATCTATTGTATCTCGGACTGTGCGAAATTACATTGACATGTCATCATTTTCAATTATTTGGTTATTGAGTTAATTATAATATCCTAAAAAACACGGTGTATTAAGAGTTTTCTTACTGGATACGTTTTAGGAATTGCAATGAAATGTTCTTAGTTGTAACGATGCATTAAATGTAGGCCTAACACCTCGTATTTATGGAAAGTATGCAACTTAGAAAAAATTACGAAAAATAACGATTTTGAATTCATGCCAAATTTAGTCTTTGGAAATGACTGAACGTGAAACTGAGGTGTCTATATAACGTGAAATTTTATTCTCTACAACTTTTATTTATAGGTTTTTCAACAGGAGTATTATAATATTTGCAAAGATATGAGGTATGTAATTCAAACTTATGAGTTTTCAATTAAATTAGTAATTTTCCCGATTTTTAAGTTATGATTTCAGCTATACCACTGAATCAAATTAGAAGTTTAAGATACTCATTCGACGCAGAATTTAATCCTCTTTAATATTAAAGTATGACATTTTCCATCGGACGTACCGTTTTTGAGCTAGAAGAAAAAAACTGACGAAGAGCAAAAAATTCGCTGAAAAGTTATGCACACCTGCTGGAACGGTGCAAACTCGGATGACATGCCTTTAGGACCACATGCAGGTATTAAAACGATTTCCAGTCTGCTGGGAAATTAAGAAAAAACCTAATTTTATTAGCCTAATTCGATTTCTAACTTTTTATTGTGAAATAAATTGTATACATGAACGCAATATTTCACTGTAAAAATAGCAATTTCATTATTTTTCCCTTATTTTTCCATACTTTTAACAGGGCAACAACTACGAAGCCGCGACGTCACGGCCTCATATGATTTCGTTAGGAGCATTTTGAGGAACAAAAGCAAATCACAGACTTTCTCTTTTCTGTATTTTATGAAGATTTAAGGC
Organism: Pammene fasciana; assembly: GCA_911728535.1. Classification (NCBI taxonomy): domain Eukaryota; kingdom Metazoa; phylum Arthropoda; class Insecta; order Lepidoptera; family Tortricidae; genus Pammene; species Pammene fasciana. The sequence goes on from OU452287.1 coordinate 14,746,206, forward strand.
AATTGGCCCCATATAGACATTTGATCCTCACAACAAAACGAATCGAATGATACCACGCATGAAAAAAATTAATCTAGCCTATTAGCCTCTTTTATGGCTCCTCTACATGATGGGCCATCATAGGGACGCAGCTATGCGTTAGAGGGAGCTAGCGATATTGCGATCTCGTTTCGTCGTATAGCTGCGTCCCTATGATGGCCCATCATGTAGAGCCAGCCTTAAAAATTACCATGATAAGGCCTTATCATGGTAATTTTTTTATCCTGACTTTTACGTAAACGGCATAATTTGCGTGCAAACAGACTAATGGTTATTTCGTCAATATTTGTTTTTAATTTTTAATGTATGTATATATAGTTTGTAAAATTATTTTGTCTGAAACTTTGTAACATAATAAAATTCACTTTTTTGTGAAGGATTGGATTAAGAGGTTTAGTTATTTATATCATTAAAATGAGTTCATAAATAAAATTGAACTATTGTTTACAATTAAGTAATATGTGGCATAATTGCAGAATTTACAAACGACGTGTGACAAGAGGCGGGAGTGGGTAACTTTAAAAGCGCTTTATTATAACACTTACATGTATTATAAAATATATTTGTACAATGCTTGCAGCGAAGTCCAGACTACCTGAAGGAGTACATCGTATACGGCGTCCCTGTAACCGCTCTTATGTTTCTGGCATTCTTCTACCTCTTCGCCTGGTTCACTGAATACCGTTTTTACGCTGTCACTGCAGCAGCCACAGCCTTATGTGAGTCTCTTCTACCTTCTAGCGTTTGCCCCGGCTTGGGGTCCGCTTGACAACCTAATCCCATGAATTGGCGTAGACACTAGTTTTTACGATAGCGACTGCCATCTGACCTTCCAACCCAGAGGGGAAACTAGGGCTTTTGGGATTAGGTCCGGTTTCCTTACGATGTTTTCCTTCACTGAAAAGCGACTGGTAAATATCAAATGATATTCCCGTGCTTCCACAGCTTTATGCGAGTATCTTTACTATCTTAGGCAATACATCTACAGTACGTTGGATGTGTGTGGTCAGATTCCAGTAGATACTATACAATTACCACATCAGGCCATCGGGTGGTGCATCTTACATTCATGCAGTGATTATTGGTATGCTCATCTGAATAAATGTACAGTCTGTTTAAATGAGCATTTAGAAGAACCTTCGGGAATCGGCGATGACACACGAAAGTAATATTGCTGTTCTGCTTTTTCATGTGTCACTGTTGATTGATACCGACGTCTCTTTCTAAAACTCGAAAATTCTTCTGAGAGCTCACGGACTGTATGCTAAACTTTGAGTGTATGCACATCATGAATTTATAAATATCGGAATAGAATCGAAATCGGTGATGGCACTGTCACTATCAATCTCCTTGATTGAAGTAATGACGCAGATGAACGTTACAATACTTACAATTGTAATTGCAACAACGTGGGCCGTATTCTAACTTTAAAACACGCACAGACACGATCCAACTTCAATGCAAATCCAATACAATAACAACACAATACAGCTTACGACTACAGGTCTGAATCAAAAATGACGGAATTTACTTGAAAATTACTGCGTTTCAACTACAATACTACTTCAATATTGGTTGAGTGTTGGAATTATGTTTAAGACAGATTGTGTTGTTAATGTATTGTTTATACATTTTAAAATTAGAATATGGCACAAGACCTACATTTATCACAAAAACCTCAGTGATATTGCCCGTTCCTAGTGCTGCGATTCTGGGCCGCTATGCTTTCACTTTAAGTGAGCTTACTGCTCCACAACTAGATACATTTATACATTGTTTTTTTTACATTATCTGCATATTTATTTCAGACTTGCACTTCCTAATAATAAGCCGCATGGTTCGGAAGTGGCACCGACTATCCCGTAATGAGCAGAACCAATGTCTGATGGCAGAGCTTAACATTCTCGCGGATGCGCTCAGCCGTGCGGACGTGTGATTACGTTAGTGTTACATCTATTTAGTACATTGTGGAAAATACGTACCTATAAAGTTAAAAATACAAAATGGTACAGTGCAAGCAGTGTAAGCTTTTTGTCTCAATGAGAAAGGACGATGTTCTTCAGTGCAAAGGACGGTGTGGTGGTGTTTACCATAAAAAATGTGTTGCGAACGTGGACCAGTTCATAACAAGTGAAATGTGTGAAAAATGTGCCCGAGGAGACAGTAGTCCCAAGCCACAACCTCCCAAGCTGACCATCGACCTAAGCAAGGCTACGGCAGAATCTGTCCTCAGCGAGCTGAATAAAAAACTCGAGATTATCTTCAACCTGAGCAACCAGCTGGAAGAATTAAAGGAAACAGTTGATTTCTACTCAGAACAGTATCAAGAAATTATAGAGTTTAAAGAGAATGCTCAAAAGAGAATATCAGCGTTGGAAAATAAAAATACCTATCTGCAAAAAGTGAACGAAACCCTAGAAGAGAGAATTACACAATTAGAAAATAAAGAAATTGAAAAGGAAATAGAGATTGTAGGACTATATCAAGAAGAAAAAGAAGATACGAGAGAAACAATTGTGAAAATTGCAGAGAAAATGAATTTAAACACAAAGGAAATAGAAAATGCAAAGAGGGTAGGGCGAGAAAAAACGGACGGGGCCGGCGGACGGCCTCGCCCGCGCCCCGTTGTGGTCACGCTTGCATCCTCGCATGCTAAAAACGAATGGCTCATGCAGAGGAAGGCGAGGTACACAAACAAAGATCTACTGTCCGTTGAGGACGAGCAAATTGTATACATAAATGAAAATATGACCAAACAAATGCGAGTTCTATTCTGGAATACTAAAATTGCCCTGAAAGGTATATACAAGTTCATTTGGGTGCAGAATCATAGGGTGTTAGTCAAGAAAGACGAAAAAGCGAGGATACAAAACATTAAATCAGACGCAGATATTGGAAAATTATTATCATCACAAAAAACTACATACTAGACGATAAGAAATCCACATGTTAGTGGGCGCTTACACACTACGTGATTTCTCTAAAGCCATACATTCACAGATATACTAAGTAACATAAATGAAAGTACAACTCAGTATAGAAAATTTGAAAATATAAATAGCTGGAGCACATATATAAACAATACGAAAAATGAACTGAAAATAATACACTTAAATATAAGATCATTGCGTAAAAATTTTGATGAATTCCTATGTATGATCAAGACCTGTGAGAAACAAATAGATATTATAATACTAAGCGAGATCAACGTTAAAAAGGATGAATTATTTTTATACAATTTGCAAGGATATAATATATATACACGAACGCGAGAGGATAGAAGAGGAGGCGGATTACTAGTTTACACGAAGTCTGAACTACTGACAGAAAAACTAAATACTCATGGATGCTCATCGGAAATATTGCACATGGTGATTAAGAATTTCCAGAACCCACTACATATATTGGCAATTTACAGACCGCCAAGTACTAATAAAAATAATTTTATACATGAGTTGGATAACATATTAAACAATACCTTGCGTACGGACAACATCATCATTATAGGAGACATAAATATAAACTTACTGTCAAACGATAACGTTACCGAAAACTATAGAAACATCCTGTGTGGTCGCGCCCTGGAGTGCGTTATCAACGAATGCACGCGAGAGGAGATACTGGACGGGCAGCTTGTGACGTCATGCCTCGACCATGTGTGGGTGCGCGCTGCCGGGGACCTGCGGCCGGCCGGCGCACACATGCTCACGTGCAAGGTGTCGGATCACTATCTCGTTGGCGTCAACCTTTGTACTAGTACTGCGGCCGGTACACTCGGGCAAAATAGAAACGGCACAACAGGACAACAAACAAGTGAGGTGTATATATATAACAATAGTCTAGTCACAACGGAGTTACAAAAAATTGATTGGTCGGAAGTGTATAACATTCAATGCCCAAAAATGATGTATGAAAGAATTTACCTAATATTTAACACAATATATAATAAATCTAGAATAATTAAACTGCATACCAGTAAGAGAAAAACCCAACCTTGGATTACTAGAAATTTGAACAATATGTTAGTGCGTAGAGATGAGCTGTTCAAAAAATGGAAATCTAGTCCTAAAAACATTACTTATAGACTGGACTATTCAAAGTTTAGAAATTTAACTAATAAATGTGTGTACTTAGCGAAACAAGAATATAAACAAAATGAAATAATTAACTGTGAGAATGACTTAAGAAAATTATGGACTACACTAAATAGTTGGTTAGGCAACACAAAACCTAACTTAGATGAGGTTATAAATAAATATTTAGGGAAAAATACGTCTATCGAGACAGTGTGTACAAACTTTGCCAAAACTTTTACCTCTGAAATTCAAAATATTAAACATAATTGTAATAAAAAATTCCTAAATCGTGATAAATACGTTAATACGAGTGACGTAACATTTCGTTACCAAAAAGTTTCAAAAACGGATGTCGAAAAAATTATAGATGGATTAAGCAGTAGGAAATCACCGGGTATAGATGGTATACGCTGTAAAGACTTAAAAATTATAAAAACGAGCATTAGTCCTATTTTGGCAAAGTTTGTAAACAGCTGCGCTTCGTCTGGTACCTACCCGGATTTGTTAAAAAAATCGATTATACGACCTATATATAAGCAGGGTAATCACTTGGACTACACAAATTACAGACCCATAGCTATACTATCAGTGGTTAATAAGATTGTAGAAAAAGTAATTGTGTCACAAATAAGTAAGTTCTTAGATAAAAACAACATAATATCTGACACTCAGCATGGGTTTAGGCGCATGCGCAGCACTTCGACCGCTTTGGCCGCGTTCACGGATGAGGTTAATGAACATCTAAATAATAAAAAGTATGTTGTCACACTGTACATTGACTTCAAAAAAGCATTCGATACACTGGACCACGGACAGCTCATTGTTGCCATGCAGGAGTGTGGTGTCCGTGGCCCGGTGCTCGAGTGGTTCAGAAGCTACCTATCTAACAGGACCCTAACCACTGTGATCGACGGCAAGAGCGGCGAGGAAGCCAAGGTCATCTACGGTGTGCCAACCGGGTCCGTCTATGGTCCTGTCGGCTATATTATGCATGTGAACAGCATGACTAATGTGGTCCAGAATTGTTCGACATACATGTACGCTGACGACACATGCTTAATGTACGCCGATAAGGACATAAAAAATGTAGAGGAATGTGTGCAGGCTGATTTTGTAAACATAATTAAATGGTCACATGACAACGGCATTATTCTAAATTTAGAAAAGACTAAATGCATGTTAATTAAATCACCCTATATACAGGCCCCGAGCGAAAGTATTAACATAATAGGGCATACTTACGACTGTTTACACAAGGACCAAAAAGGCTGTAAATGTTCCAGTATTGAATTTGTTGATAAGTATAAGTATTTGGGATTAACGATAGACACTAAGTTTAGCTGGAGTAGCCACATAGATATAGTATGCAATAAACTTAGAGCAATTATGGCAAAATTATATAGTGTTAAAAGCATTGTAAACAGAAAAATATTACACACCTTATACCATTCATTAGCTGAGTCAGTAATTAGTTATGGCCTAAATGCATACGGGCGCACTTTTAAAACTTACCTTGATAACATATGTAACATTCAGATAAGAATTATTAAAAATATATTAGTGGATAAGAATACTAAAATTAAATGTAAACAAAATTATAAATTATTGTACCAAAAGTTAAAAATATTACCCGTACATGAAAAAGTTAAATATTTATTATCTGTAGAAAACTACGATCTTGACAATTTCAAAACACGCAACAAATCTTTACGCAACTTTAGGGTAGGCACAATAAGAAAATATTTAGAACATAGCACTAATAACTACTTTGGCAAAAGAACTCGTAAATACATTATACCGAAGATTTTTAACACACTAAGCCCAACAATAGAACAGTCCAGTAGTAAACAGGTATTTAAAAAAAGATTAAAAACATTGCTCTTAGATAATATGATAGATACATAGTACGTATATTTTATACAGATGGTTATAATTATGTTGATGCCGGCTCCATCTCAAGAAAGCAACTAATAGGTAACTAACTAGCCACACGAAATTACATAATGCGTTCAGAGGCATACTGGTGACAAGGTCAAGGCTCTCGTGGGATGGAGCAGGTAGCTGTAGATGTGCACACTTTTATTGATGTATTGTTGTACTCGCATAATAGATATAAATGGATTGCTTTGTTTGCACTTAGTTTCGTAAATAATTTTGATACGTAAAAGTAAGCATTGTAAATTCATAGGTTAACTTTAAATACTTACCTACTTAAATAAGTATATATATAGTGTACGAGTAGGTATAACACAAAAATGTTATTTTTATTTTGAGCGCATTATTCGCCAACAAACTGTCCTCAGTTTGGCGAAAAAAAAAGATGTACCTACCACTTAAGTATCTCTTTGAAATAAATAAATAAAAATAAAAAAAAACGAAGATGACATCTAAGTTTAATACGCTAATAAAACGTTCATCTTAACATTGAGCTTTTATTGTTTATAATAACGGACTGTATAGCTGTTTGAGAAGCCGACCAGCGACACGAACAACGCAACGCGCCGTGTCTATAACAAACACATGGAAAAGTATGAAATGGCACCATGGTCCATGAGTCAGTGAAAGCTGCTTTTTAGATTATAAAAAATATAAGTTAATATTATAACAAAACAGCAACTCCGTACTTGGTTTGATCGACTGTCCAAGTCATCCAAAATAATGTCAACTGTTGGACCCAAAATTTACAACTCCCTTCGGAGATAAAGAATGTGAGTAGTACCCACATATTTCTAAATAAATTAAAAAGGTGGCTTTAATATATTAAACCATACTTTTTACAGTCTCACAGAATTCTATGACCTACCAACAATATAAATGTAATAGGAAATCAGTTATTAAAATTTCACTAGCCGTGCAACGCGGCAACGCTGCAAGTATATTTGGCACTTTTGGACCAGGTAGGAGCCGAAACGAGCCTTTTTTGATAGATAACTTTTTTTTTGAGTAGGTAGTGTTGTTTAATCTGTTATTAAGTATATTTACGTTTTTGTTAAATAAATGAACTAATTTTAACATATCTACATAATAATTAAGTATGAATAATGTAATATCAATAAGTACCAGTGTATTGTAATGTAATTTGACATGTAAAATTTAAAATATTATAAATAAATGACTATAACTAACTATGACAGTAAGTAACTATTTTACTCACAAAGCATAAAATATTCGCCATCCATAACAATTTTAACTACTATACACATCGCTCGTGAACCTCTGACGTATTAAACAGTACGTACTCGTACAGTCACTTCTGAAAATATGTATACATTCAATGTGACAAAAATATGTAGCCACGACTCTATAATCAAGACGTAAAGTTTTGGATATATGTTTTTGTCACATTAAATGTATCCATATTTTCAAAGTTGACCGTGCACAACGCGTGGGCCGTATTCTAAACTTTAAAACACGTTAAGGCAACCAGACATTCTCAGTAATAATGACATTATTTCTCTACCCATCCTTCTCGTTCTCCATATACATAGAAAAGGACGGGTATATAAATAATATCATTATTACTGACAGTGTCTGGTGGCCTTTAGAAACGATCCAACTTCAATATTGTTTGATTATTTTTTGTGTGTTGAGTTATTTAATTGTTTAAGTATTTTAAAATTAGAATACGGCACAGCGTCTCTCACGTATTTTTTTCGATTATTTACATATTAAATTCTTTACATACTAGAATTGCGTGAGTGACCCGCTTTCAATGTTGTTTAGGTAATCTAGGTATATTTGCACACAGCGTATTATGCAAGTTTTTTTATACTGCGATGGTGGCAAACAAGCATATGTCCCGCCTGATGTTAGGCAGATACCGTAGCCTATGGACGCCTGCAAGATTACCAACCCTTTAGAAAAGAGGTTTCACTATGTTGACGGGTAAAGAGACAAGAGGGCCCCCGTCGTCAACACACTGCATCCATTTAGAGCTCTCTGGTGAGCTTACTCACCAGCAGGAACATAACACTATGAGTAGGATCCAGTGCTATTTGGCTGAAGTAGATGTCATGTCCTACCGCACAAAGCGAGATGACATTTGCAATGTCCATACCTCTCTTTTGGACGTAGTTTAAAGATGTACCTGGGTCCAAATTTAACTGTAGTACGTTCGACTATTTGTTCCTCCATCAATAAAATTCATTTTTTATTCTAGTGTTCCGTGGTCGCTAGTACTCCGCATGGTGTGACGGACGGACCACCTGTTCAGTCCCGAACACTAAGTGGTTATCACACTGGCGCCGTAACCACATGGGCGAACGAGACATCGCTATACAGATACAGAGCGCTATCTCGCTCGCATGCGGAAACCGCAGCAGTGAGACTGCATTACATCGTATGCCGCAGCATCGCGACTACATATTATTGATGTAAATAAATAAATAATGACAGCGGAACATTTCAATTCCCAAACTGACCTATCCATCGCACGCACTTAAAACATTACCTATTTATAAGTTACATTTTTGTATAAATAGCTTATGGTACCTATTAATGTTAGGGGTAATCGGTAGAGGACATTCTTTTCTCAGGACAGGTATTGTTCACATATACTAATAAAATGTATTTTAACCGGTAATAAAGACTGCAATTCTCAATTCGTTTATTATTTGCGATGTATTTCTATGATGATGATGGTGATGATGATGATGATGATAATGATTATGATGATGATGATGAAAATATTTACTATACCCTCAAAAACGAATAGGTATTTCAAATTAGTGCGGCTGTCTTTGAAAAATCAGGTAACATGCATAAAAACTGACCAAATGCAATTGGATTTGCTCTCGAAAGATTCCGTAGATCTCAGTTTTCTTTAATAAAAGAAAATAATTCGAGTCACGCTTGACTGAATTTAATTTTTACAGTTGTATATTTTTCATAGCCGTGTGGCTATGAAAAATATAATCAGTGTAAGATCTATATTTGTGTTGAACCGTTAGTACAATGAAAACAAAAATAAGGGTAGCTTGAGAGTTTAGCTCCACATAAGGCTGGCTCTACATGATGGGCCATCATAGGGACGCAGCTATACAACGGAACGAGATCGCAATATCGTTAGCTCCCTCTAACGCATAGCTGCGTCCCTATGATGGCCCATCATGTAGAGGAGCCATAAGACCGATCTCCACCTCGTAAACTTAATGAAATACAATCATCTTACGTACAGATACACAGACGCACACTTGCGGCTAAGTAATAGGGTTCCCTTCTCATGTACGGAACCTAAAAAAAGCAAGGAACTGAAATCTGATGAATTCAGAACATCCCTTTTTAGCTGGACTTGGAGTGCCAAATGAATAGACTTGAAACTTAATAGGGCTTACGTCGTTTATAAAATCTCCTGGACCTGACCAACTAAAAGCGGATATACTACAAAGAAAAATACTATGTTAGGTAGGTACCTATACATAAATAATTAAATATGCAGTCAAGTCGTTGAAAGCAAGAAGACCCAATTTTCCTGCAAGAGCAAAGGTCGCAGAGCTAAATTTTCTAGCAATATAAACACGGCACATACATTCCGTTAAGATTACAGTCATTATAGATAGCGGTCCAGACACTGTCAGTAATAATGTCATTATTTCTGTACCCGTCCTTTTCTATGTATATTAAAATTAGAAGGATGGGTAGATAAATAATGTCATTATTACTGACAGTGTCTGGTTGGCTTATCACACTTGCGATTTACGAGGGAGTTTTGTATGGGAGCCAGCACGCTGCAAGTTCGCCGCGTACGAGTTTTGTATATAAATCGCTTTCAAATCGCTCAAGTATGATAAGGCCCTAAGCCGTCAACTTAAGTAACTAGAGGGGAGGGGCATTATGTTATGTACCAATGCCCTACCTTAAAATACTAATGCCCTACCTTAAAAACTACCATCGGCTCATTAAGTAATGAAAATAAAGTAAATGCCCAGCCTTAAAATGGCCATACCCTAGCTTAAACTAGCACAGTAATAGCACTGCCCTAACTTAACTGCAATTTTGACTACGGTCCTGCGTCAAATACAACCTCCATTTGAACATGGATTCAAGCGAGCACGTAACGCTATTTCTCGCATGCTAAGCGCAAAACAATTCTAACAATACACACGACGTAACAGACAATGATTACCTCTGACTTAAGGAAAGCGTTCGATTCGTTCAATCGATGTAATATTAATAATATTACATCACACAAAAACGGTTTATAATAATAATTATAAGCCATATTGTAAAAAACTTTGATAAACAGGACAAAGCGAGGTAAATTTTGGACCAATATAGGAGAAGAGATGCAATATCTGCACGGTATTCCACAGGGTTCTTTATTTGAACCTATTACTTTCAAATTGCATCTTCAAGATAAAACAAACAAACAAACAAGCACATAGATAATGCTGTTAAACTTCAAGATAACACTCTGTAATAATGCCATTGATTCAATACTAATACTAATTAAGATGGCAACACAAAACAATGCCTGATTACTAAATAATGAGATCATGTATTACTTAATCAATACGTCATGTTTTTGGATTGTCATCAAAACAGCATTTACAATCAAAGCTCATTCAAATCATTGAACGTGTGCCAACACCAAAGGAAGTACAGAAGGCAGCAGGAGGTTCCATACATTATCAGTCAGTAAGATGTATAAAAATGACAACTGTCACCTACATCTTGCAAGCACTGGGAGTGTAATATTTTAGAACTATTGCAAAGTATATTGTACATAATTTAAATCATCATTTAGAAATTTTGCTTTTAATAAATTTGGTGGACGAGTACAAATTTATAAATAAATAAGCTTACCTACTCATGTTTATCTACTCGTTTTCCCTTATTTGAAGTTATTTGAGATATTTTTTTTATTCCGGAAGAAAATGGTGTATAACAGGTAAGCACTTAATATAACATTATTTTCGAATAAGCATTGTAAATTATAATGAACTTTTGAAATATTTTAATTATCCTTGCAGCTTTACTTAAAATTTGCTCTCTAGACATATACTGGTAATATAACCTTGACTTGCTTATTCCTGTCAGATAGGCCACATCCACATCTTTCCCCATCATTGTAAGTTGTTTTTTTTTCCAGCATGAACAATCTTAATAAATCAAAAACAATTTACATTCCCATAAAAGTAGCATGCATTATTTATGGGTTCTTTACCTGTGTAAGTATCACTACGCTACGCGTTCAATGAATTAATTTCCACACTGTTTTCCAACATAAAGATAGGACGGGATATATCGCGAATTTTCTTTTGTTCCGATGCTAATTTTCTGTTACGTTACGGTCCTTAGCTGATTTAGGCTCTTTAAATCGTTTAAGCTGAAATGTGGCGTAATCACAATAGCCTCATCAAAATATGCCTAAAAAACTACTGAAGTTTGGATCCAAAATATACATTATATTTATGACGGGTCACTCATGGATCTTAGACAGCAGGTCCACTCTAGTCGCAACTAAGTATCCACAGCTCCACATAAGAGAGAGACCAGTCAACTGAATAAAGTAAGAAATAATTATATAGTTAGAATGAGACAATAGTTGTCAAATCAGTTGAACTGGCAAAAGTGTCGTATTACGATTTTTTTGTAGTGAGTTTAGAAAATTGTTAATATTCATATTTAATTCAAAACTCTAGGTCCATGGGGTCCCAGCGCACACAAGTTTTTTGCAGAAATCGCAAAGCGTCTGGTTGATGTAACTGGTGACCGAAGAGCTGGCGGTTTCCTCGCATAGCGTATCAGCATTGCGATACAACGAGGAAATGCCGCCAGCATCCTTGGTACAATGCCGCAAGGACCTAGTTTAGATTTGAGCTAGTTATTAATTTAGTTTAGTATTTGTACTGTAGTACCTCTGTATATTTAGTTATGTAAATAAATGTTTTATATTCAAAAATTACTATGGGATATAATTTGCATAGGTACAAAATTGTAGTGTAGTCCAGTATGTATGACTCTCATGAGAGTTTTACAGTTCTTATTTATCTTTTAGGTCCTGTCATTGTTCGGCGTGATAATCCTTGCACTGGCCCGATCTTACATATTTCTTATTACTGTTATCTATGGTGTCACGAAAACTAAATTATTTGTTGGCTATTACGACGAAGGTATGTAATTGACTTTATTTTTCAATTTTTTTAATGTTTACTACATGTCTAGACATGTAATAAACATTTAAAAAATTGACTATTATTTTGAACATTTCATGGAACCTAGTTTTAAATATATAAAAAAAGAATCGTCTGAGAGACAATGCGCAACCTAAAGTAAAGGGTAAAGCTAAAATCTTAAAATATCTGACAGTCCTCAAGAGTAGGTACCTACCACTTGGCGGAAGGCCGTAAAATATGTAGTATATAACTAGGTATAAGTATTATCTGAATCATAAAATAAAATTGTATCACAGCCGCAGCAGAATTAGGCGGCCGGGTTGAAGACATTTCATTGGATTTCACCTCCGAGTTCCTGAATTGGGAAACCGTGCCGATCTCCGGCTATGGCATTGTATTCTACGCCTGCTTCGTCTTTTCGGTATTCTACTCCGTCGTGCTATGTTATGGGATACACGTGGTAAGTTAATTGTAACAACTTTGCAAGGGAATACCCCGACCTAAGATGGCACCTATATCCATTTGGTGTGGAACGTCGTTTGTATATATTTGCAACAAACGTTAACTTTTACAATGTTTACAGCGAAACGCTCGCTACCTGAATGTATACTTGGTATACGGCGTCAGTATAACCGCTTGTATGATACTGGCCTTCTTCTATATCTACGCCTGGTTCACTGAATACCGTCTTTACTCTATCATTGCAGCGGCAATGGCCTTATGTAAGTATCTTAAACCTCTTAGGTCCTGTATTAAGTTGGAAGCGAGTGGTCAGATTTTCGAATCACCAAATCAGGGCACCGGAAGCACACTTCTGGTATATGGCTCCCAATTCGATTCCCAGATAGATGGCCGGTTGACTGGATTTGTTTGCAGTCAGACCACATTTATTTGATACCGGACGGGCCTTTGGGGTTTGAAACCCTGATGACCGGTCAAAACAGGAAATATTCATTGTAAAAATGAAATAAGTTAAACAACCGACATCAACTACTTATCAATAACATCAAAGATATTGTTATTCTTATCTCAAGTAACATACCTATCGCTCTTTCCTGTTGCTGTAATGCTGAACACCAAAGCTTCAACTTTATTAAGCTTACTGACCACGAAATGTATTGTATTATTGTTGTTTCAATTTATTAACCGACTTCAAAAAAGCAGGAGGTTCTCAATTCGACAGTTTTTTTTGTATGTACCTATGTTACTCGATATCTCCGTGAATCGTGAACCGATTTTCAAATCTTTTTTTAATCGAACGGGTATAACCCCTAGATGGTCCCATTGTCACCAAGTCGGGGTCTGATGATGGGATCCTGGAGAAATCGAGGGAACTCTTTAACTATAGGCACACCTATAGTGATTACACTATTTTTTACAGTAACTCGGCCACTTCCTCTTGGAATAGCGGATCCTAAGTGAAGTCGGTTCTTTTTTGTTTAAAATTATTTTTATATTTTTCAGACGTGCACTTGGTAATACGTCGCATAGTCAAGACATTGCACCTGTTATTCTTTACTGAGGCGTACAACCATCGTCGCTCATACCCATTATAAATCATCAAAACAAGGAAAGATGACTAGCAGTGGCGGGGACATTAAGATCTGCTACGTTTCGTGATACAAAGATAAGCCCCATGGCACATGACCAAAAAGGTGATGCTAAGTTCCGAAAAAAATATAATTGGCTGAAAGTACAAAAAATTACCACTTCCGGTTTAAAATGGATGGTAATTACCCATGGCATTTCATATTAAGATGATACTTGCGGCAACAAATAGTAATTTATTTTGAGGTACAGAAAAACCGAATCTGCCAGTTCCTGCATGGTCGGAAGTGCCCGGTAGACTGGTTCAAAAGTGACGTAAATTTGGAATCAACATCGTGCTTTTTGTGCTTTCAACTATTTTTTTTCGGAAGTTCAGCATCACTTTTATGAACATGCTTAATGCTTAACAGATCTTACGGTCTCCGCCCGTACTAGACGAATTTTCTCCTGCTGCAACTCTGGTTCATGATAGTTTTAACTTTGTAGCTATTTACTTATATTCTTTGAAGTTTGTGTTCTGTAATTACGTAGTGAATAAATATATCGTGGTTGTTGTTTGTGTAAAATTAAACATAAAAAAGTGATAGCAAAGTTTTATTATTATTACACATATAGTTTTCACCAGTTTGACAAATTCGTAAGTAGTATAAGGAATTACTTCAGTAGTCTCAAATCAATTTTATTTTGTACTTAAATAATTCAAAACTGTAATCTGACAGTACTCTCCATACAATAGTACATTACAGCAGAGGCTGGGAAAACAGGGATTTCCGGCCAAGTAGGTACTTTATATTTGTATTGTGCAATAAAGTTTAAATAAATAAATAAATAAAACCTGATACTTAAAGCCTAAAGGTCTATCGCACTCGTGGCCGGCGCCCGCGCGACAGTGACCGGCGACGCCCGCGGGGGCGAACGCATGGCGGGCCCCGGCTACTTTGCAGGCCTAGGCCTACAAAGTACTATAAAAATCCTTTTCATATCAAGTGTCACTACGGCGCTCGAAACGTAATAGGTATTTTCTATTTTCACGAGCGTAACGGCAACATTTCCGCGCATGTTTGAGAATAGTACATTACACAACTAGGGTGGTAAAACAAAGAAAGGCCGAGATTGCAGAAGTTTGCGGCCCGAGCTGCAAGCGAGGGACGTAAATATGCGATCGAGGGCTTTCTTTATTACCTCCCGTGTTGTGTACATCATTTTATGCCTACACTTGGCCAGGTATCGCCTTTTTCCGTACGCGCAGCGTGCGGAAAAAGCCACTTTATGGCCAGGTGTGGCATAAAAGTGATTTACAATGCAGGGCAGGAGCTGTCAGATTACTTCTTAAATAAAAAATACGATATTAGAAACATAACTACTATTTATTTTTGTATTAAGCAGAACGTCTGCTAACGATACCACAATGTTTAGAAATAAAGGAAAAGTAGAAAAATCCACTGCCTCAGGCAGACATAAATACTACATAAATACATAAATACTAGTATACTATACACAGAGTAAGTACCTCACCCCAAAGAACCATAATCATAATTATACCAATAAACAATATCCACGTTGTTTATGTCAACAACATGCTTTAATGGTCAATAATATACTTTATCTGGTTACCATAAGGTTCTTAATATAGCCAGATTATTACGGACACATACCGGACGCCAAACGAGTCAATTCCAGGAGCTTGGCTATATTGATTGTTAGCCCGACGAAACCCGAATAGCTATTCGGCAAAGTTCGGGCGGCAGCGGCGCCATGATGCGACGCAAAAGTCCACGAGATGGCATAGGTCTATACAATAACACAAAACATCTGTTCGTAGCGTCCACATTACAAAAGAGACCTGTCAATCTTCGGTCAAATTAGGAACTAAGTTAAAGCGAAGGAATAAAGTTCAAAATGGAACAGAATTTCAAGTGGCGCCCTCGTCAGACGATCTAGCTTCTCTGGTATTCTATATTATATATTTGTTCGTTACCTCTACCCCTCTGTGTGCTGTCTGCCGACGCAAAATCAACATTAAATATATAATCTCCGTTTGCGAAACACGTTTAGTGCTATTGTTTAAGGAAAAATGTTGGACAGAAGGTAAGATACATTTGATTTAACAGTTTTATAATACTTTACTGACTATACACTTGGCCATATCGATTATTTTGGGCATATTCTCTCCTGCAGTGAATTAATTAAAATAAACAATCAACAACACCTAGTGTACTGAAATGGTGGACCATCGCACTTATATTCTATAAAATATATACGTGATGAACTTTGAATGTATATTTCTGAAAATAGTGGTAGGTGATTCTTTCCAGAAACATTTTACGCAGTTGTGAATCATTGCATGTTGACCTTTGCTGTTGCGACTCCGCTCAAAGTTAGGATTTAATTAAAATTAATTACTTATTCCTGTTTTTTTAGCATGATATGAATTAGTGATCCACTGAGAAAAGGTAGCTACCAGATTTTGCTACAGTGCTTATAAAAAAAAGAAAAAAATATTTAGTTTTTCGTTTAGGAATTCAATGCACACCGGTAAAAATGTAGGTACAGAAATTATCGGTACCTAAGTCGGTAACTTATCGGTATTCGTTGTAATCTCGCAATAAAAATTACCAATCGCATTACCTAATTAGTTGTACAGTCACCGGCAATAGTATCTTCCTACATGAGGGCCGCAAAAATATGTGACACGCTCTTATTTGTAGGGCCATAAGAGTGTGTCACATATTTTTGCGGCCTTCATGTAGGAAGATACTATTGCCGGTGACTGTACCTAGGTATTATGTAGGTATATTGTATGAGACTAATTACTGTTACTTTACTGCAAACATATACTATTCATCGCTTGAAGGCAGAATATTTCTTTTATATGGAATAAATTTTATAAATCGCGTAAGTTGGGTAGATAACTAACGTTTTTTGCCATAGTATTTAATGTGCTTAAATCACAAGGTACCTAATGTTTCTGTAGAGGAAATGTTTACCAGTTGAAATAGATTAGGCCATATCACGTTGCAATAAAGTGCGTAAATGATAAATACAAAATAAAGCATACTGTGAAACCGGCCATTTTTTTACCCAATAAACATAACGGAATAACGGAAAAGTACTTTTGTGTCGGAAAAAAAACATAAATATTAAAATAACAAGAGGTCAACATAATGGTCAATTGAACAGTCTCAGCTATAGGTATCCGGCATTCTACGCCTCTGCTCTTTGGCGTAATGTCAGCGTTGATTAATAGTCCTATGATCGTATAAATCATGGATAAGTAAATGATCGTTATAGGTTATTATTTCATCTACTTAAGCAAGCACCGGTATCGCAAAGCATTACCGATATTCATACATAAAAAATTACTCATCCAAAAAATACCGCTACCATAACCCCTAAGTGTATCGTTATTTTTTAAGTACTTATTAGTATTTTCATAGAAAAAATCCGGGATTACCTATATAAAAAATACCGGTACCGCTAGCCCTGTAGTTACAGTTCCCTTACAAGTGTTTGATAGGTGGGCTAGGTGGCGATATTTATCCTCTTGCACCTGACTAAATTACTAAATATAATATCATATCACGTACTACTTTCCTTGTTATTGTTTTACAGCGCCATGTTGAGGCACGCCCGGTGCTGCTGCATCTCCGTCGACACGGCTACCTTCATCTTTGCCGTGTTTAGCGCTGTGAGTATATAGTATAATATCGGTATTTTTTGTATGAGCTATCCTGAGATATCGTTATTGGTAGCGGTATTGGTTATCGTACACGAAAGCGTATTTTATGCGTGCCAGATTGAAAGCCGAAATCTTAATCTCCTTGAAATCTAAACTACTCTAGCTAGAGATGTCACTTGCGCACATTGATTTATTATGTAGGTAGAACCAGAGACTATAGAGATATAGACGACCACAGCCTAAGAACTTTTTGAAGCTCATGTCAATTGCGCCATCTATGTCAAAGCCACCTAAAAAGACCGAAAATGGAAGAGAAATGTCACCTGCACTGCTACT